>JAESIX010000010.1:2400000-3797500 GCA_016802215.1 Brachionus paranguensis | reverse complement strand
CCCCCCTTAAACCCCTTCATATGGGGTTTCACCCCAAACCCCACCGGGGGCAAGCCCCCTGGACCCCTTTTATTATGGGGTTTCACCCCAAACCCCACCGGGGGCAAGCCCCCTGGACCCCTTTTATTATGGGGTTTCACCCCAAACCCCACCGGGGGCAGGCCCCCTGGACCCCCATTCCCAGTTTTCACAATTCCTTTAAATATTACTTTACATTTTTTTAATAAAAAGATTATTTTATATTTATAGATTAATAACCATTAAAAGTTAGTTAAAAGTTTAATTTTTAAAAAATTAGATTGCCTAGATTTTTCGAAGCTACTTCCTTCCTCTACACCATTCTACTAGGATAACGGCATATAATAAAAATGGAATAGGTTTTAAATGGCATATCAATAAAAAATCTAGGCAGCTAAACAAATATTTTTATTTAGATGGCAAAAGTCTCAATTTTAAATGACACGTCCATATCACAGACTTTTCTATCACTTGGCAATGGGGCCGCCTAATTAACTGGAAGGAACAACAAGTTTTCAATGGCGACCGAAAGTTTGTCTCACTGGAACAGCACACTTACATATGGGGCCGGCTAATTTCATTGACAGAACAGCAAATATTTTAAGGGAACAGCAATTTTTGAAGATGGAACAGCAAGTCATAAAAAAACTAGTGCCACACCCACATCACCAACTTTTGCCATCATTTACTAATAGGGGCACCTATTTAACACAAGAGAACGGCAAGTTTTCTGTGAGAACGGCAAATATTTCAATGGAACGGCAAAAGTGGGACGGCGACAACAAGTTTGTCTGGTTGGAACGGCACACATACACATTGGGCCGCCTTATTACATTGACGGAACGGCAATATTTTTTTGTAGGGAACGGCAATTTTAAAACTAGGGTTAAAAATTTTAAACTAGGGTTACAAGTGTCTACAGACGGACGGACGGACGGACGGACGGACGGACAGACGGACGGACGGACGGACGGACGGACACGACAAACGTAATACCTAGATTTTTTTTTCATGATATTGAAATATCAACGAAAAATCTAGGCAACCCTAACTTCCTTCCTCTACACCATTCTACTAGGATAACGGCATATAATAAAAATGGAATAGTTTTTAAATGGCATATCAATAAAAAATCTAGGCAGCTAAACAAATATTTTTATTTAGATGGCAAAAGTCTCAATTTTAAATGACACGTCCATATCACAGACTTTTCTATTACTTGGCAATGGGGCCGCCTAATTAACTGGAAGGATCAACAAGTTTTCAATGGCGACCAAAAGTTTGTCTCACTGGAACAGCACACTTACATATGGGGCCGGCTAATTTCATTGACAGAACAGCAAATATTTTGAGGGAACAGCAATTTTTGAAGATGGAACAGCAAGTGTTAAAAAAACTAGTGCCACACCCACATCACCGTCTTTTGCCATCATTTACTAATAGGGGCACCTATTTAACACAAGAGAACGGCAAGTTTTCTGTGAGAACGGCAAATATTTCAATGGAACGGCAAAAGTGGGACGGCGACAACAAGTTTGTCTGGTTGGAACGGCACACATACACATTGGGCCGCCTTATTACATTGACGGAACGGCAATATTTTTTTGTAGGGAAGGGCAATTTTAAAACTAGGGTTAAAAATTTTAAACTAGGGTTACAAGTGTCTACAGACGGACGGACGGACAGACGGACGGACGGACGGACGGACGGACGGACGGACGGACACGACAAACGTAATACCTAGATTTTTTTTTCATGATATTGAAATATCAACGAAAAATCTAGGCAACCCTAACCCAAAAATTTTAAACTAGGGTTAAAAATTTTAAACTAGGGTTACAAGTGTCTACAGACGGACGGACGGACAGACGGACGGACGGACGGACGGACGGACGGACGGACGGACGGACGGACACGACAAACGTAATACCTAGATTTTTTTTTCATGATATTGAAATATCAACGAAAAATCTAGGCAACCCTAACCCTAACCCTAACCCTAACCCTAACCCTATCTTTGGTGATTTCAATATTGATTTTAACAAAAAAACTAATTCAAAATATATTGCTATGCTCAAAGACAAACTAAATATGATTCCAGTATTCAACGATTCTTCTACTTTCAAAAATATTTCTCAATTGGACTGGTGCATGAAAAGCAATTCGAATCCGTTTATTCAACTAAAGTCTCAGCCTTATACAACGTGGTTCAGTGATCATCAGGCTATTTTCACAGAAATATCTTTATAATTTTATATTATTTTTTTAATTTTTATCCCTTTTTTTTTTAATTATTTTTAATATTTCTATAACCTATTTTTTTTATTAACTTTTATTTTTTAATTTTAATTTTAACCCTTTATTTTATTTTTAAATTTTTATTTCTTTTTTTTTAATTATTTTAAATATTTTAATAATAAATCAAATTATATAAAAAATATTTGAACACTTTTTAACCTATTCCATTTATTTTATATACTTATATTTATTGAATTAAATAAATTAAATAATTATACTATTGAGGGGGGACACCCCCCGCAACCCCCCGGCTAAGGGGGTTCCCCCCTGAAACCCCTACATATGGGGTTTCACCCCAAACCCCACCGGGGGCAAGCCCCCTGGACCCCTTTTATTATGGGGTTTCACCCCAAACCCCACCGGGGGCAAGCCCCCTGGACCCCTTTTATTATGGGGTTTCACCCCAAACCCCACCGGGGGCAGGCCCCCTGGACCCCCATTCCCAGTTTTCACAATTCCTTTAAATATTACTTTACATTTTTTTAATAAAAAGATTATTTTATATTTATAGATTAATAACCATTAAAAGTTAGTTAAAAGTTTAATTTTTAAAAAATTAGATTGCCTAGATTTTTCGAAGCTACTTCCTTCCTCTACACCATTCTACTAGGATAACGGCATATAATAAAAATGGAATAGGTTTTAAATGGCATATCAATAAAAAATCTAGGCAGCTAAACAAATATTTTTATTTAGATGGCAAAAGTCTCAATTTTAAATGACACGTCCATATCACAGACTTTTCTATCACTTGGCAATGGGGCCGCCTAATTAACTGGAAGGAACAACAAGTTTTCAATGGCGACCGAAAGTTTGTCTCACTGGAACAGCACACTTACATATGGGGCCGGCTAATTTCATTGACAGAACAGCAAATATTTTAAGGGAACAGCAATTTTTGAAGATGGAACAGCAAGTCATAAAAAAACTAGTGCCACACCCACATCACCAACTTTTGCCATCATTTACTAATAGGGGCACCTATTTAACACAAGAGAACGGCAAGTTTTCTGTGAGAACGGCAAATATTTCAATGGAACGGCAAAAGTGGGACGGCGACAACAAGTTTGTCTGGTTGGAACGGCACACATACACATTGGGCCGCCTTATTGCATTGACGGAACGGCAATTTTTTTTGTGGGGAACGGCAATTTTTAAAACTAGGGTTAAAAATTTAAAACTAGGGTTACAAGTGTCTACAGACGGACGGACGGACGGACGGACGGACAGACGGACGGACGGACGGACGGACGGACGGACGGACGGACACGACAAACGTAATACCTAGATTTTTTTTTCATGATATTGAAATATCAACGAAAAATCTAGGCAACCCTAAACCGATCCCTAAACCCGACTTAAATTATTTTTATTAAATCAAATAGAGTAATTCCCTAACCGGAACCCTGTACCGATAAGTGGTTTAACAAACAAATAATTATGAAATTTAGTAGTTATTTAATTCAGTTGAGAAGAGTATTTTAAGTTTAAGAGATTAAGAGATTATTTAAGATTAAATTAAGTAGTTTTTACTAATGGTTCTCTTGCTTACTGCATTCCCGGATCCCTAAACCCGACTTAAATTATTTTTATTAAATCAAATAGAGTAATTCCCTAACCGGAACCCTGTACCGATAAGTGGTTTAACAAACAATAATTATGAAATTTAGTAGTTATTTAATTCAGTTGAGAAGAGTATTTTAAGTTTAAGAGATTAAGAGATTATTTAAGATTAAATTAAGTAGTTTTTACTAATGGTTTCTCTTGCTTACTGCATTCCCGGATCCCTAAACCCGACTTAAATTATTTTTATTAAATCAAATAGAGTAATTCCCTAACCGGAACCCTGTACCGATAAGTGGTTTAACAAACAAATAATTATGAAATTTAGTAGTTATTTAATTCAGTTGAGAAGAGTATTTTAAGTTTAAGAGATTAAGAGATGATTTAAGATTAAATTAAGTAGTTTTTACTAATGGTTCTCTTGCTTACTGCATTCCCGGATCCCTAAACCCGACTTAAATTATTTTTATTAAATCAAATAGAGTAATTCCCTAACCGGAACCCTGTACCGATAAGTGGTTTAACAAACAAATAATTATGAAATTTAGTAGTTATTTAATTCAGTTGAGAAGAGTATTTTAAGTTTAAGAGATTAAGAGATGATTTAAGATTAAATTAAGTAGTTTTTACTAATGGTTCTCTTGCTTACTGCATTCCCGGATCCCCGATTCTCTTATTTTTTTTGATATTCTAATATCAGCGAAAAATCTAGGCAACCCTTTTAATGATATTATGAGTACTTTAATATCCTTTCAAAAGATAAAAAACGAATACTAAAAAAATTAATTTTCTATGACAAGAAATATTATCTTGTTTTATTTTTATGTTACTATAATAGAAAAAAAATATTATTTTAAAATTATTTTATTTATAAAATTAAAAAAAATAATTATTTAAAGTTTCTTCAGTTTATTCTCTAATTCGAAGTATTTATTGCATGTTTTCTTAATTTTTTTATCTTCTTCGTTGACAATAACTTTATTTATAAAATATTTTCTTTTTTTTGGTAAAATCAATTTCTTGCAAGTCTTCTTTTCATATTCTTCAATATAAGAATTCGAAAACGAAATCGCGGAAGCATTTTCCCATGAGCTAAATAAAAAAATTTTTGCTTTTTTTTATGTAAAATATTATATACTCAGAAAAATTGACATTATCAACATTTTTCCAACGTAGTTTTAATTGAGCAATACCATTTTTTGTCCTATCGTCAAGTATTTCTGATACCTTTTTTAATAAACATATATAAAAATAAAAGAAAAAATTTTATTAAGTTACTTCGTAGGCCGCGTCTTCGATAACCGAATCGGTCTGATCATGAAATGTCTTGGCAAGGCTATCGAGCTTTAAATTAATTTTTCTTTTCAAAATAATTTTATCTTTTAATTTAAAAATGATTTTAAAAAAAATAAATAAACTAAAATACTTTATACCATTTTTTTTCTTAAAATCAGTTTTTTTTTTAATTATTCTTTTTTTAACAGATTTCTTGACTGAATAAAAAAAAAAAGAAATTATTATATAAATTTCATTGCTAAATTATAATATAGAGAAAATTACCTTTTTTTGTTCGCTTGAGAACAGAACAGAACTCATTTTCTGCTTCAATATTAGTCTCTTGGAATCCTGATTCAGAGATTTGAGCTGATTCGATATTCTGACCTGCCAAAGTATAAAGCCTATTTTTTTTAATTTTAATTTTTTTTACCACTTTGATTTTCGAAATCCGGGTTTTCAACAATTAATAACTTTTCGAGAGCTTCTTCTATAATAAAATAAATTAATTAATTATAAAATTAATTTTTCTTTACTTTTTTTTGAAAAACACAGTTTTTTTTCTTCAATATCCCATTGAAGAAAGCATGCAATATGAAGCCACTGGTCAAAAGGTGGACACCAAATTTTGCCATCTTAATGAAAATAGTTAATTTAATTTTTAAATGTACATAATTAATTATCTACCCTGCATATTTTTCTTTACATTAACAGGATCGGACCCAGTGTTATTTTTACAGTAAACAGCTGTTGCAGTATTTAAAAAACCGCTTTTATATTTCTTTACTTGTCTTCTTGACTAAAGAAAATTAAAATTTTTATTATATATAGAAATTACAAACCAAGGACTCAGGATGGCAAAATCTGACCTCTTCTAAAATCGGGGAAATGCTCTCGACATCAGTGACTTTTAAAAAATAAAAATTATTAATATAAATGGCTAAATAAAAATTATAAAAGAACTTACAAATGCTATTTGATTCTTCGATCATTCTTTAAAATAATGCAATATAAATATAAATCTAAATCTTAAAATTAAAAAGAATGAAAAATCAAATTATATTCATAAAATTAGATGATATAAAAACATAATCAGTAAATGAATAATGGCTAATTATATCAAAAACAGAAAAAATGTAGCAGGCCCCAGCATTGACAACACTGGGCTTTGGTCTAAAGCAGACACTTGCTATTAAACAACTTCCCACAAAGGGCATTGGGCATATATTACCCGACGGATCGCCGGTTTTCAGCCAGTTGTCACTAATTTATCTTTAAAGTTTAATTTATTATCTTAAATCCTTATATTGAATAATGGCTAATTATTTCAAAAAACAGAAAAAATGTAGCAGGCCCCAGCATTGACAACACTGGGCTTTGGTCTAAAGCAGACACTTGCTATTAAACAACTTCCCACAAAGGGCATTGGGCATATATTACCCGACGGATCGCCGGTTTTCAGCCAGTTGTCACTAATTTATCTTTAAAATTTGATTTATTATCTTAAATCCTTATATTGAATAATGGCTAATTATTTCAAAAAACAGAAAAAATGTAGCAGGCCCCAGCATTGACAACACTGGGCTTTGGTCTAAAGCAGACACTTGCTATTAAACAACTTCCCACAAAGGGCATTGGGCATATATTACCCGACGGATCGCCGGTTTTCAGCCAGTTGTCACTAATTTATCTTTAAAATTAAAATTTAATCAATTTTTTTTTTATTTTCTAATCAAAAAATCATTATTCGTAAATCAGATCACGAAACTCTAGAATCCTAAAGAAGAACGAATATGGAAATCTTAAAAGCCTAAAAAATCTTGTTAAAAAAAATTTTTTATTTAAAAAATATAACTAATGCCTAGTTTTTTTTATATTATTGTAAAAACTAGGCAATTCAAAATCCAGGCAACAATAAAACCTAGCAACCCTGATTTTATGTGTTGAAACCATGACTATTTTATGAAAAATCTTGTTAAAAAAAATTTTTTATTTTAAAAATATAACTAATGCATAGTTTTTTTTTATATTATTGTAAAAACCTGGCAACCCTTATTTTATGTGTTGAAACCATGACTATTTTTTTACTAATTTATTATTAAAAGAATACTAATTTTTTCTAACTAGTAATCGTTAATTTTTATTTATAGAACAATCCCTTAACGCTGCCTAATTAGACTAAAATTATGTATTTCTCGAAACAAATCCAAACTTAATCTCTTAGTAGTATTTAAAAATTAAAAGAGTCATGATTAAAACAGTTAAAAATAAGAGTTGTAAGGTTTTTTAGTTGCCAAGATTTTTTGATGATTTTTAATTAAAAACTAGGCATTAGTAATTTTTTTAAAAATTTTTTTTTCTGCCTCGATTTTGGTTTGCTTATTTTTTACAAAGATATGATATGATACTTTTAACTGTTGTAACCATGACTATTTTTTAAATATATATACTAAAATATTTTTTGTAGAATTTATTATTAAAAGAAAATAAATTTTTCTAACGTGTAATCGTCAATTTTATTTTTAGATCAATGCCTATAAGCTGCCATATAAAAGTTTTTATTTTAATGATCTTTACTTTGGGTAAATGCAAATTCCAACAGTATGTAGATATTGATGGTGATTTCAAAATGTGCATTGTTAAAAACAATTTAAATATGCTTAATTTGGAAAACGATTGTTTTCTGAACACTTTTAGCCCTTCTGTGCAAAATTTTTCAGAAAAGCATGTGGAAAATAGACTTTTAGACTTTAGACACGCATACGTCTTTTCGAAGCATAATTTTATTTTAGAGACAAAAGGAATAGAATGTAGAATGTTGGTTAGAAATTTTAAGTTTAGTAGAGACATTTTCTTTAATAAATATATCCAAAATGATTTAGAAATAATAAACCTATCCAAACAAGATTGTCTAAATATGTTTAGGGATAAACAGTGTGGCGATTGGAAACAAAAATTTAAAATGAAATGTACAAACAATAACACTTGCTGGTTTAGACAAGATGTTGTCGAAAAATATCCATTTTATTTTGGAACAATTGAAAAATCCTTTTACGAATGTCATTTTAACGAAAAAATTGTTTATGCTCAAGATAAAACCCAAAATATTTTTCACAATTCAATTGAACCATGCTATGCTGAAGATGAATTGTGCAAAATGCCTCAAAGTACAATTGTATGGGATAGAAAAGATATACTCAATTGTCAATATGAAAGATTAATAGAATTGCATGATTTGGTGAGGACGGAAAGAGTGGATGGTACGGTTAAGAGAATCGTTATATATTCATCAAGTGTTCAATATTTATTTATGTTGACCAATTATGTAGAAGATTGTGGGTTAGAATTTTGGCAAACATCAGAGGGACTTTACCTTTCTTTTTACCCTTCTGGTCTAAGGCATGAACTAATGCGTGATCACATCAAGGAGAAGATTGAAAAAATGCCTACATCAAAGTATCCATTTAGTCATTTTACAGAGTATGACAAAAATAGGTTATTAGTTTCTGAAAATGACTTTAAAACATTTACTATGTTAGAAATGATTAAACAATTACAATGTAACATTTTTATTAATTCAATTAAACAAAACCTTCATCTTGACGATACGTTCATGAACCTGACCCACATAGGTAATCAATTTATATATACATTTTTCTTAAAAATCTTCAATTTTCCATTTTTTAAGATAATCAAAATTTCCTTTTTTACATAAACAATGGCCAAGTCTTTTTACCCGTTTGTTCAAAAATAGACAGAATTCGCATTTACAAGCTAGTTGATTCAAAAATATGCTTTAACCATTTGCCAATTGAATATCGAATTCAAAATACAAATAAATTCAGATCAGGTTACATACGTGCAAATAATATAATAACCCAATATTCAAAAAGAACTATCGAGTGTGATCAATCAATAATATTGAGAGTGTCAAATAAAAGAACAATTTTTATTGAAAGATTGGGACCCAATATTCACGTTACGAATTTAACTCATCATATTACTGATTTTAATTTGAAAACAGGTAATTTAAAAAATTTATTCGATCACCATGCTTATTTGTTGAATGGTACCGATCTGATTGAGAATTTACATTTATTGCAAGACGATTCGGCAATTTTCGATTCACCATTTATTGTAATGGACTCGCCAAAAGATAATTTTAAATTAGACGATAATGAAAATTTGATTAAAACTAATCCACTAGAAACAATTGAACAATGGTTTTCAACGAAAATTGGAAACATTTATAAATGGATAAGAAATTTTTTGTCAACAATTTTAATATTTTTTGGAATTTTATTTATAGCAATAATTTCCATTTATTTGATATATTTTTATTTTAGTAGAGTCAAATATGGCAGATATTCAAGGGGCAACGTAGAATATGCCTAAGCCATATTTTTTCTTTAAATTTTTTTTATTTTTTCTTAAGTTTAATTTTTTAATTAATAAATTTTTTTCTATTTAAATTAAATAAATTTTTTTTATTAGATATTTAGAAAAAAAAAATCTAACTCTTAATTGATTTTAATCATCGAAAAATGAGCGGAATATTGACAAGAGAAAAAATTGATTCGATTAATCAATTGTTTAGAAGCAATTCACTATCGATAAGCTTTGACTACGATAACAACTCATCGTTTGTTGGTAAAGGTATTCCAAATCTAGTAAACACTTGCTTTGTCGGATCCGTACTACAATGCATTAATTCATTTGACATGGTATTGAAAAAGGTTTTTCAACACAAATATCAAAATCAATTTGTTTATGACCAAATTGAGTACAAATTGGTTGACAAATATGTGGATTTTGTGTACAAAGGTTTAAATATAACAAAGAGACTGAAGCAGAGGGAATATAGAAATTTTTACCTGGATTTTTTTTGATCAATTGTACGAGTCGGAATTGGGTGAGAGTTTTGCACGATTCGAACAGAACGATGCCCATGAATTTCTCATACAATTTATTGGTTACATAGATAAATGTGTAATTGAGATTGAGATTGGAAAAAGAGGTCTCAGATCGACAGATCGTGTTGAAGATATTTTTGAAAATTTTAAGTTTACTCATAATCTAATGAGTCAAAGTTTTATTTTCGAAACAATGCAGAAAATGAAGTGTTCCAAAAATTCAATGCATCAAAAGCAAATCATTACGACAAATCTTTGCCTCCAATTGCCGGTCGATTCGAATTGTAGTTCAATCGATGATTGTTTAAATTTATTTTTTCGAAGCGAATTGATTGAAGATACGTTTTGCAATCAGTGCAATTCAAATCAAATCTTTGAATCAAGTTCAAAATTACATGCAATGAACAACAATCTGATCATTATGCTCAAAAGATTTAGAGTAATTATTTTAATAAATTTTAAGATTTCTTAACTAATCAAATTTCTACTAAAATAGGTAAACAATCTAGGAACTGTTAAAAAAATGACAAATTCAATTGATTTTCAAGAAGAATTAAACCTAACCCATTACATGGAATCAAATATAAATGACAGAATTTATGAGCTAACATCAATTTGTTTTCATTTGGGAGATTTGTCAAATTCGGGACATTATACTTGTAAGTTAAATTAATTTTTTCAATTAACAGTAATGGACAATAATCCAATTAAAATAATAGTAAAAAATAGCCTAAAATATTGTTTCAGTTAAATAACATATAAACTAGACAATGGCTTAGGCGTCGTTACATTTTTGAATTTATTATTTATTTGTTGCTTGATATAATTTTAACTAAATTAGTGTCATCACTAGATATTTGGCGTTACGCCATTTTAGGGAATTCGGCTGATTTAAAGGTAAGGGAAAGGTTAATAAATTTTATTCAATTGATGCAAGTTTTAATATGTATATATTTTGAATTTTTAATAGTTTTTTAAAATTTGATTAATTTGAAACATATTGTCCGATAATTTCACAAATAATTGTTAATATTTTGATCCTTTTAAAGCATTGGTACTTTCCAAAGCTAATAACAGTTGGCACTATTTTGACGATGAGAATATTAGAGTTTATTCAACACTTACCCAATTTAAACAATCTATCGATTTCGGCAAGAGTCAATGTTATCTTTTATTCTACAAGCTAAATACAAGAAACCGACTTCACGTTCGAAATATCAATATTGTTATTCCGAATGAAGACAACTCAGTAAGTCAGAATAATAACAAGAACATAAGCGACGATTCGCACATGAGCTTTGAATCGCATGAAAATGAAAAAATGTTGTTTTCGATCGAAAGAACTAGTGTAGAAATGAAAAGCCTTGAATCTTCTCATTTAGAAATGGATCTATCCGAGGAAAATAAATCTCAACAAGAGAAGCGAAAAGAAAACAAAAGAGAATGGATCAAGAAGAAAAGAGAAAATGAAAATTATAGAAATGTGGAAAAATCAATTCAAAAAATAAGTAAACAGGTAAAACGTGATGATTTGCTCGAAAAACAATACGAACAATTGAAAAACACGATACAAAAGAGAGATAAAAGGATCAATCAAATTGGTTATAAGATAAATGAACAAATTAGAAATAGCCAAGAGCATCAGGTTAGAAGACTCAATCCGTTTATAAGAGAAGAAGAACAGTTAAGAAACACTAAGGAGCATCAACTAAGAAGACTCGACCCTGAATATAGAGAAGTAGAACAGATAAGGAACACTCATGAGCATCAACTTAGAAGAAATGATTCAATATATCGAAAAGATGAACAAATATTAAATACTTATGAGCATCAGGTAAGAAGACTCAATCCACTAATAAGAGAAGAAGAACAGTTAAGGAACACTAAAGAGCATCAATTAAGAAGACTCGACCCTAAATATAGAGAAGAAGAACAGTTTAGGGACACTGAAGAGCATCAAATAAGAAGACTCGACCCTGAATATAGAGAAGTAGAACAGTTAAGGAACACTCAAGAGCATCAACTTAGAAGAAATGATCCAATTTATCGAAACGATGAACAAATATTAAATACCTATGAGCATCAGGTTAGAAGACTCAATCCACTAATAAGAGAAGAAGAACAGACAAGGAACACAAAAGAGCATCAACTTAGAAGACTCGACCCAGAATATAAAGAAGGAGAACAGACAAGGAACACTGAAGAGCATCAACTTAGAAGACTCGACCCAGAATATAAAGAAGGAGAACAGACAAGGAACACTGAAGAGCATCAACTTAGAAGACTCGACCCAGAATATAAAGATGGAGAACAGACAAGGAACACTGAAGAGCATCAATTAAGACGAAATGATTCAATTTATCGAAATGATGAACAAATATCAAACACAATTGAGCATGCTTTAAGAAGAAAAAATATTGACTATAGATTGGAAGAACAATTCTCAAATACGGAACAACATAGAATTAGAAGATCTGATTTAATTTTAAGAAATGAAGAACAAGCCAGAAATTCAATTAACAAACGAAATCAAAGAACAGACGTAAAATTTCTGATTGATGTGTATGAAGACGGAATTCAGAATGGTCCGTCGTTTATTTGCGTTTGTTGCGGTGGTCTTTTTTTTAAAAGAACAGTTAATAAGTTTGCGATTAGTAGAAGTAACAGTTTGTATCATCAAATATTCAATGTTGATATTAAATCGGAATGTGGTTTTTATTGGATTTGTGTCACTTGTTCCAAATATGTTAGAGAAAACAAAATACCAAATCTGGCATTGTCAAATGGGTTACAATTTCCAGTAATTCCAGACGAGTTAAAACATTTAAATGATGTTGAAGAACGTTTGTGTTCACCAAGACTTCCATTTATACGAATCAAAGAGTTGGTAAATTGGGATCATCAACAAAAAATATCTGGTAATGTTGTGAATGTACCAATTGATACAGAAAAAACATTGGAAATTCTTCCGCGCTCATTTGAACAATCTGAAACAATTCAGTTGGTTTTAAAAAGAAGATTGGACTACACAAAACCTTATATGTTTGATTCAGTACGTCCATATTTAATACTAAAAGCAATAAGATATTTGATTGATCGGCCGCTTTTCAAAGAGAACAATATAAAACTATCAACAGAATGGTTTGAGAAACATCAAGATTTTGACAATGAGAATTTTACCGAAGATTACATTGTTAATAATGAAGATAGATCATTGGTTGGTGGTACTTCAAAATCATTATATCCAAATCTGCGAGACTTACAAAATCAAAATGAAGACGCTGACTATGTTGAACAATTTCAAAGGGCTCAACCGACTCTTTTATTTGACAATAACAACTTAGTCAAAACTATAGCACCCGGCGAAGGCATTCAGCCGAGATCAATTCTTTCGGATAAAGATGCTGAAGAGTTGACATTTATAAAAATATATTGTGGTGAAAAATATCAACCAAAAGTTCAAATCAAATACGGCATGAGATGCAAGTCAGAATTTCGTCGATTTGATAGACGATGTGCCAATGACATAAGTAAATTGTTTTATTCGTATAAGAAATTAGTGAGCAAAAAACTAAATTCGGCTATTGACACATGTTTAAGAAAAACCAAAGAAATTAATTCGATGACTGCACGTGATGCTCTAAATAAACAAAAAATAAATGATTTGATTGTTCGAAATGAGGCTCAAATGTTTTTGAGAACTATAAGATCAAGTCCACAGTATTGGGAGTGGAAAAAAATGGAAATAAATGCCATGATTCGTCAACTGGGCTGTCCGTCATTTTTTATAACATTTAGTCCGGCCGAAATAGATTGGAATGAATTGATTCAAGTGTTATCGAAAACACTCGATAATAAGTATCTATCAGCAGATGAATTGGCTAGAGTAACGAGAGACAAGCGAATTGAAATGGTAAGTCGTGATCCAATCACTGTGGCAAGATATTTTGAAAATAGAATGGGCGAATTGCTCAAATACATTTTCAACCAGAATGGACCCTTCAAGGAAAACCCAGTATTTGATTACTTCTGGCGTGTAGAGTTTCAGAATCGAGGAAGTCCACATATTCATATGATTACATGGAACAAAGATGCGCCTAAATATGATGAAGATCTCCAAGATAAAAGAGAATTGGTCAAAAACTGTGCCGAATTTATTGACAAATACATAACAACTAAACGTACAGCAAATAGTATAGTTAAAGAAGACGATTATGAGAATCGGAAATGTATTTTGCAGGAGGTTCCATTAAAATATCAAGTTCATGTGCACAAAAGCAATTGCAAGATTACTGATGATAATGGTAATGTATTATGCAAGTATGGATTTCCATGGCCTATTTTGGACAAGACAACAATTTTGGAGCCAATGAAAAAGGATGACACCGATTATCACAAAGCTTACGCTAATTTTCTTTTGATAAGAGAAAAATTGAGTGAAATAAATACAAGGTTCAAAAGCGATTCATCATACTCAATAAGTTATGAACAATTTTTAAAACTAATCGGATTGAATGAAATAGATTATTTGAAAGCTTTGTCACGTTCTATTAAAAGAACTGCAGTCTTTTTAAAAAGAACATCAAACGACATAATGGTCAATGCATACAATAAACTCATATATGTACGTCACAGAGCAAATATGGATATTCAATATATTACCGATCCGTATGGTGCAGCTGCCTATGTGTCGGCATACATGCTAAAATCGAATGCATCAATGTCACTACTCCTTAAAAATACTGTCGAAGAAGTAGTGCGAGGAAATTTGAGTATTAAACAACGTTTGTTAAAAGTAGCAAACAAGTTTAACAATTGCTGTGAAATATCGGCGCAAGAGTGTACTTACACATTGTTGAGTATGCCTGTGTCACGAACATCTCGTGAAACAATTTATGTAAATACATTTCCATCTAATGAAAGAAATGTTATGCTTAAAGAGGACCGCTATTTAGAAATATTGAATCCAGAATCTAAAAACATATTTCGAGCTGGAATACTTCAGCATTATGTAAATAGGCCAGTTGAAATGGAAAGAGTGTGTTTAGCCGAGTTTGCCACTTATTTTGACTATTTATCAAATGAAAGAGCCAAAGATCCAAATGATTTGACTAGATGTGGGCGATTTCAAGAAGAAGAAGACGAAAATTTGGATGAAGATGACAACAATTATTATTTTGAAAATGAACAATTGGCAAGAGTTGAAGTGACCGATGAAGCAGATGATGATGCTGACATTGTGGAAATAGCTTGTAATTCTAAATTAATTAAATTAAAAAATAACGATGGATATGTGAAAAAAAGAAACAAATGTAAAATATTACGTTTCAAAAGATATAATCGCATTAAAGATCCAAAGAATTACTATCGTGTAGAAATAATGTTGTTTCATCCGTGGAGAAATGAGAAAAAAGAAGTTGAAGTCAAAGATACATTTGAAAAATTTGAACTCAACAAAACAATTATAGCACATAATCGTGCAAATTTTGAATCAGTTGTTGCCGAGCAATTCGAAAAGGCCATCAATGATTTGGAAACCGAAATCCAAGAACATTACGAACGTATGGTCGAAGATTACGTCGAACGTGTGAATGAGGCAAATGAGAATCTTGTAACGAATGCAAATGAGGCCAGAAATGAAGAGTTTGAGGAGGAGTTTGGATTTCATGGTGTAATTCAAGACGAAATAAGTAATTTGCAAAGTATGATTAACCCAGATTGTGATTCCATAATTTTGCCTAAGCGAACGACAAATGATGAATATGCCAAACTGATGAAATCACTTAATCGTATCCAGCATAAATATTTGTGTAATTTTATGGATTGTGTTCGATCAACAAAACCATTTTATCATTTTATTAGTGGCGGTGCTGGCACTGGTAAGTCGCACCTAATCAAGTCGTTATATCAAACCTTTATACGAATTAATAGTGACAATATCGACGATCCTACTTCAATTACTGTTCTCTTGTCTGCATTTACTGGCAAAGCAGCTTTTAACATAAAAGGATCTACATTGCACTCATTGTTCCATTTTCCTATTCATTCAAACAATATGGACAGGTTGTCAGATAAATTAATGACAAAAGTACAAAAGTTATTTAAAAAAGTAAAATTGCTAATAATTGATGAAATATCTATGGTCGGTAGCAATTTGTTTTCAAAATTAAATAAGCGTTTAATGCAAATAATGGACAATTCGAAACCATTTGGCGATATATCTATTGTTGTGGTCGGTGATTTAAATCAAATATGCCCAGTACAAGACAGATGGATATTTGAGAGATCAAGAGGAGAGAGTGGCTATTCCATTTTGGCTGGTGATTTGTTGTGGCACAAGTTTGAATTTGTTGAACTAAAAGAAATAATGGGACAACGTGATGATGCAGTGTTTGCTGAAGCTCTCAATACACTTGGAAACAAAGGGGTCATTGGTCTGAGTGAGGAACAAGTAAGATTGTTTAATTCACGCATAGTTCGAATTGATGAAATACCAAGAGAAGCTATTTGTGTTATTCATTCAAACAAAGGTGTGAATGAATACAATGATTTCAAGTTGAGATCGATGCCTGGCCAATTATATGAAAATAGAGCAATTGATTTGGCTCAAGGCAAAGAGAAAAATTCAAATAAAGCTGAAAATCTAGTAGCAAGTCTTAGAAATGAAATGGACATGAACAAAACATGTGGAATGCCTACTTTACTTCGATTTAAAGTCAATTGCAAATACATGATTACGACAAACTTGCGAACTGAAGATGGTTTAGTGAATGGTGCAGTTGGCTGTTTAAAACATATTATTTTTACAAAGAAGAAAACAGCAGAAAAGCCTCTGATAAAACGGGTATATTTGGAATTTACTGATCAAGCTGTAGGTCATTTGTCGCGAAATGAAAACGAACAACTGAAATGGATAAAAGATGATTCGTCGATTTTAAAAGAAACCATCAATCCCCAATTAACTGCTTTGGTATATGAACAGCAAACAATTAAAAGACCAAAGTCAGGTGGAAATTTTCATGTCGACAGAAAACAATTTACTTTGATTGAATGTGAATCGATGACAATTCACAAGTCACAGGGACAATCGTATACATGTGTTGCTGTGTTCATTGGTGACAGTTTGAAAAGATCTTTGTTGTATGTAGCATTGAGTAGAGCAACAAAATTGGATGGTTTGTATTTGTATGGCAGTCTTTCGATTGAGAGTGCACGAGTTCAACGTTTGTCTAAAGAACAACGTGAAAAAGAGTTGGAATTATTCGAACAAAATGATCCTGTTCGCATTGAAATGAATAGACTTAGATCGGATGCTAATATGAAAAACAATTATGCCTTTTTGGATTATGGTTTGGATGTGAAAACAAAGAGAACTAGTGATTTGACTATAATATTTCAAAACATCCAGTCTTTTAATTCTAATCGAGAAAATATCAAATTGGACTATGGATACAAGCAAGCTGATATCATTTTTCTAAGTGATATAATAGAAAAAAATTTAATCTAAATAATGCACAATCATTTTATGATAACTATCACCTTGTCTATTTTTCAAATGGAACCAATTTGAATTGTTCTAATGGACAAATATGTTTAATTCGCAAGGAAAAAACATTAGTTGACAATTTCAAATTGGTAGCACACAATGCATCACCATTGTTTGAATATTCGAATAACAATCAGACGAAGTGTGTAGAATTGAGTTTGTTCAAATTTACATGTAAAAATTTGAAAGTTGTTCATTTTTTAAATCTTTACAAGCATCCCAATATGATCAACGACAAGTTTATTCAAGAGTTGTGCTCATTTTTGAATTCAAATTTGACCAATACAGACACTTTAGTTATCTTTGGTGATTTCAATATTGATTTTAACAAAAAAACTAATTCAAAATATATTGCTATGCTCAAAGACAAACTAAATATGATTCCAGTATTCAACGATTCTTCTACTTTCAAAAATATTTCTCAATTGGACTGGTGCATGAAAAGCAATTCGAATCCGTTTATTCAACTAAAGTCTCAGCCTTATACAACGTGGTTCAGTGATCATCAGGCTATTTTCACAGAAATATCTTTATAATTTTATATTATTTTTTTAATTTTTATCCCTTTTTTTTTTAATTATTTTTAATATTTCTATAACCTATTTTTTTTATTAACTTTTATTTTTTAATTTTAATTTTAACCCTTTATTTTATTTTTAAATTTTTATTTCTTTTTTTTAATTATTTTAAATATTTTAATAATAAATCAAATTATATAAAAAATATTTGAACACTTTTTAACCTATTCCATTTATTTTATATACTTATATTTATTGAATTAAATAAATTAAATAATTATACTATTGAGGGGGGACACCCCCCTCAACCCCCCGTCTAAGGGGGTTCCCCCCTTAAACCCCTTCATATGGGGTTTCACCCCAAACCCCACCGGGGGCAAGCCCCCTGGACCCCTTTTATTATGGGGTTTCACCCCAAACCCCACCGGGGGCAGGCCCCCTGGACCCCCATTCCCAGTTTTCACAATTCCTTTAAATATTACTTTACATTTTTTTAATAAAAAGATTATTTTATATTTATAGATTAATAACCATTAAAAGTTAGTTAAAAGTTTAATTTTTAAAAAATTAGATTGCCTAGATTTTTCGAAGCTACTTCCTTCCTCTACACCATTCTACTAGGATAACGGCATATAATAAAAATGGAATAGGTTTTAAATGGCATATCAATAAAAAATCTAGGCAGCTAAACAAATATTTTTATTTAGATGGCAAAAGTCTCAATTTTAAATGACACGTCCATATCACAGACTTTTCTATCACTTGGCAATGGGGCCGCCTAATTAACTGGAAGGAACAACAAGTTTTCAATGGCGACCGAAAGTTTGTCTCACTGGAACAGCACACTTACATATGGGGCCGGCTAATTTCATTGACAGAACAGCAAATATTTTAAGGGAACAGCAATTTTTGAAGATGGAACAGCAAGTCATAAAAAAACTAGTGCCACACCCACATCACCAACTTTTGCCATCATTTACTAATAGGGGCACCTATTTAACACAAGAGAACGGCAAGTTTTCTGTGAGAACGGCAAATATTTCAATGGAACGGCAAAAGTGGGACGGCGACAACAAGTTTGTCTGGTTGGAACGGCACACATACACATTGGGCCGCCTTATTACATTGACGGAACGGCAATATTTTTTTGTAGGGAACGGCAATTTTAAAACTAGGGTTAAAAATTTTAAACTAGGGTTACAAGTGTCTACAGACGGACGGACGGACGGACGGACGGACAGACGGACGGACGGACGGACGGACACGACAAACGTAATACCTAGATTTTTTTTTCATGATATTGAAATATCAACGAAAAATCTAGGCAACCCTAACCCTAAAAATATTTTTTTGTAGGGAACGGCAATTTTAAAACTAGGGTTAAAAATTTTAAACTAGGGTTACAAGTGTCTACAGACGGACGGACGGACGGACGGACGGACAGACGGACGGACGGACGGACGGACGGACGGACGGACGGACGGACACGACAAACGTAATACCTAGATTTTTTTTTCATGATATTGAAATATCAACGAAAAATCTAGGCAACCCTAACCCTAACCCTAACCCTAACCTAACCCTAAATCCTAACCCTAACCCTTAATTTTATTTTTTATTTATATTTCTTTTTTTTAATTATTTTTAATATTTTAATAATAAATAAAATTATATAAAAAATATTTGAACACTTTTTAACCTATTCCATTTATTTTATATACTTATGTTTATTGAATTAAAAAAATAAAATAATTATACTATTGAGGGGGGACACCCCCCTCAACCCCCCGTTTAAGGGGGTTCCCCCCTTAAACCCCTTCATATGGGGTTTCACCCCAAACCCCACCGGGGGCAAGCCCCCTGGACCCCCATTCCAAGTTTTCACAATAACTTTAAATATTATTTCACAATTTTTATAAATAGTAAATATATAAATTGATTAAATTAAATTTATTGATTAAAAACAGTAAAAGTTTAATTTTTAAAAAATTAGATTATCTAGATTTTTCGAAGTTACTTCCCTACTTTAAGGCATTATACTAGGATTACGGCATATAATAATAAATGGAACAAGTTTAAAAGGAATATCAATAAAACATCCAGGCAGCTAATCAATAATTTTATTTAGATGGCAAAAGTCTCAATTTTATCTGACACGCCCATATCACTGTCGTTTGTTATCACTTGGCAATGGGGCCGCCTAATTAACTGGAAGGAACGGCAAGTTTTCAATGGGAAAGCCATAAATGGGACGGCGAACGAAAGTTTGTCTCATTGGAACAGCACACTAACATATGGGGCCGGCTAATTACATTGACAGAACAAAATATTTTGAGGGAACAGCAATTTTTTAAGATGGAAGAACGGCAGGTATTAAAAAAACAAGTGCCACACCCACATCACCGACTTTTGTCATCATTTAACAATAGGGGCACCTAATTAACACAAGAGAACGGCAAGTTTTCTATGGGAACGGCAAATATTTCAATGGAACGGCAAAATTGGGACGGCGACAACAAGTTTGTCTAATTAGAACGGCACACTTACACATGGGGCCGCCTTATTATATTGACGGAACGGCAATATTTTTTTGTAGGGAACGGCAATTTTTAAAACTAGGGTTAAAAATTTAAAACTAGGGTTACAAGTGTCCACAGACGGACGGACGGACGGACGGACAGACGGACGGACGGACGGACGGACGGACGGACGGACGGACACGACAAACGTAATACCTAGATTTTTTTTTCATGATATTGAAATATCAACGAAAAATCTAGGCAACCTAAACCTAACCCCTAAACCTAACCCTAACCCTTAACCTAACCCTAATTTTTAAAAAATTAGATTGCCTAGATTTTTCGAAGTTACTTCCCTACTTTATGGCATTATACTTGGATTACGGCATATAAAAAAAAATGGAACAAGTTTAAAAGGAATATCAATAAAACATCAAGGCAGCTAATCAATAATTTTATTTAGATGGCAAAAGTCTCAATTTTATCTGACGCGCCCATATCACGTGGTACGGCGACCGAAAGTTATCTAATTGGAACAGCACACTTACATATGGGGCCGGCTAATTTCATTGACAGAACAGCTAATATTTTGAGGGAACAGCAATTTTTGAAGATGGAACAGCAAGTGTTTAAAAAACTAGTGCCACACCCACATCACCGCTTTCTGCCATCATTTACTAATAGGGGCACCTAATTAACACAAGAGAACGGCAAGTTTTCTATGGGAACGGCAAATATTTGAATGGAACGGCAAAAGTGGGACGGCGACAACAAGTTTGTCTGATTGGAACGGCACACATACACATTGGGCCGCCTTTATGCATTGACGGAACGGCAACATTTTTTTATAGGGAACGGCAATTTTAAAACTAGGGTTAAAAATTTTAAACTAGGGTTACAAGTGTCTACAGACGGACGGACGGACAGACGGACGGACGGACGGACGGACGGACGGACGGACGGACACGACAAACGTAATACCTAGATTTTTTTTTCATGATATTGAAATATCAACGAAAAATCTAGGCAACCTAACCCTAACCCTAACCCGAAATGGATCTATCCGAGGAAAATAAATCTCAACATGAGAAGCGAAAAGAAAACAAAAGAGAATGGATCAAGAAGAAAAGAGAAAATGAAAATTATAGAAATGTCGAAAAATCAATTCAAAAAATAAGTAAACAGGTTAAACGTGATGATTTGCTCGAAAAACAATACGAACAATTGAAAAACACGATACAAAAGAGAGATAAAAGGATCAATCAAATTGGATATAAGATAAATGAACAAATTAGAAATAGCCAAGAGCATCAGGTTAGAAGACTCAATCCGTTTATAAGAGAAGAAGAACAGTTAAGAAACACTAAGGAGCATCAACTAAGAAGACTCGACCCTGAATATAGAGAAGAAGAACAGTTTAGGGACACTGAAGAGCATCAAATAAGAAGACTCGACCCTGAATATAGAGAAGTAGAACAGTTAAGGAACACTCAAGAGCATCAACTTAGAAGAAATGATTCAATTTATCGAAACGATGAACAAATATTAAATACTTATGAGCATCAGGTTAGAAGACTCAATCCACTAATAAGAGAAGAAGAACAGACAAGGAACACAAAAGAGCATCAACTTAGAAGACTCGACCCAGAATATAAAGAAGGAGAACAGACAAGGAACACTGAAGAGCATCAACTTAGAAGACTCGACCCAGAATATAAAGATGGAGAACAGACAAGGAACACTGAAGAGCATCAATTAAGAAGAAATGATTCAATTTATCGAAATGATGAACAAATATCAAACACAATTGAGCATGCTTTAAGAAGAAAAAATATTGACTATAGATTGGAAGAACAATTCTCAAATACGGAACAACATAGAATTAGAAGATCTGATTTAATTTTAAGAAATGAAGAACAAGCGAGAAATTCAATTATCAAACGAAATCAAAGAACAGACGTAAAATTTTTGATTGATGTGTATGAAGACGGAATTCAAAATGGTGCGTCGTTTACTTGCGTTTGTTGCGGTGGTCTTTTTTTTAAAAGAACAGTTAATAAGTTTGCGATTAGCAGAAGTAACAGTTTGTATCATCAAATATTCAATGTTGATATTAAATCGGAATGTGGTTTTTACTGGATTTGTGTCACTTGTTCCAAATATGTAAAAGAAAATAAAATACCAAATCTGGCATTGTCAAATGGGTTACAATTTCCAGTAATACCAGACGAGTTAAAACATTTAAATGATGTTGAAGAACGTTTGTGTTCACCAAGACTTCCATTTATACGAATCAAAGAGTTGGTAAATTGGGATCATCAACAAAAAATATCTGGTAATGTTGTAAATGTACCAATAGATACAGAAAAAACATTGGAAATTCTTCCACGCTCATTTGAACAATCCGAAACAATTCAGTTGGTTTTAAAAAGAAGATTGGACTACACAAAACCCTATATGTTTGATTCAGTACGTCCATATTTAATACTAAAAGCAATAAGATATTTGATTGATCGGCCGCTTTTCAAAGAGAACAATATAAAACTATCAACAGAATGGTTTGAGAAACATCAAGATTTTGACAATGAGAATTTGACCGAAGATTACATTGTTAATAATGAAGATAGATCTTTGGTTGGTAATACTTCAAAATCATTATTTCCAAATCTGCGAGACTTACAAAATCAAAATGAAGACGCTGACTATGTTGAACAATTTCAAAGGGCTCAACCGACTCTTTTATTTGACAACAACAACTTAGTCAAGACTATAGCACCCGGCGAAGGCATTCAGCCAAGATCAATTCTTTCGGATAAAGATGCTGAAGAGTTGACATTTATAAAAATATATTGTGGTGAAAAATATCAACCAAAAGTTCAAATCAAATACGGCATGAGATGCAAGTCAGAATTTCGTCGATTTGATAGACGATGTGCCAATGACATAAGTAAATTGTTTTATTCGTATAAGAAATTAGTGAGCAAAAAACTAAATTCGGCTATAGACACATGTTTAAGAAAAACCAAAGAAATTAATTCGATGACTGCACGTGATGCTCTAAATAAACAAAAAATAAATGATTTGATTGTTCGAAATGAGGCTCAAATGTTTTTGAGAACTATAAGATCAAGTCCACAGTATTGGGAGTGGAAAAAAATGGAAATAAATGCCATGATTCGTCAACTGGGCTGTCCGTCATTTTTTATAACATTTAGTCCAGCAGAAATAGATTGGAATGAATTGATTCAAGTGTTATCGAAAACACTCGATAATAAGTATCTATCAGCAGATGAATTGGCTAAAGTAGCGAGAGACAAGCGAATTGAAATGGTAAGTCGTGATCCAATAACTGTGGCTAGATACTTTGAAAATAGAATGGGCGAATTGCTCAAATACATTTTCAACCAGAATGGACCCTTCAAGGAAAACCCAGTGTTTGATTACTTCTGGCGTGTAGAGTTTCAAAACCGAGGAAGTCCACATATTCATATGATTACATGGAACAAAGATGCGCCTAAATATGATGAAGATTTGCAAGATAAAAGAGAGTTGGTCAAAAACTGTGGCGAATTTATTGACAAATACATAACAACTAAACGTCCAGCAAATAGTATAGTTAAAGAAGACGATTATGAGAATCGGAAATGTATTTTGCAGGAGGTTCCATTAAAATATCAAGTTCATGTGCACAAAAGTAATTGCAAGATTACTGATGATAATGGTAATGTATTATGCAAGTATGGATTTCCATGGCCTATTTTGGACAAGACAACAATTTTGGAGCCAATGAAAAAGGATGACACCGATTATCACAAAGCTTACGCTAATTTTCTTATGATAAGAGAAAAATTGAGTGAAATAAATACAAGATTCAAAGGCGATTCATCATACTCAATAAGTTATGAACAATTTTTAAAACTAATCGGATTGAATGAAATAGAATATTTGAAAGCTTTGTCACGTTCTATTAAAAGAACTGCAGTCTTTTTAAAAAGAACATCAAACGACATAATGGTCAATGCATACAATAAACTCATATATGTACGTCACAGAGCAAATATGGACATTCAATATATAACTGATCCGTATGGTGCAGCTGCCTATGTGTCGGCATACATGCTAAAGTCGAATGCATCAATGTCGCTACTGCTTAAAAATACTGTCGAAGAAGTAGTGCGAGGAAATTTGAGTATTAAACAACGTTTGTTGAAAGTAGCTAACAAGTTTAACAATTGCTGTGAAATATCGGCGCAAGAGTGTACTTATACATTGTTGAGTATGCCTGTCTCACGAACATCTCGTGAAACAATTTATGTAAACACATTTCCATCAAATGAAAGAAATGTTATGCTTAAAGAGGACCGCTATTTGGAAATATTGAATCCAGAATCTAAAAACATATTTCGAGCCGGAATACTTCAGCATTATGTAAATAGGCCAGTTGAAATGGAAAGAGTGTGTTTAGCCGAGTTTGCCACTTATTTTGACTATTTGTCAAATGAAAGAGCCAAAGATCCAAATGATTTGACTAGATGTGGACGATTTCAAGAAGAAGAAGACGAAAATTTGGATGAAGATGACAACAATTACTATTTTGAAAATGAACAATTGGCAAGAGTTGAAGTGACCGATGAAGCAGATGATGTTGAAGACATTGTGGAAATAGCTTGTAATTCTAAATTAATTAAATTAAAAAATAACGATGGATATGTGAAAAAAAGAAACAAATGTAAAATATTACGTTTCAAAAGATATAATCGCATTAAAGATCCAAAGAATTACTATCGTGTAGAAATAATGTTGTTTCATCCGTGGAGAAATGAGAAAAAAGAAGTTGAAGTCAAAGATACATTTGAAAAATTTGAAAACAACAAAACAATCATAGCACATAATCGTGCAAATTTTGAATCAGTTGTTGCCGAGCAATTCGAAAAGGCCATTAATGATTTAGAAACCGAAATACAAGAACATTATGAACGTATGGTCGAAGATTACGTCGAACGTGTGAATGAGGCAAATGAGAATCTTGTAACGAATGCAAATGAGGCCAGAAATGAAGAGTTTGAGGAGGAGTTTGGATTTCATGGTGTAATTCAAGACGAAATAAGTAATTTGCAAAGTATGATTAACCCAGATTGTGATTCCATAATTTTGCCTAAGCGAACGACAAATGATGAATATGCCACACTGATGAAATCACTTAATCGTATCCAGCATAAATATTTGTGTAATTTTATGGATTGTGTTCGATCAGAAAAGCCATTTTATCATTTTATTAGTGGCGGTGCTGGCACTGGTAAGTCGCACCTAATCAAGTCGTTATATCAAACCTTTATACGAATTAATAGTGACAATATCGACGATCCAACTTCTATTACTGTTCTCTTGTCTGCATTTACTGGCAAAGCAGCTTTTAACATAAAAGGATCTACATTGCACTCATTGTTCCATTTTCCTATTCATTCAAACAATATGGACAGGTTGTCAGATAAACTAATGACAAAAGTACAAAAGTTGTTTAAAAAAGTAAAATTGCTAATAATTGACGAAATATCTATGGTCGGTAGCAATTTGTTTTCAAAATTAAATAAGCGTTTAATGCAAATAATGGACAATTCGAAACCATTTGGCGATATATCTATTGTTGTGGTCGGTGATTTAAATCAAATATGCCCAGTACAAGACAGATGGATATTTGAGAGATCAAGAGGAGAGAGTGGCTATTCCATTTTGGCTGGTGATTTGTTGTGGCACAAGTTTGAATTTGTTGAACTTAAAGAAATAATGAGACAACGTGATGATGCAGTGTTTGCTGAAGCTCTCAATACACTTGGAAACAAAGGGGTGATTGGTCTGAGTGAGGAACAAGTAAGATTGTTTAATTCACGCATAGTTCGAATTGATGAAATACCCAGAGAAGCTATTTGTGTTATTCATTCAAACAAAGGCGTGAATGAATACAATGATTTCAAGTTGAGATCGATGCCTGGCCAATTATATGAAAATAGAGCAATTGATTTAGCTCAAGGCAAAGAGAAAAATTCAAATAAAGCTGAAAATCTAGTAGCAAGTCTTAGAAATGAAATGGACATGAACAAAACATGTGGAATGCCTACTTTGCTTCGATTTAAAGTCAATTGCAAATACATGATTACGACAAACTTGCGAACTGAAGATGGTTTAGTGAATGGTGCAGTTGGCTGTTTAAAACATATTATTTTTACAAAGAAGAAAACAGCAGAAAAGCCTCTGATAAAACGTGTATATTTGGAATTTACTGATCAAGCTGTAGGTCATTTGTCGCGAAATGAAAACGAACAACTGAAATGGATAAAAGATGATTCGTCGATTTTAAAAGAAACCATCAATCCCCAATTAACTGCTTTGGTATATGAACAACAAACTATTAAAAGACCAAAGTCAGGTGGAAATTTTCATGTCGATAGAAAACAATTTACTTTGATTGAATGTGAATCGATGACAATTCACAAGTCACAGGGACAATCTTATACATGTGTTGCTGTGTTCATTGGTGACAGTTTAAAACGATCTTTGTTGTATGTAGCATTGAGTAGAGCAACAAAATTGGATGGTTTGTATTTGTATGGCAGTCTTTCGATTGAGAGTGCACGAGTTCAACGTTTGTCTAAAGAACAACGTGAAAAAGAGTTGGAATTATTCGAACAAAATGATCCTGTTCGCATTGAAATGAATAGACTTAGATCGGATGCTAATATGAAAAACAATTATGCCTTTTTGGATTATGGTTTTGATGTGAAAACAAAAAGAACAAGTGATTTGACAATAATATTTCAAAACATCCAGTCTTTTAATTCTAATCGAGAAAATATCAAATTGGACTATGGATACAAGCAAGCTGATATAATTTTACTAAGTGAGTGCCATAACAGAAAAAAATTTAATCTAAATAATGCACAATCATTTTTTGATAATTATCACATTGTCTATTTTTCAAATGGAACTAATTTGAATTGTTCAAATGGACAAATATGTTTAATTCGCAAGGAAAAATCATTAGTTGACAATTTTAAATTGGTAGCACACAATTCATCATCATTGTTTGAGTATTCGGATAACAATCAGACGAAATGTGTCGAATTGAGTTTGTTCAAATTTACAAGTAAAAATTTGAAAGTTGTTCATTTTTTAAATCTTTACAAGCATCCCAATATGAACAACGACAAGTTTATTCAAGAGCTGTGCTCATTTTTGAATTCAAATTTGACAAGTACAGACACTTTAGTTATCTTTGGTGATTTCAATATTGATTTCAACAAAAAAACAAATTCAAAATATCTAAATATTCTTAAAGAAAAAATAAACATGATTCCCGTATTTAATGATTCTTCAACATTTAAAAATATTTCTCAATTGGACTGGTGCATGAAAAGCAATTCGAACCCGTTTATTCAACTAAAGTCTCAGCCTTATACAACGTGGTTCAGTGATCATCAGGCAATTTTCACTGAAATAACTTTATAATTTTATTTTATTTTTTTAAAATTTATCCCTTTATTTTTTATTATTTTTAATATTTAAATAATAAATAAAATTAGATAAAAAATATTTGAACACTTTTAAAATTATTATATTTTTTTTATATACTTTTATTTTTTAATTTTTATTCTATTTTTTTAATTATTTTTTACATTTTAATAATAAATAAAATTAGATAAAAAATATTCGAACACTTTTTGATCTATTGCATTTATTTTATATACTTATATTTATTGAATTGGAAAATTAAATAATTATACTATTGAGGGGGGACACCCCCCTCAACCCCCCGTTTAAGGGGGTTCCCCCCTTAAACCCCTTCATATGGGGTTTCACCCCAAACCCCACCGGGGGCAAGCCCCCTGGACCCCTTTTATTATGGGGTTTCACCCCAAACCCCACCGGGGGCAGGCCCCCTGGACCCCTTTTATAATGGGGTTTCACCCCAAACCCCACCGGGGGCAGGCCCCCTGGACCCCCGTTCCAAGTTTTCACAATAACTTTAAATATTATTTCACAATTATTATAAATAATAAATATATAAATTGATCAAATTAAATTTATAGATTAAAAACAGTAAAAGTTTAATTTTTAAAAAATTAGATTGCCTAGATTTTTCGAAGTTACTTCCCTACTTTATGGCATTATACTTGGATTACGGCATATAAAAAAAAATGGAACAAGTTTAAAAGGAATATCAATAAAACATCAAGGCAGCTAATCAATAATTTTATTTAGATGGCAAAAGTCTCAATTTTATCTGACGCGCCCATATCACGTGGTACGGCGACCGAAAGTTATCTAATTGGAACAGCACACTTACATATGGGGCCGGCTAATTTCATTGACAGAACAGCTAATATTTTGAGGGAACAGCAATTTTTGAAGATGGAACAGCAAGTGTTTAAAAAACTAGTGCCACACCCACATCACCGCTTTCTGCCATCATTTACTAATAGGGGCACCTAATTAACACAAGAGAACGGCAAGTTTTCTATGGGAACGGCAAATATTTGAATGGAACGGCAAAAGTGGGACGGCGACAACAAGTTTGTCTGATTGGAACGGCACACATACACATTGGGCCGCCTTTATGCATTGACGGAACGGCAACATTTTTTTATAGGGAACGGCAATTTTAAAACTAGGGTTAAAAATTTTAAACTAGGGTTACAAGTGTCTACAGACGGACGGACGGACAGACGGACGGACGGACGGACGGACGGACACGACAAACGTAATACCTAGATTTTTTTTTCATGATATTGAAATATCAACGAAAAATCTAGGCAACCCTAAACCCAAACCCTAACCCTAAACCCTGACTTTTTTTTCAATCCATAAACGGGTTTAGAATTTAAAAAACTTTTTTTCAATCAATAAACGTTACATTTTAATAATCTTTTTTCAAACAATTTAAACAAAGAACATTTGATATACATTCAGTATTGATTATTATTAATTACGAAACACTATTAAATTTTTTTTTATTCAATTTTTATTTTTTTTTTAATTAAGTGTTAAAGTATTTTATTAAAGAAGTTTTTTTCAATCAACAAACTTTTTATTTTTAAGAGAATATTTTTTAATGAATAAACGTTACATTCTTAAAGTTTTTTTTTCAATCAATAAAAATAACATGTTAAATACTTTCTTTCAAACAATTTAAATATCAACGTTTGATATAAATATTGAGTATTGATTATTAATTATTACGAATATGCATTGAGTATTTCGAATTGGTTCATATTTTTTATTTATCAGTTATTTTTTTTTAAATTCAATTAAGAATTAGGTTATTTAACTATTGAGGGGGGGCACCCCCCTCGAACCCCCTTTATGAGGGGTTTCACCCCTCTCCCCACCGGGGACAGGTCCCCTGGACCCCTTTTGTATGTGGGGTTTTACCCCACGCCCCACCGGGGACAGGCCCCCAGGTCCCCCATTATTTAGAATTTTTTACAAAATTAGTACCTAGATTTTATTATCTTCATACGATGATTCATTTTTTCTTCCTTTCTTTCTTTTTCGACACACTCATTACGCTAACCCTAGCTAGGGTTATTTTTTTTTCAACGACTTTCAACATGTCTGGTATTTTTCTTTAAACACTCTTGGGCCAAGGTATTACCATACAAAATATTAGCCTTCTATTGTTAACCGTTCGCAAGATAAAAAATGGCACAGACAGACAGACAGACAGACAGACAGACAGACAGACAGACAGACAGACAGACACGACCAAGTTAATACCTAGATTTTTTATAGATGAATCTAATAAAATCTAGGCAACCCTAACCTAACCCTAACCCTGTTGATTATTAATATATATTTTTTTTTTAGCATGTTTTAAATCAGAAAATGGAGTTGTATGATGAATTACTTAGAGAGAATCAATTTTTGCAATTTAAAATCGATCATTTTGAAAAAGTTAAATTGACGGAAGCTCAATCAAATAATTTATATTACACAAAGGTTTCCTCTTTTCAAAAATCTTTTGAAACAAATCATTGTTTATCTAAAATGACTCCTCATGCGATGTCATTTTCTGATAATAAAGACGTTTTTTTTCATTTGAAAAATTTAAAGTATATATTTTTTAGAGAGCGAAATGTGAATTTTATATTTTGATTGAATCTTTTTATTAATTTATTCTTTAGATAAATGATTTTTCATCAAGTTCTAACCGAACTACAACTTGTAATGATCAATTGTGTAATTCGTGTTTTGTATGATAGTTTATTTTTAATTTTTTTCATTTAATTTTATTTAATTAAGAATCCGAATTGTAATCTAAAAAAATCATGCATGTATTGTGGTCGAATGTTTCATGTTCCAAATATACATATTTCAAAAGTTCACAAGTGTTTCAATTGTTCCAAGTCATTGCTACATTGTTTATGCTCTTCTTTAAAAAAAAAAAATGCTTTCTTAAAAAACATGTTCTCAGTTATTTTTGATACTATATTTTTTGGCGTTCTAACTTATTTCGTTTTCCATTATTTATTCATTAAATATATACATTTAAATAATTTAATTTTTATCATTTATTCCTCCATCTTAAAATTTAAATAATCCCATTAACAGACATAGACTAATATAAATACAAAATTGACAACCAAATTTAAAACAGAAATCAATTTTTTTAATTTTTATTCAATTTTATTATAAATTTACACGGCAAAAATGTTTTTATAATTTTAAATTAAAATAAAAAATGAAAAAATTTTTTAATAATAGATTTTCAATTTGTGCTAATCATAAAAACACTTAGAAAATTAACTGAAATTTTTCATGTCGCTAAGACATTAAGATCAATAATTGATCATTCAGCTACGCATATTTAAATCTTTTAAGAAATTCATAGTTTAAATTTTAAAATTAACAGTTTTGTACACAAATTAGTAAAAAAAAAATAAAATTGATAAAATATCTTTTTTTAAAATAATTCGACACTAGTGATATTTACGACTTGTTAAGTTAGTTTTTTCATCAACCATTGGCTGAAAATCAATAATAAAACCCTAGACATCATTAGTTAAGCTTAATTGAGTACGGCTTTTTGAGGAAAAGTGCGTGCAAAAATCCCTTTTTTTTATTCAACTTCCAAACTTTAGCACCATAGAGCTAACACTCTCTTATATACTTAAATCGGCACAGCACAAAACACTTGTATAGCTAATCACGCTCTATCTTTTTGTCAACACTGTGCATTTTTAAATCACTTTTCTTTGGTTCGGTTGACATGTTTTCGATAAAAAAAAAACAAAAATAGAAAATCAATGTCATCGGCAAATTGACGTATAAACGCCTTTTTAAAAAAGAATTGTGTGATTGAAGGACTATGAGACTTTGGCTGCTTGTTTTTGGCACTGTGTTCATATAGCAGGCAACGGACTCATAAGATTTTTCGTCACAGGTGTTCATCAATACTGTTAGTGTAAAATGTCGGTCTAGTTTTCGATGCGTGGCTAAATTTATTACACAATGTAAATTTGTAGAATGACTTATTCAGATTGGAAAGTGTCCGTAAATGTTAAAGAAAGACTAAAAACTAACTCAATTTGATTGCGGCGTTTCAATTAGCATTCGTATCTATTACAAGAGCTATTTGATGACTTAGAAACTTGTTGAGTTGGTAAATTAAGCCGAAAGATACATTTTTTGACTAGTTGAGGAAAACGTCCATGTATAGATGATATCAAATCTTGAGGTTCAAACAGAGGGAAACTTGAATCTATCAGTGCATTTATTGACCGCAAACTCAACTAGGTCTTTAAAGTAAGGTTCAAGATATGAAAAGCCAGCGAAAATATCGAATCTGGAAGATATCTTACAACAATAAGCTAGCAATAATGGTACACAACTCGAGAACAAAAGCGTTTGGATAAACGTGCTGTAATCTTCCGCTAACTGTCGTATTAAGCTCCTTAATCATTCTCAATACCTCTATTTCGGCGAAAACTTGAACTGCTAACGTCATCGACCTAAAAAAGTACCATTTTACCAGCCGACGGTAATTGAAGCAAAGTCGGATTGAATACCAAATTAGCTTTTTAGTCCGTATTTAATAGTTGTTTGAACATATATTCAATTATAATTTTCTTTAAATAGTAATGAACTAGTAGAACAAAATTAATTAAAATTATAATTATTATAATTTTGATGCTAGTTTTTAAAAAATTTCTTAAATCAAATAATTAGTTTTTCACAAATTTCAATTTAATTTCTCAAAAATGTAAAAATGTAAAAATGTAAAAATCTCAAAAAAATGACATTTTGCCCAACGTCAAAACGAATTGCAATATTTTGAACAAAATGATCCTGTTCGCATTGAAATGAATCGTTTGCGTACAAAAGCTCAATTGAAAAATAGCTACGCTTTTCTTGACTATGATCCAGTGGTGGCGATTATTCAATATACAAATAACGAACAAATGAAGATCAAAAGAACGAGTGATTTGACAATCATATTTCAAAATATTCAATCGTTCAATTCGAACAAAGAAAATTTAAATTAGACTTTGGTTACAAACAAGCTGACATTATTCTATTAAGTGAATGTCACAATACAAAAGCAAATCGTTTGCCAGCCTCTCGATTGTTTAGCTATTCTATTAGTAATTCTAAATATGAGTTTGTGTACTATTCGTATGCAACTTATTTGAATGCGTCAAATGGTCAAATATGTTATGTGCGCCTAGAGTTGGGCTCGTGTTTTAGATTGTTAGCGCACAATGCGTCATTGCAATACGAATACACTGGCTTGAGTCTGTTTGAATATCGTAATCCAAACAGTGACAACAACAAATATGTCTATTTGCTAAACTTGTACAAACATCCCAAGTACGACAATCAAATGTTTCTTGACGGTTTGAACAAATTCATTTCACAATATTACCGCGGCAGCAACAGCAGCACTCAATCTATCACCAATTCACTAATTGTGATGGGTGATTTTAATATTGATTTCAATCAATCGGCCAACAAAAAGAATTTGGACTATTTTAAAAAAGAATTCTATTTGGAACCGTACTTTGACAATTGCAAAACACACAAAAACATTTCACAATTGGACTGGATTTTTTTAGCAAACAAAAAAATAAAATAGTTTCCACTATGAATGGTTTGCACTCGCAGCCTTAAAATACTTTATTTTCCGAAAAAGACATTGCATGAGGAGTCATTTTAGATAAACAATGATTTGTTTCAAAAGATTTTTGAAAAGAGGAAACCTTTGTGTAATATAAATTATTTGATTGAGCTTCCGTCAATTTTACTTTTTCAAAATGATCGATTTTAAATTGCAAAAATTGATTCTCTCTAAGTAATTCATCATACAACTCCATTTTCTGATTTAAAACATGCTAAAAAAAAAATATATAAAGGCGGATGCACCATAAAGTCGAATCGATGTTTAATTTGATTTTTCAGGGAAAAAAACATTTTTTGGTTATTCAGCGTCCTTTTTTACGCTCAAATTTCAAATAAAAAATTTGACTTTACCCTATCCCCTGGGAACTAGTCCTTTGGCGCCAAAAGCACCTTTTTTTCACTAAATTTGAAATAAATTGAAATTAACTAAATATAGGAAAATTTCGATAATAAATTCGAATTCAACTTTAAAATTTATGCTAAATTTCAAATTTTTTTGATTTTATCTAATTCTTGGACAAAGTTATTGAAAAAATTAGATTTTTGAGAGTTGCTTGCGTTTCGGCTTAATGATTGAGTCCGAGACCCTATCAAGCCTATATGTTCATGGTATCAAAATCTAGAGAAATGAATTTAGAAAATTCCTATCGGATTAGAATTTTTAATTAGTTTTTCATTTTTGAAATAAAGTTAAATGAATAAAATTTGCTTTTTTTTATGTTTTTAAAAGTGTTATTTCATAGAGAATTTTTTTGTTTACAGTCAATTTTTTTCTTTTAAAAACTTTTAATGAGTAAATACAATAAAAAAGAAATCTAAAAATAGACCTTAAATAAAGTTCTCGGTCTTTTTTCCAGTGTTTGGTTGAAGGTTCATGAGGTTTAACAATTGAAATTTTATTTTAAATTAACTTCTATTATATTAAAAAAATGGTAACCAGAAAATTTTTAAAAAAAGTTAAAAGGACCAAATCTATCAATAACTTGAAAAATTTTAGAGTTAAACAATTGGATTTGAAATCAGTCGAAACTGTTTCTATAAACCGTAGTGGCTTTATAAGAGACCCTAAAAAAAAATTTCAAAACATTGAGGAGCCTCTATTGTCGATTGAGAATTTGTGCACCGTTCACTTAGACGCAGTGATGGATAATATTCGTTCCAATCCAAACTGGAATTATATTTCTGAGAGATTATTTGCTGTGTCTATCTATATGATGCTGAAATTGTCTGGTATTAGTCGAAAAAAAATATCTGAAATGCTGGTAAGCATTGGTACTTTGTCTTGTGAAACAACTCATAATTACGTTAGCAAGTTCATTAATGGTGATGAAGAATGTTTCTTTGTTGAAAATCGAGGGAAATACTATCGACCGTGTATTTTTGATAGCTTAACTTGCTTAAAAGATGAATTGACAAGTTATACGATTGAAAAAGTCTCAGATAAAAATGCAGTTTTTACAACGCAAATGTTAGAAAACTTTGCCAATAAAAAATTAAGAGAACATTTAATTGATGATGAAAAAATTGCTCTTTATAGAAAACTTATAAATAAACGCAGTTTAGATAAATTTTTATTTTCGTTGGGATTTTTTTGGGGAAAAAACAAACAAAGGCCATTTTTCGATGACCATGAGAGAGAGGATGTAGTCAAAACCAGAGAAATTTTCGTAAAATATTTCTATGAAAGAAAACAATTTTTTGATATTATGGTCAAAAATGAAAAAGAGTCAAAAGAAAAACAAATTTATTCAATGGTTTTGCCTTTAGTTAATCGTAGAATCATTATCGCTCATGATGAGACTACTTTCAGATCTGGAGAGGTTCAGGCTGAAAGATGGCTTCACCATCAATACAGTCCCTTTTTTAGCAAAGGAAGGGGTGTGAGCAAAATGGTAAGCGATTTTATAACAAGCGATCCTATTTTACCAGTTTTTGAACTAAATGACGAAGACTGGTATGAAGCAGTGAGGAATGAACCTTGGCTAGAAGCTAAAGATGATCTAGAATTCTTACCGAAGTAATTAAAGAAAGATAAAACTATAAATTCATATTTATAATCAATTTTGCATTAATAGAAGTGCAAGTTCAATTATTACTCCCGGAAAAAACAATTATTTTGATAATAATAAAATATTGCTTCAATTCAAAAGGCTACTTACTCTTATTAAATATAGTAGTGTGTGTAAAGCAGTAGATTTCAGAATAGATATTTTGGTAGATAACGCTAAAACACACACAAAAGTAAACGTTGATATTAATTTGTTTGCTAAAGGGAAAAATTATTCAACCCCGGTTGAATATCTTGTATGGAAAAATGAAAACGGGGAAGAACAAATAACGGATTGTTATTTTAGAAGAGGTGATCTTGAAGGTCAGTCTAAAGGCTAATTCTTACTTTGTAAAGAGCTAGGAATAATTCCTATGAGCACAATTTCGAAGGATATTCTTCTCCCTGAATTAAGGAAACTCGCACAAGAGCATCCTGCATTTAAAAGTATTTCTAAGCTTGAAGTTTTAGTAAATGATTTTAACAATCAATATAAAACTGATATTAAGCTTCATTTTCTCCCAAAATTTCACTGCGAGTTAAATACGATTGAAATGTATTGGGCTAATCTGAAATGGTACTTCAAATTAAATAACGAACAAAGTAGTAGCGAAGAAGTTGTTTTAAATTTAATTTTAAATGCAAGAAATTTCTATAAAACTAAAGATACAAATAATAGAATTTTTGGAAGATTTTGGAGAGTAATAGCTGGTTATGGTGAAGGTGAAGATTATAAAACAATTATGAAAAAATATTTTCAGGCTAAAGAAATTATTAAACGTCATAGAGTAATAAAAATAAAAAATTAAAAAAAAACATTAAATTTTGTAAAATATTAAACAATAAAATAAATTATAAAAAATTATTTTAAGTATTTAAGTTTTTAAAAGAAAAAAATTGACTGTAAACAAAAAAATTCTCTATGAAATAACACTTTTAAAAACATAAAAAAAAGCAAATTTTATTCATTTAACTTTATTTCAAAAATGAAAAACTAATTAAAAATTCTAATCCGATAGGAATTTTCTAAATTCATTTCTCTAGATTTTGATACCATGAACATATAGGCTTGATAGGGTCTCGGACTCAATCATTAAGCCGAAACGCAAGCAACTCTCAAAAATCTAATTTTTTCAATAACTTTGTCCAAGAATTAGATAAAATCAAAAAAATTTGAAATTTAGCATAAATTTTAAAGTTGAATTCGAATTTATTATCGAAATTTTCCTATATTTAGTTAATTTCAATTTATTTCAAATTTAGTGAAAAAAAGGTGCTTTTGGCGCCAAAGGACTAGTTCCCAGGGGATAGGGTAAAGTCAAATTTTTTATTTGAAATTTGAGCGTAAAAAAGGACGCTGAATAACCTAAAAATGTTTTTTTCCCTGAAAAATCAAATTAAACATCGATTCGACTTTATGGTGCATCCGCCTTTATTAATAATCAACAAACGAAATAAATTACAATTTCATCAATTTGTGAAAAATTATTTTTGAGAAGACGTTGATTCTCTATTGTAATTCTCGATTCAATTTGTTTTTTTAAAAAAATTATCTAAACATTTTCATTTTTAAATTCAAACTAAAAAAAAAATTATTTTTTTTGAAATTTATAAAATAAATCTTTACATTCTCCCTTTCAAGATTTTTTATTTTTTCATTTAGCCTTGATTTTTCTTGTTTATTTTCACTAATTGTGGAGTTTGAAATGCTTAATTGATGCTGAAGCTCATTAATTGAATTACTGGACGCTGCTAACTCGAGCTTAGAATGAATTTTTATTCAAAAAAAATATTTAAAAAATAAAAAAATTACATTTTTTGACTCAATTGTTTGAATGTGCAGCTTAAGCTTTTGATTTTCTTCTTCGACTGAAGCCATTGATGATCTTAAACTTTCACATTGCTGATTTAGCTCATTTAGAGAATTTTTGCATGTATTCAACTTAAACTAAAAAAAAATTATTTTTTTTGAAATTTATAAAATAAATCTTTACATTCTCCCTCTCAAGATTTTTTATTTTTTCATTTAGCCTTGATTTTTCTTGTTTATTTTCACTAATTGTGGAGTTTGAAATGCTTAATTGATGCTAAAGCTCATTAATTGAATTACTGGACGCTGCTAACTCTGTGCAGCTTGACCCTAAGCAATGTGAAAGTTTAAGATCATCGGGTTTTTTTTTTAGTTTGAATTTAAAAATGAAAATGTTTAGATAATTTTTTTAAAAAAACAAATTGAATCGAGAATTACAATAGAGAATCAACGTCTTCTCAAAAATAATTTTTCACAAATAGATGAAATTGTAATTTATTTCGTTTGTTGATTATTAATATATATTTTTTTTTTAGCATGTTTTAAATCAGAAAATGGAGTTGTATGATGAATTACTTAGAGAGAATCAATTTTTGCAATTTAAAATCGATCATTTTGAAAAAGTAAAATTGACGGAAGCTCAATCAAATAATTTATATTACACAAAGGTTTCCTCTTTTCAAAAATCTTTTGAAACAAATCATTGTTTATCTAAAATGACTCCTCATGCGATGTCTTTTTCGGAAAATAAAGTATTTTATTTAAAAAATTCATTATCTTTATCGTTTTATGTAGTTTAATTATGTTTTATTTATTTTTCTTTTAAAATATTAGTTTTTTTAAAAAAACATTCTTTCAGATTTCGAGAAAGGGAAGTTCATGCACTAGATATTTGAATAACTCTACAAGAAATTATTTCTCCATAGAAAAATTAGGAAATTTAAATAAAACAAAATTTGATGACAAAATGTCATTTTCTGATAATAAAGACGTTTTTTTTCATTTGAAAAATTTAAAGTTTATATTTTTTAGAGAGCGAAATGTGAATTTTATATTTTGATTGAATCTTTTTATTAATTTATTCTTTAGATAAATGATTTTTCATCAAGTTCTAACCGAACTACAACTTGTAATGATCAATTGTGTAATTCGTGTTTTGTATGATAGTTTATTTTTAATTTTTTTCATTTAATTTTATTTAATTAAGAATCCGAATTGTAATCTAAAAAAATCATGCATGTATTGTGGTCGAATGTTTCATGTTCCAAATATACATATTTCAAAAGTTCACAAGTGTTTCAATTGTTCCAAGTCATTGCTACATTGTTTATGCTCTTCTTTAAAAAAAAAAAATGCTTTCTTAAAAAACATGTTCTCAGTTATTTTTGATACTATATTTTTTGGCGTTCTAACTTATTTCGTTTTCCATTATTTATTCATTAAATATATACATTTAAATAATTTAATTTTTATCATTTATTCCTCCATCTTAAAATTTAAATAATCCCATTAACAGACATAGACTAATATAAATACAAAATTGACAACCAAATTTAAAACAGAAATCAATTTTTTTAATTTTTATTCAATTTTATTATAAATTTACACGGCAAAAATGTTTTTATAATTTTAAATTAAAATAAAAAATGAAAAAATTTTTTAATAATAGATTTTCAATTTGTGCTAATCATAAAAACACTTAGAAAATTAACTGAAATTTTTCATGTCGCTAAGACATTAAGATCAATAATTGATCATTCAGCTACGCATATTTAAATCTTTTAAGAAATTCATAGTTTAAATTTTAAAATTAACAGTTTTGTACACAAATTAGTAAAAAAAAAATAAAATTGATAAAATATCTTTTTTTAAAATAATTCGACACTAGTGATATTTACGACTTGTTAAGTTAGTTTTTTCATCAACCATTGGCTGAAAATCAATAATAAAACCCTAGACATCATTAGTTAAGCTTAATTGAGTACGGCTTTTTGAGGAAAAGTGCGTGCAAAAATCCCTTTTTTTTATTCAACTTCCAAACTTTAGCACCATAGAGCTAACACTCTCTTATATACTTAAATCGGCACAGCACAAAACACTTGTATAGCTAATCACGCTCTATCTTTTTGTCAACACTGTGCATTTTTAAATCACTTTTCTTTGGTTCGGTTGACATGTTTTCGATAAAAAAAAAACAAAAATAGAAAATCAATGTCATCGGCAAATTGACGTATAAACGCCTTTTTAAAAAAGAATTGTGTGATTGAAGGACTATGAGACTTTGGCTGCTTGTTTTTGGCACTGTGTTCATATAGCAGGCAACGGACTCATAAGATTTTTCGTCACAGGTGTTCATCAATACTGTTAGTGTAAAATGTCGGTCTAGTTTTCGATGCGTGGCTAAATTTATTACACAATGTAAATTTGTAGAATGACTTATTCAGATTGGAAAGTGTCCGTAAATGTTAAAGAAAGACTAAAAACTAACTCAATTTGATTGCGGCGTTTCAATTAGCATTCGTATCTATTACAAGAGCTATTTGATGACTTAGAAACTTGTTGAGTTGGTAAATTAAGCCGAAAGATACATTTTTTGACTAGTTGAGGAAAACGTCCATGTATAGATGATATCAAATCTTGAGGTTCAAACAGAGGGAAACTTGAATCTATCAGTGCATTTATTGACCGCAAACTCAACTAGGTCTTTAAAGTAAGGTTCAAGATATGAAAAGCCAGCGAAAATATCGAATCTGGAAGATATCTTACAACAATAAGCTAGCAATAATGGTACACAACTCGAGAACAAAAGCGTTTGGATAAACGTGCTGTAATCTTCCGCTAACTGTCGTATTAAGCTCCTTAATCATTCTCAATACCTCTATTTCGGCGAAAACTTGAACTGCTAACGTCATCGACCTAAAAAAGTACCATTTTACCAGCCGACGGTAATTGAAGCAAAGTCGGATTGAATACCAAATTAGCTTTTTAGTCCGTATTTAATAGTTGTTTGAACATATATTCAATTATAATTTTCTTTAAATAGTAATGAACTAGTAGAACAAAATTAATTAAAATTATAATTATTATAATTTTGATGCTAGTTTTTAAAAAATTTCTTAAATCAAATAATTAGTTTTTCACAAATTTCAATTTAATTTCTCAAAAATGTAAAAATGTAAAAATGTAAAAATCTCAAAAAAATGACATTTTGCCCAACGTCAAAACGAATTGCAATATTTTGAACAAAATGATCCTGTACGCATTGAAATGAATCGTTTGCGTACAAAAGCTCAATTGAAAAATAGCTACGCTTTTCTTGACTATGATCCAGTGGTGGCGATTATTCAATATAAAAATAACGAACGAATGAAGATCAAAAGAACGAGTGATTTGACAATCATATTTCAAAATATTCAATCGTTCAATTCGAACAAAGAAAATTTGAAATCAGACTTTGGTTACAAACAAGCTGACATTATTCTATTAAGTGAACGTCACAATACAAAAGCAAATCGTTTGCCAGCCTCTCGATTGTTTAGCTATTCTAATAGTGATTCTAAATATGAGTTTGTGTACTATTCGTATGCAACTGATTTGAATGCGTCAAATGGTCAAATATGTTATGTGCGCCTAGAGTTGAGCTCGTGTTTTAGATTGTTAGCACACAATGCGTCATTGCAAAACGAATACACTGGCTTGAGTCTGTTTGAATATCGTAATCCAAACACTGACAACAACAAATATATCTATTTGCTAAACTAGTACAAACATCCCAAGTACGACAACCAAATGTTTCTTGACGATTTGAACAAATTCATTTCACAATATTACCGCGGCAGCAACAGCAGCACTCAATCTATCACCAATTCACTAATTGTGATGGGTGATTTTAACATTGATTTCAATAAATCGGCCAACAAAAAGAATTTGGACTATTTTAAAAAAGAATTCAATTTGGAACCGTACTTTGACAATTGCAAAACACACAAAAACATTTCACAATTGAACTGGAATTTTTAAAGCAAACAAAAAAATAAAATAGTTTCCACTATGAATGGTTTGCACTCGCAGCCTTACTCAACTTGGTTCAGCGATCATTCGGCAATATTTAGTGAAATTACTTTTTAGAAATTTGCTAATTTAATTCTCGAATTTTTCTTGATTGTATTTTTTGGGTTTAGATTTTGAATTGATATGAATAGTATTATTAAATTGAACAATAAATATTTGGTTGGAAATTTGAATTTTTTATTTTTTTCTCTCTTTTACAATTTTATCACCAAATTGACATGCACAAATCATGAACATATAGATGAACATTTTTTTTTCAAAAGGATGAATTTTTGACATGATGCACATTTTTGTCTTCGCCACTTTTTAAGCTCAAAATCGTTTTCAACATCATTAAAATTACTGCTAGAACGAGTTTAAATTTTAAAAAAATTTATTTTGCCTAGATTTTACACGAAACTCGAGTGTTAGGGTTACGCAATTTAAAACTAGGGTTTTTGTTTTGACCATTGGGCAATTATTTTGCATCAAAGTCGATCTCATCTGAGCCAATAATACGAGTCTAAATAAACCTAGCCCAAAAAAGACGAGTTTTTTCAATTTAAAAAGTTAAAAACTAAGAATATTTTGTAAATATAAGTTGTTAGAAAAATTGTTTTCCCTAAGAAACTTAAGCAAAAATCAGCAGACACTTATAAAAAGGATTTGCCATAGAATAATATTAAAAAATTTTTCAAGTTTGAAAGATTAAAAAGAGAATATTATTATTAAGTGAAAAATATAGATAAAAATTATTATAATAAAATATGTTGAAATTAAAAATCTTATTCTTTAAGAAAATAAAATTTATGTCTTAAATTTGGGTTGGAAAAAATCGAGATAATAGATAATCAAAACACTACCTGAGTTAAAAATGGCAATGAAAATATCAGTGAGATTATTACAGAATGAGATAATAGTCTAAATGGTTCATACTTTATTTTATACCTAAGATAATTTTTCTAATGTTAAAATAAACATCAATAAATTTTTAATTGATTTTTGCTTTGATTTAGTTAAAAAAAGATAATAAAAATTTAATTTTATGTAAAAAATCTGCATTTTTTTTTAGGGTTGGGTTGCCTAGATTTTTCGCTGATATTCAATATCAAGAAAAAAAAATTTAGGTATTACGTTTAATATAATAGCTCATAATACATTTTTTTATCTTTGGCTTCGATCAAATTTTACTATTTTGTTTTTTATTAGTTTTTTTTAGTCGCTGACTTATTTAATAGTTTCGATTTTAATTATTACTTTAAAAAATTAATAAAATTTAAATGTTCTTTCTTTTTATTTTGTGCTTTTCTATTTTTTTATCTTTTTTTTAAATCTTCATAAAATGATTAAAATTTTTTCATCAAATATGCAAAGTCAACTTTTTTACTCGATTTTTGTATAGTAATTGTTTGATGAAAAAAAAAGAAATAAATTTTTTTTTTAAGGAATTTTCCAATGTTTCTTCTAGATGTTATCATAAGACAATACATTTAAAAGATAAATTTAGAACGCATTAAAATGATTAACGACTTAATCAAATCGAACAATGAATTAAGTCAAGAAAGCACTCGCGTTCAAATTCAATAATCAAACAATACCTGGTTCGAATCATGCTTGTTCAATTTCTTTATAAAACTATCGTCAAACAAATCGAACTACAAAAAAATGTAAATGACAAGCGTTTTATACAAACTTTATTTAATGCAACCATTTTTAATTAAATAAAAAATCAAACTTACTTTTAATGAGAAAAATTTTAATTCAAAAGTTAACATTATTAAATCCAAAGGCCAAAATCTACATATTTATTTTTTACTTTTTAAATTAAATAAAAACATGATGCAAACATTTGATTTAAACTTGAACCTTTTAGAAACCAAATAGAAATTCAAACAAAGAACAAAAAAATTCCTAAAAAAATAGTTTCTTCAGAAAAACATACAGATACAAAAAATGTTAGTGTGAGAAAATTTCGAATTAATCTTGTCAATTTATTTATGAATAGTCAATATGTATTAGAAATAAATTGGACCAACATAGCGCAAACAGACAAGCGCTTTTAGTAGCAAAGTTTATAGCAATATATTTTTTTTTATTTTTTAAATAAATTGTTTTATTATTTGAACTAATTCGACAAAATCTAGTTTTCTAATAATGGAACCTAAGGCCGACTCAGATCTTAATTTCCGCCTAGAAAACAAAAAAAAATTAAATAAAATTATTGAATTAAACTTTTTTATTGTAAAGTGATCTTTTGCGATGGTTCTGGTGAATAATGGAGCCTCGAACAATCGAGCTCTTGTAGCTCAGTTTGTCCGAACCGCTGCTCTGGTTCAAGTCGTTGGACGTGGACATGCGACTCACAGCACGACCATTCGAGCATACAGCATTTGTGGAGAGAGGGTTGTCTGCCTGTTGAGGTTTTTTGCTGGGCGAAGCTCAGTTTTAGGCGGGATAAGGCGCGCGTATTTTACCGGTCCGGTTTAAAAGATTTGCGAGACCTATTCGGTCCAAGTCAATGGGAAAGCCCTGTACAAAAAGAACCGTATCACTACTGTTTGACATTTGAATGAATTCAGTTACTGGTTAAATGAAAAGGGATTACTTTTCTGATTTTCAACCTTTTTCGTTCATCAAAATTTTTTTATCTACTTAAACCTTTTAATAATTTTTTATTTTCATTTTATCTTACCTGATTGCGAGCTCCTGATACCTGGTAAAGACTCGCAATCCTCTCTGCCGCAACTGAAGCTGACCCTGCAGCGCGTTTGGCGGCAGCCAACATGTGGGTTTACCATTGACTCTGTTATGGCTCTCGCAACATCAGCTGGGGCATTTGCTACACTTTTGACTGCGGTCATCATTGCGTTGATCAGATCTTTACCGGCAAGTTGGTCGGCAAAGACGTTTAGCCACAATTCTAAACCGGAGACTGCACAGCCGACATCTGTCTTGTCTAACAGCGCTCTAGACGACGCTTTAATGCTAAAGATACAACTCAAGTAGGCTATTCTGTGTGTGCAACTTTGGGGCATTTTTATCAATTCTCGCAAACGTAGAGCGACTTTGAAAGTGGGTTTCATCCTCTTTTTTTACATGCGAGTAGCTTCACTTATAGAAATTGTGAGAATTTTAAAAGGGTTAAAGGAAAACATTAATTTGTTAGTATATTATAGACAATTTCGAAAGACTGCTTGAAAATATGCAAAATATGAAAACAGTTTTTTTGTCTTATGTTATCAATTAGATTTCGTCTAATGAAAAACAAATTTATCAATTTTTTAGCTTTAATTAAAGAAATATATAACTCTTTTTAACTTTTTCCATAGAAAGAGATACGATAAAAATATTTTTTTTTTAAATATTTGCATATATAATTGATTAATGCAATGTATAAAAGGGAGCTGAATAAAATAAATATTCTAAAATTTTGAAGTTTGAAAAATCAAAAAAGTAAAAGTTTTCTTAAAATTCAAAAATTTTGACTTGTTTTTTTTAAAGATTTATGCAATATGAATTCATTAACGAGGTTAAATCCTAAATGCGAATGCAATTAACCTGATTGTTTTTTTTGCTCAAACATGAAAGACATGATGAATGTGATATGTTCACACATACGTGTTTTTGACGTGACCTATTACGGAAAACTAAGTTTTGGAGTAATAAGTGGGCCTATAATGACTTGGACAAATTTTGAAGAAACATGTAAGAAAGAATTGTCTATTTATTTTAGGAAAATCTATGAAGCCCATCATGATAATTTTATGGGAAGTCTGAGACAAAAGAAGGAAAAAAGTTGCTAACAAAGACAAAAGTTGTTAATTTGTTAACAAATTGTGCAACAAGATCTCACAATTAGATTGGGTTTTTGTCAGATTTCCTCGACAACAATCAAATCCAACAAATCAAATACCAGTCAAAGTGAACGCTTGTGTTTTAAATACATGGTTTAGCGATCATTCCGCATTTGGATTTGTTTTTTTTTAAAATCAATAACTTTAAATTTTAATAGAATTTTTTTCAATCAATAAACGTTACATTTTAAAAGACTTTTTTTTAATGAATAAACGTTACATTCTTAAAATTCGGATATTTTTTTCAATCAATAAGGTTTACATTTTAAAAGACTTTCTTTCAAACAATTTAAATAAGAACGATTGATTTATATTGAGTATTTCGAGATAGTTTTTATTTTTTATTTATAAGTTAGGGTTTAGGGTTAGGTCCCCTATTAAATGTGGGGTTTCACCCCAGGTCCCCCATTATCTAAAATTTTTTACAAAATTAGTACCTAGATTTTATTATCTTCATACGATGATTCATTTTTTCTTCCTTTCTTTCTTTTTTGACACTCTCATTTCGCTAACCCTAAATAGGGTTATTTTTTTTCAACGACATTTAACCCGTCTGGTATTTTTTTTAAAACACTCTTGGGCCAAGGTATTACCATACAAAATATCAGCCTTCAATTACTAACCGTTTGCGAAATAAAAAATGGCACAGACAGACACGACCAGATTAATACCTATATTTTTTTTAGATGAATCAAATAAAATCTAGGCAACCTAAACCCTACAAAATGGTGGCTTTAGTCTACTTCAAGGTGACTTTACTGTTTAGATCTTGACTTAAAAGTATCTCTTACTAAAACTAAAGAGGCTTTTCAGTCTATTCAATGATGGCTTCACTATTATTTTAGTGGCTTTAGTATACTCCATGGTGGCTTTAGTCTAATTCAACAAAATTTATCATTGAAAATGGGCGAATGTTCGGCTTAAAGATTTCTTTCATTCCATCCTGAATCAGCTAAAAAGAATAAGAGCACTTACTATCAATATTATATTTATGATGTTCTAAAAACGATTGAGCGGATGGAAATATTTGAAAAACTGAATTACTTTAAACTGAGGAATCTTGTCAATCTTGAGCAACTGGTAGTCGATATTCAGACAAGATGATGCCCTATTTTCCGTAAGGAATCAAATATAAAAAATCCAGAATTTGATTTTACCGACCGGGTTCTTATTTAAATTATGTTTGACGAATCAGTATTTTAATTTTTATAATTTTTAATTAAATTACTATTTTTAGGTTGAACCAAGAGATGTCGAGTCTAAGCTTAATTCACTATTTTTATTTCCGTTTAAATTAAGATATGTGAAATTTGAAAAGAAGGGACAATTTCTATATAGAGATTTTAATGATCGCTCTTTACTTTTTCATGGACTTGATTTAAGCAAATTTAGGTAAAAAATTTAGATATATTCACAAGAAATAAATGATTTTTATTTTAGGCAATGTATCAGTGATTGGATTTGGGCCCAACAATATGTTGATAAGGGTCAACCAACAATAAAAGATCCATATTATTCACGTGCCTCCAAAACAAGACAGGTCGAATTGCTTGCTAAATTGAAAGAATTTCGAAATCCAAAAAGAGATTTTGAACTTCTCAGACCATTTATTATTCAAAAAAAATTTAATGACTGGAGGATGATGTAGTGGCTTGGTTTAATGAATGGTTAACTCAGCCATATCAAAATAAACGCAAGCAGCTTCTTATTGTTGGTGATCCTAATAGCGGAAAGACATGTTTCATAGGAGCACTCCTTGGTAATTACTTTGTTAAAAAATGTCTATTACTTTTTCATTTATTTCTGCAAAAAAATTTAATTTTTAATTATAAGGTTATTTCATACATCAGTGTTTTACTCCGACTGGATGCAGCTACACTCATGCCTGGTCTGGATTCGACGAATATAGTCACTCACATGTAATTTTCAATGAAGCAAACTTTAATAACTGGAGTGAGGAACAACTAAAGCTAGTCCTTGAAGGGGAAAACTTTGTGTGCGATAAAAAACATTCGTTTGCTGAAACAAAATCATGCAGAGTCCCAATGATATTTTTAGCAAACGAGGAGCCAAAATCTTTTGTTGGACTTGATGAGCGAATAGAAAAAAATATTTATCAAAAAAGGTTCTTATTTATTTAAAAATTAAAAAAAAGTACAATTTTTATTTAAAACTTATCACATATCCGACATCAATGAATATTTAGAATTTGACTGGAATATTAATGAGGACTTACTTCCACTTCGTCAAGGTCTGAAGCCAACATTTCCAATAAATTTTGTCAAAAAAACTCATATGCCAGTTTCTTTGATTGAACCACCAGTTACAAGTAATAATGATCAAGCAATACCACCACTTAGCTGCACATACGATCTTTGTCAATTAAATTCAAATTTTGCTAGTCCAATCATATCACCCGAGTCTGAACGACCCAGTAAAAGATCGAGCTCAGAAATTTTAGAAGGAATTTCTTTTAGGGATATTCTAGATGGTAAAAATAAAAATATTTGATAAAAAAAGTAGTTTTTTTTTTAAGATTCAAAAGCAAAGAAACTTCGAAGAGACACAAAAAATATATTCGATTATGCAATTTGTTTGACTTTGATTAAAAGCCAAAACATTACAAGACTTAAGATTTTTGATGCATTGAGTAAATTTTGCTTGAAATTGCTGGTTGCAATGGATTATCACGCTGACATGTTTTCATATCATTTTCATATTTACATTCAAACTGAAAAAAAAGTATTTTTTTTTCTTTAAAAAAATATCAAAATTAAAGTTTTATGAAGATTGTAATTGAGTTTTTTGACAAAATTTTTAAACAAAATTTAGAGATAAATGACAAATTCATTTTGGAAATTGTATAAACCCAAGAAATTACATTTATTATATAACCAAAGAAGACTTTCAGATTCTATATATTAATATTGAAAAAAAAATTTTAAGTAAAAATATTAAAATATTTAATTTATTTGTAATTTTTGATTCTCAAGTCCATTTGTTTGTTTCGCAAAGTGGTGTATTTCGAGACCATATTTTGATAAAACTGACAAATTAAATTACTGACAAGATATAACGAAATAAAAAAACATTTGTATCTTGTGTATCCTTTACACGAATTCAGGATTTAAAAATGTTTTGATGATTGGAGGGATAGATTTATCGCCTGGTTTAACAAGGCGATTTTTGATAAAAACCAAATGAAGCCAGTTTATTGGTATTTCTTGTAGCGGTAAAACATTCTTTATTAATTGCCTTTTGGGTTAGTTATTAAAAATTTTTTTATTTATTTAATAAGTTTAAAAATTAAAATCTGGTATCACCATTAATATGATCCATATTTAGATCTCCTACAATTACCAGCCTGTTAATGGTATTATTAGTTATAATAAATTGCTCTAAAATTGTTAAAAAGGACAAATTATTAAAACTAGACGGTTTATAGCAGAAAAGAAAGATAATATTTTCACTCTTAGTTTGAATTTCAAGCCTTTTTTTATTTCATTTTTAGATTTTGCATTAACAACTACAATTGGTAATTCATCTAGCTGGTTTATTTTATTTTAAAAGCTAGGTTTAGAAAAAATCCATAAAATGTTTGTTTAATTAATAGCTGAAAATTATTTAAAAATTTTTTTTTTAATTATGAAAAAAAAACATCAAGCTTTATTAAAAATTAAAAATTCTATCAAAAGAGTCTTTGAATTTTTTGTTCAAATTGCGGAATAGAACAATTGAATAAGCGCTTGAGAGAACAAATAAAATTTCACTAAATTCCAGATAGTTTGAACAAACACGACTAAAATGAAAACAAACGTTCTCATAGCCCATGTTAGAGAAAAGTTTTTTAATAAAAACATAAAAAGAAACTGTGAAATGTCCCATTTTGAGAAGAAAAAACAAAAATAAATTGACTCCAACAGTCCAATTGACCATCAATTCGGTTTCTTTTATTTCTTTTTCTTCTTTTTTTTTCAATTTTTTTGCCAGTTTTTTCTTTCTCTTAACGCTTTTGTGCAAATAGTAAAGTATTGATGAGTCAATGACAAACAGCATACAGTACATGACAAAATCATTTAGGAAAAAGCTAAGCAAAAAGAGAGAGAAGAAAATTAGAGCCACATTTCCCTGGTAGAAAATGCTGTTTACTGAGTGATAGCCGACCTCTCGGTACGCTCTGATCATAAAAGTATTCTTGTTCGGAAATTCTTCATATTCCTTTTCATCCATGTCAAACAAGCGCTCATTTACGCGAACTACAAACAGTTTATCAACAGAAATCAACACACTAGTCAACAAAATACACATAGCTGATATTCTATAGCTTTTTTCTGTTTTAAATAAATTAATTCTATTAAAGAAATGATTTTTCTTTATAAGTAGAGTTAGCCTTAGCCATGAAATGGCCAATATGGACGCATTAGACCACAATTTCAAGACATTCTGTCCAAATTGCACAAATACAATGTCAAAAATTTGAGAATATTTTTCTTTTAGAATTGGCGAGCAGAATATTCCATTTAGATAAACACATTTGTTTATCAAATGAACGCTATAGATAAATGAATAAACAATGTTTATTGCGCTGTTAATAAGCATCAATTTAATCGAGGCTGATTTGTTTCTTTTTTCAATGTTGAATAAAATTTTAAAATTTATTAAATTTGTTATTATTGTAATTAGGCTTAGGATTGGTGTTACAAATATTATTGATAGATTGAGAATTTCCGAGTTATAGACCAAATCTTGATAAGTTAACTTTGATGGTCTGAGCACATCTATCAATTCGCAATCATACAATTTATTTCTGATTTTACACGTTTCAATTTTGTTTGTTAAATTGAGACAAACTGAATCTAAAAGAAAAGATGATAGATTTCCAATTCGGTCAAGGCTTAAAAAAATCAATGCAATTGTGCATGTACATTTGTCTACAGTGCCTAAAATATTTAATTGTATACTGTTTATGTAGTAGAAACTTTTAAAATAGCAAAAATCATAGTCGGGAAATTTATATTCTTTATTCATGATGTTTAAAATTTTAAAATTATTTCCATGATTGTCTAAATTCTTATTATTGAAAAAAAATTCTTCTAAATTGTTCACATTAATGGTAATTGAAATTAAATTTTTTAATTTTAAAAAATTTATTTTTCCAATTCTTCCCTTTAGTTCAATTTGCACTGTCTTTTCGAACACATTTACATCCAGCAGAGACTCATCCAAGTCAATTTTGTAAGCGTTTATTAGCATTGATTGAATAGATGAGTTAATATTGCGCTTTGATGGTAAGAAGCCAAGTTTGTTTCTTTTCAAGAAAGTGTCTGACATGCCATTGAACTGGACAAAATCGACTTCACAATTTGAAAATATGAACGGACACGTTTTTCCAAAATAGCGCACTGTATAAGCAAATCCAAGCGATTCTAACCATCCAAAAAAATTTAAATGTTCATCATCTACTTCAAGACATTTAGTTGACCCATTGGTAATAACATTAAAATCTGAGTAAAAAAAATTTATGTTGCTAACAGGAATTTTTTTTTGTAAATCATATAAAATTTTTGATCTAAAATCAATGCCTTTAATGTTCAAAAAAAGAAGATCAATGGACTTGTTAGAGCTTTTATTTGATGTTAAAAATTCAATTGAGTCATCTAATGTTAACTTTTTGTTTGTAATCAAATTTAATTCGTATGCAAACAATTGTAAATCTAGTTGTGTCAAATTTATTTGATTTTTGTCCAAGTTAATTTTATTCACAACCAAAATATCTAACGAAGACCTAGTTGCTTTGTTTCGGCCCGATTGATCAAACCCATTCAAAATTCTAGCTGTAATCAACACTACAAACATGAAAAAATTCATTTTTCTCTCTAAATTTAAGAAAATAAAATTTAAATAAAAATAAAGCATTTTTATTTTGATCAAGATGAATCAATGGTGTCACTTTAAAAATTACCTCTATTTAAAAATAAAATTTTTCATTTTTGACTTAAATTGAAAAAATAAATTGTTTTCTCTGTCAAATTTCCTAGTTGCTTTAGTTTGATATTTATTATTTAATTAAATTGGCTGTCTATTTAGTTTTATTTTTTGTGGCACATTAATTTCCCTGTGATGTTTATTACTCTAAAGATTAAGAAAGTAAATGTAAAGATTTATCTTTATACAAGAAGATTATATTTTAAAAATTATCACAAAATTTTAGAGACGGATCTTTAAAGAATCCATGAAAAATCTGTAATTTTGCTTCTTTTTGAAGTATTTATTTTTTTTTTACAGTTCCGAGCTAATGCTCCTTCAGATTAAAAAATAAAAATAAAGTTGGAAAACATTAAAAATAGATTTTATGAAACAGGGAGTTACAGGATACATATGTTTATATATGTGATGGCCTTGGGAAAAAAAGAAGAATTAATAAGGTAAAAATTACACAATGAAGTTGGATATTCGATATGTCTATATTCGTAATGTTGGATATTTGATATTCAAAGCCCGCTTTATATTCTTCCACCAATTTAACGACCAATCGAGCAGAATGACTCAGTCCTGCCCAGGCATATTTTTCACTCAAATAAAAAAGTCGATTGATGACTGTCTGATGGAGATTTCCTTTAGAACTGACATGTCTTAACCACCTACTTTAATCTTTTCTGTAAACAGATCCTCCGTGGTACACCCAATTTTAATTTTATAGGTTTAGACGTTTCACTGCCAATTTTAATTATCTGAGATCTAATTTTGTAATGGAAGAATTTAAAAGTAATTAATTTATATCAATAACATCAAACGTTTTTTTTTTTAAGTCAATAAACAAAGAGACAGTAATTAGTTTTTTTCCCTAAGCTTGATTTATTTCACTTGACTGTTTGACAAAATGCCTTGATCTAAAACCATGTTGTCCATTAAATAAGAGCTTATTCGATTCAAAATAGTAAGATATCTGTTTTGCGAGCAACTTTTCAAAAATTTTCCTATCGGTGATAGGACCGATTATTTATTTATTTGAAAAATAATTTGGAGTTTTTACTCCGGGCAGTTTCGAGCGGCATATGTTTCAGCACTCATGTTTAAAAATTTTTAATTAAAAAATTTCAACTGAATTTCTTGCATAAAAAAAAACAAAAAATAAAAGGAGTAAATGTTCATAATAGGATTAAATATAAATAGTAAAAATAACGAATACTTCTAAAAATAAAAATAGCTAAATAAAGAATAGAGTTAATAAAATGAAAAGAAAAATTTTATTTTGAATTCTTTTTTGCTGAAATGTTGCCTAGCGGTGTTAAAAATTTTTGGTTTATTTGATGTTATCGATCGGACATAAAATTATTTTTCTCTCTTGCAATAAGCTGGTGGCTCGATCTGGATTTTAAAAATTTAATTAAAAACTCGTTCGCTCTATCGTGGAGTTTATCGATTTTCAATGTATCGTTTCGAGGCTAGTTTTCAATGGGAAAAATTTCAATAGGACCGATTATTGAATCCTTATGATTTTATATTCTAATTAATTTTTATTAACGAGTGTTAATTAAAAAATTCCTTTTTGTTTTTTATTTTTTAGCTTTTTTTAACTTGACTTGACTCTGTTACCTTTGAACAAGTTTAGTGAACATAATAATTAGGTACCAATAGATAGATAAAAATTAGCTGAATTCAAGGAAATATACACTAAATACATTAAAGTAAAATTGGATGACTGGTATAATTTCACCGTGTAAAACACTGTTGAATTTTAATTATTATTCTCAAATGTTATCACACATTGATAGGATTAATCAAGCCGATAATTGATGCTTATGACAGCTTAATTTTTTTTTCTAGTTAAGACAATTGTTTCTTTTTTCTGCTGCTTACTCCTAAGCAAATTTTCACTAGTACTTAACTTCTGCTAAGGCTTTTAAGTGAAAATAATTTAATGTATCCTTTTTTAATATTTTTATTAATTTTTTATTTTATTTTATTTATTTATTTTTTTTTTATATACATTTTTATTCTGAAGGAGCACTAGCTCGGTACAGATAAACAAATAAAAAAAAATGTCAAAAATCAAATAAGCAAAAGATTAAACAATTCCTAGATCAAAAAAATCTGAAAATCTATTTTTCTGTTATTATAATCAAAAAAAAAGACATTCCAAATTATTTAGTTTTTTCACTCGTTTCAGGAACGATCAAAAGTTTGTTTCTGTTAATTTACCACAACTGCAATCCTATAAAATATCTTTTGCTTTTCATTTAATTAAAATTTTTTATAAATTAAACATCTTTTTTTAATAAAGTTAATGATTATTTTCTAAATTTGACGGAAGACTTAATTCCCACAGATATATTTTAGGAGAAAACTTGCTCTCATAATAAGGTGTATAAAGACAAGAATTCAAATGAACAAGAAAATGCACCTTGTCAAGAACGAGATCCAAAAAAGCAAAAACCATATATATTGTTATCGGTCAATTTTAGTGGTCAAAAAAAATCCTTCAAAAAAAATGTATTAACCATTTCAAAGCTTAACCAAAAAGCTCTATAAATTTGTATAGGAATATTTAAATATGTTTACCTATTGATGAGATTTTCTGGCCTAAAAAGGGGATACAATTAACAATTTTGGAAGTGACAATAGATTATAGTAAGATTTATAGTTTCTCAATAACTACAACACCGACTATAGCCAACTTATATGTCTCTAGTTTTCACAGTGCAATACTTTGATCACATGCGTTGTGTGAAAAATTGGCTTTTATTCTTAGACTTTAAGAAAAAAAAAATTAAGTCAAAGTCATAACTTTAACTTAAATTTTTGTGACTTAGACTTAAAACTGTGACTTAAAAACAAGTCTGTTTTTATAAATAATGTATAATTTAAAAGATGATAAAATGTATTCTTTTAAAATTAAGAAAACATATCTTGAAAAAAATTTTCTCCTAATAAAATATACATTTCGCTATTTTTTTTCTTAAAATAATTAGATAAAAATTGCCTAATTTAAAAGCAAAAAAAGCTAGGCGACTGTTTATTTTTTTGCAATAATGCTAAGGCTATTCTCTTTCGTACAATTAGTGGTCGGACGGTCAAGGTCTTATCATTATCCTTAAAACATGTAGTCCTTTAACAGCCACTCAGGATTTCACTCGTTTCTGCTTGTTTTAAAAGTGGTTAACTGATACATTTGCGTTAGAGTTCATCAAATTCTCTACAAAATTGTCGGTAGTCGGAAGTTTTTGGATAATTCCTAATACCATCCGACCGAAGTCCGTGTTTTAGCATAAGCCAGAAGTGGCCATTAATAAATTTATTAATTAACATATTTTCATATTTTGTGTTATTACCGCGAACCACCAGATCCTAACACATCCGGATTAATAAATAAAAATTATAGGCTTATAAAAAAGGATATATTTTTTGTCAGAAGATAAATATTTTTTTTTGTAGATAATTTTTTTTTATATAAATTAGATAAAATCAAGGATGAAGTAGAAAAAAACATAAAAAAAAGAGAAGCACTAAAAATAGCACATATATTTTTTTTTCAAAAATTATTTTATAAAAAGAGAAAAAAAACATAAAACTATAACTTTCGTTTCATTTTCAGAGAAAAAAACATATATATTTTTTTTCATTGCAATCGAGTGGACTTTTCTTACTAAAGTGCACTCACAAGTCGAACTTTTTTTTCTCTTTTTAATGCAATTAAAATGACAAATTTTTTGGACATTACTTTTATGTGTTTTTCTCTTTTTATAATTGAATAAAAAATTTTGATAAAAAGCTTTATGGTTTATTCTCAGTTTGAAAAAAAAAATTATGTGTTGATTCACATTTTAATAAAAAAAATATAGAATTTATGTTTTGTCTCTTTTTATATGTTTTTTTTTACCTTTTATATGTGTTTTTCTACTCCATCCTAAAATCAATAAGAAGTAGATTAAAGCTTTTGATAGAAGATATTTATTTTTTTAAACATAGATAATTAAAAAAAACATAAGAAAAACAGAAAAAAAAATTACCTTTAAAAAAACAAACAAAGTAATTGACACTTAATTTCTTAACCTTTTTGATGGCTGCTCTACCTTTCATCTACAATTTTAAAATTTTAAAATAATTAAACCCTAACCCTTCATTTTTGATTTAAATTGTAAAAATAAATTGTTTTCTCTGTCAAATTTTCTAGTTGCTTTAGTTTGATATTTATTATTTAATTAAATTGGCTGTCTATTTAGTTTTATTTTTTTGTGGCCCAGTAATTTCCCTGTGATGTTTATTACTCTAAAGATTAAGAAAGTAAATGTAAAGATTTATCTTTATACAAGAAGATTTTATTATACAAAATGGTCGGTGGTCGGAAGTTTTTGGATAATTCCTAATACCATCCGACCGAGGTCCGTGTTTTAGTAAAAAACAAGTGGTCCGTGTTTTTGCATAAGCCAGGGATGGCCATTAATAAATTTATTAATTAAAATATTTTCTTTATTATTTTGTGTTATAACCGCGAACCACCAGATCCTATCAGATCCGGATTAATAAGTATAAATTAAAGGCTTATTAAAAAGGGTATTATTTTTGTCAGTAGATAAATATTTTTTTTTGTAGATAATTTTTTTTAATTTTAATTAGATAAAATCAATAAGAAGTAGATAAAAGTTTTTAATAGAAGATATTTATTTTTTTAAACATAGATAATTAAAAAAAACATAAGAAAAACAGAAAAAAAAATTACCTTTAAAAAAACAAACAAAGTAATTGACACTTAATTTCTTAACCTTTTTGATGGCTGCTCTACCTTTCATCTACAATTTTAAAATTTTAAAATAATTAAACCCTAACCCTTCATTTTTGATTTAAATTGTAAAAATAAATTGTTTTCTCTGTCAAATTTTCTAGTTGCTTTAGTTTGATATTTATTATTTAATTAAATTGGCTGTCTATTTAGTTTTATTTTTTTGTGGCCCAGTAATTTCCCTGTGATGTTTATTACTCTAAAGATTAAGAAAGTAAATGTAAAGATTTATCTTTATACAAGAAGATTTTATTATACAAAATGGTCGGTGGTCGGAAGTTTTTGGATAATTCCTAATACCATCCGACCGAGGTCCGTGTTTTAGTAAAAAACAAGTGGTCCGTGTTTTTGCATAAGCCAGGGATGGCCATTAATAAATTTATTAATTAAAATATTTTCTTTATTATTTTGTGTTATAACCGCGAACCACCAGATCCTATCAGATCCGGATTAATAAGTATAAATTAAAGGCTTATTAAAAAGGGTATTATTTTTGTCAGTAGATAAATATTTTTTTTTGTAGATAATTTTTTTTAATTTTAATTAGATAAAATCAATAAGAAGTAGATAAAAGTTTTTAATAGAAGATATTTATTTTTTTAAACATAGATAATTAAAAAAAACATAAGAAAAACAGAAAAAAAAAATACCTTTAAAAAAACAAACAAAGTAATTGACACTTAATTTCTTAAACTTTTTGATGGCTGCTCCCTTTCATCTACACTTTTAAAATTGCTTTTCGCCAAGTTTTGTTACTCTTTTTTCCTTTTTTGACCACTTATTTCCGTCTATCTGGCCTTGCTCGAGAGACACTACAAATTCGGCAATGTAAGCATAAGTTCAACATCATTATCAGTATAATCAAGTTGATTTTCCTGATTATCGACTGATAAGAGTACAGATGTTGAGGAAGCTTCAGGCATTTTTTAGTTTAGGCAACATTTAGTTAATTTTCTTTAGAAGTATAATTAGCTTAATAAATTACGCATTTAAGAAAATAATTTAATTAAAACTAGATATTTTTTGAAGTGTGAGTGTCAAAAAGAAAAAAAATTAGCACTTTTATGATAAATATCTTCTTTAGAAAATAATTATCTACATTTTTAAATTTTTTTTTTTTTTAATTTGAAGGAGCTTTAGCTCGGCACAGATAATACAAATAAATAAATAATAATTCTTTCTAACTATTTCTTCTTTCTTTCCTGAATTGTTCAATAATTAAAAATTTTACACCTGTCATTACTTACAATTTGAAAAATTTTAACTGTCTTATATTTTATATTTTAACTTATTTTACTTTTATCTTATTTTTTCTTTAGATTTTTATTGATTTTTTTTTTATTTTTTTTTAAATCTGAAGGAGCTTTAGCTCGGCACAGATAATACAAATAAATAAATAAAATCATCTAATAAAAAAAAATTTATCTACTAACGAAATACTAGGCCTTATAAAAAACCATTAAAATATTTTATTTTAAAATTAGAATAATTTAACGTCAAGTCAAATAACTAAAAAAAAATTACTTTTTTTTTGACTCTTGCACAAGACTTATTCAGACAGTGCTGTAGTTTTTACCTGTGTGCACCTTACTATTCTTATTCTTTTATAAATCGTTTTGTGTATTTTACTACAAAAATTATAGAGATTAAAAAGATTACATTGAATGAAATTATTTAAAAATTTCAAAGCATTTTTTTCAAATATTTTTTATAAAATAAAGATCAAAATGAACGAAAAATCAATTTTTATTAAATTACAAATTAAAATTTGATTAAATCCTAAAATAAAAATAATCCTTTGAATCTAAATTCTATAAAAAAATGTCTAAGTGAATAAGCATCATCGAAGAAATTATAAATATGTTCAAAGATTTGCCTCTTATATCAAATGATAAATTTTTTAATCTAAAAATTGAAATTTCAATGAGAAAAAAAAATTTAAATTGTAAAATCAAGGGATTGTCAAGAAAAATACTTAAAAAAATATAGATCTCAATTATTGAAACAAAATGATTCCTTTTGATATGCTTTGAATAAAATTTTGGTGCCATGCATCATGTTTATATAGTAATTTTCTGACATATTTAACATATTTATCATGCTGACATATTTAACTTTTTAATTCCTTATTAAAGAATTTTTTCTCTTAGACTTCCTAAAAATACTTTTTCTGTTAACTTTTCAAACATTTTACAAGTGTTAAAATTTGAAAATACGAATTTAATAAATTATAATAAATTAAAATTGTCTCAAAATGGAAAAAATGCCACTTAATCAGGAACTTTAAACAACACCTGCAATGAGTGAATATCAAATAAATGTACTTAACTCTGCATCTGATGAAATAAACGAACAAAAAAGAAGGAAAAAAAAATTAATTGTGTTTGGGGTTCCATTATCAAAAAAAAAAGAAGCAATTGAACGAAAAAGGCATGACAAAGAAGAAATCAATAAGATTCTAGAGTTCATTAATAATGGAAAAAAAACCGTAACAACTGTCATCCGATTTAAGCCAAAATCAGAATCAGACAAAACAACCCCTTTCTTAATAAAATCAATGATGAAGTAACTCGAGATGAAATATTATTGAAATCAAAGAGACTTAGAAATGAGGAAAATCTATTCCAAAGAATCTATCTTAACCCAGATCTAACAATAGCTCAACAGCACAATTATAAATTGTTACGAGATAAATGTAAAGAGACCAACACAAATGAGATGGATAAACGTTTTATACATATCATACGGAATAATAAAATAATTAGAGTGATTAGCAATTTAACAATGGAAACAACAGGATCTCAAAAAGAATAGCAACCATATACCATAAATGAAAGATTAACAGACTCCATCAAATCATCAAAAATGCAAAAGAATACCACAATATCATCTAGATCTCAAAATGATACAACAAATTTAGAATCAATAATTAATCAAACAAAGACAAGAAAAGACAGTTTGAGAGTCTGTACTTTTAATTGTAAGAATTTAATAGGAAACTATGTCTACGTGAACTACCTCACAAATCAAACTGATATCATCTTCTTGCAAGAAACTTGGCTAAAGAGTTCGAAACAAGCGAAACAAATACTAAATAATAGCGTCAAATTAATACACAAATCATCAATGTCACCTGAATATTCTGTTGGACGACCACATGGAGGAATAGGCTGGCTTTTAAAAGACGAACTACATAGGATTGCCAAAATAAAATTTGTTCATGATAGAATATCTGTATGCCAAATAAAAAATACTTACCTAATAGGGGTATATATGAATTTTGAAGGCCCTACAGATTCAGTAATAAAATATGAATCATTAGTTAGTCAGATTATTGATCAAATGGACATAATCTATACAAAAGATATAAGTGCTAATATATCTATCCTTGTAGACTTCAACACTGATCTAAATAGAAAATCTAATTTTACTGAAATTTTCAATCTATTTATTGAATTTGAAAAGCTTGCAGTTATTGATCATTTATATTGCCAAAACACTGATTACACATATAAACAAACCAATGCTAGAACGGGACCAAAAAGTAGAATTGACCATGTTCTTATAAACGAAAACATGCTAAACAAAGTTGAACAGATTAATATATTAAACAGAATCGAGGATCAAACAAATACAAGTGACCATTTGCCTTTATTAATCGAACTTAAAAACGTCTTGATTTTTGAATTACAAAAAAATGAGAAATCAGTTAGAAAGCAAGAAAGAAGCCTAAAAAATATTGACTGGCAGAGTTTAGAAATCCAAATAGCATATAATGAATCACTACAGGCGAAACTGAACCAAAAAAACATTTTGGCAAGCTTAAACAAAATAGATTTAACAAATGCGAAAACAATTCTAACTGAAATCATTAATGAATTAGGAAGCTCAATGCGTGAAACTATTGATGAAATTTCATTAAAAAATCAAAAAAAAATCAAAACGAGAAATAAGCATATAAAAACTAAAAGTTGGTGGGATAATGAAATGAAAACACTGAAAAACAAGGCAAACCAATCATATCTAAAATGGAAAGCAAGCAACTTCTTATCAAGAGAGTTTGAGGCGCAGTTGAAAATTGACAAAAACAACTTTAGAAGAAAACAAAGAGAAAAAGTAAAAATCAATGAAGAAATTGCACTCAGAAAAATTGACATGCTTTTTCATACAAACCGAAATAAATTTTGGAAAGAAATGAGAAGGAGCAGAAAAAAAGATGAAAATGTGAGCATAAGCATTGATAAAATAAAAGAAAGCTTTGAAAATATATAAATATACTAAAGCAATCTCTCAAGAAGAAAATGATGAAATTATTAAATACGACAAAGCAATTAATGAACTATTAGATAATCGATCAATCTTAGTCAACCCGGAAACAATAAAGAAGATAATTGAAGAGCTTCCCAATCGAAAATCAACAGGTTATTCAGAAATAAGCAATGAAATGTTTAAATATGGATGCAAAGAAGAGATAGCAATTACTATAGCTAAAATTTTCGAATCAATCATAAAATATAACCAAATCCCATTCCTTTTCAACGTTGGAAAGATCTTACCAATTCTAAAAAACAGCGATAACCCGAACGATGATATTGACAACGTAAGACCAATTACGATATCTGATACAATAACCAACGTATTCGAAAAATACATTCTTCATAGACTGGGAGAAACACATAGAGATCCTCGAATTCAATTTGGTTTTCAAAGTAAAAGCTCAACTAACCACGGTATTTTCACACTGACAGAAACTATTGAACACTTTAAAATGAAGAAAAAGAAACTATTTGTCTGCGCTATAGATGCCAGTAAAGCTTTTGACAAAGTTAATAGGGAAATAATGCTTAAAAGATTGATAGGAAAAATTGATCCTGAAATCTGGAGAGTGTTAAGAACATATTACAGCGAATCAATAGCAATTGTTCAGAATCAAAATTTTATGTCCTCATTTTTTAAAACTACGGTAGGTGTCAAACAAGGTGGTCCATTGTCACCAAAACTTTTCTTAATCTACGTAGAGGATTCAATCAATCAAACTATGGAAACTGATTTAATCGCAGATATAGATGGAATTAAAACAGGCATCTTAATGTATTCTGATGATCTACTAATAATGACTGACTCAATCAAAAAAACGGAAAAAATCCTAAGGAAGTGTGAAAATTTCGGACTTCGATCAGAAATCAAGTTTAATCCTACAAAGACGCAAATAATGAGGATCAATGGATCAAATAAAGAAGACAAAAGACTAGTCTTATGTGGCGAAGAAATTGAATGGGTAGACAAAATAAAATACCTGGGTGTATGGGTAGATGGGAAATGCTACAGTAAAGAACACCTAAGAGAACGAAGACTTAGTACATGGAGAGCATTCTTCCTACTTAAAAAAAGCTTAGATATCAATAGCAAGTACTTAAACCCACAATTAAAAGCTCACCTTCTCAAAACCTACGTAAGGCCAATAATGTTTTATGGTATAGAAAACTGTAATATCAGCAAAACTGAGAGAAAGAACATCCAAACGATGGAAGGCCTAATGGTAAAACAAATGCTTCAGCTAGGAAAAAGATCGAGGACAAAAAATTTATTATATGCGCTCAACATAGAACCAGTTGAATTAAAAATAAAAAAAACTAACTACTTGAAAATGAATTCGCGTCTAAAATCCTGAGAAATAATGAAAAAAAGGTTAATCGACCCAATAAATTCATCAAAGAACTGAGAGATATATTAGGATCGTCTGAGTTACTAAATAAAGAAGTAATAGACGGAAAACTTAAAGAAATCTAGCTTGAAGATAAGAAAAATAGTCAAAATGGGATCTGTGAATCGATTAAATACTGTCTAGATAACTTAAAGGAAAGAAACAACGAATTAAAACTACTAGTTAAAATTCACATACAATGAAAACCCTGAAGTATTGAAAAAAAAAAAAAAAAAAAATTCCCTTAAATCCAGTCAGTATAGATAAGTATTCCATCGAAGTTGATTGTTTATGAAGGGCTCGGAACGGACGAAAGAAGAAGAAAAACTACTAAAAATAATAATTAAGTATAATAGAAATTATGTAAATCTATCCTTTTTATAAGCATGTAAATTTAATGGTATGATGGAAAATAAATTGTCTTTTTTTTTTTTTTTTTTTTTTGTGATAGAATTTCTTTTTATAATTTAATATTTTTCATCGCCGAATCTGGCGTAATCTTTTTGAAATAAATAATAATAATAATTAAGAAAATAATTTAATTAAAACTAGTTAATTTTCTTTAGAAGTATAATTAGCTTAATAAATTACGCATTTAAGAAAATAATTTAATTAAAACTAGATATTTTTTGAAGTGTGAGTGTCAAAAAGAAAAAAAAATAGCACTTTTATGATAAATATCTTCTTTAGAAAATAATTATCTACATTTTAAAATGTTTTTTTTTATTTAATTTGAAGGAGCTTTAGCTCGGCACAGATAATACAAATAAATAAATAATAATTCTTTCTAACTATTTCTTCTTTCTTTCCTGAATTGTTCAATAATTAAAAATTTTACACCTGTCATTACTTACAATTTGAAAAATTTTAACTGTCTTATATTTTATATTTTAACTTATTTTACTTTTATCTTATTTTTTCTTTAGATTTTTATTGATTTTTTTTTTATTTTTTTTTAAATCTGAAGGAGCTTTAGCTCGGCACAGATAATACAAATAAATAAATAAAATCATCTAATAAAAAAAAATTTATCTACTAACGAAATACTAGGCCTTATAAAAAACCATTAAAATATTTTATTTTAAAATTAGAATAATTTAACGTCAAGTCAAATAACTTTAAAAAAATTACTTTTTTTTTGACTCTTGCACACGACTTATTCAGACAGTGCTGTAGTTTTTACCTGTGTGCACCTTACTATTCTTATTCTTTTATAAATCGTTTTGTGTATTTTACTACAAAAATTATAGAGATTAAAAAGATTACATTGAATGAAATTATTTAAAAATTTCAAAGCATTTTTTTCAAATATTTTTTATAAAATAAAGATCAAAATGAACGAAAAATCAATTTTTATTAAATTACAAATTAAAATTTGATTAAATCCTAAAATAAAAATAATCCTTTGAATCTAAATTCTATAAAAAAATGTCTAAGTGAATAAGCATCATCGAAGAAATTATAAATATGTTCAAAGATTTGCCTCTTATATCAAATGATAAATTTTTTAATCTAAAAATTGAAATTTCAATGAGAAAAAAAAATTTAAATTGTAAAATCAAGGGATTGTCAAGAAAAATACTTAAAAAAATATAGATCTCAATTATTGAAACAAAATGATTCCTTTTGATATGCTTTGAATAAAATTTTGGTGCCATGCATCATGTTTATATAGTAATTTTCAATGCTGACATATTTAACTTTTTAATTCCTTATTAAAGAATTTTTTCTCTTAGACTTCCTAAAAATACTTTTTCTGTTAACTTTTCAAACATTTTACAAGTGTTATGAAACACCTCTGTACCCCAGGTCCTGTCTTCCTCCCTTTTTGATCAATGATCTGATGGCTCGTCTCTCGGTCTATAAAATGCATATAGCGTCTTTATATTTATTGGTCTTTTCACAAATATTTTTAAAAATGAGATTAAAATATTCAAGAAAATGTTTATCAAATAAAAAAATAGGAAATGAATAAGGAAAAATATTTTATGGTAGCAATTTCTAGTGACTAATAATTATCTGAAAGAAGAAAAAATATTTAAAGATTAAATGTCTTTTTTGAATTCATTAAGATACTTAAAGAAAATTTTTTTTTATTTAAATATCTGAGAGATCAGGAAAAAAAGAATAAATAGTAAGGGAGCAATTACACAACGGAGTAGGATATTCGATGAATCTTGATTCGAAACCTTCTTTATATTCTTCGACTAGTCTTACAACTAATGGAACGGAATGACTCAGCCCTGCCCTGCGGATTTTTCACTCAAATCAAAAAGTCGATTGGTGACTGTTAGAAAATTAAGTTTATTAAGGGTCTCATGATGTAAAATGTTGGAGGGAGTATCAAATCTTAGTTTAAGGAAAGACCGAACTGCTGAATTTTGAATTGTTTGTATTTTTTTGATATTAGTTTCTGATAATGAGTTTAAACAGGAAAAGTAAAATCCAATATTGATCCTATCAGGGATTTGTAAAGATTACTTAGCGTTTGTGGTTTAAAGCCCCATTTCCTATTTGAAAGATATTTTATAACATTTAGTCTTGAGTCAGAACGCTCTTTCAATTCATTTACCATTGGACCAAATGTAAGTTTTGAGTCCAACCTGATGCCTAAGAATTTGACTTTTTCCACCTTATTTAAATATTTATCATTAATCTTAAGTTCAAGGTTGATTTTAACTTTAGTTTATTTCTCAAAGAGCATATAACATGACTTCTCAACCGAAATTTTCATTTTCCATTTGAAAAGCAATTTTCAAGTTCGTAAAGGTACTTATTGATCACGTTTTCAAGCATTCCTTTCTTTTTATAAATGAAAAAAGTAGCCAAATCATCTGCGAAAAGAAGAGAGTGTTGGAAATTTTTTTTTATTCTTTTTGGTTTGTCATTTATGAAAATGCTAAAAAGAAGTGGACTAATTACTTACCCTTGTGGAACTCCTGCTCTAATAGGATATTAATAAATGATTAATAAATGGCAAGTATTTTTATTAGTAGCTAATCAAATTATATTCATAGCTTAATTAAATAAAAAAAGTAGCTATATAAATTAAGGTAAAATAAATTATTTAGTAGCTAATTTGATGTGTTCACAGCTAAACTAATTAAAAAAGAGATAAAATAATTCATCAAGTAGCAAATTTAATTAACTTAATAAAGACAATAAATTGAAATGTAATAGGTTTTACTCTTATATAATTAAATGATAAGTTTGAAAATTGAAACCATCTATTTAAGAATATATCATGAAATTTTAAAAAAATCGTTTGGTTTTGCACTTTTTAAAGAAAATCTATGGCATAGGATTAATTATAATAGATAAAAAAGATGAAATCAACTAACATGAACATGTTCAGCATCAATTTGATTACTGTTTGAAGCAGCTCTTTTGTTTGATTGAGTGGTTTGAACATCGTTGACATTTTTTTTTGGTCTACCACGACCACGTTTGGGTTGAGTTGTTTCTACACCAGCATGAATTCTTAATTCAACGTGGTTTATTTCTTCTTCCTCTTGGTTTCATAAATGATTTCTGTTGTATTGATAATTTGTATATTTGTTTGCTTATTTACCGGTATATCTAGATAGTCTTCATACGTATCTTCATCGATAGAATCACTGACAGCTTCACCGGGTTGTCTTTCCAAGCCATTTGCCGTATCTTTTGGTCTACCGGGTCGTCTTTTCTGGCCAATTGGTATTGATTTGACATTTGTTGGGAATTCGAAGAGAGCAGTCCGCTCAGCTATTCCGATAACGTGTTTGCACATGTAATGTTTCGGCCATGCCATACAACTACAGCGACTTCTCTTCCAATCTTCTTCATTGAAATCAATAAAATAGATCGACTTGAACTCTGAAACGAATTTGTCAAAACTATTCCAAGCAAGCTTTTTAATTGATGACAAAAATGCTTTACAATATTTCGAATCCAATTTCTCTCCGACGTATGTCTCTGATTCTGAAAAGTAGTATCGTTTACCATCTATCTTTGTTGAAATGACTGGATTACGCTTAAGAGACCACTCATAAGCCATTTTTACTGTTTGAAATTCTAAATCAGGAAAAGATCTATAATCTTTCAAATCAAGATTATCAATTGGATTTCTCTCATTCGACCAGTTGTGTATGAAACCATTCTCCATTAAACTCAAAAATTGTTTGATTGCTAATCGAAGTCTCAATGTTCCATCTTCCTTAATGTATCTGTTTGTTTTCCGCGACTATTCTTGACAGTCTGTTGAACTATTGCTGTTTTATTGAATCCAGAAGGAGATATAGGGCGAGTTTGACGTGGCGCCACTTCGTATGTTTCAGTATCAGTGTCTTCACTGCTAGGTTCGGTGTTCTCGGAACTAGTCGTATTCGAAGAGTCGGTGTCTGGATACATCATTTTTCAATAGTTTTAGTAATTAAGCAATTTATTTGTAATAAAGTAATTAGTAAAGTAAAGTAAAGCTAAGAGAATTTGAATAGCATTTATAACCTATATTTGATCGAGTTTAATTAATTAATTAATTAATCAAATAAAATATTGAGTAACTATTCAATTATATCTAGTATTAATTATATCTAGTTAGTTATTAAAATTATCTAGCATTTTAATTTTTTTATCTATGAATGTGTCTATTTATCTAGGTGTTAAATTTATTATCTAGTAAATAATTTTTATATATAGTACATTTAATACATTTTATCTAGTAAGTTCATCTTTTTATATAAGATACATTAATATTATGTGAAAATCTATAGCGTCATCACGGGACAAGATTAAATTAATTAATGGAAAGTTCGCTAGCTACTTCAGGCGAATTTCAACGTTCGAATTTTAAGATTTCAGTCAAGCTAAATCTTATAAAATTGGAAAGACCTGTCAATCATCAGACAATCTCCAAACAGCTGAAATGTTTACTAAAAGAAACAGAATTCAAACAAATTACAGCAATTTACATTTTTTCTTCAAACAAAATATGGATTGTCAAATTTCAGCAAGCCTTTGCTGTTTCAAATGTCTTTGAACGCCCAATCGATGTAAATGGAGTCATTTTCAAACTCGAAGATGCAAACAGATTGCCAGATCAGAAAATGTATTCAATTTTCAGATTCCACTTTCTCCCTGAAGATTTTAATAAAGAATTATTACGAAATTATTTTGATGCTATCAAAATCAATGGTCTCAAAGTAGAAGAAATCTCAGAGGAAACATACAGAGACAGTTGCGTGAAGAATGGAGTAAAAACAGTAAAGGTTTCTTATCCGAAAGAAGCCGCTCAAAATGTTCATAACCTAACCGGACCCACATTATTTCGACTGAAATGTGTAATATCAAATGTTGGATAAAAACAAAAATGCTTTTTCTGCAACGACGAAGGCCACAACATCGCAAAATGTCCCGCTAACTACAGCGATCTGGCAATCCCAGAAGATGAAGCTGAAATTTACCATATTGAATCAAATATACTAATACCAATTCCTAAAACCCCGACTATTCAGGAAAATGAGTCAATGAATAGTCAATCAATCTTCAGAATCTAGTACAAAAAGTATGCATACTCCGGTTCTACCGGCGGTACTTCGAAACAAATTGGAACAAATAAACTCCTCAAACGTAGAAAAGCAACAAACTCAAGCTAAGAAGTCACTTAAAACAACTCTTCCTCACGTTAATCACAAAGAACATTTTCGAAAAAAACAAAAACTTACAATGAACACCATCTCTCCAAACTCCTTATCTTTCAACAGGTTAGTAATTACACATTAGAACTGTTTTCAATTACCTAGTAGGATTTATTTATTAGAAGATTTTTTGGCTCAAAAATGCCCAGACATTGTTCTCTTAAATGAAATAAAAATAAGTCAGAGTGACTCAAATTTTTACTTTAATTTTAAAAATTATAACGCAATAGTTAAGGCTAGAAATAGTAATGGTGGAGGAGTATCCATTTTAGTAAAAGATGGAGTTGAGTTTAAACAAGATTTTATTTGATCAGTATAATGCAGAACTTCTTTGTATCAAGAAAAACTTAAAAACACAGAACTGTTTGTTTTTAGTATTTACAACCATACAATCTGACTCGAAAAATCAATGGGTTCGAGTAGGAGTATGAGAACAGTACTTATACTCGAACTAGTACCCGAAATACCAATATTTTTCGAGTAAATATTCGATCTATTACTCAAAATATACGGTACTTTTCAAGTTTAAATTGAAATTTATTTTGAAAAATTTTGTTTGAAAACGATTTATTTATTTATTCTAAGTCAATAAAAGCTTTTCAATATTTTATTTATAATAGATAAAAAGATAGAACTTCGATGAGATCAGTTGAAATTTTGAAAATTTCTTTTGGTATAAAAATATTTAAACAACTATATTCAATTAAATAAAAAATTAAATAAAGATTAACAAAAAGGAGTCTGATTTAACAAAACAAATATTTAAAAAAAATATTTAAATCGAAATTTAGTAATAATCACTGCTGAAAATTTCTGCTCAACTAAAAAAAAAACTCTGAAAAACTAATATCAAAGCAAACTAGCGACTCTTTCTAAAAGATTTGCATTTAATGAGTAACTCCTTACAAAATAAATAATATATATATTACTGGTTGAGTTAATTCGGCCATCTAAAATTAATATAGTAGCTGCACAACTAAGTGAACAATTTATTCATTGTAAAATAATTTCTTATCCCTAAATAAATTTAGTATTTAAAAGGAGAGGGCAATCAAAACGACTTGTTTAGAAATATTTTCAAGGAAAAGTACCCCTTTGTCAAAAAACTTATTTTTTGTAATAAATTTTTATTACTATAATTTTTTTTTTCACCTATTTCGCTAGAATGATCCAAAGATCCATTTAAAATAATTATTTCTCTTTTGATCAATTGTCTTTCATTTAAATTTGACATATCTTCTCTAGACTCAAAAAACTTGTATTTTACCAGATACATGAGCAGCCTGTTTTCGCTATTACGATATGGAGCGTTGTTCTGACTAAATGCTGGTCTTTGGCGTTCTCTCAATTCTTCAGAGGCTCCGTGGAGAATTAAAGTTACGGCATCTTCGAAACAATCAATAGCATTTTATGTAAAATCCCATAAATAATTGTTTTAAATGGATCTTTGGATCAGTCTAGTGAAATAGGTGAAAAAAAAGCTTATTGGTCAATTAAAATTAGCTATCAAAGAAAGATTTGAATTTGAAATTAATTCTAAAATATATTTACTTGCAGTAATTTTAAACACATCAAAGCTTAAAAGAGGGTAAGAACTTTATCTGGAAACTATTTGTGAAAAAACTAATTTAGATAACTCAACAAAAAATTTCTGGAGTGAATTTGATTTTAAATTTCAAATTCTAAGCAAAGTAGCTGTCATTCTTTTTTCAATTCCAGCTTCAAGTGATTTTATCGAAAGATATCCTAGTATTTGTGGACTAATTTGCAACAAGAGATCTATGATACCTTATTTGAAAAAGTAATGATCAGGGTAAATAAAGATGTAATTGAAAAATGAAATTTCTTGTGAAAATATTATAGCAAAATATAAAAACTTTTATCTTTTTATCTATTATAAATAAAATATTGAAAAGCTTTAATTGACTTAGAATAAATAAATAAATCGTTTTCAAACAAAATTTTTCAAAATAAATTTCAATTTAAACTCGAAAAGTACCGTGTATTTTGAGTAATAGATCGAATATTTACTCGAAAAATATTGGTATTTCAGGTACTAGTTCGAGTATAAGTACTGTACTCATACTCCTACTCGAACCCATTGATTTTTCGAGTCTAATTCTAAGTTTACAACCCAAAAATTGAAACTTCCTTTTGAACTTTTCTTAGATATCTCAAATAAATGTGAAAGATTTATCCTAGCCGGCGATCTTAACGCAAAGGCCAAAAGCTTAGGCTGTTTTGGAGAAAACGATAATGGTCTCATACTAGAGAAAATACTTCCCTCTCTATTATTAATGATAGGACGCCAACATTTAACAAATTTAAATCCCAGCACTATGAAATCTTTGATCTTTTTGTGATTCCTTCTTCACTTTCAGACAAAATATTGGACTTCAAATTCCTGTTGGAATATGATATGTTGAGTGATCACTTTCCAATCCAAGCATGTATATCAGCCGAGCATTATATAACAGTAGAGTCACCTAATATAAATTTTGATTCTAAAAAAGCCAAATGGGGATATTGCCAGGAATTACTTAGATCCCCTCACCAAAGCACAAATCCTTTTACAAATGTTGATGATCTAAATGAACATATTTCTTCTAAAATAATTAATGCTGCCCAAAAAAGTATCCCTCTCCGTTCTCAGAAATTTTTTAAATCAAGTTTACCGAAGGAAATTGTATTACTTATAAAGGAACGTAGGAGAGCTAGAAGACTGTTCCAGAAAACAAAATGCCCTTCTTTAAAAAAAGCCTATAATTAGCTAACATCTGATTTACGTTTATTTTTAAAGGAGTTTAGGAATCAAAACTGGCTTGAATTTATAAATAAAATAGGAAAAAACCCTCTCTCGAGTAGTCCTTTTTGGAGAAAAATAAATAAATTTAGATCAAAAAAATTTTCAAGGCAAATTCCCATGCTAATCAAAGATGACAAAGAATTCACAACAAATAAAGAAAAAGGAGAATGCTTTGGAAATTTCTTAGCAAAAACTTTTAGTCCACATCAAGATTATGTTAAATCTGAAAATGACTGTGAAATAGAAGAAATAATCTCAAATTAAAAAATAATGCAAGTATTAATCTAAAAGATCCAATAACTTCTTTAGGAATTATGGGCTCTTTAAAAAAGCTAAAAGAGGTTGCAGGGCCCGGTCTGGATCGTATTCACAACCTTATGTTAAAAAATCTACCATTTGAGGTTTTAATTGAAATTAGTCAGCTTTTTAGCATGAGTTTTGAACAAGGTCAAGTCTCAAAAGCTTGGAAAATAGCAAGTATAACTATGATACCGAAAAAATCTTCTCCAACCCAGGACCCTTCTAACTATCGTATTAGTATGACAAGTTGTCTCGGGAAATTACTTGAACATATTGTTTACTCAAGAATCTATAATTTTCTTGAGGAAAATAATTTACTAATGAATGAGCAGTCAGGATTTAGAAAACATAGGCGAACAGCAGACAATCTATACTTTCTTATTCAAAAGGTAGTAGAATCCTTTAATAGAAAGAAAAAAGTATGTTGTCTTTATTTTGACATTTCTAAAGCTTTTGACAGAGTTTGGCATGATTACCCATTTGTAAATTAATTAAAATAAAACTTCCTCCCTATCTTATTTTCTGGATAAAATCATTTCTTCATTTCAGATATTTTATTGTAAATGTAAATGGTAATCTAAGTGATCAATACCCAATAAAAGAAGGGGTCCCACAAGGATCAGTAATTAGCCCACTTCTGTTTAGCATTTTCATAAATGACGTTCCAAAAAAAGATAAAACAAACTGCCAATACTCTCTTCTTTTTGCAGATGATTTGGCTACTTTTTTTATTTTTAAGAAGAAAGGAAATCTCGAAAATATGATAAACAAATACCTTAAAGAAGTTGAGCAATGGCTTTTTAAATGCAAAATGAAAGTTTCTGTTGAAAAGTCATGTTACATGATCTTTGAAAAAAGAACTAAATCCAAAATAAATTTAGACTTTATTTTAATTTTAATTTTTTTTTTATATATTTTTTTTCTGAAGGAGCATTAGCTCGGTACAGATAAACAAATAAATATATAAATAATAATTCACTTTAAAAATTGAAAAATGACTGACTCTGAATCGTCTTCGACTTCTATTTTGAAGTCGCTAAACAATATAGATGATGACGCAGACAATGATATTGAAATTGCTCAGATGCCAGCAAAAAGAATGAGAAAAGCAAATAGAGAATATGACCGTCACGTATACTAAGCGAGGAAGGCGCAAAAAACCAAAGATGGCATTAGTTCACCGACATTCAGCGGGTCTAGTAAATTAAGCACTACAAAGCAGAAATTTAGACAATTATAATGAAAACTTAGAGACCACAACAAATATATTTAGTAGATTTGAGCCAAAATCAATAATAATCCAACCCTCGTTCAACCGATTTCATCAATTTTAATCAGAAACATAAATTAAAACGCACCTCCAAGAAAAAGAGAATGCCCCAAGAAAAAAAATAATTACTCAATTGTGAATTCTTAATCTTTAATTTTGTCTATTTTTTGTTTTTTTTATCTCCTAATCAATTGAATCAGCTATTTTTTAAATAAAATTAGCTACGAAAATAATTATTTACCATAAATAAATCAACTAATTGATTAGTTTAAAATGATTAGATAGTTAACATTTACACTTAGTTCTAAGGAATCAAAAAAGTCACAGATACGATTAAGAGAAAAATTTTCAACATTTGAAAAATTTCAAAGGAAATTTGAACATTATTGTCAAACCAATTATTGCATCTAATATATTTTAACAGACTTACAAATTGTGCTTAAAACATAATTTTCAACCCTTAACAACCAGAATATGCATATATTTATACCTTATTTATTCAACCAACTCGAACTTCTTCCTTTTTTAAAATTTTTTTTTATCAATTTTATATAAATATGGGTTTAGACGAATGCGTAAGCCATTCGGACGAACCTAGGGCCCGCCCTAAAGTATATTTTTAATAAAAAAAAAAAAATAAATTATTGTCAAACCAATTATCGCATCTCCCAAAAAGCAACAAGTCGTTACCATAATTTAAAACAACTAGTTCAGTCTTATCATACATTCAAATTTCCAGCAGAAATACAAATATGTAATAACAAAGTGCAACCGTTAAATGGACACCATCAAAAAATTTTTGATTAAAATATGAAATAAATTGCAGAGTTGTTGAGATAGTTGATTTTTTAATGGTAAAGTGTGTTTTTGTATCATGGATAACAACAAGCAAACAAAAGAAAAAGAAGAGTTCCGCAGTACACTACTCTTTTAAATAAGAAATATAATAGGCCAAAAATATACTGACAGCGTTTGTCGCTGTTCAACTCGTCCAACAATGGATTTTCAATGAACAGAGTGATCAGCTTAATTGCATGAATCTAGTCAATAATCAACCAAGATATGACCATAATCCGAATGACGTCTGCAATTCAAAAAACATATTTACCACGTCCTTGTCTGCAAATCGACCCTAAAGTACAAGTGCTGAGACACGTAGTCAATTATTTTCCCAAAATATTCCAAATAGGCGACGCCAGCTGCAGCTCTTTCTCGAGCTATGCCTTTATTGCTATGATGCTTAATTATGTGATGAACACTGATCCGCTTGATTGGACCTTGTAGCTAAGAATAAACCGACACAATCCGTTGGATAACAAGTTAGAAACAGATGAATGGGAGTTAATTAAACCCTAAACCCTGGTTTAACAGAAACTTTTAGAATTTGCATGTCAATTGGCCTCAAATTAGCAAGCCTTAAGTTGTGGCTGAATTTTTGGGTTTCATTATTCAAAGGAGTTATTCAGATATTTTATACCAAAAAACAAAGCATAACTATATTTAAGGTAAATTAATGCAAAAAAATGGAGATCAAATGAACAAATACCATAGAATAGATTAAAATTATTATTTATTTATTTTAATAGATTAAAATGATTGCTCATTTTTATTAATATTTTATTTTTATAGAAAATTACTTAATATGTATAAAATAATTAACTTTTTCAATAAGTAAATTCTTGTCATAAAATTAAATTATTCAAGATAAAATTTCAAAAAAAATTTTATTGACTGATTATTGGTTAATATTTTTTTATTTTTCGTTAATTGTTTTGTTTTTTTAAATTTAATGAATTTTTGATTTAGCAATTGTTCAAAATTAAAAAATAATCAAATTAGCTCTAAAGCAAAAGATCAAATACTCGTAAACAAACAATCAAATAAAAAAATATTCACATGTTCATTAGTTTTATTATCTTTTCTAAGAAAAATTTTAAAAATAAAAAAAATAGCAGAACATAAATTAATTATTTTTTTTTTGTTATTGAAAGTTAAAAATAACTAAATGCGGATCACAAAATCGGATTCGGATCACTAAATTATTAAAAATTACCGATATTCTAATAAAATTCAATTAATATTTAAAAGGATACTTGTTCATAATGAATTTGTGAATCAATAATTGATTTCACCTTTTAATCTCTAAAATACATTGAATAAAAGTAAAAATACAAATTCAAGAAAAGTAAGTTCTTTGAAAAGGAAGAAAGTCTTTTGAACTTCTCATCTTTTTCACTGAATCTAGTCACTAGTCGTTTAAATGACTTTATCCAGTCATTTAGGTAAATAATTTCACCAAAATTAAAAATTTTAGTAAAAATACGAAATAAAAGGCTTAAATTTTACTCGTTGGTCTTTTAGTTTGATTGCTCCACACTTGTTCAAGCTCAGTGTCCTTATTCATAATTATCAGTCCATTCGACTGATTTACGTCTTACAGATATAAGAAATAAGTTTTTATTTTAAAAAATAAAAGAAATTATTACAGTTTTTTCTCAAGATCTTTGAGAAAGGAACCTTTGAATCCCAAACAGAAAAAAACAAAACTTACCTTAAAATTTTAAATGTAAATAATAAAACCAAAGAAACCAAAACTCTCTTAACCTTACAATACCGAAAAATAAATTAAATCAAGAATCAGTTTAGAGTTAAGTTTTTAAAAGAAAGATAAATTAAATCAGTAAAATGCTATATTGTTTAATAACTTTGTTACACTCAAATAAATTCTCCCCCAAAAGACCGCAATAATTTATACACTGATGTCATGTAAGAAATAAACTTCTATTAAGAGATCTATTAAACGGGTGTTTAAAACTTGATTTATTATCGCTTCCATTATAAAATACCACTGCTCGAAATAGATATTAACTTCAATTAAAGTTTTTTTGAATATAATTAAATAAGCATTTTTAATTTGTAAAAGTGTTTTTCTTATGACGGATTCGATTTTTGATTTTGTAATAAGCATAATAATGTTCGAGTTACATCGTTTTTTTAAAGATTTTTTCCAGATTTTAATCGCGTAGATTCTATCAACGATCTATAATGATATTGTATAATTAGTATCGGTTCTATATCAAGCCAAATCGTTAGAAAAGTATTTGTATTTTGTATTTAGAAAATTTTGCTGACACAATATCAAGCGTTTGTTTAATAAATGGTGGTATACATTATGCACTTGATGATCAGGAAAAGCCAGGGTAAAGGACAGTTGTGCTTTGAAATGGCTGATAGCTTAGTATTAAGAAGTTTAAAAAGATTTTAAATATTAAACAAAAAAGATGGTACAGTTGTTTTTCATGTATCAAAAAACATAATATTTAATTATTTAAAAAAATTAAAAAATATTTAAGTATTTATTTAATTTTAAAAAATAAAGGCTTAGCTATTAAAATGACTTTGCCTAATCATTGATTAAAATAGAAAGTTATTTTCGATTTCACTATTTCTTGGTATATTTATCAAACATTTTTCCTTGAGCTTTCATTATTTTATAAGCTTTTTCTTTATCACCAATTGTATAATGCAAATTTGCATATAAATTATCCAAAAACTCTTTTTGGGTATTTTTAGCCGCTTCTAAATTACCGCTCATAACTTCAACTAATGATCTAATTTGAGAATAAAGAGTTGCTTGTTTTGAAAAATTTTCTTGTGTTTTTTTTGCACCCTCGGGATCATTGGAAATGATTTGCACCAGTGATTTTATTTGAGAAAAAATCGGGATTGAGTCTATAAACCGTTTTGTCTTGATTTTTGAATCAGTATTTTTTCCATAATTATTTAACTGAGTTTCATTTGGTGCGTTTGAATCACTGAAACATAGCGATTTAAAATTAATCGTCAAAAAAATAAACAATAGAATTTTTTTTTCCAAAATTATCATTGTTTAAAAAGTGTTATATTTTTTTACCTATATAGTTTTTAATTTATTTTTTTTATTTTTATACACACTCCAAAAAAAAATCTCAGAAGAGGCATTTTACAATCTACAAAATTTCCAACAGATTCTTCAAACAACTTTTTCAAATTATTTTTTTTCAAATGTTATGATATAAAATTTCCAATTTTTTAGGGGAATTAAATCTCAAAAGAGGCATTTTACAATCTACAAAATTGCCAACAGATTCTTCAAACAACTTTTTCAAATTATTTTTTTTCAAATGTTATGATATAAAATTTCCAATTTTTTAGGGGAATTAAATCTCAAAAGAGGCATTTTACAATCTACAAAATTGCCAACAGATTCTTCAAACAACTTTTTCAAATTATTTTTTTTTATTTTTTAGTAGTAGTAGTAGTAGTAGTTTAGACTGTAGCTGGCTAGCCAGCGAGTGTGCTGACAAGGCACACTAAGACAGCTGATGTGATTGATTGCTGCTCATCCAGCAATCAATGCCTGCTTTAAAGCTGTTAACATTGGGGGCTTCAACTAATTGATATTGGCAGCGAGTCCAATATGCTAGCGGTTCTGTTGAAAAAAAAATTATCTGTATGTTGAAGCCTCGAAATTTCTTTGTAATATTTAAAGCAGTGACCTTTTCCTTGGTTAAAATTGTTGCTTTTTTCAACCAATTCTATTCCATGCATGAACTTGTATAATTGAATTAGATCACCTCTTTTTCTTCTTTCCATCAGATTTGGAATGTTCAAAGCCTTCAATCTGCTTTCATACGGTTTGTTCCTAATTGCAGAAACAAATTTCGTAGCTCTGCGTTGAATCCTTTCAATATTCTCACAGTCAGACTTAAGAATTGGAGACCATACAGGCACCGCAAATTCCAAAAGAGGACGAACAAAAGTTAAATACAGAGATCTAAATAACTTACAATCAAAACGAGCAAATGATTTCCTGATGCGACCTAGCATTTGATTTGCTTTGTTTGTAGCCTCTAACACTTGATTTTTCCATTTCAGATTTGTATTAAAAATAACTCCAAGATCTCTTTCGATTTCTGACTTTGATAGCTGCTTACCATTGATAAAATAAGGAAAATATTTGTTTTCATGACCATAATGCATGACCACACATTTTGATGTGTTGAAGAGAAGAAGCCAATCTTGAGTCCACTTGAAAACTAAATCTAAATCTAATTGTAGTTTCGCTGCGCTTATTTCTGATACCGTTTGCGAGAACATTTTAGTATCATCTGCATTCAATTTGACAACATTCTCTAATCCTTTTGGTAGATCATTGAAATACAAAACAAACAATAGTGGACCAATCACTGAGCCTTGTGGTACACCGCTAAAAATATCAACCCAATCCGAAAAAATTTCCCCTTGAACAACTCGTTGCCTTCTATTTTTCAAGAAAGCTTCAATCCATTTTAGTGTCAGAACGCCAAAGCCATACGCTTTCAATTTAGCTGTTAGTCTTCTGTGCGGAACAGTATCAAATGCTTTCGCAAAATCCAGTAGAATCACATCAACAGGGATACTTTTATCAAGACTCATTGAGATGAAATCTAGAGTTTCCAGAAGATTAGTGGTACATGACTTTTTCTTGACAAATCCATGCTGTTCTTTAGATATAATATTATGCTTATAAAGATAATCTTCCATTTTGGTTCTAATTATGCTCTCCATAATTTTGCACGGAATTGAAGTTAAAGACACTGGACGATAATTGCTCGGCATTGATTTATCACCTTTTTTAAACAATGGAGTAATATTTGCTGATCTGAATTGGATTGGAAGCTGACTATTGGATAAAGATTCTCTGAAAATCAAAGTTAAAGGAACAGTAAAGGCTTCTGCACAATTTTTAAGCAATGATGGATGAAGCTTGTCTACACCACATGATTTATTTTGATTTAGGTCTTGTAATTTTTTAAATACCATTTCATAACTAATATCATTTGGATCAATGTCACTATATTCTGACCAGCTTTCATCAAACTCAACTTCAAAAGGTGGAAGCTCACCATCTTGTTCAATAACAAAAACATCTTGAAAACATTTATTAAGAAGATTTGATATCTCTTTCGGTTCGTGCGTTATTTCATTGTTTGACTTTTTTAATGCTTTAATTGATTCTTTGACTACTTGTTGATCATTTAAGTATTTATACAATATTTTAGGATTCTTCCTAGCTTTTTCCACTAAATTTTGTTCATATGTTAGTCTGGCTTTTTTAATATCTGATAAAACTTATTTACAGGTACGTTTGTAATCTTTATAAAGATTCATATCCTTCCAGTTACATGAACAGTTCCTGTATCTAAGATTCCTCTTATTTCTGATTAAGATCTTGAGATCATCTTTAATCCAAGGTTTTGAGATAGTTTTCTTTTTTGAGCCATCTGTCACTGAAATGAATCGATTACTAGCTTCGCTTACATAGAAAATTAACTCATCGTACATTTCTTGAATATTTAAATTCTCAAACAAGTGCACCCAATTTATATTTGAAAGAAAATGTGAAATTTTTACAAAGTCAGCTTTATTATAGACAAATTTTTTACAGGTATGTGATTTCTTACTAACCTTGTTTTTGAGAATAAAATTGAAAAAGATAGCCAGATGTCCTTTATTTATGTTACCGAGCACAAATTTTGTATCGATTGCATACACACTGCCAGATTGGGTCGTGAAAATCAAATCTAAAGTGTTGATAGCTTTTTCGTTTGCCATTTGAAAAGTGGGGACATTTACATGCTGGTATAGAAAAGTGTCGTTTAGCGTCTCTCTGAATTTATGTTCGATGCCATTTTCGTTTAAAATTTCTGACACACAGCCATTTGACCAGTTGATTGATGGAAAGTTAAAATCACCCATTATTAGAAGATCTTTAAAACCTTTTTCATCCACATAGTCTTTAGCTTGCTTGAAAATTAAATCAAAATCGTTCATATCAACAAAATCGTTTGGCCTATAAATACAGCCAACTACATACTTTTCGGAGTTAAAGTTTACTACTACCCAAATTTGTTCAATTTTACTTAAATTAAAACCTGCATCATTTAATTCAAATGAGTCGATAAATTCATCAATGTAGAGACATACACCACCGCCTTCCGTCCATCACTTCTGTCCTTTCTGTACACATTGTATCCTTTTTTTCAAATGTTATGATATAAAATTTCCAATTTTTTAGGGGAATTAAATCTCAAAAGAGGCATTTTACAATCTACAAAATTGCCAACAGATTCTTCAAACAACTTTTTCAAATTATTTTTTTTATATTTTTTTTCAAATGTTATGATATAATATTTCCAATTTTTTATAGCAATCAAATCTTAAAAGAGGCGTTTTACAGTTTGCAATATTGCTGACAAAACATTCGAATAAAAAAAATGTGGCCTGTCATGTTTACATGAAGGAATTATTTTTAATATTATTATTATTATTAATTAATCTGCAACGAGCCAATGGCTCGCAGAGCTGGTAGCCAGCTATAGCAGATATGTTCGTCTCCGGAATTCCAAAAATTTCAACTGGAATTCGTTTAGTTGGTCAATTTATTATAAAATTTCAATCAGAATCAGATGAAGATTGTTGGTGTAAATGTCTTGGTTTCGATGGTTGTATCGCGTCCCTTAGTAAATGGCAAACTAGTTATAATTATATTATTTACCGAGAAATCGCAGTAGAAGGATTCACTGCTTATTCAAGATATACTGCAAAAGTCAAATATTCTTATATAGGTAAAAAATATATATTTTGATACTGTTTTTCAGAAAGCTTATTTAAAAATTTTGAAGTATCATATTTCTAATAAACTTGTTTAATTAATGTATAATCTCGGATAGATTCGAATCCAGAGATTTAAGTTATTTGGCCTTTTGGCAATATATTAGTAACTCAAATTCTTATTGTGCATTTATTTGTAATACTTTCGGCTCTGCATATTTTGGAATGGGTGAGTAAACTTCCTAATTCAATACCCTAAAAGTAAATGTGAACATTATAAACTTTAAATATCCTCAGCTAAGATAGAAAATAAGAGATTAAGATAGAAAAGTATTTTTATCTAAAAAAATAATTATCTTTGTAATAGATTATAGAAGAGTCAAAACAAAATGAAAGAAATGTTTTTTGAAAATAATGGCTGACCGGCAGTTGAACCACGAGCTAGTATTTAAAGACTGGTTTCGTAATGTTTCCTTAGGAGAAACTTAAAAATCACAATATAAAGAGCGATCTTCCAAGCAGTTACTTTAACAACTTGTTCTATTTTAGTCCGACAGCTTTTAAAAAAAATGAATTTAAATAAAAATTCGGAGCAGCTCCCGGTTCGAACTAAATTAATTAAAACAGGCTTGATGTTTCATTAAAAAATATGATAAATATTTGAAATTTATTTATTTTATTTTGCTAAAAAAAATAGGTAAAATTAAAGAAAACATTAAATAAAATAAAAATTTCCTTTCTAATTATTCGAATTTTACGAAAAAAATTGAAAAACAGGATAATTAAAATCAAAGTAATAATTTTAAAAATATTAATAATTAAACAAAGGGTTTGCAGAAATTTTTAGGCAAATACAGTGCAGCGAAATTATGCTATAGAGTGAAGAGCTAGGGTTAACTCCGCAAAAATAAAATATTTCTTAAATAAATGTAATTAACGAAAATAATTTTTATTTTTAAATCATCCCTAATTCACCTTTAATTAATCCACAAATGGAACCTTGATAATATAGTTTGAAATCCAATCGCAAATTATTTTTCTTAAAATTAGGTCAAATCTAATATTGATATCTGTCGTTTTTACAACCAAATCTTAAGAAAATATTTGAATAAACTTTATTAATTTGAAAAAAAACTTTAAGTTAAAATAAAGAATATTAAAAAAAAATAAATATTTAAAAATAAAATTAAAAATATATGAAAAAATAGACAGGTTATTATTTTAATTTCTTAGGGTTAATTAGGAAGCAACAAAAATATTTTTATTCTATCAAGAAGTAAATTTAACAATTTGTTGTCCGACAGCAAATAATATATAAAAAAAATCGAATTAAAATTTTTTCCTCATTACCGAATGGTAACTAAAATAAAGAATAGGTTTTTATTTGTAAGGTAAAAGTTAAGAATCTCCATTATAATAAAATATATGTAAGAAAAATTTATTTTTATTTTTTTAATTTAAACAACTTCTTTCAAATGCGGCAGATATAAATAAAAAAATTTGAATTCATTTTTATATGTTTTAATTTTATTTTAAACTTTTTTTTAAATTTAGATTTTACAATTCTTAGATCCCAACTTTAGGTTTAGTTAAAATTGTTCCACTATAATTTTTACACTGTTTCACAATTACTGTTTGTTTCTTTTCTTTATTTCATTCTGCAGATGTAGTCACGTTAAATTTTCCTATTTATGTTTTTGTTTTTTCAGTTAAGAGGGAGATTCCACAATAGAGTAAAAATAAAGTTTTTAATTCAAGATAAATTCTTTTATTTCACGGTCTCTCAACTCAGGTTAGAATCGAGGTAAACCCACGCCCGAACTAACGTATGTAAAATCCGATTTTTAGCACACAATACAAAACGGATTATTACACAATGAAAAACCAATATTTAAAAAAAAATAAACTTTTAAACAAAAAATATGCTCGGCTTGTTGTCACACAATCTTGCTGCTGGTGTTTCTCATAAAATTAATTTTAAAGCCTAATTTTTATATTTACTTATTTGAAAATTTATTAGATACAAAAAAAAAGAAAAGTGAGTAGAGTTATTTGAAAAAAACGATTTTATTTTTACATTCATAAAAAATACAAATTATTTTAATTGAAATGATATCATATATAGTAAAAATGGAAATAAAATTACAAAATAGAAAAATTTCTTATTTTCTCTAAAAAATAGTCTTCCTTTAATTTTACTTTTTGTTTTGAATATTGGTCACTTTTTTTTGCCCGATTAGTGCTTCTAATCAAAGCGATGACCATGTTTCTCTCTCTCCCGCTCTTCGATTTTTTTTTAGAACTAGGGTTAGGCCGATTTGAAGAGAAGTATAATTTCTTCTGCTTTCATGTTTGAAGCTTGCAAAAAATTATATTTCGAGCCTTATGGTAACAGTATTGCTTGCAGATGCCAATATGGCAATAACAAATGGTTTCAAATCGTTGTTCAATTTGGAAAAAAGAATCGTTTGCTGAGCTCATGTAGAGAGGAAAATTCACGAGAATCTCAAAGGAAATGATAAGGCAATAAAACAAAAAATCGAAGATGATTTCAAGGCCGTGCAAAGTGGTGTTCAGCACAAAACTTTTAAAGAAGCGATTTATTTTTTGGAAGCATAGTGGAGACCAATCAATGAAGTGAAGATAAATGAATTTTTTGAATATTTCAACGAAAAATATATGAGTGAATATACAATGGGCTGGTACGAGAGTTATGTTAAAGGCTATCCGAGTACAAATAACGGTTTAGAGTCAACGAACAAGTCTATAAAATATGATGGCACACATAGAGATAGATTAAGTTGAACGATTTTATGAAGGCCATGGAAGAGCTTTCAAAATTGGTCGAAAGATCGCGATGATTCGTTTCAAACAACAAAAATATACGAATTTAGACAGAAAATAGATACAAAAAAATGGTCATACAACTATAATTGGGTCAACCACAAAAAAAGGCCAATTCAGCATTAGAAAGAAATTCAATAGCTCCAATTAATGAAAAATTCAACAATCAAAATCAGCAAGCATTCAATGAGTCGCAAGAAACAATAGCAGTTAATCCACCGAATAAGAATGAACCTGAAAAACGCAAACGTGGAAGACCAAAAAAATAACTGTAGATCCTTCAGATACAAACAATGAAACTGAAAAAAGAAAATATTAAATTGCCTAGATTTTTCTACGTTACTATCTTACTTTTATAATACATCGTTTGCATATTTTCGACAATTTTAAAAATTAGGGTTAAAAGAGTCCACAGACGGACGGGAACGTAATACCTAGATTTTTTTTTGATTTAAGTATATCAGCGAAAAATCTAGACAAACATTACCCTTTTATATCAACTGGATTCGATTCGTAGGGAAAAGAAATTTGGAAATTGGCGGAACAAAGTTGTTGAATATTTGAATGGATGGATTTAGGTAACACCATAAAAGAAAAAAAATTTATTTGTTTGGCCCATTAGATGCTCGGAAAAGCACCTTTTGCAATTCACTTTGAGGCACTTATTATCATCAAAATTTCCCAATCGGCATCAGTAATTCAAAGTTTGCATTCGACCGTTGGATTCCAAAACTGTATACACACTGCATTGTTTTCGATAATATTTAGAATTGAGATGACAACTTGGAAAGCTGCATTGGAAGGCTAACCATACAATATAAATAAAAATCACTAAATAGACCTTGATGGTGCTATTCAAGTCTCATTTATATTTATTTGTAATCAAAACCACTGCTCAATTCTTGAACCTGCCTTGTTTAATTGTATAGACTTTGTTGACTGTAAACCGAATGAGAAAGTCAATGATAAAGCGGAATATCTTACAGTTGATTTTTTGTTTACAAATCATCAGCTTGGTCCCGATATAAGAAGATTTTTTCCAATAGGATGTTTAAAATTTCCGACCTCGGATTATAATACTAATCTAGTTAAAATAAATTTATCAACAGAGAAAACTTCGACGAATGATGAGACCGGTCACTCAAAAAGCATTGATGGTGATTCGGCTTTTAGTGAAATATACTTAACTCCAATATCAGTCAAAACTAGCTTAGGTAGTTAAAAATTAAGGGTTTAACCCTAACCCTAGTTTCTTATGGCAGTCTTTCCATTGAGAGTGCACGTGTTCGTGATTGTCTAAAGAACAACGTGAGGAAGAGTTGGTATTTTTCGAACAAAATGATCCTTTTCGCAATTTAATTAAAAAACTTAGATCTGATGCTAATATGAGAAACAATTATGCCTTCTCGGATTATGGTTTGGATGTGAATACAAAGAAAACTAATGATTTGACAATAATATTTCAAAACATTCAGTCTTTTAATTCTAATCGAGATAATATCAAATTCGACTATGGATACAGGCAAGCTGATATCATTTTTCTAAGTGAGTGTCACAACATAATAAAACTTAATTTAAATGTGGCAAATTAATTTCTTGATAATGTCCAACTTGTTTTTTTTATATGGAACCAATTTGAATTGTTCAAATGGACAGATATATTTGTTTCGCAAGGAGAAATCATTAATTGACAATTTCGAATAAGAAGCACAGAATGTATCACCATTGTTTGAGTATTCGGGTACCAATCAGAAGAAATGTGTCGAATTGTGTTTGTTCAAATTCTTATTAATTAAAATTCAAAGTAGAAATTCGATAGATGTTCATTTTTTAAATCTTTACAAGCATCCTAATATGATCAACGAAAAGTTAATTTAAGAGCTGAGTACCTTTTCGAAGTCAAATTTGACAAGTACTGACTGTTTGGTTATCTTTGGTGATTTCAATATTGATTTCAACAAAAAGACTAATTCAAAATAACTTAGGAATATTTAATAATAAACAATTAGAGTAAAAATATTAGTTAGCCGTAATTTCTAATAAAAAAACTAAATATATAAACAATAAATCTTTATAAAATAGATTATTAATCTTATCTTTAAAAAAAAGATTTTATCTATTGCAACAATTTATTTTATTTAAAATAGCGATTTAATTTTTTAATTATTTATTAAATAAACTTATTTTATCATAATTTAAAATACAAAATTAAAAAAAAAGCATAATATTTAAATTTAAGAATAAAAAAACAGCATCGTTGAATAAACATTTGTGTTGAAAAACCATTTGTTTATTTGCATTCATTGAATCAAATTATTTTGTCGATCGATAAAAAATAAACCTAGTACTAAGTTTCAATCCAAAAAAAAATTTAAAAAGTAAGAAAACTGGTTTACGGCCGTTAAATAACTTTAAAGATCATATTTTTCACGAAAACTTGCTTGATCTCAGTTCGCGTACTCAGACTTGCTTACCCGATCAACAGTATTCTAGAACATGGGTTCTTTGACTAGGGCGCCTCCTTTGACTCCCGAGTCGCATGTATTTAATGAGAGATGAGTCGTTTATCAACCTCAAGGGATCGATTACTTCGGGTCGTTAGGCCTCAATATCACCATCGGAATCCTTACTGGGTGGGCAGCCCTAATTTAATATTTTATGTGCAATATAAAAACTTACGGTCCCATGCATACGGCCTGAAAAATGACCTACTTACAGAGCTAAAAAATTCATTTTTCTTGTAATGGCTATAAAATTGAGTAGAATTTTTAATTAAATTAAATAATTTAACATTTTATCTAAAAATGGATTTGAAAAATAAATTTTTTAAAATTATTTATTTTTATTTTATAAATGATTTAATTAATTAAAAATAGGAGTAAATTATGAAGAAATATAGAGATTTTTTTTAAATAATAAATTCAATGAATTTGGCGTAAATTGTTGTTTTGGCTCAATATTTCGGATGGCAATTTGTCGGTTGACTGTTATTTATTTCACCTAGTTAACACATCGAAAAAATAAAATTATTAAAACTTCATTTTATATTAAACGACACTGAAAAGAAAAGAAAATTGAAAAAATTTTAGATAATAATTTAATTTGATTTTTTTTTCAAATTAAACTTAAGATTAGTTTTCATTTAAAAAACACATTTAAAATGTTCAATACATGAAAAATATTAATTTTGAAAATTTTTTGCATATTCTAGAATATACTTAAGTGCTTTTGTCTCTAATTGAAGACCCTTAAAAAAAACAAAAATCATGAAAAACTTCGGAAAAAATTAATTTGATTTTGACTTATTATTTGCAATTTTTAGAATATTGGAAATTTCTTTTGAGCAAATTTTTCTTATCGAAACGGCTCACATAGCAATGGGGCCGAATAATTAACACGAAAGAACGGCAAGTTTTTCATTGGAACCGGAAGTTTATCAAGGGAACACCAAAAGTGGCACGGAGACCGTAAGTTTTTAGGATTGGAACGGCAATATTACAAAGACGGTAAGTCAGGACTTGGACTTTTATTTTTAACACTTGATTTCAAATTTGGATTTTTATACAGCTGTGATTCATTTACTAAATATTAAATTTTATAATTATTTTTAAAAAAATCTTGGAAATAAATTTATCACAGAAAATTTAATCTTTATGTTTAAATTTAGACTCAAGAAATCATGAAGAATTTGTAAATAAATAATTTTTTGTTTGTTGTATCCATACATTCTTCATAAAAAAAATTTAAAAAATTTTTTTAATTCTAGTGAATTCAAGATTCGTACGTAATTACAATTTTTTATTTTTTAAACTGAATATATGATTTTACAATATTAATTTTAAATAGTTAGTGACGTAGAAACAAGAAAAATTCTTGATGAATAGACAGACAAGCCATTTTATTATCTTTATTGGCTGATTTTTAAATAAACTAGTTAAAGAATAGAAAATCAAGCTTCACGTTATATGTATTACCAAAAAGAAGATTTAATTTTTCATTTTGAAAAAAAAGGTCGCGCACTTCTTAACAAATAACAAGTGGTATTCATCGCCAATTGTCGCAAAATGGCGAGAAATAACAGATGTATCATAAAAAAATCAATTACAATTAGAAATAAATCTAAGTTTACACCAATAATGGATTCCTTTTATCAGGTTGTATCAATTTTGGATGTACTTCTTTTATATTTAATTCATATTTTTAATTTCAAAATTGACGGGCTGATATTTTTATAGATATTGAATATAGCTCTTTAGGTAGTTCACTTTCTAGCCGAACGTCTATATTCTACGTAACCCTTATTGTATACATGTGACTCGGAAATCAAATGAGGAGCCTAAGTCAGGAACATTTGTTCTAGCTTCGTGTTGATCGAGACCGATATCTGAGTATGCGAACTGGGATCTTGCAAGTTTTCATGAAAAAACATGACCTTAAGAGTAATAGTAGTAGTAGTGGTTCCGACTGTAGCTGGCTAGCCAGCGAGTGTGTGGACAAGGCATCCTAAGAGAGCTGATGTGATTGATTGCTGCTCATTTAGCAATCAATTCCTGCTTTAAAGCTGTTAACATTGAAGGCTTCGGCGATGTGAAATTTTAATGCAAAAATAACAGTACAGAAAGTAAAAGCGTTAGAATTTTTTTCCATTTGTGCAACGATGGTTCTGTAAACAGTACAATATATTACAAATTTGTACAAACGAATTCCAAGCTCTGCAAAAACTCTGCAATTTTCTGTCAAATGCACACCATTAAAAAATTACAGATTAAAATAAGCATTAAATTGCAGAGTTTTTGTAGAGCTTGGAATTCGTTTGTACAAATTTGTACTTTACTGTACTGTTTACAGAACCATTTTTGCAAAAATGGAAAAAAATTCTAACGTTTTTATTTTTTGTACTAAAATTTCACATTGCCGGGGCTTCAACAAATTGATTTGGAAGCGAGTTCCATATGCTAGCGGTTCTGTTGAAAAAAAAATTATCTGTATGTTGAAGCCTCGAAATTTCTTTGTGATATTTAAAGCAGTGACCTCTTCCTTGGTTTTTAGTGACATTAAAATTGTTGCTTTTTTCAACCAATTCTATTCCATGCATGAACTTGTATAATTGAATTAGATCACCTCTTTTTATTCTATCCACCGGATTTTGAATGCTCAAAGCCTTCAATCTGCTTTCATACGGTTTGTTTCTAATTGCAGAAACAAATTTCGTAGCTCTGCATTGAATCCTTTCAGCATTCTCACAGTCATACTTAAGAATTGGAGACCATACAGGCACCGCAAATTCCAAAAGAGGACGAACAAAAGTTAAATACAGAGATCTAAACAACTTACAATCAAAACGAGCAAATGATTTCCTGATGCGACCTAGCATTTGATTTGCTATGTTTGTAGCCTCTAACACTTGATTTTTCCATTTCAGATTTGTATTAAAAATAACTCCAAGATCTCTTTCGGTTACTGACGTTGATAACTGCTTACCATTGATAAAATAAGTTATTAACGTTACGTAAACCACTTTTAATTCTTTATTTTTTAAAATAATTTTTAGACGGCCACTAATTCAAGTTAATGCGTAGAGCGATTCGATTTTTATCTTACTCTTATTATCTTACATTTTATCTCAACATCACTTTGTATATGACTAAGAAAATTAATTAAAGAGATTATAATTTTTAGTCATGTTCCCGAAGTAAACTTGATCAGTGTCTATTCTAGGCTTATTTTTAATCGATTAAATTAATGATATGATGCAATGGATGAAAAAAACATATGGATATTTAACCCAAATGTTTATTCAAAAATTTATTTTTATTTTTAAATTAATTGCCAAAAATAATTCCATTACCTTTTTGTATCTTATCATAAAATTAATTAACAATTAACTTGAGAAATTATTAATTATATTTTAGTTTATTTTATTTAATTTTACGCCTTTTAATCCAAAATTTTTATTATTTAATATTATTTAGAATTATATTTTTTATGAAAAATTTTTGAATGAGTTGAAGGAATTGTTGGCAACTATGATAGGTATAAAAGAAAACTATTTAATACTTTTTGGTCGACACTTCAAAGTTCACTCGGATCATTAACCACTTAGGTGGCTTTTAAAAAAGAAAGTTCCAATGACCGCCAGGCTAGCAAGATGGATGATTCGCCTGAGAGTTCATGACTTTGAGATAATTAATAAGTCGGGTTACGCTGATGCTTTGAGTAGAATGCTAAATGACGAAGAATCGATTGAAGAAGAGAATGATGATGACGAAGATTCCATTATTAGTATTGTGTTCTCTACGGAAGAGCTCGACTCACCAGTTTTGCCCATTCTAAAATCAAGCAATGCTTCAAAAAAATATTCTCAACCGCTAAACAAACTAATGAGCCTAAACAACAAATCAGGATTGCCGCTTAGCGTGGCAATAACCGCTCAAACAAAAATTCCAATTTAGTATGTGCAAATTGGAACGTTCAGGAACAGGACAATTATCCAGACATAAAGTGGACTAAAGATTTGATCAATAAGCATGGAGAAAATAAACCAAATTTTATTGAGTTTTCAAATAACAAGATCCCAAATTTTTTTTATTTTATAAATTATTTAATACTTTTATTAATTAAACGATTAAATTAAACAATTGAAAAAGTTTTATTCGTTTTTTCTCAAATAAATATATAATACAATTTAGATTTTACATAAAGTTAACTATTTTCTTGCGACCAGCAATTATCGGAACTTTTAGAAGGATTTTGCAGGTGTACTTTTTTCTTGCAATAAATATTTAGCAAATTTATTGCTTTTTCTCGATTACCTCTATATTTCAGCACCCATTCACTCAGCAAAAAATTGTAATATCTTTTTGTTTCAAAAAGCCTAAGGTATTTGTGTGAACTAGCGCTCGGGAATATTCTTATAAAACATCCTCTTCTATTATACTCATCTTCACTCTCAACTAAGATTCTTATATCGTCGGGTGTCAATTTGTCCATTATAGTTGACATTACCTTCTTAGAAGAGAACAAAAAAATTAAAATTTAACTTTTAATTTAAAAAAATGCCAAAAAAATAATACTTCATCTGTTTGTCTTTGAATAAAGTATTGATGTTTGCACTTTTCATCGCTTGACAACGATTGAGGCAAAGCGAACTTATTGAATGCCAATATTTTTGGTATTTTTTTGAAGCTTTTTTTGCCTTCTTGCTTTGACACTTCTTTCGGATCTGGAAGCATGTGTCCAGCTAAATTGAAAAGATCGGCTATCATTTGACCCTTTACACTAACGTCTAAAGGTGAACTTGAATGCAGACTGGGACTGATATTAACTTCAACAATCCACGGTTTCAAATTTTCATCAAGTATCACGTCAAAACCAAACAATTCATGAGTTGAATATTTTCGCTTTAAATGAGTTTTTACCAGAATATTAACATGAGGATCACCACTTTTTAAAATAAATTAAAAAAAAAAAAGAGAAAAAAAATTTAGAAAAAAAATTTTTGTACCAAATAATTGTTTTTACAACTAAATCTTTGATGCTTTCCCAAATTTTGTCCGTATTAATACCTTTTTTATGTAAATAAGCCCAAAGAGCTTTAAGACTCCACTTATGGCCAACACAAGCATTTTCGTCATCGTTTGATTTGTATTCTTTGTTTGTTTTATTAATACTGTAATTAGTCAAGTGCATAAATTTGTCACTAATAGTTTTGGAAGAATTGGAATATCTTAATTTTTAAAAATGTTAAAAATGATCAAAAAAAGTTTATTAAAATTAACAACAAAAAAAAATTACTTTCGAGAAGCAAATCGTGTAAGACCATCATTGAATAGATAAATTCTAAGCGGATCATAGGACGTTACATAAACATATATTCGTAGATCAAATTTTAAGCCATCGATTAGATACGGATTAGACAAATACTTTTGAACAACGCAAGCTCTTTTTTTTGGTATTTGTTCAATTTTGTTCACAACACGAATTCCTTGGCCGCGAGCACTTGCAGGCTAGTTTTTTTTATTTAAAAAGTAATAATAAATAGGTAAGAAAAATTTTGAAAATTTAACCGAAAAAAAATTATTTACCGGTTTCAAAATCCACTTAGAGTTTTTAGTCTCAAGCTCTTGTTTAAGCAAATTGTAATCTTGTGGAAGAACGTACGTAATGGGCACAAAATTGTATTCTTGTTTGCCAAAAATCGCTTGGGCATGATACAAATTCCTGCATAATCGATCCTTTCGTCCAATTTGAAACGAACCAGGAAAGTGGTTTATTTTTTGATAGTCGCGTATGGAACGAAAGCATTCTGGCTTCATATGTGAACCCCAAACTCCAATCCAGTCGTATTTGCCATTAGCTAGCTTGAAGTTTGATCTTGCAATTGTTGCCTTTACAACATTCGGAGTTATGGAGCTCATTTTCCATTTGCACAATTTTTTCAAGTTTTCGGGCAGCTCACCAATTTTTTGGTCTTGGGTGACAAATTTTATTGTAGGAGGCACATTCGCAAATAAACTTAGTGTAAGTGGTGGTTGAATGACAATGGTTTTGTCCGATTTTTTAATACAAGTCTCATTGAATAAAATCTTAAAGTCATATCCATTCTTGGCTAAAATGTCAGCCATCGATTGATTGTCGCTCTCAAAATCTTCTTCGTTATCTATTCTGTCAACTTCATTATTATCTTCGGTTGTATCTGACTCTTCAATGGACGGCGAAGACAATGAAGAACATACTTCGGATATTGTGGTTGAACTTTTTTTCTTTTCTTTTAACTTTAATTCATCACAAGAGCCCATGTTGTTGTCCAAATCATCGAAATCTTGATCATCATCATCATTACCATTACCATCACCATCATCATCGATTCCATCCTCATCTAGCTTTTCACGCTCATTTACACTTAAAGAAATAAACAGTGTTTAAATGTTTATTAATATTAATATATATTATTATTAATATTAATATTTATTAATATTAATGTTTATTAATATTAATGTATATTAAAATAATTTTAATGTAACATGATTAACATATTATGTAGATTTAAAAAACAAAAAAATTTGAAAAAATATTTTCTCAATCCATTGTTAAAATCGATTTTTAATTTATTTTTGTGATTTTTTGTAAAGTTTATTTTCATTTTTTTACTTATTTGTAATTTATTATTTGAATTTCTTTTTTAAATTTAATTTTGAATGCTAGATACAAATACTTTTGAAATAAAAAAATTCAAATATACTTTACAAAAAATCAGTTAATACATTTAAATTTAAAAATCGTTTTTAACAATGGATTGCGGAAATTTTTTTTCAAAATTTTTTTGTTTTTAAATCTACATAACATGTTGATCATGTTACATTAAAATTATTTAAATTAAATCGAAGATTTATTTTAATATCTAAAGATAAACTTTTTGAATTGAAATGATATTTTGAATTGATCATCAACTTCAAGATGCCAAAAATTCCAATACAAAAATGAAAAATTTTTCTTTGTTTCGTTGTTACATTACTTTGTTACATTTGCAGAACAAGTTTTTGACATTTAGAACAATAGTTATAAAATTATTTTATTTTTGTATTAGAAGTTTTGTGTGAAATTTCACAATGCAAAAAACATTTATTCTAAGATTTTGAAAAAAATTGAGAAATTTGGCACGGATTTTATTTTGACACATTTGAGCATAGTGCCTTTTGCATTTTAAAAAGATTTTGCTCGTATATTAACAGATTTTTACAATCAATTGATTCGAAAAACAAATTTTTGATTGCTAGAAAAATTTTTTACTTTTAGGGAAAAAATAAGAAAACATTTAAAAATCTTTGCGGCAGCAATCGCATCAACTTTATCCTAAAATTGTTAATTAAAAAATTTACTTAAAGATTAATTCACAACAAAGTTATTTAAAAGTCACAAGTCTTAAGTAAAATCCAAGTGTGGACTCTGACTTTAATTTAAGTGACTTTGACTCAAACTTGCCCGCCACATTAAGCACCTGGAACGGTAATAAGATCAGGATATAGAATATAGAATAGGATATAGAATTTTTTTGCCGTGTAGCTAGTCATTGTGGCGGACAAGTTTGAGTCAAAGTTAGAACTTGGATTTTACTTAAGACTTGTGACTTTTAAACAACTTCGATTCAGAAAGCATTTTGATATTTTCAGATCCTTTACGATTCATTTCAAACAAAAAAATTTCAAATATTCAAATTATTAATTATTGTTTTTGTTTTTTTTTATAATGAATTAAAAAATGTTATTCTAATAATTTGTTTTTAAATCAACCTTTTTGTCATTCAACTCTAATTTAAATATATTTTTTTTGCTGTTTAACAGAAAAAAAAACAAAATTCATAAAGGTTTAATCAAAACATAAGCCTCATAAATACAGGTAAATTGGCATTCATGTTTAAAATTGAGATTAATTAACAGCACATGATGGTGGTTTGGCGTCTTTTCTCTGTTACGTAAAGAGTGTATTTTTTTACTAAAAAAAAAAAACTTCCCTTGTCAAATATTTGCTACTTTAGGCTTTAAATCAAGCAAGATTATATTATCTATTAGAAAATAAATCAGGTTAAACAATTTTTAAGTCCTCATCTTTAATTAAAAAAAAAAAAAAACTTATGAAAAAGTTGCATTCAACAAAAAAGAAATCCTTAAAAACTGCAAACATTGAAAGCTGCCAACAAAATAAATAACCTTAAATTGCTAGTGAAGTCATAGTAATCCTCATCGTATTCAAAATCGTCGTCGTCTTCATTTATGTCATTCATACAGTTAAATGGTTCGTTGTATTCATTAGTTTTAACATAATAGCTATCATTTGAACTATCAGCTCGATTTTCTTTGTCTCCATCATTGATTTCAAAAGCCACATTTTTTTTGGTCTTTTTGGTGTTACTTTTTTTGGCTTTGTTGACTAAAGACGATGACGAGCTTGTGTCACCGTGATATCTATCGTTTGCATTGTTGAATTTATTCTTAAAGAGATAATTGGACACGAAACTGCTTTTGTTTTTCTTGAGATTTTTGCTCGAATTGTATGATGCAGAAGAAGTGGTCGCAGAGACCGAAGGTGATGAAATTAAGGAGTTGGATGAAGGGTTTTTTGACTGCCTATGTTTGTCGTCATTCAGTTGAGATTTACAGTTTGGATGCTCAATCGGAGGCAATGGCAAAATGTGCTCATTTTTAAAATAGTAATTTGAGTTTTTTATTTGGTAAATGGTTATTGGACAAGTGGAATTCGGCTTATGACAAACTGAATAGCTGTAATTATAGAAAAATGGCTGTTTGTCCTTAACTAGTTCGGTTTTAATCTGATTTATGGTGCTGAAATGAGACTGAGAGCTTTTAAGTGATGTTCGATACGATTTGAATTCCTGAGAGGATTCATTTAAATTGTTGGTTGGCTCAGGCAGTTTTTTTGCCCTCAGCGACATTGGCCTTGATCCAGTCAATGACATGTAATGACATCGGTTAATGACCGGACTTGATACCCTAAGGAATCGACTGACAGATTGTTGACTTTTGGGCGGCGATGAAGATCGTTTCATTTTATGTCATTCTAAGACTAACAACTGAGTATTTCTAAATAATATGATCTAGACTAAGAAGTCTTAAACGTATCGAACCTGATTTAAGTTAATTAAAAATATATTCAAATTTTTTTCAGCGAAAGGTACCAAAACAAAAAAAAAAAAAAAGTTGTCAAGGCGACTAGAATATTTTTTTTTTATTAAAGAAATAAAACTAAAATATTAATTCTGTCATTTAGAGTTTTTGCTCGTAATAGAGTAAAAGAAAAACATACAAACCTTTTAGGCATAATAACATTTGAGAGCTTGTTTGCTTTTTGAGAGCTTGTTTCTTGGCTCGACTCAATAATGGTATGGATTTTAATGTTGTTTGTCGGCGCTTGTTCTGGCTTTGGCCGATTAAAAGCGTTAAAAATTGAACTTGATTCATTGTAAGTTTGGAATTTTTGATCAATTTCTTTTGGTGTAGTAATTGTGAGTGATTTTAATGAAGCATTTGAATCGTTTGGTGACTCAAAATTATTGATCAAATTTTCATTTTTATTTAAATTATCGTCTGAATCTTTATACTTGGGCTCGTTGTCATCAGCCACCTCTTTATTCAAGCATTCTTAATTTAAAAATAACAATAATTTAAGTAAATAATAACTAAAACTAGAAATTCCTATTTTCTACTTAAGATTGTTTTAAACTTGATTTAAAAATACTTGAAATCAAACCAAAAAAAAAATTTAATTTACTAATTATAAAAAAAAAACTAAATAAAATAAATGAGAAATTTAGCTATGTGAAATTTAGATTTAATAAAAAAAAAACAGTGCAAAAGTGAAATTTAATTAATTCTTACAAAAACTCAACTTGAGTTTATATTTTATGTTTTTAATAAGAAAAACATGTAAAATGCAATAGCTTGATTTGTCATTTGATTAATCTAAAGAATTGAAAAAAGCATCTTAAATCAAATTTTTTTAATAAATAGTTTGAAGATATATTTTATTTATTTTAAAATTAAAATAAAGCAATATAGTGTAATATTTATTTTTTGTACATTAAATTCTTGACATAAGATTCAATTTCATTAAATTCCTAATTTAAAAAATTAGTGAAATGGACACTAGCCTGTTGATTAACCTTGAATAACAAATATCATTTATGAGATTTTGATAAGGCAAATATTTTAAGTAAGTTTAAAATTTTCAAAGAATAAGTAAATATTTATGAATAGTTTTAAAATTTAAAACAAAAATGGTTGATATAAATTTTTATTAAATTTTAAATGTTTACAACATCAGGATAACTTTAGAAAGTCTATTTTCAATTTTTTTCAATGCCAACTTTTCAAACAAACTTTTATATTTAAATAGAGTTAAAAAACGACTTTAACCAATATTTGAAGTGCATTTTAAATTTGAAAAATAATTTGTTTACATTAAAATTTTTAAAAAACGAATCTTTTTTATTCAAATTAAATTCAAATATTTGTTTAATTTTCGATTAAAATTTATGAATTTATTTTCAGACATCTCATTTAAAAATTTATCAAGACTAAAAAAACAAAATTCTAGAGAGCAAATATTTTTATTCTAGCTCTCGAATTTTAAATTTTTAATGAAAAATAAATATTGTATTTTTTTGATTAAATCATTAATTTCTAAATTCAAAAATATACACTATTTAAGGCATTTTTTCTTGGTTATTCGTCTTTTTTATTTATATTATTTTAGTCAGAAAATTAAAATTTAAAATAAATTAAATTAAAAAAAGCTAAATTTTATCCATATTCAAGTAAAGTTGCCTGATTTTAGTAAATTAGTTAGATGCAAACTCGACTCAAAAATATAAAATATTTATCTAGTGTACAAAATATTAAAATTTTGTACACTACATAAAATACTGTGACACATGTACCGCTTAATTAAATAATTTAAATATTTTGGATATGTCTGATGAAATATTAAAATAAAATTTCAAGTTGAGAAATGATGAGAATTTTATGGAATCAAAAAATTTTATAAACCTTTTGACTAGTAAAAAAAAACAATTTTGGTACACTGAAAGATATTTTTAAACCTTGGTTTATCACATTAGCTAAATTTAGAATGAGAAAAATATTTTGAACTAATTTTTCAATTTTTAATCATTGTGAATAAAATATGAAAATAAATAAAATTATTGTTCACTTTTGTTCGTTTTGAATATCAATGATCTACCAAGAGGAATAGAGAATGTTGTCAAATTGTATGCAGATGATACTAAAATGTTCTCGCAAACGGTATCAGAAATAAGCGCAGCGAAACTACAAATAGATTTAGATTTAGTTTTCAAGTGGACACAAGATTGGCTTCTTAAATGTGTGGTCTTGCATTATGGTCATAAAAACAAATATATTCCTTATTTTATCAATGGTAAGCAGCTATCAACGTCAGAAACCGAAAGAGATCTTGGAGTTATTTTTAATACAAATCTGAAATGGAAAAATCAAGTGTTAAAGGCTACAAAAAAAGCAAATCAAATGTTAGATCGCATCAGGAAATCATTCGCTCGTTTTTATTGTAAGTTATTTAGATCTCTGTATTTAACTTTTGTTCGTCCTCTTTTGGAATTTGCGGTGCCTGTATGGTCTCCAATTCTTAAGTATGACTGTGAGAATGCTGTAAGGATTCAATGCAGAGCTACCAAATTTGTTTCTGCAATTAGAAACAAACCGTATGAAAGCAGATTGAAGGCTTTGAACATTCCAAATCTGATGGAAAGAAGAAAAAGAGGTGATCTAATTCAATTATACAAGTTCATGCATGGAATAGAATTGGTTGAAAAAAGCAACAATTTTAATGTCACTAAAAACCAAGGAAGAGGTCACTGCTTTAAATATTCAACATACAGATAATTTTTTTTTCAACAGAACCGCTAGCATATTGGACTCGCTGCCAATATCAATTAGTTGAAGCCCCCAACGTTAACAGCTTTAAAGCAGGCATGGATTGCTGGATGAGCAGCTATCAATCTCGTCAGCTGTCTTAGTGTGCCTTGTCAGCACACTCGCTGGCTAGCCAGCTACTGTCGAAACTACTACTACTACTAAAATAATTGTTTAAGTCCAAAATTGGTTCTGTCAATAATAGCATCAGAATAGTTTCAAGAAGATCGGTATGAAAAAGAAACGAGCTAGGAAATCTATTACTTAAGAATTGAATGCTAATTAGTAAAGAATCAAATATTTATTGAAAGCAACTAAGCCTTTAATTTAAGAAAGGCCAGTGATGATAATCATACAATTGACATATGTAATTGCTGAGTTTCAGAATAAAAGTCATGAGAATTTTTTTTTTCAAAAATTAACAATCACAATAATTGGACGGTAACTAACTTTCTTTTTATTTTATTTTATCTAACTTTTACATTAAATTTTTATTTTTATATATTTTTATATTTTTATTCTGAAGGAGCATTAGCTCGATACAGATTAAACAAATAAATAAAATAAATAAATAAAAATAAATAAACAATCACAATTATTGGACGGTCATTAATGTCATTGATTTAGAATTAAAATTTTCATCAAAAACAAACTTTCGAGATCTAACCTTTTTTTCTTTTTTTTTCAATAATATTTTTGGAATCTTTCTCAAAGAAATGCTGATGCGTGATAAAATTGGCTAAGAAATCCGCAAAAAAAGAAAGAAGATAAGTGGAAATTTTTCAAATCTTTTTATATAATCGATTGATGACGATGATGATGATCTGTCTCAAAAGTTATCAATTTTGAACTTTTATCAGTTAGAGTATATGGTTTTAAAATAGGTATCAATTTAAAGACCTTTACAATATGTTTGTCAGTGTTGTAACTATTTTTTGAAAATTCTTTTTATCGTTAGTTTTAATTTTTCAAAACTGAATTCGACAACGCCATTTTTATTGTATATGAATTTATTGTTTTATAAAATCCTCTTTTTAATAAAAGATTAGATAAAAAAATTCACATAGTAGCTTTTTTTATATAGAGTAAAAAAATGAAATTTTCTCCTTTATTATTAACTAAAATAACAAAATAAGTAAAATAGACATTTTTGGATTCAAAAAAGTATAATTTAAAATAATTAGAGAGACAGAGCTTTTCTGGCGATGAAGACGTCATTAATTTCGTCTTTCATACAAATCATTTAAAATTGGACATAAACTCTAAACAAACAAAAAATGATTCCTTAGAAAAAGAAAAAGAGTCATAGAAAAAAACTTAAACCAACTTTTCTAAAATTAAAATTTTATTTAGAATTTTTATGAAAAAAAATTAATTCTTATTGATAATCAAAGTGTACAAATGATAAGCTTATACACTTTAAATAAAATAAGAATGAATAACAATAAAAGTTGGTTTTAAGTTAATGAAAAAAAATATCAAAAGAGTCTGATCACGTCACTGTCCTAGAGTATTTTTACTTTTCTCATGCAGAGATGTCTAAAAAGTCAAAGTTTAAACTTGTCTGATTTTATTTTTTTTTATTAAAAAGTTGTCTAACTTTATTTTTAGTTTTGAGAAAACCAAAAAGATATTTACCCTGATTTGACTTGATTTCTGTTTCGATTTCTGTTTCGATTTCTTTCTTGTCTTCACAGCTCGACTCACTAGTGACTTGTTCACACTCGCTTGTCTTGTTGTTACTTGTGATCACATTGTGTTGTTTGGTATTTTGAATCAAATTTTGTCTTCTCTGCAATAAATTGGTAATAGTTTCTCGATGCTTTGATTTTTGTTTATTTATTAGATCTTGTAGATTTTTGAGTCTACTTTGACTTTCTTGGAGTAACTTTTGCTGTTTGTCTTTGAGTTGTTCTTCTTGGTGGGATGTTTGGCATGTGGTGGTGCCAGACCTGAGCTGATTTAAATTGACAAATTGATTGCGATTAACACTAACTAAATTGTTCTCGAACGAATCACTCTTAAACTTGGTGTCGATTTTGACCAAATTGCCAAAATTGTTTCTGTTATCGTAAGGCTTAGGCACAGTGCGCACTTCCTTTGAGTCCAAGGCTTTGGTTCGACTCGAGTTCAAAATTCTGATGGTGTTGAGTTGATCGGACGAGCTCGATCGGGAGCTCATTTGCGCGCTAGACTGATTGCGTGACGAAATGGACGAACTGGAAGAGTTGATCAGCGTTAGCTTGGCATTTAGCGTTGTCTTTGGGTTTGGTTGAGCGACGGGCTTGGGCTGTTTGGTTTCGATTACTTTCAGGCTTTGGTAAAAGGCGTCGCGGGCCTTTTTCGAGTCAAGCAACGACTCGGCTTGGCTGTTCACTTGCCGATTGAACGACGAATTCGAAGAGGACGACGACGTGGCCTCGTTTTGAAGCGAACTTACCGAACCAACTTCAACCGGGTTGGAATAATTTCGAACAACTTGTGGTCTCATGAACGCATTGTTCAAAATTGGATGACTCTGTTTGGCCGATGTGACTCGAACAAACGATGCCGAGTCAAAGTACTTGTGGCTTTTGTCGCTTGGTGATTTTTGAATGGCAGCACCACCTTTGGCTTCATTAGAGATGGTTCGCATTTTTTCGTTGACATTCGAAAACAAGTGGTTTATGGAAACATCTTTTTTTTTGTTTATTTAGAAGAAAAAAATAAAAATTAAATTTGATAAAATGTTTGCGTTACTAAGGCACTTAGCACAAGCTCTCGTGATAATTAATTAAATTGTTTAAGGAAATATTTATTTTTGCTAATTGTGGTTGGCGTGTGACTAAGATGTGACTAAGGTGTGACTAAGATGTGACTAAGGTGTGACTAAGATGTGAAGAGATTGAGGAGAGAGAAAAAAAATTTACTTTTATTGATGGTGGTCAATGGAGTGATGAATGGATAATTAGTGCTCGAGAATGGGTTGTTGTAATTGCTGGTGCAATATTTGCTTGAGTCATTGTTTTGGCTGGTGTCGTTAGCATACGAAAAATTGCGGTGTACTTTACTAATTCTGTCATTAATTATTTGTTCGTGTAGCTTAGACTTATTATAATTTAGATGCATTTTGTATTATTACATTCGAGGACCGATTATATTTAATGATGATAATTTCGTACTCATTGGTTGTTTCTAGGCAATAATGCAAAATAAAAAAAGAAAAATTTCTTAAAGAAATAAAGTGTTCTATAAGAAAAAATCTAGTTGACCTGGTGTGATCATGTTTTTTTTTTTTTAAATATTTTTATTCAAGTGAGCGTAGATTGGCTTATGCAAGATAAAAAATAACACTCAATGTTTGATTGTTGCTGCTTAAACATTACCTGAATCCGGTAAATTACTATTCTGTTCTGTTCGTACTCATTAGGTCTATAGCTAAGCTTGTGACTTGGTAAATCAAAAATGCTTAGCAACAATTATAAAAATTTAGAGTTGCTTTTTAATTTAAACAAATTTATCCTTATGAATAAAGAAAACAATTTTAATAAATAAAAAATAATTTGAAATTCAAATAGAATAGCTATGTAGTTTTTTATTATTATTTTTATAGAATACAAATAAAGAAACAAACAAAAATAAAAGTTCTTGTTTAAATAAACAAACTATGGCATACATGCAAACCAACCTCGGTGCTTTATTTTCGGATAACCGCTCTCTACTGAGTTAAGTCTCAAGTCGAATTTGTAGACCCTTAAATAATTTTAAAGTTAAATGATTCCAAAATAAAAGCTTAAGACTAAAATAAAATAATTACCAGTTATCTTTGAAAAAATAGATAAAATTGCCTGTGTTAAGCGCAGATTCAATCCACCATGGGATGCCGGGAAATACTTCAACCAAATTGTCGGGATAAGGTTCGCTTAAGCTAAGTGTATCTAGATTCAGATTGAATGCAAACGATCCTTTAAGAACATAAATGTCTTCGTTCTTGTTCACAGCTGTGTATGGGTTGTTCGGATAAAGTGAATCCCTAATATAGCGCGGGTAACCGTGAAGCAACATTTTCTGCTGATTGTAAGCAAACACTCGACGCCCTTTTACAAACCATGTCACATTTTTGTACTCAAATCCGCCACGAAACGATGGAAGCATTTCTTGATATGTCATATACAATGGAACAGTATCCCATGTGTGCCTATCTATTTCATATCTCCACAAAAGACCGCGGTTCTTTTTATTGTTTATGAGAACGTAAATATTTTTCTTTGACAAATCTAAAAAAAAATTTAAATTCAATCAATTTTTAATAAAAATATTAATTTTCTTATTTAGCAATTTTATTAACAAAAAAATTACCATAAAAAAGGGAATCTATTTCAGTTGTACAAGGATCATAAAGTCTATAATTAAAATTGGCTGGGCTTGGAGTAGTTTTGGTGGATTTAATAGTTGATTTAGTTGTTGTTATTCTTTCGCTCAAGTCTGAAAAAATTTTAATTTCTGAATCTTAAAATAATTTTTAATTTTTTTTGAATATTACTGTACAAAGCTCTAATTTGTTTTCGATCAATATCGGGCAGAGAAAAATCAGGTATGAAGCCAGGATAGAATTTATTCATCAGAGAACCTTGTTCAGAGCTATGCTGTAAGCCAAGCGCATGTCCTATTTCATGTGCAGCCACGATTCTCAAGTTATAGCCCTCTGTTGAATTTTCGGTAAAAAGCTTTTTGTTATAAAAGTGAACTCGACCATCTTCGGGAAAAAATGCATGCGCTAGCTCTTCGACTTCAAAAATTATTATGAAAATTAAAAATTTATATAAAAAAATTTTTTTTTTACCTGTATCGTCAAAATTAAAACCATCAGAATGATCTCTTTTAAATTAAAAAAAAATACCAATTTTAAAATTTTCAATTTATTTTAATTAGGAATTGTATTTAAAAATGTCTTCAAAATTGTTTATGAGACACTGAAATTATCAAAGGCAATTTTTCAATTTTTTTATCCAAATTTTTGATGGCATCACCAAAAATAAAGAACCAAAAATTTACATTCCTTTATTTTTCTAAAACATTTTCTTTATGTTGATCTTTAATTTCCTACTGCACTTCTCTTTTCTCTCTTTACTTTTCTTGAATTTGAACAAAAAGTGATTGAAATTGTAAAACATCCATTGTCAAATTGGCTTTTTAGCGTTTAAAAAATTCGTTCATTTGCCTTTATCGGAGAAAGGCAAATAAAAGAGAATTTTTGCATCAATTTTTAACAATTTAAAAAAAAAAAACATACCTTGGGACAAAATCAATTTCAATATCTGCAGAAGAATTTTTGGTCTCTGTGAAAATAAATTCTGTGGCTTCTTGCCAATCGTTGAATGCTTTTCTAATAGCAACACTTAATGGAACTGAGTAAAATAATTTAATTAAATCATTAAAACATTTTACTTGGTGTATTCTTTTAAAGTCTTATCCAAATTTAAAATTTTATAGGTAAGCTTATTTTTTTTCCATCTAAAGTCTAGATCGTTTAAATATCGTTTTATGCGCGGAACTGTATTAAATAATGTAATGTCCGGATTAGCGCAACTTGGTGATTTCATTTTGGATACAGTTTGTTCATCCATTTCTCCAGTTACATTTAGATGGTGTAACTTTTGAAATAAAGTAACCATTTTCTTTAATTCAACATTATACTGAACGGGCGAGGATTGGGTCTCGGAGAAAACACGTTGCCTTGATACCATACCAAGACCATATCCATTTTTTTCTAAAAATTTCTATTTAAAATTTAAAATTATTAATTTTTTCAAAAGATATTTTTTTCTATCATACTAAAGGATTAAATGTTAAATTCTTAGTTGAAGTGGAAGATTTTATTGTTGAATTTACAATTGAAATTAACAATCGATCATTTTCTTTTTTAAGCTTCCATTTTGAACGATGATAGCCTGAAACAGGATCAAAATTTGGTAACAAAAATAAAAAAATTAAAAAATTTTTAAGCATTTTTTTGATTTTAATTAAATTTTCAAATTTTCTTTAAATTATTATTTGTGAAATTTGATAAAACCACTCGCTATCTATTACAATTTTGTTTATTCAATGTAAAATGAACAAAATTTAAATAGTTAAATTTAGCTGAATTTTAAATTCAAACAATCCTCTTGTTAAAAGAAAATAATTCATTTTAGTTTTTTATGCATCAGATATAATTAAATGATAAATTTAATAAATATTAAAGGTTTTCATATTAATAGGGAAATTTCTTTTATAATAATTAATTAAGAATTATGGTATTGTGAATTTTGGAATAAATAAATAAAACAAAATATTAAAATTCAACTTTTTAATCAGGTTTTTAACCCCCCAAATTAGGTTAGATTATTTTACTCAAAATTAACTCATTTAATGCAAAAAAAACACATTTGACACTTTTAAATTCATAAGACTGTATAATTGTTTAACTGCTATTTTTTACGGTCAAAATTATGCTAGCTTCAGTTTAATATAACCTAAATTTAAAATATATTAATATAAATTTTACCAACTGATAAATCCTATGTACCACTAATAAACTGATTCTGCAAAAGTCTGCAATTTTTAGAAAATTGTGATTTTGGGATATTATATTATATTAAAAATTCAAATCATCTTTAAGTGGTGGTACAGAGGAAAAATTTACAAAACATGTTTTGCTCGGTCCGAATTAATGCTCTGGCATTCTTTATATTTTGTACCAAAATTCACGATGTCGGAAAAGAAGGTGTAGTGAAATTCGCTTAAATTTGATATTTTTAATTCAGAAAAGTTTAGATAAATTTTTGACTAAAAGAGATAATTAAATTTTTTAAAATGTTTAATTATAAGTGAATTTGCTAGATACTATGAAATTAGTCTGCAAAAATTATTTAATTTTTTAACGGCATTAAAAAGTATTCTATTAAACTGTTCAATAACTTTGCAGAGTTTTTTCAGATTGAGCAATAAAAATGAACAAAATCTTGAACAGAGTTGTTTGGAGGCCAGAATTAAAGTCCAAGTCTTAAAAATAAAAGTCCAAGTCCTGACTTTAATTTTTTTTTAATTTTTCAAAAGTCCAAGTCCGGACTACAGACAAATTACAGAAAAATTTGCCGGCATCATGCTCCTTTTGCCAATTATAAATTAAAATCGAAAATGATGCCAAAAAAAGTTGAAACAAGTATTGAAAAATTTTAGTTATTTTTGTTAAATCTTTGAAAAAATTAAATTAATTTTTGATTTGAAATTTTAAAACTTGGCAATAATTGCTTCTAAAAAATTTTTAAAATCTTAAATTTCACGTTATCTTTTTAGAAATTTAGTTGAAAAATCAATTTTAACTAGAATATTGATTTGCAATTATTATTTTAATTGTTTTGATTTAGGGTTCTAAAAAATGTCTCCACCCTTAATTTTAAAAATGTATATGGTGGTATTCTTAAATCAAATCTGTCTATATATTTTTGTTATTTACGTCACGTTTTTATATGCCACTGTTACTTAGATACGGTAATTTTAATTTTAAAAATGAAGTCGATGTAATTTTTAAAATTAAAATAATTTCTAATAATGTACAGAAAAAAGAATTTTTACCAAGATACTGATGATGAAGAATCTAATGAATATTCAAATCATTCAGAAGATGATGACCAAGACTATAGTGCATCAAGAAACGATTATGACGAAGACTTGTTAGATGTTTTTGATGGTTTAAATTTAAACAAGACAGATCAAACTAAAAAAAAGAGAAATAATCGAATAAGAACAAACAATGAAAGTTTCACTAAAGATGAACTTAATAAAAGTGTATGGAATATGATAGAAGAGCATACAGAGGAAAAAATTAAATATTTCATAGAACTAAGCCGATGTAAACTAGCTCCTTTTAAAAAAGGTGCTAGTCATCAAGATAGAAAAGGTAGAATAGATCAAGAAAAAAAGTATGACACCAGTTCTTCTGATGGTTTAAAATATTGTGTACAACCAAAAGTAATGCTGAAAGATTGTACAAACATTGATGCATCTCATTTGATGGGGATTAACAATGACGGTTTTGATGAAGAACTAATAAATAAAATTTCAAGAACAAATCCATTACCTAGTTGTTTCAACAATGGTCCTGAAAAATCCTTAGAAAACTTTCTCCTTAATTTAATAAATGATAGGGAAAATTGGAAAGATTTAGATAGGTCAATACAAATGTTTATTGACAAAATCAAGAACACAGAGAAATATCCCGAAAGAATAAAATCTCTTTACATTGATAAATTAGAAAGAATTGAATATCGTAATGGAAAATTATATTACGATTGAATATTTTTTATTTATATTAATTAGGTATTAATTTTATTTGGTAAAAATTTTAATTACGATTTTAGAATATTTAGGCAAAATTTGAAGATTTATTTTTATTTAATTTACTACCTTTAAAAAAATGGTTTTTAGAATATTTTTGTTCTATTAGATATAATTAAAAAGCACTAAAAAATTAGTAGGATTTATTTAATTTTTTAAATATTTTCTAATTATTCTTGATTTCAGTATACTAAAATAACGAGCTAAAGCTTTGTTTTTATTCGAGTCAAATTATCTATCAGAAAATATCATAAATAGCGTTTCTTCGGTATGAAGGTAAATATCACTGGTGTTAGGTTCTAGTGATATTTGTCTTTTTTTTAAAGGTTGAACAAATTTATACTTTTAAAAAAAATTTTATGAATCAAGCTCATTTGAATTTGTGTTTTGGAAGAATTTTAGAAATTTTATATTTTTAAATGTCAAAACTTTAAAAATTGTAATAAAAATTTTTTAAAAAAATTTTAAATTATTTATTTTAGTAATGAAAAGATTCATTACAATGTCGAACACTAAATGTAAATAACTTAAACAACTTTATCATTAAATAATTAATAAAGTTTTAGTTTAGTTTAGTGGTAAATTGCAACGCATAAATAATAAATGCGTAAAAAAATAAATTATCTATTTTAGTAAAAAAGTTATTCAGGTTTTTCTGAATTGAAAAGATCGAATTGAAACGAACTTCACAATCCCAACGTTGACCAATTTTTTAACAATTTCTTCAATAAAATTTAAGTTTTTTTGTAATTCTTTGAAATTAAAAAAAAAAATTTCTTAATTTTAATTCTTATGGTAAATATCCTTAAATATTTATATTCAAGCTTAAATACGTATTTATAAAGAAAAAATTATCAAAATTTGTCAAAATTAATAAAAAAAACATACTTATTTTTAAATCATAAGTTTTATCCAGAATAATCAAAATATGATTTCGGGATGAATATTCTTCAGTTCAATTATGGTATTTTATTTTTACCACTGGAAGAGATCAGAATGGGGTTGTGAAGATCGCTTCAATTCGATCTTTTCAATTCAGAAAAATTTGAATAATTTTTTTACTAAAATAGATAATTTAGTTCTGTAAAATGCTTAAATATGAGCAAATTTGCTTAATGCAGTAAAATAAGTCTGCAAAGTACTCTGCAATTTTCTGCATTTTGCACGCCATTAAAAAGTATTCTAATCAACTGTGCAACTACAGTGCAGAGTTTTTGCAGACATATATTTTCGGATTAAGCAAAGTTGCTTAAACATTAAGCATTTTACAGAACTAAATTATCTATTTTAGTAAAAAAGTTATTCAAGTTTTTCTGAATTGAAAAGATCTAATTGAAACGAACTTCACAACCCCGATCAGAATATATATAGATTAGAACTCGAGCAATGGCTTTTCAAATGGAAAATGAAATTATCTGTTGAAAATTCATGATACATGATCTTGGATTATTCGAAAAACTTAAAAGAATTGATTGATCTTGAAGGATTTTTTTAGGATTTATATTTTTGATTTACGTGAATTATTATATAATTTTGTCAAATTACGCAAAATAACATAAAATCCTTGTATCAAATGACCACTGTAATATTAGAGAACATGCTGATTTTTAAAGCTTTCCGTAAAAGTTCCTTTGGTCTGAAAAAAATTCTAGTAATACTGTTAATCAAGTGGATATGTTTTTTTAAAAATCGTCCGAAATACAATTTACCTAACCCTAACCTTCTTCATTTTTAAGAAAAATCTTCTCAAAATTTTAGTTCATTTTTTTTAGATGCTCGGTTATTATGTTCTTATTTTCTTAATTATTTTCTTTAATGAAGGTTGTCGCCTTTTATTAAAAAATTTTATCAAAATAAAATCAAAATTACTGTTCATTTTTACTTAAATATTAATTTTACTTTTTTTTAGGAACTTTGAAAATGCATTCGTTGCTTATTTCGCCTTTCACCCACAAAGAAAATTCGACGTTTTCTAAAAAAAGTCTAATTCAAAAATCTCTTTACTATCTACTAGAGTACATTAGTTATACAATTTTTTTTACTAAAGAATTCATTTAATTTAAGTATAAAAGGTAAAAAAGTACAAGAAAAAAATCGCAAGTCTACAATAGAACGCTTTAGCAAGTTCTATTGTAGATTATATTTTTGTAATAAGAATTTAAAAGTAAACTCCATGTTTGGACTGGAATATCGTCAAAGGCTCAACAAAATTCGCCGTAAACAAATTTATAAGATCTTTTTCAATAAAAAATAATAAAAATTTTAATAAAAAGATTTTTAAACAAAATATGACTTCAGTTCTATACAGAGATATTTTAGCAGAAAATCTAATTCCTTTTGCTTTTGAAAATTTTGAATTTGATTTCAAGTTACATCAGGATAATGGCCCGAAACATACCTCTTCCATTTGTAAAGATTTTTTGAAAAAAAATCAAATTATTTAGGTATTTTTTTCTTTTTAAAAAATTCCTAATTTAAAATATTTCCTAAATTAATAAAGGCTAAATCACCTCCTAAATCGCCAGACTTAAATCCGATCGAGATGGTTTGGAACGAATTTAAAAAGTTCTCAAGAAGGAAAAATGAGGTCATTGAGGCTATATTTAATTTCCAAAAAATTTTAACACCGAAAAAATGTTTATCACATTTAAGTCATTTAAAAAAAGTATTATAAAAAAAATTTTAACTCAAAACATAATCAATTATTTATTAAGGTTATCCAAACTGTGATTCAAAATAATGGAGACTGGTCAAATCATTAATTTTTTATAAAATAAAGCTAAAATTCAAAAAAATAAAACCATATAATTTATTCAGAATTTTGTCTAGTTTATTTTAAAAATAATTTGGCCTCAAGTGATGCGTGGGACTACACACGATTTAAGTGAAAAAAAGCGTTGTTTTTGGCTGTTTTTCAATAAATAAAATTTACACAGCCTTTTTTTAATAAAAATCAACACCAGAGTGTAGAAAATTTTATGCTCTTTCAGAATTATAAGCAATTTTTAAAAAATATTTTAATTTTGTCACTGGAAGAGCTACAACTTTTTAAAAAGTTAGTTGTTTTTGGACCCCTGGGAACAAATTTTTTTTTTTTAGGCCCCCTATTATTATTTATAGATCATATATATAGAATACGTAACTTTGTTTTTAATTAGCACGCCTCACAATACTTCTAAAATCAGAATGGAATTCTATTCTAGAAAATTCAACATCTCCAACGAGATAAAGATGTCTATGCGATATTTAAGAAACGAAACACAATCCTTTAAAAGACATTATATTGCAATAAACTATTAAACAACTATCCTTGTTATTCTTCCATTCACAACTTGGTAGCAACGATAGAAACAACAATTGATCAATTGAAAAGTATTAGTTGAATAAGATAAATTTTAGGATGTCCATTTTCGTACCAATTGAAGACAAAAAGCCTTTTGATGCATGCAAAGTGGAGCAACTGAAAAGAATACTCTTGGTTCAAGCTAGATTATGTGCGAGATAAGACGTCTCAGAAAACGATGAACTTAAGGAAGTATCCTATAAAGATTTTAATGGAACTTAATGCTTAAATGTATTTAATATACAGTACTGATTCGATACATGGATTCTGGATAATTTTACGTAAATTTACGTAAAATTAAGTAAAAATAAAAAGGCCAGAAAAAAGAGGAAATTTTCAAATTTTTTAAATTTTTTTAAAAAAGTTCTAAAAAATTAGTATCTTTTTATTATTTTATCTTTTTACAAAATATTACCTTTTTTTTACCATTTTTACCTAAAATTACGTAAAAAAGGTAAAAAATGGTAAAAAAAGTAATTTTTGATATGAAACATTAAAAATTGTTAAAAAATATATTTTTCCTAATAAATTAGCAGCCCGACCAAACGCCACTTTTATCCAATACTATATCAACTACCTACAATATGTGATAATGAGAAAAACGGTCATATTTATAGTGTCCGGCTACGTTGCGGTGCGTATTATGGTGATATGCGCCTGGAAGGCGCGTCGGCCGGATTGTCGGCCAATCGCACGTAGCGGACATAGATGTTGTGTGTTGCTCGGACCCAGTTGACCAAAAGGACAAGGGACAGGAACCTGTGCATGCTGTTCCTGTCGGTGGCGTAGAAAGTCCTCCACTTAGCTCGGACTCGCTTCCAGAGTCCGATGACAGCCATGTTGTCGATGTTCATCATGATGTTGTTGGCTGCTCCGTTGTAGGATCTTAAAAAGGTAAAAGGGAGGACTGACGCCGCAGCCTCATTAAAAAGGATTTTATCGGTAGGAGCGGGGAATGAGAACTCTTTTCCCGATTCCCCGTCTACCGCCCCCAAAGCCCATTCGCTGGCATCAGTGTACCAGGTTTTAAAAAGACCTTTCCTACGGGACTTAAACTTGATGTTATCCATCTTGAGAATGATGGAGATGTACCACCAGTATTCTCTGCGAGTTACCGGTGTCATCCGTAGGAAGGTATTAATGATTGAGGCTACTTTACCTCCAAAGCTGAGGTAGTAATTCAAGTAGCCCCTGATTCTTTGGAGGCCCCTGATGTTTTGGGGATCCCCAGTTAAAAGGGCTTCTGCCATGGTACGGCAGAATTTTGAGGCTTCAGCGGTTCTTGTGACCCCGAGGCCGTCCCACTCTGCTCCCAAGAACCCTATCTTAGTAACCGGATTTATTTACTTAATCACAAAAAATGTGATCATTTTAATAATGCTGGTTTTGTGAACAAGACTGATCACCAAATCGATGATCACTTAATATGTGATCAAAAACATAAAAATTAGAAATTAGGAAAAAACTTTTGTGATCAATGTTTTTATTTTTGTGATCAAAGTTTCATTTTAAGTTTTATAAAAAAAAGAAAAATTTTACGTAAATTTACGTAAATTTGCGTAAAATTACGTAAAATTATCCAGAATCCATGTACCGAATCAGAACTGTATTTATTTTATAAAATTCAATTTTATGAAAGAAGTTAGAAAGATGTTTAAACAGAGGCGACCAACAATCGCTTTTCAAAAAAGGACTAGTTTAAAAATTCAGTTCAAGGCGTTTTGAATAAATTTCAAAAAATTGTAAATTTTTGCTTGTGATTGTGAATTGTTAAAAAAGCTAATAGCCAAATGTGAATGTATTTTTAGAGTGAAATAAAGCTATGCATATAATTTAAGTGAGGCTTGCTTCAAAATCTTCAAATATTTTCAAACTAACTTGAACAAGAATTAAAAGCACCAAAATGAATGTCTCTAAAAACAAAGCCGAAACAAGCTCTGCCAGATTCGAAGATCTGAAATCGCGAGCAAACGAGTGCTACAAGCGAAACGAGCTGCATAAATCGGTCCAACTGTACAACCAAGTGCTTTTGGTCGACAATTTAAGCAGCGAACAAAAAGCAATTGTACATTCGAACCGGTCACTGGTCTATTTGAAGCTGTACGAGGCGATCAATAGACGAGACAGAGAGTTTTTATTCAAGTCTCTTGTCGATGCTGAACAAGCCAACGCGCTCAATCCAAAATGGTGCAAAACATGGGCTAGACTTGGCCAAATCTACGCCGAGTTTAATGAGTATGAAAAATGCATTCACAATTACACAAAGGCCTTGGAACTCGAGCCCGCAAATGAACATGTGAAAAACCTTTTAGCTCAAGCGAAAACTTCGAACTTCGAGCAGAAGCGTTTGGCCCACTTCGATGACTCGTATGCGCCCAAAACCACCGAACAACGAACACAAGAAGAATTGAAAAAGTTCGCGGACAGACTAGGCCAAGACAACACCGACCAGTTTGAGCAGACCTTCGAAAGAACAAAACAAGACTTGATCAAAAGCGACACGAGTTTAGAGTACGTGTGGCTTGGACACGAGCACCGCGACGGCTCGTCAACGTGCAAACAAAGCTACGAGCTAGCTGCCAAGTATTATGCCAAGGCTGCTAAAATGGACAATGCCGAAGCCATGTATAATCTAGCCTTGATGCATAAACAGGGCAACGGGGTCAAACTTGACTTTGAGTTGGCGATCAGTTTGTTTGAACAGGCGGCTAGTCAGTCCGCTTTTAAGAAGCTCTTTGGCTATGTAGATGCGCCTAATGTGGGCGTCGCCGAGTCTGAACACATGCTCGGTCTTCTCTATCATCAAGGAATTTACGTGGCCAAGAATATTGAGCAAGCGGTCAAGTATTATGAGCGGGCAGTTGAGCACGGCAGTCCACATGCGGCTAACAATCTCGGCTTGATCTTTATGAATGCTGATGGAGTAGCTATGGATTTGGAGCGCGCCCAAGTCTTGTTTTTGTACTCGCAGAAAAAAGGCTCACTCGAAGCTATAACCAATCTTGTGTATGTCTACTTGGCCAAAGGTGATCCTGAACAAGCTTTGCTCTGGCACGAACGCGACCTGCAAGCCAGTCCTATTTTGGCCACTCAAAGACATGAGCAAATAATGATGGAGATAAGCGATTTGAGAGCCAGAAAAGGCCAATTTGACAAAGGCCTTGTCGAAACACTCATCAATCTTAAATGTAATCCAAATGAGCTTAATGAGGATCCTTGTTACCCGCACTCGATCCGATCACAAGCATACGATGAAAAAATGCTCGCTCAAAAGGCTCAGCGAGGCTCTGCTACGGCCAAAAATATGCTCGATGCCATGCGCCTTTTCAATCAAGCACTTGACCAATTCAGCCAAAACAAGCCCTCAAATTTGGCTTCAGTGATCTGCAAAATGGCTGAGGCCTTACAAATCGAGTCTCTTGTGTGTCTGAGGCCCGTGGATGTGCAATACAAACTGCTTGAACAGCTAGAAAAAGTGGTGGACGAAAATTTGGGCAAAAAAAGATGTGAATTGGATTTGAACGCGAGGATTTGTCTCATGTACTTTAACATGTCAAATTACGCACAAAACCTGCAGTTCATTAACAAGTCAATCGAAAAATATGCTGATTGTACTCGAATGTACGAGCTCAAGGCCAGCATGCACATTTTTTTGAAACAATTCAAAATGGGCATCAAACAGTATGACTATGTTTTGTCCAAAGAGCCACAAAACTCTTTGAGCACTTATTTGAGGGCTGCAGCGCTCAAAAACTCGAGCTGCTTTAAAGATGCTCTTAAGGACTACGAACGCTTTTTAAGCATTTGTCCTAGTGATGCCCGCAAAGTGCCCGAGGCCTACTATTCGATCGGTTTCTGCAAACCATATCGAGTTTTCTCTGACATTTTTTTTCTTTTGGAAATATTTTTAATTTTTTGTGCTAAAAAATTGAAATTTGATTTTAATTGAAAAAAAAATTTGGTTTTGTGAAATTCAGTACAAAATGATAAAAAGAACAGAAAAAAATGCATAAAAATTGCATAACTTTTTTGGGTTAAAGTTTAAAATTAGTTTCGTGATTGCGACATGGTGCAATATTCAACGTTGCATCAAGTATCAAGGTCTGCTAAACTATGCAAATTTAGCACAAATTGGATTTCAATATATTCGAGTGTGGTGCATTTTGAGGAGATTTTGCAAATCATTAGCAGACTTTGACAGTTGGTGCAACTTTGAATGTTGCACTACGTTGCATTCACGGAACTAATCTTAAAATTTTAGAAGAAAAAATATTCAAATTTTTATCATTCTGCTCTGTTCTTTTGTACCCAACTTCACCAAAACCAGAAATTTATCTTTTTTTGTTGGATTTGTGAATGATTGAGTTGAGTCTTACACTGTAAGCGATTAAAATACAATTTTTTTGCATATCTACTTAAAATTAATTAATTGTACAAAAAATTCAGAAATTTTTTATTGTGAGACCAAAAAAAAAAAACTTTTGTTTTATTTTTTTTGGTATTTGAAAAAATAGGGTTAACCTCGTTTTGTGATCACGTCTGACTTTGGTCAAAACTTTTACCGTTTTGGTGTTCAAATTTAAAAAATAAATAATCACAAATTCAGCTTGCTGATCACACACTTAGATTTGGCATCTTGAAGTTAATGATCAATTCAAAATATCATATCAATTCAAAAAGTTTATCTTTAGATATTAAAAAAATTATTTGAATTAATTAAAATAATTTAAATGTAACATGATTAACATATTATGAAGATTTAAAAAACGAAAAAAATTTTGAAAAAATATTTTCTCAATCCATTGTTAAAATCGATTTTTATATTCAAATGTATTACCTGATTTTTTGTAAAGTTTATTTGAATTTTTTATTTCAAAAGTATTTGTATCTAGCATTTAAAATTAAATTTAAAAATGAAATTCAAATAAATTCGAAATAAGTAATAAAATGAAAATAAACTTGACAAAAAATCACAAAAATAAATTAAAAATCGATTTTAACAATGGATTGAGAAAATATTTTTTCAAATTTTTTTGTTTTTTAAATCTACATAATATGTTAATCATGTTACATTAAAATTATTTTAATTAAATCAAAGATTTTTTTAATATCTTAAGATAAACTTTTTGAATTGATCATCAACTTCAAGATGCCTTAGATTTTTGATCACATATTTAAATGCATGATCACAAGAGCTAATTGTTGATCACAAATTAAAAAAATGATCACCAAGCTTTTAAAAAATAAAAAGTCTCTTAATTCTTTAAAGTAAAAATTTAATTGCTAGATAGTTGGTGATCTAAATGCTCAAATAGTCTTTGATTTAGTAAAAAAGGTGAATAAAAAAAGGTTGCAAATTGAACGACTGCTAGCCCAGTTCGAATTTAGCCTGTTGAAAGACAATACAGCAACCTACCAACTCTGCATAAACTTGACTACAAAGCAATACTTGATCTAGCAATAGCTTCCGGTCCACTCTCAACTAAATTCATCTCATTTGAAGTGACTGATTATATAAAAAGTGATCACTTAAAAATAATTGTAAAACTAATGACTTTTATTACTATTATTTTTAATTTTAAAGTGAAATTAATTAAAAAAAATTAATTTGAATTTTTTTCTATTTTTAAAATATTTTTTCTATTTTTTTTTATTTTGGCATTGATGCCGCATCAAATTTAAAAATTCAAATAAAAAGTCTACTTCTAATTTTCATATTTTGTAATTTTTATGCAGCAGAAAAATTGAACTTTAAACTTTATGCACAGTTAATTCTATTTTAAAAAAATTTTTTAAAATTGTTCATACAATTCAATTTTACCTTTAAAAAAAAGCCCAAAATTTTAATAGAAAAACTACTGAATTAGACACTAGTTATTATAAATGAAGTTGCATCACATTATAAAAAATTATAGTTTAAAAATATGCAATTTTTTACATTGCATCATCTGGATATGCTAGTTTTAAACAAAGACAAGAGTCAAGCTGGACGCATAGTTGAGCAGTATTTTAAAAAAGGAGAGCTGGCAGAGAAAGATCAGCTGCCGTGTTTTTTGCCCTATGACAGTCAAACTAAAACTAAACTCCAAAATTGCTTGGCCATAATGGACCTCAATAACAACTTGACTGGAACTAAAGCGGTCAGAAACGAGCACAGAACGAATCTGATTCGTAAGCACAGACAGATGATCTATGAGATGCAGACTAGGTTTTTGAACTCAAACTACAACACGGTTCTTACTTCATTCAAGGCACCAAAGACTCAAAAGCAACCCCATTCGATGGCAATCTTGAAAGAAATTCAACTCAAAGAAATCGATTTCACTAAAGATGAAGTGCTGACCGGTCGAGTGTTGACTGTGCGAGTGTTCGATTTGCCATCTTTTGGCTTCACGTCCATATTTTTCTTAATCGATGATGGCGGCAACACAATGCAACGACTAAGTGTGTACAATTTGGGCAAGGACTATGAGCAAATAAGTGTAGATTTTAAGGTGGGCACATGGATTTCGATTATGAATCCGTATGTGAGACAAGCGATGGATGGCGAAGCGATGATTCGCGTCGACGATCCAAAAAGCATTGTTTTCAGCGGGAAAACAAGCGAGAAAGTGTGCAGCTACTGCTCAAAGTCAAATTCAAAATTTAGCTGCTCGAAATGCTTGAAAGTGTCGTACTGTGACAAAGAATGTCAAACTAAAGACTGGAAAGAGCAAAATCATAAGCTCGTTTGTTTTAAGAGTTAATTTTTTCAATAAAATTTTAAATAAAAGCCCTATTTTTTAATTTCTTCTTAAGCCATCAAATTATTCGACTTTAATCTACGGCAACGTCCTGCTTTTTGTTTTTTACAAAAATTACAAAAATAAAAAATCATAAATTAAACAAATTTTACTTAAAATTTAGTAAAATTTTTGGTAAATTGTTGTAAAAATAAAAATGTCCCAAACGTTTAAAGGCTCAGGCGTCTTTTTTGTTTAAGTGGTCAAGGAACTTTATGTCTCTTTTTAAATAGATATTTTTTATTTTAGCAAAATCATAAAATAAGAGAAAAAAGAAAATAGATAAGACTTCTTTTAAATTTTTTTTTCGATGTCTGTATGAAATCGCCGTCGGCAATTAACCGCGACAGAATCAAGAGTTGTTTTATCGGAGCAAACATCATTTACTATACCATTAATAAAATAATTGAACTAAAAACTGAAGAATTTAAGAGAACGATCGAAAGTATTTTATTTTTATTTTTTTGCCGATATTTTTATTTAATCTAATGTACGATTCAAATATTTTGCCGGAGGAAGTTTACTAAACAAAATCTGTTCAAAATCGTATTATTTAAGTATTAATGTTGGAATTCGAATAAGATTTTCTTGAAAATTACTTTGATATTGTCAAAGAACATCGATTGAAATCAAGTTTACTACCTTTAGTCACAAGTTTGATGATTTAAAGAAAAAGCTTCAAACACAAGAAAAGAATACATGATCAAACGATGAGCAAATTGATCTTGGAAGTTCCAATAATAATGACAAGATTCAAAAAAAGCTTCATAATTCACGCAGATGCTTCTTGCATTGCTATCGGAGAGATACTGGCACAGGAAGACGAGTTTGTAATTGAATTTGTTGTGTGCTTTGCTTCAAGACTTCTTACAAAAAATGAAGTAAACTACCCAATTACTGAGAAGAAATGTCTCTCAGTTGTATTTGGATTTATTGAGTTTCAAAACTGTCATAAAGCTACTTTAAGACCCAATATCTGATATAATATTTCATAGGAACACAAAAGGCACGTAACCATCTAGCTATTCCTAAGGAACAATGTGCAAAGGCGACAACGATCATGGGAATTTTTGACAATATTGGAATCGACATCTTCGGATTACCAGTAACTGCCGAAAAGTAGTTTGGACTAATTTTTATTATCGAGTACATTTCAGAGCATTTCCTTTTTCGTTTGCAGAAACTAAAAACCTCCCTCGTATACTTTTTCACTCAAACAACCCCAAAAATTTTCGATTGGGCGCGCTTGAGGGACATTTGGCGGGTTGATATCTTTGGTCATATAATTTACATTTTCGTTCATCCATGTTGTGCTTACCATAGAATAGTGAGCAGACGCCAAAAAACGAAGTCAAGGTCTTCATGATACTCATGTATAAATGGGAGCAGTCGTTTATTCAAGCATTCGTCGATATAGATGCTCGAATTGATGGTAACCGACTTTGATAATCGAAAAAGAGGCTTAGACATACCTCGATCAGATATGGCTATCCAAACAAGTACCTTCTTTGGAAACACTGTCCGGACTAGTAGACTTGTCATTTGTGTAATATCCAGCATTTCCTGGCATGTTGTCGCCCGCCAAAGTAAAGTACTTTTCGGATCTCCAATTTGAATACGGTTGATCGTATTATATAAAGTGCTTCGAGCGATTCCTTGCTAAGTAAAGTGCGCCACAATGTCGGATTTTGCCATTTGTGAAATCATATTTTAGACTGTTTTTCGAAAAGCCTCTCGTTCAGACACAGAAAGTCCCATTTTAAAAATTTTTTTTTGCAATATTATAGCTAATTTTTAGTAGTTTATAAATAAATATTTATATGATCCCCATGATCGGGCAAGTTAACTTAACTTTTGTCTATTTATTTATGCATCACCCGTTATTACTTTAATTGCTTTATTATATTATAAATTAATATTTTAGTCAACGTTACTCAAATATTTTATCCCAAATATATTATTCAGCCATTTTTTTTTTGTAGGAAACTTTTTTTTTTTTAAGATTATTGTAGAATCTTTCGACAAGGCAAAAAATGCTATAAAGTTTTATTTGAAAGCAAAGCATAAGCATAATTTAAAAATTTAATTCGTAAACGAACAAAAAAACTGAAGCAATTATAAAATTGTTATCTGTTTGCATATATTTGGATTTTGCAGAATTAGATTCCTTCGCTTGATTATAGTCTTCAATCCATTTTAAAATAATTCTTTCTTCCTCTAATCTAGCTTTTTTTAAGGCCTCAGGATCATTTTTTTTCGGCTCGAGCAAATCTTTTTTGAATTATTAACAAAAAATAAATTTAATCTAAATTATTGAATATATTTATATTACCAGCATGATGAGCAGCTTCTTCTATTAGGATTACAGGAAGCTTATCATTAACATATTTATAAATACCCGACCTCCAGTAAGGATCCCATACTAAAATAACAAAATTAAAATTTGCCTTCAATTTTTTCAAATAAATTTTTTCTTTGCACTCTTCAGATTTTTGTCAAAAATTATTGACTGAATGAATCAGTTATGATAAATGCTCATAATTTGGAATTAAAACATATTTTTGAATTAGGATCACTGAAAATAACCAATAATATGATCTTATGATATTAATTAAAAATTTGAATGATCCAAATTATTACCAAATTAAAAATGCCTTAAATTTATCTAAGTCTCTTCAATTAAAATTTATAAAACATTATTTTTAAAAATAGTGAAAAATTTGGAGTAAAATTAGGATTGTGATTCTAAAAGCTTTTTTTCAATTAACACTTTAATAATTTTCACACTTGTAAAAAAAATTTATAAATTTAAAAATATGGGCAATTTTTGATGCTCAAAATGATCAAATCAAACTAAAACTATTAAATAAATTTCTTAGTAGTGTTGCGGACTTAACCGTAGCTCCTCACTCTTATAGCATAGTTTCAATAGTACTTAACTTCGGTTAAGGTGTGAAACATGCTTTGTTAAAATTTAATTGTTTTTGTTATATTATTGTTCATTATATACAATTCTCTCTTTTTTTCCAAATTGTCTCGGAAAAATTTAATAAATGTTTAAACCACCACTATAAATTATTTCTTATTCAAAACCCCAACCGTATTAATAAACTGAATATAAACTGTTAGGCTCAAGCACTCACGTGTGAGACCTCAACAGTAGAAATAATACAGGGATACATCTTTGGATTAAGCATACTATGTTAAATAAAAAGATAAACTCTGCAATATCAAAATGCACATTGCAGCGTGCACACCATCGAAATGATGTTATTTTTAGTGGAAATTTTTTTGCAGACAAATGCAGATTTTACCTTTAGATTAAACAAAGTATGTTAAACCTCTGCGCTAATTCAATTAAAAAATTAAAATTTATGTAATAGTTTTAGTTTGATTTGATCATTTTTAGCATCAAAAATTGATCATAGACTTCAATTTGACAAAATACGATGAAATTAAGATAAAATACAGAATTTAAATTTTTTCTCTAAACTTCAAAACTTTCCAACACAATTTTTAAATTAGTTAAAGGGTAAGAAGAACGAAAAAAACCCATTCGTTTCAATAATAAATAATATTAATTTTAATTACATCCATTGGAAAATATTATATTTGAAAAGGACTTGTATTCATCATGAGTAAATGCATAAGTTGTTTGATATGAATCTTTAACAGGTGTTATATTTAGTCTACTTTTGCATGAATCATAATATTCTTCAAAACTAGTTTGGCTCTCTTCAAATATGTCGCTTTTGCCATTGAAACAATAAGAAAAGAATCTTTCTTTGCATCCCTTTAATTGAATTAATTAAATTAGCTTAAATCTAGATTCGCATGGATTACTAAAATTTCCATTGACAATGCATCACGAGAAAATTCATGTTCTATAGGAATGCATTTTGTTTCACCAGTGTAGTTATAGAACAATTGGATGCCATTTGACACAGAATTTAATATATTATCTTCATCTTCTAAATTTTCGCTGGTCAATGAATTTATTACTCTATTGCAGAAAACCTTTGTAAATTAAATTTTTTAATCAAATCAATTCAAGGTTTTGTGAAATTTGGTACAAAATAAAGAAATAGAACAAAAATTGATGCTAAAAAAGCTTATAACTTTTTTTCTGAAGGCTTTTAATTAGTTCTGTAAGCGCAACAAAGTGCAACATACTTAGTTGCACCAAAAGTCAAAGTCTGCAAATGATGTGCAAACTCTCTGCAAAATGCACTATAGCCAAATTTGTCCAAATTTAAATTCTGCTAAATTTGCAGAGTTTTACCATATTGTTGATAATAGTGCAACTTTGAATGTTGCACCATGTTGCATTTACAGAGCTTGCTTTGGAATTTTAAAAGAAAAGCTATAAGAATTTCTAATTTTTTGTTCTGTTCTATTGTACTAAATTTCACAAAACCTCAATTCAATAAAAATCATTTAAAAAAAGTTTGTAGTTGATGGACATCATTGTGAGGTTGGTGGCGCTTGCAAAAAAGAAAATGCCTCAGAATTAAATTAAATCAGCTTTTAGAAATCCACTGGCCATCACAAATGACACCCAACACTAAATCAAATAGTTACTTTAACCGGTAGAGCTGGTAGTGGTTTTACTATGTTTGTTTCATCATGATAATTACACTGAACAATGAAAATAATTGCATCTTCTATGAGTCTTTTTAAGTTGGGAATTTCATCTGGGCTAATTTTACTACATATTTGAAAAGCTTTTCTCAATTTTTCTAACCCATTTTGACTTTTGCTCATTTTATTGATTACATTCCACACTTTGCTTACAACAAGAGGACATTCTTCATCGGTATTTCTGAGTACATCTGTGAGAATACGGCCATAATCGTAACAGTCTTCTTGAGAAACTGGAGCTGATGAGGCCAATGAGCCTTCAACTAGATGCGGATATTTTATTCTAAACCAGGCAGCAAGCATACCTAAACAAATAATAATTAATTGTACATTGTACATGTCATACATGTTTTTGTATTTAAATTTATGTTTTAAATCATTCAATTCTTACCTCCGTAGCTTCCTCCAAAAGCTATAACAGGAGAATTTTCGGCATTTTTTACATTACTTTTTATGAATTGTATAAGATTTGCATAATCTTTTAATACTTGGTCTAATTGCAAGTAATTGTGATAAGGATAAATATGTGATTGATTTCCAAAGGGCAGCGATTCGCCAAAGTAACGGTGTTCTGCAAATACAACAAGAGCACCATGTTTTTCGCTCAATTGCCAAGCAAAAAACTAAATAAAAAGTTTCTTATGTGTCTTAAATAAAAATTCAAGATAATAAATACAAAAATACAATGAATAACAGTTATATTTGTTTTTACATTGATGATGTTTAAAAAGATTTTATTAACTTAATTGTATTTAGAAATGAATGGTTTTCAAAAAATTCTATACCATTTTTAAATTAACAGAAGCTTATCTAAAACAATGCAGAAACAATGCAATCAGAGTTCTTTACACTCCAAAGCCAAAATATTTTTAAACAATTTTTGAATGATTCAAGAATCCGTAAATTTTTTCTTCTTAACGCATTTTGATATTAACAATATGTCAAACATAATTAAAAATAATTTGGATGCAAATAAAACCAAGCTTTTATAAGTCTTCAAGCTTTTGCTATTGTTGTATTTAAAGATCATGTTTATTCTTTTATTATTCAGTCTTTTCTTATTTTATTTTATTTTGTGCTTTTCAATAAATTATATTCACAAGAACTAAATCTCTTTGCTCGGCGCTCTACAACATTGTGAATTTTTGAGTAAAACGATTTAAAAAATTTTAAATTGCTGTTACTTTTTCTAAAAGTCCACAATGAAAAAAAATCGAGAAGGTGATACATTATTTACTTCACCTAAATTTATTCTTTTCAAAAACTGTGGAAAATTGCACAATATCATAGCAATAGAAAATTGATTAAAAGAAAATTAAAGAATTTTAACAGAAACAAGATTTATTGAGTCTTGTCAATTTCATGATCTATAGATCACAAATTTTACTCGAAAAATTTATTTTGTAAATATTATGATCAAAAAAAATAAAAAATAAAAAAAATAAATCGATCATGACTTTTACATTAAATTAGATCTCAAAATTTCAAATTTTTTAAAACTTGGGTCAAAATTTACCTTATTTCGATTTATTTGTTTAAAAATTTACATCAGCTCATACATTGCGTTGAATTACAATATTAATCTAAAATTAAAATTGGTCGGAGTTTTAAAAAGCCATGAAATATTTTCATACACCCTACAAAAGATTTGAACACTTTAGTTGAATGGGCAAATATGTGGTCAGCCGAACTGAATATTTCTAAATGCAAGGCAATGTATCATGGTAGGAACCGGTTAAAACATAAATATCAAATGTAAAGTGGTAAATATGAGCTCGACGAAATGTCAGTAGAAAAGGATTTAAGACTGATAATGTACTAGGATCCCAAATGGAGTAAAAAGTGTTTATCTGCAGCATCAAAACCAAATCATGTTCTCAATCAAATTAAAAATTCATTTATGTAACGGGTGATAAAAATTAGAGGACAGGCATGATTTACAGGTAAAGGTGTTCTAGTTGGCCTTTTTCTTTTAGTAAACCATACTTTTAGACAACTAAATTTTTTAATTTTTAAAGTCTAGTAAATATTTGTACAAAATTTGGTTGAATTCGGTCGATAGGAACATACTTATTTTACTTGTCAAAATTTTGAAATTTTTTTTAAACACCCTTTATTTGGACAAGGAAACTGTGAAACCATCGACTAATGTAGACCTAAAACTTTTAGATCTAAGCCACTAAACTAATTAAATCAGTCTAAGATAAACCGTATGAAGAATTAGGCTTGATAAGTCTTGGAGATAGAAGAATGAGAGGTGATATAATTCAAATGTACAAAATTGTCAACAATGTTAAAAAAATCAAGCTGGCTAATAATAATAATAATAATTAATATTCTACGGCCATGTTTAGTTTAACTAAATTGACAAAGCAGGAAGACTAACGTAGTCCCGCTATAGAAGACTTTTCATGTTTTTATTTCTACCGACATTGTCCAGTCTGTTCTTGAACTGGTTGATCGAACTTGCTGTGACAACCGACGTTGGCAGCACATTCCATTTGTTCACTACTCGGTTTGATAGAAAGTTTCGCCTTGCTTCACATTTTGTTAGCTGCGAGCAAATGCGATGCTTTGCTCCGCTTGGTACTTCATTATTCACTGAACTCATAAGTTCCGCATCGTAATGGAATTAATTTTGTTAAAAGTGTGTCTTTAAATTTCAGAAGATCCAAAACCAACTACTTGGTCAGAGGAATGAACAAAATAATCATATGGGTTCAACCTTCTAACGAAAAGAGTCGTGTCACATTGGAAAAGTCTGTCAGAAAAAGTGAAAAAAGCAAAAAAAGTGAAATTCAAAGCGTGTATTGATAAAGAAGTGTTTGGAATTGTGCAGAACAACAAGTTGGCAAGCTGGTAAACATATTTGTATACTGAAATTTCCATACTTCTACTTCCACTATTACAACTAAAAAAAATGAATAAAATTGGACTTTTACCCATTATTGGCATTAACTATAATAGAATCGGATACTCTCAATTTATTTGTAAAATAATAATATTTATTCAGTAAACACCGCAAGGGTGATGTAATGAAAAAAAATAAATAAATAAAAAAGTAAAGTTCTATATAAATTTAAAATTTAAAAAAAGAATGTTTTCATAATTGTGTTAGCCACTCATAATTGTATCTATTTAAATTAGAAGAGCTACTAGAAATAGTTTTTCAAATTTGATTGTTAAAAACAAGTTTAATGGCAATTTGGAAAATAAATATAATTTTTTTTTTGCGTTTTTACTTAGAAAGTCTTCGTTAAAAGTTAAAATTTATTTGTATAAAAAAAAATTTTGTTGTGAGATTATATAAACCTAAATTATTAATTATAATGAATAATGTGAAGTAGATAACATAGAATAACATTATATAAAATAATACATTTTTAAGGGTCTATAACTTAAAAGATTTATTTTGTCTTCTACTTAATTCGGTCTGTTACTTAAACCCTTAAAGAATACTAATAAAGAAAACTTTTTTCTTATTTAAATATATTTATTAAATTATAACAAATGGCCACTTCTAGCCTAATACAAAAAATAAAGAAAAAGGAAAAATACAAAGAAAAAAATGAGAATGAATTTTACCAAAATAAACAGTTTTCACTGTGATTTTATAATAGAAATTGAACCAGCTTACACTGTTTCAATTTCGAATATAAAATTCAAATATAAATGCACTTCGGATTAGAAAGCAGTTGTAGACATTTAAAGGACTGCAAAAAAATGATAAATAAAGAATTACATTTGAAATATTATTTTTGTACTTTTTGGATTTGAGTGATAAAAAATAATTTGCTTACCATTTTAATTCATACTAAATGGCATAAAAATTAAATTATTCATTGAAAAAATTTGTTTTTAAAAATGTATTCTAGCTTAAACTTTAAATTAGTGAACTTTACCTAATTTCAAAAACATCAACTGAATATCAAAAAATAAACTAAAATATTTAAGGAATCTTTCAACTTGAGTTGAAATCATTTCAATGAAATCAGGAAACAGCCTCATAAAATTAAGACATTAGTAAAATTTTGGTTTTGAATTTTAACAAAATTAATTTTAAATTAAATATTTTAAGCAAGTTTTGTATGAAAAAAACTAAGCTTCAATTCATACACTTTTGTAATTAATTTTCCCGATAATAAACCAACTGATTAAAAAATTAAAATTCTAATAATCTATCAATTTTTAAAAACGCATTATAATTTTTGTCAAAATCGGCAAAAAATGTTTCAAATGCGATATACTATTGGTATATAAAAAGCTTACATTTTCATGACATAAACTAACTATATCAGCTTCATAACCAGTACAAAACATAATGGGACTTCCTTTACCTTTGAAATACTTATCATCCATGATGTACCTGTGCTGAAAAAAGTTTTGTTGGTTTGAATCATAGTTAAAGTTGTCAACCTAAACAATTTTTTAAGTAAAATTTTTTAATTGATTTTCCTGAGATTTTACTTTTTGTTTGAAAAATTTTATGCTTTTGCAATTTTCTATAATTTGTTCATTTGTTATCGAATAACAAATTTTAATAAAATTAATCAGAACAAAATTTAAAAGTAAAAAATTCATCATTTTTTTAAAAAGAATATTTTATTTAATATTTTCTTATGTTAGCCAATTTTATAACAAATTTTTTTCAAGTTACTATGACAAAAAATTATCTTATCACAAATAAAATTTAATTATGCCAAAAAATAATTTTAAAGTTTATCTAAATATAAAAATGATATTTTGAATTAGAATTCTTTTTATTTATAATTTGCCAAAGCAATTTTCTTTTTTTATATATTTTCGTGTTTTATATAATAAAAAAAATGCCAATTGTAAAGAAAACGGCTTTTAAAAATTAATCAAAAAAATGACCTTTTGATAATCGGTTTAAAAGTGATGTTTGTCTTTGAGTTTTAAATTATTTTATTTAGAAAAAGATTTAGATTAAGATAAAACAAACAAAGGTATTTTGATTTTCAAATTTAGAATCATCAAAAAGAATAAATCATATTAAAAGGTTATAGAGTATGTTTCAAAAAATTTAGAAATTAATTATTTCATTTATCTAAATTTTTTTATATATTGAATTTTACAAATATTAGAGTGCAAAAGAAAAAAAATAAAAGCATTAATTTGAAAAAATTTTTTTTCTCTTCAATTTGATATATCACACTCGACATAAAAATATAATAATCTTTTAGAAATTTATAATCAAAAAACTTCCTCTAAAAATTTAAAAATTAAAGTCGGTGCAAAAGTTTAGAAGTTCGGGTAATCTGAAAGTTTTAACAATCATTACTCCCTTTTTTACACATTAGTAACTCTTAATGGCGATTATTATATAAAATTTTTCGCCATTTTAAAATTAGATGCGCTTATAAGCGCATAAGGGAAGAAACGATTTTTATTGGTTAAGATTTTGCTCCATCGTTTTTCAGTTCAGCTTCGATTATAAGTGTAAGTTGCTTATAATCGAAAAAAGAAAAAACGAGTTTTATCCGATTATAAGCTTTTTATTTGATCGCCGCTGTGTTTTTAATCGGCATTATACGGTAACTTAAAAACTCTCCATCTCCTCATTTGGTCTCTAAATAGCATTACCAAAAAATCTTTAATTTGGCAAAAAATGGGTAAAAAAAATTTGTCTAGCCCACAAAAATGGCAGATCGTGGGTCTGCTAAAAAGTAGAAATATAAAGCAAAACGAAATAGCCAATTTGTTAAGTGTATCTCCAAAATGTGTCTCTTCACCTAAAAAACGATATGAAGACACTGGTTCTGTCTCTGATCGAAGCCGTTCTAGTAGACCTCGAAAGCTAACTTTTAGGGATGAAAATTAGATTTTTAGAGAGATTAGAAAAGATCCCACATCTAGCTATCAAAAACTCGCCACTGATTTTAATTCTAAGACTCAAGAATAGTAAGTATACTATAATGAGATTTCTCCAAAAAAAAGGTTTAGAGTTTCATACAACGGTCACAAAACCGCTTCTTAACGTAAAAGATAGACAAAAATAATACATATGTGGTTTAAACAGAGACTTAGTTGGACAGTTAGTGATTGTTCCAGAGTTATTTTCAGTGATGAGTCCAATTTTGAGGTCTTTAATCGTAAATTAAGATTAATAATAAGAAGGTTTAAAAATGAAAATTTTCAGCCGAAGTTCTGTATACCAAGGTTACAAAACGGTGGAGGGTCAGTCGGTATCTGGGGATGCATTTCCTACAAAGACACTGGTATATGCAACATTTATACAAGACGAATTAATCAATTTTTCTACATTAACACCTTGGAAAACAATCTCTTACCATCTGTTGAACTCCTATTCGATCCAAATGACCCTTGGGTTTTTCAACAAGATGAGGCTTCAGCACATACCGCTCACTCAGTGAGCGACTGGTTCAAACAACAGAACATTGAGATTCTACCATGGTGTGCCCGTTCACCAGATCTCAACCGAATCGAGAACTTATGGTCATACATGGATGCCAAAATAGTAAACACTAAAGTAACCTCTATTGAGCATTTAAAAGAAATTTTACACAAAGAGTGGCTAAAGATTACGACTGAGTACGTACAAAAATTAATTGACTGAATGCCAAAAAGAGTTTTGGCTTGTTATAAAGCCAAAGGCGGACATTTCAATATTAAATTTTAAAAATTTCTAAACTTTTGAACCGATTTTTTTCTTATTAATTGTATAGCTTTTTCCTTTTTTGTATTTTTTCTGTGATTTTTTTTTCACTTAATTGTTTTTTTGGTTTTACGTTATTGGATTGATCACAGATAAATATTTTTAAAAAAAGCCGATTTTTTATTATTTTCCCGCCTTTCGTTTGTAGAGTCTTTTTGGCAATCTTATATAAAAATATTTTTAACAATTTTTTTACAATCTAAAATTTTTTTTGCATACAAAAAAATTTATCAAAGTAAATTTGTTGACTTCGCTTCCATTGAAGCGTGATGTAGCGAGCCAGGAAAAAATGTTGATGCATGGAAAAGAATCTTTAGAGCCTTTTTGTATGCAAAAAAAAAATTTAGATTTTAAAAAAATTTTTGAAATTTTTTTTTACATAAGACTGTTAAAAAGACTTTACAAACGAATTGAGAACCAAATTAAAAAAAAAAAACTCCCTAGTGATATTAATCAGCCATTACGTTTTTATTAAAATAGAGACAACTAAACCTTTCTGGAAATTAACGGTACTTTTTTATTTGTATAAATGAGAATTTTTTTTTACCGAAAAGAGTTTTTTTTTAAATTTTTTCTCTATATTTTGATATTAAAAAAAGTTCGTGTTGAGTGTGAGCGACTTTTGAGTTTAAAAAAAGAAAACATTATTTCCAATTTATTGTTTAAAATTAAATATTATTATTCCAAGTCCACAATTTTAACCTTCCATCAAAGTGTCCACTAATTAAACTGGACTTTATTGATTCTAAATGAAAAATGTAATAAAAACCATCTTGAGCTCTTGCTCTTCTTTCCACAATTGTTTGAACACACTTTCCGCTTTGCAAATCCCATACTTTAATACATTCGTCATCTGAGCCACTAATTAATTCGTTATTTCTAAGCTGTTTCAAACTGGTCACCGGGTTAACGTGGCCTTCCAACACTTTTAATACATGTTCTGTTTCGATATTCCATATTTTTATCTTTCCATCTCTTGAACCACTGGCAACAAGTTCATTGTTCAAAATGTTAAAACATATCACAGGTTCACAATGAATACTCAACACTTTCAAGCAGTTTCCATTCGGTTCCCACACTCGAATTGTTTTGTCAATGGACGCACTCAGCACCTTTTCATCTGGAGTTTCATCTAAACACAAAACAAGATTTTCATGACCAATATAAATAACCACACACTCGCCACTACTAAAGTCCCATTTTTTGATCATTTTATCAAACGAACCACTCAGCAAATGACCATTTTTTGTCAACTTCAAGCAATAGATAAAAAATTTGTGCCCCGTCAAAGTCCTCACATTTAGATCCAAATCAATGTTCCAAATTTTTATGCTATTGTCCAATGATCCACTGGCAAACATTTTATCATTGAGAACACACAAACAAAATACTGAGTCAGTGTGTGCCTTGAATTTTCGCAGGCAAACATTTTTGTTGGTGTCCCAAAGCGAAATAGTGTGATCTTTGGAGGCGATTAGAAATTTGTTTTTTTCGATTAGTTTAAAGTCATTAATGCTTTGATTAGTGTTGACAAGCCGCTTTAGTTTGTATTCATGGGTATTGGATGCACCAGGATCGGATGCATAGTTGGTAGATGCGTTCTCGTTTATCAAGATCAATGAACCAAATAGATCATTTATAGACAAATTTTTACTTGGCACAAATTTAACACTTTGACTTTTTACATAACTGATCACATTTTTAACTGCATTCGATTTAGTCTTGACATTTTTTAAGTGGGTGATTACCAAAATTGATTTTGTCTCATGGTCCATTTGGTCATTTATTGCATTTGTTTCTATATTTGTCTCAATAGAAGACAGTGTTTTGTCAATTTTTTCCGCTTTTTTTTCCATGAAATCTTCAATTTTTCTATTCAATTCGTAGTAATAGTCATCGATAAGCTTTTTTAGATGATCGCGGCGAGCATTAAGCTCATTTTTGACATTGGTCAAATTTGTTTCTAAATAAAATTTTGGCTCTTTTCTAATTTGATCTAGCGATTCGTTTAGTTTTGAAAATTTTTCCAATTCTAGTTCATATTCTATTTGTTTGATTTTCAATCGATTGATTGGCAAATTTAATACTTGTTCAATGATTATGTCATGTGACTTGCACTCAACACATTCGACTATGTTGGGCTTGTTTTTTAAATTTTTGTACAATGTTTTTTGGCCACATGGTAGATGCAGAATTAAATCGTCCATTTGGTTTGACATTCTCTTTTATTTTTTAAAAAATCAATTTTTAAAATTAACAAAATTGAAATTTAATTATTTTGAATAAATCGAACTATTAGCAAAGATTACTTAGCACAAATACAATAAAATCTTATTATTACATTCGGTTTCCAAGGAAATAATGTTAATTAAAATAATAAAGGTAAATTATCCCAGATCAATTTTTGCTTTAAGAATTATTTTGAATTAAGATTATTTTTTTACTCAAAAAAGAAAACTTATGAAAATTGTTTTGCTAAATATTTAGGATTTTGATTTAAAAATTTCTTTATTTTTAAAATCAAATAGATGGAATTTTAAAGAAAGCAATAAAAAAGCCGAATTGAAATTGAAAGCCTAGTCACTCAGAGAAATTGTAAAACTGTTTGCCTTGAAACAAATAAGCATTATATCATTGACATACAGAATAAAGTAGAATCGAGAAACAGCTTTTTATCAAATAGAGTAGTGAAGCATTGGAATGAATTGTCTGAAGAAATAGTTAACTCGAAGACGGTGAACCAATTTAAGAATAGAATGGACAAATTTTTTAAAAACAAAAAAGAAGAAGAAGGAATTGAAACTAATGTCTACTAATTGATTGATATATTATATATAAATTGTAGATTTTTTTATATTTTTATTATTATTATTATTAGAATAAAATGTTTATAAATAAAGTCTAAACGCCCAAGATAAATTAATGTCCTGTATTCTGCTCGAACTAAAAGAAAAAATTATCAAAAAATATTTTTTCTAGCGGCTTCCATTTAAAAGAGTATTTTTAATGTTATTGAACAAATAAATTAAAAATTAAAAATTGTCCATAATTACATTTAATTTTGATTTTTGGTGGTCTCCTAGTTTTTAAAATTTTAAATTTTTTTCGATCAGTTCTTTTGAATCAGTTCGAGCTGCTGCTATATTTAGATTTCTATTTAATTTTTAATAGCTATTTTTAAAATAAATTTTAGAATGTGTTCAGAGGCCCTTGCAGGTCCACTGGCTCAAATGTTTATGAAATCTTTGACCGAATCGACTGCGAATGTCTCGCCAATCGGGTAAGCAGAATCAATGTAAATAATTACAGACCTGTTCAACTAACTTCAGTCCCATGTAAATAATTGAATCATTTATTAAAGACTACATCATGAAGCATCTCACTCAAAATAATCTTCTTTCAAACAGACAGCATGGATTTCTACCAAACAAAGCCTGCGTAATTAATTTGTTAGAGACTGTTGATTTTCTTACTTGTAATATGAACAAGAAAAAAGCAAACGATGTGATTTATTTAGACTTTGGCAAAGTATTTGACAAAGTGTCCCATAAAATTTTGTATGTCAGACTCCAAGCATACGGAATAACAATTATCAAATGGATCGGTTGTTTTCTAACAGACCAAAATGAGTGCGTATTTATTGGGGATGTTATGTCTGGGCGGAAGCCAGTTACAAGTGGTGTCTCTCAAGGGTCTCTCCTTAGGCCAATACTCTCTGTAATTAATATAAGCCTTTGGATCAATATGCAATCTTTACGCTGATTACACAAAACTTATGAACCATGTTGAGTATGAAGAAAATATAAGAAAACTTCAATAGGACCTGAACTCAATAAATCTGCTTGCAATTGGAATCTAATATAGAAAAAAGTGTTGTAATGCATTTCGGAGCTGGCTAATAATGTAATGATTATAAAATTTAATTTAATAGATAATTTGAGGTAAACCTCAGGCCACACAGAATGGAACTAAGTCCTTCTTTTCAGCCTAGCGATTGGAAAAATAAATAAAAAAAAAAAGAAAAAAAAAGTGAAAAGAGATTTGTGATTTGGCAGTTTAAAGGGTCATTTATTTAACACGTTCTTAAATTCTTCATAAAGTGAGCGAAATTTCGGGTTTATAAAATGAATGATTATAAAATGAATGAACAGATTCTTGCAAAAACTTCAAAAGAGGGAGATCTAGGTATCATCTATACAAATGATCTTAAATTCCATGACCAGTCGAAACGAGCAGCTGCAAGAGCAGTGATGGTAGCATGTAGGCTAAAGAATACCTTCCCTTATTTTTCTAATCAGCTGGTTATTTTTGTTTTGAAATCGTTTGTTAGACCGCATCTTGAATTTGAATATGGCGCTTGGAACCTTACCAATATTTTTATTATGGGTCACGTATATGGTTCTTATGCTTCCAGCTAAAAATATGATTTTTCTTACATTTTTCCTGGATTATAAATACTTGTTGTCTGTTATTTTCAAAAATTCAATTATATCTCATTACATAATCGGGAAAAACAAAAAAATGGTAACAAGAGAATATTAGAGAGAAGCATTGCTCTTTTTGACTAGCTAGAATCTCTCATTAATTTTTTTGATATAAAAAATTTTTAGATTTTCTAATTATGGCTACAATTTATTTTAGAATCTAACTATAATAAAATTTTTATCAAATATAAATAGCATCTGAATAAATTGATAAAAAAATGATTTTTAAATAAAAGAGTATCAAATCAACGCTTTTATTTTTTAAAAATAAAACAAATAAATTAAACATTTTATTGAGTTTTAATTAATTATATTTTTTCTCTAATCTTAAAGAGCAACAGCTCGCTTTAATTTAAGTTTAAATAAATTAATAAATAAAATTAAAAGTTTTGCCAACCATATTACTACCCTATACCCTTGCAAAGTGGTTCGTGTCTAAAACTCAAAATTTTGGTTTTGTCTTAAGGCTTATGTAGCAACGATTTCGTATATAAAAATCTGTCATATTATTAGTTAATGTTTTGAGTATTAATTCATTTTACAATATTTGGTTATTTCTTACTAAATCTTTATTCGTTAGGGTTGTGAAGTTAATTTTAAGTTTTGCTTAAAATAAGTCTGCAAAATACTCTACAATTTTCTGCATTTTGCACGCCATTAAAAAATATTCTAATCAACAATGCAATTATCTTGCAGAGTTTTTGTAGGAAAGCATTTACATATTAAAATTTTTCAATTCAAAATTTTGTCATTAAAAAATAATGATGAAAAATTTAACAAATCGATTTTCATTTAAATTTTTTATTTGCCTAAAAGCCAGTTTTTAGAAATTCAGGACAACAAAAAGTATGAATTTCTATAAATCTAATTGTTTTTTCTAGAATTTAAAAATTAGTTCTGTATTTGCACTAACTTAAATTTTTTGAAATTTATTTTTTAAAAATATTTTATTGTGCAAAAAAAAACTCAGATTTTTTAACGCTTTGAAGTCTTTTCTAAAGCTCAGAGGATTTTTCATTAATTTACAAAAATGGTCTACTCTAAAAAAATAGGTTCCAAGAAATGTTTGATTTTTTCTCTTAATGTTTTAGAAATTTTCAAAATTTGAATTATAAAGAAATAAAAATTGTTTTCTTGATTTGTTTTCTTTTTTTTAACCCGTTTTGTATTAACTAGGTCCTTTTTTGAAAAATATGTTGGAATCTCAGATTTAAAAAAAAAAAAGATTTTTGATCACTCAAAACCAGGTTGACAAAAAAGAATAAGATAATTAAAATTATATACAATAATAAAAAAAAAATGAATTAAATTTTTGCAAAAAAATTGTTCATTTTTCATTTCAGTGTTTTCTATTCTTAATTTTCTACGTTTTGATATATCATTAGTTTGATCATCATAAATTTCTGGTAAATTTTCCAATTATTTTAAAATCCTAAAAAGGTCAGTTTGAATCCAAAAATTACCAAACTCAAAAATTTCTGTTATTTCTCTTAGGGTTGAATTGTTTTATCAGATTCAATTTTCAAAATTTATGATTGCGTTATTAAAATTATTTTCAAACAATTTCCTATGTTGAAATTTTAAAATATAAATGCGTAATTTGATTAAAAAATAAACAAATTTCATTGATGCTTATCAGTTAATGGATTGAACAAAACTTGACTTAGATTCACATGATGATAAAGTTAACAATCTTTTTTCTGATATAAAATAAAATTGATTTTATTAATCAAAATAAAACTCTTAACTTTTAAAGATGAGAGACATTGAGTGCAAAAGATGATTTAATTATAAGGAATTTAAAATAACTATAAAGTAATTGGCATCTTGAAGTTGATGATCAATTCAAAATATCATTTCAATTCAAAAAGTTTATCATAAGATATTAAAAAAAATCTTTGATTAAATTAAAATAATTTTAATGTAACATGATTGACATGTTATGTAGATTTAAAAAACAAAAAAAATTTGAAAAAATATTTTCTCAATCCATTGTTAAAATCGATTTTTAACTTATTTTTGTGATTTTTTCTCAAGTTTATTTTAATTTTATTACTTATTTGGAATTTATTATTTGAATTTCATTTTTAAATTTAATTTTGAATGCTATATACAAATACTTTTGAAATAAAAATTCAATTAAACTTTACAAAAAATCATTTAATACATTTAAATATAAAATTCGTTTTTAACAATGGATTGCGAAAATATTTTTTCAAAATTTTTTTCGTTTTTTAAATCTATATAACATGTTAATTTTGTTACATTAAAATTATCTTAATTAAATCAAAGATTTTTTTTTAATATCTTAAGATAAACTTTTTGAATTGAAATGATATTTTGAATTGATCATCAACTTCAAGATGCCAAATAATTGAATATTAATTACATATTTTAAAAATTTAATTTAATTATTAATTAAAAAGTTAATCATTATTTTATTTTATTAACTAAAAAAGAATAAATTTTAAATTACTTAGACCTAAAATAATAAATTTGGTTATTGAAGTGCCAAATTAATGATTAACAAGAATTAAAAATTAGTTACAGCTCTTATTCTTTTTTATTTTCTGAATTAATATCGCCTTTGTCATAAAATATTTGAATCCATATTGTATTACAGTAAATTATGATTGATTAATGTATATTTCTTATTCTAACTTAATTAGATATTAAAAATTATTAATTACAGTAAAATATTTATTCAAGTAATTAATTTAAAAACGAAAAAATATCGATTTTTTTTTGAACAATATTATCAGAGAAAAAAAAAAGATTTAAAACTGATCAGTTGAGCAAACATAAGCCAAATGATTTATACTTTTTGATTTTTTTTTATTTCAAGTATTTTTAATAAAATTCAATTAATTTAAATCAAAACTTAATCAAAAATATATAAATCAGATTTAGCCCCTCGATTTCGATTTTATTCGATTAGTCAATTTTTCCAACAAAATTGAAACCATCAGACATAAAATAATTCTTTTTAAATTATTTAAATCGGTTTAATTAAAACAAAAATCAAAAGGATTTTGTTTAATTTTAATTTACTATTAGAGTCTTTTTTCACAGTTTCTGGCTCAAATAATTTAATGCTTTTTAATTAAATTTTTTTATTCAATTTTAATGCTTTTTCCCCCCTTTTTTTTTTATTTATTATCTTTTTGGACTAGAAATGGCCTTTTATTACATAAAGTTATTAATTAATTACCTCTTATAATTTTGTTTTATAAGACACGGTTCCACCAGAACCAAACAGGTCCGGGACATAAATATAAATTAAATTTCAATAAAATTAAATGAACTAGAGCAAAAAAAAATTAATTTTTTATTTAATAATTAAAAAGAAATTTAATTGGAAACAGGCATAGTAATAGTTAAAATTTTAGTCATTTTATCAAATTGAGCACCGCACTCTTCTTGCTTTAAACAATAGGGCAAATAGATATCAAGATGATAGATTTGAGATCTAGTATTCAAAAGGATTCGATCTTCTCCAATGTCCAATTGCAACGAATTTGCTGATATCTGTGAAGAAAAAAATATATTTATATCAAAAAATTAAAAATATAAAAAATTTAATGTTACAATATTTGGCAATTCGATCTCTGCTACCAAAAACTCGACCAATTCACCATCTTGTGGTTCACGATAAATTTTATGCTTTGGAGTGTGTGACCTATTTTTTTTTCAAATTTCTATTGAAAATTTAATCCGACAAAATTTTAAAATTACTTTAGTTCATTATGGCTGTCTGGTCTATTCGCTTTTTCATTGTGCTCGTTTTTGTCCATCTCGGCTATTAGAGGCTTTGACTTAAGTCGAATATATTGTTCTTTTATGTGACCCATGAATTTTTTATTTTTAAGCAATTTACAATCTTTAAAAAAAAAACAGATTTTAAATAAATTAAAAAACAATAATTATTTATTTAGTTTGAATATAAATCAATTACTTTTATCTATTTTTATTGAATATTTTTCTTCTAGACCTTCGATTGCAATTGACATCAAAAATCCCATAAATGTTGGACATTTTTGTATTTTGTCTAAAAACTCAGGGCTAATACAAATATCATAAGCAATGCATCCGGCGCCAGCTGTATGCCAAAAAAAATTTTTTTTTTTAATATTCTATTGATCAAAATAATTTTTTTCTACCATTGTCTAGTTCGGCATGAGCTTCGCCCAAACTCATAGGCACACGAAATTCAAATGCTGCATTTTCCGGATTTTCTTGTTCAATTATTTTCAGCAGTTCTTGTTCAGTTATATCTTTAGGAGCATTTATCTTAATATTTAATAAACAATTTAAATTATTTATTTTTTATTTTTTTATGTCTTTTTTTTACTTCAGACGATTGACAAATGTTTAAAAAAATTTTTTGATTAGTTCGCTCATTTTTTGTCTTAAAACAAATGCCCGGCTCTGGCAAAAATGATTTATAATTTTTATCTTTGGACTCGGCTTTACTCTCTTGGCCAGAGTAGAGCTTAATTAAATTAAAAATAAAATAAAATTAAAAACAACAAAAAAAGAGGAATAAACAAATTACTTTGGCAAGCATGCTCAGTTCTTCGGGACCAATATTGTTCAAGGCATCGTTCAGCCCGTCTTCGCTAGATTCATTTTTGTTCAATAAAATTTTTTTTATCAATTCATCGCTCATTTTGTTTTTTAATTTGAAAGCTTTTTATGTTTATTTTGAATTAAAGCATAAATAGAACTAGGAATTTGTGTCACGTGACCTCAGTTGAAAGCGAACAAAAACGGTCTTTGTGCGTTGCCATGACAACTTGACTAAAAGCCTCGTCACTTGTCTTCTAATTTATCACTGCGCATCTATTATATCATGTAGATAGTAATTAAAGAGCCGTGCTATCATTATTCAATGTAATTATATCATGAAAGCATTTATTTCTAATATGTATGCTTTGAATCGAAAGCAGCAATTAAAAATCAGGGTCCTAATGGTATATTTAATTAAAGAAAGAGTTAAATTTTGTGAATTTAATGATGTTAACATGCAAACAAAATTTGTAGAGTGTGTTTGAAAAAAAAAACAAAAAAAAAAAGAAGCAAGGAATTGAAGCGTGTTGAGTTAGCTTGAGCATTTGATAATATCATGGTATCAAGTGAAATTTAGATTAAAAAGATCATTTCTAAGTGGGCTCGATAAATCGATAAATGCCATTGATTTACTTCACTAAGAACAAAACCAACAAAAGCCACCAAACTAAACCAACAACCAACACAACACACAACACGGATTGATCTTGATTGTTTTCATTTCGCCAACTGTTTGCCAACTTTTGTTTTGTTTTTTTCTTCACCATTTTTTTCTTTCTTTTTTTTTCCAATTGGACTCTACTCAAACATTAAATGTAAATTTCTTATTAATTAATAATCAAGCGCATATATAAATAAATATAAATTCTTAAATAATTAATTTTATTTGTAGCGAAAAAGTTGCAAATTTCAAACAAAACAATAAAAATAAATTTAGAAAAGGGAGAAAAAAAACTAGGAAAAAAAAAACAGCTAACAGCAAACGCGGTACAGTCTCACAAGTGATGAAAGCAAAAAAGAAAAAAAAAAAGAGTCGGAAGAATCGACTGAAATATGATTAATTTTTAATCTAGTATCAGATCACTTACTCAAGGATTAATATTTCAAACAGATTTGTTCTTTTTTTTTCTTTTTTTTTTTTGTTTCTTTCTGATTAAATTAAATTCAAATTTAATTAAAACAAAACAAAAATTTTTGATTGCTTCGTCGGTCCAATCTCTTGTTTGCTCGGAATTAAGAAACTTCCGTTTGAATGTTTGTTTAAATGACAAGTTCGATCAATAGAGAAGATTAGCTCGGACAAATAATCAATGAATGAAAATGTTGTCTGTTTGCCCTAGGTGAAAATCTTGCCACAAGTTAATTTTCAATTTAGTTTATTAGATTAAACATTTTTTTTCGCTTGAAGCTCCAAGCAAGCAAGCAATCAAATGACAATTTTTTTCTCTCTTTCTCTTGTCTTTTGTTAAATTGGATTAAGAATAGAAAAAAAAAGAGTTAATTCTGAATGATCGATTGGAGCAATGTGCAGGTGCAAGTGCTAGTCAAGTCTATTTGAAATGAACAAATTTGAATTCAATAAATCAAAGCCATTGTTGGGCCCATTTTTCATTTGCTAATGATTTCAGTTTCGGTTCAGTGGGCATGATGCACGTGTTGGTCCAAGCGCGAAAATCCAGCACAGATTTGTTTATATATGGATGTATAGATGGGGCTTGATCGAATAGCTGCGAGTGATGCGAACAGTGTGCTCGCGGTTAAAATAACCAAATTAAGTGTTGAGTGTAGAGAGAGAGAGAGAGAAAGAAAAAGAGAGATAAGATAAGAGTCTAAATGGAGATAGCAAAATGAGTTTAATTCCGTATTTGAATTGACAGCTCTAATTGGTTTTTAATATCACTCTGGCAAGCAACATTGCCAGATTAGATAACTTGGTCGAGCACCACTCAATTCACTTTTTATTGGTCCAACGAGCTAATTAAGTTTTGGACTTATTCAAAAATGGGAGGGATTAAGAAAGCAAACAATAAAGGTTAAACTCAATAAATTCTTCTCTAGCTTTTTTTTTTATTGATCTATTGATCTCACTTGATTTTTATTCTCTTTTTTTAGCTTGATAAAACTGATAAAAAGTTCGTTTTATTTTTCATATTGGTCTTTTTGTTTTTTTCTCAAAGCTAAACAAATAAACATTGTAAATTTTTGCTGTAGTTGTTGTCGTTGCTGGATTAGTTTTGGACTTTTTTAAAAAGCAGTTGGATTTTTTTAGATAAAGATAAAATTGTTGTTTTTTTTTAATTTAATTTTATTATCTGTAATATTTTATTTTTGGTTGTATTAAATGAAGCAATGATAGTTTGATAAGATCCGGTGCTGTAAATTATTTATTTAAAGTAAATTCAAATATGGTGTTTTTTTTATTTAATGATCAAAGGCAAAAAATCCTTATTTTTTATTTAGGAATTCAAATAAAATTAAAGACTTGTTTCATAAAGCTTTGAAATGTGAATTTATACATTTTAATACTAAGATTATTTTTTTTTATTAAATAGCATCTAAGCAAAGGTTTGCCGACATCTTATTAAAAAAATAATGTAATTTTTTTTTTTCGAAAAAAAAGTCTGGTATAAAATACAGTTTTGTTTTTAAATTATTGACTAAAAATTTAACTTGAAAAAAAAGATTAATTTTTCAATAGTATTTAAAAATATTTAGAATTAGATAAATTTTTGGCTCGAAATCATTTTTTGAATTGATCAAGATGACAAAGAAATTTTTTTATCAACATACTTTACTTTTAATAATTAAATTAGATAAAAACAAAGACATAATCATTCTTTCGAATATTTTTTTCTAAAAAATTTATTTAAAAACAATTTCTAAATGAATAGGCTCTTGTTTGTAATTAATTTTTTTTGCTTTACAGAACATTTATATATTTCAGCAAAGGACTATCATTTTGGCTCCAAACAACAACAACAACAAAAAAGAATAACTAGTTTCTTTTACTTTAACTTTAATTTTCGCTTTAAAATTGATTATTAATGCTAGAATTACATTTAATAATAAACTGATTAATAATTCAGTCAAGGTTACTTATTTTTTCTAAATATAGTAAGTTTTTACTTTATCTAATTTGAGGAAATCAATAGGCTAAAAATATCTAATTAATAATTTTTAAACGAGTTTTTAATTGTTCTAATCAATTAAGTTTGATTAGTTTTGAAAGTTTTAATTCTAAAAGAAATAAATAGCTCTCTTTTCTTCTTGTTAAGCTCTAACTGTTTTACTTGAAAAAAAAATTGTCAACATTTTTTTTTAATCTTTTTTTTTTTAATTTATTTCAAGATTTAAAAAAACTTCGAGTGTACTTTGTCGCCTTTTTTCCCCAATTTTCTATTAAATGTGGATTTATTAAACAAGTCTAGAATTTTTTGTAAATTTTTTTTTATTCATTACACATTTATGTGCTTCTTAATGTTTAGTGTTAATTGATAAAATCAAAAAAATCTGAAATAATACAATCGATCTATTGAGATCAAAGTTTATTTTATTTTCTAAATAAGTTCATTTTGTTATCTGGATAGTTGGTTTTATGATTTTATAAAACTAGCATCTAGTTTATTCAGGCTTTGTTTGATGCTTTTATTTCCGACTTGTAAATGAATAATCTTTTGCGGCATTGTTTTGTTATTTGATAGATAAGCCACCAAGTGACTTTAAGCGGAGATAATAATCATTTGAAAAAAAAAAATTAATAAAAAGCAGAACCGGTTTATGTTCGGAGATAAAAATAATCTTTAATTTTTTTCAATCAGATTTTTGTGCAAAATTCTATCAATTTTCGACAAATTAAGGTTCTTCTTTTAAAAGTTTAGCTATATACGGTAAAACAATTAAAATTTAAAATTAGTATAAATGGTCGAGTCTGTTTGACTTTTAAAGAAAGAGAGTTTAGATAAGAGCAAATTATGGAATTAAAAAAAAAATTCTTAAATAAAGAAATGTGAAAATAAATTTTTTGAATTTAAATTGAGCCTCTGCATTCAAGAAAAAACTGTGCATTATTTCTGCTAAATGCATGCCACAATAAATATTTAGTGTAAAAATAAGCAATTTTTTCGCAATTTAAATTTAAATTTTTTTGTCACCTTGAACAACTTCAACTCTATTTGTAGTTATTTGTGGTTAGAAATTTTATAAACTTTCCGCTGCTCTTAACTTCATTTAAGTTTGAACCAAAAATGTTAAGTGATTTAGTCAAGTTTGCTTCCATTTAGATTAGAATTTTGATTGACAGGCTTTTGTTTTTGAATAAATAGATTATTTAGGAAATTGTTTTGGGCAGTTGTGCGACCGGCATTGCCTTTTTAACATTTTTAGTGTTCAAATAATGAATTAATCAATTTAATAAATAAATTGCCAAATTTGTTAAAAATAAACAATTGATTTTAATAAGGAATGAAGTTTTAAGTTGACTCACGGCATTATTATGGATGATTTTTATTTTCGAAAGATAATCACATAAATAGCGAAAGTGAATTTTGAACATTTTTTTTTCCTTATTTTAAAAAAAAACAAAAAACACAATAAAGTAATTTTTTTTAAGGTACAACTTATGAGATAATAATTTTATTTTATTTTTTTTTGGAACATTTTTCATAAGTTTGGCAAAGGAGCGAAAGTTCGAGCCAATATTTATTTATTTATTTGAATAAAGACATTTATCACTCACTCACTTGAACATTTCTCAATAGATGGCGAAATCAAATACTTTGTCCAATTTCTCAGTGGTATGTTTTGGTGTTCAAATTAATTTGTGATTGAAGATGTACAATTAAGATCATAATTTAATTTAGAGTAATCTTTACTGTGAGGCTAAGCTAAGTTGCTGGAAATCACATGTAGCTCAAAATTGACCATTTCTTTAATGGAGTAACTAAATACTTAGCATGACTAAATTTTCCAATAAAAGTTACAGAAACACTGGTTAACCATTGTATGTTTTTAATAGGAACAATTTTGGACACTTCTTTTCTATTTTATTTTTAAGTTTTTAAAAAATTAACTTTTTTATTTTTTTTATTTTCAACTTGATTTAAAAATTTTTCAATTCTTAAAAATTTACAACTTGGTACAAATGTAGCAATAAAATATTCACCATTCACTCATTATCAAGTACAAACAAACTTAAAGATTTAAACAACAGTGATTAATTGAAGGTTTTGAAGAAACGCTTGATTTTTTTTCTATCTCAACCTTTGTCAGCCATTAATTTAATTTTGTTTTTATAGTGTTGTTTTGTTCTTAAGCAAACGCCAATATTGGCAGTGCTAAAAAAAGAGATGGTAAAAGAAAAAGTTATTGGTTTGTTTAAATGTTAATGTTATCAATAATAAAATAGATAAATAATTCGAGGTCAAAACCTGAGGCTACTCAGTTCAATCGATCTAAGAATTTCTTTTTTATTTTTTTTTTAATTTAATTTTTTATTCTATTTTATTAATTAAAAGATTGGTCACAATTTGTGCGAAAAAAAAATGTTTGAATTAGAATTTATTTTGAAATTCAATACAATAAATTTGAAGTGGTTTAAAATCAAAAGAAAAAAATATCTACAAGTTCAAAATAAGCTTTGTGAATGCTACATGTTGATCTGCTGATGTTGTGCAAAATCTCTGCAAATTTCACTTCACAGAACTAATCTAAGATTTTGCATCCTTACACTTAATTCATTTCTAGCAAAAATTTAAGAAACAGTCATTGAATAAAATTATTTATTTAAAAAAAAAACGGCACTTGGGCGATTGAAGAATAAAAAAATAAAAGTCATAGTTTAAACATTAGTTTGAATTGTGCTTAATATTTTTTTAAGTCACATTCACATAAACAATTATTAGACTAAAAAATTGATTATGCAGGTTTCGAAGATTTGACTCATTGGCCTTCAAGTTTAAAAATGTTCACATAAATTTAGTTGGCTTTAAATAAAATTGACTGCCACGAAGATCTTTGGGTCTGCTGGACTAGTAAAATCGCTATGAAGCCAGTTAAGTAAAGTTTATGTATTAAACTCAAAAAATGCTTCAGTCTATGTAAAATCATTTTCAAAAGCTTTGTCTGTTCGATCTCCGATTAGTCTTTTATTAGTCCACTTGGTTGCTGGACGCAAAAAATATGACCAGATCTTCAAAGACTCCAAAAATAAAATTTTTAGACACAACATATTCTTTGTCATCAAAACAAAAATCACTGACATCCACAGCACGCTCAAAAGTTCTGATCAAAAAATTTTTCATCGAAAAGTCAAACCAACAACAATTTAGAATAGACTTGGGTGAATTTAACTCAACAAATGATACTTTAAACCCTAAGCTCACTTGGCTCTATCTAGATTTTAAATCAACACTTTCACCCAAAATTTTTTGACAGAACAACGCTGGGCTAAAAAGAAGGACTTAGATACATTCTGAGCAACATAATAAATAAATATGAATTAAGAAGCTAAATTTGCACTGATTTTTGTTTTATTTTTTTAATTAACAAACACAGATAAACAGGCTTTTGTCTTGACATTCTGTGTTATTAAGGAGAGTGGTGGGTCCGCAAACGATTTACAGAAAGTTTTTTAAAATCAAACAAGTGACTTGAAAGAAAAGTTGTAGGTTTTATTTTATTTATGGGGGAAAAAATCAAGTGATAATTTTATGTGTTTTTTTTTTTTTATTTGTTTTCTGTACCGAGCTAGAGCACCTTCAGAATAAAGTATAAAAAAAAAATAAAGTAAAAATGAAGTAAATCAGCTTAAAAAAAATGTAAAGAAAGTTTAAAAGACATATATTGAAATAGGTTGTTACATGTGATAGAAGTTTACATAGTTTAACACTTTTTTTATTTTTGGGGAAAAAAATCAAGTGATAATTTTATGTGTTTTTTTTTTTTTATTTGTTTTCTGTACCGAGCTAGAGCACCTTCAGAATAAAGTATAAAAAAAAAATAAAGTAAAAATGAAGTAAATCAGCTTAAAAAAAATGTAAAGAAAGTTTAAAAGACATATATTGAAATAGGTTGTTACATGTGATAGAAGTTTACATAGTTTAACACTTTTTTTATTTTTGGGGAAAAAAATCAAGTGATAATTTTATGTGTTTTTTTTTTTTTATTTGTTTTCTGTACCGAGCTAGAGCACCTTCAGAATAAAGTATAAAAAAAAAATAAAGTAAAAATGAAGTAAATCAGCTTAAAAAAAATGTAAAGAAAGTTTAAAAGACATATATTGAAATAGGTTGTTACATGTGATAGAAGTTTACATAGTTTAACACTTTTTTTATTTTTGGGGAAAAAAATCAAGTGATAATTTTATGTGTTTTTTTTTTTTTATTTGTTTTCTGTACCGAGCTAGAGCACCTTCAGAATAAAATATAAAAAAAAATAAAATTAATAAAATCAGCTAAAAAAATGTAAAAAAAGTTTAAAAGACATATATTGAAATAGGTTGTTACATGTGACAGAAGTTTTATGAGGAAAAAAGTCAAGTGATAATTTTGATGTGTGTCGAGTGAATGGAGATTTTGAACAGTTTTCTAAAGATGAAAGCATTATTAAATGGCTTGAGATACAATAACAAAAAAAGTTAATTGTATTAGTGTGTGTGTGTGTGTGAGAGAGTTGGTTTGATGTTGGAGCGATCAATTGTGGTCTCTCTGTGTATGTGAATTAAAAAAGTAAATTTTAAGTTTTGAAAGTCTGGTTTCGTGCTTATGAACAATCAAGATGTGTTTTATGTTGAATAGAATTATTTAATTGCAATTGTGTGTGGACTGGGTCGGATCTTTTTGAAATAGTCCAAGTCCAGATATTGAATCAGACAATTCTAAAGTGAGCACATAAGATAAAATGAATGAAAGAATATAAAAATAATATGAAAGAATATAAAAATAATATGAAAGAAATATAAAAAAAGAAGAATGTTTGTATTGTATTCGACCGGCCGACCTCACACTTACACTTACACTTACACACACACACACACACAAACAATCGATTCAAGATGAACTCTTACACTTTGAACGAACAAAAAGATAAAACAATAAAAGAAGAATAGCCCCAGTGCTTATTTTCTCACGCTCTGTTTGACTCTCACGATATTAAGACAAGTCATAATACAATTTTCTAATTATTCAACAACAATCGCAAGACCATTTTCGAAAAAAAAAAAAAAAAAGTAAAAAAAAAAAAAAAACCAACCAAAATAAAAAAGTTCACATTCATTCTAACACATTATTTTTTTGTTTCTTCTTCTTCTAACTAAATAATAATCAAAATTTAAATAAAAATTTTTGTTTTTCAGCTTTTAGACAATGATATTTGTTTGATACAATTATTGTTCTCTTTCTTCTTCTTCTAATTTTGACTCGACCATGCCTCATTTATTGAACCAAAATTGCCAAGACAAGCCATGTGACACAACCAGCGAGGACACTAGCCAATTGTCCTCGTGCTCGCCACCTCCTCCAACATCTGGTATTCAACATGGCATTCAACCAACAACTGAATCGTCATCATCATCATCATCATCATCGTCGTCGGCAGCAGCAGCAGCAACCAAGTCAGCGCACGGCTCAGACGACGATGCGGACAAATCGACGACGACAACGCCGCATTCTTCGCCTCACAAAAGCCTCACACCACCAACACCCAACGACCAGCAGCAACAGCAGCAGCAGCCAAACGACCATGCGGCCAATACATCGACGCACTCGACCAATGCGGACGACTGCGACGAAATCAAAGTGTACAACGAAGAGGGCGCCGAAGAAGACGAGCAGCGCACTTCGGACAATTTGACCGAGGAAAAGAGCGAAATAATCGAAGCGAAGCCATCGGCGACCATGTCGTCGTCGCATCCCTTTTCGGTCAACAATTTGATGCTGTTCAACACAAATCAATCGGACGCCTCGACTGCCAACTGCCAACAATCCGCTCTAAATCCATTTCTGCTCGGCTACAGATCGCCATTGTACAATCCGTTGTACTCGCCCGAGCTAGCCAGTCACTTTGCGTCGTGGTGGCCAGCAGCCGCGGCCGCCAGCGCCCTCTACAATCCCACCGCAAACCCATTCTCGGCATTCGCCTATCAACAGCAACAATTCGCCGCCGCCGCCGCTCTCTCTCGCTTCAATCCCAGCCTGTTCTTGAATGCCGCGGCCGCCGCTGCCGCCGCCAACAACAACAACAACAACAAAAATGAGCCCGGCTCCACCAATCCGCACAACATGGCCTCGTCCTCGTCCTCGTCGTCCTCGTCATCATCATCAGCATCGCCTTTCTCCTCCTCATCCACCACGTCCTCGACCACCGCCTCCTCTCACCACAAACCCAACCAGCCACTTCAAAACAGTAAACAACTCAATCACATGACCAACAAAATAAAGCAAGAAATGAACCCACCACGTCAACATCAACACCAACACCACCAACAGCATCACCCCAATCACCACCACCACCAACAGCAACAGCAGCAACAACAGCAGCAGCAGCATCACATGAACCAGCACAATATGCTCATGTCGCAAGCAGGCATGCATGGACTGGGCAGTGTAGGCGGTGGTGGCGGCGGTAGTGGAGGATCATCGATTGGAGCGGCGCCACCACCGCCTCACATCCAACTGCCGTCCAAATCGAAAAAGCCGCACATTAAAAAGCCGCTGAACGCGTTCATGCTGTTCATGAAAGAACAACGAGCCAAAGTGGTGAACGAGTGCACGTTGCGCGAGTCAGCGGCCATCAATCAAATACTGGGTCGCAAGTGGCACGAGTTGGAGCGAGGCGAACAGGCCAAGTACTACGAGATGGCTAGACAAGAGCGTCTCAAGCACATGCAGTTGTATCCGGGGTGGTCGGCGCGCGACAACTACGGTCTCAAGAAAAAGAGGCGACGCAAGCGAGAAAAAGTGATCGGCGAGAACGGCGAACTGCCCAGAAAGTGTCGCGCCCGCTACGGCCTGCAGCAAATTAACTTGTGGTGCAAGCCGTGCCGACGCAAGAAAAAGTGTATACGCTTTGCGAACAATGAGAATGCGGAGGCGGGCTCGAATGGCATGAGCGGCCATGTGTCGCCCATGATCATGGGCCCCAACGGTCACATGTATCCCAATCCCATGTACAATCCGATGATGATGAGCGGCGACTCGGCGGCCGGCAGTGTCAACGGCGCCAATAGTGAAGACGAGTACGAGGACGATTTTGACGAGATGGGCGACGAGTTGCTGCCCGGCGGCCAAGAAGACGAGACCGACGACGACGACGACGACGAAACCGACTCCGAGGACGACGAAAACGAGCTCGACACCACCGCCGCCGTCGCCAAAGACTTGTCCATGGCTCATCACGGCTTCACCTCGTCGCCAATGTACCACCCGAACAAAAAGGCCAATCTGGACACGGCCGCTCACCCTCTATCTCAAATACAACAACAATTTCAGCAGCAATTTCAACAATCAATGGATTCGTCCAAACACGATTTGATGCAGCACATTCAGCAAATGCATCACCAGTTTCAGAGTGGACACGCCGCAATCAACGCTCTCAACTACTCTTCTATGTTCAACGGCGTCGCTCTCAACGAGCCTGCCCACACTGCTGCTCCCAACTAACCTCAATCAATCAATCAATCAAACAAACAAACAAACAAATAAATAAACACACTATCAAGCTAATTGGAATTAAAGACAAAAAAAAGACAAATTAAAATGTAAATTTTTCTAGTCACAGACACAGGCACAGACACTCACTCACTCACACACACACACAGGCGTTTGTTTTCTTGCAATGAATGATTGGATCCGTTTTGATTATTTATGAAATTTTTGGTGATATTTTTGTGTAAATTTTGTGCTTGTCGTTGTTGTTATTGCTGCTGCTGCCACTGCTGCCACTGCTGCCACTGTTGTTGTTGTTGTTCATGTTCTTGTTAGTTTTGTTATTTCGTAGGTGAAATTTTGTGAATTAAGTATTAGGTATGTTGAATCAAGATCTCTCTCTCTCTCTCTAACTTTATCTATCTCTTTCACTTTTGTCATTTGAGTTTTTTAACTTTTTTTATGTTGTTGTTGTTAAAATTTAAACTTTTTCAAAAATAATTTTCTCTTCTTCTTCTTTATTTTTTTTTTACTTTTACGTGAATGTGAGTGTGTGTGTGATCAACAAATTTTGTTTTATATTGTACTTGGAATAAACTTGAAATGTTTAATAATTTTTTAGTTAAAAGTAAGTTATGGACCGCTCACTCACCCACTCATTTACTCTCCACTTACGCATTTACCCACTGGATGACCAACTAACTGACTGGCCAACTGACAAATAATTTGTTAAAGATTAAATATTTCGGTGTGCATTTGTGTGTTTATTCGTCAAGATGGTTGGTTGGGTGGACGAGGGCTGAGTGGCAAAGTGAGTGGGTCAGTGCGAGTGATCGATGTAAAAATTTTGCAAAATTTAACAAAAAAATTTTTGGACATAAATTTTTATTTTTTTAAAATTCATTTTTTATTTAATTTTTTAATAATTTCATTTCAATTTTTTGGTCAAATAATTTTTCACGGTTACAATAAACATTTAAATAAACTCTTATTCTATTACTATAGCTCATTTCAAACTTCAAAAAATAAACAAAAAATATTTAAACCACATCCCATTTGTTAAAGTCCGCACATTACACGCTTTTAAAAAGTCATTTTTTTGCACAATCACGGCCACCTCATTCTTGGCCGGTCCAAATGAATTTTAATGCAAAAGAGAGATAAAGAAAAAGTCCACAGTTTTCAATATTTGATGCGGCCAAATGTACAGTCACCTTGGCTGGCAAGTTTTCATACAACAACAAAAAAGTGCAACCTATAATATTATTCACAAATATATTTTTATTATAAAACTATTAAAAAGCGGCCAATAATTTTCCCTATCCCAACTGTAATAAACCTTTGTTATTTTAATAAAAAGAAATCTAATTTATTAAAGATAAGAATAATTAAACAAAAAGACCCTAACCCGAAACCTTAAATCAGAACCTTGTCCAAGACCCGTTTGACCTAAACAAGAGTTCTGTCCCGGCCCACTTCTAATTTAGATGACTTTTTATTGAAAAGACGCTATCAAAAAATTACTTGCCTCAAACATTGCAAACTTTAATATTATTTTATTACAAAAATATGAAAATTTTGTTATTTATTTTTAGGAAAATTTTTATTCAAAGCTGTTTAATTTGAGATTTTCAGTGGTAAATTGACACGTGGTTCTGAGGTAAAATTACGTAATTTAACGTTAATTTTATGTAAAAAATGTAATTTTACCGTATTTTACGTAAAATTAAAAGGTAAACCTAAAAGGGCAAAAAAAAGACCATTTTTTTCGTTTTTTAATAAAATTTTGAAAAAATTTAAAATAAAAAAAAATTTTATCTTTTTGAAACATGAAAAAATAATTAACCATATTTTACGTAGAATTACGTAAAGTATTATTTTTATTAAGTAAAGAATCGTAAAAAAAAGTAAAAGAATGTTAAAGACAGTAAAATTTTCTTTAATTTTACGTAAAATATGGTTAATTTTTTTATTAAATTTTTTTAAAAATTTTATTAAAAAATGAAAAAAATGGTCTTTTTTTGGCCCTTTTAGGTTTACGAAAATTACATTTTTTTACATAAAATTAACGTTAAATTACGTAATTTTACCACAGAACCACGTTTTAAATCACCAATGTAATTAAAAAAATATTTTTTAAAACAAAGTTCAATTTTGTGTCCATCTATATATCCATCATCATCTTTATTTTCACGCTGACTTGATATTCTGCAACTAGCAGTATTTAATTCGAGATTTTACGTTGTACAATTTACATTTACATTTCTTTAGCTGTTTTTTCACTTTGTGTCTTTCCATAGCGTTGGTACAAAAGATACAAAAAATTGCATGATTAGTTTAGAATTCACTTGATGGAAACAAAATCTTCAATATATCTAAGTATCAAATTATTCTCCATAACAATCCTTGACTCCGACTTACTTGAAGCCTTAATACAAGCTGATAAATTTGATGCATCATTATGTTCTTTTAATTTATTAAGTCTAGTTTTAGGGTTTGGTAAATGAACGTAGGAGGCAACGTAAGAACAATATACCATCTTATATGGAGTGGAGTATTACAAGAGAAGCTAATGTTGATATTGATGATCAAGGACAATTGGAACATTATTGTGAATTTTGTGGGGCTCTCTATTGGGCCAAAGAGGTCAATTGTACCGGCGTTTATTCCAAATGCTGCCAAAGAAATAAAATTGTTATTCCAATTTTGGACCGGATTCATCCAAACCTGGTAATATTGACAACTCCAATTAATCGAAATGGTAGAGATCATATGAGCGAGTGTTTGTCAAAGATTCGGCAGTATAATGCGCTTTTTGGAATGGCTGCTATAAAGTCAAATTTTGATCCCGAGGTTAGGGTTTGAGACGGTTCAATGAGCGTTATAATAATCGTTTGCCTTATTCGTATAAGGTACATGGCAGTGTCTATTACAGAATTCCGCCCATGTTCAACGGACCGAATGAAAACCTGAATATGAGAGTTGCTCAGTATCTAATGTTGGATACTGATAGAGCTGTTGTTGATCATTTGGTGCGTAATTGGCATGACAATCATGGTACTGTGTGTGAAGAAACAGTTCAACTATACATCAAATGTTGACTGACGTAAATCCAGTAAACGAGAATGGCCGAAGACAAATAGCTGATGTGGCCGTTAATGGTGAAATTGCTGCGGTTTTTGATGACCAAGATGGCCTACCGGACGATGGGGTTGTTGCATTTGCGCAAGCAAGAGATCTTGATCTACCTGTGATCGGCATTGTCTCTCAAAGAGTCAATAATTTGATGAAAAGTATTGATTTGAGGGATCCAAATTGTGATCCATTGTGTTTTCCACTATTGTTTCCATATGGCGAAGCTGGATACGATGAGAGGTATCAACACAATCAAGGTCAACTCACCGCGAACTCTAGAGTCACACTCAAAGAGTTTTACAAATACAGGCTACATGAAAGAATTAATTGTCCAAATACCATTTTCAAAATGAGCAAGCTGTTCCAGGAGTACGTGGTTTGTTCGTGGATAAAAATTGAAAAAAATAATCTCCAATTTTTACGAAATAACCAACGGCAACTAAGGATCCTGGATTACCAAGGAATAATGGATAGACTAAACGATAGTATTAATCGTGGGGAAGCGATCGGGTTAGCTTTTATTCCCCATGCAACGTTCGAAGGCTTCGATCGTGCTAAGAAACATCACTATTTTGATGCTCTGGAGTTGGTGGGACGATTTGGTAAAGCGGATTATTTCATTACATTTACCTCGAATCCGCGCTGGCCTGAACTTCAAAGAACGTTGAGCAATGGCCAAAATTATTTATTTCGGCCCGACATGTGTTCTCGTGTGTACAACCTCAAATCAAAAGAATTTTTTAACGATTTGAATGTTGAACACAAAATTGGTGTTGTTGAAGCTAATGTTCGTGTGAAGGAGTTCCAAAAGAGAGGTTTGCCACACGATCATATTTTGTTATGGATGAGAGAGAACGACAAGCCGACAACTTCGGAGTTAATCGACCAAATTATTTGTGCCGAAATACCCGATGCCAATGTTGATCCTGAATTGTTTGAACTGGTGAGGACAAAAATGATTCATGGGCCATGCTTGCCAAGTAGTTCCTGTATGAAGCAATTTGGAAATCGTTGTTCAAAAGGATTTCCAAAACCATACAGCGAAGTGACTGTCATGCGTCCCAACACCTACCCGATCTACCGACGGAGCAATGATGGAAAGACTGTGACTGTGAGTGGACATGTTCTTGACAATTGTTATGTGATTCCATATAACCCGAACATGCTAAAGAAGTTTCAATGCCATATAAATGTTGAATATTGTGGCAATTTGGGCTCAATGAAGTGTATATTCAACTATGTGTGCAAAGGAAACGATAGGGTAAATGTGCAGGTTCACGGCAATAACAATCATATGCCATTTGCCAATCGTGGTATTACACGCGAGGAGAATGCTGAAATTAATCGTAATCAACATGCTCAAGTTGATAATGGTAGTCAGGATGTAGTGGATGGGAATGACAATTATGATGTGCAGGAGAACCGGCAATTGACAGGGAAAACTTATTTGATCAAGAGTATCAATGCGACCGAAAATGATAATCAAGTCGAATACGATGAGATAAGAACTTATGAACGAAAACGATACGTAAGTTCTATCGAAGCGTTTGATAAAATTTTTGGTTTTAAACGTCACGAAACTTCTCATACGATTATTCACTTGATTATTCATTTGGAAAATCGCCAGAATATTGTGTTCAACCGGACCAATGTTAATAGGATTGCCAATAGCGAGCCACCGAGAACAATGCTGACAGATTTTTCGAATTGAATATTCGAGATGATCGAGTCAATGCGATATTTTACAAAGACAGTGTTCATCGGTATTGTTTCAACAAGACTACACTACGTTGGACTGAACGTGTGCAAGTAGAAGAAGGCAACCGGCTTATTGGACGTATCCCGTTTATTCATCCAACCAATCGTGAATTGTTCCACTTGAAACTATTGTTACTTCATGTTCGTGGACCAACATCATATGAGCATTTGAGAACTGTTGATGGTGTTGTGTATGCGACTTTTGAAGAAGCTGCCCGTGCGCTCAACTTAGTTGAAAACAATAAGCAGTGGTATGCGATGATGGAGGAAATATGCCGGGTCGAACTTCCTTACAGGATTAGGTAAAATTTAATTAAATTGCTTTTTAAAAACTAATTTATTTTTTTTTAGATTTTTGTTAGTTACTTTGTTGTACCACAACAATCCATCAAATCCGAATGCATTGGAATTGTGGCAAGCATTTCGAAATGCTATGTCTGAAGACTATCGTCATGAAGTAGACGATGGAAAATATCACAAGGCTCTTGGAGTGAGTATTTATTTATTTAAAAACATAATTTTAAATTAAAAGTGGCTATAATTTTTTTAGCATATTAGATATGTACTGGAAAGCTATGGTAAGACATTGGCCGAATACAACTTGCCATATCCAGATGAGCGCGGATTACAATGGCGTAATCGAGACATGCCACCTAATATGGATGAAATTAAACGTGAGCAGCATGGAGAGAAAGGAGAAGCAATGGAACGATTGTTAAATGTTCAGCAAAGGGTAAATTCAACTAATTTTAGATTAAGTTTTCAATTTTATTTTAACATTTTAAGAATGCAATCAATAGTATAATGGAAGCTGTATAAAGTGATGACGCCAATCTAAATAAGAGCTTTTACATGGACGGACCTGGCGGCACTGGAAAAACTTTTGTTATAAATGTAATGTTAAAAAATTTTTCTATTCATTTTTTTTATTAATTGTTTTATATTTTTAAAGTGTCTAAACCATATGATGAGACGGCAAAATAAGACCAAGTAGCAACTGCCTTTACGGGTCTCGCTTCTTCGTTGTTGATTGGTGGTGGAAGGACGATGCACTCGCGATTTAAAATTACCATACCTACAAATATGGGAGTTGTTAGCAATATTGCGGTGAATACCGAGCAAGCCGAAGAACTACGTCGATGCAGTTTGTTTGTGGTGGATGAAGCATCGATGGTCTCAAGGGCCATGGTCGAATGCGTCGATAGGCTGTTACGTGATATAATGCAGAATCCTAATGTCCCTTTTGGTGGCAGAGTTATGCTGTTGACAGGTGACTTCCGGCAATGTTGTCCAGTGTCGGACAATGAAAATATTGAGGCCGGCATTAAAATATGTTTAAAAAAAACATTATTATGGCCGGCTTTCAATCAATTGCAGTTGACCGAGAATGTAAGAGCCGATCCGGATGAAAACGACTTTTAAAATTGGAGATTGGCAATGAAAGGAGTCGCATATATGATGGCGAATATATGATTCGACTTCCAGACCGAGTTGTTTGCCAAAACAACATTGTAAACCAAGTATTTGGCGATGGTCATCTTGAATTGCTGGAACAAGACCGATTGAATAACGCCATCTTGTGTCCAACCAACCGTGACTCACTTGAAATAAATAAAGTGATATTGCAACGGTTGCAGGCAGACAATCACGAATACTTGTCGGCAACCAGTATTATTGATCGTGAGACTGGCATGGTGTCCGATACAGATGATTATCCAATCGAAGAGGCATTGAGGATGAAACCAAATGGCTTTCCTCCTCATTGTTTGAACATTAAAGTTGGCGCTTTGGTAATGTTGCTAAAAAATTGGTGTGTCGCTTTTGGTTTGTGCAATGGTACTCGATTGCGAGTAATAAATTGCATTTTAAACAGTGTGAGATGTTCAGTGTTGTCAGGACCTCAAGCTGCCAATGAATTTGTGTTTTGTCGAACCGAGTTTCGATCAAACCAAAATGATGCCGGAGTTTGTTTGAAGCGGACTCAGTTTCCATTCCGATTGTCGTTTGCCATAACAATCAACAAATCACAAGGACAAACATTTAATCGTGTTGGTTTGCTCCTACGAAAGCCGATCTTTTCACATGGACAATTGTATGTTGCTGCTTCGCGTGTACGCAACTACGATTCTTTGTGTATTTTGGTTGACACTCATCATTTTGGATCTAATCGACAAGGATTACTTAGATACAATAATGATGACGTTGGCGTTTATACAAAAAACGTAGTTTTCCAGGATATTTTAAATTAAAATTGTTTTTTTTTTCTTATTATTGTAAATATTTTGTTTGTAAATAAAAAAATTTGCTAAAATGAATTGCCTTTTCATTTTTTGGTTATGCTAATTAGGAAAATAATTAGGTAGTTCAATATATAGTTTGACTCAATTATATTCAAGTTCAATTCATAGTAAAACTAATAAATCTAATCAGACATGAAATGTTTCTAATTAAGAAAAAATCAATCTTTTTTATAGTATATAAATTCTAACATCAATTAAAAATAATTCTTTTTCAATTATTTAAAAAGTCAAATGTCAACCGTGACTTATAATGCGAGAATAAAAATAAAAATGTTTACCATTAGATCTACCCTGAATTAAAACTTTATTAAAAAATTTAAATCTTATGAATATTTTTTAAAATAAGTACTAATGGGGCAGACTTGAAATTGAAATTCGTTTTAATTATGTATAAAGATAAATTTCAACTCTCATTCTTAGGCAAAGATTTTAAAAAATTAAGAAAATGAGAGTCACCAGGGCGTAGCCGCTAGGGCATGCATCAAATCGAGAGATTTTAGCCTTTTTTTCCGATTGAGGAAAAATGGCCGAATCAGCTAGTTATTTTTAATAAAATTAAACTGTTTATGTATATTTATTTTTTTTTAAAATAAAAATATTATATTTCATCGCAAACGAAATCAATTGAAAAATGGAAATATAATTTGATTGGATGAAAAAAATTACATTATAGAAAAAATATTCCAATTAAAATTTATAAAACAAAAATATAAGAAATAAAATTAACATAATTAAATTTAGAACATTTATTTTTTTACCAAAAAAAAGAAAAATAACTTCATTTGATGCAAAAAATGTTCTTTTTTTTAAATCATTACCTAAAATCTTTAATGTTTTCGGTTTATTTATTCTTACTTGAAAATATTTATTATCAATTTCAAAAAAATAAATTTGAGTGATGAACCTCTCCTTAACTAAATTGTTTTCAACCAAAAAAATGAGGCATTGGAATATTTTGTTTTGAAATCATACTTTAAATCAAATAATTTTATATTGAATTTTTGATATTAATTTTAAATTTTTTTCATGGCTGAATTTTTGCGATGAACTTTCAATAACTTGCGGATATTATAATTGATCTCATTGAGTAAACCGCTTAACTCTTTCCCAGTTTTCTCATTGAACATTCTACTGTTTTGTTTTTTGTTGAAATTGGAGTGCCACTATTGCCTTTCTTTTTTGATAAGTTGTATTTTTTATCTTAACCGAATTTATTGTCAATTGTAGATTTTTTTATTTATAATTTATTTTATTTTTTCAACTCAAAAAAATTCAATAAAAGAATACAAAAACTAATTATAAATAATTTTTTCATTTTTACTAAAAATTGCAATTTTATTGTAACCTATAAAAAAGACTTGCAAACAAATTTAATTTCCGATTTTATTTGCTATGTGTTAAAAAGAAAAAAAGTATTTAGAAAAAATATATCTAGTCTATGTTTTATTAGCTTTTTTTTTGATAAGATCTCGGTGATACTAATGAAGAAATTTAAAATACCCCAAATCTCTTATTTTTATTAATTAAAATGACAGAATAAGATAAAGCGTCTTTTCTTTATTTACACGCCATATTGATCACATGATTTTGTTTCCTAATCACTACTCTCTTTGATGTTTGCAATAGTATATGTCTATGTCGGTAAGTTTCATCAAATTCAAAAAAATGTTATCAAATTTATTTAATTCAAATTAACCTTGATTAGGGGAAGTACCAAAAAAAATATATTCATGTTTTGCATAAAAGTGAAAATTTAAATAAAAAACCAAAAATAAGTAATCAAAGTCGAAAGATTAGCTATTGAGAAAGCATTTTTTTGGACCAGAATAATTGATAAAATAAAATAAATAAATAAATTGATAAAATAGAATAAAATTGTTTTATTGATTCATTTAAATGACACAGAAAAAATTTTAATTTATTTGATAATTTTTTGAAGTGTTAAAAGAAAGATTTGAATTATTTGAGAAGATAGATTGTTCAACCTGAAAAAACTGATGAAGGACACCTTGGAAAAGAAGTGAAGTATATAATTTGAAAGAGTCTTTGAAGTTTTAAAATACCGGAAATTTGACAGCAAGTCTTATTATTAATTATTATTATTAACATTGTTTTGATTGATGTACTTTAAAAGATTTAAATTCTTAAAATAACTTAATAAATTTTACAAAAGTTAACAAAAATTAATAATACTGATGATTTTGTTGAGCAAAGATAAATTTTCAAAACCATATGTGAAATAAGAAAGGCAAAATTTTTATGTAAATGAAACCTATTACAAAAAGAGATATATGACTCATCTTGTTTGACAAACAAGAAGCTGCTAAGAATGATTTCTGTACTTGTTTAAATTTTTAAATTTCAAAATGATTAAAGTCTAGATTCGAGTTGATAATGAAACATAGATTTAGCTTAATCACAAAATACTACATTAAACTCAAATTTTTAACAAGTAGTGGAAATAGTACATAATTTTGAGTTAATTTAAAAAAAATTGATCAAAAAAAGAACAAAGATTAAAGATAAGGAAATTAAGTTGAGATTAAGAATCATTTTTTTGATTTTTTTATACATTTGTTTTTCCTGAAAAGAAAACTAATTAATAAAAAAACTAATTTATCTCTCACTAGAAAAATTTTTTAATCACTATACTTAAAAAAATGCCTAAAGTTTAATGCCAACTTTATTAATGAATAAATTTCTTTTGAAAAATGAGATCGAATATATTACAATAATTTTTGAACCCATAAAAATAAGAAAAAACATGTGTCTAGAAAAGTCTTAAATAAAGGCATCTTGAAGTTGATGATCAATTCAAAGAGTTTATCTTTAGATATTAAAATTAATCTTTAAATTTATTTAAATAATTTTAATGTAACATGCTTTACATGCTATGTAGATTTAAAAAATAAAATAATTAAATAAAATATTTTCTCAACCCATTTAATTAAAATTTATAAACTGATTTTTTGTAGAGTTTAGTTTGAAATTTTTTATTTCAAAAGTATTTGTATCTAGCATTTATCAAAACTAAAAATTAAATAAAAAAATGAATTTCAAATATTAAATAAGTAATAAAATGAAAAGATCAATCTTTCATACAAATATTTTTGAAATAAAAAATTAACTTTATTTTTTAAATCTACATAGTATGCAAAACATGTTACATTAGAATTATTTGAATTAATTAAAAAATTAATTTTAATAAATAATAATAAATTCTTTGATTCGAAATGATATTTTGAATTGATCATCAACTTCAAGATGCCTAAATAAATCCAAATAAAAGATTCTAAAATAAAATTAAAAAAATATTAAAACTAAAACATCAACAAATATTAAGTTTCTTGGCAAAAAAATGATGTAACTTGAAAATTAATCATAATTGCGTAATATTTAAAAAAATTACTAAAAATTAAATGAAATTTAATATTTAAAATTTAAATCTCTTCCTAAGATAAATAAAGTTGAATACTCGGTCAGTGAATAAATCATTGATGTTGAAATATTTTTATCTAAAGATAACTTAAAATAGCTTACTATTAAATTCGATACTTTTAAATATGATAGCCTTAAATCATATGTCTGTATCGATTTCAATAAACCTGGAGCATTATGAAAATAAATAAGTTCAAATCAATTGTTTTTTATCGATTCATTTTTCATATTTCAACACCTTTATCTAAAGCACGTGTCCTCTTCATTTCAAACTGCCTTAATTTAAGTATTTGATTACAAATGCTTGGACTCAAATTAACCACCAATGTGTTATCCTATTGCAGCTAATTACCTCATGTTTAAAACCAACACTGTGTTAGCTCGTTATAAGCTAATTTATCTCATTGTTTTCCTTTTTTTGCTCGATTTAAATCTAGGTAAGTTAAAAATAATAACTTACGAATAAAAAATTTATTTTTGTTTAAATTAAAAAAAAAATTTTCAGAAAAAACTAATTTAGTTCATTCGGCATCAATCAATGGCGCCATGCTAAACAAAAATGTATTCGATGATTTATTTGCAGATTTACAGATCAATATTGCACAAAAAAAGTCATTGCCTTTAGGAAAAAAATTAGCTGACAACAAAATGATTGCTGATTTAGTTGTAAATTTAAAACCAGAAATTCTAAATGATTTACTTAGAAGACATGGAGGACGAATTTTGTATGAACAAGATGCTGAAATGGATCTAGATCCGAACAGTTTGTTTATAATGGAGGAAATATCGGACAAAAAACTGACCTCTTTGCCAGATTCACTAAACATGATCGAGAATGAACAATTTTCTACGACCAGTTTTTACATGAATTCTAGTTCATCAGCAAGCATTATTACAGAAAAAGCTGTGAAAACAAGTGAGGAAATTTCCCAAAGTCAAACTATTCTAAGCACTACTCCCACAGATCCATCAGTTACTTCGACTACAACTGCAACTACGACTAAATCAGTTTCGTATCCAAATAATCCTCAATTTGTGGAATGCATCAATTCTTGTGGAACTGATCACGATTGTGTTCGAACCAAATGCTTGTTGGATTCAACTTATTTTGGATAATAATCATTTTTTTTTCTTTTTTTTTTTTAAATTGACAGATGCCAACAATGTTTTCAGCTAATTCCCAAATTAAACATTAAATATTTTTTAGTAAACATTCTTTTGATTAAATAGCATTTGAAGTTTTATTATTGTTAAAATTTTTAAATTTATCAATAATATTAGAATATTTTAAGGTTAACTTAAATAAAAGACGAAAAGAATTGAAAAGTGTTTTTTTAATATTCTTTTTTTTTTTTATAACTGGAATTCTAACCAGAAATTTTTATTATGTAAAATTTAAAATGGAGGCTTAAATAATTTTATTTATGGGAATTTCTAGTTCCCATAAATAAAATCTTCATATTAATTTTAAATCGTCAAATGTTGTTTTTTAAAAAAGATAAAAAAATTATTTATTTGAGTAAATTTAGGGGAAAAAATAAATGTGATAAAATAAATAAATGCTTATGCCTTAATCTAAGAAGAGAAAATAATCATAAACTTGTAAGAGAGATTTGCAAAAAAGGACAATATCGCTATCAATTTTTAACAAACAGAGTTGTTGAATCATGGAATAAATTACCAAAAAAAGCAACATCAGCAAGAACAATAAATGATTTCAAGGCAATAATTGATAAAGAAATATTCAAGCATAACTCATAAGGACTGCAATAGCCTAAATGGCTAAGCGCATATTTGCGCTGGTATAAAGCACTATATCGCAGTAACTACTACTACTACTTCTACTAAATCGTCAAATTTTGTTTTTTAAAAATGATAAAAAAATTATTTATTTGAGTAAATTTAGGGGAAAAATAGGAATGGAAATTAAGAATGGATCAAAGTCTTTCTATTCAGCCTACTGATTCAATAAAATGATCAAAATCGAATAAAAAAGAAAAATTAATTACTTAGGTATTAATAATTGAAGTTTCTTAAAAATTAAAAAATGCGTACAAATATTTGTCAAATAAACTAAATATTGTAAGAGATCAGTAATTCTGATTAAATTTCTCAAATATTGAGTGAGTTTTGTTATATTTAGTGACCAATTTCTTTAAATATACCCCAAAAATAAAAACAAAAAAATAAAAAATTAACATGAAAAATGTACATTTTTTGTTCTTGGTTTGCTTGGAAATGCATATTTTTTCGCATTCCGATATTTTATCAAAATTATAGCAACTAAAAAATTTCGCCTTGATTTAAGTTAGCCTTGATTTTTATCATTAGGCCATTTTTGACCATCAAACACATCTTTCAAAAGTTGGTAAAGCTTCGAAAGTCAAAATAGTTTCCATTTTTTTGGTTGAGCTATTTCCATATCATTTGCATGTTGCAATGTTTCAGAGTTTGAGACAAGATTCAAAAAATTTTTCATATCCAGGAAACAAAGTTTAGAACCCATAACATTATCTACCCACCTTAAAAGATTATTTTTCCTTTAAATCCGGATTTTCTTAGCTCAGTCAACATTTTTTCGACTAACATCCAAGATAAATGAGTTCTTAAATATTTATGTTGGTTGCTTGATTGGTGCCATATTCTTTTATCTCCATCAGGTCATCGTTTAGATTGTGCTGATTTTCATTCACCATTCAAGTTACTTTTGGAAGAGATTCCTTATTTAAGCCAGTTGAAACACTACAGGACATGTTTTTTTTCTTGAAATGATACCATTCAAATGAATTAGATTTTTTTCATCACAAAAATATTGATACCTTGAAATTGTATTTTATTTTATTTTGATTAGAAAGACGCTAAATATTTTTCGATTACAGATTTAATAGAACCCACCAAAAATTTAGGTAAAAACAACAAATTTTTTATGAAAATATCTAATCTAAAGGTTTTCTTTTTTATTTAAAAAAAATAAATAAAATAGATTTTATCTTTGATGTATCTTTGATTATACAAATAACTTATAAATTAAGAAAAACAAAAACGAGTGGACATCTTATGAAATACATAAAAAAAATATGTCAAGTAATAACTAGACAAAACATCATCACAAACAGATCAGCATCGCTCTGGAGCAGTTTAAAAGGAGAAAAAATTTATTCAAAAACATTGGGAAATTTTAAAATAAACTTGGACAACGATTTTAAATATTTACATTTAGTTTTATTATACATATATTTAAAAGGCATTGTGAAATTTAATATAAAACTTCCAATTCAAAAATAAAAAAATTTTATGATTTTTTCTCTAAATGTAAAAAACTTTTTCTGAAAATGAAACAACGTTTGTTTCACGTAAGTCTGCAAAATCTGTGCGAATTCTGCAAAATTGCACCCAATTTAAAAGTATTAAAAATAAAACGCAATTAATTTGCATAGATTTTGCAGACTTACGTGAAACAAAAGTTGATTCACTTTGTTTCATTTTCAGAACAAGTTTTTTACCTTTAGAGCAAAAATTATAAAATTTTTTTATTTTTGAATTGGAAGTTTTATATTAAATTTGACAATGCTTATTTAGAAACGACTGTCAAAGTTTGTCAAAAACACTTAATAGAAAATTTCAATTTCATTATTAAATTTTTTAAGTTATACAAATTAATTATTGATTATTAGATAAAGATTTTATTTATTTTTAAATGTTCAAAAAGTTAACGATAATTATAAATTCGAACCAAAAGTTTGTTTTTGAAATTATAAATGATAAATCACTCTTTTATTTCATTTTATCTACATATTTTAATTTTAGTGACAGATTGCACATGTTTCAATATTTGAGAGTTTAGGAAAATAAGAAATTGTAAGAAAACAATGACACAATCGAAAATTATAGAAAATTAATTATTATTTAGAAAAATTTTAAATGTCAACTTTTCTAAAAATAAAGTTTAAATTTTTGATTTTCTGTTATCTTCACTTTTAGTTTGTTAAAAATAAAAAATGTCTTTGTTTTTTTATTATAGTAAGTAATAAGTTATGTTTGTTCATATTTTTATTAAATTTTTGGATGAGTTTATTGACGTCCTAAATTTAATCTAATTTAATGATTTTACATGTGCTCTGAAATAATTAATAAGCGTGCGCTGAAAAAAATTAAAGTGAGCTCTGAAAAAAATTAAATGATAACTCAAATTTTTATTTTTAATATGTTTTTAAATAAATAATTTTTTAATTAAAAAAATGTAAAATAAATTTTACTTAATGATTAATAAATATTTAAATAACTTTTCTTGGGCGACCTGGTCTTTTTTTTAAATCAAGTATAGGTCTTTTTCCAATTCTTCATCTTGCCTTGGAAACTTGCTTGCTCTTGGTGTACACGATTCATTCTTTACTACAGACTTTCTCCTGCATGTAATCGGTGTTTGAGGCAGTGGATGAATGATTGCTTCTGTTTTGAATCTTTAGTTGTAAGCAAGAACATTTCCGTATTCAAGTTCTTGATTGTTTATTTTTAGAATATTAAATATTAGTATACTGATAAGAAAAATTTATTTATGAGAAAGATAAGGCGATGGTTGACGTAATTTATTTATTCATTTTTTTTAATAAAAGCTAGATATAAACGTTATTGGGCACATAATCAATAAAACAGGGCTCATTTAATTTAATTTAGAAATCATGTTTATCATTTCAGAGAAGAAATTAGTTAGGAGCACATTTCAGTTAGTTAATTTTAAAAATTAAATATATAAAGGCCCGAATTAATTATATTGAAGCCTAATTAAATTACATTCGGGAGCACAAGTAAAATTATTTAGAGCTCGATCAAATCCCACCCATTGAAAAAATTAGAATTTTTTTTTTACAAATGCATCTAAATTTTATTGAAATTTTATTTTTATTTCTTTATTTTTATGATAAAAAAAATAATTAATTGATACATATTATAAAAAAGCGATATTAATTTTTATTGATGATACAAAAAAATATGAGCAAATAAAGGGTGGGATATAATCAAGCTCTTAACAATTTCACTTTTCTACATTTTTATAATTAAAAAAAATTTAAATTATTAAAAAAAAACATAATAATAATAATAATAGTTAATATTCTACGGTCAAGTTTAGTTTAACTAAATTGACAAAGCAGGAAGACTAACGTAGTCCCGCTATAGTAGACTTTTCATTTTTTCTATTTCTACCGACATTGTCCAGTCTGTTTTTGAACTGGTTGATCGAACTTGCTGTGACAACCGACGTTGGCAGCACATTCCATTTGTTCACTACTCGGTTTGATAGAAAGTTTCGCCTTGCTTCACATTTTGTTAGCTGCGAGCAAATGCGATGCTTTGCTCCTCTTACTCCTCCACTTGGTCCTTCATTATTCACTGAACTCATAAGTTCAGCATCATAATACCAATTGACATGATTATATTTGTTGTGAATTTTATAAAATTGAATCAGATCTCCACGCTCTCGTCTTTCTTTTAGAGTTTCTAATCCCAAATTAGCTAGTCTTGACTATTAAAATATTAAAAATTTTAATTTTTTTCAGAGCCCATTTTAATTTTAATTCAGAGCACATGTAAAATCATTTAGAACATGATTTAATTTATCTCTTTCTTTTTCAATTTAAAAAAGAATCGAATTATTTTACAGACAAAAATAAGAATTATATTCAAATTTTTCCAAATTTTGAAAATCAATACTAAGACTGAATTGAAAGATTCATTTTAAAGTTTTCCAATATGAGTTAATAAGCTCGAGAAGATTTTTTATAATAGAATTCACTTGTATGAGTTTTATTTTTGGCTATATTATTTATAAAAATGATTAACAATTTAGAAAAACAAAATATTTTTCACCTAAATGCCTAGTACCAATGATGATAATTTTGGTAAATAAAATTAGACCAACTTTGTTCAAAGTGAACCGTTTTTTTTTATTTTTATATTTTTCAGTAATGAATTAATTTTAAAATATTAAATAAAAACATTTATGAAATTATATTATATAAAAATTAAGACTTTTTACCTTTAAATTTTGTATTTTTTGTTAATTACATTTTGATGAATGAAACCTAGTTTGTCCCAGTGGGAAAATGGAATTGAGTCAGTGCAAATTTTGAATCAGTTAATTTTGTTAAAAATTAATTAAATTTTATTTAGTCATTTAATTATAAAGATTAATCAGGTGAGAACTTTGTTTCATGTTAATTTTCAGTTGGATACTTTATTTAGTAGCGTTCTGAAAATATTACCGACCAAAGAACTCTAGTTCAGGCTCAAGATTAAATTTTTTTTTGTTCACTCTATCAAATTGTATTTCTTTCAGATTATACTAAAAAAAAAGCCCTAATTAGACAAAATTAAAAATATGTTTATCATCTTCGAATAATTAAACAAAAAAGTTTATTTTATTCTATTTTTATCATTGTAATTGAAATTCTATTTATCTTAACATTAAAAGCTCAGAAAAGTTCCTTTTAATTAATCTCATTATTTCATATTCGGTTTTGTTACTTGATGAGAGAAAGAAAATTATTTATTTATAAGAAAAAAGTTTAAAAAATGATTAATAGCCAAAAAAAGAAAGAATAAATTAATAGTAAAAGCTAAAAGAAAATATACAAGTTAGAGCACAAAAGCTAAATTATTTATAGAAGGAAAAAAAGCTATTTTAAGTTTAACTGGTTTTACGTTCGATATCAAAGAAGATATGACAAAGGTGAAAATTAAACAAAGGAGTTGACTATTTGATATATCTAGATTCAAAACCAGTTAAGTATTATACACCAGTTTGGCAATCAATATACAGAGGTGATATATAATGTTGGAGGAAATATCAAATTTAATTTTTAGAATTTACCTAACTGCTGAATTTTGAATAATTTATATTCTTTTGAAATTAATTTCAAAGAATGAGTTTAAACAAGGAAAAGAATAATCCAAAATTAACATTTAAAAAAAAAATTTTAAAAGATTTTAAAAGATTTTTTGATATTTTGTCATTTAGATTACATTTTTAAATCAAAGATATTCTACTTAGTTTAACCTTGAGTAACAACATTCATTTATTTCTATTGATTATGCAAATAAAGGCTAATCATTTGAAAAACCAAAAAATGAATGTTTCAATAGAAATTAAAAAAATATTTTTTTCTATAAATAAATTATTTTAATTTACAATTAAGTAAAGTTATTAACCGTCAGGTCATTTACTTGTAAATTTACCAATAAATCAAAAACACTTAATTCCAAAAGCCGCATTTTACTTTAAGTGCCATGTTTATGAATTATTTAGATTAAGATGATTAAGTAATGAACAAATTCATAAACTAAATAGACCTTGAATATTTTTATTAGTAATCTCGTAATAGAAAAAAGAAATTAATATGAAAATTTTTCTCTCAATATTTTAATCAAAAGTTTCACCTTTAAATAAAAAATAAAAGAATTAATCAAAAAATGATAATCTCGTATTTAGAGTTATACCTGTCCCAATTAGCCAAGCTCCAGCGAATATTTAAGCAAAAATATTTGAGATTTAAAGGTAAGCTGTTTTATGACAATCAAAAACCATGAATCAACAATTTTTTTTCTTTTTTGTTCATTATCATTAATTTAATTTTCAATTCATCATAAAGAAAGATTAAAACAAATTCTCTAAAAAATAAAAAAATAAAAGGTAAACCCATTCAAATTCTATTTAATAAATAAATAAACATATTTAGAATATAATAAAAACCTAGTTTTATTCAGGACTGAATCCATAAACGCTGCATTATTAAATCTTCGAAAAATCTCTCTCTCCAAATAGAAGCTTTTAGAAAATTTATAGGTATAATAAATCTTTTTTAAAAATTATAAATCTTTTAAATTGTTTTTTAATATTTCAGAAATGACTACTGATACCAAAACAATAACTATTGATACTGACAAGCCCAAAACATCAATTTTCAAAGACAAAATTTTTTTAATCAAAGGCCTTCGGTTCGCGCTCACATTTTTTTATGGTCAACTATTTGCCAACGCAATTTACGAAAATTTAATTCGTGGTATATCCTATGCAATCGAAGATCCAACTACCTTTCCAATAATCAAAATAACAATTGGAGGTCTTTTTTTTTTCATTACCATATTTGCCATGGTAGCAATATGGAGAAAAATTCGCATACTAATTTTTATTAGTGCAGTCATTCTGATATTATTTTCTCTTTTTGCTTTAATTGTAAGTGTTATTGATTTAGTAATAAGAAACAACAAAAATCAATTGACTGGCACCGAGCTAAAGGTGAATATAGCAGAGATTACCGTGGAATCAATTTTTAGAGTCATAGCAATAGTTCTTCATTTTTTTATGATAAAATTGCTCCGCACATATGATAGAGTGCCCTCGTCAGCCTAATCAAGCATTGTGTGATAGTTTAGTTCTTTGAATAAAATTTTTAAATATTTATTTTATTTAATTAATAATATTTGTTCACTTGATTGTTTGTGTAAGGCCTAAGAATAAAAGATTAATCCGAAAGGTTAAATTTTATTTTCGTATCAAAAAATATTTATGAACAATAAAAATTTTCAAATGAATTAAAACTAAAATTAAGATCAAACCAATTATCTACCGAAAAAAAAAAATTTATTACCATCAGTACAAAAAATGTTGAAAATGTCTCTGGACATAAGTCTAAATAAAAATTAAAATAAATTGCTCATTTATCTATCATTTTAAATTGAACTAAAAGAAACAAAATAAATAACTCTTTAGAGAATTTAATTTTTTTTATCTTAACTTTTCTTTTTTCCATGAGATTTCAGTCTAACATATTTGAATAAGATTTAACCGGGATGTGAAGTTCATTTCAATTCGATCTTTTCAATTCAGAAAATTAAGAATAATTTTTTTATTAAAAGAGATAATTAAGTTCTATAAAATGCTTAATTTTAAGCAAATTTGCTTAATGCAGTAAAATAAGTCTGCAAAATACTCTGCAATTTTCTGCATTTTGCGCGCCATTAAGAAGTATTCCAATTCCAATTACTTTGGCAGAGTTTTTGAGACATATATTTTGGGATTAAGCAAATTTGCTTAAACATTAAGCATCTTATATAACTAAATTATTCCTTATATTTAAAAAACTTATTAAAATTCAATAGTATTTGTTCTTTCTGAACTTTCTTAAGAAATACTAATCAATTAGAATATGGATAAAATTTTAGCTAACTTTTTTAATTATGATATTTAATAATAAAGACTGATTTTCAGAATCAAAATCTCTAATTTTTTGACTTTCACGAAATCGGTTTCTTCAATATCTTTGATAAACCCAATATTAAAAATGAACATTAACTTTATAAATTAAAATAGTTAAAAAACTTCTTTTCAAAAAGGAAATTTAAATTTTCTTTTAATTCTATTAAGTTATTTTATTTTAAGTACACGAGAAATCTTCGAAATTATTTTGAAAAGCCACAACTTAAAACAGTTACTGTGATTAACCAAGCATTGGCATAGGAAACTAAACAAAAATATTCAAATACACAATAAAATATTTGAATAATATATTTAAATAATTGGAATTAATTAGATTTTTTATTTGTCTAATTTAACAATAAACCAAAAAAGAGTGTTTTCTTTATAAAGCTGAAATTACTCCATTTTTTTAAAATTTAACTTCAGGTGATGTTTTAAAATAAAAGGTTTGTATATAGTTGATTTTTTTATTTTAGTTTAAATTAATTTAAGCTTAAAGATTTACTGTTCAGAGTAAAAATTAGTATTTTTAATTGGTACTTTTAAATGCTGTATCTAAATAAATAAATTTTCTATCCAATTTTTATTAAATATCCAATCTATCTAATTAATTTATTCTAAAATCTAAGTTTCTTCTATTATTTTTTTCTAATTGATCTTTAATTGATTCTTCCAAAATATTTATTTAAAAATTTTAAAGAAAAAATTAAAATCTACATTGAGTTTTCCAAATAAAGGCTCAAACAAAGGCTTTAAATGATATTTAATTTCAATTAAAATATATTACAGCGAAACAAAGTTATATATTGAATTGCAAAATTTGAAAATATTGATTAATATTTAATTTTTACTATAGATAAAAATTCATATAATCTTTTATCCAGTTGAAAATTAAACAAATTATGTATAATAAAGTTTATTGATTTATTATTAAAAAATTGATTAAAAAGACCAGTATTTTAAAAAATGAGTTTTAAAATTTTGATTTGAAACTTACACTTTATCATAGACTTCAATTTGCCTTAAAAAAGTTATCTTAAATACAAAATAAAATAAAATGCATTTATCTATTTTAATACTTATTTATTTCTAATACATTTCATTTTAAATATAAGAGTTTTTTTATTTTCTCCATTACTTAACTAACATGTTATATTATTTCCATTTTTGTATTTAAATTTATAAAATTAAGCAAAAAACTTTTTAGATTTTTTCTGTAGTTTAGACATTTAAAATTGTTTTTATATTTATTTTAATTTTATAATTTCGAATTAAAACTCAGAAATAAAAATTACATCTAAAGTACATAGATAAGAGATTTTTAGCCACGATTTTAGACAAATTCCAATAATCATTATTTTTATTATTATTTATTGTTTTGAGCATCATAGACAAATAATAAAAAAAAATTTAATTAATTGAAAAAAAAAATAAATACAAGATTATTCGCGTAGCAGTATTTTAAGAAAGTTGTTTTTTAAAAGATATATTATGAAAAAAATCTATTTTTAAAGACCGTTTAAAATTTTATATAGTGAGTATTGTCTGACTTTTGTAAAAATTCTTCTTCTATTTTAGAAAAAATGAATTTAATCGAGTCGACTATTCCATTATTATTATCAGTATTTATATGTTGAAATTGATGTTCCTGGATCAAAATCAGTGACACTTATGTATATATTCTTTTCTAAATTAGACAGTTGTTTACACAGGGAATTGTTTTTTTGCTTTTAATTATCATAATATCCTCTTAGATATGTTAATATATATAGACAGGTACATTGTTTGTGCTGTTTTAAGAAAAAAAAATTTGTTTTTGGTAAATTTGCACTATCTTTTCAATCTTTTCAAAAAGTTGAATAAAAAAGGAGATAAAATACCTCCCTGTTTGACACCTTCGCTTGTTTCAATCATTTTGCTTACTTCATTTTCATGATTAACTTTAATTTTTGAAATACTGTAGTAAGCATAAAGGACCCTCCAAAAGCATCAGGAATTTTACCAACTAGTTTAACAAATAGACCATCCCTCCATAAATAATAATTTGGAAACTAGGTTTGTTGTATTGAAAAAAACATTTACACTTTTAAACCGAGAGTCATAAATTTAATTAAAACTCTAAATTTGAAGGACAGAAAATTTTTTATCCAATCTCTTACCCATTGAAAATGAATCTGATATGATTTTGTTTTATGATTGATTCAAAAATTTTGGCTTTATCAAGTTTTTTAATAATTATATTCAATTTTTGTTATTCAAATAATTTGAAAATGCTTTGACAAACGTAAAAAGATGTAAGAGACGACTGAATAAAGCAAAGCCATTCAATTAATGATTTACCAATTTTCGAAAAATTAAATAGTATTAATAGTATAGTGTTGGCAATCGATTATCAATAATCGATTTATTATTCGACTTACTTTTAATCAATTAATTTATTTTAGTCGAATATTAAATCGACTAATTTATTTTAGTCGAATATTAAATCGGCTTATTTATTTAAGTTGATTATTAAATAGACTAATTTATATCGAAATGAATAGTTATTATGTTAAAAGTTATAATTTAATAGTTTAATAGTTAATTTTTAATAGTTATAATGAATAGAATTAAATTAGCAAAGATATTCTTTTTTTATCAATAAAGTCTTTATATATATTTTAAAAAATTGACTAGATTTCCAATTTAACGATTTATTTGAAATTATTAAATTTCTTATTATTTAAAAAAAAAAAATTTAAAAATATTTAAAAAGATATATGGTTTATTCTTTCGTCTTTTTTAAAAAAGTTAAATACAATTTTGAACTTGCAATTTGAAAAATGCGATGAAATTTAGTTTCTATTTTTGAAATATTTACAATTTAAATTTGCAATGTTATTTCAATTTGATCTTAAATATAGCACTTCAAAGCTCTTTTATTTAATTTAATTTTTATAAATTTATTTTTTAAGGATTTTTTCTAAAAAATTCAATGTATAGTAAATTCAATGTTCTTTATTTATAAAAATTAATCTTTTAATTTTACTTGTCATTTTTTAGATAAAAATTATTATGGTTAGTTAAAAAAACAGCTCTTGAATACTGATACTACCATCATTTTGTTGATTTTTAGCGGATTTAATTTATTTCTTCTATCCCGGACTGTATAACCGGTTGCAGAAAATAGTTGTTCTGATGGTACTGAGGTTGCTTGGATGCAGAAAATAGATTTAACAACATAAAAAAGAATTGGTTAGGTTCTTTATTCATATTCCAAAAAGATAATGGTTCTTTATTTTTGGATGACTCTGAATTATATTTATATATTCCTGTTTCGATTATATTTAGTCTCGCAGCGGTTTTACTGATATTAATATCTTTATTAAAATCGAATAATTGGAGTGTAGATTTTCTTTTAGAGTTAGAACCTTTTTGTTGAGATGTTTCGAATGAATTTAAGGAATCTGGTATATTGCTTAAATTTACAATATTTTGTTTTTGCTTTTGTTCAGTTGTAGATTCGCTGATAATGCTTTTGATACTGTTCTTAGCTTCCTTTATTTACTTCTTTCGTATCTCGTCAGAAAATCGACCGAAAAGTTTAGTTCGAGCATCAAGAAAAGTTGATGCAAGTATAATTTTATTAGTAAAAATGCAATATCTTACAGTATAGATATTTGTCCAATAGTATAATACTTTCTTTAAGACTTAAGCAATTAATGAATCATTTGGATCTATTAATAAACTATCCCGTAAACAGCCAAAAGTAGGAATTACAATATAATTTGTCACATATTTACATCCCGATAACTCAAGAGTTGCATTATAAAAAGGCTCAAATACCTGGATTATTTCTATTAAGTTGTTTTTATCAAATTCACTGATCAACAGATCTTCATTTTTACGACGAATATCGGGTTGAGTTAAAGCGTGATTTATTGCATCTTTTTGTTCATATAAGCGTTCTATCATTACATAAGTTGAGTTCCATCCTGTTTTAATATCATGTAACAATTTATAGTGCTCAATATTTAGTGAAATTTGAGCTTCAGAATGATATTCACCTAACTTATTTGATTGACGAAAAACACTGACTATTTTTCTACATTTTTCAATTAGATCTGCATAATTTTGTTAACATTCGGCTTCGTTATTAGTTGAAAAATTTTCATCTCCCTATTTCAATCTCTATTTCCAATAATAATTTAAAAAAAAAAACTTTAAATAGTTTAAGTTAATTTAAAAAAAATTAAATAAATATACTATACGTTTGAATATTTTGACATTCTCTGTAGAATCAAATTTAATACATGCTCACAACAGTTAAATTGGTTTATTTTTTACGCACCTGTGAAAAAGATGTTCTAGGTTCTTGTGCATCCGAATTAAAAAGTGATGATAAATTGGTTATGTTTGAATAGTTATCATTTACAATTCCTACTATTTTATCCATTATATTATATTCGTTTAAAACAATTAAAGGATTTTCTTTTATGGCCTTACTTTTATGAGTTCCTGGAAGATTGCGAACAGAGTTCTGGATCAAAGTCCAAAGATCGAGTGTTACTGATTTTGACGAAGCTTTTGCTAAATTAGATTTAATCTTGATTAATGTTCGATCTCATATAAATAAAATTTTGCATATTTCAAAATCTCTTCTTTATATTTCATAAATATTACTAATAATTTTGGATTGAACAGTCTTAAAGATCAGAATTGAGACGTCGGACGATCGAATGCCCTAAAAATTAATCAAATTTTAAATTTTTGAAATAAAATTATATATGATATTACAAATTTCCTGATAATTTTTTTCCGTTTCAAACTTAAATTATCAGATAATTATGGAAAAAAAAGAGATTTAAAATCTAAAGACGATATCTTTTGAGTTATTTCAAGAACAGGAATCAAAATAAGGCAAAATCAACTCCTTAAAAAATCGAATTTTCGAAAAAATGAAATAGCTTAATGCTTGATTTCTAAGACATAAATTTAACCTATGTAATATTAAAGTTTAAATGTTTTATATTTTTTATTCTATATACCCATATCAAGGTTTTGATAATTAGAAATTTTATCAATAATCATCACTAAAGGAAATTTAGGATTAGTATCCGCAAACTTATTCGTATATATGATTAAAACATTGACCGGTTACAACCATTCATTTTTTTGAAATAATGTATGAAGTTTTACCAGAGGCATTCAAATTTTTTGGTACTAGTTCCTTTATATGTCAAAGCTTCACGATCTAGTACAATTGTACCTAGGACTGATAGACCGGTTCCATTTTTTAAAAAGGCTTTGAAACCAGCTCTAAAATAAAACCGGCTTAAACAAATGAAACTGGTTTATAAAAAATCGGCTTGATAAGTAAATTTATAAAAAAAAACTTTATTTGATAATATAGAAGGATTTCTATGAATCTTACATATGAAAATAATGTTCTCTCTAAAAATTGAAAAAATCGCCAAAAACGTCAAGACTTTCTCTCAAAATTACTCTCCTTATTTAATTATATGATTCAATTCTTTAATATTTGCTTTTTTGAAAAATTTTTCTTTGAATATCATTTTAAAAATAATATCAAAAATTACAAAAAATTATAAATTTTTTAATTATAAAATGTCACAAGCTGAATCTATTTTTATGGAATCATCTTCAGAATCAAATGAAGATGAAAGGGCGAATACGTAAGAAAATAATATATCACAAACTGATTCTACAGTTAAGTCTCCAATGAAGAGAAGACGAAATGAAAGTAGGATATGGGATCATTGCATTGTTTTAGCAGACGGGAGTAAAAAATGTAATGTTGAATTTTGTTCTCAAAAATGGAAGGCGTCAACTGGTAATTCAAACATCATAGATCATTTGGAAAAATATCATTCGTTTATAATAAGACCTAAGAATTCAAAAGAACAAACGGCGCATATATATGAAAATACCCAAAAACATAATACAGTCGATCAAAATAAAAGAACAAAAGCCTTGTTAGATTATATTGCCGAATCTTTTCAATCATTTTCAATTGTTAATTCTAAGGCTTTTTTGAAATTCTGTTATTTAATGGATAACCGTTATGTAGTTCCAGAAAAACATAAAATATCTCGTCTATTGGATAATGAATTTGAAAATTCAATAATCAAGCTTAAAGCCTTAATAAGTAGCTTAGACTCTTTGGTAAATATATTTCTTAATTTGAAAGTTTTTTGATAAGAGAAATAACTAAATTCAATTTTTTAAAGGTTAACCCATCAACAGACGGTTGGATCACTTTAACGAACCCTATATGACCGTTAATTGTTTTTTCGTTGACAACGAATGGGTTAAGAAAAAATTCGTTCTCGATTTTTTTATTTTTTCACATCCACACGATGGATTGCATATATGCGATTCTTTAAAAAAGTATATTTTTCAAACAAATCTTCAAAAATAAACATTTTTTATTGTTTCTTTTATCTTTAAGACTCTAAACGAATTTGATTTAATTCACAAAGTTCTGTCAAAAACTACAGACAATGCACCAAATATTGTTAGTGGAATGGAATACTTACAAGCTGATCATACAATAAATTCAATCATTTAAATGCGATGTTATCATATCTTAAATTTAGCTGTAAAATATGGTCTCGACTGTAAAGAAATAAGTCAATCGATTTCAAAAATAAGATATGTTTGTAAAAAAGTTAATGCGTCTTCGAAATTGGAAGCCGATTTAATAGCTCACCAGAAGGCATGTGAAGGAAATAATTGTCAGTGTCGCTTGATATTAAAATCAGTTGGAATTCGACTTTTGACATGATAGATAGAGCAATGAATATTAGAAAATCTTTGACTGCAATTTCAAAAGACTTAAAAGATGAGAAACCAGAAGAAAATATACTCTTAGATTTAGAAGATTTTAAAAATGCCAGTCTAGTTTTAGAAATTCCTGAACCGTCTAATCAAAGTAATTAATTTAAAAAAATAATTTTTAAAACGTTTTAATTATTATTTTTAAATTAGGTACATTGGACTTATTGTTAATTTTATATTAATTCAATATATTGTAATATGATAAACATTTATAACTGAGACTGACTTGAATTTATGGCATACATATAGTATGCCTAACAGATTTCACGCTCTTGTAGCGTTGCCTTATATTACTACTACTATTACTCCTACTACTAAAATTTGAATTAATTTAAGTGTAATTGAATTGAAATTAAAACGGCTGAACCGGCTTAGAACCGGTTTTTAACCGGTTTTATTTTTAAAATCTGCTTTAAAAACCGGCTCCATTTATTAAAACCGGCTTTAATTTAAATTCGGTTTTAATAAAAAACCGAATTGAAGCTGGTTTCATGGAGTCGGTCTACCAGCCCTAATTGTACCATTTATTTTATGGATATTTTCGTTCCACTAAACCAAACACACAAACTTGACTTCTCTTAAGATCTTTTCTCTTATGAAATTTGACGTGAGCGTATACTGGTTCGTTAATTACAAAAAATTTTCAGTGTCTATCTAATTTTAAAGCTTTTTCTTCAATTCCTAAGGGTTAGGTTTACCGATCACATCATTCCTTACTTTTCCGTCTTAATTCGTTTCAATATAACTAATAATTTTAACAATCTTTAGTTGCGAAAACCAAAACTTTATTAAAGCATTAATAATATGAGGTGACTTTAAAAAAAATAAAAAAAAATACTTAAAACGCTGTTTTGGAAATAACAGCACCAACTTAACAGCACCAAACAAGTCGCTGTTAAGTCGCTATTTACCCTATCTAAAAGTATTAAAAATAAAACGCAATTAATTTGCACAGATTTTGCAGACTTCCGCGGAAGGTGAAACAACAGTTGTTTCACTTTGTTTCATTTACAGAACAAGTTTTTGACATTTAGAACAAAAGTTAGAAAATTTTTTTATTTCTGTATTGGAAGTTTAGTATGGAATTTCACAATGCCGTATAGACCAAGGGTACAAAAAATGTGAAAAAAAGAGATGTTTTTTTGCGATGTGAGTTGTCTCGAGATTAATATGAAATTAAAAAGACTTGTTTATAAGTCAAGTCAAGTCAATTACTTAAATTGTTTTTTATCAAAAGTCCGAGTCCGGACTTTTAATTTTTTTTTTTAAATTCCGAACAAAACGAATTTTTTGCCGTTCCAGATAGTTAATGTGGCGGACATATAAAATTTTTTTATTAAAATTTAGTAAATATTTTGAATTTGATTTTGATAATTAATTTTTTTAATTTGAATTAAAAAACATTCCTTTATTTAGACAGTTAGAAATTTTCTAAAAAAATAGATTTTAAAAATTAAACTTTAGTTAATAATTTTAGTTCAGTCGACTAACAATAAGTTAAATAAACTAAAGTTAAGACTCCTATCACTAGTCTCGAATCAAATTTTGAATTGAACGAAAGATATGGAGAGGGAGGACTGCGTCATACTGTAACATTGATTGTTAAGCTGGTTCAATTTTTATTATTTGGATTTTCTTTTTTATAATGTTTTAACTTATTTTACTTTTATTTTTTAATTCTTGATTTTTTGATTTTTTTTTAAATCTGATGAGGCTTTAGCTCGACACAGAAAAAACAAATACTTAAATAATAATAAAATTAAAATTAATTATTTAAACAATTAAAAAAGATAATGAGGCAAAAATAAAAAAATATACAAATTTTCTTAAGTACTAAAAAATCAAAATCAAATTCTAAACAAAAATAAAAGTCAAACTTTTTTTCTAAATTTTAATAAGAAAAATTTATATTTGACATTTTACTTTTTCTTACCATTATTGATTTGAATTGTATTTGAATCTACGTAAATTAGGTTAAATTTTTTTTGATAAATTTTTCGTTTGAAATTTTGGTAAATTGTAATAAAATTTTATTTAAAAAAAAAATTAAAATTCTTTAATATTTTGCACATTTTTTTACAACAATTTATGTAAAATATAGTAAATTTATGGTTTTTTTGCTTTTGTAAATTTACCAAAAATAAGGTAAAAATACTACTTTTCATTGATTAATCGTAAATTATTTTTTTAGTTTGTTAAAGCAAATTTTCAAAAATTATTAAACTTAATTGGGAAAAATCCATTTGATTTTTATTTGGATAATAATGAATAAATTACCCTCTTTTTTGTATACTTATAATGTATTTTTTTTATTAATATGAAATTTTTATTTTTAAATTACGCTAAAATTAGAACAATTTTTTTTTCTGTATTTTTTAACAAAACCTTTTATAACAATTTTTTTTGGAATGGAGACTGAAAAGGAGGCCAAAAGCCCTTCGGGATAGTCCTAGGTGTAAATCCCTCAAATTTATTTTATTAAATAAAAAAAAAATTGGGAAAAATGCAAAAAAAGTAGCAATGAGGGTCGAAAAAATCAAACCAGACTTTGAGTGCTTAGATTTGGAAAAAATCAATCAAGTTAAATCAAGAATGGTTTTTCCTAAATAAAAGATATCTAATTTATAAAGTTTATTAGCATAATTAAATGAAAAAAAAAAATTTTCTTTTGTATGAAATAGGTTTTTATCTTTTATTTAGGAAAAATTGATACATTTTTTTTAAACTTTTTAAATTCAAATTTTCAATTTGTATGCAAAAATCATCCTGAATTAAGCCATATTTTACAAAAAAGTTTGCTTCAGTAAATTGATTTAGACATATTTGTGCCAATCTATCTTGAGGTATCGTTTGAACGTAGTGCTTATTAGTGAAAAGTAAATAAATAAATTAGAAAAAAAGATAAACTTACTTTTCGAAAAGCTATTCGGTTTAAGCAATTATCTAAGGCTTTAAAAATTGAAAAAGTGAAGCAAACTTATTATAAATTTATTATATTATTTATCAAGCAGTTTTTTTAATAGTCCTATTTTTCACAGTATTTTTTTACTCAACGTCCACTTACGTCAGCTTTGATTCAATCAATACGTCATTTTGTAAGTGATGCTGAATACTGAAAAAAAATCCACATTGAAATTGTAAGATTTTTTTTTATTGTGAAGCTGGTCGAGCCAGAGCTCCTTCAGCGAAAATAAAAAGTTTTAAATTATATTAAAAAAATATTGAAAAAAAAAATGTTTAAAAATAAAATAATTTCGTTAAAAATTTAAAAATGATGAATAGCTTCAAGATTAAAAAGTCAAATAATTGACTTCACTTTAATTCTACCTATAAGGCTTAGATAGCAATTGACTTGGCTCAGAGTCTCTAATGATAAATTTTTTGTTCTGATTTAAAGAGATTTTGTTTGAATAAATAAATAAATTGTTTATTTTTATTATCATTGTTATTGCTGTTTATTGCAACAAACGCTTCTTGGTGGTGAGAAAAAAATTGAAGATATTACAAATTAAAACATGGATTTATTTGTTTGGTTTAATAATATTTTTATTTAAAGAAAATCCAAAACTGCTTATTAAAAATATTTTTTCCGAAAGAAATTTGAAAAAAAAGTAAAAAAAGGCCGGCCAAGTAAAACACTTGATAAATTGTTTTAAAATTTTGTTTAAATTAGTTTGTTTTTTGTTTTGTTAGAGTTGGCGTAATTCGAAATCCGACTAATTGATTTTACATTTTTTTTTGTAGAAATCGGTGCCCTTATTTTTGTTATGTACTTGTGCCATTGTGATAGTAGACTGATTAATACTTAATTTGTTTAACTATCAGAATGCAAATAATTTTTTTTTACTCAAAATTATGAATTTTTATAAAAACGATTAGCAATTAGGTTATTTGAAAAAATTAAACATTGAAAAATTTATCTATTTTTCATTTTTTTTTTACAAAGTCAACATAAATTAAATTAAATCTTTTTAATAATGTTTACTTTCTTTTTAACAAATTCATAGCAAAATTCACAACTTAAAGTTGGCGTGATGCAAAGCTTCCATACTATCTTCAGATTCGGTTTTTGACCTTATTTTCGAATTTTACGTATATGAAAACTTCTGGATACCCAAATTTTTAGAGGGGGCTGAAAATTTTTTTTTGGCTAGTGGGGTCTGAAACTTTACAGCCTTATATTGAGTGTAGGGCTGGTAAACCGGTTTGAATATTAGAACCGGTTTTAAATCCGGTTTTGAATTTGGAACCGGTTCCAAAAACCCGTTTTGAATTAGGAACCAGTTTCTAAACCGGTTTCATAATTTTTCATGATACTTGTAAAATTAATATTTAAAACCATGGTTTTTAATGTAATGCATTATAAAGGCTTTATTATATAACTATAAAATTATTAAATTTAAAACAAAATAATTATTGCGAATTTATTTATAATTTGTTTATTGATTAAGCTAAATGAATGAAAAAATAAAAGCTGAAATTGAAAATTCAAACTTTTTATTTTTAAAATTAAAAAATAGGACAATAAAAAATTAACTTTTGAGCAAATCTTTTTTTGGCTTGATAAATCAAAATTTAGAAATCCTTTGTCAATTTTTCAGTTACTTTCTCAACTAAAAAAAGCTAAAATTCACTATAAAAATGTTGCCTTTTTGGTTTTTCCTTGGATTATCTCCTTGTCACTCTTTATACCAATACTATTTAAATTTGAAATAAACACAATAAAAATCTAATAAATTTAAACAATAAATTTTTTTTAAATCTAATTTGAATTTTTAATTTACAAATTTATTAAGTAAATCAAATAAGTTTTAAAATTTTTTATTATTGAAAAAACATATGAAAAAAATTTAATAAATTAGAGACAAAAAATCAATTACAAAACCGGTTTAGAACCGGTTTTTGAAATCGTTTTGAAAACAGAACCGGTTCTTTCAAAAACCGTTTTCAAACCGGTTTCACGGAACCGTTCTACCAGCCCTTATTGAGTGCATTTTATTTAAGCGATTTTATCTCAGAGCTTTACCAATCAAACCTACTCGACCGACACATTTTCTGATAGAGAGAATTGAAAGATCTATATTTTGAGCTAATTATCTTGAAAAAAAATTGAAAATTTTTTCGGAAAAAAATCCGAAAAATTTTGACATTTTCTTAGGGGTGCCAGATGACGTTGGAGCTGAAATTTTTTTGTAATTACTTTTGATTTCATCAAAACGAAAAAAACTTTTCATTGATTAGTTCGTTTTACGATTCAGTCTATGTAGAACAAGAAGACCATTTTTTACTCAAAAAGCTTTATTCGGTAAGGTCCAACAAAACACTGGCCAATGCAGGCATTTTATAACATCATTAATTTAGGCATTCTGGCATCAATAGCTGTATTTTATACAAGAGTGTGAATAAATGCAACATTTCAAGACGAGATTTTTTGATCAAACTTATCGAAGAAATCAAAAGTAATTACAAAAAAACTTCAGCTCCAACGTCATTTGGCACCTCTAAGAGCACCCGTTAAAGGGTTTTGAGTCAAGAAAATCAAGAGAATTTATCTCCTAAACGTGTGTTATGTCGAATCCGTTTATTTGGTAATTACCGTATTCCCTCGTTCGATTATGCTGCACCACAAGTTAAAACACGTCTTTGGACCATGCACCAAAGTACATCTCGCCCATGCTATAATGTTGTTAACTTTGAGCGCATGCTCTAATAGCGTAATCACGCGTTTAGGTCCGCATCAAACACTGAAAGCCTTAGTTTAATGCGTCATCAAGACTCGATTTTAAAGTAAAAAATATAAAATAATTTTTTTTTAATTATGCCTTTGGTGCAGCACCAAAGATTTAGAAATAAAAATATTAAAAAATTCATTTTTTATTTTTTTCGTTTTAAAAAATAGTAAAATTCAAGTTCTGCTGCGGTATTATTTTTATAAAAATTCAATAAAAAGACTAAAAAAATTTAAAAGATAAACAAATCGATTCTATTAAGAATAAACGACTAATTGAACTATGTTTTTTTTTGTTTTTAGAACCTATTGGTCGACCCCTTCTTCTAACTACGGCAGTTTCTTGTTCTTCCGAAGTTGGCATAGCTGGAATTGTTGTTTGTATCATCACCGGAATTTGACTTACATTTCGAAAAGTTGATGGAACATTCTGGCTAAAAATGGATTACATTGGATGGACCTACCTCCCACATTACTGGATGACAATGCTGATGATGACGAAGATGATCCAAATGTAAGTCAAATTCCAATAGAATTGTTGATACAACAACAATTCTAGAATTGTTGATACAACAACAATTCTAGAATTGTTGATACAACAACAATTCTAGCTATGCCCACTTCGGTAGAACAAGAAACTGCCGTAGTTAGAAGAAGGGGTCGACCAAAAGGTTCAAAAATAATTGTTCAAAATATAAAAAAGCATTGTGTGGATTTTGTACAATAAAATTAGAGAGTATTTGTAAAAAATGCGATTGACCGTTGGTGTTTTTTTTTTAAGTCAAAGAAGAGACTAAATTTTAATAATTTACCATTTTTATTCAATGAATTCAATAATTTCAATAAATTTAAACTTAAAATATATGATTTATCCTTTATTTTTGGTGCTTTTAGTGTTAACCAAAATATTTTTTTGCAAATTATGAAACTGAACAAAACTATGGCTTTCCTTTTTTTATTCATTTTGTTTAAAAATTTTTAAGATCGCTCAAAAAAGGTCCAATTAAAAAAATAAAATAAATTTTTCTTAAAATTTACTCAAATTTAAGAAATTAAATGTTAATTTTTGACATCTTTTTACACAATTATAAAATTTTGAATATATTCTAAGATTTATATATTTTTTTTGTTTTTTAGTAATTTAAAAATGCAATTTAAGTCAGCCATTTCGTTTGCTTACCTGTTAAACATTTTAAACTAGCTAAAAACAAATCAGAATGGCGAAAAGAGATATTAAACCGTCTAAAATAATCATAATTAATAGCAAAAAATATAATTAAAATATTTTAATACTTAAGAATAGTAAGGGTCCTGATGTAAACATTACAAAAGCTAGTTTCATTATTCGATGAAAAATGTTTAAAAAAAAACTGTTTTCTCTGCTTGTGTGACTAGCACACAGATCAAGCTAATGAATGGAGTAAAATTTTTCAAAAAAATCTAAAATAACACCAATTTTGAATAAAACTTTATTTTTATACAAATAATAAAAATTAAATTAAACTTTTTATTAAAGAGAGAGAGAGAGAGAGAGATGAAGAAAAAAACGTAAAACTAAAAATTTCATTTGTTCACTTTTCTCAATTTACAATGTTTGAATTTGTTGCTGTACTTGTTCTTGGCCAACATAAGCTCTAGAATCAATTTGACAAGATTAAATTTATTTATTAATAAAAAAAAAAGAGAGAGAGAGAAAAAAATTTACGTCTCAATTTGACCAAATTTCTAATGCGCGCCTCATATTTTATCCTCATATTTCTTTCGTTCAACAAACTCTTTTGCAAATTCTCTTAAATCACAAGATCAAACATAAAGCTACAACAAGAACAAAAAAAGTCAAATATTCTAAAGTTTACGTTTTGTTTGCCGTAAGTTAGACTCGAGTACCAAAAGGCTAGTCGTCAAGCATTCAACTCTGTGTATGAGCTGTTGATTTAGAAATATCAAAGACGCACTCGGATACGCTTGGCTAGTTGGCTTTTGTTCGTCGTCTTTTCTAATCAAATTTTCCACCGATAATGGATTTTTGCATTTGATTAGTTCTGACGCCACTGATAGACGAGAACTTGACGAAGACGAAGTTGGCGAAGACGCGTTACTTGCACTAGAGCCATACTCGTCTCTGTAATTGCTTTTGACTGAGCAAAAATCTTTACATTAATTAAACAAAATAAATTTGGGTTCGTTCAAAAAATGACAACAAAATCCAACCTGAAGTTTTGATTAAATTTTTGCACGAATTTTCTTCCAATTCAGCTCTTTGGTTGAAACAAAAAAAAAAACACAAGCAAACACATTAGACTAATTAGAGGAAGAAGAGGAAATTAATTGTTACTTTTTGGTGTGCACAAAACTGCTGAAATAGAACGAAGCCAATTGGTTGTACTGGTCCCGGTTTTTGTTCGACTCCTCAGCACACTCGCTCTCTTTGTCTCTGCACACATTGACCCGCTTGGGCGGTCGTCCTGGCCGAGATCTAGCAAAACACAAAAAATCTCATTCACTTTCATTAAAATTAAAAAAATTCTTTTTTTTTTTAGGAGTGGCGCAAAGTATTAATAAAATAAGCAAAAAAAAAAAATTTCTTATAAGTTTTGCAAGCCTTAACACTAGAAGCACCAACGAGTCAAAATGACTCTTTTTCGATTTTTAATCACTAATATCTAAATTATTCTAAATGGTATGAACATGAAATTTATTTTTCAGCATAAAAAAGCATTAAATTTTGTAAAATTAATGAGAGATTATATCAAAGGCTATGTTTTTGCGCACAATCAAGCATACACTACCAGAAGCACCAAAACGAGTCAAATGACTCGGTTTAAAATTTTGAATAGAATTAATTAATTTTGAATTAAATTTATAAATTGAAATTATGAATATGGCTCGAGTATTGAGTATTGAGCCAGGATAATCGAGAAAATGTATCCCCTAAGCGAGTACCTTGCCAGACTCGTTTATGCAGTAACTATAAAGCAAAAGTGTGTGTTCCAAATGTAAAAATTTTTGAGCTAAAGAAAAAAGGAGTGTTAAGAAATGTGAAGGGTGTTAGAAAATAATTTTTTTCAAAAGACTTAAATTTGTATTTTTTACTAGTTAATTTTCATTTTATAATAAATAATTGTTCAAAATAGTTGATATTTGCTTTTGTAGTGTTAAAAGCGAGTAAAAGTTGAATACCCAGAATTGGTGCAGTCCTCGTACAGAGTGTCAAATTCGTTAGGCGCAATGAGCTTGCATCGATTGACGCCGGGCTGAATGGCGCCGAGGCCGCGCAAAATCCTCACTTGTTCAACATTGCACACAACGGGCACAATGTCCAGCCGCTTTAGCTTGGTGTAGACTGTGTGCAGTCCGCCGACTAGATGTTTGAGGAACAAGTCGAATGCTTGTGGCAGACAAATGAGCAGTTTGCTGTCGACACAAAACGAGGCCACGTGAACACTGCGATAGTCGATGATGCTGCATCGGTTGTTTTCGGGCGTGTTGCGCGCGATTGGCGCACAGCACTCGTAGCTCAGCTGAGAGTGAGATATTGGGCTGGTGAAGTTTTTGTGACACTTGAGCAAATGGGTGGGAGGCGTTGGCACTTCATCTACTTGAATGTAAACGTCATTGTGGTCTTCAAATTGGTCGACCATTGTCATTCGAAGTGTTGAGTAAAATTTTTCTTCGAACAAAAAATCAAATAATAATTTAATTTTGGCGAACAAAGAAAGAAAGAGAGAGAAAGAGAGAGAGAGAGAGAGAGAGAGAGAGAAAAAAAATTCGAGTGAAAATTTACGATTGGATTTTGGGGCTGGAGCGAATTAGAAAAGTTATTAATGAGATCCGAAATGAATATATCCAATGAGAAAAGTAAAAGAAGGTGGAGTCTTCACAATGAGTTGTTAGTCGAAATTATTTATCTCCAATTCTCCAAGTTAACATTTAGAGCTATCTAACAAGACACATTAATAATAGCAGCGGCTTAGGGCTTAGAAAGAGAAAGAGAGAGAAAGAGATAAGGCCCATTCCAACTTGTTTCTCTCTCTCTCTCTCTCTTTCTTCTTTTTATTATTTTCCACTTTTTTGCCTGTTGAAACAAATTGAAATATCGTCTAAATCGACTAAATTTATACGCTCCGCCGAATGATAGATTAAATCTTCTAGGCGTAGAGATTTTTGCTTAGATATTTTGCTATCGGTAGTATTAGGTGTACGTATAAACAAAATGTTCAACACAATATCATTTCTAGTGAGTAATAATAATCAACGTATTAATTTACTTAAATATTTGTGTTTTGTTTTTGAAAAGTACTGTTTGGAGAGTTTGAGCAAATCACTTCACTTCAGAGTCTCTGAATCACTTGAGCTGCATGGTTCTTTTTGACTTTTAACTCGAGAATTAACAGTCAACAGACGAAAGAGAAAAAGAGAAAAGGAAAGCAAAATAAAGAGAAAGAGAGGGAAAATCAATTAGCGTACACATATTGAGATATGATAGACTTTGATTTGAATAAGCATTGTCACCAGTGTGCAAATGCTCACTTTGTGTGTATTTCATGGTTGTTGAGAAAAGTAGTGCCATTAGCGCTCAGATTTTATTTAAATTTCCGCCACTAACAATTCTAAAAAGATAAATAATAAATAGCAAATAAAGTTTTTGTTTTTTCTTTCTCTCTTTCTCTCTCTATCTCTCTTTCTTTCTTTTATTGTTTTCCATAAAGACGCATTTTGGAAGGCAAACACTTTATTCTAAATGAATTTTGTTCAAACGACTCTCAATCTATTTGAATAACATAGCAAAAATTGAACATTTTCCTATTTGATTTTCCAAATGGGCCATTAGCAAAATTTTTTGAAACTAAAATTTATTTTACTTAAACCAATAAATATTTTCAAATGAAACAAAGTTTGGTCATCAAAAGTAATTCAATTGCACCAAAAAAGTCCTTTGGTGTAGGTCCTTTGGTGTAGTGGTTTGAACACCCGACATCAATCAGGAGGTCCAGGGTTCGAATCCTCATCCAGTTATAAAAAGTTACAAAGAAATCACGAAAGCAGAAAGAAGTGCAAATCAAAAGTAATGACCCAATGCTCCACAAGGAGTGAATAAGGAAAAAAAGAAGTGAAAAAAAATCCATTTATTGGGCAAAGTAAAATTTTTGATCAAACTTCATTTTTCAAAACATTTTAAAATAAGTTTTAGTTTATTGAATAAATATAAATGGCACAGTTAGTACTATGTCTGTGAATTATTTTATATATATGTTTTTTTTTTTTAAGAATTAAGAAAAAAAAGAATTAAAAAAAAAGGTTTTTAGTCGAGTCTATTTTAATGTTATTTAGTGTTATCTTCTCATGTGTGTTTAAAATTATAAAAATTTTGTTAATAAAAATAAAAAATAAAAATAAAAAGTAGAAAAATAGTTACATATATTGAAAGTAAATTCCTCCGGAACAGAAAAAATTAATTGATTTAATTTGGTTTAATTAATTCATTAAGAAGGATTTTGAATTTTTTGAATCTTAAGTTACCCAAACAAAGCTCAATAGAGTCTAAGATACCGTCACGAATGTAAAAGTGACGCTTAAGATCCAATTTAAGCTTACCAATATTATTTAATAGTGATTCAAGATTTTCTCCCGTGAACTCTAACAAGCGCTTGAGATCATTTCCAAAGGAAAGAGGAGAACTGTTGAAGATATTAGAACATATATACTGAAATATATTTGAAATATATTTGATTTTTGTATTATGCTGTCGCTGTAGATCTTTGTTCTTGTTTTTTTTTGTTTTAAACCCGAATAAAGAACAATAGCGGTCGAAATTTAACAAAAATTTAAAAATCTGCGATGAAATTTATTTGTGCATTTAAAAATGTTCTGATCAAATTTAAAAAAAATGAACTTTGATCAAAAATTTTACTGGCCATTTTTTCTCTTCTAATATTTATTTTAAAAATTTTTATTTGTCTGTTGAAATGAATACCCAAGTCCTATCTTTCAGCAACAAAATTTGATATTCAATTTATTAATTGTTAAAATTGTAATAAAAAAATTCAAGACGTATTTTTTGTGAAAAAACCACTCTGACTTCGGGAAATAATACAAACACTCTTTTTCTGTTTGTGGCTATTTCTATTAAAAAAATGAAGAAATCAAAAGCTTGGTGACTTTAAATTTGATTCAAAATAAATTTTAATCTCAAAGGAAAACAATACAAATGAACATTATTTATTTATTTAAAAAATAATTTAGGCGAAGCCTTGGCCGGTTGGAATGGAGACTTAGTCCTTCCTTTTAGCCACATGATTGATTTTTGATGTCGCACAATGTTGCAAAATAACAAAAAAGTTAATTTTAGATTGAGTTTAGCGTTTAAATTTTTAAATGTTAGAAAAGAAATTTACAATTTATATTAATTTACCTAATAAATTAAAAACTCATTATGTAAACTTTAAGTAAAAAAAAATTTGAATTAAAATTCTATAATGTAGAATAAGAATGAATTTATGAAATTGGTGCTATTTTAAGGAAAAAATCGAACGGAGTTTTGAATTTTTTTTGGTAATTTACACTGTAATTACGCATATCTTCATGGATTTGACTGTGGGTAAGACGACTAAGAACTAAAAGTATGTTAAATAAATTTAAATGTATAAAATTTTTAATTTAATTTTAACTAAAGGTAATGGATATTGTAATAAAAAACGGTGGTGATTAGTCAAATAATAAAAAATCTTTTCCTTATGAAAAGATTAGTAATAAATAAAATTTTTCGCTAAAATATATTTTAATTTTAAGTCTTTTTGAAAAAGTTGCATTTTAGTTTTTTTTATTTTAGGTTATTTTAAAATTTTTATTTCAAAATTTTACCAAAAATTGTGTAATTTTACGTAAAATTAAGTAAGAAACGGTAAGCAATATTGAGTTTTTATTATTTTTTCAGAATAAAATTATTTCAATTTTATTGAAAAATGTTCAATTTTTACATTTTTCTTACCAAAAACCTGATTTTTTGGGCCGTAAGCATTTTGGGATGGTTTTACCAAAATTTACGTATTTTAATGTAAGCTTACGTAATTTTACGTAAAATTACATGTTCTTACCAACTAAAATTAACGTAATTAAGCTTACCAAAAATAATGTAAAATTACGTAATTTAGTCGATTCTGGACATTTTATAAAAGCACTAGTATCTATTTTCTAGTAATTGAATTTTCATATTTTTGTGTATGTCGGCTATTCTGGTTTTGAATGGAAAAAATTTGATTGAGCGTAGAATGCGATTTTGGAGTTTTTTACAATCGGGTAGCACTTTTTGAGCTGAGTTTTTTATGGCGATAAATATGAAGTCTAATTGTGATCGGATGAAGATTAGGACATTAGGATTCATTAGAATTCATATTCAGTTGGATCTATTTTAGATTATTCTTTCCCTCTATCTGAACTCTTTTTAAAAGAAGCTAATAACAAACGAATTGGAGTAATTCAAAATTCGGCACTTTGGTATATTCTAAAATTATAACATGTTCAGACATTTTGCATCATCAAGCTTTTAACACTAGAAGCACCTAAGTGAATCATTTGACTCGTTTTATGAAAATCTAATGGATAAAAAAATTTATTTTAAGAATAAATTTTAATTGAGGGTAATAAAAAATAGCTAAATAAAAATATCTTGGGCTAATGGTTAAAAAACTTTTGAATATTTTTATACAAGACTCATGAATAGCTTTGTGATCAAGAGATCAAAGTTGAAGCTTGTAACATTCAAGCTATCTTTACAATTCAATAATATCACTTTGATTTTTACATATTTAGCAAAAAAAAATTCGAAAAATTTAATCCAAATATTTCAATTTTTTACTTTTTTAAATTACTTTTTTAAAAATCAATTATATAAATTTTTATTTTTTTATTTTTAATAAATATTTTATAAAATTAAATAAATGAAGTGTTAATCAGTGGGCACTAGCCTGTTGGTTTACCTTGAAATTGAAAATAAAAGTATCTAGAAAGTTGTGTATTCATTTCAATTCGATCGTTTCAATTCTGAAAGAATTGAATAACTTTTTTACTGAAGGAATAATTTAATTCTGTAAATATGTGTTTAATCCGAAAATAAATGCCAGTAGAAACTCTGCAAAATAATTGCACAGTTGATTAAAATACTTTTCAATGACGAGCAAAATGCAAAAAATTGCAGAGTATTTTGCAGACGGTATTGTGAAATTTTAGAAATTAATCAAACACATATTTTTGTTTTATTTTTACTTTTAATTTTTAAATTTTACTTTTTAAATAGCCTTTAAGGTATTCATTGAAATAAATAATAAAACACAATACGGCTTCAAATTCAATTTAAATCATCACGACAAATAAAAATTGACGATAAATTTTAGTTTGAAAAATTTTATTCATTAATTAAATGTAAAAAAACGCGTTTAAAAACATTTAATGCACCTGTCAAGTTTACCAAATGGCTGCATCCTTCTTTTGGGCATCAGTCTATGTTTAAGTATTCTATTAGTCTGGAGATAAACACCTAAAATCGCATGTTGCTTGCATTGACAACAACTTTTTTTTTGGTTTTAAATGTTGAAGAATGTCCTAAAACACCTTTCATATAATGAATGGCTACAACTACACTTAATATCTTCTAATATAATTTCAAACAGAAAGCTGAAAAAAAATAAAGAACTCAGCCGCTCTGCGCTGCGATTTGCACAAGACGACTAAAGTGGCTTGAGCATCAGGCATAATCCCTCTAGTCGCATTATTTTGGACACCTCAAGGGATAAAAATGCAAGAATATAAAATAAAAATACTATAAATAAAGGTGATGTATCTATTCATAGAAAATTAATAAAGTCAAACAAAACTCATAGAATACTTTTTGATAGAAAAACATTTAATGGAAATGTACTCATAGAATTTTTTTTCATAGAAATTATGTTCCAAGCTTTATTAGAAAAATATTAGGATTAAATTAAATTAAAATTGTTTTTTTTTAAAACATATTTTAAATGTATTCACGTTTTATGGTAATGTGAAATTTTAGCACAAAAATTACGGTACAAAACGTAAAAACTAATTGTGCAAAAATGGTTCTATAAAGACTACAATATTGTACAAAGGATATGGGGCAATCAGGTCTGAAATCGGACTTTTCACATTTTTTAACTTTTCTATTCTTGGAAGTTTTTAAAGGTGTTTTAGGGTTTTAGGTCATATCTCGGCCATACTTTATCGATTTTTCTTAAATTATATACCAAAATGTTCAGAACAGAAAGAGAAATCTAAAAATCATAATATGAACTCAGGAAAATTTTTCGAAAAATTAATTTTCCCTGAAAAACCTAAAATTTGCTATGCCTGACTTTGGACCCCTCGGGTACCCCCATGTCAAATGACACCCCATAAAAAAAAATTTTTTTTTTTTCGGATTGCTCAGTGTCTAAAACATACTAAAAAATCAGATCCTGCATTGAAACTCTTCTTGGTCAACTTAAATTTCTTATAAAGGTTTAGTTTAACTATTAGTTTAATATAAAGAAAAGTCAAATAAAAAACAAGTTGGTATGAAAGAAAATTTTTTTTTATATTTTTTTATTTATTAATTGATTCATTCAGTGTCAGAAATTTCGTTTTCATTTAAAATTGTGTTATCATTTTCATAATTTTGTTGTTTATCGCAGTCAAAAATAAAACTATAAAATGTTTTGCTTCTATTTGAATCTAACTTCTTCGGATTTTTAATGAACTTTAAGATCATTAAAAATTAGAATAAAGCTTAATAATTTCAATGGATCCGATTCAAGAATGGTATTGTGATTGTAAAGCTGGTTCAAGAGTTTTTGGAGCATGCTCCCATGTAACAAGTGTAATATGGTCTAATATATTCAAATAGAAGCAAAACATTTTATAGTTTTATTTTTGACTGCGATAAACAACAAAATTATGAAAATGATAACACAATTTTAAATGAAAACGAAATTTCTGACACTGAATGAATCAATTAATAAATAAAAAAATATAAAAAAAAATTTTCTTTCATACCAACTTGTTTTTTATTTGACTTTTCTTTATATTAAACTAATAGTTAAACTAAACCTTTATAAGAAATTTAAGTTGACCAAGAAGAGTTTCAATGCAGGATCTGATTTTTTAGTATGTTTTAGACACTGAGCAATCCGAAAAAAAAAAAATTTTTTTTTATGGGGTGTCATTTGACATGGGGGTACCCGAGGGGTCCAAAGTCAGGCATAGCAAATTTTAGGTTTTTCAGGGAAAATTAATTTTTCGAAAAATTTTCCTGAGTTCATATTATGATTTTTAGATTTCTCTTTCTGTTCTGAACATTTTGGTATATAATTTAAGAAAAATCGATAAAGTATGGCCGAGATATGACCTAAAACCCTAAAACACCCTTAAAAACTTCCAAGAGCTGTAATTCATAAACTAATAACCCAGGAATCAAATTATTCATATATTTAGAATCAGCTCGTCGAGATCTACAAGAATCACTATAGAAAAGTTAAAAAATGTGAAAAGTCCGATTTCAGACCTGATTGCCCCATATCCTTTGTACAAACGAATTCGAAGCTCTGCAAAAACTCTGCAATTTTTGCATAGTTTAATCAAATATTTTTTAATGGTGTGCATTTTTGCAGAGCTTGGAATTCGTTTGTACAAATTTGTACTCTTTACCAAATTATTAAGTTTTTACGTTTTGTACTGTAATTTTTGTGCTAAAATTTGCCCGTTTTATTAACCATTGAAATATTTTTTTTTTAAATAAAAATTAAATTTTTTGTAGATTAAAGGAAAATTATTCTAGAAAAAAAAATCTATGAATTGAACATTCACCGAAATAAAAGCTAGAATAAGAGAAATGATAAAAAAGTAGTTTAAGTTTTTCCATTAGGATTTCATGATCCAGACTTTTGATGCCTTTCGTCAATGTTTTAGCCTTTCTCTGAGCTCTATTCAGTTTGTTTACAGTACTGCTACGATGAGTGTCTTTTTGGTAAATTTTAAAGGTAAAAAAGGCTAAAATTTCTTCAATTATGTATAAAAACAGAAAAACATTAAAAATTGATTTTTAATAATTTATAATTAGATATGATGAAAAAAGTAAATTTACGTAAATTTACCAGAAAAACACTTGTTGTAGCAGAACTGTATTTGGGGTAATGAATTAAGTACGTTTCAATTCAATCATTTCAATTCGGTTCTTTGCCAATAACTTTTGAATGGAATGAAATAAACTGATTGAATTGAAACGAACTTCATAACCCCACTGTATCTGCTTCGTTAAACTCGAGTTCCATGCAGCTATAGCATAATCTAAAAATAATGCAACTATTTGAGGATCCCTTCCTCTATTAATCAATTTAAGATATATTTTATTCATAATTACAATTTTTATTATTATTTATTTACCTCTTGGATGTTGAAATAAAGATTGGAAAATAAAAAAAATAAAATATTATAAAAGTTTTAATTATTAGATAATTTTCTTTAAACATTCTTTCTTTTTTTTTCAAGCTCATTGACCATAACTTTGGCAATTCAACATGGGTCAATCATTCTGCAATCAAATATTAAGTGTGACAGTCGAAATAAATGATTGATAGGAAAAAAATCCATTTTGAATGTATTTTAAGTTGTCACTGCATTAAAAACAAATATCCCGATTTTTGACTTTTGATGCTGGATTAAATGACGAAAATTAAAAAATTAAATAATTTGAAATTATTCTTTAATTAAAAACTCGCAAAATAATACTAGTTAATGATTAAAAATTTTTTTTTAAATTTAATTGTAAATTCTAATTTCTTTTTTTCTTCCTAATTCTATTAATTAATTTAAAATAAAAAACTATTGGTCATCTTAAATTAAAATTTAAAGTGGATTTTTTTCCATTAAAAATATTCAAGTTAGAAATGTATTCGACTGGAATCTTTTTCTGAACCTTTTCTACTTGAGTTTTTTTAAAGTGAAATTTTTTGATTAAAAAATTTGGTAGTTTTTAAACTATTGTGTCATTAGCAAATTGCGTAGATAATTTTTGTCGCATTTTCTCATTTTAATCAAATTCAGAAAAATAAATATTAAAATTTCAGCAGATACCTTAATCAGTTGATTTATTTATTAGTTAATGCGCTTATAGATAAAGCTAAAATGTTTTTCAATTAATTTTCAAGTTTGTTTAAATTTTTGCCATTGTGAAATTTCATACAAAACTTCTTATATAAAAATGAAAAATTTTTTTACCTTTTGTTCTAAATGTCAAAAACTTGTTCTGCAAATGTAACAAAGTGTAACAACTTTTGTTTCACCTACCGCGAAAGCCTGCAAAATCTGTGCAAATTAATTGCGTTTTATTTTTAATACTTTTAGATGGGATGCAAAAAGCGGAAATTCCGCGTTTTAGTCATTTCCGAAAAAATTGCGAAAATATTTAGCGAAAATTTAAAAAAATTTTTTTTCTTTTTTTTAAAATAACTTATCTTGCAGTAAAAATTTAATTTTTCAAATAAACACAACTAAAATTTAATCGAAGCACAGTAATAATTTAAAATTAAAAAACATAAACTGTTGATTTATGAATTTACTAAATGAACATCTTTGGAAAAAGTACCTCTAAGCTCAAAACCGAAGAGGCTCATAGCATTTATTCGAATTTAACCCCGAAGAAGATGACCGTACCGATCTAATAATCGCCAATATTCTTGTGCTAGTGTCAGTCGTTATCAACAAACTGGTAAAAGTAAAAGATGGTTATGTAGCAAGTATGGCTTTAATGTAATTCAGACAATGAAGTTAAATTTTTTTGTTTTTTATTAAATTGAAATTAAAGTTTTCCTTAATTTCCCCAAAAATTTTCCGTAGTTTTTTTATGATGCGGAATTTTCGCTTTTTAGTCACTAATTTCGCAGAAAAAAAGTAAAATATTTGCAAAAAAAGTTGCGGAATTCCGTAAAAAAATTCGGTTTTCCGCGTTTTGGGCATATCCAAAATTGTGTGATAATAAAAAAAAAAATCAATGTTCACAAATCTAGCACGATCGGACGGATCAGTGAACAAAGAAAAGACATGACCTGGAAAATTTAAAAAGGTATGAAATTACCTTTATTTAGACACTATCTTTTATAACTTGAAATATTTAACTTTAAATAAAAACTCATACTTTGAAATTTAATATTGAGCAAATTTCTATTTTTCGTTATTGAAGTTTTTAAATAATTTTTAATCAAAAATTTAAAAAATTTAAATAATTGAAATTAATCACATTAAAATTTCAGCATTCTTTATTTATTTAAATTGAAAAAAAAATTTATTATTGCCAAAATCAATTATTACATATTCGAGTCTTTTAGGCACTGTGAATTTTAGAATGAATATTTAAATCTTCTTAAAGTTTATAATTGGTTCTGATAGTAGAAGTTATTAATTTTTTTTCTATTTTTTCTAATTTTATGTTCAATAAAATTAAAATAAAATTACGCGATTTATTAAGATAAATTATTAGAATTTATTAAGATTAATTTTTTGCAACACATATGGTCGGCCTAATAAAAAATATTTTTGATGTTAAATCTATAAAAACTTTATATCATAAAATCATAATCAAGAGATTTAACATCATTGTTTTATTAACTTTTCAAGAATACAAAAAAGAATATTTGAAAAATTAAAAAATATTCTAAGCAAGTTGAAGTTAATGAATCATGATCAAATGTAAATCAAAATTTTTAGTTTTTGATTTAAAAATAAAATTTTTATCAATATTTTGTAATTTTGCACTACAATATTTAACTTTGTTTCGAAAATATTTATTGATATTTTGCTTAGGGAGTTGGAAACCTTTTCAGATGCATATGCACCGTAATTATATAAAAATTATCTAAGAAAAAATACAGCTAAATGTGCTAAAAAAATTTACGAATTGGAAGCCCATAGAGGCATCAAATGAAACATTACATTTCATTAAAACTAAAATTATTTTATTTTCCCACTTAAACAAATTAAATTTTAGAAAATTGATGTTTTTTATTCTTAAAAGTTTTTATTAAAATCAATTAAAAAATTTAAATCTTTAAAGTTTTTAAATGTGAAATTTTGTATATGAAAATAAACTTGACATAAAATGCCAAGTAATTGCTTAGGACAAAAATTATTTTTTTATCTTTTGATCTTGATCTCAAACTTCAATTTGCCAAATTTTTAAGGTTAAACTAACAAAAAAATTAAGAGAGAAGCTGTGCTTAGGTTTGAAAAGATTAAAAAATAAAAAAATATGTAAAATTGAAGTTTTGCAGCATTTAATTTTTAAAAAATGAAAATTAGTATCAGGCTTTTTTATTTAAATTTTTGAATTTGATGTGACACCAAAGCCAAAATAAAAAAATAAAAATACTTGAAAAATATTAAAAAATTAAAATCTATTTTTTTAAAAATAAATTTCATTTTTCGAGTAGCACTTAATTTCAATTTTCTGATAGATAATTTTACAGAAAATTGTTCGAATTTTAGATTTATTCATTTTTTAATTACAGTAAATATTTGTTTTTTAACGCTACACTTAAAAACTATGAACTTATTTCTGTTGCCTCAAATAAATTTAAAGTTGCTTTCGTGATCATAGATTTTCATCTATTCAACCCTAAGGCTTGAAAATTCAATTTTTTTGAGTTAAAAGGTTTTTAGTGCGGCGTTTTTCAGTTATTTTGAAAATATTATGAAGAAAAGAACATTTTTCAGATAAATTTTACAAGCTGAATTTTAATATTAAATATAAATTGTGAAGTTCGTTTCAATTCGATCTTTTCAACTCAGAAAAACCTGAATAACTTTTTTACTAAAATGAATAATTTAGTTTTGTAAAATGCTTAATGTTTAAGCAACTTTGCTTAATCCGAAAATATATGTCTGCGAAAACTATGCACATTGCAGACTTATTTTACTAGATTTAGAAAATTTGCTCAAAATTAATCATTTTAAGGTTCCCACCGGTCAAAACTACAGCACTATCTGAATTTGAGTATTTCGACCTCAAATTTGTAATCTGCATATATGAAAACCTAGGAAATTCAACTTTTTAGGGGGGGGTCAAAAAAAAATTTTTTTTTACTACCCCTCTCAAAGATTAGGTTTGAAGTATTAATAACATATTTTTCAGGTAAATCTACAGCCAAGACGGTAGAACATTTAAAAATATCAAACAACCTATTGGTTTGATGATAAAAACAATTATAAAAAACTAAAAATATATGAAATATAAAATCATGTGACTAAATTCGTTTTTTAAATAAAATAATAAAAATTAAAAATTACATTTTTTTTAAAAAATGGATACTTTTTGGTCAAAATTTATGGGCTTAAAAATCAAAAAAAAAAAAGTGAGCTCAAGCGTTTTTTCAGAATTTTTTCTAGTTTCAGAATCTGCATAAAAAAGTAGGGTTCAGGGGGTAATCCACGGACTAGATCCAAAAATACTGAAAAAACCTTAAAAATTTCTCTTTTTTGATCCATTATCTTGGTCATAAAAAAATTAAAACCGCAAGACAAATTCACCATTTTGTTGTTGAGACTGTTAGCTTTCAGAATATATGTAAATAATTGGAAATATTAAAATCAGATCATGAGATATTTTGATTCAAAGACAGGCAACTCTTGGGCTAATACCTAATCTTTGAGAGGGGTAGTAAAAAAAAATTTTTTTTTGACCCCCCCCTAAAAAGTTTAATTTCCTAGGTTCATATTTGCAGATTACGAATTTGAGGTCGAAATACTCAAATTCCGATAGTGCTTTAGTTTTGACCGGTGGGAACCTTACATAACTAAATTATCTCTTTTAGTAAAAAAGTTATTCAGGTTTTTCTGAATTGAAAAGATCGAATTGAAACGAACTTCACAACCCCTAGTTTTAGTGAAAACAAAGAAAATAAAATAAAAATAAATTGAGTTATTGTAATAGAATTAGAACTTTTTGCATGTTTTTTGAAAATAAGAAAAAACTGTATTCAGATAAGATTAAAGTAGATGATGAAGAAATCTTAATTGTTAAGGAAATTTGTTTATTGGGGTTTATTATTGATCAAGATCTTAGCTTTACAAAACTTGCTTCTAGTTTATCATTTCAAGTTAATAGGAAATTATTTTCAATAAAAAGAATTTTCTATCTTACTACTTCAGTAAAGGTTCAGATTTTTAAGACCTTAATCTTACCGTATTTTGACTATTGGTCTCCACTTTTATGCTATTTTTCAAAATAAGCAATAAATAAATTAGCTAACAGTTATTATATCTCTATAATTAAACTTTTAAACGTAAAGCTTGAAGTGAACAGCTTTAATGAACTAAATAACTCTGTAGAGATGTATGGTCTTTATTCTTTTCAACATAGAATTTTTGAAAGGATGTTAACTTTCTCTTACAAATGTCTTCTTTATTGCAATTCTCTCCCTAATTTAAAAGAAAAATTAAAGAAAAATGACTCAAGGAATTTGAATTATAATTTAAGAAACAGCAATAGCCTAATTGAACCGATGGCCAAATCAAGAAGTGGAGAAAAAACTTTTGAATATTTTTATTCAAGATTGATAAATTCCTTTGTGATCAACATATCATTGTTGAAGTTTTCAACGCTTAACAATTCAATTTTCAACAACATAAATTTAATTTATTTAGATTTTATTTCAAAATTTGAACTATTTAACTTAAAAACCTTGTTAAAATTATTTAATTAACAATTAAATCAAAAAAAAAAATCTATTTCAATTTTGTAATTTTTTTTTAATCAAAAATTACTATTTTTAATAATGATTTTAATAAATGAAGTGTTTATTAGTCTCTTGAGGCATGGGCACTAGCCTGTTGATTAACCTTGAAACTTGAATTAAACTTTTTAATTAATTCAATTTAATTGTATTATTTTAACTTTTATATATTTATTTAGTGCTCACTCGTAAAATTCATCATCATGAAAATGTTCCATATCCAATTTTCAATTGATAAAAATAATTGTTATTTGTCTATAATTTTATTTTTCTGAAATAGATACAAATCAAGCAAAAAATGTATTTTTTTTGAAATATATTGGTGTATCTTTATTTAAAAAAGAATTAATTTAACTCACTCATTAATTTTAAATGTTTGACTTATTTCTGGCTAAAATTTATGCATTTTTTTGTGAAATTTTGTGACAGTATTTGTTTTAAAAGCAAATTTTTTTTTTATTCTCCAAAAATATCGTTTTCTAAATAAAGGTAATAAAAATAAATCACCAATTTAAAAATGTATTAAAGTCTAAATCTAAAGCGAGTATAAAAGTCTAAAATGTTAGTTAATTGAACACTTTACAATTCAACGTCACTCCAATCATTCCAGTATTCATTTTTGATTGTTTTGAAATGACGAACCAGACCAGGACAATATCTGACCAAAAATTGTCTCAATGGTCCATTATCGTAATAGATCAACTGAGTAACAAAGCAAAACAGCACCACATCTTCATTGCTAATGTTATCTCCGAATAAATATTTTTTGCCATTCAAAAAATCTTCCAATGCTTGTAAATCTTGTTTGCCAATATGGTAAACTTCTTCTGCACTATGCCGACCATAACCTTGAATACTAATTGCTTTTCTGAGCCTTGGCTTGAGCAATTTAAAAATAAGATATGGCATGCCTATATCGGATGCTTTACCAAACATAAATCTATGGTAATACATGCTCCATTTAAAGCTTTCTTCTAACAATTTAAAAAATCCTCTAGCTATTGCTTGGTCAGTCTTGCTCAATGATAATGTCAGTGGCTTGTCGAATTTTTTGGACAAATGTTCAATTATGAACTGTGAGTCATGGTATTCACTTTCATTTAGAGTGATATAGGGCAATTGTCCTTGCGTGGAGCGATCTAAATAAGAATATTCGCTTTGGTATTTTAGACCAGAAACGCGCAACCAAGTTTCTAATTTTAAGCAAGGCACTGAAAGCGATGGTTTTGTTTTGCTTGACGGAAACTGATGAAGAATTACCACATCTTTTGGATAAGACTTTCGCTTCTGGTTTCTTTTGTATTTGAAATAAAAGCGTAGAGCTAATCGTAAGCAAAAGCAGCCACCGACTGCAAGAGCGATTTTTTGTAATGTTTGAATAGAGGGCGCTTCTATTGTTAGCTGCATTTTTCTAAATAAGCTTCAAATATTTTCTAGTAAATGTTAAATTATTTTACAGCGTCTTTTTAGGGGTAAAAAAAAACAGATGAATATTTTGCTATGAAAAAATATCCAAAGACTAAATAAATTATTTTTTTAGACACTCTTTTTAAATAGATAGTCCCACAAGCATTTAAAAAGTCTCATTATATCAACTTAACATTTTATCACCAAAATTATGAGTAAATTTTTAAAAATTTTTAAAATAAAATTACTTTATTTTTGAATTTAATTGAAATGATTTAAATTTTTTTTAATTTTATCTTTTTTCTTATTTTATGCTAAGATAACAAAAAAAATAAATTTAGCTTAAAAAATATTTAGAATTGATTTTTAAACTTAAATTAAATGTCTAATAACTATTTTAATAATATAGGATTTGATCACTTTTTAAAAGATGAGTTTTTTCGGGCTCACAATTTGATCAATATTATTAAACTAAATATGTGATTATTTTTCTGTGTATTAGACTTTGATTTCAAGTTTGCAAAAAAATTGCATTTTTTCTATCTTTTATTTAAAATTTTATTGTAACTATTTTAAAAATTATTTTACTCATCTAAATTGAAAGCGTTACTAATCATTAATTATCAGACTTCTTTGAAATATATAATTTTAAATATTTAACTTATTTCTTAACTGATATTTAAATCTTATTTTTACATTGATTCAAATATACAAAAAATTTGATTTTATAAAATAATGAGAGATCTTTTTTCTAATGTAAAAACAGATTATTTTTCAGAATTTAATCTATTTTCACATGCATCATGTTTTATGAAAATATATAGTGTTAATTCGATAATATGAATACAATCTAATATTAATTGAAATATAAAACACTTCCAAGACAAACAAAAAATTCAATATTTGATATCAATTTTAATTAGTATTAGTTCTTAAGGAAATATTTTTATGACAAAATGCATACAATTTAAATGATTGTTCTTTTTTTAATATTTTATTTAGAAAGTATCTTGGAATCAAAAGGCTATTCTGCCTTTTCTTCTATTGATTATAAATTTAATTCAAGTTTTTTAGTTGACAATGAATTTTTACAATCATTGACAAGCTATGACATCACTACCATTGATCTAATGTGGAATCAGCTTAATTTTAGCCATTTAAATGACCAACATGAGCATCTGAAAAACAAGACTTTGATTTTAAAAAGAATTTCAAAATTTCAATTAGCATATTCTCAATCAATTTTAAATTATTTTGGAAATATCTATATTCAAGACAGTAACATGGAGTTTTACATAGATGACAAGAGCCTTTCGGAACAAAACAATTGTTTAGAATTAATAAAAAATTGTGGAAAAAATTCGCAAATTTCTGGTAATAAAAGCAACCATTTTGTCAAATTATCTAATGTTACTTATCCCCAGAAATCATGTCCAATATTTTACTACAGATCGTCTGTCATATTATCTGTTAGGTTTGAGCACATAAGCCAAATACCAAGTTATTTTGATTTTCCACTTGTTGAATATTTGGATTACATTTCTTACAATGCTATAAACAAAATAGAATTTAGAAACTTTAATAAACCTATTCAAAAAAGTCTTTTTAATTGTTTAATAAATGGTTTAACTTTTGAAGTATCATTTCTAGAGTCCAGTCTCATCAAAATCGAAGACTACACTTTTTCAAATTTTTTCCAAATGAGACGATTACTTTTTCAGCTCCATAACATGAGACAATTCCTTCAAACCACAGACAATACTTGGATGCAGTATTTAAATCAATATAATAAAATTGAAAATCTGAATGATTGTAATAGCTTAAAAAAAAACAAACTACAAAACACAATTTATTGGAAAATGTATTTAATATTGGAAGATATCAGCAAAAATTATGACTATCCGGAAAAGGATTTTTGCAAGTTTATTTCCTTTCCGCATCAAAATTTTGTATTTCCGATTATTCATTCAAAACCTGACATGGAATGTACATGCACCCTAGTATGGCTCTTAATGAACTTTAAACTAGAAAGTTATTTTGATGATCAATTTGAACCGATGTCGATGAAAACCAACTCTGTTCAAAACTGCTTTGAAAATATTGAGCAAAAAATAGCTGAGTGTAATTTTGGTCAAAAATTGTCCCAATGCGGAGTAGAACTGGATCTGAGCGAATATTTATTTAATTGTGACAAGAGTGAAAAGTCTAAATGTCCTTTAAAAATTGTTGAAATCTTTCTCATGTTTATTGTCCTTGTTGTCGGATTACCAATTCATATTTCAAGCATTTATGCCTTAATTAAAGCTAATTTAAAAGAAAAAATGTATCTTTATTTAAAAATTCAAATTTTTTTCGAAATAATTTCTACATTGACTTTAATTTTTAATCTGTGCACTAGCTTTTCATATGATGTATTTACTTTTTCTGAAGACATTTCATGCCAGTCAGACTTTAGATCAAAAAATAAATATTTTTTTTTGATCAAATATGAATTTATAAATCTAATAAGCTACGTGTCCATTACGAGTGCAGTTTTGGCCAATTTTCTTGTTGTTTTGGACAGATATTTGTTTATAACTAATAAAAAAATATTCAAAAAAATCAATCTTATTTCAAAGGTATACTCTGTGATGCTTCCATGTATTGTTTTACTTGGTGTTTTTCTCAATTCCTACCAAATAGATTTTTTAAGTGTTCAATCAAATTATTTCAGCTGGTATTATTCGTTGAGACTTAAGCTTAATTTAATCCAGGATGTGTTTTATATTATTATTTGTTTAATTATATTTATTCTAAATTTAAGGCTGATTATTTTTATTTATGGCCAAAATTCAAAAAAGAAAAAATTGATCAAATTTAAATTAAATACGAATAGGTCAGATAAATTTATTGCCAAAAATGTTTGTCTAATTATTTTAAACAGTGCGTTGATGGTACTTATGCGTGCGTGTGCCAAGTTTTTTAATTAGTTTTATTGAGATTTATAAATTTGAATTAGAAGCTGGGTTAATTTTGACATTGTCTTTTGATAAAGGCATAAGTCACGTATTTTGGTTTTATCTAATTTTAATCAATTCGTCATTTATCATTCAATTTTTCATTAATTATTTATTCAACAAAAAGTTTAAAAAAATTATTTGTATTTACATTTTGCGAAAAAAAAATCTTAAACTTATCTAATATTTTGATTTACATGTGGAAAAAATAGACCAAAAATAGGAATTGTGAAATTTCATACAAAACTTCCAATACAAAATAAAAAAATTTTATAACTTTTGTTCTAAATGTCAAAAACTTGTTCTGTAAATGAAACAAAGTGAAACAATTGTTGTTTCACCTACTGCGGTAGTTTGCAAAATCTGTGCAAATTAGTTGCGTTTTATTTTTAATACTTTTAGATAGGGTTCAATTTTGCAGAATTTGCACAGATTTTGCAGACTTCCGCAGTAGGTGAAACAAAAGTTGTTACACTATGTTACATTTGCAGAACAAGTTTTTGACATTTAGAACAAAAGTTAGAAAAATTTTTCATTTTTGTATTGGAAGTTTTGTATGAGATTTCACAATGCCCCAGAAATAAACCAAAAAAAAATCTTTTATTTTTTAATTGAAACCAAATTAATTAAAATGAAAATAAAAATAATAAAAAAACTTTTTTTTTATTTCGATACTTATTGTTTTTTCATTCATTTCTATTCGGACAAACTTAATAGTGAATTAATTTCTGCTCTGAATAGATTGAATAGTGAAGCAGCCTCAGGATTTAACTAAAAACAAAATGTAATGTTAAAAAATATATTTAGAAATTCCCTAAAATAAATCATAGTCAATGCGAATGACCAAAATGACACAAAAAAAATTTCCTCATGGCTCACCAATTTGTACTCTTTTATTTAGTATATATGTTAAAGAAAATCTACAATTATACAGCATATTACAGAAGTTCCTTCGAAAATTTCGCAATGATGCCAACAACCAAAGTGCAAGAGCTAGTCTCTATTTTGTTTAATTTTAAAACTAGTTTATAATTTATATCTTTATTTTACACATAATTATAATAATTATTGTACAATTAGATTTATTTCTCAAATCAATAATTTTAATCAATAAAACGTTTAAATTTTAAAAATTTTTAAAAATTTTGCGGTATGATGGTCGACGAGTAAAAGTGTGAAAATATTGAGAAAAATCACCGTGGAATGGTGAACCGACTTGATTTGGTATTTTTCAAAATATATTTTTAACTGATTAAATACAAAAATATCTCTTCGTTTTAACTTAACTTATTTTAAATCTTTTATCAAATTTTATTATAGAAATATAATAGAGAAAAATTACAGAGCTGCTTCGATACAACGATATTTTACCAAATGTAGCATAAAATATCGTAATCTAAAATCTTGTTTTTATCGCAAATTTCCGATAAATATTCTAAAATTCAGTGAAAGTAAAATTCCAATATTTTTTGAAGAAACCTGAATTTCCATTAAATATGTATGTAAAAACATGCTGAATAATCAATATTTATTTTGCTCCAAAAAATAGATAAAAATAAACAATTAACTCGAAAAATTTCAGTTTATCTCTTTTTATTCTCCTATTTTATGGCAAAGTTATATTTTTGATCAAATTTCTTTTTTCAAATTTAATCACTTTTTAAAATAACAATCCTTTTTCAAAAATTAAAAAAAAAAGCTTTGAAATGTTTTAAAAATGTAAAAATCTGCGATGAAGTTTTAATTACGCATTTAAAAATTTTCTGATTAAATATGAAAAATAAAATTTGATCCAAAATTCTATTTTCCCTATTTTTTGGTATTTTTATTTATTTCCATTTTTTAAACATTGAAATTCAAATAAAAATTGAGCAAAAATTCTTCCTTTTTTGATGAATTAAAATTAAAATTAATAAAAAATATTAGAAAAAATACTGCAACATAGTGCAGCATAATTTGTTGCACATTTTTTACCTAATATAATTTTTCTCATGTAAAAAGTGAAAAAAAATAAAGAATCAATAAGATTTAAATAGATTATTGATTTGATTTACTAAAAAAAAATCAAATAAAATTTTTTTTATTATCAATCAGTTTTCAATAACTTCAAGTAAATTGTCTATAAAACCAATATGCAAATATTTTGAATATTATATTGGTCTGCCAAATTGCCAAAATAGTTTTTTAAGTTAATTTTAGTCAATGTTCTCTAGAATTTTTTGTTGCTTCATTATAAAATTTAAAAGCATTAAATTCTAAGTAAGTTGTATTTTGCTTTCATTGCTATTCGATTTAAACTTTTAATTTAAAGGTTGAAGATAGAAATATTATAATAATAATAAATTTTCTAAATTCTGCTATTGAAAAATACTCAAGAGAATAGAGCAATTGTGATAACATAGTTTAGTTAAGGTCTTAAAAAGCAAGTTGTAAAAGAGAAACGACTATTTTCTAATTCAAATAGAATATCTATCACCAGTTTGTATCAATTTCATTTCAAAAACTAACTTTTTTTTGCACAGATGTTTTTTTCCTTAGCTTTGGGTGAGGAAAAATACCAAAAAATATTTATTTTTATGGTACTTTAATTAATCATTTTAAAAAGATTATTGAATTTAATTATCTGAATTTATTAGGCTAATTTTCAAATTTTAAACATAAATTGAATTTATTTGGAAATTTAATTTAGAAATTCATATAAAAAAAAAATTAATACTTATTTAAAGTTACTTTTAGACAAGAAATCGAAGATTTTCCAAAGAATTAAAAAATTAGCTAAAAACTTAACGACAATCACGCTTTTGCATGTCACATTGCTCCCAAGCTCCCAACTTCATTCTCCCTCAAATTTTGTTTTCGATATAAAAATTTAAATAATATTAATATTTAATTTTAAACCAATTCTAAATAATAATCAAATTTTTTATCTCGAATAGTACTTTAATTATCTTATAACTTTCAAATTTTATTTACAAATATTATTAAATTTATATTCAAAAATGTTTGTCTCTTTTTAACTTTGAGAATTTTTCACTAAAGTCTTTTTAGCAAAAATTTAAAGAGGGGAGACAAAATAAAATCGAAAAATTTTTAGCAAACCAAGTAATGGCTCTAACAAGTGTTTAAAATGAAATTTTAATATTAATTAAAATAAATTGGTGAGCGTTCAATTCATAGAATTATTTTCATAAATATTTTTAAAAAGGATAAATTTAGTAAAAATAATTCATAGAATTTTATCATCATAGAATTTTTTTCAGAACAATAATCTTCTGTAATTCTTCATCGACAATTAATTGACAAAATACTAAAAATCGTCGGCGAATTGAAGTTTATGATCAAATTAAAATGATCATCCTCGAAAATTGTCATTAAAAAATGTTTTTTCAAGTGACTTTAAATTTTACTGCAAGAAGCAGAAGAAACTGAAGCTTTTAGAGTAAACATTCAATGTTAAACTCAATTTCTTATATCTGCAAATCTCTGCAAATTTTTTCTAATGCAGAATAACATGGTTTGGTACACATGAAAATATGTCTAAGCATTTAATTTTTTAACTAAAAATTTTTAAAAATCTTTTTTTAAAGATAGTTTTTTAACATAATCATGAAAATTTGATCATAAGCTTCATTTTGCCAAATTTAATCTTTTAATACTTTTCTATAAAAATTATTACATAATTTCAAATGAAAAAATAATAATATGAGTATATTTCTATGAAATATTTTTCTATCAAAATGAATTCTACGAGTTTTATGTAGTTTTATGTAGATTTATGTAGTTTTTTTCGCGGAAAAATGAATTAAACAAATATGCTTAGAAAAATTTATTTATTTATATAATTATTTATAAACAAAAACAAATTTTAATTTTTAAACTTAAAATTTTGATTTGAAAATAATTGATTATGAACTTAAATTTACCTTAAATTTATTTTTTTTAACTTATGCAATTATACATTGAATTACCCTAAATTTACTAAAATTTTGGGAACATGATTTTTTTTTGATTTGTTAATTTACCGATTATAATGATCTAAAATAGAATGATAAATTATCACTGGGCAAAATTAGCTGTCTACAAAGATAAAAAATAGGGTTAAATCTTAAGAAATTTTTTTTTCTTCCTTATACGCTCTTTGTGGAGCATAGGGTCATTACTTTTGATTTCCACTCAAGTCAATCTTTTGCCTTTACCCTTTCTTCACCCCATGTCGTTCCCATTTCAGTAAGCACTTTCATGATTGTTGCCCCCCCAAGTCATTCCTGGTCTTCCTGCTTTTCGCCTGCCTTGCGGTGTCTTCATTTATGCAGGGCTCCTTTTGTTATTCGATTTTCTTCCATCCTAAGTATTTGTCCTGGCCACCGTAATCTTTTGTTCTTGATGCACAGGCTCATCGATTCCGAATTTGTTCTTTTGTATAGTTCATCATTTGTTATTGTATCAGGCTAGTGTATTTTTAGGATTCTTCCTAAGCTACAAGTGTGAAATGTATTAACACTTTTTCTGTCAGCTTCAGAAATCCCCCAGCATTGACTAACATACATTAGCGCTGCTTTTACTATATTATTATACAGCTTAAGCTTTGTTTTATTGCTGTAGCTGGTAGATTTCCATGCTGGTTTGAGTCTTGCAAAGACACTTTTTGCTTTCGACAGTCTATTCTCAATGTCTTTGTGTGTTCCCATAAATCTTAAGAAATCAAAAGTTAATATTTTAAGATTTTCCAAAACAAATAAATATGAATCAAAAGATTTTGTCTCATTAGCTTATTTAAAAAATAATCTTTTGATTAAAACATAATTTGTTTAAAATTAGACTAAATAGATAAATTACGAATACTAAAAAAGGAAAATTTTATCAAACATTTCTTTTATCTCACTAAACAACAAGATTTTTTTCGATTTTAAACTAAAAATTAATTAATTACTTATAAGGTAATACAGTAAAAATAAAGAGTAAATGTGGTTGCTTAATTCGAATTCGGCTACATTTAACCAAAAAAGGTAATTTTAAAAATAAAAAATAAATCATTTAGTCACATTTTAGTTCTAAAACTAGGATTATATAAATTGCCATGATGAAAAAATTAAAAATGTTTAAATCAAAATTTATTAAAAAAATTAGAATCAAATAAACTCAGATATTACGAAAAGAATGGAAAAGAGAAAAATATTTGTATTGACTCTAGCAGCATCGGGACATCTAAATCCGATGTGCGGTCTTGTTCATGAGCTTTGCCAGCAGCCCAATACTGAATGCTTCTTCTACAATGGTGGCAAATTCAAAGAAACCATTGAGAGAACAGGTGCTTCATTTTGCCTCTATCCAAACATGGACACGCTAGTCGCTAAGTATAGCGAATTGCCTAAGCTTACCGAAAAAGGCGGCCACACCAAGTTCTTTGCTAATTTTATGGATTTTCAGTTTGAAGTTTCCTACGAATGTGTGCCTCAGCTCGTCAAGGACGTAGAGACCCACAAGCCAGACCTTATAATCTATGATCCGAGTTTCTATCCGGCAAAGTTTCTCATCGAGATCTTGAAAAAAAATGGCACCACAGTCAAATATGTCGAGTTCTTTCCGAATTTTGTGTTTGATGAAGAAATGATGAAAACAATGCCAGGCGCCGACGAAAAAAGCTTTGCTCAAATGTGGATTGCAATTAAGAGCTTTTACAAGTAATTGAATTGTGGTTTTTAAAAATTCTTTGGTTTGTTGATTTGGCTGCTTTTACTTTCACACGATTAAAATTATAGAAATTTTTTTTAGAAATTTAAAAAAAAAAAAATTTTTTAAAATCATTTTTATGTTGATATGTTGATTGTGGTATTGTAAAGAAAATGTTGTATTTGATGTAATATTTACAGTGCTGGAAATTAACTTGTTACATCATAACATCTGATGGCAATGTGAAATTTTAGTACAAAAATTACAGTAAATAGTTTATAATTTTTTTTCTAATTGTGCAAAAATGGTTCTGTAGAGAGTACAATATTGTAAAAATTTGTACAAACGAATTCCAAGCTCTGCAAAAACTTTGCAATTTTTTGTAAAATCCACACCATCAAAAATATTTGATTAAACTATGCAATAAATTGCAGAGTTTTTGCAGAGCTTGGAATTCGTTTGTACAAATTTTTACAATATTGTACTCTCTACAGAACCATTTTTGCACAATAAGAAAAAAAATTATAAACTATTTACTGTAATTTTTGTACTAAAATTTCACATTGCCCATCTGATATTATCTGTCATCAAATAATATCTCATCTGATGTCAGCTAATATCATTTTATATCAAATAATATTAGTAAAAAACCTATTCTTATTCACAAATAAACATTTTACAGAAAAAATTCAAATTTTAAGAATTAAATTTGTATTTGTATTTCCTGTTTTTAAGTTGACAAAAAGACTTTATCCTTGAATTATATTTCAACTAATTTTAAAAATAAGTAAACTTAGTGCAATAATTAAACTTTTGCACAAGGATGCTTTTAACAGCCTTGTGCAAAAGTTAAAAAAAATCATTTTATTGTCTTTTCAAAGTAGTAGTAGTAGTAGTATATGAGCTGTAGGGATTGTTGTATCCCAAGCAGAAGTGTCAGTAAACACCCTGCTATGACAGCCTATGGCGCTGTTGTTTGACGGTTTTATAATTTTTATTTCTTTTTGATTTGTATAGATAAAGATAAATATAGATAACAGTCAGTTTAAATTGAGCAATTTATCTAATCTTTTTTTAAAAGTATTTGTATCGGTTATTTTTCTTGTTGCCTCATCAAGTAAATTCCAATACCCGGCAGTTCGATTGGTAAAAAAATGATACCTGGCGTCACAGTTTTTTATAAGTTCCCTTTCCAATTTTAATTTTCAAAGTCTGGTACGACCTGCTGGGCAGTCTAGAGCGTTTGAAGCAAGAGGTTGACAGCCATTTATTAGCTCAACTTGATCAAAACGGTGTTGGATCTTGTGAAGCTGGATAAGATCACCTCGTGAGCGTCTATCTACAAGAGTAGGCCATTTGAGTGCTTCACGTTTTTCAACATATGATTTTGATTTGAGATCTGGGACTAATTTGGAAAATTTTCTCTGAACACTTTCAAGCAAGTCAATGTCTTTTTTTCGGTAAGGATTCCAAGCGCCAACTGCGAATTCGAGATGTGGTCTTACAAAAGACTTGAAAACTAAACTTACAAGCTGTTTTGAAAAGTAGGAAAACGTATTTTTGATCTTGCATGCAACCAACGTAGCTCGTGCAACTGCTCGTTTTGACTGTTCATGGAATTTAAGATCACTTGTAAAGATAATACCCAGATCTCGTTCTTTAGTGGTTTTTGTAAGGAAATGTCCATTCATTTTATAATCTGTATATTTGTTACCCGCTCCCAAATGCATTACAACACATTTTTCTATATTGAAACCTAATTGCCAAGTCTCGGACCACTCTTGGAGTTTGTCAAGATCTTGTTGAAGATTTCTTATATTGTCTTCACAGTCGACATGATTCATAAGCTTAGTGTCATCAGCGTAGAGTTTACAAATTGATGTACAGACTTCTGGGAGATCATTTATGTAAATTATAAAGAGAAGCGGTCCAAGAACAGAACCTTGCGGTACCCCGCTTGTTACTGGTTTCCACTCAGATATGACATCTCCGATAACGACGCGCTGTTTTCGATCTGCGAGAAAACAACGAATCCATTTGATGATTGGGACTGGGAAGCCGTATGCGTTTAGTTTGATTAGCAGCAGTTCGTGTGACACCTTGTCAAATGCTTTGGTAAAATCTAAATAAATTACATCAGATGGTCTCTAGCAAATTAGTAACGCAAGCTTTGTTTGGTAAAAATCCATGTTGTTTACCTGTAAGTAGGTTCCTCTCAGTGAGGTGCTTCATCATGTAGTCCTTAATGAGGGACTCAATTATTTTACATGGTACCGAAGTGAGTGAAACAGGTCTGTAATTGGTTACAGCTGTTCTATTTCCACGTTTAAAGATTGGTGAAACATTTGCAATTTTTCATTCGACTGGAAGAGTCGATTCTGTCAGAGATTTCAAAAATATTTGAGCCAGTGGACTCGCAAGGGCCTCTGAACACATCTTAAGCGCGTGGGTAGGTATCATGTCTACTCCGGGGGACTTGTCACTTTGTAAAAGCTTTAATTTTGCCAGAACTTTTTCCGTTGTAATTACTTGTTGATTTTCAAATAATGGATCAGGTTCAGCTCGCTTAGGAAAAGATTTATTGTTTACTAAAAAGGTTGAGGCTAAATTATTGAATACTGAGTGGAAAAAATCATTCAATTCAGTGCATATCTCAGCTTTGTCAGAGGTAAGGTGTCCAAATTTGTTTTGAATCACTGAAATTGACTCACGATTTCCAAATCTACGATTTATGTATGAGTATAATCGTTTTGGATTATGTTTCGAGTCCTTTGCCAGATTGAGCTCAAAATCAATAATGCATTGTTTAACAAGGTACTTAACTCCTTTGCAAGTAGATTTGTACTTTTCATGTAAATATTTGTCATCTTTGTTAACTCTCATCGCAATAAAAAGCCTTCTTTTCTTTCGGACAAGTCTGGATATCCTCCTGTTCCACCATGGAGGTTTTCGGACTGTATTTTGGGCCCTCAGTTTCTTAATAAAAATTTCTGATGCTATAAAAAAGACTTCAAGGAATGCGGAATAGCATTTTTGAACAGAATCCTTATTAAGAACACTGTTCCAGTCGTAGTCATTTAAAAAACTAGTCATTTCTAAATAATGTCCGTGTTTCCAGCTGAATGACCTGCTCTCAAATAAAGACGGTCTATCAATTTTTAAGGATACCCAGAACCGAAGACTCAAATGACTCCTTGAAGGATTACTTCCTAGTGGAGGGCAGATTTCAACTTCAGATACACGATTTGGGTGACTTACTAGGATTAAGTCAAGAAGACTTTTTGACTTCTCACTGCTGAAGAATGTGTAGTCATTTACAATTTGAACAAAGCCTGAAAAAGCAATCGCATCACAAACTTTTGAGTTGGATGATGAAACTTTATCTAGTACTGGGATGCCATCTTCATTCCATTCAATATCTGGCATATTGAAGTCTCCCATTACCACAACGGTCGAGTAGGCTTTAGACCGAAGCAAACGAGCAGCAGTTTCAATTGATTTCGAAATTTTTAGGTCTGTTTGGTGAGCATTCAACATGTCACAAAGATTTGGCGGTCTGTAAATGCACCCAACTAAAATAGGATCACCAGTTCCCGGTTCGATAGACAACCAGCACTGCTCACAATCATGACTAAGGAGATTTATGTTGGAAGTCTCAAATGCTTGGATGTCATTTCTGACATAAAAACAGACTCCTCCACCTGATTTTCTGTTTTTTTCATCCCTTTTTTGACGATCAGTTCTGAAAATTTTGTATCCATTTAGATTAGTGGTTGAGCTTTCATCATACCATGTTTCAGTGATGCCAATAATATCTGGTAGAAAACTTGCTGAATATGCCTCAAGCAGATGTAGCTTGTTATTTAGGCTTGTAGCGTTGGTGTAGTAGAAATGAAGATTATCATGATTGTCTTCTAAGTTGGTTGATGAATATGTAGAGCTCATTCCTTTTAGTGGTAAAGAGGTATTCAATGAGGAGTCCATAGAAGAATCAGAGTAGATAGAAAAATTGGATGAGCTTTCGGAATGGAAGTTACTATAAACAGTGGCAAATGACTGTTCTGTTTTGGTATTTGTGTCTTTGTATGAATCCTGAAGAGGATTTATAAATGTTGGAGACAAATTTAGGGCTATTTCTGAGTCTAAGACGAATAGAGTTGAGAATCTTGGAGCTTGTTTGAGTCCATATGAGGCTCTGGACCCTTTCATATTATCAACTTGTTGCTATTGACGTTCGATGGTTGATAAGACCAATCTTAGTTCGGCAATGTGAAATTTTAGTACAAAAATTACAGTACAAAACGTAAAAAGTTTATAATTTTTTTTCTAATTGTGCTAAAATGGTTCTGGAAAGAGTACAATATTGTACAAATTTGTACAAACGAATTCCAAGCTCTGCAAAAACTTTGCAATTTTTTGTAAAATCCACACCATCAAAAAATATTTGATTTAACTATGCAATAAATTGCAGAGTTTTTGCAGAGCTTGGAATTCGTTTGTACAAATTTGTACAATATTGTACTCTTTACAGAACCATTTTAGCACAATTAGAAAAAAAATTATAAATTTTTTACGTTTTGTACTGTAATTTTTGTACTAAAATTTCACATTGCCTCTTAGTTCACCATTACGAATGCCCCAGAATCTTTTCTTACCGTCTTCGCAGATCTTAAAGTTAAAAACTCGTCCATCGACTATTTTCGATTCTGGTAAAGTCTTATTCCTTAAGTCACGTTCCTCACGTAACCTTCGATTTGCGACTCTCTAACTAGGTGTATAATCCGCGTTAATGTATATATTTTTGTACATATCAAGATCCCTTAGCTTCCTGGAACATCGAAGTATTTCAGTTCTTGCTACTGCTGATTCCATCTCAATTTGGACCAGTACACGCTCATTTGCCATAGCTCCATTGAGCTCAGGTTTACGACCAATCCTTCTAGCCTTCTTTACTCTAGTTTCAGGAATTTCAATTGTCTTGACAATTTGTTTGACAAAGTCCATTTCATCCCCATTGTTGCATTTAAAATCTGAAGCTGGAATCGAAAGGACAACATTGTTTTCTCTCTCTTCCTTCTTTTTTATTTCCGTAGCTATAGTTGCTATCATTGCAACAGCATTTTCATCTTTGTGAGCCATTCCACTTACGATTTTAGACCAGTTGAGTACTGGAGCTGGAGAAGCATTAGTGACATTTTTCTTTTTAAGTTCTTCTATTTCCTTTCGCAGATTGAGATTTTCATCTTGTAGCAACTTCATAGCCTTTACAATGCCTTTTATCCATGCATGTTGCTTTCTCACGTGAGATGCAAGTACTGCGTTAGTAGCGGTAGACTCTGGATCAGATGGCCATTTGGATTCATCTGACCAAGATGCCTGTATGTCGGCTAGCTGTTGTTCCATGATTTAATTATCACGTAATAATTAATTATGTTAAATCAAATTTTTCAAAATTCAAATTTTTGTTTTTATTTTTTTTTATTTTTTTTTTTTTTTTTATTTAGTCACATTTTAGTTCTAAAACTAGGATTATATAAATTGCCATGATGAAAAAATTAAAAATGTTTAAATCAGAATTTATTAAAAAAATTAGAATCAAATAAACTCAGATATTACGAAAAGAATGGAAAAGAGAAAAATATTTGTATTGACTCTAGCAGCATCGGGACATCTAAATCCGATGTGCAGTCTTGTTCATGAGCTTTGCCAGCAGCCCAATACTGAATGCTTCTTCTACAATGGTGGCAAATTCAAAGAAACCATTGAGAGAACAGGTGCTTCATTTTGCCTCTATCCAAACATGGACACGCTAGTCGCTAAGTATAGCGAATCGCCTAAGCTTACCGAAAAAGGCGGCCACACCAAGTTCTTTGCTAATTTTATGGATTTTCAGTTTGAAGTTTCCTACGAATGTGTGCCTCAGCTCGTCAAGGACGTAGAGACCCACAAGCCAGACCTTATAATCTATGATCCGAGTTTCTATCCGGCAAAGTTTCTCATCGAGATCTTGAAAAAAAATGGCACCACAGTCAAATATGTCGAGTTCTTTCCGAATTTTGTGTTTGATGAAGAAATGATGAAAACAATGCCAGGCGCCGACGAAAAAAGCTTTGCTCAAATGTGATCTAATTGAAAAATTTTAGTATTAAGGCAAGAGTTGGTCTAAAGTCAAAATGGTAAAAAGTAATAGACCAAGTCTGAAAATTTGAGATTTAGGTTTCATTAAAGACCGTACTTGGAAAAAACATTATGATAAAAATTCTGAACAAGTATTATACAAACCTAAGCCTTGCTTGTGACTTTTAAACAATTCTGTTAAAGACAAGAATTTTGAAAAAAAAACAATTAAAAAAAATTTTTTTTATCTATAATGAAAATAATTTTAATCGAAGTCAATCAATTTCTCCAAGGGTATTTTAAATAACATCCTCAGTTTTTTAAAATTTACATTTAAAAAAAAATTAAAAATAAAATTAAATTAAGATTATTTGATATCAAATAATACAAGATGATATGATGTGACAAGTTAATTTCCGGCACTGTACACAATTTTTATTAAAAATCTTTGTAAAAAAATTTAAATTTTTAACATAAAAAGAATAAATTTTAACAAAAACTTTAAACTATAAAACAAAAAATATTTTAACTATTTACTTAATTAATTTGCTTCAATAATCAAACAGAATTAAAGTACATACCAAGCAAAATCTAAATTAAAATTTTAATTTAAGACAATATCGATTGAGCAGACATTTCAGTTTGTCGGCTTACAACCCATTTACGCTAATGGCACCGATAAAGGAGCACATGAAGATAGTTGCTGTTTTTCCCGAGCTTCATCCTAGAGTCAACAACTACGACAGCAAGCACCATTTTGTGGGACAATGTATTTCGAACGAAATCCGAAACCAAAGCTTTGAGAACGATGCACAATTAAAATCAATTTTGGACCTGTTTCCAATAAGAGATGAATCAAATCAATTGACAAGTGGCCCGAAGCTTATCTACATGTCATTGGGAACAATTTTTCACTCAAACACCTTCATATTTGATCATTTTATAGAGGCTATTCGAAACTATGACAAAAATCCGGCACTTAAATTCAAGTCGAGCCAGTTTCATGCGATTCTTTCAGTTGGCGAACAAAGCATGGAATTGTTCAAGAATCGCATTTCGAGCGGGCAGCTAGATCTGCCCAAAAATGTGCTCATAAGAGAAAGGGTGCCTCAGCTGGAAGTTCTTAAGCGAGCGCATCTTTTCATCACCCATAGTGGTATGAACTCGATCAGCGAGACCATCAAGTATGCCGTGCCCATAATAAGCATACCACTTGAAGGCGATCAGCAAATAAATGGCATACGATCGTGCGATGAGCTTCACTTGGGCATTCGCCTCGAAGCTCTCAAGACAGGTGCAGAGGTGTTCAGCGACACGATCGAGAAGGTCCTAGGCGATGAAAAGTATGCCAAAAACATCAAGGAGATGTCTCATATATCAGCCAAGTACAATGGTCGAGTTGAAGCCACAAGGATAATTATGAGCTATTTGAGCCAAGAATGAGTGTACAAGATAAATTTTAATTCATTAATTTAAACTTGGTTTTTATTATGAAAATTAGTTTTTTTGTAAAAGAATTTTTAGAATAAAATGTAGTTTTTTTCGTATTATTTTCAAAAATAAAAATATAATTATAGCTGATGTAAAAGTAAAGGTTTTTTATTTTTTATTTTGACCAGCTAAAGCGCCTTCAGATTAAAAATAAAATTCAAAAAAGGTTTTATCTACTTAGATATTTATTAATGAATCTTAAAAATTTATAAATTTCGTTTGTAATTTTTTTGGGGTGGTTTGTAATTTAATTGATTTTTAGAATTAATTAAATTATCTCCAAAATAAATCTGTGTAATCGTAAATTTTGGTAATTATGTAAATTTACGAAATGCTTGGTAAATAATGATAAAAAAAAAGAAAAAAATATTTTTTTCAACTTATTTTTTTCAGTAACTTTTATAAATTAAAATAAAAATTTTAATAATCTATAGAGTATCATCACTTAAATCTAAAGTCTGCGATGCAATTTCTTTTTCAGGCTTAGTGCTAATTGTAAATGAAAATACATTCTTCAACAATAAGAATTCAAAAAGTCTAATTGACTTGATTCTTGTTGGTCACCCAAATCATGTATCTGAGGTTCAAATCGGTCCTCCACTAGTCAGTAATCTTTCAAGAAGTCATTTTAGTCTTCGGTTTTGGATTTCCTTAAAAGTCAAAAGACTTCCTCGATTTCTTATTGATATAGATTGGACCGCTGTTTTTGGTAAAAGCTCTGTGCAGAACTGCTATTACGCGTTTCTAGAAGCGATCTTTAGGACATCCAAGCTTTTTGTAGCTAGATGTAGGGTCTTTTATAATCTATCTAAAAATGTAATTTTTATCTATAAAAGTTAGCTTCCGAGGTCTACCAGAACGGCTTCGATCAGACACAGTATCAGTCTCTTCATATCGTTTTTTAGTTGAAGAGACACATTCTGGAGATACACCTAACAGCTTGGCTATCTCATTTTGCTTTTTATCTGCGCTTTTAGCAGACCCACGATCTGCCGTTTTAGTGGGCTAGACACATTTTTTTACCCATTTTTTGGCAAAATAAAGATTTTTTGGTAATTTTATTTTAAAAAGACATAAGTAGTTAAAGAGTTTGATTGAACACATACATTCTGAGAAAAATCGTGTATTGGTTGACTCGATTAACTTTGTACTATCTTTAATAGAAGAAAAAATTTCACAAAAATTAGATCATCTTTATTTGTTTAAAATTTTAAATGATTTTTTAAAAATAGAATTTTTTACATAATTTGTTTTTTTTTAAATAATACTTATCATAATTTCATAATTTATTGTGACTTAAATCTTTTTATACTTTTTATACTTTTTCTTAATATTTATACTTAAATTGGTAATTATAATACGACATCGAACTAATTTAATTTTTTTTAAAAAAACTTTAACCTTTTTTTTTTTTTTTTGCCTATGAGGCTTGAACTTAATAAATAATAATAATAAAGAGTATTTAATTTAAGCAGCTTAAGAGCACAATTTACTCAAAACTAAAAGATATGAAAAAAAAAACGTGGACAAAAAAATTGTAATAATTGTTTAATTTTTTGGAATATCCAAATTTCTAAACTTTTGAACAGACATTTTTTTATTTTTATAGGAACGAGGAATGAATTAGCTTATCTTGAAGAATTAAAAAACTTCTTGGCCATTTTTGATAAAGTTAGTGAAACATTGTCCGGGGAAAATTATGTAACTTGTTCAATGATTGTTCCCGGTTTTAAGTATATAGAGATGAAGTTGAAAATAAAAATAATGACTCAGCTTTCGAAAAAATCATACAAGATGGCTTAAAATGTTATTATGAGGAATATTTATGTAAAGACCCAAGTCTTGACATCACTCTAATTCATTTTTCTGTTCCTTATATTTTTGTAACTGCAGATAAAACCACTAACATGTTTTGATTTAGTATATAAACCATTTTTTTAGTTATTAAAACTCGGATTGAAATAAAACATTTACATTTAAACGACTTGTTTTTATTTAGTTTCCCACATTTAAGTAAAAGTCCAATGAGGCTTGTTGCATTTAGATAATTCTGATTTAGAATCTAATGATTTTCTTTTGTCAGCTACATTTTTACATCCATTTTATAAAAAATTTCAATTTATAACAGATTTATCAAAAATAAATGGCTGTTAAAAATTAGCAAAAACCTATTTAATTAACTTATTTGAGTCAAAAAGATATGACGATAAAGTATCAAAATTAAAAAAAGAAATTCATGATAGAGATAAAAAATTAGCAAAAAAGTTAAATTTCGATTTAGATTCAGAAACCGAGGAAGCCGATCAAGAAGTTTTTGACATATATGAAAAATATTTAAAAATTAGAAATTTAAATTTTTAAAGAAAAATTTGTTGTATTGATTTGTATTTTTTCTGCTGCATAATTTTTTTAATTTGATTCAGAGAAAAAAAATTGATTTAAAAAAATTATTTTGTTAAGTTATATTTTATTTGTCGCAAAATAATATTGATAATGATGATAAATTTGAGTAAGAATTTGATGCCAAATTCTGATTTATTTGATGATAAAAATATTTATACTGATTTTTAAATGGATATGTAAAAAATAATTAAAAAATTTATTAAAATTTAATCAACAAAACTTATCTATTAGTTAATTTGGTGCAACATTTAAATATTCTTCTTTTAATTTCATTATTTCATCATAGGCTTCTTCTTTTTTCAAGTGTTTTGGACTTTGTTTATGAATTTCAAGCATATCTTGATTGTTTAATTCACAACAGCAAATTTCACACCAAATCATTTCCGGCCTAAACGACTTTTCTCTGCTCTTCATTATTCGGTTATAATGCTGAACACCTTTGAAATGTATCTCGGCATTTTTGATGTTCGGAAATTTAGTCAAACACAATTCACTAATTTTTAAATAAATTTTTTTATATATTAGCTGAACATAAAATCTCACCAAAATGGAGGGTAATTTTTTTGGCTTTTTTCAGTATTATCGGTAGACATAAGTTACTTAGTTAGAGTTTATGCAGTTTTTTTGGATTGCTATTAACAAATTTAGAATTTTAATCAATCTTAAATTAAAAATTTATTTTAGCATTCTGATGAATATGAAAATAAAAGTGAAATACTTAAGCAAACAAATAGAAACAGTTTTTAGAAAAATCAAACTGGAATAAACTTATGCTTTTTAAAAAGAAAAAAAATTCACTTTTTTCTTTTTGTTTATTTTTAAATATTGTGAAATTTTTTGACGAAGATTTTCTATTTTTATATAATAAAAAAAATTAAAGAAAGAAAAAAAATAAAAGGCAAAAAGTAAATTTAAAAAAAAATTGCAGTAAATCGTTCTTTTTAAGGCTTTAAATATTTTGCTATTTTTTCGTAAATTTACGTAATAAAAAGATAATAAACGATCATAAACGAACAAAAAGTTTTCAAAAATACATTTTTAAAATTTTCAAGTCTTGAATCACCGAGCATTACTATAAATTGTTAAACCATGTTAAACAAATCTTGGTTTAAAAGCAAATTTTTGTAAAATTAGAATCTCATATTTTTCTCTTTATCTTTTTTCAATAAATTTGTATTTTCTTTACTTTTCTTAATAAAAATTTTCAAAAAATTTATTTATTTAATCCATTTTCATAATAAGACAAAATTAAGAGTAACTCAAAGCCGATAATTTAGCTCTTATCTGAATTTTTGAAATAATAAAATTTTGAAATAAAAATTTAGCCTTTTTAAAAAAAAAAAACAAGGTTAAGTTGGCATCTTGAAGTTAATGATCAATTTAAGAAATCATTTCAATTCAGAAAGTTTATCTTTAGATATTAAAATCAATCTCTGATTTAATTTAAATAATTATAATGTAACATGATTAACATGTAATGTAGATTAAGATAATAAAAAAAAGGTGAAAAAACATTTTCCAAACCATTGATAAGATCGATTTTTATATTTAAATAAATTGACTGATTTTTATGTAAAGTTTATTTGAATTTTTTATTTTCAAAAGAACTTGTATCTAGCATTCATAATTAAATTTAAAAAAGAAAATCAAATAATAAATTTCAAAAAAGTAATAAAATGAAAATAAGCTTTACAAAAAATCGATTTTATCAATGAATTGAGAAAAAGTTTTTTCAAATTTTTTTTTTTTTCATTTATACATAACATGTTGAATTTTTTAAAATTAAATCAAAAATTAATTTTAATATCTAAAGAAAAACTTTTTTAAATAACATCAGCTTCAAGATTCCGTTTAGTAACTATTTAATGTTGAAATTGTTTTTCCAATTTTTAAGCGTTGTGAAATTCAGTTCAAATTGAGCAGAAATTTTTCTTTTTTTTCAAAAATTAAAAATAAAAAAAAAATTCTCAACAAAAATTGCAGCTTCTTTTATTGCACCTTTTTAAGCTAAATAAAACCTTTAAATCATGTCTTCTTTAAATCTAATTTATTCTTATTTCTGTCTTTTCGGTAATGAATAAATTTATTTTTTTTTAGAATTTTTATTTCTTATTTAAAAAAAAAAACATAAAGTATTTTTGTTAAATTTAAACTGAATTTCACTGAGTCCAACATTTCTAAATTACTTTATTTGATGACTAGATGATATGAGGTATTGTGAAATTCAAGTACAAATTGAACAATAATTCTTCCTTTTTTGATGAATTAAAATTAAAGTTAATAACATATACTTAAAAAAATACTGCAACAAAGTGCAACATACTTTGTTGTAAAATCATTATTTTCTTTATTTTAGTAAATTGAACCAATAATCAATTTAAATCTTATTGATATTTTATTTTTTGTCTTATTAAAACATGAGAAAAATTATTTTAAGTGAAAAAGGTGCAACAAACTATGCTACACTTTGTTGCAGTATTTTTTTAAGTATATTTTATTAACTTTAATTTTAATTTACCAAAAAAGGAAGAATTTTGTTCAATTTGTATTTGAATTACACAATACCATGATATGATAATTGTAAAAAAGACTTTTTACACATTTTTGAGTAAATTGATCAAAAAATTCATTTAAACTTTTGAATTTTATTTTTAAATGAATCCAAATTTAAAAAGAGTTCTAATCCTTTCTTTTTGTCAACCGATTAACTAAAGTGAAAAAAAAAGTTAAATTTTGATTAATTTTTTATTTAAAAAAAACCACACACACTCACCCACATTCACACAAAAAAAAAAAAATTTACACACAAAACAAAAAATTTATTCTTTCAAAAAAGCTAATTTTAAAAATTACTAATAGAAAAAAAAAAATTAAAAAAAAAAAAGATAAAATAAGATAAATAAAAATTGTAAGCATAAGTGAGACGGAATGTGTGAGCCGGATGTAACTAGCGAAAATACTTTGCCACTGAGACCAGAATCAATTTTTCCACAAAAAATTCACTATCCAACACAGCAACATGAGCAGCTCTACCTATCAAATTACTAGTGCCATTGGTCAGGCTGTAAAAGGCGCTGTAGCGTCTAAAATTAATGGCCGGATTGTCCCTTATCGGCTTGAGAATATTGGTCACCATTTCACGGTAGACATTTCCGTACACAGAATCCTTGAATGCCGACTTGCACATGTCAATGCGTGCCGAATGGAAGGGCACGTATCTGTCTTGCGGCGAGGCAACTAGCAGCACATTTTTAAAATACTCAAAAGTTTTTTTCTTGCTGAGCTTGTACAAAAAAGTCTTGTTCAAATCGGTGCTGTCTTTCAAGCTCAGCTGCAATAGACTGCCCGACTTTTTCCACTTTTGCATTATCCACAAGCCCATGTTTATGAGACCGCTCGAGTTGTACAAGGTGCCCAAGTGCGGTCCAGACAAACTCAAATACGTGTACAGTCTGTGCACGTAGGGCTTGAACTTCTCGTGACACACTGTCGATCTGATGATCAAATTTCCCAGCGAATGGCCCACAAAGCTGATCCGGTCCGGCTCAATGCCATAGTTGTCCAAGTGGCATTCGATTTCTTTGATCAGCTGTTCGGTCATTACTTCAATGTCGTCAAAAGTGCTCTCCTGGTTCTGCTCGGACATTAGAAAGTCCATTTTGGCGCCTGGCAACGCCAATTCCAAATAGGTGCGCACTAGCCTCAAGTCACCACTGTTGCCGTCCAGTCCGTGCACACAAATTACCAAATGCACCTTTTCCTCCTCTTCTTCTTCTTCTTCTTGTTGTTGCTGGTTTTCTTCTTCTTGATCTTCGTTGCTCTCCATGCTCTGGTTGTGGCGCAGCATTTTTCTCAACAGCTTGGACTTGGCAGTCAATGTGGACATGAGCGATGAGCGGTCTGGCCGACTCGGACAACTAGGCGTCAATTCGGTGTAGAAATAAGGCGCTGTGCAAAAGTAAGATGAGAACTCTGAGTAAACGTTGGAGAGGGGATATTTTTTTTTGAGGAAATTTTTAAAGTCTTCCCTAAAGTGAACAAACTTGAGCAGACTTTCACTCGTGTAGTCAGACAGCGAGTTTTTTTCCAATTGATTTAGTTTGAGCGACAATTGGCGATTTAGCTTTTTGTAGCGAACAGGAGGCACTGGCGAACACTCGTCCAGCGACTCTTTGTTTATTGTGAGTCGAATGGGCTCCGAGTTGTTGGACCTGAGCGAATTTTTGCGCCTGCTCTCCTCGTCCAGACTAAACGAATGGTTGAGCACAGACTTTCTGGCCTTCTGACTCTTAGGTCTTTCCAGAGTGGATACTTTGCCACGAAAAGACTCGTACAAGGCCTTGCTTTTGTAGCTGCCGTCTGTCGGCCCGTTCTGAATTGTTTTCGGCGTGTAGACATGCGATTTGTCTGACGAAAATGAATCGTCCATTTCGCTGCCAATGGAGAGATCTATTGAGTTTAGCGCGAGGCTGATGTCTTGTTTGTCGGTGCCGAACAGGAGGTCGGAGGCCGAGGCGATGTTGGCCGAGGCCGAGTTTGTCTCGACACTTTTGTTGTCTTGGACCAGTGAGCAAACAGTGGACAGAGACGTGGTTGGCGAATTGATGTGCTTGCCGGCCAGTTCTGCTTTTATTTTGGACAATTTTTCCTGATGGCTGGGCGCGTGCACCAAATCCGGGTCCGAGTTGGACACGGTGTCGTTGCCGGACTCGGAATATTCGCTTTTTTTGCGGAATGAGACCAGTTGAATGGATTTGATTGACGAGTCGTAGGCGTCCAGACTGTCGCCCGTTTTGAACACCTTTTTTCTCAGTTTTTTCTGCAGCTTCAAATCGGGCTTGGTGGACGCGAATTCGTTGGATGATTGGGACGCTTTGCGCTGAAATTGGCGACGATTTTTCAGATTCGAGTCGGACCGGAAGGATCCCAGGCTAGTTTTACACGACTGGCTGTATTCCGAATCGTTTATGTACACTTCTTCGAATATGACGGGCAGTTGGTCGGCCACTCCGTCAAGATCGTCACAGCATACAATTAGGTCTGGCAATTGCTGATAGTATGGCAATTGTCGGATCATTTCGTTCATTTGACTGAACAGGTCTGCTACTTGAGCGTACTCGTGCAAATAGTCGGTGAGCAGCTTTTTTGGCATCTCTCTGCAGACAAAAGTTTCGCTGAAGCGCTTCAGCTTTTTGGAAAAAAATAAATTTAATTTAATATTTTATATTTTATATTTTTATTTTTGTATGATTTTTACTAAAAGAAATATTATTGCTCCTGAAACAATACACTTATGTGGAATAGAAATAAAAGTTGTCAAAGAAATTATTATTCAAGGTTAATTAACAGGCTAGTGCCCATGTCATTATTGACCGATTAACACTTCATTTATTTAATTTTATAAAAGTAATCATTACAATTTAAAAAAATAGAAAAAAAATTATTGAAAAAAGTAAAACATTGAACCATTTAAATTGAATTTTTTGAATTTTTTTTCAAAATCTGTAAAAATCAAATTGATATTATTGAAAATTGATTGTTTGAAAGTAGAAAACTTCAACATTAATCTCTTGATCACAAAGCTATTTATCAGTCTTGCATAAAAATAATCAAAGGTTTTTTCACCATTGGCCGTTTTTGACATTGGTTCAATCAGATTTCCGCTATTCCTTAAATTGTATTTTAAGTTTCTTGAGTCATTTTTCTTTAATTTCATTCTTAAATTTTCAGGTGAATTATGGAAAAAAAGTGTTTTATAGGCAAAAGATAGCATTCTATCAAGAGTTCTATGCTGAAATGCATATAAGCCATATTTTTCTAGAAAATTATTAACACAATTGAAGTTATTAAATTCAAACATCGCCTTCTAGGCGTTAACTGAAATAAATAAAAAAAAAAAAAAAAAACTCTTGCTGTAGATAAGAAATTGTTTAGTATTAAAAGACTCTTTTTTTTGTCAACTTCTGTTAAAGTTCAGTTTTTCAAAACATTTATCCTACCTTATTTTGATTATTGTTCAACTCTCTTGTGTTATTTTTCTAAAGAGGCAATAATCAAACTAGCTAAAAGTTATTATTTTTCTATTTTTAAATTATTTAAGTTCAAATTTGAATCGAAAAACTTTAATGATGTCAATAATTTTTTGGAAAAATATGGGTTGTATGCTTTTCAGCATAGATTTTTAGAAAGAATGTAATAACTCGCCTGAGAATTTAAAAAATAAATTTCTTAAAAATGACTCGAGAAATTTAAGTTACAATTTAAGGAATAGTGCAAACCTGATTAAACCGATGGCAAAAACGAACAGTGGAGAAAAAACATTTGAATTTTTTTATTCAAGATTGATTAATAGCTTTGTGATCAAACGATCAATGCTGAAACTTGCAACATTCAAGCTATCAATTTGATCTTAATTGACTTTGTAAAAAAATTTAAAAAAATTGGTTATGAATTTATCAATGTTTTTTGTTTTCAAAATAGTAGATAATTTTACTTTTATTAAAATTATAATTTTAATTATTAAAAATTTTATTAAATTAAATAAATGAACTGTTAATCAGTCGACTACGATAAGGGCACTAGCCTGTTAATTAACCTTGAAATTGAAAAATAATTTTTTTAATTTAATTTAAATTTTATTTGAATTTTATTTTAAATGTTTGAGGGAAAGAAAACAAAGAGTTATAATCGATAATGAATATTCAGAATGGCTTGATTTGGTTTCTGGGCTGGCACAATAAAGCGTTCTAGGTCCTTTACTATTTGTGGTTTTCATTAACGACATACCTAACGTAATCAAAAATATATGTAAGCTCCTCGCAGATGACAGTAAACTATTAAAGGAAATTAAAATCTCAGCCGACTTTGCCTTAGTTCAAAACAGGCTTGTTCAAAAGTCAAAAAAAAAGCGCGTAATAATCTATACCATACAAGCCGACCCGAAAAAAAGACTTGTTCGGGTACGGGTTTCGGTTTTTACCAGTACACGTACTCGTACCCGAAATACACGTAATTATCGGGTTTTTCAAACAGGAAAAATTTTAAATTTCATGAAAAAAACTAAAATTTTTGTTTAGTTTAATTTAAATTGAGAATAGTAATTTATTTTTAATCAAAAAGAAAAAAAAAATAGAAATAAATTTAATAATCGAATAAACACAAGTGAAATTCAGTCGAGTCCATCTAGTCAAAATTCAAATGCAAATCAGTTATATTATGTGATTTCAGATCAAGGTATTTTAGATGCTTATTATTTTTATATTTATGAAAGGTCAGAAAAAATTAAAAAAAAATTAATGAGATTAGGATTCAAGATTAAAAAATTACTGGTAAATAAAATGGTTTGCTTTTCCTGTTAATTTTAACAGGAAAATTAAGCTTGTATGATCTATACCCATATTTTTATTAAAAATGACCATAAATATAATAAAAATACATATATTCATAATATCACAAATATTATATTTATTTATTTTATTTTTTTATTTATTTGTTTTTTGTACCGAGCTAGAGCTCCTTCAGAATAAAGTATAAAAGAAAAATAAAATAAAAATAGAGTTAATAAAATAAGATAAAATAAAAATGAAGTAAATCAGCTAAAAAAAAAAATGTAAAGAAAGTTTAAAAGACATATATTGAAATAGGTTGTTACATTTGACAGAAGTTTACATAGTTTAACCCTTTTTTTATTTATGTGAACAAAAATCAAGTGATAATTTTAGGTGAGGTCTTATTTTGGAAGAAGTGGGACGTAGCAGCACTTAAGAAGACTAAGTGAGGCATTGAAAATTTTCATACAAACCTTGCAAAAATTACAAAAATAAAATTATTTTTTATTTATTTAAATTGACAAAATAGAGCTTTTTAAACTTTGATGATGAAACAACATGAAAATAATTTTCACTTAATTCAACAAATAAAAATTTATTTTAACTAACACAGGAAATATTAATGATCAAATAAAATATCAATATTTTGAAATCTTTTTGCAATTTTAAAATTTATTTAAATGTTAAAATTCTGTCATCGCTACTTAAATAATTTTGTATTTAGTGGTTCTAATTGTAAAGAAATATAAATAACATGTTTAGGTTGGTTTATTTTTAAAGATAATTGGAAATTAAGAATACCAAAAAATTTTATTTTTAATTCAATTAAATAAAATAAACAATTTATTGCCAGATATTTCCTTAAGTTATTTCTTTAAACTGAACTGTTAAATGTAACATTGTTAGTTTCATCTTTTAAAAAATACATAAAATTGGCAGTACATAACCCATATTCTTATAAAGAATTTAAATTTTGTATTGGAATTTTTGTATTAAATTTCACAATACCAAAACGTTATATAAAAATAATAAGTTTATTTTTTTAAAATTAAATGTTTAATATTTTAATTGATATTTAATTAATTCTTCGAAAATATTTTTTTGAATACTTTAAAGGAAAGTTTAAAATTCACATTGAGTTATCCAAATTATGGCTCAAACAAACTCTTTAAATTATATTTTAATATTGATTAAAATTTATTAAAGCGCAATAACGTTAAATTTTTTTTTCAAAATTTCAAAATATTGATTAATTTTTCACTTCATGATCATTCACTGTAAACAAATTATGTTTTATAAAGTTTAATCATTTGTTGTTTAAGAGTTGATAAAAATTTTTTTTTTCATATTTAAAACCAAAAATTTTGATTTGAATTTACATTTGATCAAAGTTGTTTAAAAGTCCCAAATTAAAGTCCTTGAAAAAAAGTCATTTAAAAAAGTCCAAGTCCGGACTTTAAAATTTTTTTTCTTCTCAGAGTCATTTAAAGACCACAGTTGTTTATCGGAAAATATTAATTGATAGTATATAAAAAGGTGAATTTTCTAGATAAAAAAGATTAATTTTACTAGATAAATTAATTAAAAACAAGATAATAATATTAATGAATATATGATTTTATTAACCACCAGAAAAAAAATTTATTACACTAGAAAAAAAATTGAATAGCAGATAATTAAATTAAAAGGTAGATAAATGACTACTCAATCTCTTAAATATTCGAAAAGTTATTTTTTTTGAGTTCAAATTTTTTTACCAAAATTAAATGTAATGTTTATTTTGGTTGTATAAGTATTATGTTCGGAAGACTACTGGTTTAGATTTTCAACCATCTGAGGTCGTAAGTGAATCTGGTGACGAAGATACTTATGAGTTCTATTTGGATATTCCTGTCAACAAGCAAATTGAAACTCAAATTAATAATACCACTGAAATTCAGGTTGAGCTAGAGCTAGAAGATAGTGATCAAATAGATGCTACTGAAGCACCAACAAAAAAAAGACCACCAAAAACGGTTCAACAAAAAAAGAAAATTATGAGTATCTAATTAACTTTTTATATTCAAATTTAGCTTATTGTATAATGATTAATATTTTTATATATTTGTTTCTTAAAAAATATAGTTTCTTATACTTTTGTCTATTAATTAATAAAATTATCTAGTCGATTTCATCTTTATTAGCTAATTTTTTTATCTAGTAATGATCTTTTTGCCGTTTCAGGTCGTTATTGTGGCGGCCTAGTCAGTTTCAAATTAAGATCTCACAAAGATTAAACCTAAAGGTCTTTAGTTTAGATTTGAGAATAAATTAATTCTAAAACTTTATTTGTTTATTAAAAGGGTTCTAAAATAAAAGACGGAGCTACTTACCCTTTTATTGTGATATTCGATGGCAAGGTATGGTGAAGTAGTCTGATTTAGCGAAAAATTGTCCAAATATAAACACCACAGCATTATGTTTTCGGCCGAGCATTGAGCAACGTGTCTATTGGCAAGATCATCAATGGTTTCAGGATCGGTACAATTCTGAATTATTTGGCACAACTTGCGCTGTTTTTCCTTGCAGTCCACAAACTCTACTTTTATCTTGGCTTTTTCGTACTCGCTCATGTAGCTCATCATTTTGAACATGTGGTCCTGAAGTTTCTCGTAGGCTGCCAGCAGTACTGTGCATATCAAGTTGTGCAAGTGAACAGCGCGGTTTATCAGCGAAGCCGACACCTCCGTGGAACTCTTAAACTAGAACTCGTTTATATCTTCACATTAAATTAGTCTTGTTTTGTTTTAAGTTTGAAAATAATTTACTTGTGACAAATCTTTGCCAAACAAAATAGAGGACAGGGTGAGATTGCGCTGTATGTTTGTACCAAGCATTACAGGTGGCAAGAGGGTCAATAGACTGCAGTGCAGAGTTACCAACACACTTGATAGATGGAAGTAGTCGAAAATGCACGGAACTTGGATGTGAATTCCGTGTCTTGGGTCGAATTTAATTCTGAATGTCCGACAACAAAGCATTTGCATAACACTCGAATTTGACTCCAAATTCGAAAAACTGTTTGACGGACTTACTTTTTGTTGACCTGAACTGTACAAAGTGCTCAGAGACGGTGGCTTGTAGTCGCTCTCCGTAAACCAAAGCTCTACATTCATTTCTAAGCCCAGCTTGTCAAAACTCTCAATTAACTAGAAGAAATTTTTTTTTATTTTTTTTTATTTTTTCAAATTTTTTTATTTATTAAATTTACATTGAAGGCATTTAGAAGAGTGCTTATTTTGAACAAAAAATGGTCATCTAAATTTATTTCTTCGTTTCGGTAGAGTATTAGGAATGTTTTGCTCACGGCACAGTCTTCCAGTACCGTACTTGGAAACATAACATCTACAAAAATAAAATAACTAATAAAAAAAATTTTTAATTTTTGTCATCTTTAGTTTTTTTGTTGATGAAAGATTAGAATTTTAAGAAATTTTTGAAAAAAAAATGCCAAAGTTTCCAGAATATCGGTGTCAATAATTTTTTTGGTTTTTTATCTGTTTTTTATCTTCTCATAAAAAATAAATTTATCATGTAAACAATTTTGGAATGATTTGTATAATATTTATCTCCTAAGAAAAATGTTCCTTAAATTTATTTTAAAAGGTTTCCACAAGAAATTTTATTCAATTTTAATTTTTGTGATTTTATTTAAATAAAGTTAAGTAAATATTGAACAAACTCTAGTACATTTATTTCTAGCATCAGAACATCATGTGGTTCGTGTAGACCCAGTACCTTTAACTCTTGCTTAGAGATAGACTTGTTTTTTAAGTCACAGTTTTAAGTCTAAGTCACAAAAATATAAGTCAAAGTTATGACTTAAATTTTTTTTTTTTAAGTCTAAGAATAAAAGCGAATTTTTCAGCAAAAAAAAAAGGTAAATTTGATTAAATAATTAAAATTTTGAGGCAAGGTTCGCACTTAGCAGTACTACTGTACTTTTTGACCAGGGCCCCCAAAGCCCAAATATCTCTTGTTCAAATCAGACTTGTTTATAAGTCAAAGTTATGACTTTAAAAAAAAAAAAAAGTCATCGACTTGACTTGACTTAAGACTTGTGACTTAAAAACAACTCTGCTTAAAGATAAGGCGAACTTCAAATCATTTCTTTTGGAATAATCACCATCCGAACTATGATAAAACAATTTTTCAATTTTGTTTTTGAAATGAACTTAAATCAATTTATTTTAATTTAATTATCTTCTATTAATAATGTCCAATTTTCGGCAAATAGAAGTTTATGCTCAAAATCTATCGTATTGATCTTCTGGAAAAAAATTTAAAATAAAAAACTACTTGGAAACCTTTTTTTAATGATAATTTTTGAACATGATCATTTAAATTTCGATCATAAACTTCTATTTGTTCAATTTTCGCATTTACTTTAGCCAAAATTGAGCTTTATCATAATTATTAATTAATTTTAAAAATAAATGTTTTTAGATTAAGTCTAAATTTTTTCTTAGATAAACGGGAACATTGGAAATTGTTAATGTAAGAAAAGCTTAATATTAAATTAAAAATTTTTAAAATATGGTTTGGATTGTAATTATTCCAAAAGAAATGACATGAAATTCCCTTATTTCTAAGAGTAGTAGATTAAAAAATTTTGAATGCAGTGACACATCTAATAAGAAGTATTTTATTTTGTAATAATTATTTTAAAATTTTTTATATTTTTTCATCGGGCTTACAAGCGTTAATTATGAAAGATTAATTTATTTAATTATCTGAGCCATAAAGAGCATCTCATTAAGATAAAACTATTCATTTTTGAAGAAAGAAATTTGATCAAATTACTGAAAAATCACTCAGACTCATTAACTTTTTTACTTCCAGTTTTTTTTCTGCACTGGTGAATGATTAAATTTGAACTGAATTTTTAGTGCAACTCATTTTACGCTATCTTTGGACAAGAAATCCTCAAGCTTTTGAAAAAATAAATATTTGAAATTACGCAAAAATTTTGTAAAAAATTGTAAAATGTAAAAGTCTGAAAAGAAAGATTTTTTGCAATTTAAAAAAAAAACACTTTTTCCTTTTTTTTCTGTTTTTTAAAATTTTCTAGCTAATTTTACTTAAAAAATTACAATATTTATTTTTTTTAATTGTAAGTTCCTGTATACCAAACAAGATCAAAACATACTCGAAAAAATTCAACACAGAGCCACAAAAGTTGCTAGTGACTTAAAAAATTTAAATTATGAGAAGTGCTGTGAATTCCTGGACCTGACACCGCTCCGTCTACGTAGAATTCGAGGCGACTTAATACACAAGTTCAAATTTGAATCTAGTTTGGAAAAAATTGAGTGGCACACAAAACCGATTCACATTCCACAACAGGACGGTCATAGAGAGAGGCTAAGAAAAGAAATCATCAGATGTTGCGACCAACGTCACGAATTTTTCAACAATCGAATAGTCAATCAGTGGAACTTATTACTAGGGCTGGTAGAACGGTTCCGTGAAACCGGTTTGAAAACGGTTTTTGAAAGAACCGGTTCTGTTTTCAAAGCCGATTTCAAAAACCTGTTCTAAACCGGTTTTGTAATTGATTTAAAAAAAATTTATTGTTTAAAATTTTTCAAAAAAAATCATAATAAATATTTTCTTTTTATTATAAATTGCCTGACCAAGAATTTAAACAAACCAAATTTTTGACACTTTTAGGACTTAAGGAAGTTCTATCATCTGTTATTGTTAAGCCAGCTACTGAAAATGTTTTTTCTGATGGAACATTAGTTGGACTAACACTAAAATAATCTTTGGCAATTTTTCTCATGTTTAATTGAAAAGATCGAATTGAAACGAACTTCACAACCCCCTCATGTACTTGTAATTTGATTTTTATTTTTTTCATTGATTTAGCTTAATCAATAAACAAATTATTTGTTATAAATTCGCAATAATTATTTTGTTTTAAATTTAATAATTTTATAGTAATATAATAAAGCTTTTATAATGCATTACATTAAAAACCATGGTTATAAATGTATTATGAAAAATTATGAAACCGGTTCCAAATTCAAAACCGGATTTAAAACCGGTTCTAATATTCAAACCGGTTTACCAGCCCTACTTATTACCGGATAATATTATCATGTCCAAATCTGCCAATCAGTTCAAAAACAAATTGGATACATTTTTTAAAATTGCTACAGAGCGTCTTTGACGCGCTCTCATGACAATATGCTGCAGTTAAACTTCTTCTACTACTACTAAGTTTCTAGTGAATTTTTTATTATTTCTATACTTTTTGGTGAGTGATAATATTTGAAAATTTTTATGAATTTTTTATAAAATTCTGAAATGGCTTCCTCTACAATCCCTCAAGATTGTTTTGTAAATAATTATAATCAAAATTCTATTTATGTTCAGAATACAGATTATTAAAATTCAATTTGTTTAAATTTTTACAGTTTTTTTTAAAAAGGAAAAAAAAAATTTTTTTTAAATTTCAAAGATTATTCTTTTATGGGCTATCGACATCTTATAATTTATCAATCAACATTGTAGATGAAAACCAATTTTGAAGGTTTTAAACAAAAAGATAATTTAAAAATGTTGTTCTTTTCCTGACCTTTTACAGAAAACTTCTTAAATAAAATTTTTTTTTGTAAAAAAATCCATTTATTTTAAGAAGAAAATTTTTTCCATTTAAAAAAAAATTTTCGTCATATTTATAAATTAAAGACAATTTTAAAAAAATTTACCGCTTAAATTTTTGTTTGTGTGCTCATTTTCGAGCTGTAGAACAACTTTGACTGGAATTTGCTTGTTCGACAATTTGACACTAATTCTAATTTGGTAGTAGCCTCGTTGAAAAAGGTCTATGTTAACAAAACGACGCAATTCTACGGACAATTCGAGCTGAGCTTGAATATCTGCGTACAGGTTGTGATTATTCGAGTTCAATTGTTGTATGTTGGTCAAGCTGGGGTTGTGGGTCAAAGAGGCAGAATGGGGTCTAGATGGCGATGCTGTTGGTGCATAAGTGTACGAAGATGTGGAGCCAATGTTGAATATTTGATGATCCATTTAACTCATTTGAATAAAATTAATAATCTTAGGTAAAATGCAAATTAACAAAAATCTAGTTGTGTACAGAAAAAGCAACAATGAGAAAATATGTCTAATAACAAGAACAAGAGAATATTTGCATTAAAACTTAATTATAATATTTGCTTGCTTGCAAATTATGTTCGAAATTAGTCTAGATACGACAATAAATAAGAAATTATCTTGAATTCTTAAGCTTGGTGTTATTCAAAATTTTAATCAATTTTGGTCGACTAAGTGCCAGTTTAGAGAATTAATTTCAATTACAGAAGCATCACAATTTTGGTTACATTTGAAAAAAAAATTTTTTTTACACTAGGTTAGATAATTTTTGAACAAATTATCTTTTGGATTAAATCACGTTACTGGTGCCAGATAAATTAATTTTCTCAGTTGGATAGTTATTTAAAAATTCTTTTTTACGGAATCCTGGGGTTTTTTCGTCTATGAAAAGAAATTAATTTGATAAACATTTTTTTGAATGAAAAAATTTTTTAATTTGTTTATTGATCTACAATTTATGAAATTTTAAAATTATTGACCGAAAATTTTCTTTGATAGGTAAAATTTTCTACATGATTAATTTATGAAAAAAGCTTGATCGTTAATTTAGGTCTTGATTAAAGTTTTTTTTATCACAAATTCCTACTTGGAATTATCCATAGTTGAAAAAATAAATAGTTTCTAGCTAAGAAAATATTTAAATTTTGTAGATAATAGTTCAAAATAGCAAAGGTTAAAATGGGAAAAAAAATAAATCATTTATTAACAGAATAAACAATTAAAAAAATATAAAATTTCTTTCATTTATTAAATAATTTATTGAAATTATAATTTTTTTTTTCATAAACAAATAAATAAAACTGAAAACTGAGACTTTAATTATATTTAATTTTTAAGATATAAGTGAGATATAATTTTTATATTTAATTCAAATAATATTCATGATCTATCAGATAAAATTTTGTGTGAATAATTTTCCATTGATATAAAAATCGCTTCATGCTAAGCTTTTATTTTTAAATAATCAAATAAAATAAAATTTTGATTTAATCAAATAATTTTCTTCAATTAGACTGGTTGAATTAAAATATAATGCTACATTTTTTTAAGAGCTTTTATTGTTATTTATGAAAATGATATTTTAAATCAAAGTAATTTAGTAATAAAATAAATTAGATGACAACCTAAACAATATACTAAGGATGTCAAATCCTATTTTAATTATTTATTTGATTCGATTTTCATAAATTCTGGGTTATTTTTTAATTGACTCTAATGTATTTTTTTAAATTTTTCTAATTTTTTTACAGTAACCTATGGCTATAAATTCTGGGAATGTGATAAAAAATTATTAAAATTTTGATAAAGCAATTTAGACATTTGATAACAATTTTCAAAAAAGTTGAAGTCAATCGATGTCTCCAAATTCAACAGAAATTAAACTTACTTTAGAAAATCATATTTGAATTTTGAAGTAAATGACCTTGCTTTCTTTTTAGACGTAAAAAAATTACATCGTAAAATTTACTAAAATCATTATTGTTGTTAAATATAAGATCGAATGATTTTTGCGATTGTTTTTAATTAGTTAATTAAATTAAAAATGAATTCCATTTTCATTTTCAAAGAAAACCGGAAAAATAACCAAGGAATTTTAATTTTAATAAAAGAGATACTTTTTATTTTATCTTGTTTGATATTTTAATCTAAACAAAAGTATTTTGGGTCTTAAAAATAAAAAATAAATAAATTTTGGGACTTTTTATTATTTCAAAAAATTTTAAACAAAAATTAAATCTTTAAAATTTAAAAATAAAAAAATTTTATTAAATTAAATTTTTTTTTTCAAATCTTTATCCTGGAATTTAAATAAATCGACTATTTTTTTAATTAGACTCATATCTGAGAGATTAAAAATACTTTTAAAATATATAATTGCAATCGATAATAGTTGTATATAACACCAAAATAAGAATTCTGTTAATTTTATTGATGCATATCCATTCATATTTCTAATGCAGCTAAAAAAATTTTACTCTAAACTTTAAACGCGCATATGGTTGCTCTGAACTTTTCAAAGAGTCTTTCTCTACTCTCTAAGCTTTCTACCATATTAAGAAATGGAAATTGATTTTATGAATTAAAAAATACAAGGATAAAAAAAACAAAGCTCTAATAGAAAAACCTATCTGAGGAACAAACTTAATTATGTTTTTAATAATCCATTTTCGATGAATTTAAACAGAAAATATTAAAAACTATTAGATTAATGACCAAGAAAATGAAGGAAACTAAAAGAATGCTTGATTAATTAACTGAATATTATTAAATAAATATTTATATATCAAAATCTTAAATATACAAACGAATATTTTATAAAATTATTCTTGAAAATTCTTCAAAAAATATTGCTTTTTTGATGCATTAAAATTAAAGTTAATAAAAGAACTTACAAAAATACTGCAACATCACTATATTGCAGTATTTTTGTAAGTTTTTTTAACTTTAATTTTAATGCATCAAAAAAGCAATATTTTTTGAAGAATTTGTATTTGAATTTGACAATATCGAATAATTTTTAATTTCAATTTTCATGCGATACCTTCTTTTCGAATATTCTTTTTCTGATATATGCACACCATAATAAATGGCTGAGCAAAAGTATGCTATTGGAATGCAGAGTTATTTTTAGCAGAAGTTAAATTAAAAAGTAACAAATAACTTTTCACCTTTAAAAGCTGCTACGTTTTTTTAAAAATATTCATTACAATTCTCCAAAAGTGCTTCTTCTCTTTATTTTACTATCCCCTTTTTCTGCAAAATCTAATGTAACATAGTAACAAACTTGAGATGCTAAAGTTATAAAAAAATCCAGAATTTAATTTTATTAATGACAATAGTTGTATTTTTAATCCTATAGATTTGTTCACAAATAATAAATGATTATCATGACGTTTTACTTGGAATTGATTGTTCCATCTTACCAAAGCTGGTATCTTTCCAGCAGACGGTTTAATTATATTCCCTAAATTCCCTAATTCGAATTTAAACTTTTAAATAAATTTAAATTTAAATTCACATCAAAATTATTTTAAATGAATTAAATAATAAAGAAAAAAAAGTTCAATTTTATATTTCAAAAAAAAATTTTTTTAAAAATTAACTTTTTTATAAATCGAAAAAACTTTTTTGCTAAAGACTTTAGTTAACTTTAAATAAAACGATATTTTGCAATTTATTAAAGATTTTTGATCAAAAAAAATTTTTCCCATTTAATGGCATTGTGAAATTTCATACAAAACTTCCAATACAAAAATAAAAAAATTTTCTAACTTTTGTTCTAAATGTCAAAAACTTGTTCTGTAAATGAAAAAAAGTGAAACAACTGTTGTTTCACCTTCCGCGGAAGTGTGCAAAATCTGTGTGAATTCTGCAAAAAAGCACCCAATTTAAAAGTATTAAAAATAAAACGCAATTAATTTGCACGGATTTTGCAGACTTTCACAGAAGATGAAATTTCACTTTGTTTCATTTACAGAACAAGTTTTTTACATTTAGAGCAAAAATTATAAAAAAATTTTATTTTTGTATTGGAAGTTTTGTATGAAATTTCACAATGCCCCATTTAATCTAAATGGTAGACAACGTGGACAAAGGTTCAAGCTTCTGCCATGTTCCTTTGGTATTTATTTTTTAACTTGAATTTTGCGCAAAGAATTGTGATTCTAAAAATGTTCATCTTTACAAATGTTTGGTTTGTTTTATGAACCTAAAAAAAAATTTAAAATTTTCTATCCAAATTGGCACATGTGTTTTAATATTTAAAAAAAAATTTATTATTTTAATAAAAGAAAAAAAAAATGCCTAAAAATGTGTTTAACCCAGAGTTTTCATTTGATCTGAGCGATGAACCAGCCAAATGTGGCCAAGACGCTCAAATTGCACTCAAAATAAAACTCAGACGCGAAAACTACCTAAAAACCAAAAGATCAGATGATGACGAATCGGAATTGTCCGATGCTGAAAAACAAGACATCATTTCCAAAGAGGACACTGTGCGAGTCAAGACCCAATCGGCCAAAAAATTGAGCAAACAAAACTCGGACTTTTTCGAAGAGCTCAACAAAGACGAGCTAAAAAACGACTTGAGCTCTTTCGAACAAATGAACATTTCCAAACCTTTGATCAAAGCACTAAACCAAATGGGCATGAGCAAACCGACTGACATCCAATCAGCAGCAATACCCACGGCTCTGATGGGCAAAGACATCTGTGCCTGTGCAGTAACCGGCTCTGGCAAAACTCTCGGCTTCATGCTGCCCACCCTAGAACGCCTGTTGTACAAGCCAAAGTTTCCGCAAGTAACCAGAGTGCTGGTCTTGACACCGACCAGAGAGTTGGCTGCACAAATATGCAAAGTCACACGTGACCTAAGCCAATTTACGAACATAAACACAGTTTTGTGTGCAGGCGGCTTTGACATCAAGAGCCAAGAAGCATCGCTCAGACTCGGTCCTGACATTTGCATTGCCACTCCAGGCCGGCTAATCGACCACTTGCACAACACACCATGCTTCAATCTGGAAACAGTGGAGATTCTAATCCTGGACGAGGCTGACCGCATGCTGGACGAATGCTTTGCCCAACAGCTCAAAGAAGTCATGCGTCTTTGCTCCAAAACTCACCAGACAATGCTCTTTTCGGCAACCATGACCGACACAGTCGAAGAACTGGTCCGTTTGTCTCTCAAACGGCCTGTCAGAATATTCTTGAACCAAAATGTGGACGTGACTCCTCTGCTGAAGCAAGAGTTTGTCAGACTAAGAGATTCGTCTGAGCGCAGCAGAGAGACCATACTTGCCGCGCTGGTACAGCGCAAATTCAACGACAAATGCATTGTTTTTGTGCGCACCAAATCCGATTGCCACAGAATTTGTCTGCTGCTCAACTTGCTGGACATAAAGGCCGGCGAGCTGCACGGCAGTCTCAGTCAAACACAGCGACTGGAAAAGCTCAACGAGTTCAAAGAGGACAAGATAAATGTGCTGGTGGCCACTGATTTGGCGTCCAGGGGCTTGGACATAGCCAATGTGAGGACGGTCATCAATTTCTCAATGCCCATGACCTTCAAGCACTACATTCACCGCGTTGGCCGAACGGCCAGGGCCAAAAACTCGGGCAGGTCTATCAGCTTGGTGGCCGAGGCGGACCGCTGGTTGGTCAAAGAGATTGTCAAGTCGAGCAAAGAGCCGGTCAAGTGCCGGGTTATTCCGAGTGATGTTGTTCAGTTTTATAGGCAAAAGATTGATGAGGCCCGTGTTCAGCTCGAAGAGAGGCTGAACGAGGAGAAGGGCGAGAAAATGATGGAACAAATGGAAAAGGACTTGCAGAGAGCTAGGAGTAAAATTGGTGGCGAGTGCGGAAAGGCAAATGCAACGGCTAAGAGAAGTTGGCTCAAGGGAGTTGACTATAAAAATGGAGGTCTAATTTCGGAGAATAAAAAATTAAAAAAACAAAAGGTTAAAGAGAAAAAGAGAGAGGTAAGTGGCGATTCGGACAGTGATTTCGATGTGGATAATGACACCACTGATTATATTGATGACAAGGCCGAGCAAAAGAGAGGCGCCAAACGCAACAAAACCAATGATAATATTTTGTCGAAAAATTTTAGAAAAAAAATTAAAAAATTTTAGAAATTTTGTTCTAAATGAAAATAAAATTTTGGTTTATTTTTCATTTTTTTTTCAAGTTTTTTATCCCTCAATTCTTAATAATTTTTATTTTTACATTAGTTCGATTCTCATAGGTAAACGAAACTAAATAATTTTTTAAAATACAGGAAAAATTACCATTTCAATACAATTCTAAACAGGTTTTTAAAAAAAAATTATAATTAGGTATAAAATTTTTAATGATTTAAATTATACAAAGAAAAAAATTAATTAGCACTTATAATTAAATATAAATTTAACATTTTTAATTTATTGACAGCACTTTTTTTAAAAAATAAAAAATAATTTAAGACAAAGAACTCAAAATTTTTTATTTAAAATTGATATAAAAATTATGAAATGTAAATAAAGTAAAAAGATGTTTTATTATCTGCTCTTTTTGTGAGAACATATCAATAGTTGAAAGTTTAACACCTGCCATTATTTATTTCAATTTATCTATTTTAATTTTATAATTTAATTTTTTATATTTTTTGGAAATCTGAAGGGTATTAGCCCGAAATGGTTATAAAAATTGTCATATAAGTTTATTTGTTGTCAATTTATTTAATAAAAATTTCAGCCTCATAGGCCTAAAAAGTATAATAAAAAAGCAAAGATTTACAGAAAAAAATCAAGATTAAATACAGTGCTGATTAGAAACAACGATTTTACCAAATTTTACGCTAATTTTCTTAATTTGACTAAATACTAAGACAATTCACGTAAATTATCGTAAAATCCCAAATGAAAAAATTCATGAATTAACGTTACATTTTGTCAAATTACGAAATTTAAGTAAAAAAAGATTCAAAATTTCTTGAAAATAATTAAAATTTTTTAATTTTTTTTTTCAATTTCAATTTTCCAAGTAAAATTTGATTTTTTGTAATAATAAGTTATTTTTAAGTAAAAAATGTAAAAATTTGCTAAATTTAGTAAAATTTTTTTATTACAAACACAAAAAATAACAAAAAACATTAGAAAATTATATAAATAATAATAATATAAAATAGCTATGGTGTGGTTTTACCACATGAAGTGAGGTTCAAATCTCACTGTAATAGCTTTTTAAATTTCATTTTTCAATTTTTTTTTTAAAATTATTAACATCTTTTGAATTTACAACATCTCTTGGTAGACGGTTCCAAAATGTTGACACTTTTTTTTAAAAAAGTTGTGACGTTGATCGCAATTTTTAACCAGCTGTCTTTCTGCTACAAATTCATGTGATCTCAATTGTGGTGCTTTTAATTCTGACGTATTCTTAAATAAAACTTTATTAAACCAATTTACCTCATCAAAACCTTTGACTATTTTGAACATTTGGATAAGATCGCCACGTAATCTTCTAGTTTCTAAGGTTGTTAAGTTTAGCTCTATTAATATCTATCTGCATCTAAACTTGATTTGCTTTGCTTATTACTGAATTTACTTGAACTGACCATTTTAAGTCATTAGATAAAAAAACACCTAAGTCCTTCTCCAAATAAAAAGATTTCCCATTTATACTAAATTCGGTTAAAGGGTTCGAATCACCAAAATGCAAAACCTTACATTTTTCTTCGTTCAAACAAATCAGCCCATCAAATGCCCATTTGTAAATTAGATTCAAATCACCTTTAAAATATGGGTGAGGATTAAAAACAAATAAAAAAAGTGAAACTAAAAAAACTGCCCATAAAACTAAATCTGACAAAAATATTTTTTAAATGTTTATTAACACATAAAAATTCTTTTTTCCTTTACTAAATGTGTTCTTAACTTTTTTTATTGATTTTCATTTAAATTTTTGTAATCTAAGCTCTTTTTAAAATAAAATAAATTTAAAAGATGAATATAAAAATAAAAAAAAATACTAAGAAACTTTCAAGAGTCAGTTTGGCCATGTTTTTTTTAACAAAAACTTGATTTTAAATGAAAAAAATAATATTTACTAAAAAATAAAAATAATTTTATAAACAATATTTATGGTTTAACTTTTTTATGGTTTAATTTTGATTCAAAATATTATTTTATGCGTTTTTCATCATTTAAATAAAGAGTTTAATGCGTGAATCACATTTTTTATTAATTTTAATCTCTCTTTATTTATTTTTAATCCTCATTTTTAATCCTCATTCTCAACTTTACTCATGTAATCTAAAACTATTCTATTAATTATTATTTTTTTTCTTACAAAAATCTTTAATTTATTCCACAAAAGTTCGATTGGGTTTAAAGATGGTGATTTTAACGGAAACTTGACCTTAAATTTTACAGCTTAAATTCAAAATGACTTTAAATAAAATTAATACTCAAGTAATATTGTTTTAATTTAAAAAGGAAGAACAAGTTTTTGATCTTTTTTTTAGGGTCATTATCTAGGTGAAGTTTAAAGTTTATATCATACTCTCAGTCGCCAAAAGGTAGTAAATAATCACCAAAATAAAAAAGGTTCATAAAATTCTGTATAAGACACTACGTCAAAAATTTTCCTTGTAAGATGCTAAAAATTAGAATTAAAAAAAATTATTTCAAAAAATTTTTATTTGTTCAGATGATTTATTAAAATTTTTTTCCAAAGGTTCGACTTTTAAAGAGTCCTGGAAAAAAGCTTCTAATAGCCTAAAAGAAGAACTACCAAAAATAAATTTAATTTGATAATTTGATTAATTTGATTTCCAAAATTCGATATAAAAATAAAGCCTTTGACCTCTTCAAATAATTTTGAAAAAATTTTAATATAATTTTCGGATAAAATTTTTTAAATAAATAGTCTTTGCAATTCTTTAAACCATTGAAATTTTTCTTTTTGTCCGAAATTAAGAATTTTTACAACTTTTCATTTTGTAAATATCTTTATAGATTTGCTCTTTAATTGTTTGATCAAATTATATTTAAATATCCATCTGTTGAAAATGCACATTATTGACATTCAACTGGTAAAAGAAAGCTGCTTATCACCAACCCCAAGTAAGCCCCAAGGAAGCTGCTTATCAACAACTCTTTTTTCACTTATTTTAGCGATATATCTGAAACGATTCCTAAGGACGTCAAAGTTGCCCTTTTTGCAGACGATTTGTGCATTTGGTTCACAAACAAATCACTAAAAATGATTGACGTTACTTTAGACAATGCAATCGAATGCATTGAAAATCTTGTTTTTCAATTGAATGCTTTGTTCCAAAAAATTCATTACCTAAATGATTTAAAAGATTTCACTAAATTCATTTCATTACCATTTGTTACAAAAAAGAATGACGAGTTGTAAATAAGACAAAAAATTTGAGCTAATTATTGGGGTTGTGAAGTTCGTTTCAATTCGATCTTTTCAATTCAGAAAAATTTGAATAACTTTTTTACTAAAATAGATAATTTAGTTCTGTAAAATGCTTAATGTTTAAGCAATTTTGCTTAATCCGAAAATATATGTCTGCAAAAACTCTGCAATGTAATTGCACAGTTGATTAGAATACTTTTTAATGGCGTGCAAAATGCAGAAAATTGCAGAGTACTTTGCAGACTTATTTTACTGCATTAAGCAAATTTGCTCATAATTAAGCATTTTACATAACTAAATTATCTATTTTAGTAAAAAAGTTATTCAAATTTTTCTGAATTGAAAAGATCGAATTGAAACGAACTTCACAACCCCCTAATTATTGAATTTATTAAGATTTTAATTAGTGTTGGGAGTCGACTAAGTCGACTAAAGTCGACTAGGATTTTTTTTAGTCGACTGAAGTCGAATGTTTTTTTTTTTAAGTCGACTCCAGTCGACTCAGAAATAAATTAAGTCGACTCGAGTCGACTGTTTTTTTTTTAAAGTCGACTCCAGTCGACTCAGAAATAAATTAAGTCGACCCGAGTCGACTCGTTTTTTTTTTTAGTCGACTACAGTCGACCCGGAATTAAATCAAAGTCGACTCGAGTCGACTCTAAAATTATATCGCTGCTAGTTTTCAATTAAAAATATTATTTTTAACATTTTCTAAACATAATTCAAGTAATGAATATTTATTATTTGAATTCACTGACATTTCCAAAAAAAAACTGACAAAAAAAAAATTATATAGTAGACTAGTTAGTTAAGACGTGGATTAATTTTTCTTCTAATCAAAGTGTCCTGGTTCGATCCCTTATCGAAATAATTGATAATTAAAAAAATATTGAAAATAAAAAATAACAAATTGTATTTCAATTAAATTTTTTTTTTATTGATTATTGATACTTAAAGTCTAAATTTGAGCTAGAAAAGCTTAATTTTTCAATTCTAAATTTTAGTTTAATGCTCCTTAACTATAAATTAACACTAGACATGCTTTAAAATAGTGATTAAAAAAACGTGAAATTGAGAAATCATGAATCCAGGTTTTCCTTTTTAATTTCAGCTTAATAAATTGCTTATTTAAAGCGTCTGTTTCTTTAATTTTGCATCTTAAAAAAAAAACTTACTATTAAAAAAATATGTCAAGTGAAACCCCATGTTCAAGCTCATCTTTCTCTTCTAAAAGGAAAGAAATTTCTGTTTATTTTAATGAAGGTAATCAAAAAATTTCAAAATTTGATAATTCTTCGGTGGGTTCAACTGGTGTTAACATTTCTACTACGGAAATTATTGATAGTGATGATGAAGTTTTGTCAAATGTTAGACGTAAGATAGTTGAAAAAATGTCCTTTCAACCTGAATCAATTGATTTTCCAGAATTAGAACAAGATGAAAGTCAACTTTTGATACAGGATGCAGAAAAAAAATCTAGAATTATAGACTTTCAATGCGACAAAAAATGTGATGAATCTGTGGAAAATTTTGATGGAAGATCGAGTAACGATGACGAGGAAACAAACCAAGAAGAAGAGGACTCAGACGAGCTAAAAAATAAACGTATGTTCTCTGGTGTATGGAAGTATTTCAAGCGTTACAAAAGTGATGATGGCGAATACACAATTTTTTTAACATAAAATTAATGATGCTTTAAAGGACAAATTAAAATTTAATCTTGGATTTTTTTTTGCGTAATTCTAGCCTTTTAGTATCAATAATCAATAAAAAAAAAATTTAATTGAAATACAATTTGTTATTTTTTATTTTCAATATTTTTTTAATTATCAATTATTTCGATAAGGGATCGAACCAGGACACTTTGATTAGAAGAAAAATTAATCCACGTCTTAACTAACTAGTCTACTATATAATTTTTTTTTTGTCAGTTTTTTTTTGGAAATGTCAGTGAATTCAAATAATAAATATTCATTACTTGAATTATGTTTAGAAAATGTTAAAAATAATATTTTTAATTGAAAACTAGCAGCGATATAATTTTAGAGTCGACTCGAGTCGACTTTGATTTAATTCCGGGTCGACTGTAGTCGACTAAAAAAAAAAACGAGTCGACTCGGGTCGACTTAATTTATTTCTGAGTCGACTGGAGTCGACTTTAAAAAAAAACAGTCGACTCGAGTCGACTTAATTTATTTCTGAGTCGACTGGAGTCGACTTAAAAAAAAAAAACATTCGACTTCAGTCGACTAAAAAAAATCCTAGTCGAGTCGACTCAAGTCGACTCGTTTTGAAAAATTCCCAACACTAATTTTAATTTTAATTCAAATTTAAACTTTTAAATAAATTTAAATTTAAATTCACATCAAAATTATTTTAAATGAATTAAATAATAAAGAAAAAAAATTGAATTTTATATTTCAAAAAATAAAATATTTTTAAAAATTAACTTTTTTATAAATCGAAAAAAATTTTTTGGTTAAGACTTTAGTTAACTTTAAATAAAACGATATTTTGCAATTAAAGATTTTTGATCACAAAATAATTTTTCCCATTTAATGGCATTGTGAAATTTCATACAAAACTTCCAATACAAAAATAAAAAAATTTTATAACTTTTGTTCTAAATGTCAAAAACTTGTTCTGTAAATGAAACAAAGTGAAACAACTGTTGTTTCACCTCCCGCGGAAGTCTGCAAAATCTGTGTGAATTCTGCAAAAAAGCACCCAATTTAAAAGTATTAAAAATAAAACGCTATTAATTTAATTTTGCAGACTTTCGTGGTAGGTGAAACAAAAGTTGTTACACTTTGTTACATTTGGAGAACAAGTTTTTGACATTTAGAACAAAAGTTATTAAGTTATTTTATTTTTGTATTGGAAGTTTTGTATGAAATTTCACAATGGCAAAAATATTTCAATGAATGGGGTCTACGTATAAACATTAACAAGACGTTTCAAACCGTTTTTACAACAGCAGGTTATTGCACAAACTATCAGTCAAAATACTCAGCCTTTTTCTTGACCATCATCCTATTCCACTTGAACCATTTCCGACGTTTCTGGGGATCAAATTGAAATTTAGTACAATAGAACAGAACATAAAGTTTAAAATTCTTATAACTTTTCTTTTAAAAGTCAGAAGCAAGCTCTGTAAATGCAACATGGTGCAACATTCAAAGTTGCACTATTATCAACAATATGGTAAAACTCTGCAAATTTAGCATAATTTAAATTTGGACAAATTTGGCTATAGTGCATTTTGTAGAGACTTTGCACATCATTAGCAGACTTTGACTATTGGTGCAACTAAGTATGTTGCAACTTGTTGCGCTTACAGAACTTATTAAAAGCCTTCAGAAAAAAAGTTATAATCTTTTTTAGCATTAATATTTGTTCAGTTTTTTTATTTTGTACCAAATTTCACAAAACCATTGACATGCATAACCAACACAAATTCGACTCAATAGAAACACGCTCAAAAGTTCTGATCAATAAATAAATTATATATAATAAATTCTTCATCAAAAAGTTAAACCATCGACAAATAAGAACAGACCTGGATGAATTTAACTCAACAAATGATACTCTAAACCAGAAGTTCACTTCACCCTACCAAGATTTAAACTGTTTTACTTCGCCTTAACTTATTTTACTAACATTCTGTTTTTCTAAAAAAAAAACTCATTTTATTTACTAACGCTGGGCTAAAAAGAAGGACTTAGTTCCATTCTGAGCAGCCTGAGGCTCTCCTCGAATTTACTTGGTAAAAAAATAAGTGAAAAATACACATTATTGACATTCAACTGGTAAAAGAATTCTTAACAGAATTTATTATCGATGATAACTCATTATGAACCCTAACTTATTGAAAAGCAAACTTTAATCAAAAAGTATTTCATTAAGATCAAAACAGAACAAAAATTTAAATAAAAAAAAAATCTTTAACAAATAACTTTTTAATTGTCAGATTTTATTAACATTATTGAAGTGAACTTAAAAAAAAATGAAAACTATTAATATTTAAACAAGCTTGGAAAAAAGCTAATGACAGCTTGAAAGCAAAAATATAATTAAAAAATAACTTTTGCCAATTAAACCTCAATTATTAATTTTTTTGCCAATTTGAATATTTTTTTCTGCTTTTTCTCTTTAAATTTGTCAATAAATTTACTCAGATCAAATTATTAGTTAGTGAACAAATTATTTCAAATTTTATTTCATTTATTTTATTCATAATCACACCAATTTTAGTTATTTAAAAATAATAAACAGCAAAATTGTTCGATTTAAAGTCATAATATTATTTAGCATCATTCTTAGAAAATTAAATTAAGAAAATGCAAGAGATTAAATTAATAAATTTTATTTTAGTGTTTAAAGTCTGTCACTAGATCCGCTTAAAATTTATTCCAAACAACATAAATATGATAGCATCCTTTTTAATTTTTTTAAATTGAAAGGATAAAGTGTAGCTCCTTTATTAATTATTAAAATAAATAATAATTGTTATAATTGTAATTAATGGATTATAAAATTATATTATTTCAAACATATTAAAAAAAGAGAAATTTAGCTCGAGTACCACAAAATTTGAATAAAATACCCCAAATTTTTTATTTTTTTCCTCAAATATTAAATAAATTCCCCAATTATTTAGAATATACATCATAAAATTAATGTCATTGAAGTAATTAGCTTCAAATTTAAATTTTAATAATTTAAAAATCCAAAAATAATAACTTATAGCAAGCTTGGTTATTGCATCTTTTGAAAAAAAATTAAAATAATTATATAGACGACCTAAGAAGTTATTGTATTAAATTACGAATTTTAAGTAAAATTAGTGTTAGGTGGCGGTTCTGGAAAGACCGGTCCAAAACGGACGGTCAAGACCGTCTAAAAGACATCAAAAATGATAATTTCAAGAGATTTATTTAATAAATTTTATTTTTGATTGTTTTTTTTAAATCGCCAGAATTGGCATAAGATGCAATGAAATAAAAAATTCAATTCCACTTCAATTCTTCTGGCTTCAAAACTTCACTTTAATTCTAAAACAATTTAAAACAAAATGATTGAATTGCTGATATCTGAAATTGAAAGAATAACAAATTACCATAAACTTATTCAGTTAATTTATTTTTGAACGATTAGTTTTGAAAAACAAAACAAAAATAAGCATTTTAGCGTCTAAATCGATGTTTCCAGGCACTTAAAAAACTTTTGCAAAAAAAATGTTTTGAATCTACGATTATAAGATCAAAATTTTTTTTAACTAAAAATCTAAAAAATTCTGGTTTTCTTATAGCATTTAATTATTTATCAAAAATTTTTTATTATACTGATTTTTATTGTTTTTGCAGAGCTTAAATTTTTAATCAAGAAACAAAAAATAAAAAGCGAAGAATTCTTTCTTATTAATTTGAGAAAATAAAAGCAATTAAAAATCTTATCTCAGCAATTTATCTTAGTTGTAAAAACAGAATTTTTTTATTAGTTAATCAGGCAAAATTGGAAATAATAGAAATAAACAATCTGATTATCGGTGTTCGAGTGTCAATGCCACTTAAATACATATAGTATAACCGAATTGCGCTCCATGCCAGCATCCACCTCTCAAGTTTTCTCTACTTAAAATAACTTGTCACATTGAACGCTTCCAGTTTCAATTAAAAAACAATGTAGTCAAATTTCGTAGGCTTTCACTCAATGTCTTTGTAATGTCTTTGAGAGATCTAGCTCATTTCGTAGTTTTTAATTAATAAAGTAAAAGAGCAAAACTTTACAGTCAACCATTTATATGTTTTTATTTATTTAATAAAGCTTCTCATTTAGATTAATTAAAAAGTCTTCAATTTTCAGAAATGAATTGAATTTTAGCTGAATTTATTGTTTGCCAAATCAAATGGTCCAAAGGGATAAAGCTACGAAAAATCGATACCTGAAAGGAAACTAGGTGGAAATAAAAAATGCATTGCTTTTATTATTTGATAAGTTTTAAGTAAATAATAGATTAATTATTTTTTTCTATTTATGAATTATTTAATTTCGCTATTTTTTTGTTTAAATTTCCAAATATTGTCAACACAAGTGTAAATATGCCTTTATTTTCTAGAATATTTTTTCAAATTTAAATTCAATTATATTCTTTCGAAGGAATTATTTATAATAATTTAAAAGAGGGAAAATTGCAGAATTTAATAACTAATAAAGAATTTTTATTTTTATAAAATTAAGAATTTATGGTAAATGATAATTTGATTTTAAAATGATAAATAGATAAAAAACAATGGGTATAATTTAACGATATTGAATTTAATAATATTTTTTATTTAATTCATATATTTATTAATGCTTTGACATAATTTCCGTCAAAGAAATCTCATTTTTAAACTGTAGTTAGAAATCAAGAATTTTTGCTGCTTCTTCTTGATATTTTTTTTCTATAATTTTCTCTTTAAAATTCAGGCTTTAACAATTAATATCTTATTTCTTAGTTAAAAAAATACAAGCTTTAATGGAAGAATTTACCATTCTTTTTTCTTTTATTTTTATCAATTCAATAAAAATTAAATTAAATTTTTTAATTATTGATAATTTCAGATTATTTTATTCTACTTGACAGTAGATTTATTTGTATTTTTGTTCGTTCATTTATTTAAAATAAAAGTTTAAAACAATAAATATATAATTTAAAATTAAATTTATATGCTAAAAGTCGTTAATGGGAATTCAATAAATAAAAGTTCAGTAGAAAATTAAATAAAATAATTAATTAAAAAAGTAGAAAATTTGAGGTTACGACAGAATGGAGTAATTAAGCTTTAATTTAATGGTTGATATAATCAATTTGTATAATATCAGTTTAATGTGTATTACCCTTTATATTGTGCGCTATTTAATAAAAATTTTTCAAAAAATTAATCAAATTAAATTCGCACTTTAGTAGCAAATTTTTTCTAGTTTTTAAAAAAACTATAATTATTATTATTATTTATTTATTTGTATTATCTGTGCCGAGCTAAAGCTCCTTCAGATAAGAAAGTTTCTACTAATTTAAAGATAATTTAATTGAAGAAAAATTTAAATTATCAATGACCGATTGCTTTTACTCCGTTTTACGGTAATTTGAAATAATTAGATAAAGTGTCTTCATTAAAAGTTCAAAATAAATAAAAAACAAAACAAAAATCACATGGCTAAAATTTTACAACTCTTGTATCAAAGATAAGTGAAGTTGATTGTACCTTGGCCTATACCTAAAATATTTATTAATTATTTTTCTTGTAAATAAGAACAAATTTAAAATGATTGCAGAAAGCTGGAAGCTACAAATGTAGCATCTTGCAGAATTTTTTTTAAAATTATATTTTAAAAATTCTCAGACCCTTGTTTCAAATAAAGTTTTTTTCTCAAATGGCAAAAATTTGATATTTTATTATTTGTTCTCCAACAAAAAAAATAGCTTACAGACGATTACATAATTATAATGTGCCATAGACAGGATTGAATTTTAACAAAGTCTGTCACTAGATCCGCTTAAATTTATCCCAAACAACATAAATATGATAGCATTCTTTTTGATTGTTTTAAATTGAAAGGACAAAGTGTAGCTCATTTGAGTTCTTAAAGATTGTAATAAATGGATTATAAAATTTAATTTTCACTGTGAAAATGTCAAACATATTAAAAAAAGAGAAATTTAGCTCGAGTACCACAAAATTTGAATAACAACTCGATATTCGGTCGACTGTTTTTAGACCCCTGGCTACAAATTTTTTTTTTTAAACCCCCCCCAAAAAAAAATCAAATTTAGGGTTTTAAAGGTCGTAGATTACGAATATGAAGTCAAAAATTAGAAATTTAGCTAGCACGGAAGTTTTGAATTTCCTGCACTTTAAATTCATAATATTATTTAGCATCATTCTTAGAAAATTAAATTAAGAAAATGCAAGAGATTAAATTAATAAATTTTATTTTAGTGTTTAAAGTCTGTCACTAGATCCGCTTAAAATTTATCCCAAACAACATAAATATGATAGCACCCTTTTTAATTTTTTTAAATTGAAAGGATAAAGTGTAGCTCCTTTATTAATTATTAAAATAAATAATAATTGTTATAATTGTAATTAATGGATTATAAAATTATATTATTTCAAACATATTAAAAAAAGAGAAATTTAGCTCGAGTACCACAAAATTTGAATAAAATACCCCAAATTTTTTATTTTTTTCCCCAAATATTATATAAATTCCCCAATTATTTAGATTATACATCATAAAATTAATGTCATTGAAGTAATTAGCTTCAAATTTAAATTTAAAAAATTTTTAATTTATTAATTACTTTTAGCAAGCTTGGTTATTGCATCTTTTGAAAAATGGCATAAAAGAGTGGAACAATAATCAAAATAAAGCAAAATATAAATGAGTGTATTTTTACAGATTTTGTTTGTTAGAAAAACTTCTATAAGTAAGTTTTGAAAAATTAAGAAAATAAAATTGAGAAAAAAAAAGATAATTTAAAACTGAACCTTTTGGTGAAGTAGGTTTAGATTTTACTTTTCCTAGACGAAGCATTTGTGATGTATTGCTCAAATGATTAGATAAGAGACCTAAAAAATTATTGTATTAAATTATGAATTTTAGGTAAAATTGGTGTTGGGTGGCGGTTTTGGAAAGACCGTCTAAGACATTAAAAAATGATAATTAATTTAAGAAAAAGTACCTAAATTTTGTAATAAAAATTTTGTAATGTTCCGCTTTATAAGGCTTATTATTTTAATACAATTATTTTTTTATGTGATAAATATTAATAATATTAATAAATTAGTTATCATTTTTGAAAAAAGTGTTTTTTTTAAGAAAAAGTGTCAATAAGTTAAAAATTTTGGATTTTATTCTAATTTAGTGTTATTTATCTTTATTATGTATAATTTAAATAATTGGGGAATTTATTAGATATTTGGTGAAAAAAATAAAATATTTGGATTATTTTATTCAAAATTTTGTATTATCGATAATAATCTTCCTTTAAAAAATTTCTTCAAATAAATTATTAAAAATGTTTAAAATTTAAAAATAAAATAATAATAATATAATTAAAATTTTTTACTTTTTTTAATGGAAACAAACAAATAATGTGATTTGATTGGTTTGGCATTCCATACTTGTTAGGAAAAGAATAGTTATTATCTTTCTAAATCTTAAATTGAGCCCATAACCCTAATCTTTTTTATTCTAAAAAATAATTTTTTCAAAATCTTAGCTCAAGTTTATTGATTTAGTAAGTCTATTTTTATGCAAGTTTTATAAATTAATATCTTTTTTCTAAGTTTGAATCAGTGTCATTTGAAGCCGCTTTTTTTATTAAGATAAAAGCGAACTAATGTTCATTGATTAGGAAGTACCTGAAGGGAAGCGGATATTTAATTGATGGGATGATTTAAAGCATAAAATAAGTAATAAATTTTGTATAAAATTATTTTTATCATGCATTTGTTAAGAGAAATTTTAAAAAGAATATAAATTTTACCATTTTAATATAATTTTTTGGTTAGGAAAAGGATTAAACAATTTTTTTTTTAAATTGAGTCGAAATTTAAATACACATTTGAATGAATATTGTGATTTTTTGAAATTCAGAAATAACACTAAATTCTTTTTCATCCACCATAATCAGAATTATAAAATAATAGATTGCTTTTTATTCTATCTCAAACTTGGTACTTAGCCTAAGAAATTTTCTATTTTTATTTGAGTAAATTCTAATTTTTTTTTAAAAACAATTATTTATTTGCTTCTAGCTGAAAAATATTTTAAATTAGTTTAGTATTCATTTAATTATCGATACTTGATAATTTCTTGAATAAGAACCAACTCTTGAGATGTTTTTAGAAATGTTTTCTTAAGCTTTAAATAAACATGTATATTTCTAAATAATGAATAATGAATTATTATCTATTATGTAATAAAACGATGATCTTTTTGAAAAAATAATTTTTATGAACAGTGATCATGAATTAAGTAACTAAATTGGATTAAATACTTTTTTCTTTTTTAAAAGTTACTTACAAATTGGCAACTTTTTTAATCCACCAAATTACACTTGAATAATGTAACCTTAAGAAAAAAATTAATTTAGAAAAATGTAAAATTAAATATTTATATATATTGGATTTTAATTATAGTTTACTTTTAATAAAAAAATTAAAATTTAGTTCTTTTTTTGGTATATGTTTGATATGTTAATCTTTTTAAAAATTTGTACGATATTGTTGTTTTTTTTTTAAATAATTTTTAGTAGACATAATTTGTGATCTTAATTGCACATATCAAGACAGAAACCATTTTTTTTTAATAAAGAAATAATTTAAATATTTTTTACAAAATTAAAATATTTTAAAAATTTTAATATTTTAAAATTTATTGACATATTTGTTAAATAAATCAAAAAATCATAAATCTCATTATTTATCTATTTTAGAGAACACTTCAGTTAATAATCAAATTCCGCTTTTTGTTTTGTTTTTGCAAAACTCTGTAAAATCTTTTCTTATGCAAAATTGTGTACAGCTCTTGTTTATGGTTAAACATTGTTTCGCTTAAAATTTAAATATGTCACAGTTTGAAATTTTATATTTAATAAATTAATTTTAAAAAATTTTTTGATAATACTTTTAATAATAATCAATAAAAATGATCATAAACTTCTTGATATTAATTTAATTCGAATGTATAAGTAAGAATTAATTCGATTTCTCAATGACATTTTTGTTTAAAAGATTTCATTCTTAAAAGAAGTAAGTAATTGAGCCAAAAATTAATACCTACAAAGAAAAGATCTGTTATTTTTATGTTGGATAAGAGAGGATGTTAAAATTTTTCATCTTAGTGGTTGGGGTCTAAAAATATTATGAAACAATAAAATAAAAGCAATTGGTAAATTTTTGATATCTTGGGAAAAGTAAAATTTTTGCTCAAATTTCATTTTTCAAAGATTTCAAAAAAAAACAAATGTATATTTGCAGATTTTTCATTTTTGCATTTAAAATATATATAAATTTAATTAACATTGATTTTTATATTGTTTCAATTTTTATTTAAAATTATAAAATATTGGTGTTCTTTATTTCCGAATCAAAAAGTTTTCATGTTTTCAGTTTTCAAGTGGACATGATTTTAGGAATATTGGAACAAGATTACATTGATTTGTATTCAAATCATTTTTTTTTTAATCTTTGAATCATTAGATTAGATTATTTGAAAACCTTTGTCGACCAGAATTAAGTGTTTTTAATTTTTGAAAAACATAAACTTTTTTTATAAATTTTTTTCAAGTTCATATTTTCATCTTTTCTCCTTGAATAACGACTTATTAAAAAGAGAAAATTTTTAAGTGTAAACAGAGAATTTAAAAAACTTTTTAGTTAAAAATTTTATCAGAAGATTCAAAAATAGTAAATAATTAATTCCAATAATTTGGTCACTTGTTTTATTTGTATCCACCAAAGATAATAATAGTTATTTAAATCTTTTTTTCATTCATTGTTTCTTTATTAATTAAGCATTTTATTTGAATCAATTTTTTATTAAATTTTTAAAATATTATAAATAATGCAAGTTGATTTTTTTTAAATGAAATTTTTAATTGACTTTTTAAGCAAGTAAAATTTGAATTTTTAAGTTTGAATTAAGTATTTATTATCTAAAAAGAATGAAAATTCAGCATCGCACATATGCCTTAGATCATTATGATCATTTTCCAATACATTTTTAATTATATTAATAAAAAATTCAATAAGTTATATAAAAAGAAATTTTTTTTTTTCAATTCAAAATATCAAAATCTTCAAATATCACAATTTCGTGCATGAAAAGGACATTAATATTGTATTATTCATGCTCTACAGAAGTTTCAACTATCGGCTTGTCTGGTTGAGATTTTTTATCATTCAACTTGAAATAAACTTGTTAATTTCGTAAACTTTTGTTCATTTTTCGCTTTTCTAAGCACACTAGTGAAAAGAGTTTTCTTAAAAATTAAATTATTGTTTTGTTTGATGACACTGATAGAAAAATTACCACTCAAATTTAATCACTTTTGTTAGCTTATTTAATATTTTATGTACTTTTTTTTTCTATAAAAGAGAAAATTAATTTTTTCCTAAGCAATTACTTGACATATTATGTCAAGTTTATTTTCATATACAAAATATCAAAATATGCCTTTTTATTGAACTTTAATAGGTTTAAATTTTAATTGATTTTAATAAAAACTTATAAATTGAAGACAGAGTTGTTTTTAAGTCACAAGTCTTAAGTCAAGTCAATAACTTAAATTTTTTTTTATTTTTTTTTAAGTCATAACTTTGACTTATATTTTTGTGACTTAGACTTAAAACTGTGACTTAAAAACAAGTCTGATTGAAGACAAAAAAAATTTAATTTTTAAAATTTATAATTTGTTTAAGTGGAAAAATAAAATTATTTTAGTTTGAATGAATGAATGAGTTTAAAAAGTTATGAATTTAATTTCCCAATTAACTTACCTGAATTATTTAAATTTTGCTTGTTTTTGTTAAATAAATTAGAATTTAATCATTTTGATGTTAATTTGAAAATTAACGATTAGTAGACATGTCTACTAATCGTTAGTATTTATTTTTTTAAATTATCAAAATCATTAGATTAATTTAGTTTTAAAATTTTAAATGATCGTTTTGATTTTCCTAAAATTGAAATTTTTTTTTCTACAAAATTTTTATTTGATAAGAAAACTTGTAAAAATTTTATTAAATAATTAATTGTTCAATTTATCATAATATTTAAATTTAAAAATTTTTGAAAAAATTGTTGCCCACTTGCTAGTTTAAAATAAATTGTAATTTTTTTTGTGCTCAACAAATTTATTGAGAACGTTCCTTACAAGACTAAAGAATTTTTTTTTGATAAAAATAATAATTAATATTCTACGGTCAAGTTTAGTTATACTAAATTGAGAAAGCAGGAAGACTAACGTAGTCCCGCTATAGAAGACTTTTCATTTTTTTATTTCTACTGACATTGTCCAGTCTGTTTTTGAACTGGTTGATCGAACTTGCTGTGATAACCGACGTTGGCAGCACATTCCATTTGTTCACTACTCTGTTTGATTGAAAGTTTCGTCTTGCTTCACATTTTGTTAGCTGCGAGCAAATGCGATGCTTTGCTCCCCTTACTCCTTCACTTGGTCCTTCATTATTCACTGGACTCATAAGTTCCGCATCGTAATACCAATTGACATGATTGTATTTGTTGTGAATTTTATAAAATTGAATAAGATTTCCACGCTCTCGCCTTTCTTTTAGAGTTTCTAATCCCAAATTAGCTAGTCTTGACTCATAATTCAAACTTTTTATTTGTGGAACAAGCTTCGTTGCTCGTCTTTGTACTTGTTCAAGTCTAAATATATCCTTCTTTAAATAAGGATTCCAGTCAGGTGCACAGTATTCTAGATGCAGTCTAACATATGTTTTGTAAAGCTACAAAAACAATTGAGCATCCCAATACACAAATGTTTTCTTGAGCATACCAAGCATGTGTTAGCTTTTTTAACGCAGCTATCAATTTGATCATTCCATTTGAGTTTGTTGTTCACCATTACACCAAGATCACGCTCAGTAGTAGTCTCCGCTAATTCAACTCTGAAATCATTCGCATTTAACATTGAGATTTCTTGTCTAGCAATCTTTGAGTTGCCAATATACATTACTTTACAATTAGATTCATTAAATCCATACGTCAATACTCATATTTTTTTATGATTTTTAGGGATATTATTAGTATTATTATTATTTATTTTAAATAAACACCTCTTGGGCGATGAAATTATAAGTTGAAAAATAGTAAAAACTTTTTACAAAACAATCTCATGTAAAGATAATGAAATTTAACAATTAAAATAATAATTTAGATTTTTGTGATTTTTGTCGTGTGGACCAAATTTAAAAAAAAAACCTTTTTAATTTAAAAATCGAATTTTGATTGAAATTTTTTTAAATTGTTTGATTAATTTTTAAGAACCAGGCTAAAAGAAAAATAGTTTTTGGCTATTTTGCTATCTAATTGAATAAATTAATTATAAAACGAAATTGTATATTCATTCTCATTTATTTGTCACATCTTGTAAAAAAAAATATTATTTCAAGTCATAATAAATCTAGTTGATGACTATGATTTTATTGAAAAAATGTAGATGTTTTGATAGATCGAGCTTAGTATTTATATGATAAAGATTTAATTAAAAAGTATTATTTTTTTCATTTTTATTAATAAAAAAAAATCAAATTAAATAAATTGTAGCCATATTTCAAAATTGAGGTATCAAAAATCTATCATGTCAAAATTTTGACTACAATTTAATCTGAAATCGAATGTTCGATAATAATTTAATCAGAAATAATATTCAAAAATGTACCTAATAAACAAAATATTTTTGTTTGTGTCATTCTTTTAAAGACAAAGTGTATGCATTTGAAAATGAGCTTAAATTCAAGTGGTAATACTTTAAAATTCTACGAACAAAAAAAAATGCGTCAAATACGGATTTTGAATCTAATTTCTTTAAACCGATTGATGAGTGGGCTTAAAACGGTTTTTTATCTAATATAAGGAAATTGATGTGTAATGTCACTGATAATTTATATCATTTTAATCTAATGGATTTCAGTTTCTGAAAATAGTTCAATATTTTGATCGAACATCAAAACATTGAACAAAACTTAAAATAACTTTAGACTCAGCTTGCTAAAAGTATCATTTATTTAGATTGATTTAATTTATAAACACGAAAAAAACAAAAGTTTAACAATACATTAAAGATTTGTTTCAAAACTTAAGTTATGTTCAATTTCATTTCTAATTACGTTTTAATTTGACTAGCTGATTAAAAAATCAAAAAGCATCACATTATGATCAAATTTCCGCATTGGTAAAATTGAATTGAACCATTTACAGTTTTTTGTTGATTTTACCAGGTATTATCGATTTTTAAATCATCCACACTCTGTATAAATTTCAAGTATTTAAAAAAAGATCTTACTCTTGAACACAATACTCATCATTTTATAAAAATAAATTTTTTATTTTATTTCTTTTATGTCACGCCAACTATCAGGTGACAAAAGCCAGTATAAATAACAGATCAATAAATCTCACTTCCCGGAGATTAAATGATATAAAGTAGTCCTTTGGTAGATGTCTTAATTATATAAATACAATAAAAAGTTTATAAATAAGATTTATGGTAAAAGATAAAATCTAAAAAGTTCAAAAAATTTTAAAAATCTGTTCAAAGGATATGAGGATTTAGAATTTTTTAAAACTGGTTTGGTGCTTCTTGTGATAAATTTTTGTCTTGAAATTGTGACTTAAAAATCAAACTCGATTAAAGAAGAATTCTTGTCATTTTTTGTTTTAGACCATCTTTTTTAATTAAGTTCATAATTTAAAGATATAAGGATTTGTGCGTAACAAAAACCTTAATGAACATGACTTTGCTTTTCATTTTCAAAATTGATCCCGAAGGAAACTTGTCTTAATTTTAGTCTATCTTTTAATTATTGAAGATTTTTTATTCAATGACAAAGTTAAGACTTTATTTCAAACAACGACTACAAAAAAATTACGCAAAATAATTTAAAATTTATTTAAATAAACAAGAGTTAATTTTTTAAATTTATTCAATAGATGGTAATGTTCGATCAGTCATGCCCACTAATTAAGTTTGCTGAAAATTGAGGCTCAGCTTTGTTCCGCAATCAGCTAATTTCACTTTCGAGGCACGAAACTTAAGCAACAACTCAAATAAATTAAAATAATCATTTAAGCTTTTAAAGAACTATTAATAATTAATTTGTTTTAGAGCATTATTCAAATTGCTTGTTTTAAAAGCTTTTGAGTTTTTAATTAAGAATGGTTTTTCAAAAAATATAGATAACAGTTTTGAAATTGTGAGATTTTAAACCAAAATAAAATTTTACCATTTTTTTGCGTAAATTTCTGTAAAATATGATTAATTTTGATAAGAAATGCAAATAAAATTGAAAAAAATATAATATTTATTACAAAATCATGTTTGTATTTGTAAAAAAATACTGTATTAAAAATAAGTTTAGGTTCAAATTTTATAGGAAATGAAGTTTTTTAAAGGTGTATAAGATTTTGACTTTTTCAACTTAGAAACCCTAAATCTAGTGATAGATTAAATAATTCTGATCGCTTTTTAAACAATCAAGAGTCATAATAGATTGATTTGAATGTTGAACAAAAAATACAGTGACATCAGTGAATGACGTTCTTTGCATAGTTGGATTTTTTTTATTTAAAAAGCACTGTACCAACTTTTTAATTACAAATTTTTTTTCGTTTTTGATTAAATCAATTTTAGTTATTTTTAAAAATATTTAGATATTTAAATCTCAATATTCATTTTTTAATATCTAAATCTTGATACTGAAATATATTTATATTTACTAAAATTAATTTTTGATTTAAAAAAAAAAAACAAAATTTTTTTCTATTATCAAAATATTCGTTTTTTTACTTCTAATGATTTACTATTTGAGTGATTTAAAATTAATTTACGTAAAAAATGGTAAATTCCAGCAATCAGATTAATACAATAAAAAAAAGTACATAATTAATAAATTATTTGGAACACGAGCAAAATTCTTTTTCTTTCTTATCCTTAAATATTTTTTTAAAATAAATGAAAATTAGTGAAAACTAATATTTATCATAAAATTTTGAAAAAAGGCGTATTTTTAAAATTAACATTTTATATTTTATTGTTTATTGTTTAATGACGGGTCGACATCTAATGAAAAATTAAAAAAAAATTTAAATTTTAAAAATATTTTTTGTTTATTTACTATTACCATTCGAGATGTCGGTACCACCTCAGTAAAATTTGTTAAAAAGATCTTGTACCCTTCATATTTTAATTATCATTCATTAGAAAAGCTTTTATAACACATTTATAAACAGGAGAACAAATTGAATCAATTGTCTATCTGTTTTAGATCTTATTCTCGAATTCTTTAACCAAAATAGGTTGAATGATAATTGAAAAAAACAAATGATTGGTTTATTTTAAAATTAATATCAAAATAAATTTTAAAAAAAGTTAATAAATAAAATAAGCGAAAGTTTTTACTTTTTTCGTTATAAATAGAAAATGGGCTATTAAAATCTTTATGATTCAAATTAAGTTTTTTTTTTAAATTTATTTATTTATATTTATTTTTTAATTAATTTAATTTTAAAGCAAAAAAATTTATAAATAAATTCATTCAAAGAAAGTATTTATTTAAGAAAATAGAATGGGGGTTGTGAAGTTCCTTTCGATTCGTTCTAATTCAAAAAAATTTGAATAATTTTTTTACTAAAATAGATAATTTAGTTCTATAAAATGTTTAACTATGAGCAAATTTGCTTAATGCAGGAGAATAAGTCTGCAAAGTACTTTGCAATTTTCTGCATTTTGCACGCCATTAAAAAATATTCTAATCAACAGTGCAATTACATTGCAGAGTTATTGCAGACATATATTTTCGGATTAAGCAAAGTTGCTTAAACATAAAGCATTTTACTGAACTAAATTATCTATCTTAGTAAAAAAGTTATTCAAGTTTTCTGAATTGAAAAGATCGAATTTAAACGAACTTCACAACCCCAAATAGAAGCAGATTTTTGGTTATTTTTTTAAATAACTAAACTTTCTTAGAATAATTTCCGAAATTCATTTCAAGAAAGCAATATTGGTTTATTGACTTTTTCAAAAATAAAAATAAAAAATTATTAAAACATTTAAAATAATGTTTTAATTGAAAACAAGTTCTCTTTATTTTAAATTTTCGAAAATTAAACAAAATTTCAAACTAAAAGTTGATAAAAAAAAGTAATTTCTTCAGTTTTAAATTATTTATTTAAATGAATTTAATTTTTTTTAAATGACTATTGTTGACAATGAAAAAATTATCCAGAAAGATCAATAAATTTAGAGTAGATATATTTTAAAATTTCTCCGATTTTTTTAAATATTTCTTTTAAGCAATTTCTTTCTTAATTGAGACCAGATTTTTTCAAATATTTTATTTGGTCGAAGTCAAATATAATTCCATAAAAAAAAGAAAAGATCAGATTAAGAAAGATAGGGAAATAGAATAATAAATCAAAATTTTTTGAGTTATTTTGAAAAAATTTCAGTGACTAAAAATCTAATGTTTTATATAATATATTAGGGCTCTTGTTTTTTTCTTTAAAAAACTTATTTATTCTTGATCAAACTGAATGAAAAAAAAAATATTTTTAATTTAAAAAATGTGCCTTTTTTCAAAATTTTATGTAAATTTTTATTTAAGCCAGATTTTTTTTTCAAATCTTAATTTTATTTTTTTAAGTTACCTGTTGTACTAAGATTAATGTGGCTTCCACGATATCTTTTTGAAATGACAACAATAAATTTGACTAAAAAATCGAGTGATTACTTTTTCTTAAATTCTTATTACTTTGAATTAAACAAGTTTGATTAAAAAATAAAATAAATTGAGGCTGGCCAAAAAGACGAAACTGTGATCGTCAATTTTAAGAAATAGAATTTTTCTTTAAAAGAAATAAAGAAATCGACCAAAAAATTTATTAGATGCAGCAGTGAATACTAATATGAGATCTTTTAATGACACATTTAATAGTAACAAATATATCATTGTTTAAGAATAAGAAAAAAAATTTTTCTGGGAATTTTTTGCAATTTTACCATAAAATTTAAAATTAATTAGAAATCATATTTGACTAATTTAAAAAAAATATTAATTGTATTCATAATATTGGGTAAATTACTGAGTATGTGAAGGAATAACTAGGTAGAGAACAAAATGCTTTTCATCTTGTAAATCCACAAACATATTGTTTTAATAAAAAAATAAAATTAATGAAATTACCATTTTTTTTAATATTTTCATTTGATTGTTTTTTTATTATATTAATTAAAATTTTTTTTATATTATTCTGATTTTATTCTAGATAATGATAAAATGAAAAAGATAATTTCATGCATAGTTCTAATTGTCTTTATTTCATCAGAATATGATTTTCTCGAGCATCCAGATGAAGCTATTCTGGACGAAAAAGAATCTTTCCACAAGTATCCAAACCATAGTGTCACAAACAACAACGAAAAAGCGCCACTTTTGTCTTTGAGCGCATGCACAAAATCTTTATTCAGATGCATATTTTTATCAACTGCTCTTGGTCTCCTAATTCTATTTACCATCATTGGCAATTCTTTTGTGATCGCAGCTGTTTTTTTGGACCGCAATTTGCACAATGTGGCAAATTATTTGATTGTGTCATTGGCGTTTGCGGACTTGACAGTGGCAGTGATGGTGATGCCGATTGGAGCTTACCAAGAAGTGTTCCGCGAGTGGTCTTTGGGAAAAATCCTTTGCGACATATGGACAATTTTTGATGTACTGTGCTGCACAGCCAGCATCCTGCACTTGGTCGCCATAGCCCTCGACCGCTACTGGGCCATAACAAAATTCGGCTATGGCTCAAGCCGGACTCCCAGGCTAATCTTCACCTTTATAGCCATCATCTGGTCGGTTTCGCTGGTGGTGGCTGTGTCGCCGCACATATTTGGTCTCAGCTATGACGTGAACAACACTGACCGGTGCCATCTCACAGACCACTTGACCTATCAGCTTGTTTCGACAGTGGCCGCTTTTTATTTGCCGCTAATCGGCATGTGCGTCATCTACTTTAAGATATTCCGCACGGCAAAGCTACGCATCAGGAAAAAAGCGTTCAAGAATGGATCTTTGTTGCCCAAAGCAAACAAAAAGCTCAAATCAGGCACAAAATTTCAACCATCAAACGCCAAATCAAGCGAGCAGAACTGTGGAGATAAGAAGGCCGAAAATTGTGGAAGTGAAAAGGAACAGTCGTGGAAAGGGTACAAGTGGCAGGCAAGAACCACTATTCAAGCAGATAGTGTGTCAAAGATTAGACTGGACTCTCATAATGATAAGCCATTGTACTTGAATGAGGACTCGAGTTTTTATGAGACAAAAACAGCATTTGCAAGTGGTGAGTATGATGCAATGAGTTCTTCATTGGAATACATGCCCATTAGACCAGGCGATAAAGAAAAAGATGAGAGGATGAATGGTGATAGACTGATAAAAAAAAATGACACTCTGGAAGCAAAAGAGAGAGATTATATGACCAAATCAGATCAATTGTCTAGCATACTCACAAAAAGAGCTTACATAGATCTTAAACGGGAACGAAAAGCAGCCAAAACTCTTGGGGTAATAATGTCGTGTTTTATAGTTTGCTGGTTACCTTATTTTTTGATGCAAATATTTTTTTCCGTATGTAAAAGTTGTTATTTGACTAGAATGCTGGAAAATAGTTACATAGTCACTCTTCTTACGTGGTCAGGCTACCTAAATTCAATGCTAAATCCAGTCATTTATACAATTTTTAGTCCAGACTTTCGCAATGCGTTTGCTAAGCTTTTGTTTGGAAAGTATCGTTTGTAATTGTTCCAAAAATTAAATGTCAATAAATTTTTATTTTAATCTTTTAAATTAAAAAAAATAAATAAATGTTTTTTTAAAGTTTATTATTTATTTTCAAATGTTAGATTCTTTATTTTTTTGTACCGGTACTTGACAACTGAAAAATGGTTTCTGATGCTCATCAAGACACTTTCAGCCCTGGTACGCCAATTAAGATCATTAAATTTGGTAAAAATTTTTAAAAGTCTGATTTTTTAGATATAACGAAAATTTAACAAATTTTAAGAAATTTTATCTTGTTTTCATAAATAATAAGTTCTTTTTAAAAATATTTATTTTGACATGTTCTAGACTCATGGATGACTCATTCATTAAGGCCATCTTTTCCTCAGTATTTAAAAATTGCTAGTTTGATACTTAATTTTGTACAGAATTTCATCCTGATCAAAATGAGCTATTATTCATTTTTTAGAGGCTTTTTGTTCAAAGGGTAAAACTTAACGTTGTTGGAAGACCCTCAATCATTAAATGTGTTCATCTAATCCAGAGTTGTTTTTGAGTCACAAGTCTTAAGTCAAGTCAAGTCAATGACTTAAAAATTTTCATAACTTTGACTTATATTTTTGTGACTTAGACTTAAAACTGTGACTTATAAACAAGTCTGATTTGAACAAGAGATAATTGGGCTTTGGGAGCCCTGGTCAAAAAGTAAAGTAGTACTGCTAAGTGCGAACCTTGCCTCAAAATTTTAATTATTTAACAAAATTTACCTTTTTTTGCTGAAAAATTGGCTTTTATTCTTAGACTTTAAAAAAAAAATTTTAAGTCAAGTCGTTTTGACTTAAATTTTTGTGACTTAGACTTAAAACTGTGACTAAAAACAAGTCTAATTTAATCTAAGATCTAAATGAACTTAAAACTGACCCTGTTCAACTTACAAATATTGTTTATTAAATTAAAGCTTATTTATTTAGCTTTTGAATGAAACACTTTTTAAAGTATAATAAGGTATATTCTTCTAAATTCTTTGTCCCCGACCTTAATTTATTTTTTTCATAAAAATTAGTAAAATTCAGAAACCTTAAAAAATCCGTTGATATTTTAACATGGGTTCAAAAATTAATTCTGAATAATCAAGTGTCTTTTTTTATAAATAAATTAGAAAAATCAATTCGGTCCAAGAAATCCTCTTTATCTAATGGGTGAAAAAATACATTTTTTCTCCTTCTTTTTTGTCCGACTTTCTCAATATTTACTTCCTTCTCTTGATCTTCGCAAAATTTCAATGTAATAAAACTAGTGTTGTAAATAATGTTGCGAATTATCTAAAACCATCAAAATTCCATCTTGTATTACAAAAAAACTTCAGCTCTAACGTCATTTGGCACCTCTAAGAGCACCCGTAAAAGGGTTTTGAGTCATGAAAATCAAGAGAATTTATCTCCTAAACGTGTGTCATGTCAAATTCGTTTATGTGCTAATTATAAAACAGCAAATTTTTGTTCAAAATATAAAAAAGAATTGAGTGGATTTTGTACAATAAAAGTTGAGATGCGATTGACAGTTGGTGTTTTTTTTAAAGTCAAAGAAGAGACTAAAATTAAATAATTTATCATTTTTTTTCAATAAATTCAATAATTTCAATAAATTTAAACATAAAATATATGATTTATTCTTTATTTTTTAAAACGAGTCATTTTGACTCATTTTGGTGCTTTTAGTAGTATTTACTTGTTTTTGCATAAAGGCATATTTTTTTTAATGAACTTTAATTAATTTTAAAAACTTTTCTTATTTTTATGTTGAAAAAAAATTCATGCTCAATTGAAAAAAATTGAGTTGATTTTTAGAGACCAAAAATTCAATTTTAAAAAGAATAATCAACGAGTAAGATTTTTCAGTAATTAATCACAAGTGTCCTACCTATAATATTTTTAACAGGAACTATTTTGAAATTCTTGATCTATTTTTGTTTCTTTCTCATAAAAAGACAAGGTGAAAATGTGAAATTATTATTAATAAAAATAACAATTATACTAATTATTATATTATTATATTTATTCACATGATTTACATATTTATTTACTTAATTTTAGGGTTCTCAATAATCAGGATATGACTAGTAACTATTTTCCGAATGAAGCATCTTTTTCAATGGACTACTTAATAAAAAGCAAATCTACAATTAGAAGGTTTAACAATAAGAAAGCAACTGACAACTTTTAAGTGAAACTTTAAATAAAGATAGAGATTACTATACTGAAACAAATAATTCCTCAAAAATTGTAATCAGTATAGATCTTTTTGCCTAAATGAATTAATTTTGGCTTTAAAAGACTGTAGAGTGAAGCGGCATCAGGTCCTGACCAAATACATAATTTAATGCTAAAAAATTTACTAAATAATTCCTTATGTTATAAACCTTTATTTTATGTCTTATTCAGATTTGTTAGGGTCTGTTGGTTCGTGGTTATAACACAATATAATAATAATAATAATAATAGTTAATATTCTACGGTCAAGTTTAGTTTAACTAAATTGACAAAGCAGGAAGACTAACGTAGTCCCGCTATAGTAGACTTTTCATTTTTTCTATTTCTACCGACATTGTCCAGTCTGTTTTTGAACTGGTTGATCGAACTTGCTGTCACAACCGACGTTGGCAGCACATTCCATTTGTTCACTACTCGGTTTGATAGAAAGTTTCGCCTTGCTTCACATTTTGTTAGCTGCGAGCAAATGCGATGCTTTGCTCCTCTTACTCCTCCACTTGGTCCTTCATTATTCACTGAACTCATAAGTTCCGCATCATAATACCAATTGACATGATTATATTTGTTGTGAATTTTATAAAATTGAATCAGATCTCCACGCTCTCGTCTTTCTTTTAGAGTTTTTAATCCCAAATTAGCTAGTCTTGACTCATAATTTAGACTTTTTATTTGTGGAACAAGCTTCGTTGCTCGTCTTTGCACTTGTTCAAGTCTAAATATATCCTTCTTTAAATAAGGATTCCAGGCAGGTGCACAGTATTCTAGATGCGGTCTAACATATGTTTTGTAAAGCTGCAAAAACGATTGAGCATCCCAATACACAAATGTTTTCTTGAGAATACCAAGCATGTTGTTAGCTTTTTTAACGCAGCTATCAATTTGATCATTCCATTTGAGTTTATTGTTCACCATTACACCAAGATCACGCTCAGTAGTAGTCTCGGCTAATTCAACTCTGATATCTTTCGCATTTAACATTGAGATTTCCTGCCTAGCAATCTTTGAGTTGCCAAAATACATTACTTTACACTTAGATTCATTAAATTCCATACTCCATCGTTTCGACCACTCAATCATCTTGTCAATGTCATCTTGAATTAGCATTTAATCACTTGAATTTCTAATGACACTAATCAATTTGCTGTCATCCGCAAACAACTTACAAAAGTGACTTACTAGCTCTGGTAAATCATTTATGAAGATCAGGAATAGTAACGGACCAAGAACTGAACCTTGTGGAACCCCACTTAGCACATCAACCCAATCAGATTCATACTGACCTATTACTACTCTCTGTTTCCTATCTTGAAGAAAATTTTCGAGCCAATATAATGATAAAGAATTAAATTAAATAATAACTTTATTAATAAGTGGCCGCTTCTAGCCTAAACAAATAATAAAGAAAATAACAAAAAGGAAATTATAACAAAAAAAATAAGTGCTAAATTATATCTTCTTCATATTTTCTAATAACAACAAAAATAGAGAGAGCTCTGTGTCTAATATTTTACATAGTGTTAAATACTAGTGACTTGCTAAACGCATGAGATCAAAGTATTGCACTGTGGAACTATATGTTGGCTAGAGTCGGTGTTGTAGTTATTAAGAGAACTACAACACTTAATTGAAATCTTATATCTTTTTATTTTATCTTAATTATCGAAATTAAGTTTCTTGTTATTAAATTTGATTCGAAATTAGATTTTAATATAAATTTTGACGAAATTAAAGAATATTGCAATACAAGGAATAACTCCATTCCATTGGTTGTGAGACTGGTGGAGGAATACAGAGCGGGTCTCGAATCAAGATGTATCGAATATTCGACTCCATTGTGTAATTTCTACCTTACTTTTTCTTCTTTATATCCTGAAGCGTCAACTATGTATTAGTGTTTTTTTAGTAAGTTTTTTCGTTTTATTCGAAAATTTATTATTCATTAGAAAATAAAATATTGCTAGACACTAAAATTATTTCCTTCGCTAGAAATACACATCTTCCATCTTTCTGACAGCATTTTGATCTCTCGCTCGTAGAAGCTGGGTGGTTTTGAGATGATATATTGACTGATGTCTTTTTTGATTTTTCCAAGTCTGAGTTACTTTTTTCACCGAGGAAGTGCTGCATGGATCGGAACAAATAACTACCAAATAAAAAAAAAAAGATAGTGCAGTAGTTTTTTCTGCGTGCCAATCTTAGATGACTATTATTTCGGGTTAATTTTGTCATATTTTTGTAAATATGGGAACTTGAAGCGATTCTTAAGTGACACATTTAATAAAACGCTTATAACTTGAAATTGTTTTTAAAGACGTTGATTCTATTCAAAAATCGAATTTATAGGATAAAGCAATTCCTGTAAATATAGTTTTAAGATTCTCCTTAATCTGTTATTGCTAAGCATAAAAGGTTAAAAAGAGCAAAGTCAAATTTCTTAATTTCAAATATGCTCAAAATATTATAAATGCATAATATTTTAAATATTATAAAATATTCAAAGTTGGAACGACTATTCACGTGGTCATACTCTTTTTTCAAATTTATTAAACAAAGCAGACTTGTTTTTAAGTCACAGTTTTAAGTCTAAGTCACAAAAATTTAAGTTAAAGTCATAACTTTGACTTAAAAAAAAATTAAAAAAAATTTTTTTTTTTAGTCAAGTCAATGACAAAAATTTTTTTTTTAAAGTCTAAGAATAAAAGCCAATTTTTCAGCGAAAAATAAATAAATTTAATAAAATAATTAAAATTTTGAGGCAAGGTTCGCACTTAGCAGTAATACTGTACTATTTTACGAGAGCCCCCAAAGCCCAAATATCTCTTGTTCAAATCAGACTCGTTTATAAGTCACAAAAATATAAGTCAAAGTTATGACTTTAAAATAAATAAATTTTCAAGTCATTGACTTGACTTGACTTAAGACTTGAGACTTAAAAACAATTCTGAAACAAAGTAAAACAAATTTGACTAATGGACAGTAAGAAAGCTCTGGTTTCGGATTCTATTTTTAAATTCTTAAATTTAGAATAAAATAAAATTTTATTATTAAAAAAGGCTATTCCAAATTCTTTTGAATGAGAAAATTTTATTCATGGAATAAATGTCATTTTAAAAAATATTTTTCTTGAAAATATGTGAATTATTTACTATAGTTATCTTTTCAAAAATAAAACACTTGTATAAAAAGATAAAAATTAGATAAATACAAAAAATAAAATCAAAATAAACAAAATGAATTTTTTATTTTTTGGCTGTCTTTTTGCAATATGTTTACAATGCATCTATACGAAACAAGATGTAGAAATAGATCAATTAAAAGAATTCATTAGCGAGAAAAATAATGGTCAACAGAAAATTGAAATTGATCAAAAACGAAAATTCGTTGGACAGCAAAATGGTCAACAAGGAGAACAAGGAGAACAACAAGAGGAACAAGAGGAACAAGAAGAACAAGAGGAACAAGAGGAACAAGAGGAACAAGAGGAACAAGAGGAACAAGAGGAACAAGAAGAACAAGAAGAACAAGAAGAACAAGAGGAACAAGAAGAACAAGAGGAACAAGAGGAACAAGAGGAACAAGAGGAACAAGAGGAACAAGAAGAACAAGAGGAACAAGAGGAACAGCAACCGAGTCAATTTAGGCAAAAAATAAATATTAAACAAAAACAGGGTATTTAAGGGCACTTAACCTCTTTTATTTACTATTTAAAAATAAATTTATTAACCGCATACTATTTTTTGGTTTTCCCAACTAAAATGATTTTTTAATTTTTATTCTTAATTTAAATAAATCATTTTTTTAATTACGATTTTTATTTAAAAATAAATTTGAATTTAAATGATTCTATTAATTCTTTGATTCGTACTAGATTCTTCTGTCATTATATTATTTTCATACCGTAATTTTGCGTAAATAACCCCGGGGTTTTAAAGACGTAAAAATCGTCAAATCGATTTTTAAAAAAACTTTTAAATTTAATTAAATTCAAAATGTAATTTTTTCAAATAAAATTTTTAATTATTATTTTTGAAAAAATTATTTTTGCACCTTAAATGAGACACTAAAATTGAAATTTCAGTTTTATCTCTGGCTTAAAACTATATTCGAAAATAATTTAAAACACACTTATAATAATTCAAAACGTATTTTTAACAAAATTGATATAAACTGGTCTAAAACTTTTTGCATGATTTTTGAAAATAAGAAAATACCGTATTCAGATAATATAAAAGTATCTTAATGATGAAGAAATCTTAATTGTCAAGGAAATCTGTTTATTAAGGTTCATTATTGATCAAGATCTAAGCTTTACAAAACTTGCTTCTAATTTATCACTTCAAGTTAATAGGAAATTGTTTTCAATAAAAAGAATTTTCTATCTTGCTACTTCAGTAAAGGTTCAGATTTTTAAGACCTTAATCTTACCGTATTTTGAGTATTGGTCTCCACTTTTATGCTATTTTTCAAAATAAGCAATAAATAAATTAGCTAAGAGTTATTTTATCTCTATAATTAAACTTTTAAACTTAAAGCTTGAAGTGAACAGCTTTAATTAATTAAATAACTCTTTAGAGATGTATGGTCTTAATTCTTTTAACATAGAATTTTTGAAAGGATGCTAACTTTCTCTTACAAATGTCTTCTTTATTGCAATTCTCCCCTTAATTTAAAAGAAAAATTAAAGAAAAATGATTCAAGGAATTTGAATTATAATTAAAGGAACAGCAATACCCTAATTGAACCGATGGCCAAATCAAGAAGTGGAGAAAAAACTTTTGAATATTTTAATTAAAGATTAATTAATTCCCTTGTGAATTTATTAATAAGATATAAATAATACATTTCTGATGATAATGTTCAATTTAATTTCTTTTCATGGTTTTGTAATTGACATGGGCACCGCATTTTCGGTTCATAAATATATATCAATCTAATTTATTTTCATTTTTTGATAACGATGGTTGTCTAAAATGGAATGTTTTCCTTCAGGACCAAGTTTGATGATTTGTGTATCCATTTTCAGTTTTGGTGACTTTTTTCCGTAACAAGTGACTAATCATTACTTTTTAAAGGAGTTAACAATTAAATATAATTGATAATTAATAAACTTAGGTATTTTTTAATTTTTTTTATTCATGTTTAATAACTTTAATAAATCAGTTTATTTAAGAAAAAAAGTTCAATTTTCAAATCAGAAATTAGGATTAATTGACATTTTTTTCTTCGATAATCATTATTTTTTTATTCTTGTGAGAATTTTGATTTATGAAATTTTTTCTATGATAATGTTGAAAATGACAATTTTGACTATCTCTATATTTTGACGATGACATAATTTCTCCAGAGAAGGTACTTAAAAAGCTTAAAAATCTTCGCAGTGATAAGACAGCTGGTATAGATCATGTAGCAACACATGCACTAAAGATGTGTTCAGAAGCTTTAGAAGGCCCTTTGACAAACATATTCAGAAGTTCATTAACTGAATCGGTCTTACCTAATGAATGGAAGGAGGCGAATGTATCACCAATATTTAAACAAGGAAGTCGAACAAATGCTAGTAATTATCGCCCGGTGTCGCTCACATCGGTTTCTTGCAAAGTTCTTGAATCTCTAATCAAAGACTACATTGTCAAGCATCTTGTCTCAAGAAATTTGCTTTCGAATAAACAACATGGTTTTGTGGCGAATAAATCTTGTGTAACCAACTAACTTGAAACGGTTGATTTTCTAACAGACGCTATGAGTCGTAAACAACCTGCCGATGTCATCTACCTTGAATTCTCTAAGGCTTTTGATAAGGTTTCTCATGAACACCTGCTTGTCAAATTGTTGGCCTACGGAATACAAATCGTTATTATTAATTGGATCCGTTCGTTCCTGATAGGTCGAAAACAGCGTGTTGTAATTGGAAATGCTGCGTCAGAATGGAAAATGGAAACAAGTGGTGTCCCTCAAGGTTCCGTTCTAGGTCCTCTTTTTTTCGTAATCTTTGTCAATGATTTACCAGATCTCTGTAAATCAATATGCAAGCTTAATGCAGATGACACAAAGCTCATGAATACCGTTCAATCTGCTGAAAAACATGCAGTGATTCAAAAGGATCATGATAATTTAATTGAGTGGTCAAAATTTTGGAAAATGGACTTCAACTTAAACAAGTGCGTCGTTATGCATTTTTGAGCAATCACCATGATTATGAAATGGAAGGCAAATCTCTTGCTAAATCAACCAAAGAAAGAGATTTGGGAATCATTATCACCAGTGATCTCAATTCCGGGGAGCAATCTAAAAGAGCAGCCGCTAGGGCCACGATGGTAGCAAGCAGAATTAAAAACACATTTACCTACTTCTCAAGACATCTTGTTAATCGGTTAGTAAGTCTTTCATTAGGTCACATCTAGAATTCGCAGTCAGCGCTTGGAATCCGTACCGACGAGGAAATATAGATATTCTTGAGCGTGTTCAAAGGAAGTTCTCAAAACTGGTTCCTGAGCTTAAGTCAAAGCGGTACATAGAAAGAAGAGAAGCTTTTGGGTGGACTACACTCGAAGAAAGACGGAGACGTGGCGACCTTATCCAGTTACATAAGATTCATCACCATCACGATCAAGTTGAACTGATACATGGCAATCAGTTACTAGCATCCAATGGTTTGGACAGCCCAGCTGGTGGCACAAGACGAGGACAGTTAGCGATCGAACGTCAGCTTGACAGAAACTGTGGTATTCGGCATTACTTTTTTACCAACCGAACAGCTGGTTATTGGAACACACCTGATACGGATACCAGAAGCATCACCAACACTAACTTATTCAAAAACCGAATTGATAAACTTTTAGATTTTCTGTGAAATTATTATTTATTTATTTAAAACTAAAACTATTTTTAGGAGCAATTTTTGCTATTCTATTTTTATTGTTATTAACATAGAACTATTTTTATACAAAAATTGCTTAAAACCGGTCTAAGGCTGTTAAAGCAGAGCGTCTACTGTCGCTACTGCTCGGGAAAAAAAAAAAACTTTTCCCCACAGCATTTCTTACTAATACTACTACAACTAGTAATAATCCTGAAATGGTAAATTTATGTGGTAATCTGATAAAAGTTGTTAAGGAAATAAGTCTTTTGGGCTTTAAGATTGATCAAGATTTAAATTTTTCTAAACAAGCTTGTACCATCTCTTTAGTTGTGAATAAAAAATTATTTAGTATTAAAAGACTCTTCTACCTGTCAACTTCTTTTAAGATACAGTTTTTTAAAACCTTTATTTTATCCTACTTTGACTACTGGTCAACGCTCATGTGTTTTTTTTCCAAAGAGGCAATAATTAAACTAGCTAATAGTTATTATTTTTCGATATTCAAATTGTTAAGTTTAAATTTGATGCTAAAAACTTAAATTTGATGCTTAAAATAACTTTCTAGAAAAATAAGGCTTATATGCATTCCAGCATAGAATACTAGACAGAATGTTATCATTTTCTTTTAAGACACTATACTTTCAAAACTCGCCAGAGAACTTAAAAAGCAAATTATCCAAAAATGAATCAAGAATTTTGAAATATAATTTAAGGAATAGCGAAAATTTGATAGAACCAATGGCAAAATCTAATAATGGAGAAAAAACTTTTGTATTTTTTTACTCAAAATTGATAAATAGCTTTGTGATCAAGAGATCAATGCTGAAATTCACTACATTCAAGCTTTCTATTTACAATAATATAAATTTAATTTTTATAGATTTTGTTAAAAAATTTAAAAGATTTGATTTAAATTTTTCAATCTTTAATTTTTCTAATTAGTCAAAACTGCTATTTTATTTTATTTTTTTAAAGAAATCAACTTTTTATAAAATTTAAATAAACGAAGTGTTAATCAGTCTATTAGACAAGGGCACTAGCCTGTTGATTAGCCTTGAAATTGTAATTGTTGAGTGAAAGAACTTTTTATTTTGACTTTAAAAATTTCTGTTTATTACTCAAACACGCAATAGATATGGAGGAGTAGCTATTTTAATTAAAAAAGAAATTAGGCTTATACAAGACTTTTCCTATGAGCGCTTCTATCTCCCACTGAACATAATTAAGCTGATCAAAGCACTAGAAAATCAGAAGAAAATTTCAAAGAAATCGCTGTCCAAAATTAAAGAAAGGATTTAATCACTCAAATTCAGAGTAAAAATCTCTCTAGAAAAATTTTGTAACCAAATTGGTTCGATTTTATTAAGAAGATGGGGAAAAATAACAGATTTAATAGATTTTGAAATAACTTACTTTAATTCCTCAAAAATTGAAATCAGTGTAGATCATATTTGCCCAAATGAATTAAACTTGACTTTAAAAGACTGCAGAGTGAAGCGGCATTAGGTCATGACTAAATACATAATTTAATACTAAAAAAATTACTAAATAATTCCTTAAAAGAAATCTTATATCTTTTTATTTTATCTTAATTATCGAAATTAAGTTTCTTGGTATTAAATTTGATTCTAAATTAAATTTTACAATGCATGTTGACGAAATTAAAGAACATTGCAATACAAGGTTAATTTAATTAAGATGCTGTCGAGTGAGAGATATGTTGAGACAGGACTGAATAATTCCATTCCATTGGTTGTCAGACTGGTGGAGGAATACAGAGCGGGTTTCGAATCAAGATGTATCGAATATTCGACTCAATTGTGTAATTTCTCTCTTACTTTTTCTTCTTTTTATCCTGGAGCCTCAACTATGGAATAGTTTGTTTAATAAGTTTTTTCGTTTTATTCTAGAATTTATTTATTCATTAAAAAATAAAATAAAATATTATTAAACACTTAAATAATTTCCTTCGCTAGAATTTACATCTCCCATCTTTCTGGCACCATTTTGATCACTCGCTCGTAGAAGCTGGCTGGTTTTGAGATGATATATTGACTGATGTCTTTTTTGATTCGTTCCAAGCCAAGTCTGGTGAATAAGCTGAATGAGATAAGACTTCCAAGCCTAGATTCTCTATTGTGTTCCGAGTCGTTTTTGCGACATGTGGCCTAGCGTTGTCATGTAAAAGAATCACTTCGAATAAAGGTATGCGTTTATCGTTTGCTTAGGCTGCAGTAGCTCATAATAGATGATACCCTTCTGATCCCACCAAACACAGAGCATTACATTTTTTCCATAAATTTCGCGTTTCGGAGTAAATAATGGCGCTTTATTAGAATCGACCCAATTTAGAGTAGTAGATCTAATTTTTATCTCAAGTTACGATTTTCCATAAAAAAACTCTTTTTTTTCTGCCTAGAAAAGAGAGAAACACAAATGTTCAATCGTTGCGCAATATTGATTTCAGAGAGTTTGTGCGGGACCCATTTACCGGCCTTTTGATTCTTCCCTTAATGCTTTTAATCAATTCCAAACGGTGCCATTTGTTACAAACAACTTTTTAGCGAGCTGTCTGGTCGATCGCCTCTGGTCTTCCTCAAGCAGCTCTTCCAAATACGCGTCATCAGCTTCGACGGTTCTCCCAACACGTGCTTTGTAATTGAGGTCGAAATCGCCAGCTTTGAATCGAGAGAACCAGTTTTGACAAGTGCGAACAGTCAGAGCGTTAATTCCATATACCAAACAAATTGATTTGGCAGTCTCCGTCGCATTTTTTTCTTCGTTAAACTTGAATAACATGCAATGGCGGATATTTAAAATGTAAATTTTTTCGTCATACATTTTAAATAAGTTAATTTTTCAAAAATTTTAAAAGCAAGCATATAATCTTATGCATTATTTGAAAGAGCAAGAGTTGCTCTTTTTTATTTTGTGAAGCTTTTTTAATCATAGCTAATATAAATTAACCTGTTACTTGAAAAAAATAATTACCCCGTTTAATTGAAGCTAATTTACCTTCAGCTAATTGAAAATGGCCATTTTAAAGTCAGATTCTGGAAATTAAGATACCTACCTCTTTTAATACTATTTTTATACAATTTTTTATATTTAGTGTAATTCAAAAACTTTAATTTTTATACAAACGAAAACAGAAAGTCAATTTTTAAAAATTTCTTTTATTTTATCTTTTTTACGAATTTGCCGAAAGGAGAGAGCGCTCGATCTCCAAGCGTCCGATCAGTGAATGCTGGTTATTAACTACCAAATAAAAAAAAAAAAGATAGTGCAGTAGTTTTTTCTGCGTGCCAATCTTAGATGACTATTATTTCGGGTTAATTTTGTCATATTTTTGTAAATATAGGAACTTGAAGCGATTCTTAAGTGACACATTTAATAAAACTCTTAAAACTTGAAATTAATTTTAAAGACGTTGATTCTATTCAAAAATCGAATTTATAGGATAAAGCAATTCCTGTAAATATAGTTTTAAGATTATCCTTAATCTCTTATTGCTAAGCATAAAAGATTAATAAAGAGCAAAGTCAAATTTCTAAATTTCAAATATGCTCAAAATATTATAAATGTATTATAAAGATTAATCATTTGATAGATGATAGATACAACACATCGTTTATAAAGCAAGTGTCAGTTGTTGAAAACTTGACAAAAATAGATTGTATGGAATATGTTCCAAAATTTTCTATTTTTTTCAATAAAAAATCATTTGTGACTTTAACAATGCTAGGCTTGTAGATTCGATTAAGTACTATTGTTATCTTATTGATCTAGGAATGAGAACTAATCAAGACTATTTTTACTTGTATAATGACTTTAATTTTTTATTAAAATGTGTAAACTGAATAAATTAATTGTATATTTTAAACTCTTCTTTTTTACATAAATTTTTATACGTATTGCCTATAGGACTTAAACAAATAATAATAAACAAATAAATAAATGAGTAATTTCAAAATTGGCACGACTATCCACGTGGTCATACTCTTTTATCAAATTTATTAAACAAAGTAAAAAAAATTGACTAATGGACTGTAGGACAGCTCTGGTTTCGGTTTCTATTTTTAAATTCTTTTTTAATTTAGAATAAAATAAAATTTTATTATTAAAAAAGGCTATTCCAAATTCTTTTGAATGAGAAAATTTTATTCATGGAATAAATGTCATTTTAAAAAATATTTTTCTTGAAAATATGTGAATTATTTACTATAGTTATCTTTTCAAAAATAAAACACTTGTATAAAAAGATAAAAATTAGATAAATACAAAAAATAAAATCAAAATCAAAATAAACAAAATGAATTTTTTATTTTTTGGCTGTCTTTTTGCAATATGTTTACAATGCATCTATACGAAACAAGATGTAGAAATAGATCAATTAAAAGAATTCATTAGCGAGAAAAATAATGGTCAACAGAAAATTGAAATTGATCAAAAACGAAAATTCGTTGGACAGCAAAATGGTCAACAAGGAGAACAAGGAGAACAACAAGAGGAACAAGAAGAACAAGAAGAACAAGAAGAACAAGAGGAACAAGAGGAACAAGAAGAACAAGAAGAACAAGAAGAACAAGAAGAACAAGAAGAACAAGAAGAACAAGAAGAACAAGAAGAACAAGAGGAACAAGAGGAACAAGAGGAACAAGAAGAACAAGAAGAACAAGAGGAACAAGAGGAACAAGAGGAACAAGAAGAACAAGAAGAACAAGAGGAACAAGAATAATAATTTTTATTCTTTATTTAAATAAATCATTTTTTTAATTACGATTTTTATTTAAAAATAAATTTGAATTTAAATGATTCGATTAATTCTTTGATTCGTACTAGATTCTTCTGTCATTATATTATTTTCATACCGTAATTTTGCGTAAATAACCCCGGGGTTTTAAAGACGTAAAAATCGTCAAATCGATTTTTAAAAAAACTAATAAATTTAATAATTAAAAAATTTAAATAATTTTAATTTTAGTAATTTAAAATTAATTTGATTAAATGTAATTTTTTCGAATATAATTTTTAATTATTATTTTTGAAGAAAAAATTATTTTTGCACTTTAAATGAGATACTAAAATTTAAATTTCAGTTTTATCCCTGGCTTAAAACTATATTCGAAAAGAATTCAAAACACATGTTAAATGCCAGGAAAAAAATTTTTCTATTTTTTAACGCCGCCTTATGAAACACGAAATTACGTTGGAAACAAAATCATTACTTGATTTTTAAAAAATTAATCTCTTAATAATGTGTTAATCCTTTTTTTTATTTTTATTTATTTTTTTTTTTGAGTATAAATAAATAAATTTTTTTACAAAAGTCAAAGTTATCTTGAATATACATTTTTTTAGTTATTCTCAGACAACTTGAGTGAGAATAAACGTTTTCTAAATTTATCTCTCTAATTCATTATTTTCGATAAATATCAAATAATAACATTTGAATTTTTTTTTATTTTTATCAATGAAATCTTTCTTTTCTCTTTATTTTATTAAAAAAAAAACTGATCATGAATTTGACATCGGTTTCACATTATAGATTTCAAATACTTAAAATTGTCTACTCATCGATTTTGACTCCATGTGCATCTTGTGAGTGAAACAAGTAAAAATCTTTTTCCTTCTAATCAATCAATTTATTACGATCTAAATTAGCAAGACAAGACCCAATTTAACCTTATTTATAAAATTTAATTATGAAAAAAATAATTATTCAAATTAAAAAATTAATATTTTTTATTTAGATGTTTGAGTTTTCTTCGGGAATAGATTTGATTTTAGCACTTTAAAATCCCGTATTAAAAGAATTTTATTTTAACTAAGAATTTTCATCACAGAATTTCATGTCGAAAAATAAAATAAAAAAAAGTAGACAATAAAATTTGTTTAATTAAAAGTTCTATTTTATAAAATTTAACTAGTTCATAAAACAATTAAAATTCCTCTAATACTCAAAATTTATTGAGTCTTCTAATTATGATGATGAGAAAAAGCATATTTTTTGACTAACCCTCAAATTTTTTAAATATCTATCTTTTTATTCCTTATAACCCAAATAAAAGTCAGTGACTAAAAATAAAAAAAGTGAATTATAAATAAGAAAAAAAAAAGCTAATTTATTAAGTTAAAATGAGAAATTTAATTTTGACAGTTTTATCTATAAACCTTTTTGTTTATGGTGAAAATAAAACAACTGAAAGTGGATCCGGCAAAGATCTTTTAGAACTTATGAAAGCAGTTCCACAAATACAGTTACAGATTGTCCATGTCTTATCAGAAAAACAAACACCAAATCAATCTTTAGATATGAATGAAAAATTAATACAGCAACAGATTGGCAATTCAACGCAAAAAAGACTTAAAAGGGACCAAGAGGTTCAGGTTGAGCAAATTAAAAAATTTGTAAAAGACAATGGAAATGGAAGTAAGCAAATTGTAATGGTAAAGCAAAACAAGGGACCACATATGTCACAATTTGTTAAAGTAGAACAATTTAGGGATTCAAAAATCACTCAAAATATGGAAAAACCACAACCTCCACAAGAACCAATGCCTCACATGCAGCAACAACCTCCACAAGAACCAATGCCTCACATGCAGCAACAACCTCCACAAGAACCAATGCCTCGCATGCAGCAACAACCTCCACAAGAACCAATGCCTCGCATGCAGCAACAACCTCCACAAGAACCAATGCCTCGCATGCAGCAACAACCTCCACAAGAACCAATGCCTCGCATGCAGCAACAACCTCCACAAGAACCAATGCCTCGCATGCAGCAACAACCTCCACAAGAACCAATGCCTCGCATGCAGCAACAATCTGAACCAGAAATCAAACAAAAAGCAATTGTTTATTAACATATGTTGATATAATATACTATTTAGACCACTACATTATTGTTATAATTTTGGATTCCATTTAATAAACTTTTAACTACATTAAGTTGTTTTATTTATTTCCTGACTTAAATCCCTAAAGTCAAAATTCAAGACTTTACACCATTTTTATTATCAATTAAAAGGCAAAAAAAATTTTAAAAAATTTGTTGAAAAGGAGTATGCTAATCCTTAGAATTAGGGTTTTTGGGTTGAACTTGTATGACATTTTGAGTGTTTTTTTTCCAAAATCTCATGCAACACCAAAATTAAAATTTCGAAAATCTCGGCAAAACTTAAAACACTAAGTCCAATAAAAAGGCCCAAAAGACCACCGATACTTGAGACCAAATCAACTATTGAAATAGTTGATTTGGTCTCAATCCTGGATTTTTTTCATCATCGCCCTATGTAACATTTTCTTCTAGTTTTCGTAGATTGAATGGTTGAATCTTTAGAATTTTTAGAGTTTTCGCAGGAGCACCTCTTATTCTATTATTATGTATAGGCTATTATTTATATCTATTTTTAAAGTTATTTTTAGTTTATTCACACTTTCCGAGTTGATAATTTGGTTCCATAAATTCACGATTCTGTTCAATAGAATCGTGAATTACAATTTAAATGAATTACAATTTAAACGAGAGGTGGTCGAAGAAGCATGTTGAGAAGGGAAATTGTGAGATGCTGCAATCAAAGGCACTACTTTTTAAATACTATTTAGATACTATTTAGACTATTTAAATACTCTCGGCATAGATGATGATCTTTTAATTTTACTTTTCAGTTTTTAGATAAAAATTATTATGGTCAATAAAAAAACAGCTCTAGAACAAATGACTCAATTTATTTCAGAGACTGTTTTTTTTAGAGCTGTTTTTTTATTGACCATAATAATTTTTATCTAAAAACTGAAAAGTAAAATTAAAAGATTAATTTTTATAAATAAAGAACATTGAATTTATTAGAAAAAATCCTTAAAAAATAAATTTATAAAATTTAATTTAAATAAAAGAGCTTTGAACTGCTATATTTAAGATCAAATTGAAATAACATTGCAAATTTAAATTGTAAATATTTCAAAAATAGAAACTAAATTTCATCGCATTTTTCAAATTGCAAGTTCAAAATTGTATTTAACTTTTTTAAAAAAGACGAAAGAATAAAAAATATATATATATATTTATGTTGCATACATATGTATAAGTTGTTACAACATATATGTATATATTTATGGCACAAACAATATATAACCATTTAGTCTTTTTTATACTCTATTAACTTTTATATATTTTGACACAATCTTACTTGTAATATCGTCAGATACTCGTAGCAAATCAGTAATGTATTGGTGATATTATTAATATTTTAATCAATTTACTATATGATATTATAAATAGATATTTTTTATTTAGTATATATAATTTTATTATATTTTTGGTAATCATTTAAAAAAAAATATGAGTATAGATTTTATTACGCGAATTTTTTATTCATTTTATTCAAAATTTTAAGTTTGTTAATAATTTTTGATGTTCAAATTTTTTTTTCACTCATTTAATTAAATCAAGTCTTCTAATTTAAATTTATAATATAAAAATATTAAATAAATTTGAATAAAGTAAGAAAAAAACAATGATGATTAGGATTGAGTAAGAGCTGAAGGCTGAGTTGGTGGTAGAATGTGTCCTCCCTTGCGAGACAAAATGGAAATTTCGGTCTTTAGAGCTTCTATTTCCTGTGCTTGTAGCTGAACCAAAGTATGCAATCTTCTGCGCTCTTCGATTTCTTTTTTCGAAGTGCTAGTCATTTCCTGTCCCAAACTTCTCTGCTTATTGTCCAACACACTCTCCAATTTTTTGCTTTCGGTCAACAGCTCAACCATTTCGTTAATCCTTGTCGTATTGGCCTTCAACAATTCAATAGACTCATCCTTTTCTGAGTTTATCTTGTCCAGCCATTCGCGCATAACTCTCTCATGCTCAAATTCATTCTCTGCCATTCTTTGCTTCAACTCTTCAATTTGCTGATTGACAGCAATCAGTTCGATCTTTTCCAAGTCGACAATTTTTCCGTACTTGTCTATCATCATTTTGTTGCACAGCTCGTCCAGTCTGCCCACATACTGGTCCATTTTTTTCTTGTCCCTGATCAACTCCACATGTCTTTCCTTCAAATTTTTGAACAATTTTTTCTCTGCTGCCTTCTCCACCTCTAGTTCTTTGATTCGCGTCTGCAGCCTGTCCAAATTGTTGGCGTCAAACGCAAGAGCCTGTGACAAGTCAGACGGAAATCGACCTTTGTTCAAAAATTGAATCTTGGCCAAGCGCATGATCACCACAATGTCCAAATCGTTGATCTTTTTTTGTTTTTCTTTTTGAAAATTTTCCAATTCTTGCTGAGCTTGTCTCAGGCCATTCTCGACTATTTTGCCCCTTTTGATCAAACCATCTTGGTCTTTTTTAAACTGTTCAAAAATTTTCTTCTCCTCACCAATTTGCTCCTCAAAGTCCAGGCGTTTTTCTCTCAGCTGACAAACCTGGTCGTACAATTCTTGCCTCAAGCCAGAAGGACAAATGTCCAAGTCGAGTTGTTCACGGCCCTCGGCCTCACTGTCATCGTCATCAAAGTCTTCGTCCTCGTCATCATCATCTTCGTCTTCGGACTCTTCCTCGGACTCTTCTTCTTCGTCTTCACCTTCCGCCTTTTTCTTTCGCTTTATCTTTCGCTTATAAACCTTGTTCAAAAAGTCTCCGTATTTGGTCTCATCGTGGCTCATTTGAACAAAACTCTGGTACAAATGCTTCAGTCCTTCATCTAACTTTTCGATGTCTTTTTTCTTGAGGTCAAGTTTTGATTGAATCTCGCCCAATTTGCTCTGCATTTCTATGTGTTCATCTTTTTTCATGGACAACTTTTGTTCCAATTCGTTTTCTGTCTTTTCAAAGTCTTTTAAAAGCAAAAATTCTTCAAATATGGTCACGTGGCGCAGATCGGCCTTTTTCATGTAAATGGAAATGCGCGCCTTGTCGTGTCTCAGCACCTTTAATTCAGCATCGAACAGTTGGATTTTTTCCTCAATTGATTTGATGAGCTGTTTTTGTTCGTAGTGCAGACGTATTTCTTTAGCCTGGGCCGATTGTTTCATCAAGCTGGACATTGTTTCTTTATTGTGCCACAATTTTTTTAGGCCATCAAAGTTTGTGCTCCTCTTTTGTTCGGCATGTTTTGTGTCAGATTTTTTTACCTGTGCTGTGCCACCAAACCCTCCGAAACCGCCCGAGCCGGATTCTTCATCGTTTGACTTGTTTTGTCTAGTCTCCAGTTCTTTCTTAAATTCAATCAATTTTTCCCTAGTGTGCTCATACTTTCTTAAAAAAATTAAATATTACGGATTGAATTTACTAAATTTGTTTAAAATTATTAAAAAAAATATTTTAAATTTCAAAAATTTTGTATTAAATTTCTTTAACAGAACAGTAATTTTGGACTGTGAATTCTTCTTCTAGTAAATAAACTGTATCATCTAAAAATTATTTTTAACTAACAAATGTTTTACTGATGCATCATATAAATACCACATACTTCTTAATTAACTATATTATTCTAATTATTAGACTAACGATTAAGTACCATTTTTCCCTCTTAAATTTATTTCACTACGTAAAATTTTCTCTTTTAATATTTTTCCCTCTGCATAATATAAAACAATTTTAGTCAATTAAAAAATAAAAATTTAATATTTTGATTTTAAAATTAATTGACTTTCTAATTGATATTAATCCAAAAATAAAAGATAATTAATTAAACTAAAAATTAAATAACAAATTTGATCAAAGATTAATTCGTGTAGCTTACAATAGTTTTATTAATTATGTTTTTTTGTATGATTTTTATGCTTATGCTCACGTTCTAAGTGATTTAAAAAAGTACCGTTATTTGGTAAATTTTTTTATATATGTTTATTAGTTGATAAATTTTTGCCACTAAAAATTTAATTTAATTATGACGCTTTTTAATTATTATTTATGTAACACCGTCCTAACAAGGGAAAAATATTAAGAAGGAAAAATGAAAAAGGTAAAAAATATAAATTACCAAGATAACTAGTGTTTTCTAATATTAGTTTATTTTATTTGAAAGTATCCTAGTATATTTTTTACTAATGATTTATTAATTTATTTATTACTATTTATTTATTTCATTGAAAGCGATATCAAGTCGAAAAAAGAAAAAAAAAGACAAAAATTAAATAATTTTAAATTTACGTTTAAAATTTTTTTTTTAATAACTAGTTAATTAGAGAAGTTTCTAAGGGACATGTAAAGATGTCAAATAATTAATTTTTTAAGATTAAACAATCCGAAACGTGAAAATGTTTATCTGTCAAAAATTGAAATAACATTATCATATGCAAAATAATAGAGCTTTTTATTTATAAATCTTTTAAAGAAATCGAAATTTTAAGAAATTAATTATTTTAAAACATAAACTTTTAAAGAATGATATTTTATTCTTGGATGTTTTTCTTTTTTTTTATTTTATTTTAAGAAAAATTAATTCAAACCTAAGCTAGTGTAGTAAAATAAATTTATTTTTTATTTCTTTGATTTAAAATCAAAAAACTATATAACAACCATTAAAAAACTTTTTTTAATATTTTTTTATCTTTATTTTTTTTAAGCGTCGCCGAATCTGGTGTAATTTTTAAGAATAAATTAAATTAAATTAAATAAACAAAATCAAAAAGCTTTTTATTTATAAATTTTTAAGAGAAATTAATATTTGAAAACAAAAATTCTTTCACATGATTTTTCTTGATATTTTATTTAAATTAATAATTAATAATTGGCTGACTTTAAAATAAAAGGATTTTTTTAAAAAGATTTCAAAATCGAATTAAAAATTAATAAAAATTTTTTTAATAAATGTTGTTCTAGTTTTCTTAGTAAATACATCACCGCTTCCAGTCACTTTAGGCATTGTGAATTTTGTTATAATAAAACAAAAACAAAATATTAAAAATGCTAAAACTTAAGTTCCGAAGGACCAAAACATGTTCGGTAAATTGTGGCAACTGATGCATCTTCTGTACCACAACTTAAAGTTGAATTAGATTTATAATATAATATCATAAAATCACAATTTTCTGAGTTTTTTAGATTAATTGCAGAGTTTCATAGAATCAGTATATTGGTGGTACAGAGGATAAACCAATTTACAAAATATGTTTTGGTCCTTCGGAACTTAAGATTTGGTATTTTTATATTTTGCTTTTTGTACTAAAATTCACAATACCGTCAGCTTGCATGTTTAACAGCGTAATACTATGATTTTAACAGCGTAATAATATGAGGTTGTAAAGTTTGTTTCAATTCCATCTTTTCAATTCCGAAAAACTTGAATAACTTTTTACTAAAATAGAAAATATAGATCTGTAAAATGCTTAATTTTAAGCAAATTAGCTTAATACAGTAAAATAAGTCTGCAAAATACTCTGCAATTATCTCTATTTTGCACCCCATTAATAAGTATTCTAATCAACTTCGCAATTACTTTGCAGAGTTTTAGCAGACATATATTTCCGGATTAATATTTTAAGCAAAATTGCTTAAACATTGAGCATTTTACAGAAATATTTTTTAATTTTAGTAAAAAATTTATTCAAGATTTTCTAAATTGAAATGAACTTCAAAACCCTACTATGATTAAACGCGTATAATAGTTTGTTAGTATTTAACATTGTGTAAAGTAATAGTAATGGGAAATAATTTATAAGTAATTGTATTATTTTCTTTATTATTTGTTTGGGTTAGAAGTGGCCATTTATTACTTAATAAAGTAATTAATTAAATATTTCTCTTGTTATTTTGTGTTATTAAACAGAATACCACACAAACTTCTTCAGAGCCAAAATAAATTAAATTCTTGTTTTATAGCAGTTTTATAGTTTTTTTTTTAATTTCATGAACTTTCTTTAAAAAAAAAATCTGATATTTTTTTGAGTTCCAAAAAAATGAAAAGGCGATTGGGGTCTTAGATTACATATAAACAAATCTCATAAAATAAAATAAATTCAGACAATTAAAAAAATAATATTATTGGATTTTTCTTTAATTTTTTTTTAATTAATAAAATTTTTTTTAATTAATTTTAATATTTATATTAGAACCCTTGGAACGGTCTTTCCAATTTTCTCGACGTATTGTAGCAGCTACTTATGATATTTTTAATTTAAATACTCATGATTAAGTTAATTAACTAATCCAGTGATCTCTATCACAATGAATTGTGTCAAATGCATCCATAAATTTAATCCTTTAATTCTAAAATCATTTAAAACTTATAAAATAAATTTTATTTGAATCATTTAACCTGATTATAAGCTTTATCAAAAAATATTAATTTTACATTAAAACAAAAAAGATTTTCTAAAATTTAACACAAAATTTAGATCTTGAAAGAAAAAAGAACAAAAAAGACTTTGATACAATTTCAAGTTATAAAAAATTATCCTCAAGAGTAATTTCAAGTCATTGTATTTTTTTTTATTTAGTTTAATTAGAGGCTTTAAATATTACTCACTGTTCAGGTATTTCTTCTAGACTCATAGTAGGTCTTTGAATAGACGTTGCTTGCTCTTGACCAAGAATGTACTGAATTTGTTCAATTCGATCAATAGCTGTGTTAATTTCATCAACTAATTGTTTCTTTTTGTCTCTAAGTGAAAGGCATTTTTTATTAAAAATCATCTGGTTATTATTAATCTAAAAAAATTAAAAAAAAATTTTACAAAATTAATTAATTAATTTTTTTATTAAATTTAATTTACAAATTTTTTGATCAACATTAGTCTTTCAACAGCTTTAAAAACATTCATGCGATCATTTTCAGACACCACATAGTCATCACTAGATTTGAGCTTAAAATCACCAATTGTTTCCTCAGCATTTTTAATGTTGGCTAAATCTTCGGGATTTTCATAGCCATCTGGTAGCTTTGACTTCATTAACTCTTGCCATTCACGCTTTCTTTTCAGTCTCTTATTGCGTCGCTCTTCCATTTTCTTAAGAGCCCTTTCCACTTTTGCAGCAGTATTGCCGTGCAACTTGCCAAATATTTTTTTCATTTGGTCCATTATGCTTTGACCTTGGAGCAAGCTGTTCTCACTTTCTTCCGACTTAGCATCCAAGATACCTAAATCGAAATAGAATTATCCAAGCTTTTATTTTTTTCTAAACAATGTTAAGCTAATCAAGGATATACAAGAGCATTATTTATTAAGCTAATTTTGTAGATAGAATAATTATAAATTTAAGCTATTTTGGCTATACTAGAGTCATACTGTAAATGTCATCAAAACTAGATCTTGAACTAGTATTGTCATTTTCTAAAACATTAGTTATTTCTACTTTTTCATCTAGTTCTCTAGTTTTTAAATCTTCTAAATTTAAACCTTGGTTTTCGGCATTTAAAATTTCCGATACTTTAAAAAGAAAAAATTTAAAAATTTTATTATTAAAAAAAATCTTTGATTATTGAAATTTTTTTAAACATCCAAAATAGAAAACAAATTTTATTCAAAACTTGTTATTAAATGATCTATTTAATGCTGTTTTTTAACTACTAATAATTTTTTTTCAATTTAAATTTGATCAAAAATTGAGAAATAATCGAATGATTTAGAGCATCAATTTGATTTTTCTTAAAAATAGAATACTGGGAACATGGAGTGCAACTTTAAGTTAAAGATCAAGATAGTATTATCAAAATATAATAAATTTAAATTTCAATAAAATTGTAAAATTTGCTTTTATCTTTTATTTTTTATTGTAACCTAAAATGTTTGATCTTTTAAAAAAAGTTTCAATTTTCTTCTAATTGATCGATTTTTGTGTATGAAAATAAAATTTTTAAAGACAAATTTAAAATCAGAATAAGATGTTAGGGTTAAATAATTTAACACTAAATTTTTTTTAAGAAAACCAAGTAATAGCTCGAAAACTCTTTAAAAATTTATTCCTATTATGGCATTCTGAAATTTCATACAAAACTTCCAATGCAAAAATAAAAAAATTTTATAACTTTTGTTCTATATATCAAAAACTTGTTCTGCAAATGAAACAAAGTGAATCAACTGTTGTTTCACCTTCCGCGGAAGTCTGCAAAATCTGTGTGAATTCTGCAAAATCTGTATGAATTCTGCAAAATTGCACCCTGTTTAAAAGTATTAAAAATAAAACGCAATTAATTTGCACGGATTTTGCAGACTTCCGCGGAAGGTGAAACAACAGTTGATTCACTTTGTTTCATTTGCAGAACAAGTATTTGACAGTTAGAACAAAAGTTATAAAATTTTTTTATTTTTGCATTGGAAGTTTTGTATGAAATTTCACAATGCCTCTTATTATCAACTAATAAATTAAACTAAAACATTAAACCTGAATCCCTTTCCTCACCGCTAATTTTTCCAACATTTATAGATAAAAAAAAATCTATTTTACAAAAAATCTAAATTAATAAAATTTAAAATAATTCCTTTTTCTCCTAATTTCAATTTTTTTTCAGGTTAATCAACAGGCTAGTGCCCTTATCGTAGTCGACTGACTTTTATTTAAAGTTTGGCAATTGTAATCGAAATATGGTTAAAAAAAATTGTTATATTCTAATTAATTTTGTTAAGAATAAAAAATTTTTAATAATAATATTAAAAATATAGTTTTTCTATTAAATTTGTGGTATGATTTACTATTTATGGAATTATCATATTTAAAAAATTTTTGATCAAAAAATTTGATGAATGTTAAATGACAACATTTTTTTAAAAAATGTCAATTTAAATTTGAACATTTTTTCGAGTTTTTGGTATTAAAGGCCGAATTTTTTTTTTTTTAATTCAAAAATGAATTGAATTAAAATTGAAATTTCAATCCAAATTCAAACATTTTTGAGCTTAATAATCAAACCAAAAATTCTAAATATTATCTAGAAATGTGAAATTTTTGATAATTTTTTCTATAAAAACTAAAAATTTTGAGAAAAATTAAATTTTAAATTAATACAAATTAGAAGTAGTCCTAACAAAAAAAATTACCTTGTGCATCCAGATTCTCTTTAGTTTTTTGTTTTTCCAGTAGTTTAGCTAAATACTGATTTTCTAATTCAGCCTTATACGCTTCCATGTCTTTGGGCAGAGTGACTGTTCGGAACGTGGACACATTGACACTTTTGTCAAACGAATGAACAACAACATGGTCACAATCAATCGCATCTTTAAATTTAGACTGCACCTTTTCCAGCATTAATCGGCACTTTTCAGACTGCCAGGCAAGCTCACGATAGGTGAGATCAATTTTCTCATTTATTTGTTTAATCACATGTTCTTTGATTGTTTCTTCGAGCATAAACTCGTCTCTACTTAGCTTGAGCCTTGGCACCAGCTGGTCATTTTTGGTAGTCAAGTCTTTGAAGAGTTTTCTCAGGCCATTAATTTTTTGTCTCATATCGGCTTTTTTGCCTTCAGCTATAGCAATCATTTTGTCATATTCAGACTTTTGCTTGGCTTGTTCAATGCTATACGCAGACGAATCATCAATATCGACAGCTTCTTTAACTTCATCTTTGCACCCAACTCTAATTTTTTCTTTTCTAGCTTTTTCTAGATCTTCAGTTGATGAATTGAACAATATTCCGAATATGTTGCTGTCAGCTCCAATGGAGAACAAAAATTTTTCATCATAGCTCAAGCAAATATTGGTCACGTGACCATATTCGTTGTCATGGTAACCAAATGACCAATAGTGTTTCATGTCTTCAATTTTTTTCGATTCTTCCATTGGACTTACCCGAAGAACCCCATTTTTTTCACCCATGATCGAATATTTTTTAGATTTGCTAGAATTTTTTTTTCAAATTTTAAATTAAATTTTTGGGCAGAAATATGGGCATAATCCTTTTTATTCAAATTTTTCAAAGTTCATTTTCAAAAAATCCCCAGATTTTTTTAACAATAAATTTTTTAAATCCTTAATCTTTGGCATTTAACTGATGGAGCCTTAAATTTCTTTGGAATTTCTTTTGAACTTATTCATTCTAATTGATTTGTTTTTTTTCTTCAGTTACCTCTGCTTTAACATTAGACAGTCTGTTATTTTTTATTAGAAATGCAGCATTGTATCTATAACCTATGTTTTTTTAAACTTTTTTTTGTTGTATCAGAGAGCTTTAAAGAACTTTATTCATTTTTTAAAAAAATTAATTTTGTCTTATTTGAGTAGTGAACAAAAATTAATTTTTTTGTTTTATTCATTATTTTAAATTAATAAAATTGGGTAATGTGAAATTTTAGTACAAAAATTACAGTACAAAACGTAAAAATTTTATAATTTTTTTTCTAATTCAGCAAAAATGGTTCTGTAAAGAATACAATATTGTACAAATTTGTACAAAAGAATTCTTGGTTCTGCAAAAACTCTGCAATTTTCTGTAAAATGCACACCATCAAAAAATACTTGATTAAACTATGCAATTAATTGCAGAGTTTTTGCAGAACCAAGAATTCTTTTGTACAAATTTGTACAATATTGTACCCTTTACAGAACCATTTTTGCTGAATTAGAAAAAAAATTATAAAATTTTTACGTTTTGTACTGTAATTTTTGTAGTAAAATTTCACATTGCCTAAAATTGCCGGATCTCGTTGTGATAAAGGTATTTAAAAGAGAATGAATCAAAACATAGAGAAACGAAGAATTTAATTAAATTTACGTAGAAACATCGAAAAAAAAACATAGAAAAATTCAAATATACAAATATGAATTAACGAGAATAAGAATAAGAATAAGATTAAATATGAATAAGATTTTTAAAAATATGATTAAAATCCATGTCAAACGTAATAATTTCTCTCCTAATCTTTTTTTTCTGAACTGAAATGAATTTTTTATTATTTTTATCTTTTTTTTTAATTTTTTTTTTGTTTTTTTTATGTAATATTTTTTATATTTTTCTAAAAACAAATTTTACTTTTACTTCTCCTTAAAGGAGGTTAATTTAATATTAATAAATAAATTAGTAAGCAGCAATGAATATTTATGTGATTTAAAAATTATTTTTAGAACCTATTTTAGTTAAAATTTAAATATAGGACATCAATTCATTCGTCACATATTTAATTAAATGTCACATAAAAAAATCACAAAAAAAAATAATTTTAACATAAAAAAATTATTTATCATAAAAGCGAATTAGTTATCACATAAATGTTCAATGCGTCTTATAAATATATTAAGAATCCAATAAAAATATAGCTTGTCCTAAAAATGTATTATCAGTCATAAAGACAAATTATCTCTTTCATTAGATACATTGTCACATTAAAATATTAATTATCTCAGATATATGTGATTATATTCAAAAATGTTTAAATTTGCTAAAAAATAAGCACTTTTTGAAAGCAAAATTTAAAAAGAGTATATTCAATTTTAAATTTTGAAAATTACAATGAAAATGATTTTAGTGTTAAAAAAATTACGATTTAACTGAAATTCAATTTAATATTTTATGTGATAAGTAATAATTGAATGTGACATATAATATTTTATTGAGCTTCTTTAATCTTTTTTAATGACATTTATTTTCTAAGAGAACTAAATACATTTATGTGAAAATTTAATTTTTTTTATGTGACTGCATTATTAATACATAGTTGAGACATTTTAATATATTCCCTTAATTAAACTTTATTTTTAAATATTTTATTTAAATACTTAACTTTTAATAATCATGACTAGGAAATAAATTAAAGTAGTATCCTTGATATTGACTGACTTAAAATTCACTCTTGTTATTTTGAATAAATAATTTAAAAAGCAAATTATCCAAAAATGACTCAAGAAATTTAAAATATAATTTAAGGAATAGAGATAATTTAATGGAACCAATGGCAAAATCTAATAATGGTGAAAAAACTTTTAGATTTTTTTACTCAAAATTGATAATAGCTTTGTAATCAAGAGATCAATGCTGAAATTCACTACATTCAAGCTTTCTATTTACAATAATATAAATTTAATTTTTATAGATTTTTAAAAAAAAATTAATAGATTTGATTTAAATTTTTCAATGCTTAATTTTTCTAATTAGTCAAACTGCTATTTTATTTTATTTTTTTAAAGATTTATCTTCCGCTTCCGCTTTTGTGTACCTATCACACGTTTTTTTTAAATTTCTCCTTCAGATTTTTTTAATTTAAATTTTTCCAAATTTCTTAATTTTGAATAAAAAGAATAAGGCCAAAAAAATTTTCATTTTTACTCATAAATCATGCAAGTAAGTGGTATATCTTCAGAATGAGTCAAGTCAGATTTGACAATGGGCACTCCGCGAATTGGTTCGTCAATTTTATCAGGAGACATTTTTGTTTTTTGAACTTCGTCTAAGAACTTACACTCATATAAGTATCCGGCATCGTAGTCATCCATAGATAGCCAAAAAGTGTCCGCAGAGCTGTAGAGAGCCCAGCAGATTTTACTCGGTGTTTCCGGTATGAATGGCTTCCATTCATCTTCTTTAGGCTTTGTATCTTCATTATCCTCTCGTTCAGCATTTTCTGCCTCTTCAGCTTTTTTTTCTTCGGCTTTTTTCTTTTTTTTCTCCTCTTCTTCATCAATGCCTCTGAGTCGTCTCAGCTCCATTTCTTTTTTGAGCCGTTCTTCTTCCTCAATCCGTTTTCGCTCCAGTTCTTCTTCATGCTAAATTAAAATATTAAATAAAAATTTTTTAAACAAATAAGCTAATTACTCTCAAAAATGATTTTATTGATTTAAATTGGTATTTCCGGTGTTTAAGGCTAAGTTCTATTAAAAAAGTTTTGGTTACGTCATATGAGCCTGGTACAGGTGCATCAAATTCGTGTACAGCTCCGTTTTCCATGCAAACAAGAAGTCGGTTTTTATTCTAAAATTGTTTGCTGGATTAAAAAGAAAAATATTTTTAAAAAGTCTTACATAATCTGCAGGAGTCCATGTCATGTAAGTAACTTTAGATGGTAGGTTGACAAAACCAATTGGTGATCGGGTGTTTTGTTTGTTAGTGAAGAAGAACACAGTTTTGTCATCACTCTTTAAAATTTAATTAATTATTTTGCTCAATAGTTATAAAGAATTAATTTTGTTTTTTTTTCTAAAAAAAGCGAAAAATTTTAATGCAACTTTTTTTAATTATAGATCAATCAAAATAATAGCTTGCAGAGGTTTTGTGAATTTTGTAACAAAAAATTTAAATTGAAAAAATTTTTTTTGGTTTGGGTCTTGTTCTGCAAAATGAAGAAATTTTGTGTTTGTAATAACTCTGAAATTTTATTTGAATTTTTTGAAGTTTTAGAATAAGAAAAAATTAACATCAATTTTAAATTTTTTTTAACTCTAAAATTTTCAAAACCGCTTCTACATCTATTTTGAAGACCAAATTTATTTCAAAAAATATGTTTTTATCTCAAAAAAAATTTTCATTTCATTTTTTCTATATTTTTCTCTTCCAAAGTGATTAAAAAGAATTTTTTTAATGAAATTTTGATTAATGAAGTTTTATTCCTTTTCAACATAAAAATATTTTTTTAAAAGTTAAATTTTTTACTTACTCCTGTAGCAATGAGCTCATTTTTAGAATCAAAAGCAATTTGAGTAATGGCGTCCGTATGTGGTTTGAAAACTTCGAACATTACGAGCTCATATTTATCACCTTTGGGTATTAGTTTCAAAAATCTGACAATTCCATCTTTAAAACCAGCAACAATGGTTCCGCCATCTGGATCAATCTTAAAAAAATAAAATTAGCTTTATTTCCAAATTAATTTAACAAGATTTTTTCACTGCATATTATTTTATCAAACATTAGCTATTTTCCAGATTTCTTATTAAAAATGTAACTTTTAGAGTCTCACTTCCTTAATTTTGAATTCGATAAAATAAATTGAAAAAGAAAAACTCTAACAAAGAAAAGCCTATTGTTCTAAATATTTGTTTTTTTTTATTTTGATAAATTTGTTTAAAAAAAATTAAATATTTTGGAAATTCAAAATTAAATATTATTTTTACAGACCTCTAATGGATAGAATCTTGTAAATTAAATTAATTAATGTGTTTATGTCAAGGTAAAATTAACAGAAACATCAAAAAGTTGACTAATAAATATTATTAAAATAATTTAGTTTTAATTATTTTAGATAAATAAAAACTTGTAAAAATATTTATCTATTTCTTTCAAAGAACACACACTAAAAATCACAAAAAAAAACACAATTTAATTATTGAAATTTTTTTTGTAAATAAAAAAAGATAAATATAATTGATTAATGAATTTATTAATGATAAAATAGAATTAACTTTTGAATAACATTAAAGCATTGAGTTTAATTTTTATTTTAATTCAAAAAATAAATTAAAAAATAAGAGATTTGATGTTTTTACAAGTCAATTTTGATCAAGTCAAATTATAGATTAATTTGAAATTCTTGTTCAAATTAAAAATAAATTTAAATAAAAGAGTATACATTTTTATGGGAATGAACGTGGAACTTAAGTAAAATTTAAAATTATTTTTATTATAAATTAATAAATATTTTATCGGAAATTGTTTAGTATAGACCAAAAAAATGGGGTTGTGAAGTTCGTTTCAATTCGATCTTTTCAATTCAGAAATATTTAAATAAATTTTTTAATAAAATAGATAAATTAGTTCTGTAAAATGCTTAATGTTTAAGCAACTTTGCTTAATCCGAAAACATATGCCTGCAAAAACTCTGCAATGGAATTGCACAGTTGATTAGAATACTTTTTAATGGCGTGCAAAATGCAGAAAATTGCAGAGTACTTTGCATTCTTATTCTACTGCATTAAGCAAATTTGCTCATAGTTGAGCATTTTATAGAACTAAATTATCTATTTTAGTATAAAAGTTATTCAAGTTTTTCTGAATTGAAAAGATCGAATTGAAACGAACTTCACAACCCCAAAAAAAATTTTCATTCCAAGACTAGAAAAATTAGCTACAAGATCAAATATGGCAGAACAGAATTCAAATAAATGTAAATTCGAGCACCAAAATTAATTTTTAAATCTAATTTTTATTTTTGTTCCTTTTTTTGACTGTTTTTTTAGTTTTCTTTTACTGGAAAGGAATCGAATGATTCGTGACTATGTCACCCTTTGAACCGAAAGCAATTCCTCGAATGATTCTAGGACATTATTAGTAAATGATGTAATTTTTTTATGAAATTTAATTTTTTACGATACAATTAAAAAAACTTATGCAGTTAAATTATTCTCATTGACAATTAATAGTTATAAGTTATATTTGATTAAAAAAATATCCTTTAATACTTTTAAGTTCGATGCAATATTAATAATAATAATAATATACTAATACTTTAAGATGACGATTAATACATTTAATTGACAATTTTTTTATTGACTTTGAATCAAAATAAATGACGCTTTAATATCCGACCATTTTAAGATATCCCTTTTTATTGAACTTTTAAATTTTTCTAATTTATTTTAATAAAAACTTTTAAAGACAAAAAATTCAATGTTTTAATATTTTTTTTAAATTATCAAAATCATTAGATTAATAAAGTTTTAAAATTTTTAATGTTCGTCTGATCTTAAAATTTGATCTGAAACTTCAATTTGCCTAATTGTCTGGCCATCACACACTCAATCTGAATGATACAGCTAATTGTGTTGACAAAAAAATTGAGTTTTTTAGCTTGACTACACACTCTCAGGTAGTGTGCTCATTAGGAATTGAGTGTGTGATGGTAAGGCAGATCCTAGGAAAAATTTTAAAAAATTCTAAAAAAAAATTTACTCTTGTATTCAACCATTTGAGCGAGGTGCCACCTTTGGAGAATTTTTTCTGACACAAAATTTCAAAATTGGTGTAATCATAGACTTTAATTGATCCATCATCAGCCGTAGTGGCAAACAAATGGCTAATCGGGCAGCACTCAATGCCATTGATGCATCCAGCATGATAATTGAACAGTTTTCTCGGATTTTCACTAGTCGCACTAAATCCCAAGTCTATTTTCCATATAGCTCCATTAGAGTCCTGAGCGTACCATATGGTCGAGTCTTCGCTCACATCCTTGACCATTGACCTCAGCGCCACATTATTTCCCACCTTGAGCTCATTTAGCGGCTCGATCTCAAGCTTGACTCCTTCTTCACTCGGCTCTGACGAGTCTATAGTCTCAAAGTCCCACACTCGGATCGAGCCATCATCCCCAATTGTGTAAATGTCACCTTCGTTCAGAGTAATCTGCTGAATGGTTCCTGTGTGACATGACTTGTTTTTTTTGCGACAAATCTCAGTCTGAATTAGACTCTCGTCCCACAGCAGCATGTTGCCCCATTCACACCCGGACAATACTTTTCCGTCCGGTAACTCAGCGTAGCCCTCGATGTCAGAGATTTCTGTCTTGCCAAACTTGCCTATGTCACCTTGGAGCTTAAAGCCAGTGAATGTCTTGGCCATTTTCCAGAACTTGATGTGTCCGGTGCCAGCTGATGTCAAAATGCCGTCCAAGTCTTTGGAAAAAGTAACTTTGAAAATGTCCTGAGAAAACGCCTTGATCCTAAGCACCACTTTTTCCTCTCGCCAATCCCATATTGTGAGCATGAAGTCGGGCGCTGAGCCCAACGAAGCGATCAAATTGCCACTCGGGTCATAGTCAAGAAAAGCGTAGCCTTTTATGGTGCCTTGTCTCAGAATGCGGTACAACTTGAGAGATGGATACGCATAAATGTTTATATTGGGCACATTGCCTTTTTCTCCCACTGCAAAAAACTGTCTACTTGGATGAACAGCTATGGCACCTACTGCACCACCGCTCAGGGTTTTTAAATAACGCTGCTCTCTAGTGCCAATGTTGAGCAATTGTACCAAGCTACCAGCGCTGAAAATTAAAGTCTCCTCATCGAGTGCGAACAAATTGGAGCGTTTTTTGCAGTCGTAGCCAAATGAGTGGAATAACTGCAAAAAACTGCTGTTCATATTTGACTCTTCGGACATCACTGGCCTGAAGATCATCGACTCGTAGTCGTAGAAAAAATCCGGGTCCATTTTAGTGACCTCGGTTTTTTTCGGCTTCTTTGGCTTTTCTGTTTGAATTTGCTCTTCTGGCTCACCTTGGTCCTGTGTCTCAACTGGCACATCACCTTTTTCATTCTCAGTCATCTGATCATCAACATTCACTTGGTCATCTACATTTACTTGGTCCTCTTTTATCTCATCAGACTCTTTAATTTCATCTATAGGCTTAGTCTCGTCCGACATTATAAAATCTAAATTTTAAAATTTTTCAAATTAATTAAATTTTCTAAAAAAATTATTTTTAATCCCCGTAAAGCTGATTTAAAGAGCTATAATTTAAAAAAAAAACATTTTTTTTTTGATTTTTATTTTGGCCAGCGCTAGCGATTTCTTACTCTCATATTCCGGTGGTTGTTCACTTTCCGAGTCGGACAAAGAGTCCTCGCTCGACTCGGCATTGTCTTTTTTATAAGAAAATAAAATTGGAGAAGAGCGTTTTAAAGATTTTAAGTTAGGTTTAGCCGGCTCTGTCTCATCACTAGATGTATTGGCCTTACTTTGATTGTCTAAAGCAGAAAATGATTCTAAAGAAGATTTTTCATTAAGTGACCCGTCTAGTGAAAGCTTTTCCTCTCCGAAAATAATCGAGGAAAAACTTTTATTTTTTTCGTCATCTAAATTTTCGAATGATTTTTTTAGATCAGAAAGTGATCTGAACAAAGCTGGTCGATTTTGGTCATCTTCTACCAAAGGTATCTCTTTCAAATTATCTATGGGTGATTCAGGTTTATCTGAATTTTTAAAAGATTTTTTTGGATCCGGATGTGACCTAACCAATAGTGATTTATTTTCATCAATTGTTTCTTCTTTTTCCAAGGGTGACTGAACTAAAGGTGATTTATTTTCATCAATTGTTTCTTCTTTTTCCAAAGTTGACTGAACTAAAGGTGATTTATTTTCATCAATTGTTTCTTCTTTTTCCAAGGGTGACTGAACTAAAGGTGATTTATTTTCATCAATTGTTTCTTCTTTTTCCAAGGGTGACTGAACTAAAGGTGATTTATTTTCATCAATTGTTTCTTCTTTTTCCAAGGGTGACTGAACTAAAGGTGATTTATTTTCATCAATTGTTTCTTCTTTTTCCAAAGGTGACTGAACTAAAGGTGATTTATTTTCATCAATTGTTTCTTCTTTTTCCAAAGGTGACTGAACTAAAGGTGATTTATTTTCATCAATTGTTTGTTCTTTTTCCAAGGGTGATTTTATTTTACCATTCAAATCCATTTGTACTGAAGTTGCATTTTTTTGTTGATTGTAAAAATTTGTAGGTGATTTGTTAAATGTATCCAAAAGTGAAGTGTTTTCTTTTTGATCATTAGGATCATCAAAAAATTCATCTAGATCAGAACTGCTTTCTGATTCAACCAATTGGTCATGTTCAGTTTGTTTTTCGCTTAAATTTTCTTGTTTTTTGTCCGAAAAAGATTTGTTTGATTGTGAACTTGAGTGAGAACTTGGAAATGTTGTCAGTGGTATATCAATTGAATGAATTCTGGGAGACCTTTTGCTAAGTTCGATCAAGTCATGTTTTGTCTCAGTAATGGGTTCAAGTGATGGTCGATGGTTTCGTAAAGGATTTATCATTGTATTGACTGGAATTTTTTGTCTTTCTTTCTTTTCTTGTTTTTTTGTAAAATTCCCGGATTTTTTTTTTGGCCTAGAATCTTTAGGAACTTTAATTTTAGCATTGTTTTGATCGCTTTTTTTCGCAGGTTCATCTCTTGGCTTGCTCACTATTGAAATTAAAATTGGTATTTTGGGCCTAGTAATGGGCTTTATTGGCTTAAAACTATTAATATTAATCAAAGGTTTATCATATTTAGTCTTAGGTTTTTCTTCTTTAGGTGGTATAGTGACTGATTTTAGTTCTGGAGTGATTGGTGGAGACTGTGGCAGGCTTTTGTCTGATGAAGATGTGCTTCTTGACCTTATATTTTCTACAATGCCAGATATGACTGTTTTGGCCAATTGATCCAGTGTGTCTGGTTCAATCATAGGTTTCCATTCAGTGCTAGGCTTAACTTTTTGTGGATAAATTACTTTTTCATCTGTTTCTTGTCTGTTTATATCGTATAAGTCAAGTTTTGCGTGATATTTTATACGAAATTTTTTCAAAGCTACGCATTTCAGAAGATGAAAAGCTCGTTTCCAGGACAGTTTACTTGTAAAGTCTTAAAACGAGAGTTTAACCGGAGTAATCTAATACAATACACTTACCAGGATTATTTTTGGACATTTTAAAGATTTGAAAAGTTTTAAGAATTAAGTTTTTTTTTATTAGTATTAATATAAATTATATCTTTTAGTATCCATGGTAACAAGTTTCCTCGACACACAAAAAAATAGTTCTTTCAATAATTGAGCATAAAATTGTTTAAACTAAGCATCTAAAAATTTAATTTTGCAATAAAGAATATTAAAAATAGTTATTGTTAATGCTGTATAATTGTTTTCTAAACACCTTTTTTTAAACGAATTTTAAATTATTAGATTTTGAAATATAATTATTAAAAAATTTATTTTATTAAATTTAAACTATTATTTAGTTATTATGTTAATTATACATTTTTTTAGAGCTTCATTTATAAAAAAAAAAATTTTATTTTATTAGCTATATTTTTGTCTAGTATTGTCAAGTGTGAACAGTTTTGGGAGCTTGAAAAATTTTTCAATGCAATTTCAGTAACAGCATCGATTGTAGAAAAAATTTTTCTGGAAATTCCTGTTGAATAAATGATTGCTTTATCTTCCAATTTTGAAATTAGATTTTGTACCATAGGATGCTTTACTCTACCAATTGCATGTAAAAAACAAGAAATGGTAGCTCTATTTGATCTGATCCACTTATTTGAACACTTTTCAATTTTTTCACATTGACTGTTTTCGGCTCAGCGTGTAATTTGGCGCTAACTAATATTACTGACATGTGATCAAAGCTATTTTCATTTAGACAGTAAATGACAGGAATAACAAAGTCTACTCCAGGTTTAGCATTTAGACACTGAATAGCACAACACCGTTTAATTAGGTTTTTCAAGTCAAGTTTTTCAACGGACTATTGAGCTCGAACAAAGTGGTTAAAGTGCACATATCTATTCAGTAGCTTGTTACTTTGATCATTTCCAAGCTGTTCTCCAATTACATCTAAACCAATCTGGCCATATAAATTAGCAACAAAAGATTCAACTTTAACATAAGAACATAATTTAAGTATATTGCCTATTATACTTTCAATTTGAAGTTGGTTGACCAAAGCATCATAAGCTCTAAGGAGTAAAATTTCTGCCATTGTTTCAATTTTGTCACCATGGTCAACAAATGAATTTAGAACTAATTGCTCAAGTTTTTCGATCAAAAAAATGAGTCCCGATTGAGCCTTGTTACTCACAATTTCCTCTCGATTGAAATAAAAAGCAGCTGAATTGGTCACAATTGATTCAGAAGAATACTCAATTTCGAATAATTAAGTTTTTCTTTAAAGTTTTCAAAATAAAGATTTTAGAAGAATCAATTAAAAAATAAATATATTTTTTTTAAACAAACATTTAATATTTAAATTAATAACATATTCATATTTTTTATTTAATTTTATATTGATTAAAAATTATTATTGTAAGAAACAAAATTTCAAAAAATAGCATTTTTTTCGACCCAACAATAGTAAAAATCTTAAAAAATTTACCCAAACTTTTTTTTCATAATGAATTTTTCACCCTTATATCCAATTTAAACATCGACGTCATTATCATTTTTCACTACAGTTTTTTTAGACTAAAAAATTAAATTTTAAAGATTTTTTTCGACTATTTTTAAAATTTTAAAAAGTGATTTAAAAAAGTAATTAAAAATTTATTCAAAAAAATTTCATAAATTACAGAACAATTTCAATAATAATTTAATTAAAATTCATGACTAGTTTTTGAAAGAATCTATTCACAATTTCCTTGGTAAACTTACCACTCTGAGCGCCTTTTCCGTGCCATAAAAAATTCATGTACTTTATAAAAAGACTCTCGTCTAGATGATTCAACTGCTCCAGCTTTAAAATCTGCTTGCCAATCGTGTTAAACTCAGGACTGAAATCAAAACTTGTTTTGTCTTTGTCATAGAAAAGACTTGATTGTTCCGAGTTAAGCTTATGTTCTTTGGCAATAATTTCAATGGGCACCTTGTAAATGAACACACAGAAAACCTTCTCGAACAAAGTAATATCGTTCAAGTGTGACAAAAAAATTTGAACCAAGCGCTTGCAGTCTAGCAGAAAATACTCATCCTGGTAAAGATTGAGTTCAGTGGTGTCATTAAATTGAGAAAATTTCATGCAAATCTTGGAATTTTCGTGATGGTTCAGCAGCCACAGTTTCTTGTCGAGTAAAAATCGAATATTTTTGTTCACAAACAGACTCTGCCCGGCACCGTCATACTTGAATTCCTGTAAATAAATGGTCTGCCCATTCAAATACTCCATTAGGTCGACTGTATTTTGATTGTCCATTGATATTTTCCTTTTTTCCACTTGGCGTCTATTCGGACTGTAACATTTCCATATTCCGTTCGATTTTTTGTAGTAGATTCTCATCTTGAGCATCTTGCTCAAACTTCCCAAGGCATACTTTTTGCACAGTGGGTTATTGGAAAAATTGTTTATGCTCATTTGGTAGACTTGGATCAAAAAGTCGTACACATTTCCATTGAAGTACGCACTGAAGTCTTTGGATAGATAAAACAATTTTTGTTTTTCATCAAAATGCACGCCAGTCTTTATCCAGTATTCGCACAAGCGAGTTCTGAGCATGCTTTGCAAGTGTATGTCTGATGCTAGATCGTTTTTGGTCAAGTTGATGCACAAATTAAGTGCATTTGAAAACTGAATGTTCTTCTGTGACATGTAGATAAGCACTCGGGCTACACTAAGAAAAAGAGAGTTGCCGCCGAATGGAACTATGTCCTCGATGTCAATTAGTTCAATGTCTTGAACATCATCTTTGCTATCCATGTTGAAACTCGAAACAATATGTTGAAATAAAAATTTTTCGTTGAATACTTGAATGAAGATTTTTGAAAATTTTTAATAAAATTTCAAATTTTGAAATCGTAAAATTTTAATTTAATTTTTTTTAAAAGAGGCAAAAAAATATAATAGTTGTTTTATATACACTTTGTCCGATTAGAAAAAATTAAACCAATGTCTTTAAATAATCCTTTTATTGTTTTTTGAAAAATTTTTAAACAAAAGTGAAAATTTGATTTAATTAAAAATTCAAAAAATCAAAACTAACTGTATTTTTGGAAAAATGTCATTTTGGACCATAAAAACTATTTTAATTAGTTTGCAAGATCATACCATGTTGTATTTTTTTTAGAAAAATTTTTATCTTAAATTTTTATTTTTCAAAAAAGAAAATGTTTTTGTTCAATCTTCACCAACAACACGTGAAAAAAATTTAATTTTTAAGTGATGAAATCGAATTAGTTTTTTGGACACAAATTGAAACTTGAATAAATACAAAATTTTGAACCGGCTTTTGAAAAATTAGTACATCTAATAAATATATCTCATAAAATCTTAAATATTATATTCGATTTATCTTTATTTTTGAAATTAATTTTGAAAAGTACCTATTTTTAAATTAAAATTTGAATTTAACTTAAATTTATAAAGCAACTTGAATTTTAGATCAATTAAACTATTAATTTAAAAAAAATAAAATTTGAATACAATATTAATTAATATTCAGTTTTTTGTACTCTTGTAGCATTGATTTCATCAAAACAACTATTTTCTGGTGCTGGGTAAGCTGGATGGGACTTTCGTAATAAAATAAGTCCAGAAAATGCTTGTTGACTGGTGAAAATCTGGCACACTTCTAGTATCCAAGTCGAATTTAAATTAAATTAATTTTTTTTTTCAAATTTTAATTCGAATATTTTAGAGATTCAATTTTTAATTAAAATAAATTAATTTTCAAGTATTTTCTTCAAAATTATTTATATTCAAAAATTAAATTCATATCTAATTTTCATTCGAAAGGCTACCTATTCGTATATGCATTTATTTTCATATAATTGCATAAAAAAGCCCATAATTTTCTTTAATTCTAATTTAAATAAACTATTCGCTAATTTAATAAAAATACATCTATTTAAATAAAAAAACAAATCCGTAATCATTATTTCTAAATTTTACTTTTTTCGAAACAAATTAATTACAGTCGGATTTTTTTCATAGACAAAAAACACCATTTTCTGGTTTTAATATATGCTGAAGACTTCTCATTTAATTAAAAAATTAGTAAAAATATAAAGATCATTCGAATCCTGGTTTATATCAAATTTTTTAAAGCTAAAATTAAAAACATAAATATCAATTAGCCAATAATAAATTATTATTATTAATTTTTATCAAGCCTCATAGGCCAAAGACTAAAATTTAGAGAAGAAAAAAAAATTTTATAAAATATTATAAATATATAATTTAAATACAATTCTAAATAGGTTTCTGAAAAACTAAATTATCACAAAAAAATTTTAATTAGGCATTAAAGTCCACTTATATTAAATCATTTAAAATTCTAATTAATAATTTGAACTGTGCAAATAATAATAATAAATAATAAATAAAATAAATAATAAATAAATCTATTGAATAGATAAATTTCCTAAAAAAGACATATAAGGAATATTTTTATGTTTTTCTTTTTTTGGTCAAATTTTTAGTCCAAAAATTGAAAAAAGCTTTTAATTCTTTTTAGCACTAATATTACTCTTTTTATCACCAAAAAATCTCACTTTTCTAAAAACACTTTTATGAAACAAAATAACTTATTGAATATAAAATTACTTCTTTGATATAAACTGATTTAAAAAAAATGATTGATCTCGAAGAGACATTTAATGAATCATCGATCGAAGATAAGAGTTCATCTGCTAACGAAATAGGCATTAAATTATAAATATGATTGAGACTTGGACCTTTGATCGAATGGATCCAGAAGATGGTATCAAAAAAATTTATTATTTACCACAGATAACAGCTGATACCTGGCAGGAAGTCGATCTAAAATAGACTACAGTTTTAATCCAATTGGTTGCAAACCTAAAAGAGGATGCAAGCCTAAATCTGGAGCTTGGAATCAAATATAAAATTTCTTTTTCTATTAGACTTAATTTTGTTTTTATTAAAAAAAATTTTTTTCTTTATTAAAGAGTATTTTTATAAAAAAACATTTTAATTTTACTTAAGTATTTTTAGACAAAAAAAGTATTCTAATATCACAAGAGTATTTTTAGAATGCAATGAGAAATTTTAAAAATATGAGGATTTTTGGTGAAAGAAAAATTCTAAGCAATTGAAAAAGTTAATCATTTAATTTAAATTTTTCATTATCACTTTTCTTTTGATCGGATTGACTGATGTTAAAATTTTTATTTCAAATTTTTCTCTAGTTTGCAACTAAAGGTTTAAAAATAATCAATCAAAATGAAAATTTGTATTAAATTTTTTGTTATCACTTTTCTATCATGAATAAAAATTGTTAATTTAATAAAAAATTGGGGTTTTAAAAAAAATAAAATTTTGATTAAAAGTTTGTTAATTTAAGTTTTTATTTTAAATTTTTGTTTTTTAATTAAAAATTTGATACAAATTCAATATTTTTAATTTTTTTAATTTCCTTCAATTTACTATATTTTACATAAAATTATGAACTTATAAAATCTAACAACTAATTCCTTGTAAAATTTTCTAAAATACTAAAATAAAAAAACCATTTTATGAAAAGCATCGAAATAATCATTAATATGAAAAAAAATACTCTTAAAAAATTTAATTCATCTACGAGAAGTTTGTACATTATGAAATAAAAATAAATCTAGACGACGCGATCCAACATGTGACTTTTTTTTCAAATAAATTTAATAAAATTTAATTTTTTTTCTTTCAAAAAGTCAAAAAAGAAAAATGCAAGAAATCTTAATTGAATTTCGAAGTGACACCTTCACAAAACCAACACCTGAGATGCTTCAGGATATGATCAAGGCCGAAGTTGGCGATTCGGTTTATGAAGAAGATCCGACAGTGATAAGTAAATTTAGGGAAAAAATTAATTAAAAAATATCTAATTTTGTTCAGAACTGGAGCAGATTGTGAGTGATTTATTTGGCAAAGAAGCAGCACTTTTTATGCCATCAGGCACCATGGCCAATTTAGCCGCTGTAATGACACATTGCAATGAACGCGGCTGTGACATCATTGTAGGAGACAATAGTCACTTTAATTTATGGGAACAAGGCAATGTAAGCCAAATTGGAGGCATTTACTGCAAACAAATCAGAAACAATGAAGATGGAACTTTTGATCTGGAAAAATTTGAATCTATGATTTCAGACCACACTGATTGTCATTGCTCTACAACAAAAGCAGTTTGTATTGAAAACACTCACAACCAATGTGGAGGAAGAGTTTTGCCAATTAGCTTTATTGAGAGTCTCCGTCAAATATGTAACCGCTATGATATCAGGATACATTTAGATGGTTCCAGAGTAATGAATGCGTCTATAGCTAGTGGAAAAAGTGTCAAAGAAATCTGTCTTCACTGCGATTCAATCAACTTTTGCTTTTCTAAAGGTCTAGGGGCCCCTGTGGGCAGTGTTTTGATCGGTAGTAAACAATTTATAGCAAGAGCTAAACGAGTCCGCAAGGCTCTGGGTGGAGCAATGAGACAAGTTGGCTTGTTGGCAGCAGCCTGTATGCACGCCTTAGAAAGAGCACAGCAGAATTTGACCAAAGACCATCAAAATGCGAAAAGATTAGCTAATGGAATTATCACAGGTAATGCAGTTCAGCTAGATAACAAAGTAGAAACGAATATAGTTCATTTAAAACTTCATCCAAGCATCAAAATGGCAGATTTTATTCAAAGACTTGCAATGGTAATTAAAAAATTTGATTAAATAATTGAAAAGCTAAAAATTAGAATTTATTTCAAAACTATTAATTAAGAATAATTTCATATAATTTAATTTAATTTTTAATTAGATGTTTATTTTTTTTAAATCTTCATATCGAAAATTAGTTGAGAAAATTAGTTTAGAATCAGACGATGATTTTTTTCGAGTAATTGTTAGGATAGGTTTAAGTATCAACAAAAAAAACTTAAAAATGCTAGTATTTTTTTTAAGATAACTAAAACTAAGATAATAAATGAAAAGTGAATTTTTTAAAAAGTTTATAATTACTTAAAATTATTTAGAAAATAATTATTTAAAAAGTTAAATCAAAAATTTTTTTTCAGAAATCAGTGAATTGTTTTTTCCCCTTTTTTGACTTTCCAAGCTGTTTGAATTTTTCATCAATTCACCACAAATTTCAAATGACATCAGATTATCATGTTTGCTAAGGCTCGATATTTGATGAGATTTTTAAATAGAGCTAAGATTTATCCAGTTAAAATTTTTTAAGTCTAGTCTTTTTTTAGGGTTTCAAAATGTGGCAGTTTTTTTTCCATTTAACATTTTTCAATAATACTTAAAGCAAAAAAAGGCCTAAATAAAAGGCATCTTGAAGTTAATGGTCAATTCAAAATATCATTTCAATTCAAAGAGTTTATAATTAGATATTAAAATTAATCTTTAAATTAATATAACATGCTTTACATGTTATGTAGATTAAAAAAATAAGATGTTAAAAAAAAATATTTTAACCCATTGATAAAATTTAAATTAAATTTTTTTAAAACTGATATTTTGTAGACTTTATTTTGAAATTTTTTATTTCATAAGTATTTGTATCTAGCAATCAAAATTAAAAATTAAATATAAAAATTTAAATATTAAAATTCCAAATAAGTAATAAAATGAAAAGATCGACATTTCCTTTTTTTGAAATAATTTTTTTTTTTATATCTACATAACATGTAATGCATGTAATCACTCGATTATCATTTTTAAAATTTTTTTAAAAGTAAACCTAAAATTTGAAACGATTTCAATATCTTTTACTATTTTTAGAAACTTTTTAATATATTTGTTGAAAATATTAATTTTGAACAAAAATAAAGAAATTATCTTAAAATTTCTTCAAAAATCTTAATAAATCAAAGGCCATAACAACCAGATCATCTGAATAAATATGGTTCAAGAAAAATATTTCTCGAAAAATAAAATATTTTGTTTTTAATTTAAACTATTACTTAAGAGATTTTTGCACAGTTTGTGATGAATTTCGAAAATTATAAATTATAAATTAAAAATATTCTTCTAAAATGTCGCCAAATTGAAGATCATGATCAAATGTAAATTTTAAAGCAAAATTTTAAAATTGAGATTTAAAAAAAGGTCTTATTAATCAATTTTTTAATTAAAAATGACTTAACATAATTAAACATAATTTGTTTAATCTTAACTAGATAAAAAATTATATGAATTTTTATCTGAAGAAAAAATTCAATATCAATCGATATTTTTAAATTTTTTAATTCAAAATTTAATTTTTTTTTGCGTTATAATTTAATTAAATTAAAATGTCATTAAAAGCGTTTAAAGTTTTCAAATCAAGATTTTGGAAGAATCAATTTAAGATCAACTAGAGAAAAAAAATTAGTTTTTTATTTAAGAAATTAAATTGTTAAGTTTGAGATTAAAATCAAAAGATCAAAATATAAAATGTAATATTTTTTTTAATAACAAATTAAAATAAATTTTTTCATATGTAAAATTTTAAAATATCCATTTTTGTTGAACTTTAAAAGGTTTAAATTTTTTAATCGATTTTAATAAAAATTTTAAAGACAAAATAATTTAATGTTTTAAAATTTATAATTTGTTTAAGTAGAAAAATGAAATTATTTTAGTTTGAATGAATGAAACTTCAATTTGTCTGAAATGTCTTAGAATAAGTTTTTTTTGAAAATAAATGTTAATATTTTTATTTGTATTTGTCTAAGCTTCTTTGTTTTAATAGGCCAAAAATTTTACGAAAATATTAAGAATTAAGTTAATAATTTAATAAATATTTTAAGACTGACCAATTAAAAAGAACTAAAAAAATGATTAAGTTTTGATTTTATAAAATTCATATTTCATTAAAACAAATATCCTTTTTAAAGATAATATTAAATAATAGGTTTATTTCTTTACTTATATATATTCAAAAATACATTATAATTAATTAAGTTTGTACCAAAAATCGATTGTCACAAACCAAAAAATTAAATAATAATTTAGCTAATATAGAAAAAAAGAAAAAAAGCATAGCCTCTGAAATTAAAACCACTTAAAATTCTTAGAAATTGAAGAAAAATATGTGCATCTTTAGATTAAAAAATTGTTAATATTCCGATTTTTTTAATCTTAAGTGTACTTTTATAATAAATTCAATTACTTAGACATATTTTAACTAATTGTTTAACATTATTTTTTAAAATTTCTGCAAAAACAAAAATAAATCAAAATTATTTTATTCGAAAAATTGCTGATTTTTTATCAATTATTATGAAAGGATTAAAGAAAATAAATTTTTTATTCTAGAGTCAAATTTGAAACTTATTTTAAGTCTTTGAGATACTATCAAATTTTAAGTTTAAAATAACTTATATAAAAATGGATTTTTATGAATCAATTTTCAATAAGCAATAGTTGTTTGTTACCACAATAGTCAAATCTATCTCTAAATTTCTTTTATTTTTGATCAAATTTAATTTTCAAATTTGATCAGAACATTTTTAAATGCGCAATTAAATTTTATCGCAGATTCTTAAATTTTTTAAAAAGGATTGTAATTTGTGAAAAATGTAATAAAATTTAAGCATTTAAAAAGTTTTGATCAATTTTGAAAAAATAAATTTCTGAAAAAAGATAAAAAACAGAATCTCTCTAATGAAACATGATCAAAAATATTTAATTAGAAATCAGAAGCTATATTTAAATAAACAAATGGAAAATTTTTTTTGATAATTTAAACATTATTCAATCAATGTCTTCTTCGATCTGAATCCAAACTTCTTATTAATTAAAAGAACATTTTATTACATTACAGTTTGTATTAAATTTTTTAAATGTAATTTAAATCTAATTAATATTAATATTTAATTTTTAATTTTTACCATGTTAAATTTTATCAATTATTTCTTGCTGAACCAGAGAAAAAACTTGGGTCCATTTCGGGTTCCTCGAGATAATTCATCAATTTTTTTAAAAAAGTGATTTTTATTTTTATCAAATCTTTAGTGTAAAAAATTCATAAGGAATTTAATATCACATTTAAAATTTTATTTTAATTTTGTATATAATTTAGGTATTTGATTTCAGGGTGGTGTCGAGAGGCTAATATAATTTAAATTAAAAAAATTTATATAAACTTAAGCTTTTTAAATAAATTTTTTTGATAATGAAGAGAAAAATAATATGGATTTAAATGTGAAGTAAAAGTCGTGATAAAACGTGATTTCCTCAATTTTAATTTCCTCACAAATAGCAGATGACATGATTTTCTACTAAAATTGTTATCTAATATAGTCATATGCCTTTAATTTTGTTTTAAAACTAAATAAATCGAATCAGGTTAAAGTAGGATTCTAGAGCAAAGTATCTTTAATCAAAATTCAAAACTAAAATAAATTCGGATTTAGAAATTTTTATTAATCTTCGTGTCAAAGAGATAAATTTTTATTTTCCTGATTAAAGTATTAATTTTTGTCACACAATAGGTTGAAAAGGATGAAGTAAATGAACTGAATGCAATAATCCGAGTAAACGCCGGGGAATGTGACTCAAGGACTGTAAGAATGCTGACAAATTTAAATGTTTTACCAGAAGATATCGATTTAGCAATCAAAAAAATCAATTATGTTATACAAAAATTTCAACATTCCATATAATTTTAAGCTTTTTAAGCAATTATTTTTAGGCACATTGACTGTTATTTTATTTTTTTTAATTTATTTTAAATTTTCAGATTAAAAATAAATGATGAAAAATAATTTTGAAAGTATTAGCTCTCCAGTCGAATGCTACAAACTTAAATTTATAAGCATTTACCTTTTTTTATTGTTTATTACAAGTGCTTTTTGCAATTTACTTCTTTTAATAATTATCTACAAATACAAACGATTCAGAAACACTTTAAATATTTACATGTTTTTTTTGACTTTGTTCAATTTAATTGGCACATTTGTAGAACTACCGGCTACAATTGCTACAAATTTTGCATGCAGGTACCAAATAAAACTTAACAATAATTTTTTTCTTAATTCAATTTTTGTTAGATGGCTGTTCCAAGAAATTGGCTGCATGATATCCGGCTTTCTAATGTATCTGATCGGGTGTACAAGTATTTACATTATGGCACTGGTATCTCTAGAGCGCTACTGTTTAATCTACAATTCGTTCAAGACAAAAATAGACGTTCACCAAGTAGTCTTCTCGGTCCTGTTGTGTTTTATTCTTGGATTTGTCTGGGCTATTTTACCAATATTTGGTTGGTCGCACTACTCGCTAGAAGGTGCTTACACAAGCTGCAGTGTCGAATGGAACGAAAAAAGCTTCAATGTAGTCAGCTACAACATCACAATATTCATCACAGTTTTTATCATACCTATTGCAGTAATTTCTTTTACAAATTTTAAATTAATTTTCATGGTAAATAAATTAAATTATGAGATTTGTATTATTTTAAATTTATTATTAAGATTCAAAAATTGAATCTAATCTATCAAAAGTTTGATTATGTGTACCAAAGAAAGAAGTTTATTGGCGAAAGAAAGGCCACTTTCAGCATGATTTTAATTATAGGTAAATTTTGGATTTAATTTTAAGACTAATTAGTGATTAGTTGAAATTGTAGCTGGATTTGTAGTAAGTTGGACTCCGTATGCAATGGTATCAATGTACAGGGTGTTCGTCGACCAAAATGTATCACCTATGGCTGGCACTATTCCTGCTATGTTTGCAAAATCGACTCTTTTATGGACCTCACTGTTGTATATCTATTCGAATAGAAAGATAAGAGCTATTATTAAAGTTTATTTCATCAAAAAAAATGAAAAACATTGTAAAAAGTTAAATTCTGTTTAAAAATTTTTAAAGTTTTTTTATTTTCAACAAAATAAATAATTTTGAACTTTTTGAATTTTTAAAATTTCGAAAGATATTAAAAAAGATTAATAATTTTTTAACATAGAAATTAATAATTAAAGTCTAAAGCAAAATATATTTCATTGATTAGAACTAAAAATAGTTTTATGCTAAATTAGATTTATCTGATTTAAGCATAGATTAATTTTTTTCCTTGAGATAAATTATTAAATATGAGATTAAATTTAATGCCACGCAACTCAAATGAAAATGGTTGAGTGAAAATGTCTTGAAAAATTTGAAATTGTAAATGATCAAATGATTTATTGGTAATTTTTCTTTGTTCAAATAAAATAATCCAACATCATATCAGTTAAAATTTAACATTGTGCCAGTCTGAATTACTTTTAGTTCTTTTGAATATTAAATTAAACAAGCTGATATTAGATTCTAGAAATATCCAAAATATGCAAAAATGACGGCACATTTTTATTTGAAATAATTTGACATGGCCTTTTATTATTTTTTGAGAAATTCTTCTCTTAAAAGTAAAGTTAAATAAAAATTGAAAAAATTTTAAAATTGAGATAATGAGTCTTTTTTTTGGTCAAGGGTTGATGGCTTCGGATCATCTCTCTGAGACCAAAGACTTCAATTGCTGAGTTATTTTATCCTTATAATGTGGCATAAATAGCTTTCATCTAATAAATATTTTTTTTAAATTGAATACAATTTGGGCATTGTGAAATTTCATACAAAACTTCCAATGCAAAAATAAAAAAATTTTCTAACTTTTGTTCTAAATGTCAAAAACTTGTTCTGTAAATGAAACAAAGTGAAACAACTGTTGTTGACATTTAGAACAAAAGTTAGAAATTTTTTTTATTTTTTTTTGTATTGGAAGTTTTTTATGAAATTTCACAATGCCTACAATTTGTAGAAAAATAAGGATCATTTAATTACTTATTACAGCGATATTTAAGAAAATTTAATTTTATTAATTTATTAATTTATTAATTGACTTAATTTAAATAGCTTACGTCGCCCTTGAGATGTCCATTGAAGGGATCTTTTTGGTATCTTTGTTTCTTTGATTCTAAGTACATTACCAAGCCATCGCAGTCTTTTATTCTTAATTCATTTACTTAATGGCTCTGTGTTCTTTTGTATAGGTCATCATTCAACAATGTCTCAGGTTAGTGTATCCCGAGAATCCTCCGCAGGCTTCCAGTGTGAAAGGTGTTCAGACTTTTCCTCTCAGATTCACGCATCACCCAACATTAACTTCCGTACAACAGTGTTGCTTTTACTACAGTGTTGAACAGTTTAAGTTTTGTTTCCCTGCTATAGCTGTTTGATTTCCATGTTGGTTGGAGTCTAGCAAAGACACTCTTTGCTTTAGCAAGTCTATTCTTAATGTCTCTGTGTGTTCTCAACGCTGTACTGATGTTGCTTCCTAAGTATGTGAATCCGCTTACACACTATATTTGTGTGCCATCGATGGTGATTGGGGTATTCAATTTGGTGTTTATGCACATAATCTTCGTTTCGTTTTCATAAATTTTGAAACCAGTTGGTTTAGCGTTGTTCGCCAAATCTTGCCTCGTCATATGCATATGTGCTTCTGTATTAGATATAAGCATCAGATCATCCGCTTATTGATCATATAATGACCGTGGTCAAGCCACCGGTCAGCCAAACATTTTTCAATGCGGGAAAAAACTGAGTGTATGATGTTTAATCAGGGTTCAAACCCGACTGGAATCAAATTAAGCGACTCCGAGATCCAAAGAGTAGAAGATTTTTAGTACCAAGGCTCAAAGCTTAAATCATGCGAGACCGATTTTATCCATCGTAGATCACTCGCTTGGGCAGTGTACTGGAAACTGGAAAAAATATGGAAAGCTAAGCACTTATCAATCAAGTTGAAGGCCAACATATTTGAATCTACCGTCATTTCAGTACTTTTGTACGGATGTGAAGCATGGATAGTGACTATGGAGAGGAAAATTAATAGTCATCGCTACGTCATGCTATAGAATGTGGTTTGGGATCAGACCGCTCGACAAGGTTTCAAATGAAGAAGTGTACAAGATGGTAGAGCAAAAATCTGTGGTTGAAAAACCCAAAAAAAGGCAGCTTAGTTGTGTAGGACTCGCGCTACTAAGAAATGCAAGCGACCTAGCTAGATTGTTCTGCTTCTACGGACCCGAATTCAATCATGGTTTAATTAAACTAGGTCGAAAAACAACAACATTTTTCAAATACATCAGCGGTCTTTTGTTCTCTAAGGAAGTTGAAGTGACCAAGTGTGAAATTGAGAGGTTGGCAGTGAACAGAAGACTTTGGAAGAAACATGTCGCCGAATACTGTAATCAAGTGTTCGAATGAAGAAGAAGAAAACCTTTCATAGAAATGTATCAAAGAAATACGATGCTGGACATCTAGCTGATCCCAAACGCAAACACAATACAACTCAAAGCTTATAAAAGGCATCCAAAAATTTGAACACCAAGAGGAGTCGAATATACAGAGAAGATGTTTAGAAATACGAGAAGCCTATTTAAATCAGCAGAAGAGGTTCTGGGATTTGTAAAACAAAAAGGAAAAGATGGATATCCAGTTAGACCTGGGTACTGATAGCTGAAAGAGGAGAAATCAAAGCGAAAATGCAACAAGCAAAATTTGACCGAATTCGATAACCCTGTCCATAAAAGACGATTAACATTCATTTATTCAAATCTAAATTTTAATCTAAAACATTTTAGAAAAAAAATAAAATAAAAGTTTACTTAAATTGCATTTAAAAATAAAAAGATTGTATACCGTTTTGTATTTAAACCCATTGCGTTTTGTTGTTATTCTTTACCAAATAAAAAGTTAAAGTATACTTTATTTTGGCATTAACGAGTTATAAGGAATTTGTTCTACAATAGTTTTTAACCTAGTTTTCAAAAATGTATTTAGTTTTTATCTTTCTTGTTCCGTTTGTGAGTTACAGCGAAATTTCGTTTTTGGTTTCAACTTTGACCTTGAACTTTGGGTCAAAAACTTTTCAAATATTTTGTTTTAAGAATAAAGTTTAATTAGATTTTCATATCTTATTTAAAGTTCATCATCAATTTTTTGAAGTTTATTTTTTAATATATTAAAATCTTTTTTATCATAAAAAATCAAAAATTCGAAATTAAAAATTTATCCAATTTATACTATTAAAAGATATAATTTCAAACTTTGATCAAATAAAAAAAATTTATTTATTAAATGTCTATATAAATAAAAGATTTTTAAAAAATATCTAAAACATTATTATCAAAAATTACCTAAAATAAAATATAAGATAAATAAAAAATATAACACTTAATGACTATAAATTTTTTTTAAACATATAAATTTATCGGTATTTTTTTTTTCTGGCAGGACACGTGGCCTCTAGGCCGGCCCCAACACTACAATTTTGGAAAGCTCGGAAAATTCTCTTCAAGAAAAATGGTGGTTAGTTTGTGGTTAGTTGTATGAAATTGGTGTAAGTATGGGGTTCAGGTTTCTTTTAAAGTAAATTTTTGTAAATTTGCGAAAAAAAAATTGAAATTAAGAAAACTACCATCATATTCAAAATACTGAGAAAATTCTAAATCCAATGGCATGGCATGTCGTAAATAACTCAGGCCTTTTATTTAAATCTAAATATTTCAATAACTATACTTCCAGAGCAAAAACTAAACACATTTTCAGAAAGCTCTTGAAATTTTCTTCAAAAATCATGGGGGGTCAGTTTGAGGTTTTTTAAAATATAAAAAAATTCAATTTTAATAAGAATCTTGCAAAAAACTTATTTAATTTTCAAAAATTACAGAAAATTCCAAACTAAACGACATTTCAAAAAAACTTTTGAAAATATCTTTGTTTTGTACAATTAGAAAATTAAATTGCCAAAATTAAAATTTAGTTTGAATTTAATAAAAAAAATCAAAAATTGTTATCCTGTAAAATAAATAACTTAGAAAAAAATTTCTGTACATCTTTTTTATCTTTTCTTCTTCCTCTTTAAAAATCGAACATCGCTTCTATATTTTCAAATAAAATTTTTGAAATATAAGGAATTATAAATTAAATTGATTTCTAATTTATTTAATTATTGATGAAAAATAGCATCGTTGTTAAAAATGGCATGCTAATTTATAAATAAAGCTTTTCAGCTTATAAAGGCAATTCATCCAAATAAAATTATTTAAATACTAAATCAAATCAATTGGAATAATTTATTTGATAATTTTGTGTCTCCTAAGGGAGATGGTTCTGAATAACACAATAGTGGAGAAAAGTAGTTATATTTGATAATTGTCAGTTTATAGACAATTTATTTTCAAATTAAGAAATTAAATTTTTAGGCCCTTGATTGACATAACACCAGAATAACTGCTAGAAATTGTTTAGGCTAAATTTGATTGTAAAACCATTGGAGTTTTATTTTCCGCAGGTGATTCATTTTTTTTAATGCCAGTAGCTAGATCCTATTTCTGATTCTGATTTGGATTTAAAAGATACGAATCAAATTTTCCCGAAACCAAATAAGATACAACTCTCAGGCAAAATTGTTTCATGAGCTGAGAGATTATAAATAAGATAGGAAAAAGAAGAATTTTTTAAGACAAGATAATTGATCTATTAAAAGATTTAAAAAAATTAACGAATATTCTTTAAATTGAGAACAGATTTTTCAAGATATTGTCTGATGGATGAGCAAAGAATGCTAAGGTATTTTAAGTTTAGAGATTATTTTTAATTTTCGTAATTAAATTTAATTGAATTGATTATATTTAAAATTATTTTCTAAAAATTGATTATTTGTATCAGGATTTTTTGAGCAGCTGAAATTTTGATATTCTTATATAATACTTGAGTTTATTAGACTTTTATTATAATTTTTTTTTTAATTGATTTCTAGAAATTAAACATTAAATTGAAGAATAAATGGGTTTATATTTTTATTTCTTTAAATTCATTATTAAAAAAAGTAAATGAAATAGAAAATTTCCTCAATAATTCAATCAAAACATGCACCTGATATCTTATTTTTTTTTTGAATACAAATATTTTTATCTAGTATTATTATCGTTCTTTTTTTACATAATTTATAAAAAGCATTTTTTTTGTTAAAAAATATTATTAGAATAACATTTAAGGGAAATAATATGACATTTTTGTGTTGTGTTCCATAAACGAATTTATGTCAGGATATATTAAGATGAATCTCATTTTACTTTTGGATAGAGTGTTTTTTTTAAAGATTAATATGAAGAGGGAGCAATAAGTTTAAATGAAAAGAGAATTTTGTTTGTTAAAAAGGTAAAAATTTAATTTTTTATTGCAGAATAGATAGTTTTTTTTTATAGTTTAAGAAAGAACATTTTTTAATTTTTTTTTATAGTGAACAAAAATAAAAATTCTTTTAGATCTTTTTTTGCTGTAAAAATTAATATTCTATAAATATTTTAGAAAAATATTCAATTAAGAAATTCAATGAATTTTAATCATTTTAAAAAATATTATTTCTATTCAATTTTTTAGTTCTTGCTACAAATTTTTTATAATTACATGATTTAAAAATACTTTTTTCACCCAAAATTTTTGTAAAATCTGATTTCTGATTAATATATGTTAAAAAAATTCACTAATTTAGTTTTGTGAATTACAGTTTCAATCTGCTCTTGTCCATAGTTCGCTAATTACAAAGAAATCAAAATTCTATTTATTTTTATTCCTCCATTACAACAACACCGAAGTAGACTCTTCTGAGTGTAAATAAATTTCTAAGTATTCACCTTTAGAAATTTTTTAATTAATTTTAGACTGCATCTTGGAATCTTCAAAAATCATTTTATTAAATTAAAAAAAGAGAAAAAATTAGATAAGTATGCAAAAGGTTTTATCATAATTATTAAAATTTGTTTCCTCAAAAAAATTGTTAAATTAAAGAGTTGTTATTCAAACTAATTTATTGTTAAATATAGTTAAGCTTATTTAGAATCGATCTTAAGTCCTATCATGAATGTGGCCCGCTATAAATATTAGCCCACACGTGTTTTTAGCTGCGTATAATCAGCGTCTTGAAGTTACTTTATCCGAAGGTGCATGACAAGATTATTAAGCAGTGAGTGTAACGCATAAATTAGAGAACATTTTTGCTTAAAAAAATGTAAGAAAACATCTTTGTTCACGTTAAAAGTTATAAAAACATTTTTTAACGTTTGATTATTATTATTATTCTTTGCCGAATTAAATCTCTAAAAAAATTAATTCAAAGAAATTAAAAAGTACAGCTCTCATTAGAACTTAAGAATTTTCTGCACTTCGCTAAAGGTAAATAATACTTTATTACTTATTTTTTTAATTATAATTTTTGAATGCGTCACATATCTTTTATTTTCTTAAATAATTTTGAGAAAAAATAATCAATTTTTAAGCTTAAATTAATATTGGTGTTGAAATCGGCCAAATTAAAGTTCATGATCAAATGCTAATTTAAAATTTAGATTTAAAAAAAAAGTCTTTTTTTATCAATTTTTTAATAAAAAATGTCTAAACTTTATTAAACATAATTTGTTTAATCTTTAACTAGAAAAAAATTTACATGAATTTTTATGCGTTAAAATACCTTTCTTATAATTTAAGGCAAAGAAACGTAAAATAAGGTTTAATTTGTTAGGCAAGGTTTTGTGATGAATTTTAAACCACTTTTCAAGACTAATCATTCGAAAATAGAAAAAAGATAATTTGTTTGGTAAAATAATTCTTCAGAAATTCAAAAATGGAGACAATAAATAGCTTGACAAGTATTTCAATTTGAAAAAGTAAGTAGGAGAAATTAAAGTGTAAGTCTAATAGGAAAAAAATATAAAAAATTTATATGTAAAAATACTTTTATTTTACCTTATTATTGTAAATAAGTGTCAAATTAATTATTTATTTATTATTTTATACTTTTTTAAAACATAGAAAAATTCATTTTAAAATATTTAATGAAAAGAAGAGGTCATTAAAATCGGTACCACAAATTTTTAATAAAATACCTCTAATTCTTAATTTCTTTCTCCAAATATTAAAAAAAATTCTCCAACTATTGAGATCATACATAAAAAATTAATCAACGCAAAAAAATAGGAATTCACTTTTTTTAACATATTGACACTTAAACATAAACAATAATACTTTTTATTAAAAAATAAAAACTAAATGAGGAACTGTCCGCCAAGAAATACTTTCTTCGCAAACAGAGCCATTCCATCTTGGAACGAACTACCTGACCAAGTTAAGAACGCGACTACTGTTGAGCAATTCAAGGTCGAGTACGACAAACACAAAACAAAACAGGCACCCGACCAGATAACCGGAGGCGAACATATCTGCTATAGCTGGCTACCAGCTCCGCGAGCCATTGGCTCGTTAGAGATTAATTAATAATAATAATAATAATATTAGACAAAGTTTTTTATCTATTTTTTAAATTTAATTAAAGTTTTTTTTAATTTTTTACCTTTGATACTTTTTAATTCATAAAAATAATTTTTGCAAATATAAAAGAAAAATTTAACTTTAACTTAATTTAGCCCGGTACTGATAAATAAAAAATAAAAAAAAAACCTTCTTCGACGAGATTTAATTTAACTAGATAATTATTGTAGGAATTTTTTTATCTATTAATACTTGTTTTTTTTATATTTTTTTCCTATTAGACTTACTCTTTACTTTCTCCTACTTACTTTTTCAAATTGAAATACTTGTCAAGCTATTCATTGTCACATATTTTGACACATGAATCACATATTTATACGTACTCAGGGGTCTAAAATAGCTAACCCATTTAAAAGTTGTAGTTTTATTAAACCCAGGTATTCAATGACAAAATTAAAATATTTTTTTAAAATTATATATATTCTAGAAGAGCATAAAATTTTCTACACTGACCAAGTGGATCATGTAACATTTGAACTAATGACTCATGCCAGTTTGGCGATCGGAGATTGTTTTTTTCGGGTCACATGAGTTTTGGTCACACACTATATGGCCAGAAATTCTTTTTTTTTATAGTTTTTAGATTAGGGAAACAATTTTTAAATTAGGTGAACTAATAGTTCATAAAACCAGAGAACAAGAGTTGTTCCAGTAATTTTTTTTTCAATTTCAAATAAAAATATAATTTTTAGTTAATATTGCAAAGCATTTTCATATTATTAACTACAAATATTATTTTAAGGATCATCAGATCACAAACCCAAAGTCAAAATTTAAAAAAAAAATAAAGTTTTTCAACGATTGAATTTATATTTAAATCTAAATGAATTATTTAAAAGTAAAATAAAATTTCAATACTTTTTTTTTCAAACATTCAGATAAAAATTAATCTAATTCTATTTCACTAAATTTATTTCTTGAATTTAATTAACCTCCTATAAGGAGAAGTAAAGTAAAATTTTTCTAAAAAAGTCATCAAAAATAAAAAAAAGATAAAAAAGTAAAAATAGAATTACAAAAATAAAAAAAAAAAAGAAAAAAGAAGAAAAAAGAAGAGGTATGATTCAATCGAAAATAGAAAGAAGGATTAGAGTTAAATAAATTAGCTTTGACCAAATTTCAGAGTTTCAACTGTTTTTGATGAGTTCTCTTAGGAGGATTTTGTAATGTTTGAATTTTAAGTTATTTAGGCACAACCAGAAAGATTCAGAGATGCCATCAAGGGCTTCAAGGCCATATGTATATTTTGAAAGACAATAAGTTTTGTAGATAAACGACTTAAAGTCATCTCAATAATATTTTTCTGGCAAAATACCCTAAGGTTATTAGTGCGAGAACGGATAAATTTAGACTTTGATGGCATAGTAATAATTTTTACTGAAATTGAGTTTAAAATTTAGTTCAAATATTCAAAAAATTATCAAAATAATTATTATATTAAAAATTTAAATGAAATTACAAATTTCTGAGACCTTATTTGTATAAAATAAAGCTAAAATTCAAAAAAGTAAAACCATAGATTTGTTCAGAATTTTGTCTAGTTAATTAAAAAAAAATTTTGATTTCAAGTGATCCCTTAGACCACATACGATTTAAGTGAAAAAGGCATTGCTTTTGGCTGTTTTTCAATAAATAAAATTGACACACCCTTTGTGAAAAATTAAAATATATACCAGAGTGTAGAAAATTTTATGCTCTTCCAGAATATATATAATTGTAAAAAATATTTTGATTTTGTCATTGAATACCTGGGTCTTAAAGAACTACAACTTTTAAAAGGGTTAGTTATTTTAGACCCCTGAGTACAAAATTTTTTTACCATTTATTTTTTAAAGTTTGAATAGCAAAACGGTGAAAGTTCTAGTAATATAATATTATAATTTTATATTGTTTTTTTTTCCCATCGAGAGAGATCTTAAAAAATTTGATCTATTGAGAATTGTGTTTGTAGTTTATTCTTAAATATTATAAATTAATTTTTTTCAAATTAACTTGCTTTTTAAAATAAACTTTAAATACAATAAAGTGTTTTTTTGAATTAAATTATTAATATTTTTTAAAATTAGATTTTTTCAACAGTTATTTTCAAGCAGACTTGTATAATAGGCAGGAAAAAGTCTGAACAAGTCAAAATATGACTTGGTTTTGAAAATTTTTATTTAAAAAATTACAAGTCAGGACATGGACTTGTTACAGAAAAAGAACTAAAAATATTAAAAATTATGAGCCATAAATTTTTTTTCAGAAAAAAAAGAAATTTTTGTCTTAATTTCTTTTTAATTGTAAATATTGGAACATGAATTTTTCAACAATGCATATTATCGTATAATTTTTGAAACAAGTCAACGTCTTGCATTTGTTTTAAAATTATTAAAATTATTTTGTCTTTAAAAATTTTTATTAAAATCAATCAAAAAATCATTACCTTTTGGGTTAAAAAAAGTAAAAATATGCCTGTATTTCTGTTCAATAAAAAAGGATATTTTAAAATTCTATATATGAAAATAAACTTGACATAACATTTCAAGTAATGGCTAAGGAAACAAAATTATTTTTTTTCTATTATTAAAAAAATTATAACTATTTATATTTTGATCTCAAACTTCAATTTTCCGTTAAACCGCGGCTCCGGAATACTTTTGAAACGGTGGTATTTTTATTAAAATTAGCTGTAAAATTATGGGTCGAATTAAAATAGCTGACAATTAAATCAATTATTAGTTTTTTTTTTAATTAAAAAATTATCAGAATTTTTTCACAAATTTATTTATTAAAATAAAATAGATCTAGTTTAGATTTTTTATTTATTTTTTTGATTTTATTCAGAACAAAAAATCAAATTATGAAAGATTTTTTTTTAGATAAAAACAAAATGATATTGTCTTTTTTTGTGTTTTGGACCTTGGTCGAAATTTGCTATTGTTCGCCAGATTTAGCCGAATTCAAGTGTTTAGAGTCCAAGTGTTGGTGCGAAACGATGGGACCACTGATTGTAAATATCGAGTGCTCAAGCGATCTAGAGTTTTCCGTTCCATTGCACAATTTAATCATCAATCAAACAATAAATTATTTTTTAATTAAAAATGTCATTTTTGCTGAGCACAGAAATTTTTTTTCCAATCTAGAAATATCAGAGCTTACTTTCGACAGTGTCCAATTGAGCCCAACCGGCAATTTAACTTTTAAAGGCATTAGAAATTTAAAAAAATTAATCTTCAAAAATAGCATTTTAACAAGTGTCCAAAATGGCACATTTGGTCAACTAGACTTGGTCGACATTGACTTCAAAAATTGCAGCATAGACGACAAATTCATGAACGAAAACCATCCATCTCTAAATGAGCTATCTCACATCGCACACTTTACCATGTCCCAGAACAAGTTGACCCATCTGAATCAAAATTGGTTCAAAAATTTGAAAATTTATTTTTTACTAAATCTAAGTTTTAACATGATCACAAAAATCGACTCGAATTTTTTCAGATCAATGACAGCATTGGAACGGCTAAATCTAAAATCCAACCACTTGAGCGGGTGTTTGGACCAAATTGCTCTATTGCCATTGAGAGCTAGCTTGGTGCGTCTGATCCTGTCCAGCAATCAGTTGAACTGTGTGCCTGTTTTCGACCGCTATCCCAATCTCAGAATTCTGGACCTGTCCAACAACTCCATCGAAACCCTGGACAACAATGTTTTCCGAAATCTAATCAGCCTCAATATTCTCAATCTAAATCACAACAAAATAAAGTACATATGTTCGGATTGTTTTACCAAAAGCCTGTTGTACTTGAGACTGGAAGACAATTATTTAAAAAGGATACCATCAATAGAGGCAGTGAGCTCACTGATTTTGCTCGACTTGAAAAATCAAAATGGCCACTTGGAAAAGTTAAACAATTTTCAATTTGATCGAAGGGATTCTTTGTTACATTTAAAGATTCACTTGGAACAAAACGATCTGAGCGAGTTTGCTCCAAGGTCTTTTTGTACAAGGTTTGAATCCTATTTGGACAATTTTACTCTGTCATATCGAACATTTTTGAACATGTTCAAAGTGAACAAGTGTTTGTTTGGACAGTTGAACTACAAGTCAAGCTACATGGTTCGATTGTTTGTCGACAATGGACATTTAATTGAATCCAAGCATTTAGATGGCATATGCACATGTGACTTTGTTAATTTTATTAAGTTGAGCAATGTTTTAATAAGTGGTATCAAGTGTGGTGAGTTTGAGTGCCAGAGTAATGGCAGTTCTTATTTTGACGAGTGTGTTAGAGAAAAAATTTATAGCTGTAAAAATAACGGGTTGACATTTTCGAGCACATTTTTTACATTATTTTTTACTAAGTTTTATTTTTTCATCTTTATTTATGAATAAATGTTCAAATTTTTTATTTTTTAAATATCTGATCTAATCTTCATTTAAAATAAAAGGTGAGTCATAATTTATTCTATAGCATAGTTGCTGCTACGATAACTGTATTTTACGTAAAGGACATATTGAATCTGAAAATCTAACATTGATTTTTGATTTTTTTAAAAAACCAGATATTTGAATTCTACGACCAAAAATACATTATAGTGCACTTGATTTTTAATTTTTAAATTATGTCCTCTTTGGGTACTAGGGGCCGGAAGTTGACCAACTCAAAAAAGTTAATAGTATTCAAATTCAAATAACTAATGAATACAAAAGCTTGATATAATAATCGACCCCTCTATTGATAGCTGAAACTATAAGCTACAATAGTATAATATAATCATAGTTATTATAATTATTTTTGGCCAAGTAATACACAATAATAAGAAAAATCGACTTTTTTAGAATTAAAAGTTGAGTTTTGATTCCTTCCCTTAATTTTTACAATAAGATCGACCACGATTCTGAAAGCGCATCAAAAACTTTACAAACTGACAAATTTTCAGCCGTCCCTTTTGTTTCCTTCAAAATCTGCTTGAGTTAAAAGTTAAAAAGTAAACAAATTTAGCAACAATTTATTTTAAAAAGATTATTGAAATTAATATTTATCTCGTCTAAAATTAAAAAAAAATCCAAAACTTTAAAATTGAAATATGTCAAAAAATTTAAAAAAATATAAAGCACCCAATTTGTTACAAATGTAATAAACGATTTGATAATATGCCTAAAAATCAAAACTAAAGAATCGAGATCAGGGCTCAATGGCTCAAGGATTACTAAGTTTACTAATCCAGTGATATCTAGAAAAATTTAGCTATATCACATCTTCCCCCGCTTTTATAAAGCGGAAACTAGGGAAATGTCGACCATTGTGTTCCTTACCGGATCAACAATGGCCGGGACCAGCCATAGACTATTATTCTTCCTAGGTACTAACTGATTCATATCAGGTAGCCACTGCACGTACTATAAACACTACTGCCACCGAGAAGCACTTTTAATTGTCTTCTAAGGCTTTTATCCTCGTCGCCAGATGTAATGTTTACATTAGAACCTTTGGGCCCTTCTATCCGATCTCCCGTTTAAACGTATTAGAGCAGCTATTTATGCTCCATTCTAACTTGAACACTTAAGGTTTACTAAGTTTACTAATACAGTGATATCTACAAAGAAGTCGCTATATCACACATTGACGCTTAATTTGAAGTAATAGTTAATATTCTCTCAGCTACTTTAATATTTCAAATGCCATTTATTTTCAAAGGCAAGTAAATACATTTATGTGAAAATTTTTTTTATGTGACATTTGATATATTCTTTAAAAATAATTGATTTAATTTATATTAGGAAATTATTCATGTTTAAATAATATATTATTTCAATATTATTTAACTAGTAAACTAATAATTCAAATAAACTATTCATTTTATGTGAAATAATCATATTTTGTTCAAAATTTAAAAGAAGCTACCGTCGAACTTGCTTAAACCGCACAGCTTCAACGAAATTTGGCGAGTAACATTGAATCTGCTTGCCTTAAGCTAGAGGTAGTCAAAATTGTCATATTCAAAATTATCATAGCAAAATGTCAAAAGAATAAAAAAATAAAGATTGTCATAAAAAAAAAGTAAAAAGTTATCTTTTAAATAAGTAATTGTTAACTCATAAAAATGGTGATGATTACTAATTTTTAATCAATAACTCTCTATTTTCAGTATTACATTTTTTTTAATATTTTCCTCTTTTTTAAAAATTATTTTTACTATATTTTTATTTAATTTTATTTAACTTTATCTTAATTAAATTTGTTTTTATATATTTTTAATCTGAATGAGCGTTAGCTCGGTACAGAAAACAAATAAATAAATAATAACTTGTCACAAAGGAAATGTAGAAAATTTATAATGGGAGATGTTCTGAATGGGAAGACTTAAAGTTCAAATTGTTCTAGTGCAAATGAGAATGGCCTTATCTTAGAGAAAATTATTTTCAAGCTTAACCTCTCAGTAATTAATGATAAAACACCAGCATATAATAAATTTAAGACAGAAAATTATGAAGTCCTAGATATTTTTTAATACCATCTTCACTCTCAAATAGAAATGTTGACTTTAAAGTTCTGATAGATGATGAAATTTTGAGTGATCATTTTCCTATTCAAGCATATATTTCAGTTGAGCTTGCTATTCAGTTAATTGTTCAAATTTAAAATAAATCGTTAATTTGTAAATTTAGTCAATTTTTTAAAATATCTTAAAAACTTTATTGATAGAAAAAGAATATCTTTGCTAATTTTTTTTTTTTTTTTTTTTTCAACTCAACCAAAGAGACCAAAGGTCAAAACCCATAAAGGGATGATTGAGCCCATTTATTAATAAAAAAAGCATATAAAAATTTATAAAATTAACAGAAAATAACAAAAAATTAGTTTTTTGAAATTAATATCAAAATTAGAAAAAATATTACAAAATTTTATAAAAATTAAATTAATATTATTGTTTATTCTTCTTTTAAATAAGACAAAATCTACTTGTATATCATCAATAAGTAATTTATTAATGAATTTAGAATAAAAATAGTTAAAAGTTTTTTCACCATAATCGTTGAACTTTCCTTTGGAAGGAACAAGATAGTCATTTGAATTTCTTAGATTATAATCAATATTTTTCAAACGGTTGCTTATTAAAACTTCGCTTAAGTCTACAGGCGATGTTTTTAAATTTATAATTTTATGAATAAAGTGAGCAAGACGTTTAATAATTCTATGCTGAAAGCAGTCGATGTTAAATTTGTTCAACTCGATATTTAAAGTGTTAAAATCATCATTGCCATGTATATTTGGGCGAATATTTAATAATCTTTGAATACAATAGTAATAAGAATTAGCTAATTTTTGAATTGATCTTTTTGTAAAACATATTGATAATGAAAGACAATAGTCAAAGAATGGCATGATAAATGATTTGAAAAACTGGAGCTTGACTTTATGCGATAAGTAAAATAATCTCCTTATAGCATAAAGCCGTTTATTTATTGAAGTTCTTAAGCTTATTACTTAATACTATTCATTATAACTATTAAAAATTAGTTATTAAACTATTAAATTATAACTATTTATATAATAACTATTCATTTCGGTATAAATTAGTCTATTTAATAATCAACTAGAATGAATTAGTCGATTTAATAATCACTTAAAAAAAATTAATCGATTTAATAATCGACTAAAAAAATTAGTCGATTTAATAATCAACTAGAATTAATTAGTCGATTTAATAACTAATTCATTCTAGTTGATTATTAAATCGACTAATTTATTAATAATCAGCTAAAAAAAAATTAATCGATTAAAAGTAAGTCGAATAATAAATCGATTATTGATAATCGATTGCCAACACTATAAAAACCCTAAAAAATAAAACTCAAAATTAAATTTTTCCAATACAAAAATTTTATTATAAAAAAAAAAAAAATACATGTCTAGTATAAAAATCAACATTTACAACATTTAATAATAATTGATACAAGAAAATTATTTTCCCAAAAAAGAAGAAAAGATTTCAGACTATGGCAGTTCTGGCCTTGACCAACAAATCATCAATGTAGTTCATGTCCGGATAGCCGAACTTGCCACCCGCGTTCAAACTAGTCTTAAGCATCACGTCACTATTCAATTGAACCACATAGCTCGACACTTTTTTCGACCATTCCATCTTGAACAAAATTCCGCTTTTGAGCGCTCGCTTGTAAAACGCCAGTATTTCCATGTGCTCTTTGACATCGGGCAAATAGGCCCGCTTGACCAGTCCTTTGAACGGATAGCCAGGCTTGGGATGATTGTCGCTTTGAACGCCGTCAAATATCTCAAACGTGACCACAATGCTGCGATAGCGTTCGTAGCCGGCGCACGGCTCACTAATCTTGCGCACATAAATCTCTCCTTGGCTGACCGGATAATGGCGCTGTTGGCGACCTTGGCCGCGACGATCCACTAGCCGCACTGGCGATATGGACGAAGTGGACGACGAAGACGATGGCGAGTCGGACGAGCTGGATTTCTGAGCACAGCTTATGGACAGCTGCTCTCTGGGCATCAGCTCGGAGACCAGTCGGCCCAGCGGGCTCTGGGGCAGGGCCCACAGCGTGTTTGAACACTGCTCGCTGTACTCTCTGAACAGCGAGACCATTTTCACCACAGTCGACTCTTCCACTGACACGACACAAATTTTTTTCCTGCCGTCAACTTTTGTGTCTGACAGCTGGCTGAAAAAATAGTGCACAAAAACTTGGAGTGGCAGGTCGGACGCGCCGCCAAGTTCACTAGCAGAAACGGGCAGCGCCATCGACTCGTAGACACAAAATTTGTCCGAATTGGCCAAGTTAAGTATGTTGGCAAAAGTGGCCTGGATTAAGCTCTCCAAGTTCTCCACGTCTATTTGGTCAGCGCGGCCAATTTTGTCTAGGACATGCCGACTCCACTGCGGACACACACTGTGAATCACATGCTTGCACCTGAGCTTGCCGCTCGCTTTCGTCTCGCACAGTTCGCCATCCTGCAAATCAGCCTCTCTGCTCTGCAGTATTTTCTTCAAACACTCCTGCATTTGTTTGCCGGCCTTTTCCCTTATTCGTCTGGATATGCCGTCGCCAGTGTAGCCGGGGTGCAGATTGGGCTTGGTAAAGTTGACGACCAGATCTGTGTTTAGCTCAGAACAGTCGGCTTTGAACACGTACACTTGGCAATTGTTGACGCACACGCTAAGCTTGTGGGCACTGTGCTCGTATTTGTGGAGCCAATGGGACAATTGGTCGACTGGCTCGACCACGCGGTTCTGGTAGTCGGTGAACATTTGCTCCAGGAGGGCGAACTGGAACAGCAGTCCGCTGAAGAAGAGCTTTTTTTTTATTTTTCTGAGTCTGAGTCCGCTTTTGGCCTCGATTAGCTTGAGGCTCGAGGATTTGTCGGCGGAGAGGAGGCCGAGTTTGGCGTCGTCTATTTGACAAGTGAGAAAGAGGTGCGAGATGGGCTGTGTGTGCTTCAGATGAATGCCGAACTCGGAGCGGATCGAGTCGGTGATGGAGCCGACTAGCGGCGCAGTGTTCAGCTCGCCTGATTTTAGACTTATGAGGATTGAGCGGTTGCCGTACAGGACAAACACTTGGCGCACATTTTCGTTTGAGAGGATGAATTGTTTTATTATGGCGTCCTCTTGGTTGATCTGACAGTGTTTGCTTGTGTCAAGTTCCAGATGGACTAGCGATCTGAGGTGCTCATTGTCGACTTGCAGCACGCTGGTCTCTTTGTTCTCTTCGTCTTCCATTGTGTGTTTATTTGTTACCAAGTGTTTTATTTACGTTTTTTTTTTTTAATTGATTTTTTTGTTGCCAAATTATCAAAATTTATGTTCAAATCTAGAGTTAAAAGGCGGGCTAAATATACATGTGCAGCAGTTTGACAGAATAATTATTAATGACAGCTATCATAAATACAGTTTATTTTTTTTTGGTTAATTGCGGGCATTGTGAATTGTGGAACAAATAATGTCTAAAAATTGTTCTGCAAAATGTATTCAAACTTTGTACCACCCAAATTTAGTCTCTGCACTAACTCTACAATTTAATTTTAATGAATTTTAATGATTTTCTAATACATTTAGTGCTTTGCACACTTGCAGACTTTTTGCAGAAACTGATACAAACTTTGTACCACCCAAATTTAGTCTCTGCACTAACTCTACAATTTAATTTTAATGAATTTTAATGATTTTCTAATACATTTAGTGCTTTGCACACTTGCAGACTTTTTGCAGAAACTGATACAAACTTTGTACCACCCAAATTTAGTCTCTGCACTAACTCTACAATTTAATTTTAATGAATTTTAATGATTTTCTAATGCATTTAGTGCTTTGCAGACTTGCAGACTTTTTGCAGAAACTGATACAAACTTTGTACCACCCAAATTTAGTCTCTGCACTAACTCTACAATTTAATTTTAATGAATTTTAATGATTTTCTAATACATTTAGTGCTTTGCAGACTTTTTGCAGAGACTTAATTTGGGTGGTACAAAGTTTGTATCAGCTAGTACATTTTGCAGAACAATTTTTAGATTAATAGAAAAAATGTTATTTCATTCTAAAATTTTTGTTCTTTGCTCCAAAATTAAGAATGTCTAATTGGACTTTAATTGTAACAGAATGGAAGATTGAACCAGAGTTGATTAAAAGTTTCAAGTCAAAGACTTAAATTTTTAGACAACAAAAAATTAAAGTAATTCCGCGCTTTATTTTGGCTGTCAAAAAGTTACCTGACAAAAAAAAGTACAACTTTATTTACCGAGCTAATGCTCCTTCAGAATAAAAATAAACTTTAAAAAAATTGAAAATAAAGTTTATTAAGATAAAAAAATAAAAATATTAAAAAAAGGATAAATAAGTCTAAGTAATAAAAAGAAAATTAAAAACGATATGTTGAAATAGCTAGAGGTTAGACATGTTTAAATATTTGGTAGTTCAAGAAAAAAAGAAGAAATTGTTAGATAGCAATTACACAATGGAGTTGGATATTCGATATATCTTGATTCGAAACCTTCTCTATATTCTTCCACCAGTTTGACGACCAGTGGAACAGAATGACTCAATCCTGTTCTGACATATCTCTCACTCAACTCAAAGAGCCGATTTGAAACTGTTAGTAGTTTAAGTTTATTGAAGGCCTCTTGGTGCATAATATTGGAGGGGGTATCATGTTTCAGCTTCAAAATAGATCGAACTGCTGAATTTTGAATAACTTGTATTTTTTTGATGTTAGTTTCTGAGAATGAATTTAAACAAGGAAAAGAATAGTCCAAGATTGATCCTATCAAAGATTTGTAAAGATTATCTAATGTTTTTGGTTTTAGACCTATTTCCTATTTGAGAGGTATTTTATTATATTAAGCCTTGAATTACAGCGTTCTTTTAATTCATCTACCATTGGACTAAATGTAAGTTTTGAGTCTAGTGTGATGCCTAAGAATTTGACTTTTTCCTCTTTATTTAAATTGTTACCATTGATTTTAAGGTCAAGATTGATTTTAACTTTTGTTTTTTTCTCAAAGATCATGTTACATGACTTTTCAATAGAAATTTTCATTTTCCATTTGAAAAGCCATTTTTCAACTTCATTTAAGTACTTATTGATCGTGTTTTCAAGATTTCCTAACTTTTTGAAAATAAAAAAAGTAGTCAAATCATCTGCAAAAAGAAGAGAGTATTGACAGTTTGTTTTGTTTCTTTTTGGAATGTCATTTATAAAAATACTGAAAAGAAGTGGACTAATTACTGACCCTTGTGGAACTCCTGCTTTTATAGAGTATTGATCACTTAAATGACCATTTACATTTACTCTAAAAGATCTTAAATGTAGAAACGATCTTATCCAATAAATTAGATAAGAGGGTAGATTAGTTCTAATTAGCTTGTAAATTAGCCCTTCGTGCCAAACTTTATCAAAAGCTTTAGAAATGTCAAAATATAGACAACATACTTTTTTCTTTCTATTAAAAGACTCTACCACTTTTTGAACAAGAAAATACAGATTATCTGCAGTGCGCCTATGTTTTCTAAATCCTGATTGCTCATCTATTAGTAATTTGTTGTTCTCAAGAAAATTATATATTCTAGTGTAAATAATTCGTTCAAGTAACTTTCCAAGACAACTTGTCATACTAATAGGACGATAATTATTAGGGTCTTCACTATGAGAAGATTTCTTGGGGATCATGGTTATACTTGCTATTTTCCAGGATTTTGGGAATTGTCCTAGTTCCAAACTCATGTTAAATAGTTGACTTATTTCAAATAAAGTCTCTAAAGGTAAATTTTTTAGCATTAGGTTGTGGATCAGATCTAGACCAGACCCCGATAGTTCTTTGAGTTTTTTTAAGGCATTTCTAATTTCTAAGAGAGTAATGGGCTCGTTAAAATTATTTTGTACCTTATTTAAGTAATCTTTTATTTCTTTTGATACTTCACACTTATCCTCCGATTCTACAAAATCGATCTGAGGACTAAAAGTAGTGGCTAATAGATCGCCAAAGATTTTTCCTTTATCTATATCCGTGTTAATTTCTTTACCATCTTTAAAAAGTGATGGGATTTGTCTCGAAGATTTCTTATTTATTTTCCTCCAAAAAGGCCTACTTGACAATGGATTTTTTCCTGTTTTGTTAATGAAATCGAGCCAGTTTTTGTTCCAAAATTCTTTTAGACTCAGACGGAGCTCGGATGTAAGCTTATTAAAAACTACCTTAAGAGAGAGACATCTAGATTTTTGGAAAGATGTTCTTACTTTTCTTCGTTCCTTAATTAATGTTACAATATTTTTTGGTAAACTTGATTTAAAAAACTTTTGAGAATGGAGGGGTATACTTTTTTGAGCAGCATGAATAATCTTTTTAGAGATTTGTTCATTTAGCTCGTCGATATTTTCCGTATAACTATTATGCTGACTAGAAGATTTAAGTAAGTCTTGGTAGAGTCCCCAATTTGCCTTTTTAAAATTAAAATTAAAATTTGAACAATTTACTGTTATAGCATGCTCAACTGAAATATGTGCTTGAATAGGAAAATGATCACTCAACATATCATCATCTATCAGAACTTTAAAGTCAACAACTCTATCTGTTAGTGAAGATGGTATTAAAAAAATGTCTAGAACTTCATAATATTTTGTCTTGAATTTATTATATGTTGGTGTTTTATCATTTATTACTGAGAGGTTAAGCTTGTTAATAATTTTCTCTAAAATAGTGCCATTCTCATTTTCACTTGAACAACCTAAACTTTTAGTTTTCGAATTCAGGTCACCTCCCATTATAAATTTTCCACATTTCCTTGAGATATCTAGGAAAAGTTCGAAAGGGAGTTGAATATTTGGTGGATTGTAGAGACTAAATACAAAAAATTGTGAATTTTTTAAGCTTATTTTGATACAAAGAAGTTCTGCAGAAAACTTGTCAAATGAAAAATCTTGTTTAAATTCAATTCCTTCTTTTACTAAGATAGCTATTCCCCCGCCATGCTTATTACGAGCCTTGACTAATGATATATAATTTTTGAAATTAAAGTAAAAATTTAAGTCACTGTGATTTATCTTTATTTCATTTAGGAGCACATTATCAGGACATTTTTGAGCTAAAAAATCTTCTAATAAATATATCCTACTAGGTAAATGAAAACAATTCCAATGTGTAATATAATAAAGATTTTTTGGTAATGTTATTTAGAGACCAAATGAGGAGTTGGAGAGTTTTTAAATTAAGCAGTTTAAGAGCAAAATTTACTCAAAATTAGAAGATATTTAAGAATTAATCATAAAGGTGTGATGATTGTTAAAACTTTTAGATTACCCCAATTTCTAAACTTTTGCACCGACTTTTATTTTTTAATTTTTAGAGGAAGTTTTTTGATTATAAATTTTTAAAAGATAATTATATTTCTATGTCGAGTGTGATATATCAAATTGAAGAGAAAAAAAAAATAATTCAAATTAGTGCTTTTATTTTTTTTCTTTTGCACTCTAATATTTGTAAAAATGCGTAAATAAACCGATTTTTGGTAAAATTACGTCTTTTTTTGGAAAAACTTCATCTTTTCTATCATCTAAAAAATAAGTTTAATTTTATTTTTAGGACAATTTACGTAAAAGATTCGTTTTATACTGTTAAATGGTATTGTGGAATTCAAATACAAATTGAACAAAAATTCTTTAATTTTTATAAATTAAAATTAAAGTAAATAAAAAACATTAGAAAAAATACTGTAGCATAGTGCAACATTCTTTTTTGTACCTTTTTTACCTAAAATTATTTTTCTCATTTAAAAAAAGACAAAAATAAAGAATCAATAAGATTTAAATAGATTATTGATGTGATTTACTAAAAAAAAGAAAATAAAAATTTTATTTTAGGTAAAAAGGTGCAACAAAGAATGTTAAAAAAGTAATTTCATCATAACTGATCAAATTTACTAAGCAATTTAATATTATTATTAACTTTTTTGCTTAAAGAATGCAAAATTTTTGTTTAAATTTGTGTTTAAAGTATACTAAAATTAAAGATTTTAGAATTAAAGTTTATAATCTAAAGTTAATTAATACATTTTTAATCTAAGGTTAATTAAAAAAAAAAAACAACTTTCAATAAATCTACCAATTATACAATTCTTAAAAATATAAAGGATTTCAGGTTCGAATATAAAACTGTTTCGAATATAAAGTCTTCTAAAATTTAACAAAGCCAGATGAAATAACTTCTCAGCCCTGAGATTTATTTTCAAAGCCTTTTAAAATTTTAAATCTTAATTTTTAGTAAAAAGCTTTAAAAATTAAAAAAAAATTTGAATTTTGAACAGCTTAAAAAAGGAAAGAAAAAAAAGCAAGCACTGGAAGGAAATAAACTTTTATATATCTTTAATCCAATATAATAGTTTGTCTTTTTTTCCTTTAATTAAATTTTAAATTTTTGTGCTATCAATTTTCAGAGAAAAATATTCTTCTTATTCTTAATATTGACCCCTTAGAAAGTTCTATATTCTTTAAAGCAGTTATCCAAAATTAAGTTTTTTCTTTTAAAAACCATTAAATAGTATTAAAATTTTTAAATAATTTAAATAGATAAATAGATAAATTTCCAAAAATAGAAATAAAAGGGACTTTTTTTAATATCAATTACTGATTTAGTTCTTTTAAAATATCAATGTTTGTTTTAAGTATGCTTCCACTAATAATCATATTATAACTCATATTATCACATTGTTTTTTGCATTTTATTCTACAAATACTGGAAACTTTTTCGATGAAAGCACTTGAAGCATTAATATTTGAAAATAAAATGCCAATTCTTAAAAGTGGAGGCATTTCATCACTTTGATAAATCTGGCGGCGGTGATATTAAAAGTAATTTGATGATTTTGAAAAATTTGGAAATTCTTAACACAAAAATCAAAAAAAATTAAAAATATTAAACGTTTAGTTAAAAATTAATTGTTTATTAATTATATAAAACTGGTGTTCAATTTGATAAAACTTATTTTACAAAAGTTTTTGCTTTAATGATAAAATAAAATGATATTTTTTGATAAAATGAAATAAAAATTAAATCTGGACATTCACTTCTTCCACCTTATTTGGTTTCTCTTATTAGAAAAATAAACTTCACCTATATGTTTAACTCCATTAGTTACAAAGTAATGACAAGATGATAAAAAATCTGTTTCTTTATCTTAGTAAAAATCGAGTCCATCAAATGAAATCAAAATATGATTTTTTGGTGATTTTCAAAAAGTAAAATATGAAAATTAAATACAGAAAAAAAATAAAGTTTAGTAAAATTTAATTAAAATTTAGATTGATAAATTGAAATAAAGAGTGATAGTTTATAAATATTTAAATATTTGAAGGTTCAGGAAAAAAAGAAGAAATTGTTAGGTAGCAATTACACAATGAAGTTGAATATTCGATATTTCTTGATTCAAAACCTTCTTCCACCAGTTTGACAACTTATGGAACTAAATGACTCAATCCTGATATGAATTATCTCTCACTAAATTCAATAAGTTTTAAAAAAAGTGATTAAAGTAATAGAGAATTTAAGTTTTTATTTATTAAATTTGATTCTAGATTAAATTTTAATATAATGGTAGACGAAATTAAAGACCATTGCAATACAAGGCTAAATTTTATTAAGAAAATGTCAACCAAAAATGTGATCTTAATCAAAATACACTAGGAAATTTTTTTAAATCTTCAGTCTGGTCAATTTTTTAGATTATTCTTTCCCTTCTCTTAATTGATTTTCAGAAAATAATTTCATGAGAATGTAAGCAATTCAAAATACAGCATTTGGGTCGATTCTAAAACTAAAATATTTGTGGTTTTTGCCCATTGAAAATATTTAATCAACAATTTAGAGAAAAAATATTGTTAAAATGTGTTATGTCATTTTGTTTTAATTAATTTTTTTATGTCATACAAAAAATAAAATCAAAAACACACACACAAAATGAATATATTCAGTTAATTAAAAGCAAACTAATCAAAATTTTTGAAAAAAAAAAAAAAAAAATGAATTTTAGTGACAATGATCAATAAATTGCTCGAAAAAAATTATTTAAATAACTTTTTCAAACAAAGTCATAACACTAACATCCGAATTACTTTTGAAAAAAAATTTAAATGATTTTTTAGATCAGAAAGTAAAAAATTCTTAGCTTTCTGATTTTGAATAATATTTTCTCTTTGCTTTTTAATTAAAAAAATATTCAATTTAGCTCACACTGTGAAAATTTTTCTTCCCTACACTCGTACCTTTTTGCTATTTAATCTGGCATATAAAACAAAAAACTCTCTTTGAAATTTAATTATAAAACTCTCTCGAAAAAATCATAAAGAATTAATCTAAAGAGCAGAATTTTTTTCCTGAACCTAAATAAAAACGAAATTGTATTCTAAATTTTTTATTTTTAAAGAATAAATGGAAATTACGCTAAAAAATTAATTTTTAACAAAATTATCTTTATTTTTTATCAAAATTTCGAATACTCATTATCTTTAAATAATAAAACCTAAAAATTGATAAATAATAATCAAATTTATTTACTTAAATATTTATCTTTATTTTTCAAGAATAAATTTTCATAAATTGTGATTAAAAATAAATTTATTAAAAAATTCCCTTTGATCTCAATTAAAAAAAAGTGATTTAAATAATAATTCATTTTGAAAATTTTAAATTTTCCAAAATATAATTTGTCTAAAATACTAAATTTTAGAAAATTCTCAAATCACTAATGACATTAATTTCTCGAAAAAAATGAGCCCACAGGCTTTTAATTTCTCTAACCCAGACAAAACGCCCAAAGTATTAAAAAAAATTTGGATTAGTTTAATTACAAATTTTGTCAGGCTTCAATTAATGATCATTAAAAATGTAACCAAACTTTAAAAAGTTCTATATTTCAAAACGAATAAATTTGAATTTTAATTTTTTTAAAATAATCAAAATTTCCATTTTTTCTACGGCTTTAGTTGAATACAATGATTGTTTTAGCTTTGTTTAAGGTTTATTAAAAAAAAATAAAGAAAACAATTCTTTGCCACAAAACTGAATATATTATAAGTTAAGATCATTGAAAAAAATGGGAAAATGAAGCCTCTTTCTTTTCGATTTATGAATTTTTTCATGTTTTTGTATTTTTTAGTTTTTTAAAAAATGTTTTCAGAAAAAAATACATTATTTTGTGAATATTACGTAATTTTAGATAAATTTTAAATTTTCGAAGAATTACAACTTAATTAATTAATTTTTAATATAAATACAAATAAATTGCAGTGAAATAAATATAAATCATTTAAAAAAAATAATAAAAAATATTTAGGACTGATTTTTTAATTAATCAATAAAAATAAAAAACAAATTAAATTAAAAAATGATTCAGCAAAACTCGTGGGTGAATATTAAAAATTTTAACTATAATTTTCAAAACATTGTTTGATTAAATAATTTCAAAGGAAAATCATAATCTAGAATTAAGTTATTTAGTTTCTTTAAAGCTAATTTTACCTGTAAAAAATGTCAAATGAGTCCTAGTAGTAACAAAAGAGCACAAGGGAGATATAATGATGCTCTGTACTTTCTCTCATGTTCATAAAAATAGGATGATTTCCATTAAAATTTATTCAAAAAATTATTTTCGAAAGTACAATCAATTTTTATTCCAATATTTTACCAACCAAGAAGAAACATGAAGAATTGACCAAATTAAAAAAATCTCTTAAAGGAGCCACAGCAATTTTTTTCAACTGTTTGTCGGACATCAATCAAAAACTTTTCATGGATCAGTGTAACAGCTCATATTTTTTTGACTCAAATAATAATAATAATAATAAGCTACAGCAGGCTAACTGCGGAGCAAGGCAATAAGTAACCATGCTATGGTAGCTGTCTGGTTTTAACATAAATCTTTATAATAATAAAATTATGTTAATAGAAAAAATTAATTATTTTAGTTTCAAATATTTATCCAGTTTGTTTTTAAATTCATTTTTGGATTTTGCATTAGCAACTTCAACTGGTAATTTTTTCCACTCGTTTACCACTCGACTTGTCAATAAGCTATTTCTATTTTTGATTCTTGTCAATTGTTTTTCGAATTCCTCCAGCTGGACCATTAGATGAGAGTGCATGACTTTTGATGTGCGTATTCTGTAAATGAACTTTACTTAGACCGTTCATTATCTTGAAGGTCTCGATTAAGTCTCCACATTCACGTCTTCTCTTAAGTGTCGTTAGTCCCAGTCTTGAAAGTCTTTCTTCATATTCTAGATATTTTAAGCTAAATACTAATTTTGTAGCTCTTCTTTGTACTTGTTCCAGAATGTTTGAGTCCATTTTGGTATAGGGGCTCCAGATCTAGTGATGAAATCGAATACGCATTTTTGAACTAATATTCGAATAAGTAGCCTTTCGAATGAAAATTAAATTTGAATTTTATTTTTGGATATTAATTTTTTTGAATCAAAAACTGAGTAAAATAAGTATTCGATTTAATATTTGAAAATAAAAATTAATCAAAAAAATAATTGAACAAAAAAAATTTAAATAAAAATAAAATTAATTGAATTTCAATTCAACTTGGATGCTAACAATGTGCCAGATTTTCACCAGTCAACACAAATTTCTTCTTCGACGGTCCCATCCACCTTACCCGGTACAAAAAAATAAATATTATAAATATTTTATTCATTTTCAAAATTTTTAAATCAATGGTTGAATTCATCGATAAATCAAGTTGCTTTTAAAATTTAAATTAAGTTCGAATTATAATTTATAAATAGGTTTTTTTGGAATTTAATTTAAAAAATAAAAGTAAACCAAATCTAAATTCAAATTAATCTTAAATTCAAAATGTTATTCGAAAAAACTACTTTTTCAAATAGTCATTTCAATTTTTGTTCAAAATACTAATTCGATTTCAGTACTCAAATCTTAACCTTGTAAGTTATTGTCTGGTAACAGATAATTTTATATGTGGAAATTATTCAAAAAATATTACAGATGAATTAAAAAATTTTCTTTTTGAATATAAAATTTGCTTCTGTATTTCTGGTAATTTAAACAGTGTGATAAAGGCAGTATAAGATTTAAGCTTTGAAAAAATTGTCTCTGTTTCTCATATCTTGAATTAAATTATTTGAAAAAAAAATATTCTATTAAGAAAGTTAATCAAATAGCAACGAAATAGATTATTAAATTGAAATGATAAATTTAAAGGATAATGACTTAAAAGAATACGATGATGAAGAAGCCATATCAATAAATGAACAAGTCAATTTTGCAGTAAAATAAAAAATTACCAAAGCAGAAAGCAAATTTGAAAAGTTTGAAAAATGGAGTCATATTTGTATTTTAAAATTCTTAAAAATTAAAAATCTATTTTTTTAAAAAGCTTAAAAATGCCAATCTATATCATCATTGCACATTAATTGAAAAAACTTTATAGATGTTCTCTCAAAAAAGCAAAATGGAAATGGAAAGAAAGTTCAAGTTTAATCCCATAAGAAGACACAAGATGGAACATTCTTTTGAAACAATAAAAAGAATTAAAAGGAAAAAAGAAAAAGAAGAATTCTGTAAAATTTCGAACTTTTAAATTTTATTTTTGCAAATAATAGACATTATTAGCATTTGGTCTTCACGGACAAAGAGAAGATATTTTGGGAGATAATGACAGTGTTTAAAGTTTTCTATGAAATAACTTTGAGAATTTCTTTGGTCGATATTAGGAAAGTGAGTGTCATTATTCACAATTTTGAATTTGTAAAAAAAGATATCAACAAAAGAATAAATGATGAGGAATTCAATTTCAATTTCAATTTGAATAAACTTCAATTTTCAATTCATTGATGAACAAATAATTTTGTTATTTTAATAATTTTTTATTAAATATTTTGAGTAGTATTGGATTTTGGTAAACATGCAAATCCAGCCTCTTGTCCAATATATTTATTGAATAAAAGCCGAGAGAAATTGTTCCAAGCATATTCAGCCCGTTTCTTAAATTTTTCATAATTAAAAAATTGAATGATTTGGATATTTATTTTATTTTTTTTATTATATTTTTTATTTTTTTTATAAGCAAAATTTCTATACTTTTAATTTTACTTCTCCTAATGCAGGTTAATTTGAATCAAATAAATAAAATAAATAAATATTCAGCCCGTTTCTTAAATTTTTCATAATTAAAAAAATTGAATGATTTGGATATTCTTTGTCTAATTAGAAAAACAAATGAATGCATTTTCATTATAATCTATTTTTTAATTTTGAGAATAAAGAATTTTGTCGAAAAAAAATGATTCGAATTATAATCATAATCCACTTTATGATAGTTCAAATCAAAATAGAGGCTAAAAAAAATCAAGGGTTTCTTAACTTTTTCACAATGCATAGTGATTCAGCCCAGCAAAAATTTTTGCCATATTCATTTACAACAGATTTGTATTTTTAAACTTTTTTTATAGGATATGAGTTGCTTTATAAGAATAAAATAAAATTTAGCATTAATATTGAGACTAATCCAAAAATATCAAACTTCAACAAAAATTTGAATTAAATTTCAAGCAAAATTTCAAAATAGTATATCTCAGGAAAAAATAATAATAATAATAGTTTCTACAGTTACACCCCTTTTAGTGTAACGAAGCAAGGCGCCTATCGAGGCCTCGCTATGGTAGAGTCTAAGTGTGCGTTGGTTGGGGGTTGCTGCTTAGGTGAGGAAGGTATGATTGGATTTGGTGTATGTGTCTAGTGTGTTTTTGAATTCGTTGGTTGTTTTTGAGTTTACGATGTTGGCTGGGAGCTGGTTCCAATGGCGTAGAACTCGGTTGCAGAGGAAATTGTCACGTTGAACATATGGGTGGTGTGGTTCTCTAATTTGACGATGTTGCTGTCCGCAGATATTGCTGACAGGGCCGGTAGTAGTGGTTGATGGGAATGGGAACCTTGGCTTAATCCAGTTGACTATGTTGATTTTGTGGTGTATTTTGTAGTATTGGATTAAGTCGCCTCTGATGCGTCTTGAGGCTAACGTAGGTAGATTAAGCGCAGTAAGGCGGTCATGGTAGTCATGGTAGTGCAGATATTTGATAGATGGTACTAACTTGGTTGCGAATCAAAATAAATCGAATTAAATAAGTTAGAGACTTAATTTTTTTAAATTATGTCAAAAAGTTAGTAAAGAATAATGCTTAAATCTATATTTTTAAAAATTTCTAAAAAAATGAGCTAACCATTTCCATTATCATAAAGTGAGTTAAATTTAAGACTAATTCAACAATATGAATCTGATGAATCTGAAGCAGATGATCAATAAAGTCTCCCGGTAATCAAACAAAAGAAAAACTGGATAATTGGAGAAACTTTCGAGAATGCAAACCAAGTTTGCGAATGGTTAAAAGAAAATACAATATGGTCATATAAGAGGCCATACGAAACAGAAGCTGGAACAAAAGAAGAGTACCGTTGTAATTAAGTTAAGAAAAGAGGTCCGCAATTCAATGCAGCTAAATGTTTTTTATACAATAGCCACAATCAAGTAGTTATAATGATCAAATCCACTAATGAACACTATCATGATGAGATAAATCAAAATTCTAGCAAAAAAAGCATCATTGAATCAACTAAACAAGAAATTCAACGAATAGTGCCAAAGAAACAAAAATGTTCTAATAGACAATAACCAATCATTTGTAGTTAGCTATCAAATAAAAATTGATGATGATGAAGATGATACAATTCAATTTCCAGAAGATAATTATATCAGTATTCGTTCGCTCTCTTTCCGAATTTTCTTAGCCATTACAAGGTTAATGTTAAAAGAAGTTAAAAGAAAAAGAGGTAGACCTAAAAAAAGTGCTATATAGTTATTTCATTTTATCTTCTTAATTTTACTCAAAAATTTCTTTTTACTTTGTTTATAAATTTATCTATTATTTTACTTTACTCAAAATATAAATTTTTTTATTTTACTCAAATTAAACTTTAATTACTTTATAAATTTACAAAAAAATTTATTTATTTCATTTAGAAATAAAATATTAAAATAAAAATTGTTATCGTTTAAGCCATTCCGTAGCTCTTATTTAATAATTTTAGAGGCCAAAAATAATTAATAGATGAGTCCAAAGTAGTAATTATATATCCCATAATTAATTAATTTTTGAGTCCAAAATAATTATGAGCCCGTTTAAATTATTCCCATAAATCTTCAACAACAAAAAAACATTCAAATCAACTTTTTTAAAGTAAATTACCAACAGACGATGGCTTTTGACAAATAAAAAAAAACCATAGAATAAAGAAAAACTTTATAGAATAAGAAAATAAAATGAAGCATAAATTTATTTATTTTTTTTAACATTTGCAACTTTAGAATAAAAAAATTGCAGTATAGTTTTGCTATTATTTTTTCTAAAATTAAAATATTTTTTTTCAATTTCAAGGCTAATCAACAGGCTAGTGCCCTTGTCATAAAAACTGATTAACACTTCATTTATTTAAATTTGATAAAAAGTTAATTTCTTTGAAATAGCAGTTTTGACTAATTAAGAAAATTAAACATTGAAAAAATTGAATCAAATCTTTTAAATTTTTTAACAAAATCTAAAAAAATTAAATTTATATTATTGTAAATAGAAAGCTTGAATGAAGTGAATTTCAGCATTGATCTCTTGATTACAGAGCTATTTATCAATTTTGAGTAAAAAAATCCAAAAGTTTTTTCACCATTATTAGATTTTGCCATTGGTTCCATTAAGTTTTCGCAATTCCTTAAATTATATTTTAAATTTCTTGAGTCATTTTTGGATAATTTGCTTTTCAAATTTTCTTGCGAGTTATGGTGTCTTAAAAGAAAATGATAACATTCTGTCTAGTATTCTATGCTGGAATGCATATAAGCCATATTTTTCTAGAAAGTTATTTACGTCATTAAAGTTTTGATCATCAAATTTAAACTTAAACAATTTGAATATCGAAAAATATTAATTCTTAAAAAATTGCAGTATAGTTTTGCTATTATTTTTTCTAAAATTAAAAATGCCAAAAAAAAAAGTTAGAATGGAATAAAGTTGAGGTATTTACCAATAATACTGAACTTGAAACTTGTTGAGCTTCATATTGATGTTGTGGACCCCCCCAAGCGAGTGCTGAAAATAGGGCTAAAGTAACAAGAGGTCGTGGACGTCCAAGAAAAAGGAGTGAGGATTAAAATACCATAAAAAAAGTGAATCAAAAAAATTGACACATAAGAATAAAAATTGCTTAACAAAATTGCAAATTTAATTTACTTCCAGTATTTGAAATATTTGAAAAGCTAGTTAAAGTTGAGTCTAGGGAGTCTTTAGATAGTATAGTTTCAAGTTCAGCTAAGGCTACGTACAAATTAAAAATTGGAGCAAAAAACGAAATATACTCTATTGAGCTAGTGGAAAAACAGGATAATATTATTAAGTATTTATTCAGAGATAAATTTACTGTTCAAATAAACCCAGAATGTTTCTGTCCTGACTGTACTAACTGTAGTTGCTGCCACTTTTTAGATACTGCTGTTTGTACACATTTGGTAACTTGTTGTATAGCTGAGTCAGTTAATTTTCCAGATCACAAATTAAGATCTTTTATTAGTAAAAAGCGGGTTTTTGGTATGAAAGAGACTAATTTAAAAATTTAATTTTTTTTTTGATAATTTTATGTGTTTGTCACTTTTTTGTATAAAGTTTGGAAAAAAATATGTGCTGTTAACATTTTGGATAAAAATTAGACTTAATTTTCTTTTTATTAAAAATAAAATTTATGTGTTTGTAACATTTTAATTGAATCATTCTATGTGTTAATAGTCTTTTATGATAAATAAATTTAAGTTTATGTGTCATTCACAGAATATATATTTTTTAATCTTTTATTATGGTATTTTAATCCTGACCCAAGAAAAAGGAAAGTTGACGATGAGGTAGTTGATTTAAATAAACAAGCAAAAAAGATACTAGGTCGTCCACCTAAGGTCAGAACCGCTTTAGAATTTGATTGATTTTTTTTATACTTTTGTTATTTTTTTTTATTCTTTAATGTATAAAAGTATTCTAAGAGATATATTTTTATTCTATAGTTCAAGTTTAAATTTAATTGACTTTTTATGCTATAATAATTTGTTTTTTATACCAAAATAATTTGTTCGATCAACCAGTTCAAAAACAGACTGGATAATGTTGGCAGAAATAAAAAAAAGAAAGATGGAGAGAAAGGACTTTTGGAGCTTTTTCGTGCTATTTGACGGTTTTGTCTTGAAAACGAAATTCGAAAAAAATAAAATAAACAAAAACAATTAACAAATCTTTGAACGAACGTTTAACTTATCTCAAGCATGCAAAAGTGTTTTATGTTAATTTACATATTCAATGGACAAGTGAAAATAAATGAAAAAAAAGAAACATAATTATGAATTTTTATTATGTAATGGTAGCATGCAAAAAAGAAGTATGGGATATTGTAAGCGAGAATGAATTCAATAATGTCGGTAGAAACAAACAATGAAAAGGAAAGTATACTATAGTGGGATTAAATTTGTTATTCTGCTTTGTCAATTTAGTAATACTAAATTGATCGTAGAATATTATTATTATTATTATAAATAAATAAAATTTTGTTTATACTACAAAGAATTTTTTTTTATTCTATAGATATATTTTTTTATTCGTCAAAAGCTTTTTTCCATTACCAAAAAAAAAAAAAAAAAAAATTGTAAATATACTAATTTTAATTTATTTTATAATTAATTAACCAAAAAAAAAAAAAAAGTATTTTTAGTTGTGAAAAAATTCAGTAAGCTTAATAAATTCTTAAAAAAAAATTACTACAAAAATAAATTTATTTAGTTGCTTTAGAGTAATTTTTTCATCAAAATCAAAATCAAAATTCAATTGAACGCGATTACAAAAACTGAGACAAACCGATGGTCCAGTGTCGCCCGCAGCCCAGAGAACAAGAAGAGCAAAAAGAAGAGCAAAAAGAAGAATTATTAATAGAAGTTCTATCAATAAGGTCCCATTGACATTTATTATTAAACTCTGCTTTGCTTAAAAAATTTAACAAAAAAATTTATTTTAAAATTCAATAACTAAACACTGTTAATTATTTAAACGAAAATTATTAATTAAATTAGCTACATCGACCGAGTCATCATCGGCCGGTCCGTTTAGTACACCATTTACAGGCACTCTCTCAAATCTCCTCATGTCCTCCAGCTCCTCATCGTCTTCTTTCTTCTGGGCGTCCAGCTTTTGCTGCTTGGCCAGCCTAGCCAGCTCGAACTGCCTCTGCCTAATCTCAATCTCTCTCTGGTAGCCGAGCAGCTCTTGTTTGATTCGCTCCACTTCGCTCATCTTTGACTCCACCGGTTTATCACGCATCATAAAATAAGCCAGCTTGTCCGGCGCATCAATGTAATTGCCATACTCTTCCTCATCCTCATCCTCATCGTCCTCATCATCATCCTCATCATCCTCATCATCGTCCTCATCGTCCTCATCGTCCAACACATACTCGCCATGATTGGCAACAATTCTCTTGTGCATTTGGTTCATGTGGTACTCCTGCTCGTCCTCGTCTGCATCCTGCTCGTCCAGCTCGAACTCCTCTTCGTCCTCCTCTTCTGGCTCATCGTCCTCGTCATCTTGTTCTCGGCACGTTTTGTTGGTGTTGCGGCGCCGCTTTTTCATGTTCATGAGAAGCAGGGCGGTGTGTTGGTCGGCGGCGTCGGCGAGCTCCTGCTCGTTTAGAGCGAAGCTCAGGTGGTGCAGGGGCGGCAGGGTGGCCGAGATGAGGTTGCCGCCGACGGTGCTGACCAGAGCGGGGTGATTGCTGAAGTTGTTGAGGGGCTTGAGTTTGTAGTCGGCGGGATAGAGGCCGGAGATCCACGGGTGGCTAAGGCACTCGTAGGCGGTGGCCCGGTCGTATATGTTGTAGTTGAGCATGGGCAGCAGGAAGTCGGCGAACTCGGCCGCGTTCCTAGTCGACCATTCGTACTTTTCGGTCAGCACTTCGTACAGTTCCCACGGCCGCAGCTGGTTTATGTGGCGCAGCTGTCCGCGTTTGGTGAAGAACTCGGCCGAGTATTTGCCGCTGACTGCTATGTCGTAGGGTATGGGCCCGAGCAGCTCGATGATGTGGGCTATGTGGTCCTCGTCGCGCGAGTAGTTCTCGCCGCTGTGAGGCTCGAACAGGTAGTCGCCCGTGGCCAGCTCGAACGCCATGCATGCCAGACTCCAGATGTCCGCGCTGGTTGTGTAGCCTGAGCCCAGGATGACCTCCAGCGAGCGATACTGCCGCGTCTGAATGTCCTCGGTGAAATGGTGATATGTCCAGCAGGCGTTGCCCAAGTCGGCTATTTTCACTTGCAAGTTACTCTCGTCCTCAATTACCTTTTTTTTATATTTAATAAAAATTTTATTTTGTAATATTTTTGGATGTTTGAAAGAAAATTTTTTTTCTCTTTTAATTAATGGATTTTTGTGCAAAAAATTTTTAATTTTGAAAAAAAAAATTTATCTTTTATTATTATTGGATTTTTTTAATTATTTTATTCTCTTAATTGTTTATAGAAAAATTTAAAATTTAATCAAATAGAAATTTTATTTTGTAATATTTTTGGATTTATGGAAGAAAAATTTTTTCGCTTTTAATTAATGGATTTTTGCACAAAAAAAATTTTATTTTTGAAAAAAAAATTATAGCTTATTTTATTATTTGATTTAAGGAAAAAATAATTTTTTAAAAAAAAATTTTTCCTCTTAATTGTTTAAAGAAAAATTTTCAATTTAACTAATGATAATTTAACTAATACTTGGATTTTTCTAAATTGTTTTTTCTCTTAATTGTTTATAGAAAAATTTAAAATTTTAATTAAATTAAAATTTTATTTTTATTTTTGGAATTTTTAAGCATAATTTTTTTTATTTTGTATAAATGAAAATCTTTTATGTTTTTATTGAAGAATATTTCATTAAAAAAAATAAATTTAATATTTTTTAATATTCAAATTAAGATACAAAAAAAAAGATTTTTTTTCCTTTTAATTTTTTATTTTTTAGAAAAATTTTCAATTTATTTAACTAAAAAAATTTTTTTTTAATTTTTTGATTTCCTAACAAAACAAAAGATTTTATGTTTTGTTATATTCAGTACAATTGAACAGAACAAAATGATAAAAAATTTAATCAATTGTTTTCTTTAATAATTAAATTTATATTTTGCTGGGTATAATTACTAGAGGAAATATTTTTTAGGATAATAATTACAAGTTTTTGAGTGTCTCCATAAATTGAATTATTAATGGAAATTGAAAAAAAAAAATTATTTTCTTTTTTGTATTGCTGTCAAAAATTGAGTGTAAAATTTTCACCTTTTTTAACCTCTAAATTAAATATTATTTTTATAATAATTATGTTCTGAGTTGTTATTTTGTAACAAATTTCGCAAAATCAAATAATAATTTTTTAAATAAAAATTTAATTTTAATTTTTTTTTTTAAATTTTTTTAATAAAATTTTAATCTTCATATTTTTTGATTTAACTGCGTCTTTGTTTTGATTTAAAAAAAACGCCGGATTCGAAAAATAAAAAAATTTTTTTTCAATCAAATTATTTTTTATGATTTGCTAAAATTATTAAAATAGAATATAAAAACTTGTTTATCCATGTTTACTTATTTGTATTCTTATTTTTCGAGTAAAATCTGATGTTATATCACTAAGCCTCGGCAAATTTCAAAATTTTTTAAATTCTAATTTATTAAATAATGTTTTTTTTAAGAAAATGTTTATTAAATATTAGTTGATTAAATCGCTACGTCAATTCCATCAATTAATAAAAAACAAAATCTTTTTTTTAAACAAAACGTAAAAAATTATTTAATTAATTATTTAATTATTATTAAATTTGTTTCGAGCTAATGCTCCTTCAAATTGCAAAATCAAAATAAAAAAATGTGCCAGATAATTAACTACTTTATTAAATTATACTGAATCTGATTTTTTTTCTAAATTTATTTTAAATTAGTCTATGCTTTAGAAATAGGTAGAAAAAATTGAAATTTTTTTATTATTTTTTTATAGGTTGGAATAACATTGTATTCATTTTGAACATAAATTTTTTTAATACTTTACTTAGTCTTATCAAAAAAAAGTATTTACTTTTTGTTGTCCGGCTAAATTTTATTATTTTTAATTAAAATAATTTGGATCTGTTCATTAAGACCAACAAAAAAATTTAAGAAAAAAAAGAGAATTTTTATTAAAAATTTATCTAAATTTTATTAAATTACCTATTATATAAATAATACATTTTATTACCCAAGGTTTCATCAAATCAACTAAATTCAGTTTTATCCAATAACTCAGAGTTTAGGGAAGAAAATAATTGAAATGACATCTACAAAAAGATCAAGTGCAGATTTGTCAATTGAGAAATGAAAAAGAAAAATAATGTAAAAAATATAATGTCACCAAATGAGTAAACTATAAAAGACAAAATAATTTTTAACATCTAAACTTCAATGACTTAATTAAATATTAGTTTAGGAATTTAAATTATAATTCACATTTAATTTAGAAAAATGTTGCTAGGATATAAGGTTACATTTTTAATTGTGTCTGAGTTTTAGGAATTTTTTTAATTAACAAGTTTGAGATATCAGACAAAATTAAGAAATTGATGAAATTAAGCATTATGAAATTTTTATTTGTGCTCGAAATTTTTATGAATCAAAATAGATGCTTAAGTTGATAAAAAAATTATTCATTTTTTTGCCACAAAAAACTTTCTGTACTTAAACGGATGAAGATAAAGAATAATAAGATGGACATTATCTTCGACTTTAAATTAATAAATTTACCTTTAACTCTTATTCTATTTGACTTATTCTATTTGATTCCTTAAATAAAAGATAAAGGAATTATCAAAATCAATTTGAATTTTTTGAAAATTTAAAAAATATTTATAAAATTTTTTTTTTTCAACAAAATTCGCTACAAAAGAATAGATCAAATTTAAAAGAACTAAATATTTTTCATTTACAAGAAGTTCAAAATTAGATCTATGAATGGATCACGTTTAAATCACAGAACTAATTTTGAAAAATAATGTTTTTTTAATTAACAGATAAAATATATTGAAATTTTTTAATATAAAAATAATTAAAATATTTATTTAAATTTAAAATGTATTATATAATACATATAGTATTTAGAATGTATAGTGAAGAAAATGAACTTTTATTAAGAGATTAAAAAAAGGTGAAAATTTTTAATTCAATTTTAATGATCATATTGTTTTGAATGAAAAGCAAAAATATTTGTTAATATATACAAAAAAGAAAATAAATAAATTTTTAATTGACATTTTAAATTTCTTTAAAAATAATCATTTATAATTTCCATATATAATTTAATTTAAGGAGGCAGTCAAAGAATTGTAATAACTATCCTAAAATATTTTTCCTCTGATAATTACACCCAACCAAAAACAAAAAAAAACTAAAGTAAAAATAATTAACTTTTTTCATTTGTATTCTTAAAAATCGCCATGTTCTTCTGAAATCTGTGTTTTTTATCAGTAACAAAACCAAAGTATTCTATTGTTTAGAAATAGATAGATAAAATAGATATTTTTAATTCTATTTTTATGGTCACGAAATAATCTGGTTTTATTTTCAAAAAAATTAATTTTTTCTTCTTCAAATTTAATCTTCAAATTAGATCCAAATAAAAATAAAAAATAATAATTTTTTAAACAACAATACACTAATTCCAGCTAAATTTTTATTTTTTTCAATTTAAATTTTTTGTTTATTATTGAAAATTGTAAATAAAATTTATCTATCACTGTGAGAAAAACTAAAATAAAATTTTTTTTCATTTTTTAACAAGTGACCACAAAAATAAGAGAAAAAAATGGCAAAAAATTTTTTCTTTTTTGATGTCATGCTAAATTTTTATTTTTATTCTCTTTTTTTTGTTGGCACTTTTTAAAAGATCAAAAATAATTTTATTTAATAAAAATAAAAATTAGCAGAGCATCACAAAAGAGAAAAGATTTTTTTTAATTTCTTTCAACAAGTGCCAACAAAAAAAAAGAGGAAAAAAAACGAAAAAAAAATTTTTTCTTTTTTGATGTCCTGCTAAATTTTTATTTCTTTAAATTAAATTTTTTTCATCTTTCAACAAGTGATAACAAAAAATAGAGAAAGAAAAAAAATTTTAAAAAATTTTCCTTTTTTGGTTCCATGCTAAATTTTTATATTTTTTAAAATAAAATTTTTTTCGTCTTTTAATAAGTGCCAACTGAAAAAAGAAAAAAATGGCAAAAATTTTATTCCTTTTTCGATGCTCTGCTAAATTGTTATTTATTTTTAAATAAATTTTTTGGCACTTTTTGAAAGATCAAAAATAATTTTATTTAATAAAAATAAAAATTAGCAGAGCTTCAAAAAAGGGAAAAGATTTTTTTTATTTGTTTCACTAAGTGACCACAAAAAAAAGAGAAAAAAATTGAAATAAATTTTCCTTTTCTTTTTAGATGCTCTGCTAAATTGTTATTTATTTTTAAATAAATTTTTTTCACCTTTCAAAAAGTGCCAATAAAAATAAGAGAAAAAAATGGCAAGATTTATTTTCTATTTTTATGTCCTGCTAAATTTTTATTTTTTTTTAAATAAAACTTTTTCATCTTTTACTAAGTGATAACAAAAAATAGAGGAAAAAAAATGGAAAAAATTTTATTCCTTTTTAGATGCCCTGCTAAATTTTTATTTTTTTTAAATAAAATTTTTTTTCACCTTCCAAAAAGTGCCAATAAAAATAAGAGAAAAAAAATGGCAAAAATTTATTTTCTATTTTTATGTCCTGCTAAATTTTTATTTTTTTTTAATAAAATTTTTTTTCACCTTTTTAAAAGTGATAACAAAAAAAGAGAAAGAAAAACGAAAAAAATTTTTTCTTTTTTGATGTCCTGCTAAATTTTTATATTTTTTAAAATAAAATTTTTTTTCACCTTCCAAAAAGTGCCAATAAAAATAAGAGAAAAAAAAATGAAACAAAAATTTTTTCTTATTTTTGAAAAAAAAAAAAAGATAGCTTACCTCATAGACAGGATTCAAGTGTTTTCGCTTCAACTCTGCCAATTGTTCTGACAGCACAGGATCCTGATTTTGCCTGCATTCTTCCGAGTTCTGAGATCCATTCACTTTAATGTCATGATTATTTAGCTGGACTGACTGTTCTGCGGGGCCGTCCTTTGCTGGCTGCTGCTGTAGCTTGAGAGCGCGCTTTTTGGCCTTTTGAGCGGCCCTCTTGCGACTCTTTTTCGCCTGCACACTCTCGACCACCTGTTCGCCACTCTTCTCGCCACTCTTCTCGCCACTCTTCTCGGCCTCCTTTCCATTCAACAAACTCTCAATGTTCACATCCTCAACAATGGATATCAACTTGGACAATCGTTTGCTGCTCTTGTCACTGCGCTCATCGGCCTCGCCGCCACTCTCGCAGCCACTCTGCTGCTCGTGGATCTGCGCGGCGCCGCCAGCACCATAGCCCAACAAGTTCAGGTTCTCCTTGTCGAGCAGCTCGATCTGCTTCTGCTGGGCCTCGAGCAGCGTCTGCATGCGCCTCTGCTTCTTGCGCAGCTTTTTTTTTTTGTTGCGCGACATTTTGGCGGCGGGCCGCTCCTGGGCGGCCTCGGGGACGGCGGCGGGCTCGGCCTGATTGGCGGCGGCCGAGGCGACCGCGGAGCCGCACGGCCTGATGCCCAGCCGCTGCCACTCGGCCGCCTCCTTGGCCAGGTGGCGCACGTGCGTCTCGTCCACGCACAGCAGCACGTTCTCGGGCTTCATGTCCGTGTGGATGATCTCGCACTTGCGGTGCAAATAGTCGAGGCCCTGGAGCACCTGTTTGACAATGGTGCGCACGTTGGCCACCGGTATGCCGTGGTAGTTGGACTTGATGATGAGCTTGAGCAGGTTGTTGCCGAGCACCTCGAAGACCATGCAGACGTGGACGCCGTTGGGCCCGCTCACCTTGAAGTTGTCGAGCAGCTGCACGGTCTTGAACCGGTTGGGGTCGGCCGGGTCGCTGTCGCGCGCGCACAGCAGCAGCTTGATCTCGTCGGCGGCCGCCTCCGTGTAGTGCTTGGCCGACTTGACGATCTTGAGCGCCACGAACCGCACCGCCTTGAAGTCCCAGCACAGCCACACGGTCGAGAAGTGGCCCCAGCCCAGCTTGCGCACCACATGGTACCGGCTGTTGTACAGGTCGCCGATGGTGACCGGGTGGTAGCCGCCCTTGCAGTAGTCGGCCGTGTCCTCCTGCTCCTCGTTGTCCGAGCCCGGCTCGTGGTGCCCGCTCGCCGCCGGCTGCACCACCTCGCCGCCGCCAACCCCCGTGCTCGCCTGCGGCTCCGGCGACTCCGCCCGCTGCTTGATCACGATCTCGTGCGCCTCCAGCTCTTCGTCCGCTTGGCAGCTCTTTTTTTTGCTCTTCTTCTTCTTGTTCTTGTTGCTGCTTGTGTTGTTGGTGGTGTTGGTGTTGTTGGTGGTGTTGGTGGTGCCGTGGTCGATCGGCTGCTGATGTGTCGCATCGTTTCTGCCCATCATTGTGTTCTGTGATTGACCCGATTTAGCAATTAGCTTCTAATTTCGATTTTTTTTTTCGATTTTTTTTTCTAATTTTTTTCTCTTTTTTCTTGTTCACAAAATTAGAAAAAATATACAAAAATTTATTTTGGTTGAGTGTGTGAGCTTGAGATTATAATTGAAAAAATTATGATTAGAGAAAAAGAGAGAGAGAGATCGATTTGGGAGAAAGAGAGAGAGAGAGAGAAATTAAGCTGTGTGTGTGGTATTTGAACGTTCATGATTTTGTTAGACAAAATTTTAATAAAATATTTTTTTTTTCTTCTTTTTTGTTACTTTTTCTCATGGACAATTTGAGATGCATAAAGAGCTAAAGTAGATTATGGTTGTATAGAGATTTATACTGATGTTGGTGACCGCCCAAGTAGACAGGACACGGACCAAAATTTTACAAAACAGTGACAGTTTCAACCGGACAGGTTTTTACGGGAGGTAAAACTTTGACTTTAACAAAAACTGCTAAGAACAGCAAATAGATCATTAGGCTCCCACTATAACTACCAGGAACGGCAACAAAATCATTTTGCCGCCACTATACCTACCAGGAACGGCAACAAAATCATTTGGCCGCCACTATTACTACAAGGAACGGCTAAAAGATCATTTGACAGCAACCATAACTTCATGGAACGGCAAAAAGATCATTTGACCGCCACTATTACTACAAGGAACGGCAACAAAATCATTTGGCCGCCACTATTACTACAAGGAACGGCTAAAAGATCATTTGACAGCAACCATAACTTCATGGAACGGCAAAAAGATCATTTGACCGCCACTATTACTACAAGGAACGGCAACAAAATCATTTGGCCGCCACTATTACTACAAGGAACGGCTAAAAGATCATTTGGCCGCCACTATTACTACAAGGAACGGCTAAAAGATCATTTGACAGCAACCATAACTTCATGGAACGGCAAAAAGATCATTTGACCGCCACTATTACTACAAGGAACGGCAACAAAATCATTTGGCCGCCACTATTACTACAAGGAACGGCTAAAAGATCATTCGGCCGCCACTATAACTTCATGGAACGGCTAAAAGATCATTTGGCCGCCACCATAATTTCATGGAACGGCAAAAGATCATTTAGCCGCCACCATAATTTCATGGAACGGCAAAAAGATCATTTAGCCGCCACCATAATTTCATGGAACGGCAAAAAGATCATTTAGCCGCCACCATAATTTCATGGAACGGCAAAAAGATCATTTAGCCGCCACCATAATTTCATGGAACGGCAAAAAGATCATTTAGCCGCCACCATAATTTCATGGAACGGCAAAAGATCATTCGGCCGCCACTATAACTACAAGGAAAAAAGATCATTTGGCCGCCACTATTACTACAAGGAACGGATGGAACGGCAAAAAGATCATTTAGCCGCCACCATAATTTCATGGAACGGCAAAAAGATCATTTAGCCGCCACCATAATTTCATGGAACGGCAAAAAGATCATTTGGCCGCCACTATTACTACAAGGAACGGCTAAAAGATCATTCGGCCGCCACTATAACTTCATGGAACGGCTAAAAGATCATTTGGCCGCCACCATAATTTCATGGAACGGCAAAAGATCATTTAGCCGCCACCATAATTTCATGGAACGGCAAAAAGATCATTTAGCCGCCACCATAATTTCATGGAACGGCAAAAGATCATTCGGCCGCCACTATAACTACAAGGAACGGCTAAAAGATCATTCGGCCGCCACTATAACTTCATGGAACGGCTAAAAGATCATTTGGCCGCCACTATTACTACAAGGAACGGCTAAAAGATCATTTGACAGCAACCATAACTTCATGGAACGGCAAAAAGATCATTTAGCCGCCACCATAATTTCATGGAACGGCAAAAAGATCATTTAGCCGCCACCATAATTTCATGGAACGGCAAAAGATCATTCGGCCGCCACTATAACTACAAGGAACGGCTAAAAGATCATTTGACCGCCACTATTACTACAAGGAACGGCAACAAAATCATTTGGCCGCCACTATTACTACAAGGAACGGCTAAAAGATCATTCGGCCGCCACTATAACTTCATGGAACGGCTAAAAGATCATTTGGCCGCCACCATAATTTCATGGAACGGCAAAAGATCATTTAGCCGCCACCATAATTTCATGGAACGGCAAAAAGATCATTCGGCCGCCACTATAACTTCATGGAACGGCAAAAAGATCATTTGGCCGCCACCATAACTTCATGGAACTGCAAATTTTGAAATATTAATTTTTACTTTAGAATAAAAAATAATTTTCAAGTCCTTTTTTTGAAGAAAAATTACTTTAAAAAAATTTTTTTTTAAATATTTTCGAAAATTTTTTCTTTATATAATTCTAAATCCATCCACTATAAATCAAAAAAAATTTAATTTTAGTGACTTTAACCTTAACTAGGTCGCCACAATAATTACCTGGAGCGGCTAAAAGATCATTTGGCCGCCATCATAACTACCTGGAAATATTCAAATATTAATTTTGACTTAAAACTAAAAAATAATTTTCAAGTCCGTTTTTTGAAGAATATCAAAAAAATTTTTTTTAATTATTTTAGAAAATTTTATTATTTAATTTTTCAAACAATTTTTTTTTCTTAATTTTATTACAATTATTAAATTTTAGACGAATACTTTTATAAAGAATATAAATAAACAAAGTGTTAATCAGTCTTAAAGATAGGAACGCTAGGCTGTTGATTAACCTTGAAACTTGAAAAAATTATTTTGGAAAATTTTTTCTTTATTTAATTCTAAACCCATACTCTCAAAAACAGACCGTTTCTTGGACCGCCTGTTTAAATTGATTACTCAAGATTCAAATCTTATCAAAATCTTTTAAATAAATTAATAAAACCAAATTAAATCAGTTCAATTCTTCTGGTTAAGATGAGGTTTTATCAATAGCTATATCTTTTTCCTTTACTAATTTTACTTCTTCCTGTGTAGCTTAATTTGAATTAAATAATAATAAATAATAATAGCTAAGCTTTCAAATGTCAGAACAAAACAATTAGAATGTCTAAAGGTTTTATTGTAAATGTTAAATTAAAAAATGTCAATTAATCAATTTATACCTCACCAATAAACGTATACCAAGTAAAATTTGTTCAATTTTATCTGAATCAAAGCAAGTAAATGTTTATTTTTTTTGGTAAAAATCAAAAAATTCTTGAATTTCGATATCGTAAAATTTTTCCGACTGAGGCGTATAATTTGATGAAATGAAGTGACTATGGTGACTATAGTGATTATTGGCGACTAAAATAAAAAAAAAGTAAAATCATGTTTCAAAAATTAGAAAGAAAAATTAACTGGATTTAATTTTTTTTTAATTTTTCAAGTTCAATTTTTGTGTCTTTTTATTTTAAACTTATTTTTATGATCGTCCATGAGGTGTTTATTGAAATAATAAATAATAATTTTTTTTCTAATTGTGCAAAAATGGTTCTAATTTATTTTTATTTTATTTAATTCAAATTAACCTCCATTAGGAGAAGTAAAATAAAAAGTATAAAAATTTTGTTAATAAAAATAAAAATAAAAAGTAGAAAAACAGTTACATATATTGAAAGTAAATTCCTCTGGAACAGAAAAAGTGAATTGATTTAATTTGGTTTAATTAATTCATTAAGAAGGATTTTGAATTTTTTGAATCTTAAGTTACCCAAACAAAGCTCAATAGAGTCCAAGATACCGTCACGAATGTAAAAGTGACGCTTAAGATCCAATTTAAGCTTACCAATATTATTTAATAGTGATTCAAGATTTTCTCCCGTGAACTCTAACAAGCGCTTGAGATCATTTCCAAAGGAAAGAGGAGAACTGTTGAGGATATTAGAACATAAATACTGAAATATATTTGAAGCTAAGGCGTTGAACCTAATAGAGCTAATAAAGGACATCTTTGAAAAAAGATAGAGTTGGTCAATTTTAAAGAGTTTTAAAACCTTTAGGATTCCAGACATATGACAATTAGATTTCAAGTTAAACATATGTCTAATAAGATTGTTCTGATTAATGTTGAGAGTTTTGATGGTTTTGTTGTCTAGTGTTAAATTTACTTATGGACTAGAAAATTTAACACTAGACAACAAAAATGGTTCTGCAAAAAGTACAATTTTGTACAAATTTGTACAAACGAGTTCTTAGCTCTGCAAAAACTATGCACACCATCAAAAAATATTCGACTAAAATATGCAGTAAATTGCAGAGTTTTTGCAGAGCTAAGAATTCGTTTGTACAAAATTGTACTTTTTGCAGGAGCATTATTTAAGTTTTGACGTTCTATTTATTGAGCAAATTATGTGCTTTTTTTTGAATGCTCAAATTCTTATTCCTCATTTTAAAAGCTTTAAAGCAAGTGGTCATAAATCTGTTGAAAATTTTTGAAATGATTTCAGATCATAATTTAATCCTGATTAAAAAAAAATAAGAAAAAAACGGCATCTTGAAGCTGATGATCAATTCAAAATATCATTTCAATTCAAAAAGTTTATCTTTAGATATTAAAATAAATCTTTGATTTAATTTAAATAATTTTAATGTAACATGATTAACATGTTATGGAGATTTAAAAAATAAAAAAAAATTGGAAAATATTTTCTCAATCCATTGTTAAAAACGATTTTTATATTTAAATGTATTAACTGATTTTTTGTAAAGTTTATTTGAAATTTTTTATTTCAAAATTAATTTGTATCTAGCATTCAAAATTAAATTTATAAAAGAAATTCCAATAATAAATTACAAATAAGAAAAAAATGAAAATAAACTTTACAAAAAATTATTTAAATTAATTAAAAATCGATTTTATCAATGGATTGAGAAATTTTTTTTTATTTTTTAAATCTACATAGCATGTTAATCATGTTACATTAAAATTATTTGAATTAAATCAAAGATTTATTTTAATATCTTAAGATAAACTTTTTGAATTGATATTTTGAATTGATCACCAGCTTCAAGATGCCAATAAAACATACTAAAAACAATATTTTTTTATATAAATATCAAAAAATCTTTTATAAGAGAATTGAAATGACGGTATTGTGAATTTTCATACAAACCTTTCAAAAATTACAAAAAAAAATTCTTTTTCATTAATTTAAATTGAAAAAATTGAGCTTTTTAAACTTTGATAATGAAACAACATGAAACAAAATATGTTTCACTAAATTCAACGAAAAAAAAATTAATTTTAATTAACACAGGAAATATTAGTGACCAAAAAAATATGTATATTTTGAGATTTATTTTTATTTGTCTCTATGATCTATTCTGATTCGGATTTGAATTTTTTTTTGCAATTTGTAAACTTATTTTATTTAAATGTTAAAATTCTGTTATCATGAATTTGGTGGTCATAATTGTAAAGAAATACAGTTTAAATGTTTAGACTGGTTTATTTCTAAAGTAATTGAAAATTAAGTATAACAAAAAATTTAAATTCCAATTCTAAATTAACATACAATTTGATTAAAAATAATCAATTTATTGCCAAATAATTTTTTTATTAAACTGGACTGTTAAATGAAACAAAAAATTTTGTTCCACCTTTTAAAACTTAAAAAAACTGTTGTACAAAATCCATTTTTTATTAGAAATTTAAATTTTGTATTGGAATTTTTGTAGGAAAATTCACAATACCTGAAAGGATGAAATTTTGTATAGAAAATAAAAGCAATTACTTTGAACATTTGAAAAAATAAAAACTTAATTTTTTACCTTTTTTCCCCAAACGTCAAAACTTATGGATACCCTTAGGTACAAGTTATAAAAAGAACAATCAGATTAATCTTCCATAGAGCCAAAGCCCACAAGCCACACCACTATCAATTCAATCTCAGCTCTTGTATCTGTTGACCAAAAAAACTTAAGCTACGTAACTCATGTATAACTAAAAACCATCCAAATAACCTACAATGGAAGAATTTAATAAGCAATAATGCTGTCCAAAGCATTACAAAAAATTAATTTAAGATTAAATAATACAAATGAATATAGAGAAGTAAATAAGTAAAGTCTCTTTTATAAAATATTCTGCAATGACTTTTGATTGAAATGACAGTAAATTTCAAAATGAAATTTAATTTTTTTAATTAAAAAAATTTTCTGGAAAAAATGATACATAACTTAAGTATTTCAGTATTCAAAAAATGACTTTATACCGTGAAAAATGTTGAATATATAGATACCAAGTAAAACATCAACGAACAATGCTTCGCGGCGATCAAGTTTGGGGCAAAAATTGATGTCAAATGTATTTTATTAAATTAAAAAACATTTTTATTTTAACTATTAGCTATTATTCTTAAAATAAATGTTTAACATTTTAAAACTTTTATTTTTGAACAACACGTTCTAGCTTTATTAAAATCTCCTTAACAAGATATATCTAATATATCCAAAACAATTTTTCGAAAAATTTCTACTTTATAAATATTCTAAAGATGAATTTTTAATCAATTAAACCAATAATAATAACATTCCATTTGAGAAAAGTTACGCAAAAAGAAGTTAAAATAACAATTTTACTTCGAGTAGCTTTGTAAAATTTATCTGGCCCACTATTTAGACTTAATAACAAATCTAAACAATTTTTGTTTAATTGATTTATTTAGCTAGTTTTTAGTCGGCCAAGTACCTATTGAGTCGCGATTGTTATGGCCTTTTATTTTTTGTGATCACCTCTGGCAAAATTTTTCTTACAGACAAAAAAATTTATTTTGGCTCGGAGTTTTTTATTTCAAATCTTCAAATAATTAACTAAATAGTGTCTCATTTCTTCTATTTTCTTTTGAAGTTACCAAAAATTGTCTATAATTTCTTTAATTATTATTTTTTGCAATAAACTTAAATCAAAAGGACAAATTTAAATATTTGAAGGAAAATTTAATTGAAAAATTAATTTGGACCAAAAAAAATTTAACTATTTTATTTAAAAAAAAATACTTATTTTATTTTCATTTAAATTTTCTTTTTAAATTAAACTCGATTCTGCTTTAAATGAATAAATCAATTTCTCTTTTTTGTATTTCTTAGAATTTTGATAAATATGGCATGATGATCTAATTCACTAGATAAAACTTTTTTGTCCAGAGTACACATTAAATGGTCACATTGGCGACATAAAGAAAAATAAGAATAAGTCTCTTAGATTTAGATTCAATTTTTTAAATTTTCAATAATTATTATTCCTTTTATTTTAAAAATATCCCAAAATAATAAAAATTGGATGAGTTCCTCAAGGCTCAGTAATTAGCAGATATTGTCCTAGTAATCTCAATAATTACTGCGGTCAAATTCTAAGTCTCATTTCACAGAGCATTACTGTTAAGCTTGATATTTAAGTTATAGAATATTTGAAAACTTTTAAATTTTGTTGTTAATATTCTTCTCTTTATTATTTCACTATTTTACCCAAGTTGTCTACAATCGACTGATGATTAGTTCACTTTTACTTACACAGTCTAGAAGTGGCCATTTATTTTTCTAATTAAATAAATATTTTTAAAATTTTTGCAGTTTGAAATAAAAATAACTCTCTGCTTTTCGCATATGACCTGGTCGCATTTTTTATATACAAAAATAAAGGTAACGTTGAACAATGGTTTTGTAGATGAAATATTAAAGTAGTTTTTAATGGACTTTTCTAAATATACAAGGGAAACAAATAAATTTAAACTCAAGATTAATTGAAAAAAAAAACTTTAAAATCAGAGAAAAAATTATTTGTTTTAGGATTAAATTTAAATCAAATTAACCCTTACTTAAATAGAAAATTCTTAATTTTTTTAAAAAATTTTTTTGAATCAAAAATGAGGTCTTAATGGTAAAACACCGAGTAAGCTTTATGAATCTTTAAACGGGTCAATTTTCTTTTCACTGCTCCAGTTCATTTGAAGAAGCTAACTAAAAACTCGATCTTTTCCAAAACTGAAACATGATAGCCCCTAATTGTGTGAATAAAAAAATTTAAATATTAGATTCTTGTTAACAATCAATTTTCTATGATACTTCTTTTTTTCGTTAGTGAAAATTCACTGTCTTAACTTTGGGAAAAGGATATCTTATTAATTAAATTAATTCTGTTTTTAAGAGTGGTGCAATCGTTCCTTTTTTTTCTAATTTTAATTTTAATTAAATTCAAAAATTTTGAATTAATTGAATAGATTTTGTCAAAAAAAGTTGGCACTAATCATAGCGTGGTAAACAGCTCCAGTCTTTCCGCTATTAATATTAATATTTTAACATTTATTCTAATTTATTTATTTACTCAAAAATTTAGATATAGCAAAACAATCATTAAAAGCCTGATTTAAATACTTGAACTTTATTTATTAAAAAAAAAAAAAAAAAAAAATACAATTTTTCGTACTTATTCCATATAATTTAGATTTCAAGCAATTTTTTGTCTACCTTCCAGACTCTTCTAGATTTAAATTTGCTTAAAATTGATTAACGAAAATGAATTTTGTTTTATCTAGTTTAATCTGAAGGAGATAATCCTCGATGTAGATAAGAACTAAATATTTAAGGATGAAAACTAAAAGTAATGGAATATTGTGGAATTTCATACAAAACTTCCACTACAAAAAAAGTAAAAACTTTTGTTCAAAAGGTCTTCTGCAAGGTTTAAACAAATTTTACTACTAAAAGAGTTTATCATTTTTGTGAATATGAATGACGTCTTTTGATGAATAATATTTTTTTAAGAATTTAAACGATTTTCATAGAATAATGTAAAACTTTTTTAGCATAAAAATATTTTTTTTTAAAGAATAAAATTTTTAAACAAAGAATATGAAAATTATAAATTTTAATATATATCATATTGATATATCATACAGGTGGTGGTAATATTCAGATAATTGATTAGCTATAACTCAGTACACAAGCCTGAGTTTAATTGGATTCGAATTCCAAATCCAAAGGTTAAGAAAATATCCTGAAGTAGATGCTCCTGAAGTTCCAGTTGTTCATGCTCCATTTAGTACTGTCTAATCTTCAGCTGGTCTTTCATTTAATAAAGAAATTAAGAAAGCAGTAAAATAAGTCTGCAAAGTACTGTGCAATTTTCTGCAATTTTCTGCATTTTGCACCCCATTAAAAGTATTCTAATCAACTGTGCAATTACATTGCAGAGTTTTTGCAGATATATATTATCGGATTAAGTATTTTACAGAACTAAATTATCTATTTTAGTAGAAAAATTATTCAAGTTTTTCTAAATTGAAAAGACCGAATTGAAACGAACTTCACAACTCTTTTTCTCTTTAAATATGGATCATTTAAATGATGATATTAGATTAAGTGAATTTCCCAAAAAATATTGTAAAAACCTTGAAGAATTGGGGCCAATTTCAAATTAAATTAAATTATGGTTTTGACTTGTCACATTGAGTTTTTATTCATCAGAATGACTCTGAGCCAATATTTTCTATTGTTGAACGTATTTTCATTAACCAAACTTCATAAAATAAATTTGGAAATTTTAAATTTAATTTATTTTTTGATTAAAAACAAACAAAAAACTGAAAAATTATCCAAAAATTTTTTATTTTTTAGAACGAGTGCTTGGTCCTGTTTTAAAAAATGATAGAATAAGTATCTTACATTAAAATCAATTAAAAATTTAAAATGAAAAAAAAATTTCAAAATAGCACTTAAAAATTATTTTCGCTCAATTTCTCCTAAATAGGAAATTTTTCAAATAGCTTTCTTTCTTTTAAACTCACTTTAATTATTTCTTTACTATTAATTTAATTAAATAGAAAATACTTTTTTAACTAAATTGTATTAAAGCTATTTTTATTTATTAATAATTTTAATTTTGTACGATTTATCTTACAAGCCTGATTATTTGTCTGACTTTCTTTTAACCCAATCTTAAATTTAAAAAATGATTTGACAAAAACCTAAAAAAAATTCAAAATAACTGATTTAGGTTTAGAAAAAAAAATTTAATTTGATTTTAAAAAAATTTAGACAGATAAATCAAAAGTCTGTAATGTTTAATTATCTGCTCTGTTTAGAACAAGATTGTTCAAATACCGCTGATAAGATCTCAATACGCACTAGTTACATCATTTGATTGAAGTTAAGTTCCCATTTAAAAATTAGCCTAGTTGTGAGGCACCATTTAAGCGATTTGATTATTCATTACGCAATTACTAATTTTTATTTTTTTTTCTAAAAATATATTTGTGAAAAAACTGGCTAAATTTTAAGAAAATTGATGAGAAATCTTAAAATTTATGTCAACAAAACGTCCTTTACACTTCAATTAATTTAGTAGCACACTTAAAAATTATTATTTCTAGACTTTGTTCAATAGGTCATAAAATAAATACCTTAACGAGAAAAAATTTTCAAAATTATAATTTTGAATGTGGGAAGGCAGCAACGATCCTTGGAAACTTGAATTTTTATATTATTTTTCACATAAATTAGTCTTGATGATGAAAATGGCGCTAATTCGCAGAATTTTTAAATTTGACCAAGAAAAAACAAAAAAATAATTCGAATTTTTCTATTTAAGAGCTTATGAGCTCTTTGCAAAGTCTAAAAATAAATAATGGTTAGAAAAGATACCTTTAGAGTTTATGAGCCTCAAATAGCGAATTATGGCATTAAATTAAAAATTCCTGAAAATAAATAAACAAAATTTTTCACCTATTTTCAATCTTAATTAACAATTTATTAATAGTTCTGCAATCGGCTTTAGGAATAATATTTAAATTAATTTAATGCAGTTAAGATTTAGCCATGGAGTAACTAAATTATGATTAGGTGATTCTATGCGATCCAGAAGCTATCAGGCAACAAAATTCAATTATTTTAGTTCTGCTTAAATTAAAAATTAACTTTACTATACTTGATTTAGGTATTTGGAATAATACTAGCACTTGGGTCTATTTTAAAGCCTTTAAACCACCATTTATCAATGCAATACTTTATTTCATTTTTTCCTATGGCCTCTTTCGTTTTTACCAACTACCATTTTTTTTAATTTGATTTTGCAAAGCCTTTGAGTTTTATTTTTGAATTAAATTTTCAATTACAGCGTGATCTTTCTTTTAGTGAGTGATTTTGAATGAAAATAATTAATCTTATTAAGAAACTCTTTAGTTTAAAAGTTCAAATTTTTTTAAATCAAATAAAGTGTAAAAAAATATTTTAATTTTTATTATTATATTTTTTTTGTATCCAATAATAAAATTTTTAGTGTATTTGAGAAAAAAATTAAATGAAAATTTTCCATCAAAAAATTAATAAAATATTTTTTTGAAAAAAGCTTCAAAAATGTATAGCTAATGAAAAAATTTAAAGGTATACAAAAAATTATAGACTTTAATTTTATTTGCACACACATTTACCTGATGATTGATAGGGGAAATACTTTTTTAAGCCTTGGCTCAAATATGAGTATCTTATCACATTATCTTCTTTATTTTTTTTTAGTAACAGGAGGAAAAAAATTAAAATAATAATAATAATATTTATTCAGTAAACACTGCGAGTTTGATCTAAAGAAAAAATAAAATAAAAAAAAGTAAAGTTTTGTTTTTCTAACTAAATTTAAAAATTAAAATAGAGTGTTTTCATAATTGTATTAGTCACATGATTTAATGGAATTAAAGGAACAACTAGAAATAATTTTTCAAATTCAATTCTTAAAAACAAGTTTAACTACAATTTGGTAGATAAATTTTTTTTTCTAGCATTTTGGCTTAGAAAGCCTTCATTAAAAGTTGAAGGATATTTTCTTGTTTTTCTTTGGTGATTGATGCAGAAAAACAAATGGAAATTTTAAATAAAATGCTAATCCTCAATTTATTTATTTTAATAAAGTTATAAATAGATAGATTGATTTTTAAGGGCTATTAATTTAAACGAACAGTATTTTTTGATCAGTAAAAAAATAAATAAAAGATCAGTTTTTTGTTTTATTTTGATTAGTATTTTATTAAATTGTTCAGTAAAAAAATATATTTTTATTAAAAATAAAATAAAATACTGATCAATTTAATAAAATACTAATCATTTAAATGCAGCCAATTTTAAGTACAGTTTAGAATAACTAAACTATTGAGTAAAAATTCCAATCCAAAAAATGCAAAAACCCATAATTAGTTCTATTAAAACATTTGTAAAATTATTTATTCATAAACAAATTATTATTTAAAAATAAAGAAAAATAATCATAAACATGTAAGAGAGATTAACAAAAAAGGACAATACCGTTACCAATTCTTAACAAACAGAGTTGTTGAATCATGGAACAAGTTACCAAAAGAAGCAATATCAGCAAAGACAGTAAATAGTTTCAAGGCACTAATTGATAAAGAAATATTCAAATGGAAACCATAAGAACTGTAATAGCCTTAATGGCTAAGCGCAAAATTTGCGCTGGTATAGAGCACTATACCGCAGTAACTACTATTACTACTACTTTTCGTAAGCCTTGCTTCTTTTTCAAATTAACCATTCAATGTAAAAATCCATTAACACTTGCCTGAAAGAATTAAAGCTTCCATTCCAAGGGAGCTCAGTTTCAAACTGCGTAATCATTTTTAAACAAAATATTTTCGAAAAAATTTCTTTTTTTTTATTACATAACTCTAAATTTGGTTATTAAAAAAATTCAATGAATCATTATTTCATTTTTCTTCTTCTTCTTTCTTCTTAATATCTGAAAAAGATTTAAAATTCTAATAAATTTTCTCATTTGAAAATTATTATTTTGTTAATTTTTTTTATTTAAAACATATAACTATTTTTATGTCTTATATGATAGTATATTACAAATTCAGTCTATCAGTGAAAATATAAAACAAAAGGAAAAAAGTCAGAAATTTTTTAATAATTTTTTATAAAATACTAATTACACGTTATTCGCCACTTTTGAAGAAATTAATGATGATATAAAAAAATCCAATATAAGATATTTTTTGATTATTTCGGTGAATAAAAATTTTAAATTCTGAGCAAAAAAAATAAATTAAAATTGACTTTAAAAATATTTAAATTTTCAAATAATTGAATGGAAGACACAAAAGAAAGCTACTTGACATACCATTAGATTATATTAACGAAATAGCTAACTTGACAATCTTTTCTTTTCTAAAACTTTCAACTAAATCGTGAAAAATGTGTTAATGGGCTAATCGGATATTATGACAATTCTAATTTTTAAGCTTGAATCCGTGACACAGTTATTTTAAAATAAATCAGTTTAATTTGATGATGTTATTTTATTGTCTGCTAATTTGAGACGGAGCCGAAAAATTAGTAATTCGAATCAAGATATATTGAATATCCTACTCCATTGTGTAATTGCTACCTTACTAATTCTTCTTTTTTGCCTTAGCCATCAGATTATTAAACATATGTAATGTACTCTATAACTCTTTATTTCATCATGCCCATTATTTATCCTTTTTTTCAATATTTTTATTTTTTTTATATATATTTATATTCTGAAGGAGCATTAGCTCGATACAGATAAACAAATAAATAAATAACATGCCCATTTTTAATACTCTGCTATTTTCTTTTTTTTTAAATATTTTTACTATATTTTATTTTAATTTTTTAATCTGAAGGAGCCTTAGCTCGGTACAGAAAACAAAAAAAAAAAAATAAAAATTAGTGATGTTAGTTTTGCTTGGTTTTGTGGTTAACCAAATTTCGGTTTATAAATTTAATTTTTAGTTATTCAATAAATAAATAAATAATCCAATTTAATTTGAGACGAACTCATCTGGTCGTATTTTTTTAGACGTTTTTGGTCTAAAAGTTGTTTATAATTGTATCCAAAATTTAAGAGATCTGATTAATAAGTCGAGGAATGGCTCGTTGAACAAAATAAACAAATCAAGCTTTCTTTAAAAATTTAAAAGATTTTCTCATGAAGCTCTTTAAATTTTTTCAAAATCCCCTTTTTTAACAACAATTTTTATTTGTATCTGTTTTAATTTGCGAAGCTAACCCCATAGCTTACAGATTATGTACTGAGTTATTTTTAGTCATAACCAATTGCCTTGCTTAGTTGTCCACAAAATTCTGTTGAACAATTCTTCCTAGCCAAAATTAAATAATACTTTGAGTAAAACAAAAAAGTCAATAAATTTAAATAATCCAAACATAGTAAATTCTGATAAAATAATATTAATTTTCGAAAATAAAGTCATTTTAGATTAATTTAACATTAATTAATTTAGCTCATGAAACATTTTCCTTTTCAGCACGGCTTTCTTCCACAAAGATCCTGTGGTACAAATTTACTAGAAACTCTGGACCTGATATCACTTGCCTTATCCAATGGCTATACTGTGAATGTAGTGTATACCGATTTCGCAAAAGCTTTTGACAAGGTTTCACATCCAAAGATGGTCTTTAAACTCAAGTTTTACGGTTTCAGTGAGCGTTTGATAAACTGCATAAGTTCATTTCTAACTGGGCGTTCGCAACAAGTAGCAAAGTCAGGTTGGGCTGAAGTCACAAGTGGTGCTCCTCAAGGTTCGGTCCTTGGTCCCATTTTATTCATTATATATGATAAATGATTTACTTGAGAGTATACAAAACAATTCGAAAGCGTACGCAGATGATAACAAGATTAGAACAATTATAAATGATTCTTCCTCGAACTACAAGTTACAACACGACATTGATAACATATGTAAGTGGTCACGAGACTGGTCTGCTCAGCTTAATGTCAAGAAATGTAAGGTTGTCCATTTTTGTCATAACAACTTATAGAATAATTATAAAACTGAGTCATATCTGCTTAATAAATCAATGTGCGAAAGAGATCTCGGAATATATATCAAAAAAGACCTTAAATGAGACACACAAGTAAATTATGCTACTGCTAAAGCTAACAGGATTTTAGAAGATTTAAGAAGGATTTAAGAAGGCACTCAAAGACTTTAGGTCGTGAACAGATAAATAACTGTTCCTCGCGTTTCCATTTTTTCACAAACAGAGTTGTTAATATATGGAATGAATTACCGGAAGAGGTGGTTAGTGCAAAAACGTTGAATATTTTTAAGTCGAAACTGGATGCATGGATTGTGAAAAAAGAAGCGACTGCTATAGCTCATTAGAGCAGATTAGAGCTCTGCTCGGGTATTTTCCGAGTTGCAGTTCAATTTACTACTACAACTACTTCTACTACTTTTATTTTTCAAATAAACTATTTTTTTTTTTAATTTTTGAAATTAATTAAAACAGTTTTTTTTCAAATTTAATCTTGAAGAATACTTTTCAATAGACCATTTAAATGAAATATCTTTCTTTATTAAATAAGAATTTATTTGAATAACTGAAACCGAAATAAAAATTTATTAAGACAAATTTTAACTTAATTTTTGGCTAACCAGACATTCACTCAATAACTAACATCACTAGAAAAAATCCTTAAGCGAAGTTAAAATTGTACTGAAATTATGCTTAGGAGTGAGGAGCTTCGGTTAAGTTGTCAACATACCTCCTCCCGCCACGAGTTTTGGTACAAAATATTTATAAAAAAGAAAATAAAATAATTTCACTAGTGCTTTAACTTTGCTTAAGGACTAGTGAAGCATGCAAAAGTTATTTTCTTTTTCAATTTTTTCCATTAATTGTTTTTCTGGGATTTAATTTAATAAATTTTTAAGCCTTAAACCGTCCTCAACCAAATAAAAAGCTAGACTTAAATACAAGTCTACAACACACCATTTTTACCTGAAATAACGAGATGGCAAATATAAGAGAGGAGATTGCACTAAAGAAAGTGGATATCAAAGGGTTAGGTTAATTCCTTCCTATGCAGTCAGATAAGAACCAAAACACATACATACCATGAATAGCAAATAATTTTCATCTCTCTGAATTTTTATTTTTTGCTGCTTGAAAACAAATGAATATTTTTTAACACTCACGCCTAATTTACGCGAATTTATATCTATATTTATATTGGTGAAATTTACGTGAAAATAAATGTTTCCTTAATTTTAGTTAAAAGGAAAAAAATATTAATTAATTCACATGTACAGTTTTGTTAGGCACAGTGTGTCATTAATGGGCTTTTTAAATTTTTCAATGAACTGTAATTATTATTAATTTCTGCGAAAATTACGCCTATCTTGCCGATGTTTTAACGATAAATAGTTATGTAAAATAAAAAAGAGCCTTTAATGACATAATTCTAATTTTTTTTTTCAATATCAAAAAGATGAAGCCTACGTGAAAAAGATTGAGTCTACCGATGAATTTATTTTTTAATTGTTCTAATTGTTTTTCAAATGGAAGGCAAAATGTAAATAATTTTATATTTTCTATTTTTGTGCCATTTCAGCAAAGTAGAGACCCAGAATTTTAAAACCGCAATGATTTCACATTTTAGTTGTAAACACTTTCTCTCAAGCTTTATTTGATGTAGCAGAAAACTTTATATTTTGGGCAAATTTTAATTGATCTAGACGTTTCATTCATTCATTCAAACTAAAATTATTTTAATTTTCTCACTTAAATAAATTATAAATTTTAAAACTTTAATTATTTAATTAATTGCTATCTAACTGTTTCTTCTTTCTTTCCTGAATTGTTCAATAATTAAAAATTTTACAAATGTCATTACTTACAATTTGTCTATTTTAGCTGTCTTTTATTTTATATTTTAACTTACTTTACTTTTATCTTATATTTTCCTTACATTTTTATTTTATTTTATTTTTTATTTTTTTTTATTTTTAATTTGAAGGAGCTTTAGCTCGGCACAGATAATACAAATAAATAAATAAATAATAATAATATTTTGTCTCTATATATTATATCTATTTTTAATATTTTTCTCTTTTTTTTTAAACTATTTTTACTTTATTTTAATTTATTTTTATTTTATTTTATTTAACTTTATTTTGATTATAATTTTTATTTTTTATCTAAAGGAGCGTTAGCTTGGTACAGAAAACAAATAAATAAAAATTTTATTTTTTTTGTCTCTAAAAGTTTTTGTCAAAATCAATTAAAACATTTAAACCTATTACCACTAGAAATGCCAAGCGGTCAAAATGGCCGCTTTTACGATTTTTAAGGACTAAAACTTTTAAAAATAAATAAGATTATCACTCCAATTTATGTCTACCCTAATAATTTTATCTAAATTTTTATTTTCTTTATAATACTGACATTCATGATGGAGGAAAAGCTTTTGACGAATAAAAAAAAATATCTATAGAATAAAAAAAATTCTTTGTAGTATATAAAAAATTTTATTTATTTTATTATAAAAAACAAATTATTATAGCATAAAAAGTCAATTAAATTTTAACTATAGTATAAAAATATATCTCTTAGAATACTTTCATTAAAGAATAAAAAAATCAATCAAATTTTAAAGGGGTTCTTACCTTAGGTGGACGACCAAGTTTCTTTTTTGCTTGTTTATTTAAATCAACTACCTCATTTTGAAATGTTTCGATGTGAATCGTTCCTGAGAAATGTTTAAAGTTCAGTATTATTGGTAAATTGGTATTGCCTTAACTTTATTCCATTCCAACTTTTTTTTTTGCATTTTTAATTTTTCTTAGTAATTTTACAAAAAATAATTGTTGAACTATTGTGCAATTTTTTATTCTTTAGTTGCAAATGTTATACTTACAAAAAAATAAATAAATGTATGCTACATTTTATTTTCTTATTCTATAAAGTTTTTCTTTATTCTATAGTGTTTTTTTTTCGTCAAAAGCATCGTTTTTCATGATGATATATTTTCGGAAAATCTATTGTGTATCTCAGAAGTACTAGGCGCTCAAAATGACCGCTCTTAATCATTTTGACTTAAAACTTGCCAATTACTTATATTTTTTCTTATTTTTGTACACTAAGTAAATTTTTTAGTATATTTTCTGAAAATATGCTTAAAAGTAACTCTTTTTTTGTATTTAATTTGAAATAATACTTGAAATCATGTTGCAACTATATTTGAATTTTTGCTTTTTTTATTTACCCAACTTTGATTTTTTTGAATAATTTAAACAAAAATGGATAGTCGTCGTATATCTTATGTCAACGCAAGAGAAAACCCAAGGTCTTTAGTTGATATTGGGACTGATGAGTCAGATGCAGGTTCCGAATACAATGACGAACATTTTTCTGAAAACGAACAAAAGCAATTTAAGCACTTGGCATTTCTAGTGTTAAATAAAGTTCAATTAAAAGGGATATTTTAAAGATTATATATGATTAGGAAAAAAATTGTTTTTTGTTTTTTATTTAAAAAAAAATACTTTTTTTATTTTGATCTTGATCTCAAACTTCAATTTTCCACATTTAGTCGCAAATCACCTCTCTAAATCATTACCTAATTCAGTTCAATTGACCTACAGGTTTGGTTTTCAGCACTTAAGAGACTTCTATTCAAAATTAGTTACCAGAGCTAGTAAGTCACTTTTGTAAGTTGTTTGCGGATGACAGCAAATTGATTAGTGTCATTAGAAATTCAAGTGATCAAATGCTAATTCAAGATGACATTGACAAGATGATTGAGTGGTCGAAACGATGGAGTATGGAATTTAATGAATCTAAGTGTAAAGTAATGTATTTTGGCAACTCAAAGATTGCTAGGCAGGAAATCTCAATGTTAAATGCGAAAGATATCAGAGTTGAATTAGTGGAGACTACTACTGAGCGTGATCTTGGTGTAATGGTGAACAACAAACTCAAATGGAATGATCAAATTAATAGCTGCATTAAAAAAGCTAACAACATGCTTGGTATGCTCAAGAAAACATTTATGTATTGGGATGCTCAATTGTTTTTGTAGCTTTACAAAACATATGTAAGACTGCATCTAGAATACTGTGCATCTGCCTGGAATTCTTATTTATAGAAGGATATATTTAGACTTGAACAAGTACAAAGACAAGCAACGAAGCTTGTTAAATAAAAAGAAAAAGTCTAAATTATGAGTCAAGACTAGCTAATTTGGGATTAGAAACTCTAAAAGAAAGGCGAGAGCGTGGAGATCTGATTCAATTTTATAAAATTCACAACAAATACAATCATGTCAATTGGTATTACGATGCGGAACTAGTGAGTTCAGTGAATAATGAAGGACCAAGTGGAGGAGTAAGGGGAGCAAAGCATCGCATTTGCTCGCAGCTAACAAAATGTGAAGCAAGACGAAACTTTCAATCAAACAGAGTAGTGAACAAATGGAATGTGCTGCCAACGTCGGTTGTCACAGCAAGTTCGATCAACCAGTTCAAAAACAGACTGGACAATGTCGGTAGAAATAAAAAAACTAAACTTGACCGTAGAATATTAACTATTATTATAGTTTCGAATACCTCTGGTCTAGGCAGTTACTGCCAGACTTGTGACTTTAAACAACTCTGGTTACTACTAGAAATTTTCTGACTAATCTTAATTCAATTCATAGCATTTCTTTTTATATATTCTCTTCTTCAACTTTTCCAATATTGCATCTTAATTATGTCATTTTATTTTTAATTAAAAAAAAAATAATTTTCATGTAATTTACAATCAACCAAGATGGTTTCAATAAATTTCTCAGGTCTTTTATTTAAATCTAAATATCTTAAAAACTGTACTTCCTGGACACAATCTAGACACATTTTTGAAAAGCTCTTGAAATTCTCATCGTGAGGGGCCCAGCTTAGTCAAGCTTTTGAATAGTAATGAACTAACAAGTCCTCCAGCAAACTTAAGTAGAACATTTGATTCTATAATAATAGCAGATTATAAATGACGCTTTTAGACTAACTGCGAAATCAATAAATCTTCTAATGTTAGCTATGAAAAATGATTAATCGAACTATCGAATGGCCCATTTAAGTTTGATTTTTTGCTAAACAAGAAGCTCGGCTTGAATTCGCCAGCAAAACAAGGTCTTAATCGAATAATTAGCTTGAGAAATAAAATAAACACAAAAACAGAGTTAGTTGCTTATCTAAGAATAGCTGAGATGAATTTTCTTAAAGGAATGAGTCTAATCGATTAGATCTACTGGATAAAACCAATTTGTTTAGGAAAAGGGAGAGAGAGAGAGCGAGTTATTGAACATGATCAATTAGCTCTAAACTGCAGCGCATAGAACGCGTAAAGCTAGGTTTGTTTTTAATGTGGATACTTGAAAAACGCCCAAATATTCGGTTAATTAACCGTTGTTGTAACTTGACCCAAATTTGAGCGCTCACACGTCAACCACATGTGTGTGTTCTGAGCTATTTTCAATTATTGTTATTTCAGGCTTTTCTAAATGCTTAACTTTTAACAAGCTATTTGAAACTCTGAAATGATTAAATTATGAATGAGAAATTCATTTATTCAAAGGATGCTATCCTATCTATTCTGCATTGTATTGTACTGTGTTGCAGCAATATTTGTTTATTAATTGTTTTGTTAAGAGCGAAATATTGAGGCATGCTGCTTTGTTTTCCTTGGAGCAATTGGAAATGACAAGTTGGGTATTGTGAAATTCAAATACAAACAAAACAAAGTTCTTCCTATTTTGATAAATTTAAATTTACTGAAACAAAATATTTTTTGAAAAATATTGCAACAAAGTGCAACATACTTTGTGGCACCTTTTTTATCTAAAATAAATTTTTTTTTTCTTTTTTTTTTAAGGAATTTAAATCAAAAATCAATTAAAATCTTGTTGATGTTTTGTTTTTTGTCTTTTTTTTTTTGAATAAAAAAAAATATTTTATGTAAAAAAGTAAAAGTAGTATTTTATTGCAATATTTTTTTTTTAAATATTTTGTTTTAGTAAATTTAAATTTATCAAAATAGGAAGAATTTTGTTTTGTTTGTATTTGAATTTCACAATACCGACAAGTTAAATTTTTTTACGGTCATATAGTTGATGCTCTGATTTTGAGATCGAGATAAAAATTGCCTAAAAAAAATTTGGAAAATTTACTCTCTCTCTTTCCTATAAATTTAGTTTTGTTTTATAAAATGATTGTTTGATTTTTATTTAACACTTATCCGTCCAAAAACAAAAAAATAACGTAAACGTCTGAAACGGGTCAAAAAAATAATTAAAACATTAAACTTTTTTTTATTATTTATTTATTAATTTATTGTTAAGTAAAACGGAAAAATAAAAATACAAAAGAAAATTTTTTATTTAAAAAAAATACAAAAAAATAATTAATTTATTAATTAAACAATCAAAACAAATAACGGTTCTTATATGAGCAAGTATCTGAACATATGCTATCAGATCGAATACAAATAAAACATCTACAGAGGTTCTTGTTAAAATGAAACGTACCGTTCCAAAAGGGTACCGTTACAAACATGCAAAATTTCAAATTAAATTTGAAAAAATAAATTACTAAACAAAAATCATAAAATTAAATATTTCTTAATTTTTAAAAAAAAATTTCAGATTAAAATAAAACAATCTTAAAAGAAAACAACGTAGGAGTCTTGTTTGGGAATAAATCGATCAAAATAAATCTAAAACAAGTAAATATTTTTGTTTATTTTTAAAATGGGACTTTTCAATACGTTACGATACCCTTTTGGAATGGTACGGTACCCTTTAGGAACGGAACGGTGCTATTCCAGTATGGTGCCAATATCTAGAGAAAGATAATAGAATTCTAGAGGCTGTTCAACGAAGAGCTACTCGTGCCATTTCTGGCTTTAAAGATCTAAATTACGGTCAAAGACTTAAGGCTCTAAATCTGACAAATTTAACAGAAAGGCGCATGAGAGGTGACTTAATTTAAATGTTTAAAGTACAAGAGCCCACTCATATAAAATTAAAAGAGAAATAATCAAGAATTGTGCTCAAAGATACAACTTCTCCACAAACCATGTGGTAAATGGCTGGAATAAGTTGGTAGTGGATACAGTTGAGGCTCAATCATGTGATATTTTTAAAGCAAAAATAGATAAAAACTTTCACGATATTTTTTGTACATGATCTGTTATCAGATTTACGCATTTATTTATTTATGCGTTGCAATTAACCACTAAACTTAACTTTTTAAAAAAACTAAAGTAAATAAATCATAAATAAATTTTGCTTGGGTAATGTTTGTCCCAGTTTTGGACGGATAAGTGTTAAAAATATAAAAGATAAACTGCAGCGACAATCATTTTTTATAAAAATTTTGTCACACTGCTAATCGATACTCTGAAAATTGCAGACCCTGTTTAAAAAATACGAAATACAAATTTGTATAATGAGGCGTTATTCAAATTTGCTCTTAATCTAAAAAAAGTAAATTGTTTATGTGATTTAATAAATGATATAAAGTAATGATCGTTTTGTACTTGCGTTAAATATATTAATTTATTTATTTATTGATTTTTTTTTTCAATTTAACTCATAGATAGACAATGAGATTTAACTATTTAAAAACCCTTTTCCTTTTTTTACTTAATCAATATTTTAATGATTATATAAAAATCAAACGGGGTCCGGAACAGAGCCCTGGTTTATGGATTAGGGTATTTTATAGATTAGAGAAATATTGTTTAAAATTAGAATTAATATTTAAACTATTAATTAATTAAAATCTTTATTTTAAATATCATTAGGTACAGAAAGGATTTTGACTTTTGTAACTTTCAATTTCGATTAGACCAAACCAACATGAATGTAAAAAAATTGTTTAAATTTGAAAAAAGCTTAGAGATTTAAATAAAGAAATTATACGTTGATATTTTTTTTTAAAATTGAAAAAAAATGTTTAAATTAAAGAAAATAAAATTTAAATGCAACAACAATTTTACAATTTTATTTTCGTGAACTCATCACCAATTTGGTTAATTCTTTTTTAATGATCTTTGTTTTGTGATTTAAAATTAATGCAATAACTTACAAACAATTTAAAAATCAATATTTTTTAAGTCAATAAAAAAAAATTAAATTAAATAAAACATTTTTTAAGTACTTTTAATTTATGAAGCCGTAAACCCCATTCATCATCTTACATTTATTCTAGTTCAATTTTTTTAAATTGCTTTAAATTGTTTGTAGTGTGTTTGTAAGTTATTACATAATATTAAATCACAAAAAAAGATCACAAAAAATTGAAACTTTTAAGTTTGACAAGCCTCACATAAATTCAATTCTTCAAATATTTTTAATGAATGTCTAAAGTTAAAGTCTATTCCAGATGATTGGAAATTAGCTTAAGTTAATCTAATGGTAAAAACCATTCTTTCTCCACTATCGTCATCACTTTTAAGCAAAAATTCGCAAAAGGCATCCTTGTAACGATCGCATTCCGATTCCATTTAATTGATATTTTTAATTAAAGCATTTTTTTACTAACATTAATTTTTTTGACTAAAAGCGTGTTAAGACCCAAGTCTTGACATGCCTCTACTTATTGTTTAATCCTGAATAAACTGCAGCCGAAGCACATGTTCCAGCTTCTATATGAACCACTGCTTTTTTGTAATAACTTCGGATTCAAATAAAACTTTTACAATTAACCGACTTGTTTTTATTTAGTTTCCCTCATTTAAGTAAATGTCCAACGAGGCTAACAACAGCGTAATTGCTCGATTCTAGTCACTAAAGGTCTCAAGCTTTGAAATTCAATTAAAAATAAACAATAATCTTTAAATTTTAAGTTTTCTAGATACATTTTGAATGAGTAAGATATGCCACCACTAATGAAAAATGTAACTCAATTTTAGACTTACTTAAGAGTAAAGTAAAATCTAATTTAAAATGGTTTGTCAAAAGCTGAATATCTGCCTCAAAAGAGTGACATTTACTGTAGTCGTGCAATTACGTTATTATACAATTTGGTATAAATTAAGATTTCATTAAAATTTTGTGAAAATAAGCATAAAATTTAATTGGATTCCTTTCCAGTTGAAAAATGCCAAATCAATTTAGGAAAAAAAGAGAAATTAAAAAAATTTATAAAAATTATAAAAATTTATTTATTAGAAATATTGATTTTTTTAAATGATAAATTTGTCATTAATTATTTAGTCATTAAACTGAATTATCATTATATTTTTATCTTTCTCATTTTGATAGTAATTTATCGAATTTTATAGCAATCAAGCAATCAATCTTAGCCAGAAAATTAAAAGTTTTACCTAAATGATTTTTGTCAAAAAAGATAAAGTTTGTTTCATTTTTATTTATGAATATTTAGTGATAATTTTTATTGAATTGATTAAGAATTTTGTATAAATTTTGTGTTTTTTCTTAAGATAATTAATTGATTTTTCAAAAAACTTAATAAAAAATGTACTTTAAATTTATCGCATTAAAAAAATTATTAAAATTTTGAAATCTATAATAATATTCAAATTAAAAAATTTCATTTTTTAAATTGCTAAAATTCGAAATATAAATAAAGAAAATACATATATATATACAGAAAAAATACCTTTTAAAAAAAATTTACCTAATTTATAATTTGAAAAGATACCTCAAAATTAATCATAATTTCAGTCTCATAATCTGGAGGTCGTCAGTTCGTTCCTCACTTGGGGCACCAATGTTATGATTTTAAAAACGGTTCTTGAAGAGCAAAAATTGATTTATGTGAGTGTGGTGTCTTGACAAAGATAACACAAAAAGTCACCATCTGACTTGATCAGTTTCTTTTTTATTGTGACTGACTAACGCGCATACGCAGATATGGTTGCAACCAAACAGTTATATCTGCTATCTCAGCATTTACATTTTATTCGCATGCGTTAGTCAATCACAACATTAATTTAATTTTAAATCTGATTCGAATCACATTTTGTACACTTTTTCTATCTACATTGAATAAACAATTTTATTTACTTTGGCCTAATTTTTAATATTCTAATTTTAGAACGGCCGTTTTCATATTTTTTAAATAAAGAAAATCTTAACAATAAAAACCTTTTATTTGTTAACTGATTTGTAAACGTGGAATATCACAGTGAGTGATTTATTTCTGATATCATGTGTTTTTGAAAAATTGTATTATTTTAATTGAAAAGGATGGACATATAATAAATGTATAAAATAGCAGCTAATATATGACATAACTAATTTTATCGTTATAATTTGGAAATGAATACTTTTTTAATAGTTGATGTGGAAAACGAGGAAAACGAGGAAGGCCAAAGAAATCAACAACTCAGGTGAAAAAACCAAGAAAAAATTAATCATTTTTATTTTCTTATATTTTATCTAAATTAATTTTTTTGTTAGGCAATTAATTCATTTTGTCATTTAAATAAATATTTTTGTCACTAAAATTAGTTTATTTTGTTTATAGGTTTTATTTTGTCAGTGCAAAATTATTAAATAGTCATCTCAACAAATATATTTGTCAGCCGTTTAGTTTTTTTGTCAGAACAATTAGTTTTTTATAGTCAGCTAAAATATATTAAATTAGTCACCACTTTTAGTTATTTTTGTCATTGACAAATTTTTCGCTTAAATTTTTTTATTTTAAGCCTTTATGAATTTTACTTCTTTTCATTTTTAAATTATTCGATGATTTATATTTTCATAACAAAATTTTAGCAAAAATTGTGTAATTTTACGTAAAATTAAGTAAGAAACTTTAAGTAATGTTGAAATTTTTTAAAATTTTTCATAAAAAAATTAATTCAATATTTTGAAAAAGAAGCCAATTTTACATTTTTCTTACCAAAATCCTCATTTTTTGGCCGTAAGCATTTAGCAACGATTTTACTAAAAGTTACGTATTTTAATGTAAGCTTGCTAGGCAGGAAATCTCAATGTTAAATGCGAAAGATATCAGAGTTGAATTAGCGGAGACTACTACTGAGCGTGATCTTGGTGTAATGGTGAACAACAAACTCAAATGGAATGATCAAATTAATAGCTGCATTAAAAAAGCTAACAACATGCTTGGTATGCTCAAGAAAACATTTATGTATTGGGATGCTCAGTCGTTTTTGCAGCTTTGAACAAGTACAAAGACAAGCAACGAAGCTTGTTCCACAAATAAAAAGTTTGAATTATGAGTCAAGACTAGCTAATTTGGGATTAGAAACTCTAAAAGAAAGGCGAGAGCGTGGAGATCTCATTCAATTTTATAAAATTAAATAAAAAAATTGAAAAGTCTACTATATAGTCTTCCTGCTTTGTCAATTTAGTTTAACTAAACTTGAAGAATATTAACTATTATTATATCTTCATAAAAATTATAAAAAATTAATTTTTAATGTTATTTTACCAAAATTAACACATAATTAAAGAAACTTTGGCCCTTTTTTTTTTACGGTAAAATTAGTAATTTTCCTTTTTTTACGTCAATTATTAAATTACATAAATTAACCAAAAAGGCAAGAACTGTAGCACTACTGTTAATAAAATTTTACATACCTGAATGTCAAGATTTCGAAGAGCAACAAAAAAAAGAAGAAGCTCGAACTGTCATTTTAAATGAAAAAAATTTACTTACTTTTTTGAATATTGAATGAATCTTGTTGCATTCAGTTTGCTTTGATCCAAAATTTTATTTTATTTTGAAAATAAAATATTTATAAATATCTAAAATAATAAAATTTTAATTTAGAAATTTTATTTCATTAATTAAAAAAACATGATAGAACACCACTTTCTTCTTTAATTTGAATTTCCTAAAAAATTATTTGACTTACTGAAAAGGATGACCATAGGAAAATTATTTTTTAAATTGATATAAATGACAAAATTTTAAACTAAAACGATTTACAATAATGCGTTTTTATTACTCATCTCTAATTTACATGATAATGATTTATTTTCTAGCTCGACTTATCTCAAACTCATCAAATATTTTTTAGTGTCATACTTTTAATTTAATCTTAGAAAAACATTTTTAAATATCTGCATTATTAACAACGTGAATCATAATTGTTATAAATGAGTCATGATCCTTTATTTAGTAGAATATATAGTCGGCAAATTCTGAAAATCAAAACACACTTTCTAAACCCAAACTAATCTACTTTATAAACTAAGTTTTTAAATGAATTTCTATAGATTTTGAAAATATCTATAAAAGCTATTTGAGAGAAGTTTTTGTGTTCAGAAGCCGCTTGAAAACGTTGCCTAAGCAAGAATTCTGTACTGGGTGGTTTTTCGAAATTAAGATTATTTGCGATCATGGTTGTGTAAGAAAAAGCATCCCAGAAGCTATGCGTTTGAAGCCATTATGCAATGGAATTAAAATTCATTTAAATTCAGATTTGCGTTGGAATTGAAATTTAATAATTTTATGATTATCTAAATAATTTATTTTTTTTGTTACTTGCAGCATATTTCTCTTTTTATATTATTTTAAATTATTATGAATTAAGATTTTTTATTAATAATTTAAGTAAATATACCAAAATTTTCAAAATTTAACAAAGGTGAAAAAATGTAAATTTACTTGGTTTAACCCAATTTTACTAATTATTTTTAACTTTTGTCTCTTTGAAATAAAAACAAATAATAAAATTGATTTAAAAAATATGTGAGCCTTGTGTTTAAAAAAGTTCTGGTCAAAAAATGGCAATTTGAAGTTCATGATCATTGTTACATTATCAAAACTTAATTAATTAAAAATTCAAAAAAATAATGAAATAAGCTTTTTATATTTCTTTTTTTAATTAAACATTAAATATAGAATTGTGAATAATGGAATAAAGAACAAAAACAAAAATTTTAAAATGAATTAACTTTTTTTTATATGGGTTTAAAAATTGTTCTGCAAAATGTATCAGCTGATACAAACTTTGTACATCCAAATTTTGTCTCTGCGAAAACTCTGCAAGTCTGCAAAGCACTAAATGTATTAGAAAATCATTAAAATTAATTGAATCACTTATTCACAGTGCCATTAAATATTAATATTTTAAATTAAATTTTTTAAAATATCTAATTTTTTTTTAAATATTTTAAATTAAAAAACAAATATTTTTTTGTCTTATTTGATCGCTAATTGTTTCTCTAAAATTTTTATTTGAAAACTTTAAAGACAATAAAAATCCACATTTATTAATCCAAATTATGGCTGAAACAAACGCTTCAAATGATATTTTAATATTGATCAAAATATATACATCGCCTACAAGGCGTTCATTGAATAAATAAATAATATTAAAGCGAAGAAAAATTAAATTTTGTATTTTGAAATTTCAAAATATTGATTAATATTTAATTTTTACTTCAGATAAAAATTAATAAAATTTTAATTCTAGTTAAACATTGAACGAATTATGTTTAATAAAGTTTAGTCATTTATTATATTATAGCTTTTTTTTTAAACTGAATTTTTAAATTTTCATTTTACCATGAACTTCATTTTGCCCGCAAAATTTCTGAAAAAATGCTAATTTAAAATGACAGTGATATAGATTCTTTGCTCGGATCAATAGTAAGATCTGATTCTAATTTAAAGAAAAATTATATGAATTTATTTTTGGAAATGACGAAGATAAGACTGAGTCAGTAGGTTTATTTATATCAGCTTCGATATTTAATTATTAATACTTCCAGACCATAATAAAATTTAATGACATCTTAAATAAAATTAATTCAATCTAATGATAAATGAAATACATAAAATTGAGCACTTTTTTAAAACTCCTATGGCATTATAAAAAAATTAATAATTTAAAATTTTATTTTGAAAAATTAAAAAAAAACCTTTAAAATCAATTCTTTTATTAATTTTTAAATTTTGACTTCTCAACACAAAACAATCTAAATATTATTAGTTCTTTTTTCAGTCAGGAATAAAAAAAAATTATTAATGAATTTACAAATCGAATGGTATTCCTTTTAATTTTTAAATTTCGCTGGATTTTTTTTTAAAAATACTTAATCATGTTAAAATGAGAGTTAATAAAGTTTATATTATTATTATTTTTTAAATGTAAAAAATATTGCCATACCCATCAATTTAGAAAAACCAATTAGAAAATAAAAAATTAAAATTGGTGAATCTTTGAATACAGTAAAATTAATTTTTAATTAGTATATAACAAAATTTATTATAATAGCAATAGATTTTTTCTTTTAATTTCCATAATTAAGCAAGAATATCCACAATTTGATAGTCGGATTTTGTTCGAAAATCGTCTAGCCTGTGTCTGATTTATTAAAAACTAATACTCTAAAAAAATTTTATTTCCTTTCATTCTTTTAAATTTTCGTTTTGAAAATAACCTCTATTAAAATATTTAAAAAAAAGATATCTATTCAGTAAAATTGATTTGAATCAACTGGACTAATTTAAAAATAATGTAATTAATACTAAAAAAAATTTTAAAAGACAAACTTTTTTCAAAAAATATATAAATGTGATTGTAACTATGAAATTTTATCAAAAATTACTTATCCGCGAATTTTTAATAGATGTTTAAAAAATAAAAAAAAGTTAAAATTTAATTTTATTACTTTTTTTATAATATTTATTTTGTAAAATCTTATTTTTCAGCAAATAAATAATTGATTCGCTGAAATATCTAACTTGTCAAACTTTTCTTGTATTTTAGTAAGTTTATTAAGAATCATTTAGAGCAAAATTTTAAACTCAAAAACAAGTAGGTCTATTCAAAATAGGAACTGGATTTTAAAGCTCATGAGTTAATTTCTATTTCATATTCAATGAAATTATTTTTATGTAATCATATAATCTAAAATAATTTTGTTTTAAAGAAAAAATGTAAAGGAAAAATATTTGTAACCTAAGGATAAAAATCAAATCAACCCAAAGCTTTGTTCAAGAAAATACAAAAAATTTATACTTTCGCAACTATTTGTCTAAATTATTAAGTATTTTTTTATGTAATAAGAGGCAAATGCTTGCTTAAACATAATCCATTCAATTAATTTCACTTTTCAAAACATCTAAAAATAATTAACCCAATTTTATGTAAAATAACGTAAAGTATTAATTTTTAAGTTTAAAATAAACTGGGTTAAAAAATTTTTAATTTAAATTATAATTATTTTTGTTATCAATTTTTTTTAATGGTCGTATAGTTTTGAGAAATTGTCTATAAAATAATAAATAAGAACAGAATAAGATGATAAAAAATGGAATGATTTTTTTTTATATTAAAAGTTTTTGTGTTAATGCAATTTTGTGCAACAAAGTTGCATCAAATTTCAAGGTCTGCTAACCTTGAGCAAAATTTCTGCAAAATGCACTACGCATAAATATTTTGAAATGTAAATTCGGATAAATTTGTAGAGTTTAGAAGACTTTTACTCTATAGGACTTCTTTTACTTTTTTATACGATTTTTCACCTAAAAAAATAACACTTGACGTAATCTTAGCTAAATTATTTTTTAATGATTTGTAAGGAAATGTATTGTGTGATGATGCAAAATTAATCATTTGATATAAAATAAATCAAAATATTTTTTATTTATTTATTGTATTGCTTCAAAAAATAGAAAGAATGATTTTGTTTACACACATTAGGTTAAACTTTAACTATATCACCCAAACACTTGAAAGTCCAGTTTTTTTATACCATTAAAGCCCGGTTGGGTCAATCGACCCAACAATGTTTTTTATCAGTTATTCAGGCAAAAATTATCAAATTTAATTAATTCTTTTTTTGCTTTTAGTCAAATTGTTTCAAAAATTGTAAAAATTATTAAATATTTAAATTTTTCTAAAAATTATTATTAATTTTTTAGTCCAATTCGATATTTTAAATTAAAAATTGCAAAAAAAGTCAAAAAATTAGAATATAAATGATAAAAATGATTAAAAATATGTAATTTTTGAAATTTAATTTTCACTATTCTCAGAACACTTTTTGCAAACATATTTCGGGTTTCAAAAGAGATTCCACAGATTGGTAATTTAAAATTATGACAACATAATGTTGATTTGTTTTCATTTGTAATTTGGTATTTTTTTATTTGGTCATTATTTTAGGAGCTGCAGATTCAGGTGTTGCATTCAGAATAGTCGAAATCTTCATCTAAATCGCTATCAAATAAGACCTCATCATCATCCGCTCCAGAAAAACTTGACTCATTCGCAGCATCAGAATCTTCCTCGTTTATGTCTCTGAGGGTCGCCAGAGCGGCCAAAGCAGCAGTTCTTTTTTGCATCAAAAATAATCAAAAATTATGCAATTTTAAATGTATATTTTTTTTTATTTCAATTTAATCGCTTGCAAAATAGCTTGAATATAGGATAAAAACTATGTCGGGTCGATCCGATCGGGCCTTTATGTAATAAATGAAATTTCTTTTGAAAACAAATCCGGGCTTTTTTTAATTGTTCCAAAATTTTGCTTGGTTCAATTTTTATTGAGGTTTAAAATCTTAAATCGGGTCCTAACCCTAACCTATTTTAACTAAAATAACTTTTCTAAGGTTAATTCTTGGTATCATTATCACCAGTGATCTCAAACCGGGTGAGCAAGCTAAACAAGCGGCAGCAAGAGCAACGATGATGGCATGTCGCATCAAGAACACTTTCAACTATTTCTCACAGTACTTGGTCAATTTGCTCTATAAATCGTTTGTTCGACCTCACCTTGATTTTGCGGTAGCAGCCTGGAACTCGTAACGACGTGGTGACATTGACGAACTCGAAAAGGTCCAGAGGAGGTTCTTCAAGCTTGTACCAGAACTCAAATCGAAGCCGTACGTGGAGAGAAGAGAGGCTCTCGGTTGGACGACAATTGAAGACCGACGTAGGCGCGGCGATCTCATTCAGCTCTATAAGATTCAGCATGGACACGACCGAGTACACTTCACAAATGGTATCCAAATGTTGGCATCAAATGGACTGTCTGTCACAACTTTTTCGTTAATCGTACAGCCGGATACTGGAATGCACTTAATCTAGAGACCAGGATTACCATAAACACCAACGAAATTAAAAACAAAATAGACAAGTTACTCAAATCTTATTAAACATACTTAACTTTATTTTTATATTGCTAATAAATTCACTTATGTTTGTAAAAATTTACAAAAATTTACGTAAAACACAATTATATAGCTTCACTAAAAAACAAAAAAATAATTTTTTTGGCACCTTTTTCGGATTTTAAATTTTTACGTAAAAATTTTGAAACTTTACATAAAATTACTAGGTAAATTACTCTTTTTTACGTAACTATACAAAATTTTACATCAGAATCACTATAAATGTCATTACTGTAAATAATAATTTGGTCAAAAAATTGACCTTTCGTTAAAAATTATACTTTAACCGAATTTTTACTTAGTAAATTATATTTTACTTTTATCCGAATCAATCTCAAGTAGAATTGGGAAAATTTCATCTCAAATATTGAATTAAAAATTTGGTAATAAAGTTTTTTTTTTTAAACTTAACAATAATTCGAATTTCAGATAAAAAGTTCAAATTTTTTACTTTGAAGTCAATTTTATTCACCTAATTCAGTAATGTTTAGTAAAAAATAATCTTAAATATTTAAAAAGCTTATATAGATTCTTTTTTTTTGATCTCTTAAAAAAACTTAAATTAAATTCAAGATATCCAAAACTTTAATCTAAAAAAAATATTTTCTCAACTCATTAATAAAATAGATTTTTAGATTTAAATTTATAAAATGATTTTTTAGAATTTATTTTGAAATTTTGTTTTTGTATCTAGTATTAAAAATTAATTTAAAAATGAATTTCAAACATTTAATTCCAAATAAGTAATAAAATGAAGAGATCGAACAAATATTTTTGAAATAAAAAATTTTAATTTATGTTTTAAATCTTCATAACATGTAAAGCATGTAACATTAAAATTATTTAGATAAATTTAAAGATTAATTTTATTATTGAGAGATTTACTCTTTGAATTGAAATGATATTTTGAATTGACCATTAACTTTAAGATTACAATAAATAAGAATAATATATAATTTTTTAAAAATTTCAATTTAATCAATGAATACCTGGGTCTGAAAGAACTAGATTTTTTTAAAGAGTAAGTTATTTTTATACCCCTGAGTATAGAATATATTTAAATAAATTCAAAGATTAATTTTATTATTTAAAGATTTACTCTTTGAATTGAAATAATATTTTGAATTACTCATTTACTTGGCACAAGTTCTATTATTTTTGACTAAAACAATAAAACACAATTTTTGAGTTTTTTTTTTGATCGACCCGGCTATCAGATAACAGACATTCTAAACAAAAATAAATTTAAAAATTAAAAAAAAATTTTTTTATTTTAATAGCATGAAAAATAAAGGAACTGATATAGAAAAAAAAATTCATTTAGGTATTCACTTTCACATAAATTATGAGGTTTAAATGAGACTTATCATTTGAATTTAAAAGGTATCAGTGATTTGTATTTAAATTTCAGCTGACTTTACAAAAATAGTCTTCTATGAAATCCTGAATAATAATTTATAAAATTTTGTTTAGTCAGCTTTGGATATTTATTTTAGTGTTGAAAAAAAATTCGCTGCGAACAGGATTTGAACCTGTGCGGGTAACCCCATCTGATTTCGAGTCAGACGCCTTAACCACTCGGCCATCGCAGCTCGTCTACTTTTACAATCTTAACTGTATTTTAAATTTTTTTCTCAATCAATTATTTTTTAAGAAAAAAAGTGCCGAAACTCGGGATCGAACCAAGGACCTTTAGATCTTCAGTCTAACGCTCTCCCAACTGAGCTATTTCGGCCATTAGGTATTTATGAAAATTCCAATTAAATAAATAAATACTTTTTAAATCAAGCATCATAAGTTTTTTGGTTAATTTTTTTAATTAATCATAAATTTAAATCAACAACAGTTGTTTAGCAAATTTTATTTTTGTTAGTTTAAATGATTGATAATTAAAACGAGTTATTCAGTGTCACATTTTAGAAAATTAAAATATGATGCCAAAAAATAAAATATAAAAACAACATATAATTTAATTCAAAAAATAGTCAGTAAAATTTTTTTGATATGGAATTATTCCCATTATATTCCAAGCTTAATTCAAGTTAACTTAATTGTTGAGCTGCGATGGCCGAGTGGTTAAGGCGTCTGACTCGAAATCAGATGGGGTTACCCGCACAGGTTCAAATCCTGTTCGCAGCGAATTTTTTTTCAAGATTAAAATTATTAATTTTTAGCTTAATTTTTCTAGTTCGATAATGTTAAATTTATAAAGATCTAAAGATATAATTTTTTAAATACATTTTTTTCAAAATAAAATAAATCATTATAGATTTATCTTATTTAATTGATTTTTTTTTAAAATATTTTTATGTCAACTAATGGTTTTTAGAATAAAAAACTCAATTTTGGAGAATTGATGCTTTAAAGAAAAAATAAAACTTTTTAAGAATTTAATATAAAAGGTTAAACTAGCTCTGAAAATTTATCGTTAATTAATAAAAAAGACAAATATTTATTTCCTTTAAGGAGTTTTTATCTATTTTGGCAAATCGAAGTTTCAGCTTTAATTTTAAGATCAAAACGATCATTCAAAATTTTAAAACACTAAGAGACTGAGAAGTTATTTCATTTGACTCAGTAAAATTAAAGAAAACTTAATTAAATTTTTTTAAATGACAAATCAAATCTTAAGTGTGATAAATTTGTAGGATATTAAATTTCTTTAATTTTAGCTCTTCATTTTATTTAATATAAAAAAGAAAGAAGTAAGCTATTCACTTAAAAAAAAAGATTTTTTTTAAGATTATGTTGAGGGTTTGTCTCGGGTTTGTTACCTGCTTCAGGTTATGGGGGTTTGAAATAAAGAATCTGTTGTTAGACCTTTAGGTCTAAGTTTATTTAACAAAACGTGTTTTTTAAGTTTTTAGGAGAAATAAAGTGAAGGGATTATAACAAAAAAGTTGAATAACTTTTTCTTAATTTCATTGTATAATTGTGAAATAAATTTAGTTATTATTGGAAATAAAAACAATTTTTTATTCTTAAAAATGTAAAAAAACAAGTTTTTTCTAAAATTAAAATAATTTTTTCTTTTTTCTCTTTTTATTAATTAAAAAAGTGTATCTATCGGTCTATCTAGATCCTGAAGAAGGCCTATCCGTCGAAACGCATTAATTATAATTTTAGTTTTAGTATTAAATTATTAAATTATAAAACACAAGAAAAATTCGAAAAATTTATTTCGAAAATTCAAAAGCTTGTTTAATTCCAGAACAAAAAAATATCTTCATGAAAAAAGTTGCCATTTTTTGTTGTCGATCAAAGAAATGCTTTGTCAAAAGATTTGATGAATCATTTTGAAAGAGAGTTTTTATATTCAAAAAATATTTATTGTTGTCATAAAAATATGTTTTTTTGCAATTTAGATTTTTTTTAACTTGGACCATAAATGGAACAGAATGACTCTATCCGGCAACTTAAAACTCAATCGATTCATTAATATTTAATAAAAATTTCAAATTAAACTTGATTTTGATTAAACTTGATCATTTGTTTCTTAAAATTTAAGTGACGTAATTTAATATTGTTAAACTTAATTTGAATATTTTAGCCACTTTTTCATTTATCGAAATCTTCATTTTTCTATAAACAGAAAACCTTATAAAAAGCTATTAAAACTAAAATGAGATAATTTTTTAGTGATCAAAAAATTTTTAATTTCAAAATTTTGTTTTATTTAAAGATTTTTTAAGTCTCTAAAAAACAGCCTTTTTCGATTTTTAAAACAAAGTTTAAAAAAAAATTTTTAATTTATGTTTCGTTGAGATTCATAATTTAATATCCTTTTATATTTTCATAAATTCACTTCAAACGGTACAGAACACCGAACATTTGAGAGCTTGCTAACGGGTTTTTTGGCAGCTTCTACGGTCACATCTACCGATGAAATAATATTTATGTGAATTTAAATTTTAAATAATTATTATTATTTATTATTTATGTTCAATTTACGCCAATTTTTTTTAAATTATTTTTATTTAAATTATTTTTCTATTCCAAAGTTGAATTAAAATTTTCATTAAATTCAACACCAATTAATATTTTTAAATTGCTTATATAGAAAAAAAAATTTGCTGATAAGAAAATAATTTAAGTGATCATTTTTGATCAAATAAATTCGAATAAAGAAAAAAGACATTTTAATTCAAACATTATTTCAATAAATTCTTTTTCGTATTTTCGTTCATTAAATGGTTTTTGAATCGGAAAAATATTTTAAATCTTATTGATTTTTTTAATTAAAAAAGAAATTTAATTTAAGTTTAAAATTTTTAAAATTTAAATTGGACTTTAAATTTTATTCTAGATTTAAATTTTAATATATTGAATTTAATTTACAACGCTAGTGTTTAGTTTTAATTTTTCTAAAAAATGCAAATATTTATATTAGTAGAATTTCTATTGAATTTCACAATGCCGTATGTTTTTTTTTATTATTCCTTTTATGATGTGCCAGGGCAAACCAGTCAAAGGGTGTTGTGAATTTTAAATACAAATTGAACAAAAATTTTTCATTTTTTGATAGATTAAAATTAAAGTTAATAAAAAATATTAGAAAAATACTGCATATTAAAATTTTTATTTTCTTTTTTCAAGTAAATAAAATCAATAATCTATTTATATGTTATTAATTTTTTGTCTTTTTTAACATGAGAAAAATTATTTTAGATACAAAAGAATCAACAAAGTATGTTGCACTATGTTGGAGTATTTTTTTGATATTTTTTATTAACTTTAATTTTAATTTATGAAAAAATGAAGAATTTTTGTTCAATTTGTATTTGAAAATTCACAATACCCTAAATAAGAGCTTAGGAATTCATCCCCTAAATTATTTTCAAAATAATTAAATAAACCAAGGTAAAATTTTTGTGATGATATAATGGATAAATGAAGCATAGAATTTAATTATCAATAGAAGTGTTTCAATTCTTAAAGGGATACTAAATATTCTAATTATTCGCATATTTTGTATTTCAATAAATCAATAGCTTTGGATTATTCAATTTTTTTAATTGAAAACTGATAGAAAAGCAGGCACTTGGGCCACAAGCTCTCAATCAAAAATTCACTCTCCGTCCAAAAATGATTGCTCTTAGTATTTCCGCAATTTAAGCTTTTGAAGCAATTGGATTATTTGCTTAATAGCGTGTTAATTTTAGCTATTTAATTTGAATCATTTTAAAAAGAAGTCGTCTGATGCTCTAAAATATTTTCCAAATTTTAAAATGATTTTAACTAAAACAACTACGCTAAAAATTGATTTTCCAAAATTTTTTTTTATACGCAATATTTTGATTTTTTTAAAGAAAAATTTTTTTTTAATTATTTAAATTTTTTTAGAATTTTCAAAATAAAAATTAAAAGTGATTTTTTTTCCAATTTTTGTCAGTAAAAGATTAAAACAAAGGATTTGGTAAAAGTCTAGTAAAGTAATTTAAAAAAAGAAGGAATTATTAAAAAGTACTTCTATATTTAATATCATTTAAGCTTATTTTACTAATCGGCTCAATTTTAAATATAAGATTTTAGTTCAAAAACTATTAGTAATTAAAACTTTGAAAAGAAATATGTAGAAATATTATTTGATGATTAGTAAAGTGGAAACAAGAAGTAAATAATTTTAGAAAATTTTCTCATGGTTTATTTTAAAATTTGAAGAAAAATATTTTCAAATGAATTCTAAGAGAATTTGAGATGGATTATTCATTAAGTTGAATGAGCTGCGATGGCCGAGTGGTTAAGGCGTCTGACTCGAAATCAGATGGGGTTACCCGCACAGGTTCAAATCCTGTTCGCAGCGAATTTTTTTTCAACACTAAAATTAATATCCAAAGCTGACTAAACAAAATTTTATAAATTATTATTCAGGATTTCATAGAAGACTATTTTTGTAAAGTCAGCTGAAATTTAAATACACATCACTGATACCTTTTAAATTCAAATGATAAGTCTCATTTAAACCTCATAATTTATGTGAAAGTGAATACCTAAATAAATTTTTTTTCTATATCAGTTCCTTTATTTTTCATGCTATTAAAATAAAAAAAAATTTTTTAATTTATTTTTGTTTAGAATGTCTGTTATCTGATAGCCGGGTCGATCAAAAAAAAAAAACTCAAAAATCGTGTTTTATTGTTTTAGTCAAAAATAATAAAACTTGTGTCAAGTAAATGGGTAATTCATAATGAATTTGGTTAAAATCACAAACTCAATTTGCAGTGATGCTGGTTCGAAATCTTGTTCGCTGCACATTCAGCGAAACCAGGTGATTAAAAAACTGGTTGATAAGCTTATTGATTTTCTGAATGATGAGCAAATGTTTGTAATGGTAATTTGGGGACCATCTCAATGTGGCAAAACCTATTTGCTCACTACAATATTAGACCACATTACACCTTTTGAACAATCTAAAGATTATTTGAGTATAAATAATCAATCAGTTAGCAGAATCAGAAACAAATTGAACAATTGCGCTAACAATCAATTTTTACTTATTCATAACTTAAAAAATACTCAAAATTTCCAATCTTTGGTCAAATTTGTGCACAAAAAGAGACAGAAATCCATTTTTATCCTCAGCAATAAACAATACATGCTCAATCGGAAAATAATGAAAAAATCTCAATGTGTCCTATTCCCAGTCAACCACCTGAGTCCAGATGAAATGAAACAAAATTTAAATCAAGTAAATTCAATTCAAATAAACAAGTCTACTTGGATGAGCAAAGATAATTTTTTGAAAAATTTCTACAATTTGCTAAAAAAGCCCAAATATTTCAAAAAGGTGAAGCAGCACTGGCAACCTGAGAACATAAGCCAAGAATGCAGTGAAAATGTTGTTTATGATCAAATGGCTGCAGTCTATTCACTCAATTCTTTTATTTATTCATTTAAATCATTTGCACTACTCCTCGACTTCAATATTGATGCAAGTATTGATGAAAATATTGGTGTCAATATTGATGTCGATAGTATCATTCAAAAACTAGCAAAACTAAATGATCAATTCAAACCAGTGGTTCTAAATAAACTGTTGAGTGATTTATTCAACGAGAAAAAAATTTGTGACATTAAATCAGGCTGTTTTGTGATCAAAGTGAATAGATATGACACAGAACTGAGCCCGTTTGTACTCTCTCGCATCAAATGTCTCAATTTAAAGTGCATATTTCTGGTCAATGATGCCAGCCTTTTCCTCAAGTACAAATATTTGTTTGACTTTAAATTCAAGCTTAGTTCTTTGAGTTCAAATGATGTGCTGATGGTATCGATTGGACACATTGATTTCCCGGCTATTGACTATGTCAAGTCTGCAAAAACAAATCTTGACCAAACAATCCAAAATTTATTTAGTCATGTGTTTGTAGAGGGCCGTGTTCCCTCCATTCAAAATAGACCAAATGTGCTAAATATTGATCTTGAAAAAGAGAATACCATTTTCTCTAAAGGATCAATGTCTAAATTAATTTATAAATATTTAATCAAGAGGAAAACATTGATTGTAATTGTTCGAAATTTTAGCAATTTAAATCAAATTTCCATAATTCAAAAGTGTATTGAATTGAAAGCTAAATTAATTGTCCAAGTTGAACCAACTTTTAGGTAAGTAACTTCCCAATTATATTTTCTATTTTGAACAAATAAATTTACGCTTTAACTTTTTCATTCATTTTTTAAAATTTTACTAAAATTATTTTTGTTGTATCTGTTTAAAAATGGGTGAGGGGTAAAGTCAAACATTAATTTTTTAAATTCAAAAATGACGAAAAAAAATTTCGTCAACTGAAAAAGTAAAAAAAAAATGCTCTCAAATCAAATCTGGGAATATCAAACAAAAAATGATCTAAAATTTTAAAATTAAAAGATTTTTTTGAAAAATCAATATAATAGATTAGTAATAATAAAATATATTTTCTGCATTTGCAGTCTTAGTAATTCTCGATGACTAATTCAAAGAAAATATCTCATTTCAAATTTTAAATGAATTTTGTAAGAATCTGGCTTTTATTCAAACTTTTTAAAATTTTTTGGATTTAGAATTTGAAGGAGCTTTTTCATGATTTAGATAAACTAATAAAAATATATAATAAAGGTATGAACCAGTCAATACTACAATATTTTAAATATAGAAAATAATTCCATTCATTCATTTTTCCTATACGTATCAATAAAGGTGATTTTTAAACCTTATTTTTGTTCCTTGGCAGATAGAAATGAAAAACTATTCAATTGTTCGATCAGTTTGGTTATTATCAATATTATGTTTGTCAATAGTTTTTTTTAGTTTTTCACTCATTATTTGTATTCTTTTAAATGAGAACAAAAAATACAAAACTTGATAATTTTAAAGAATATAAAAAGGAAAAAAAAAGACCGGAGGGAGTTGAATAAAACATAAAAAAAGTGAATCTAAAAAAATAAAACATAAACAAAAAAAAATATTTTTAATTTTGCTTAAGAGAGAATTGAAACATAAAATTTGAAATAATTTCTATTTTCAGTTACTAAAACATATACTATCTTTTATTTTTTTTAAAACAGTGACTAAAACATAAATAATATTGAAATTCAAATAAATGTTTTGTTTGTCCCGATAATATCTTATATGTTTTTGTAACTCTTTCGTAAAATTTTAGAAAATATTGTAATTTTTTTTTTATGTTTTATTCACTGGAATTAAAAATTGATTTATGTTTTTATTCACAGACTTTGAAAATAAAATTTTCTTTATGTGACGTTCTCTTTTTATATGTTTTATTAACATTTTTTATGTTTTACTCAACTCCATCAAAAAAGACCATAAACAGCTATATATTTTTCGATTTTTAAAAAAACAGATATATTAATCCAAATTAAAGTAAAACTTAATTAAAAAAATTATCGCCGATTTATAGAAATATTTTATCAATTTATATTTAAGTATTCGCTATGATTATTTTACGTAAAGTTACGTAAATTATCGTTTTTTTAAGAAAACTTAAAAAAGTAAAAAAAAACAATTTTTGCCTAAAGATGTAATTGCATTTATTAAAGCAAAAATATGAAAATTCCGGTAATTTTACGTAAATTTACTTATTTTACTAAAGATTCTAAAAAGACCAAAATAGCTCCTGTTTATCTAATTTTCTAATTTTTTTCTAAATATTCATTTTTATAAATTTTTCAGCTTTTTATATCTAAAAAAATTAATCGAAATTTTGTCAAATTTTTGGATGCAAATTTACGTAAAATCATGATGGCATAGCACTTATGTATATTATATTATTAATTATCTATTAATAGATTATGACAGCAAAATTTTATGATGTTAAAATTTTAGATCAATTTTTGTTTGACTTTACCTCAGTTTTGTTTTATATTCCAAAAAAAAAAGCATTTTTTTTCTCTTGTTTGTCTTTCACAGATTAATGTTTGAAATTAATATTTTCTCTTTAAAAAAATATACAGAAGTAAATTTTTAAAAAGTTTTTTTAATTTTTATCAAACAATTTAAAAAAATGGAAGTTAAAATTAGTTTGTTAGTCAACTCGGCTAAAGTTGACTTTTTTTCTGCTAAGCCACTAAAATTTTCAAAAAATCAAGTAAAGACGGCTAAGTCGAATATTTTCATTTAAAAAAAAAATTTTGTACAAAATCATTTATTCATTTATCTTTATGAGCAATTCATATTTTCATAGTTCATATAAAATGGTCAAATTTTTAATTTGTGTTTTATTTAAAATGAATCCAATTTTACTATTCAATCTATTAATTTAAATCTCTTTCATAAAAAAATTTAACTAAAAATTTTAAATTTATAAAATTTTGTTTTCAAATCTGTTTAAGTACAAACAGGAAATATTTCCTGCTTTTGCAGTCTTATTAAAAATAATAATAGTAATTCCCAATGAATTAAGACTTGAGAGTTTTTCTTAGGCAGAAAGAAATGAAAAATTATTCAAATATTTTGAATTAATTTTGTATACAAAAAATATTTTGGCACAGTATTTTGAATATTATGTTTGTTAGTATATTTTGTATTCTTTCTCATTCATTATTTGCATTCAATTTGAAGTTATTTATCAGATGTAAATTTCAAGTTACCATTAGAATCAAAAAAAAAAATTAATTTGAGTCAATTTTTTATTTATATAAAACTGAACTTTACAAAACGTTATTTGTTTATTTAATTTATTTAATCGGTAAACAATCATTTTAATTTAACTCAAAACAAAAAGTCAAAATTAAAAATTGATAATTATTTTAATATTTTGATGTAAAAATTAAACTTAAGTTCGCTCTAATTTTTATGGCATCAAATACATTCTCCAGTATATTTAATCACTAGTTTCACTGTTATATTTAAATGAACTAAAATAATCAGAAACACACTATAAATAATATTGTTATTCTATAATATTCTTTTACTTGCACTAAAATAGTCTTTTATAGTGACTGAATCAGAATTTTTTAGTGTGTATTTGAGTGTGCTTTAGAGCAAATATTTTTGCTCCAGCACGCGCATCTAGTTTTATTTTTATTCTAAACTTGCAATTAGTTTGTTGTTTAAATTGAAATACATGCCTTTATTAATCCAGAGGTAAAACATTTTAAGTTTAAATAAAAACCAAAAATAAAATTAATTTGATAATTTTTTTGTTGAAATATTTATTTAATTTAAGGTACAAACAAAAATTGGTAATGCATCTGGGAAATAATGTTGTGCATTTGAAGCAGCATCAAGCGGAAATAGATAAAAGTTTAAACTCTGAATTGATTTTATTATTGGAAAAATGCCAAAGATTTGCTTCTTCTTACTGTACAAATGTTTATTTATATTATTATTTTGAACTGAAGCGAATAGAACAAATTGCATTTGTAAAGTATTTTAATTTAGATATTCAAATAGAAAAGGATGAAAAATTAGATAATTCAATTCGCTCATTATCTAGCTTAATTAAAGGAATAGATAACGACAAGATTGAATTCTTGGATCCTAAATTCGAAATTTACTTTACTGCTTTGTTTATCATAAGAGAACTAAATAGTGATAGGCAATGTACTCAAGAATGGATACGTTCTTTAATTCTCAAATATCGATACTACAAAAAATTCGCTCCACTATGGCACTTTATTTCCGAGGCTCTCTCAAATGAAAATTCCTATTTTAGATCACTAAACTTGAATCAAGAAAAACTACTCATCGATTATTGGAAAATAATCCTCAGCTGTTCAAACAAAGATTTAATCGGTGTTTATCACAATCATTTTTTGCAGCGTTGTCTTGATCGGTCAAACTTGGAGCACCCTTTTTTCTGCATCGCACACAAAAAAAAAAGAGAAAATATTCAGAGTTCTTGTTTTGAGTCGAAGGAACTTGTAAATGAATCCAGTGAGCATTTTGAATTCGACAATGTTAACAATGGATTAAAACATTCTGTAGAGTTTCTCAAAGTAAATTGTTACGAAAAAAAGCCGATTTATGTGCGCAAATTTAATTTAATGTGTCAGAGTTTAATTTCGTTTGCCAAAAAAAACGGTCGACAATTGTTCAAATTTTATCAATGTTGTCTTGATAACCATTTTGGCTACGTTCTTTTGACATCAAGTCTAATTAAAGAACATCTTTTGGATCTCATAAGCCAACTTGGACTTGAGGATTCGTCAATTATGTCCGAATGTTGTGTTTTATTGCACAGTTTTATGATCAAAAGCAATGGATCAAGAATAAAGTTTGTTTCTGCAAGATCGTTAGCAACTCTAAAAAAAGAATTGGATAACACAGTACTTGATGTTTTGATTGAAAACTATCTTTTAAGAAAGGACTATTGGTATCATATACCAGATTTGATTGGAAAATCTTGCATTTCAAGTTCTAAGCTAATAGAAAAAGTATTTATTTTAATTAATGAAAATAAAGACTTAGATTTGATCAAAGCACTTTTTTCTCTTTTGTCAAATTCATCTAAATACAAGAATGAAATTTTAGAGTTCAAAATAGATTTAAATAGTTTATCAAACACTCTTAAGGCATATTATTTTGATTTGCATTTCAACTTTGCGTCTTACATTTATTTAAATGAATTAATTGATTTGGTTTTCATCGAGAACAGTGATCTTATTTTCAGACTTCACAACTATGTTACTAAATTAAATTCAAGATTTGAGTTGAATAGGAGATTGGACTTTTTGTTCAAACAAGATCGTTTTGTTTCGAAATTGGAATATTTTATTCAGTACAACTTTTTTCAAGTAGAATCATGCTCCAGCTTATTCAAGCTTTTAAAAGTTAATGACTTGAATGAATTTGTAAAGTTATTGATAAAACATGATCAATTAGACTCAAATTTAAACCATGTTACTGACTATTTGTCTCATTTAATTGTGAATGCAGACAACTCATCGAACGTTGAATTGATAGTAGACTATGTGATGTCCACATTAAGATTAATTGTAAATGAAAAGAAGACAAACAGCTTAATTGTAGATTTGATAAAGTTGATTATAACTAAATTTATACAAAGTAAGAATGTATTCAAATCTGTGAACAACTTGTTCATTCAAATTGTAAGAAATGTTGGAACAATACCTGAGCTCGGACTGAGCAATTTTGTTGAACTGTTGTTGTTTTATCATACAGAAGTACAGCGACATCAAAAGTGTTTTATCAAAAAAAAAAATTTGGACAAGTTAAAAGCTAATTCAGAGGAAATTGCTGGAACATTCGGTCAGATATTACGGTTTCTAGATTCGGCTGATTTTATACAGATTGTATTGGAAAAATACTGGGAGACACATACGAAAAATTATCTAAAATTTTTTGTCAAAAAGTGTGTTGCAAGCCACTTATCTGTTTCAATTGAACACGGCGAATTATTTGTTTTTGATGAAGACTTAATCTTTCATCAAATAGTACTCCACATCAAGCAATCAATTTCCTTTTTAATATTTCTATTTTTTAAGGTGAATGATGAGATTACTTTCAAAAGTGAATTCAATAAGCTTGTAATTGAAGAAACAAATCAAATTAATACAACAAAGATTATAATTTTGAACGATAAATCATTGCATCGGATCAAAAACTGTTTCAATCATTCTAGAAATATGAATGGTTACAATCAAAGTTAAATTTAATGAAAAAAGATTTTTTTCTTAAATATGTCTGTTTCTTAATTATATTAAAGAAACTTCTTTAGTTTACCCTATTTTTGGGTTATATTACAGTTTTTTTTTAAATTGTTGAAATCATCAATTATTAATTCAGAAAAACTGAATTAAATTAAAAATTAAATAAATTCGAAATGATTTTTATTTTATTTTAATTTTTGTTAAGGATCTGCTTTTTTTTAAAAAACGTGTTTCGACAGGCAAGATTAGGATCTGTTTAGGAAAAAACAATTCCCAGAATAGTATTGGTTACTAAAATTGTCAAAGTAATTTATAAATTACAATATCAAAATAGTTTAATTAGACAAATTAGAAAAATGAAAAAATTTATAGCTAAAAATTTGAAAAATATCATAATTGATTCATTTTTGTTTGAAAATGATTTTATATTCTGTAAAAAAATTTACAATAGACAAAACATGGTTTTTTGGAGCAACCCGAAATAATGTCTTTAATTTGGCAAAATAAATTGAAGATCAAACTGATTTATGATTAAATTTCAAAATCATTTTACGTATTTAAGTAAATGAATTTTAAATGAATTTTAAATGAATTTTAAATGAATTTTAAATGAATTTTAAATGAATCTATCAAAAAACGAAAATAATCAAATACATTATTTTTAGAAAATTCTTTTGCTAAATTACAGAGTTTTTACGAAAACAAGAGAATGGGTAAAATTACACGTAATTTTACGTAAGATTAAATAAACTGACGTAAACTCAGGGTGGTAGGTAAACGTAATCTTACGTATATTAAACGTAATCTTTTTTTACTCTTTTTTACGTTAATTTACGTAATTTTACCTTAAATATAGTAAATATCAGTTAGAAAATGTAATTCCTCTTTTGTTTAATATACAATATATCTCAAAAATTTAGAATCAATCGATATTTTTGAAAACTGTTTTAACATGGTTAATTAATTGAGTTTATTAATTATTTATTTTCTCGCTTCGTCTAGCAATTTTCCAAGAAATTTTGATATTTTCCATTGATTCTAAATTTTTGAGACAAATTATAAGAGGAATTACATTATCTCACGTATTTTATTTGCGGCGATGCAGCATTCAAACTTTAAAAATTATTTTTATTTTTTTTATTATTTATTTTTATTATTTTCAAGTATAAATGTAGTTATTATTTTTTTAAAAATCGGATAAAGGTGGGATTTATTTTAAAAATATTATTATAAGCTACAATTCAAGAAGTAGTTACAAGTTAGGGTCTGTTCCGTGTTTCAGCTAATACTTCTGCTTTTTTTTTCTTTCTCCCTGGTCGTCTTCCTCGTTTTTTAGACTTGGTACTGGCACTTGCCGAGCAAGAGACCGGTTGGGTCTCATGAATTTTAGAGCTTTCAACCTTGATTTGAGGAGGTGGGGGTGGAGGGTCAATTGGATTAGAGACAACGGTTTCTACTGGAGTGAGTGTACCGTATACAGGTGGTGAAAAACTTATAGAGGCCACTTTATACACCTGTTCTGGCGCCGGAAGGACTCCTATCAGTATCTCCTATCCATTTTTTAAAAATAAATGCTGAACTTATACTCAAAAATACTAAAATAAAATAGATTCCACATAAATAAATTTTAATTCGAATACCTTTTGGTTTTTATTCGTTTTTAATAATAATTTTTAATATCTTTAAACCATTAAAAGAAGCATTGAAACTTAAATTTTAAAGTTTTAAGTTTGTCGGCAGAAACCCAAAAAAATCGACTTTATGCACAAATTAACAAAAAATCTCTTTTAGGCGCATACGGATATTAGCAAGGTATTATGGTACCTATAAATTTGTTTTATTGTTAATAATTGTCTAATATAAAAGAATCAAAAATTTGGAACTGTCTCTTTGATGTTAATAAGTTGGATATAAACTAGAAAAAAAATAATAAAATAGATTTATAAACGTTTATAAGATTCTATTTTATTAATTAAAAAAAAAGTAAATCTAATCGACGGTAAAATTTAAATTAAATAAAAATTATTTTATGCACAATTTCGAATAAAACAATTGACTAGATATGAAATGATGATATGTGCAAGCTCAACGCCTAGAACACTTCTCGTGAAAAAAAAAAAAATTTATATTTTAATATTTAAACTATAATATTTATTCATTATCTTTGTTTTTGTATTTAATTATATTGGACATTATCTAAGCCGAAATTAACAGTATAAATATTGCTTTTAAAACCTTATTAATGAAAAATAAAAACTTATTCCGAAAACCAAATTCTTTATCCTCTAATAACCATTAAAATTTTTTCCTTCTATCTAATGGATTATCTATCTGTCTAATTAATTCAAACTCAATAAAATAAAATAAAATTATATTTTTCCCATTCCACATTTAAGATTCCTTAACTATAAAATCTGCATTCACAATTAAATGAGACAAAAAGTAGTCGAATTAAGTTTATTCATTTATTCAGAAGCGTCATGAATGTTCTTTCTGTTTCAGTCAAATCTGGACTGAAACAGAAAGAAATTTAGACTATAAATTGAAAAAAGCGAAATTGAAAAAAACATTGAAATAAATAAACTGAAAACTGAATTAGCAAATAAAACAGCAAACTCATCCAACATCAGTTGTCAATGGGTTCAAGCGGTAAAACAAGGATCAAAAAATTCTAAAAAACCTGCTGATCAGATAGCTGTAGCAAATGCGACCATCGGCGATATGAATGAAAGAATGAGAAGTATAAAAAATGTGATTATTTATGGTGTGCCAAAATCAATAAAGATATTTTAACAGACAAAAGAGCTGAAGATGAAGGAAAAATCAAAGAAATTCTGACGACTATTAGAAAAAGTAATGTCAAGCCAGCGTATTCGAGACGTTTAGGATCTAAAGACCAATGTTAACCAGGTCCAATTCTAGGAGAACTCAAAGAAGAAGCAAGCAGAATTCCACTACTCTTAGCAGCCAAAAAGTTGAGAGATTCAAATACTCTCAAATCTGTTTATATTAGTCCAAATTTGACTGAAGCAGAAAGAACTTTATGAATTGAATTGAAAAAACAAAGAAACGAAGCAAAAAATGGTCTTTCACAAGACTAGTCCTTTCGATATGGCATCCGTGGAAATCAGATCGTCATTTTCAAGAAGCAATAATAGTTCATCAGAAGCGTTATCACGTCTAGATAGTCTCGAATCGTTTAAATGTATGTATTTAAATGCTACTTCTTTGGATAATAAACTAGATGAATTCTGTGTTATTATTGAAACAAATAGCCCACAAATTGTGGCAAAATGTGGGTTTTTTTTTTATTAATTGCCATTAATCGATTAATTTCAATTGATTCAGTAGATAACTTATTTAAAAAAAGTGAAAATTTATTGGAGCCAGAAATAGCTTCGCTTGAATTCAGTTGGATCGGTTGATTTCTTATTTTCAATTTCTTTAATATTTTAAATCAAAAAAGTGAGTTTTATTCGATAATTAATTTTACGGAAGATTAAGTCTCTTTATAAAATAGTTAAGCGTCTTTATATTTCTTGGTCTTTAGGCGAATATTTTTGAAAATAATTTAAAAATAGTAAAGAAATGTTATGTTTTTTATGCCTAATTTTTTTTACATAAAAAATAAAAAAATTGTATGTGATAGTCTATCAAAAGTTACGTCATGAATTCTAAAAACAGTCCAATCAATTGATTTTCTATAAAAACTTTTTTTTTCGAATATGTATTATAATCTTATAGCATCAAACATTTCACTTCAATTCAGTCATCAAATATTTAAGAAATCTTAGGGACTCTTTAAAGATTTTTATGAAAGTTTTATAAATTTAAATCAAAAAAAAATTACATCATAATTTAATAAATTTTATGTTTTAGCATGCAGCCAAAAACTAGTAATAAGTACGAATGGGTTAAGATTAAAGTATTTATAGATGAAAATGATGTTGATTAAGGAACTGAGGTATATGAAAAGTCTGCTCCTAAAAAGCCACAAGGTTAGGGGCGGACTTTTTAGGATTTAATTTTAAAAACTTAAATATTCAGCTAGTTAATCACTCTTTTATAATAAAATGCTTTATTTTAATCTTTGTTTTGATACTTTTTCAGAATATCAATTGTTTTATTAGTTTTAGATAATTTAATGCTTTTATCTATCTTCTTAATCTGAATTTAAAATAAAATATCAGAAGTATCTTTTTTATTATTTTATTTTCTTATTTTCTTGGTAAGTAAAGTAATTTTGACATCCTTATTTTGTACTGAATTTCACAAAACCCTCTGACCATTAAAAAAAAACAAAAATAATTAAAATCGAAATTGATTTAAAGGAAATAAGAAAAATTTTGCTGTTTTAAAAATTAAAAATAAATTAAACTATTTTCTAAGAGTAAAATTTTTTATTAATAAAATATTCATATTTTTTTTTCTTCAATTACTCTTTATTTTTTTTTCCAAAAGATTCAATCAGTTAAGAACACAAAGCAATTAATTATCAACCTGGCAAATGCTATTTATAAAAATAAAATCATCAATGTTATGAATTAAATTCAAATTTCCAAAATTTACACTTCAGACTTTTTCAGAAAGCAATTACAAAAAGTTTTGTTTACTCTATGATTTCCAAGTAATTAAAAAATAATTGAAAAAAAAACTCGTTTTGAAAACAAGTGAACCTTTAAAGGTGAATAAAGTGAGGTTAATTAACCGTTTGATTTGAACTTTTCAATTCACATTTAAAAATTGTATTTGTTAAGAGGCCAAATCATAAATTATGAAATAAATATTTTTTACTTCTTTAATTCAAAATACAAAAAATTAAAATGCATTTTTACATTAGGTCAACAATTCATAGAACTTAAAAATGGCTTTCTTGAAATAAAAAAAAGTGTTAATTATTTTCTGATTACAATTTGAGTTTTTATACAAATATCAATCAAGCCAGAAAAGGTTAGGAGATATTCGAGCTGCGATGGCCGAGTGGTTAAGGCGTCTGACTCGAAATCAGATGGGGTTACCCGCACAGGTTCAAATCCTGTTCGCAGCGAATTTTTTAATGGTGATATTCAAACATCATAATTTATGTGAAAATCAAATCCTAAATGAATTTTTTTTCTATATCAGTTCCTTTATTTTTCATGCTATTAAAATAAAAAAAAAAATTTTTTAAATTTTTAAATTTATTTTTGTTTAGAATGTCTGTTATCTGATAACCGGGTCGATCAAAAAAAAAAACTCAAAAATTGTGTTTTATTGTTTTAGTCAAAAATAATAAAACTTGTGCCAAGTAAATGGGTAATTCATAATGAATTTGGTTAAAATCACAAACTCAATTTGCAGTGATGCTGGTTCGAAATCTTGTTCGCTGCACATTCAGCGAAACCAGGTGATTAAAAAACTGGTTAATAAGCTTATTGATTTTCTGAATGATGAGCAAATGTTTGTAATGGTAATTTGGGGACCATCTCAATGTGGCAAAACCTATTTGCTCACTACAATATTAGACCACATTACACCTTTTGAGCAATCTAAAGATTATTTGAGTATAAATAATCAATCAGTTAGCGGAATCAGAAACAAATTGAACAATTGCGCTAACAATCAATTTTTACTTATTCATAACTTAAAAAATACTCAAAATTTCCAATCTTTGGTCAAATTTGTGCACAAAAAGAGACAGAAATCCATTTTTATCCTCAGCAATAAACAATACATGCTCAATCGGAAAATAATGAAAAAATCTCAATGTGTCCTATTCCCAGTCAACCACCTGAGTCCAGATGAAATGAAACAAAATTTAAATCAAGTAAATTCAATTCAAATAAACAAGTCTACTTGGATGAGCAAAGATAATTTTTTGAAAAATTTCTACAATTTGCTAAAAAAACCCAAATATTTCAAAAAGGTGAAGCAGCACTGGCAACCTGAGAACATAAGCCAAGAATGCAGTGAAAATGTTGTTTATGATCAAATGGCTGCAGTCTATTCACTCAATTCTTTTATTTATTCATTTAAATCATTTGCACTACTCCTCGACTTCAATATTGATGCAAGTATTGATGAAAATATTGATGTCAATATTGATGTCGATAGTATCATTCAAAAACTAGCAAAACTAAATGATCAATTCAAACCAGTGGTTCTAAATAAACTGTTGAGTGATTTATTCAACGAGAAAAAAATGTGTGACATTAAATCAGGCTGTTTTGTGATCAAAGTGAATAGATATGACACAGAACTGAGCCCGTTTGTACTCTCTCGCATCAAATGTCTCAATTTAAAGTGCATATTTCTGGTCAATGATGCCAGCCTTTTCCTCAAGTACAAATATTTGTTTGACTTTAAATTCAAGCTTAGTTCTTTGAGTTCAAATGATGTGCTGATGGTATCGATTGGACACATTGATTTCCCGGCTATTGACTATGTCAAGTCTGCAAAAACAAATCTTGACCAAACAATCCAAAATTTATTTAGTCATGTGTTTGTAGAGGGCCGTGTTCCCTCCATTCAAAATAGACCAAATGTGCTAAATATTGATCTTGAAAAAGAGAATACCATTTTCTCAAAAGGATCAATGTCTAAATTAATTTATAAATATTTAATCAAGAGGAAAACATTGATTGTAATTGTTCGAAATTTTAGCAATTTAAATCAAATTTCCATAATTCAAAAGTGCATTGAATTGAAAATTAAATTAATTGTCCAAGTTGAACCACAATTTAGGTATGTAAATTTACCAATGTGTCGATTCTGATCTTGGTTTTTTTTGAATAAAGTAATTTTTTTTTGTTTTTTTTTTAAAGATTTTTTTACCTAACATCAGTAATCGTATTTTTTTAGATTAGTAATTTTGTATTTTAATAATTTTAAGAATTTAAAAGATACAATTTTAAGTAATTTTTAAAAAATTTAGATAACCTTGAAATAAAGATATATTAAATTTTAAGAATTGTCGAAAATCCTGTGAATGTAAATATTTAAGATATCTTTGAAGAGTTTTAGCTTTATTTGTTTGAGCTACTCGAGCTCTTGGCAATGAATCCATTTATTATCAAAAATTTTCTTCATTTTTCTTTTTTTCTACTGTTAATGCTTCAGCTATTATTCTTTTCTTTTTGACCTATTGATACTTTTATATAAGCTTGTTAAGATGTTTTGTTTTAGATCATTAAGTTTTACTTCCTAAGTTTGGTAGCAAAGATAATTTCAGTATAAATTTCAATAAATTTTTCTATATTTTTTGCTCTAAGTATTCACTCTCATTTAAAACCAATTCGTTATCTTTATCTACGCTTAGAGATAGTGGCCAGGCTTTGAGTGCTACAAGCTCATAATTGGTAGAATATAATTCTTGTCATCATGTTACTCATTTTATTAACTATTTATACTAGATAGAAAAGACAATAAAGTAAGTGCTCTATTCTTTTTTGGCGTTCTTTCAAGTTCATTTTCAATTCCATTGAGCACTAAAAATATTTGTGGAATAAATGCATGATTTGGAAATTACAAAATTAAAATTGCACATTTAAAAAATTATATCAAATTAAAAAACAAATTTTTTAAAAACTTCCAATTAATTTCCAAACTTTTAAATTAAATAATTGTATTTATGTTTTAATTTTTGCTTTTAAGGTTTAAAAACTCATTTTGGAATCAAGTCGGATGGAAATCAATGTATTTGAAAGAGAGTCAGACTGAAGTTGATAAAAGTGTTAATACGGAATTGATATCTTTGTTGAGAAAAAGCTCAAAATTTGTAGAATCAAGCTCTTCAAATGTTTTCTTATGTTATTATTTTCAATTGAAACGAATGGAACAAATGGCTTTTGTTGAGTACTTAAGCATTGAAATTCCAATTGAAACTAATGAAAATCTAGATAGATCTATTCGTTCAATGTCAAGTTTAGTAAAAAGTCTAGATAAGGATAAGATTGAATTTCAGGATCCTAAATTTGAAATTTATTTTACGGCACTGTATATTATCAGAGAACTATTGAGCGATCGAGAGACCACTCAAGAGCGGATACGTTCTTTAATTCTCAAATATCGATACTACAAAAAATTCGCTCCACTATGGCACTTTATTTCCGAGGCTCTCTCAAATGAAAATTCCTATTTTAGATCACTAAACTTGAATCAAGAAAAACTACTCATCGATTATTGGAAAATAATCCTCAGTTGTTCAAATAAAGATTTAATCGGTGTTTATCACAATCATTTTTTGCAGCGTTGTCTTGATCGGTCAAACTTGGAGCACCCTTTTTTCTGCATCGCACACAAAAAAAAAAGAGAAAATATTCAGAGTTCTTGTTTTGAGTCGAAGGAACTTGTAAATGAATCCAGTGAGCATTTTGAATTCGACAATGTTAACAATGGATTAAAACATTCTGTAGAGTTTCTCAAAGTAAATTGTTACGAAAAAAAGCCGATTTATGTGCGCAAATTTAATTTAATGTGTCAGAGTTTAATTTCGTTTGCCAAAAAAAAACGGTCGACAATTGTTCAAATTTTATCAATGTTGTCTTGATAACCATTTTGGCTACGTTCTTTTGACATCAAGTCTAATTAAAGAACATCTTTTGGATCTCATAAGCCAACTTGGACTTGAGGATTCGTCAATTATGTCCGAATGTTGTGTTTTATTGCACAGTTTTATGATCAAAAGCAATGGATCAAGAATAAAGTTTGTTTCTGCAAGATCGTTAGCAACTCTAAAAAAAGAATTGGATAACACAGTACTTGATGTTTTGATTGAAAACTATCTTTTAAGAAAGGACTATTGGTATCATATACCAGATTTGATTGGAAAATCTTGCATTTCAAGTTCTAAGCTAATAGAAAAAGTATTTATTTTAATTAATGAAAATAAAGACTTAGATTTGATCAAAGCACTTTTTTCTCTTTTGTCAAATTCATCTAAATACAAGAATGAAATTTTAGAGTTCAAAATAGATTTAAATAGTTTATCAAACACTCTTAAGGCATATTATTTTGATTTGCATTTCAACTTTGCGTCTTACATTTATTTAAATGAATTAATTGATTTGGTTTTCATCGAGAACAGTGATCTTATTTTCAGACTTCACAACTATGTTACTAAATTAAATTCAAGATTTGAGTTGAATAGGAGATTGGACTTTTTGTTCAGACAAGATCGTTTTGTTCCGAAATTGGAATATTTTATTCAGTACAACTTTTTCCAAGTAGAATCATGCTCCAGCTTATTCAAGCTTTTAAAAGTTAATGACTTGAATGAATTTGTAAAGTTATTGATAAAACATGATCAATTTGACTCAAATTTAAACCATGTTACTGACTATTTGTCTCATTTAATTGTGAATGCAGACAACTCATTGAACATTGAATTGATAGTAGACTATGTGATGTCCACATTAAGATTAATTGTAAATGAAAAGAAGACAAACAGCTTAATTGTAGATTTGATAAAGTTGATTATAACTAAATTTATACAAAGTAAGAATGTATTCAAATCTGTGAACAACTTGTTCATTCAAATTGTAAGAAATGTTGGAACAATACCTGAGCTCGGACTGAGCAATTTTGTTGAACTGTTGTTGTTTTATCATACAGAAGTACAGCGACATCAAAAGTGTTTTATCAAAAAAAAAAATTTGGACAAGTTAAAAGCTAATTCAGAGGAAATTGCTGGAACATTCGGTCAGATATTACGGTTTCTTGATTCTGTTGGCTTTTTACAAATGACTTTAGACAAATACAACGAAACACATTCAAATGATTATTTGAGATTATTTGTCAAAAAGTGTGTTGCAAGTCACTTAAGTGTTCTTATTGAAGAAAATGAAATGTTAGTTATTGATGAGGATGTTATTTTAGACACAAAGGTAAATTTTTTAAAAGAAATCAATTTTCGGAAAATAATATTTTTTGCAAGATCGAAGAAATGAAAACATTTCAATTTGAGCTAAATAAACTTGTTGAAGAAGAAACAAAATATTTACAAATAAATAAACTTGTGGTTTTGAATGATAAGTTTTTGCATCGAATCAGACAAAGTTAAATAACTTATAATAAGTCCTAAATTCACTATTGAGTTATTGAGTATTTTTTTTTACTTCATCCGATGAAAAAGTATCAGGCTTTAATATTTTGTGTATTAAATTGCTCTTGAAGTATTGAAAACTTTTTGAATGTTTTCATTAAAATTAATTATTTCAAAAGGAGCTTTTAATCATATGTGTGAACTAAAGATTATTGTAAAACTATTGACTGTTCGAAAAAAAATATTCAATTGTAAAAAAATTGTCAAATTCTCAATTTAATTGTTTTTGAAATTATTAAATAAATTTTCTTTTGTTTTGTTTTTTATTAATATCAAAACATGTTTCTTAATCTTTAATTTAAGAAAAGAACTGTAAACCCTATTGTTGGGTATTTCTTCAATCGTTTTTGATAATTATTTAAACATTTATTTTAGATAAAAATAAAACATTTTAAAGATTTTGAAAATATTCATTTTTTTAAATATTATTTAAAATTTTTTAAATCTTTTAAATAACAATAGAGAAATCCTTAAGGTAAATTTTTTGTCTAGATTGCCCCTTAATTTTTAATGAATCTCACACTTCAAGAAATTTGTGGATAATATTTAGAGAGAAGAATATTATTGATTGAACCAGATTTTATTTATTTTCTTAAGAATTTTCTTTTAAAAGAAAATGCCAAAATCCTTCATTATACTTCAATAAATTTATATATACGTAAATTGCTTTAAAAACAAAAATTGGAACACCACATTATCTTGTGTCATTTTGAAATCCTAATGAAAAATTGGCTGGTGAATTTTGGAATAAAGAACAAAAACCAAAATCTTAAAATGAAATAACTTTTTTACTATGAATCTAAAAATTTTTCTGCAAAATGTATCAGCTGATACAAACTTTGTATCATTCAAATTAAGTCTCTGCAATAACTCTGCAAGTCTGCAAAACACTAAATGTGTTAGAAAATCATTAAAATTAAAAAATATCAAGTAATCTAAATTTATTAAAAGAGAATTTTTTAATTTTATCTTATTTGATTTTTTTATATAAAACCAGTTTTTTTGTTGTGCTTTTTTTACTTTAAAGTGTTAAGCCGCAAAATACTCTCCAAATGGTAGAAAAAAAATTTTATTATTAAAACTATTTTTGAAGCTATTTTTTATAATTGTATTTTCTTGCTCATTTTAATTACTAGAACAAACACTGTTTATTTTATCAACAAATAAGATAATTTTTTTTAAATTGATTTTCTTACTTTTCTTTAAAAATATGAAAATTAATGATTTTTTTATAAAACAATAAGATCTAAACATTCTATAATTAATGTAATTAATTTAATTTCAGTGTAAATAAATTCGAAATATTACACCTTTTCATGTTTTATCAAAGTTTTGAGAAAAAAATTTTTTAACGAGAAAAAATACATCAAATTCAAATTTAAAATAAAGAATAAAAGCTAAGAAAAAAAGGCACTTTTCTCTGATAGAAAAAACTTTTGAGTGATCACCACATATTTATAATATTTAGATAAAATGGAGCATAAATTAATGGAATCGTTTAAGAATGCTCAAATTCAGTTGTTAAACCAAAATTAATTTGGCTAAGAAGCTTTAAAAAAGCATCCAGCTTAATTAAATTGCATCGGCCGGTCATTAGCAAAAGGCTAACACAAATGTCAAACACTTTTTATCTTATTGATCAAATAATTTAAAATTGCCCAAGCTTTTGGATATTTTACGCACTGATTGCTCTCTCTTTCTCGAACTAAACATTGATCTAGTATAAAATAATGTCTGGTCCGATATTTTTCGGCTTACCTCTAGCTATTTCAACATATCGTTTTTAAGTTTCTTTTTATTACTTAGACTTATTTATCCTTTTTTTTATATTTTTTTTTATTTTTATTTTTTTTATCTTATTTAACTTCATTTAATTAATTTTTTATATATTTTTATTCTAAAGGAGCATTAGCTCGGTACAGATAAACAAATAAATAAATATTTTTCGGCAGTCACGAAAGTGTTTTTATTATTTAAGACAATTATTTCATAATATTGCATAAATTATGATCGTGGCCATTTTCGACAAGTTGATTAATGCCAAAAAACATGTTGTTGTTCTATTTGACAAACATATTCAAGTGTATTCGACTATCAAATCTAGGTCACGATCTAATTAAAAATTCCATCAAAGATTTTCTAATTCAAATGGCTTCGACAACCATTCCACGCACACACTCACTCACTCGCTCACTCGAAATTTCTTGAGAAATTCTACGTTTCTTAAACAAATGGTTACCATAGAATAAAGCACAAATTTCTAATTTTTTTATTTTCAATTATCTTTAATTATTTTTTTATTTCAAAGTTAAATTTAGATAGAAAAGTATGAATAGTAACATTCAGTCAGAGGTGCATGGGTACCGAAGCGCGGATCAGCTGAAGTCGAGCTCGCAGATGAGCTTCAACCAGTCTAGTCTGGTGATGGACGCGATCGCGCTTTTGCGCGCCATGGAAATCAAGTTGGTCGCGTTCGACTTCGACTGCACACTGGTCAACATCCACACGGGCGGCCAGTGGCCCGACTCGGCTGAAAAACTTGCCGAATTTGTGCGGCCTTGTTTCCGAGACCTGTTGCCCGAGCTGCTCAAATGCTCCGATATACACACTTGTGTAGTTACTTATTCGCCGCAGGAGGAGCTGATCCGTGACGTGCTCAGAATTTCAATGAAAGAAGTCACTGATGTGTAAGTCCAGTAAAGGTTTTGGGTCAAAAATTAAAATTTTTTTTTTAGAGATTTATTAATTAGCAAAATTGTGATTAGAGGTAATAGCAAGGACTTTTTGTACACTCACGGACTCGAGGCCTACACAAACGGAAAACAACTGCATCTTGACTTTTGCCGCAACCACTTCAATCAAACGGGACAGGCCGCAATCGAGGACAAGAGCATTCTGTTGATAGATGATGACGTCACTAATTTGAAAATGGCTCACGAAAACAACCATTTTGCTTTTCATGTAGATAATAATGTTAATCTAAGCGAACTGGTTTGCTATTTGAAGAATCATGTCCAAGCCGGAAGTTGTTGACAAGCGAGATGAACAGGCCAAAGCTATCATGTAAGACGAAGACTAGTCATTAAACAGGCCAGTTGATATTTATAGGTTAAGCATGTTTTTTAGTTAATTGTGTACATTTTTTTTATATAAATAAATTTTACCATTTTGTCTTCACTAAATATAACAAGGAAAATGTTGACTTGAACTTAAAGATATATGAAAATAAAATTGAGAGTCAAAAGAAAATCAAGTTCTTGGGTAAAAAATTTGATTCAAAATTAGCCTTTACCCCAATGGTTGATGAAACAAAACAGCGTTGTAGTTCACGGTTAAACTAAATAAAATATTGTCAAACAAAAAATGGAGTCTTAACTATTACACACTAGGAAACCTATATAAATCTTTAATCGGGTCTATAATTAATTACTCTTTTCCGTGTCTGAATTCATTTTAAGAGACAAACATTAAAAAAATTCAAGTTTTACAAAACTCAGCAGTTCGTTTTATACTTAAACTAAAATATGATACTCCTTCCAATATTGTGCATCATGAGGCCCTTAATAAACTTAAACTCTTAACCCTCTCGAATCGACTTTTAGAATTGAGCGAAAGATATGTAGCGGGAGGACTGCGTAATTCTGTTCCATTGGTTGTCAAGCTGGTTGAAGAATATAAAGCGGGTTTTGAATCAAGATATGTCGAATACCTCACTCCATTGTGTAATTTATTTATTGAATTGAATTAACCTCTTATAAGGAGAAGTAGAGTAAAATTTTTCTGAAAAAGTCATCAAAAATAAAAAAAGATAAAAAAGTAAAAATAGAATTACAAAAATAAAAAAAAAAGAAAAAAGAAGAGGTATGATTCAATCGAAAATAGAAAGAAGGATTAGAGTTAAATAAATTAGCTTTGACCAAATTTCAGAGTTTCAACTGTTCTTGATGAGTTCTCTTAGGAGGATTTTGTAGTGTTTGAATTTTAAGTTATTTAGGCACAATCAGAAAGATTCAGAGATGCCATCATTAGATATCAAATTGTTCTTAAGGTTTAACTTAAGTTTGTTTATATTATCTGCTATATTTGAGATCTTAATATTAAAATGCTTTGAGATTTATACCAGATCCGAGGAGAATGATTTGTTTGACGGGGGTCATTATACATGTTTTTTAAAATTTGTGATGAAAGATAATTAAATTTAACTGTATCATTAAAGCATAGCTTTGAGAAGATGTAGAGTTCATCAAAATTGAAAATTGTTTAATTGCTATCTTACTATTTCTTCTTTCTTTCCTGAACTGTTCAATACTTAAACATTTTGCATCTGTCATTACTTACAATTTGTCTATTTTAATTGTCTTTTATATTATATTTTAACTTTATTTTTTTCTTGGTTTTTTATTTTTTTATTATGAACACATAAAACAAATAAATAAATAATTTCTGTTAAAATTTGTTTTTTTTTAACTTAAAAAAGTAAATTTTTTATTTAGAATCCTTTATTGATGACCAGGTACAACCAAAAGTTGCAATAGCAATTAATCACAAAATTAGGGGACTGTATCAAAATAGCTTGATTTTTAAAAGCTAAAATAAAAAGATTTTGGATTAGCTGAATTAATAAAATAAAGTTTAAGTTTAAATTAGCTAATTATTATTTTTTAATGGGCCATTAAAATCGATACCACAAATTTTTAATAGAATACCCCAAATTTTTTATTTTTTACCCAAATTATTTAATAAAATACCCAATTATTATGATTTTACATAAAAAAATTAATCAACACTTAATTAAATAGAAATACACTATTTTTTAATTTTATCTATTAAAAATGACACTTTTTAATTAAAAAATGAAATCTAATATAATACAAGGTACCTAAATTTTTTTATCTTTGACATTTTTTAATTGATGTTAATTTTTCCATTTTTTGAATGAGTGTAGTGAGAATATTCTCAGAGAGTGGACAATCGAGCGTTCACCTACATTAACTTTGACTAATCCAATAACTCACGAAGTCAAGTCGGTCCAAAATTTAAATCAAAAAGAATTCAACTATTTTCTAATAACGGGTGATGCATAAGTAAATGGACAAAAGTTAAGTTAACTTGCCCGATCATGCAAATGATCAGGGGATCATATATATATTTTTTTATAAACTACTAAAAATTAGTTATAATATTGCAAAAAAAAAAATTAAAAATGGGACTTTCTGTGTCTGAACGAGAGGCTTTTCGAAAAACAGTCAAAAATATGATTTCACAAATGGCAAAATCCGACATTGTGGCGCACTTTACTAAGCAAGGAATCGCTCGAAGCACTATATATAATACGATCAACCGTATTCAAATTGGAGATCTGATCAAGGACAATAAGAGAACGGATCGTTCAACTACCTGGACAGCTGCAAGGAAGACAAAACTGAAGAGATTGACCAATAACCGAACTGGAGTGAGTCAAAGGCGTCTAGCAAGAAAATTTAATGTCCACCAGACAACAGTTGGCTGGAAGTTAACAAAAATGGATTTTTCATATCGTAAACGTGAAAAAACACCAAAATATAGCGCCGTACAGCATGAGAAAGCCTAGAAATTAATTAATTTTTGTCCATTTACTTATGCATCACCCGTTAATTGAAAATTCCGATCTAGTCGAAGCTTACAAATGGAATTGTCAAGTTTTCAATCAAAAATTGCTCGAGAAAAAGTGGGCAAATTTCGACGAAATGATGAAATGTATTTTTAGCGTTCATAAAGTAAAATACGATGAAAATCAGTGAACATTAAGAAGCTGTAGTTGTTGGTGTTGGCTGAAAAATTACAAGTGTCATCATCAAAGATCGCAGCTCGAAAAAAAAGTGCAATTTTGACTCAATCGTAAATAAGGTACGCCGTAAAAACTGCTGGAGAATAAAAAATAAAACAATTAGTGCCACATTAGCAAAAAAGTTATTTTTTCTAAATTTTTATTGTTTTTTTTTAATTTTTATTGTCAATTTAGTTAATTTGGTGTCGATTAATAAAAAATAGTTACTTTTTTTAATTTTTATGCTTTTTTTTTATTTTTAGTGGTTTTTTAATAAAATTGGGGTAAAAAATAAAAATTTGGGGTATTTTATTAAAAATTTGTAGTAATCGAACTAAATTTCTCTTTTTTAATATATACTTTTATCAATACCTTTTATTCACTATTTCATATTTTCTTAAGTCAATTGTAAATTATAAAATTCTTTTCTAAATTATGATCTAAAGAATGCAGGCTGAAAAGAAGGTTTACGCCGTTCTGAACTGCCTGGGGTCTCGGCTCAAATTATTTGGATTGAAGCACCCAAAGCAAATCATGAAAGTACATGTCATTAATTTCAAAAACTTCTTCATCTCTTTTTTTGATTTTGGCAGTGCAATGATATTTGCTTCTCAGAGAACACAAAAATTTCTGAGAATCTATTAGGTTGTTTAATAAGTTTTTTCGTCGATTTTTTAAGTGAAAAAATCTCATTCAAGATTAGACTTTTTTATGCAATGCTACACATCATTTAAAGAGCAACTCTTGCTCTTTCATATGAAGTATAAGATTATATGCTTGCTTTTTAAAATTATTAAAATCATTTAAATTTTCGACATAAGATTTTGAACATTTTTTTATTTTAAATCTTATTGTATGAAAATTATATTTTATACATATTGTAAATGCTTGTAATTTAGTCCACTTCTCACAGACTCTAGAAAACACTGAAATAAAATTTAATATACAATAAAAATAAAAAAGGTATAGAAATAAAAAAGAACTCAATAGGAAAATAAAAACAAAAAACAAAACCAAAAAAATAAACTTTTTATTTTTACTTAATTTTTTATGAATAATTTTCTTTATTTGGTATTTGTTATTTATTCTCTAAATTAATAATTGGAAATTGAAACACTGAAAAAACTAAGCATTTGAACAAAACAATATGATAAAATGAGACACCTTTTTAAATCTTATTTTTATTTTTTTTACTTTCTTTGACATCGCCAGAATTGGCGTTAATATGAATATTATTTATTTCAAAAATAAACGCCAATATTGGCGATGAAATAAAAGTAAGAAAAATGATAAATAAAATAAAGTAAAAAAAAAATAAATAAAATAAGGTAAAAAAGAAAAAATAAATAAAATAAAAATGATAATTGAATAAAATTGGAATATTAATTCCTTTATTTCCTTCTTTTTTTTACACAAATTTTAATTTTTTTATTTAAGTCTTTAGTCCAATGGACAAAGTAGAAATAGATACAAAAGATTATGTAAATTGAATAAAAAAAAAAGAAAATTCTAATAATAAAATTAATTCATTATTTTCAATTCATTCTATATAATAATAATAATAATAATTAAAAATTAATTGTTTACAAGTGTAAAAAGTAAAAACTAAATACAAAAATATCAATATGGTCTTTTGGTTTAAGTTTTAACAAGATTCCAAAAAGTATTAAATCCTGAGTAACCTAGCAAACATTAACGGTGTATATAAGTTTTATAAAGATTCAAAATATTTAAGTTTACTTAATATATGTTTACTAATAAACCTTGTTTATTTGTAAATTAACGCAACGAAATAATGGAAAGGCTAAAGCTTTTATTAAGATTTAAAAGGTGTTTAAATAAATTTATTTTTGCTATCAATTTCAATCAAAAAATAGTTCTTAAATTTTCCTAATTATGAAACATTGTACTTTTTGTAGAACAATTTTTGTAAAATTAGATAAAAAATGTAACATTTTTCCTTTTTGTGCATCTTAGTTTCCTTTTTAAAGGCAATGTGAAATTCATGATCAAATCAAATTTTTAAATTTAGATTAAAAAAAAAGTATTTTGTATCAATTTAAAAAAAAATAAATCATTAAACTTTATTAATTTTTAAATTTCGCAATTCAAATTTAATTTTCTTTCGCTGTAATTTATTTTAATTGAAATTTAAATATCATTTAAAGCGTTTGTTTGAGCCATAATTTGGATAACTCCATGTGAATTTAAAATTTGTCTTTAAAGTTTTCATATAACGATTTTGGAAGAATCAATCAAAAATCAATTAGGAAAAAAATATTTGTTTTTTTTTTTATTAAACATTAAGAATTAAACATTTAATTTTTACTGCCTTGGTATTTGGTATGATTTGGAGTTAAAGTCAAAAATCGAAGTCCGGCCTTTTTTTTGTTCAAAAGTCCAAGTCAAAGACTTGAAAAAATAAAAGTCCTTGGCTTGGACTTCACTTGGGACTTGTGACTTTTAAACAACTCTGATATTTTTCTAAATTACAAGGGTTCAATTTTTTTTCGTTTTAAGATTAAATAAAATTAATTTTCTTTTAAAGAACAACATCATTGAACATATGAATTGGCTTATTTGGTATTAATGGGAGCCCAAAAATGGCTGGTCTAAAATTTTGAGTAAAGAAAAAATTATGATTAAATAGGTATAAAATTTTGAAAATTTGACACGATTCATCTAGTTTTTAAAATATTAATCTTTTATTAATTTTCTTTTTCTACTGGCATATCCAACTCCGAGAAATGACCCATACCCTGTCCGGACTTTGCCCTCAATGGCAATTGAAATTTAAATACTAGTTCGATGTATCACTTTGTAGAGAATTATTTTTGATTAAAATGAGCCATGGGTAATTTTTTCCTGATGATTTTTGCAAAAGTTATGATGAAAAAACCTCAAAAACTTAAGGGTTTATTCCTGGGGGTTGAATATACCAGAAAAAAAGATCATCATTTTTAAAAATTAGATAAATATCGTGTCAAATTTTCAAAATTTAATTTCTATTTAATCAAAATTTGGGACTACCATTTTTTATAATAAAATATTACCAAATGATCAGGAAGAAAATTTCTTAACTTATTGAAAAATTTAAAGCTCTGCTTGGTGTGTATTATAAAGAAATTGTACATTGGTCATCATTTAAAAATACAGCAAACCATAAAGCCATCGGTCTGAAGTGTCCAAAAGCTTTGAATCAACTTGGAAAAATCATCTCACCCTGAAGGTGTAATTTGTAATTTTCAAGAACAATCGGCTTTTAAATTCACTTTTATTGGTAACCTATACACAAAGGTTTAAAAATTTTCTCCAAATATATTTTCATTTAAATTTGATAACAAATATAGTTAAATATTTTTATAAAATTTTTTCTACATAATTTTCAACTCACTGTTTACAATAATTTTTCTACTAATTTTTTTTTCTATTTCTAATTTAATAAATAGTAATTTATTCAGTCAGGACACCAGCATCGAGTCTACCGCTGAGCTTATTATGAATAAGTTTGTACAAGAGAGTATTTTAAAATTTTATTTCGAAATACTCTCGAGACAAATAAAGTTTACAGCACCTTAAGCATAATTTACATAATTGACTTTTAGTTTATATTTTGCTATTAGACGCCGAACTGAACAATGCGCCTGATCAAATTGCTTCAAATATACCTGACCATTTTCTATGGCCAGCTCTTGTCGATCGGCCTATTCGAAAATTTGCTCACAGGCATCCCCGAGTTGGTCGAAAATTCACAGTCCTATTTTAACATAGCTCGAGTGGGCCTTGGCGTCTTGATTTTAATTCAGTCCATATTCAGCATTATTGTTATTTGGAACAAAAATTTCAATATTGTTTTTATAACTGGTATTTTGTTGACTGTCATATTCGTGGCTTATATCATTGTCAACACCATTCACTTGACACAAATTTTCAGCCAGCTTAAAGCAATCGACAAATACAAGCTCATAATTGAGGTTTTAACAAAATCTATTATCCTTCTATTGGGTTTAATTGTGACATTTTTTTACTCATCTCGAGGATCATATGAATTAGTCGAGTCAGAACAAATATGATTTCTTTTTCTTTTTTAAATTATAAATTGTTATTTTTATAAATCAATAAAAAAAATTTATTAAAAAAAAATTTTTATTTGAAATTTTTATTTGAAATTTTTATTTGAGATTTGCCTAAACAAAGTCTTCTGATTTCTCTAGCTAATTTAATATTTGAAAGGAATCTATTTAAAGTTGGATTATGTAAAGGTTTTATTTAAAAAAATTTTCTGATTCTACCAAAATATTTGTTTGTTTGTTTTAACCAAATTCTAAAAAAAAACAGCTGAAAATTTCTTTTATAAAAATTTAATAAATGTCTGATCATTAAATTTTTTAAACATTTCTAATATGTATAAATATATTCTGAATTTTTTTTCGAATTGACAATTATTTGCATTTTTTTTTTATTTTGAATTATTTATATTTAATTTTTTTGACTTAATGAGCAACTTGGACTTGAAAAATTTTTTTTTTACGGTTTCTTTTTGAAAAAATAATTGATTTATTTCAACTAAAATTATATCCATTTTATATAAAAAAGACTTTTAGAATACAGTATTGCACAAAAATTTAGACGCACCAGTTTTTTTCATATGTTTATTTAGTTAAACATTAAAAAATTAAAATTTATTTTAAAAATTTATAAGATAAAAATCGATTTTTTATAAAACTAGCTCTGCCCTTCAAAATGATACAAAATACATGATAAGTCCTTTTATCACTTAGCTGAAAAATTTAAATTAAAAAATAGCACAAAAATGTCAATCAAAAAATTTTGCACAAAAGTTTAGACGCACATCATTAATCTCTAATTAAAAATTGATAAATTAACTTAAATGGATTTCTAATTATCATCTAATTAAAAAATATTCAATTAGTGTTAAAATTATATATGAAACATCGCTATAAAATTTTCGGTTCCGTGCCTGTGACTAACTAAAATAATACCCCGAAAAATTAGAAACCTTGGTAAAAAAATGGGTAAAAAAAGCAATACCAATGAAGTTAGATGTCAGATAATTGGTCTCCTAAAAGATAAGTCTAAAAGTAATAGGGAAATAGCTAAATTAGTGGGAGTATCAGAAAAATGTGTGAGAACCACAAGAAAAAACAATGATTCCTTTGGGACTCCAAAGGAATCGGCCAGGCCAGGGAGACCAAGAAAGCTAACTTATAGGGACCAAAATAGTTTATTTATACAGGTAAGAAAAAATCCTACAATAATTAATAAGAAGTTGGCCTCTGATTTTAATTCTAAGTTTAAAAATGTTAAGATTAGTAGAGAAACTGTAAGGCGATTTCTAACTAGTAAAGGAATAGGAACTTACACAGCTTTGAAAAAGCCATTACTGACGGCATCAGATCGAATTAAAAGATTAAAATGGTGCAAAGAAAGATTGAATTGGACAATTCAACGTTGGGGAATGGTGATTTTTAGTGATGAGTCCAATTTTGAGGTGTTCAATAGAAAATCAAGGGTTTTGGTCAAAAGATTACAAAAAGAAAAATATGACCCAAAATTTGTAGTACCAACTTTACAAGGTGGTGGTGGGTCCGCAGGAATATGGGGATGCATCAGCAGTAAAGGTACAGGATGCTGTCGTATATATGAGGGCCGAATTAATCAATATGTCTACCAGCAAACGTTGGAAAATGAACTTATGGCATCTGTTGATATTTTTTACCAAAAAGATGATCCTTGGTTTTTTCAACAGGATGGAGCTCCAGCACATAGAGCAAAGCTAATTAAAGAGTGGTTTGATGTGAATAATATTGTCGTCTTACCTTGGTGTGCCAGATCACCTGATCTTAATCCTATCGAGAACTTATGGTCATATATTGATGCAAAATTGTTAGAAACAAAGTTAACCTCAATAGAGCACTTAAAATCGACTCTTCTGAAGGTATGGGTGAATGTACCTGATGAATATGTGAAAAAATTGATTGAATCAATGCCAAAACGTGTTCATGCTTGTTATAATGCAAAAGGCGGTCATTTTAAATACTAATAGAAACCATGCATAAATGTATAAATGTATTAAGAAACAATTAGAAAATAAAATTTTCAATTACAAACTTCAGTTTATCGTTTTCCATTCAGATCTTCAATACATTAATGAACTTTAAATTATATTGTGAGAATCATACGATAATACGATAATTAAAATAAAAATTTAAATAAAAAAATGAAATAATTAATTTTAATTTTTTGTTTTTTTATTTAAATATTAAATGTTTTATCTATTCAAAAAAAACCTTTTTTTTTAATCTCAATTTTTATAATTGATTCTTCATTGGCAAAGGATTGTAATTTGGAAAAAATGCATTGAAATTTAATTGCGCATTTAAATTTTTTTGAAAAATGAAATTTGATCAAAAATTTTAGTTTACCTTAAATTTAATATTTATATTATTTTATTAATATTTTTTCACATTTAAATGAATTAAACAAATTATAGTCTGATTGCTTTTTAAAATTTTTTTTGATTTTTTTTTCTCAGAAGTTTCCATGTTTTATATTTATGTAAAATGTTTAAATAATGATACCATTTTTAATTTATTTCAGTTGATAATATCAAAAAATAGAAACCTGCTTCTTGTTTATTGGACTTGATTTACTTACCAATTCCAGCCAGAAAATTAATTTTTGAACTAACTTAAAGCAATTATTTAATTTTTCCCTATATTTCTTTTTTCAGCTAATTTTTCTTTCTACAAGCAAAATTAATTTTTATTAGAAAATTTATTTATTTTTAAAATAAATTTATTCACTTATCAGATTACCACATAAATTTACCATTTCAGGATTATTACTAGTTTTATTAGAAAAAATCATACAGAATGTTTTCGACCAATTTATATCAATCTTATTTATACCAATTTATAAGTTTTAGTGTGTTGTAGTAATGTTTGGAAATTATTTTTAAAAATTTTTTTCATATTTTAAAAGAAAAAATTTTCTAGTTAAAAATCATATGAAAAATGAAAAAATACAAAATTGACAAAATAATTTATTTTACATTTGAATACAATTTATTTAAATTTCAAAACTGACATTTAGATTTCGTTTATTTGATCGCTTGGGACAAAGACAACTGAGTAAAAGAGTGCAGCCAAAGATTAGAATGCAAGCAATAGCCGAACCAGCTTTGACATACACAGTGGGAAGACTTTTTCCATAATTGTCCAAAGAAGCCAGCTCGGGCCTGTTCCAATTTGTCAAATTCATCATGTTGTGAAACGAAGCTAGCAGAAAAATAAAATGAAAAAAAGAGTACGAATACGTGACTCCGTTTTTTTCATTTTTAATGACCCTCTGTCCACCATAGCTTGTTTTAAAAGAACTTTTTTCTTTGAATAAAACATTAAAAAAAATTGCCTTAAAATTTTTTTAATTTACTTTGTTTCTGGGATGATGAACAGCAATTAAAACAAAAACAGCAACAACAACAGCCAGGCGAGTTTTTTTTTGCCGGCTTTAAATTAATTGTGGGTTTATTGATCTCGATTCCAAGAGTCCTTGATTCGGACGAAGTTTTAAGACTTGATGAAATAAAATTATTTTTTTTCCTTAAATTAAATATTAAATTCCTACGATGTGTAAATTGTGATCAATATTGAGACCAGGACAGTCAGATAGGCGATGAACTTTCGATCCAAGACCACCAAGTCCATGCTAGAGCTGCACCAATTGTAGTGCCCAATTGTACTGTTTCTGTAGTCAATTATTTTGTCTAAAAATAATTTAATTTCTAAGATAATTTAATTTTTTTAAATTTTACTTTCAGAAGGAATGCTGGTCAAGGCAGACCAGGTCAGCAGTATCACATAGCACGATACAAAAGCAGTGGGCAAGAGATAGGTGTATGTTTTTTCTTAATAAAAATTGAAGAAAAAAAATTTTTCTTTTCATTTAATTTTACTTGTTTTGGCTGCGGCAAAGATGGCAAAAATAAAGAACAAAAAACAGGACGAGGCCACAAAGCTGATCAGTGTGCTGTTCATTTTACACTTGGTGTTGGGCACAAAGTGTGTTAGCAAATAAATAGCCATCAGGATCCAAATAGCCATGAAGATGATGATCAAAAAAATTAGAGATATGTACCACACAAATTTACATGTTTGTTTGTTCATTCTGGAACAAAAAATTAAACAAAAAATTTTAAATCAATTTTTTTATTAAAAATAAAAAATTAAAAAAAATTTTTTACATTTTTTCAGTCCATGAATAAGAGAGTTCAATGAGGATCAAAAGGTTGATGATGATGTAAAGAGTTCCAGCCGTCATTCCAATGTACATCCACACAGTTTTCATGATACCAAAAAATGGCAATTTGAAGCAAAAAGAGACAAGTGCGATGGCGAACAGAGCCTTCCAAAGCCAGAAGCCGTTGTGTATGCGGGCACGAAAGCTCTTGCTGGTCGATACGCCCATTGTCATGAGCATAAAGAACAGATAGAAAAGAGTCATGGCCAGCGAGAAGCGGTAGACAGCGATGGGACCCGAATACACGGGACAATTTGGCCCTCCCAAGTCCTCGTCTTCGCAAACCATGGACGCCAGTTTGTTGCGAATGTACGACTCGGACTTGAGAGGCTCAATTTGTGCCAAGTGGGTCGGCTTGGTGCTTGTCATGGAAGTGGCCTTGAAAAAGTATTTTAGTTAAAGAATTTTAGCTGGTAAAGTGGCTTACTGGGTAGAGAATGTCGGCGAGCAGGTATGGTGACATCATGGTCACACATACGAGCGTGCCGACGAAGAAGAAGAGAGCGTACATGAGCCTGGTTGATGTTGACTCGTGGATGTCCGGCAGGACCGAGCAGCAGCAGCGGAATGCCGAGCCGCATATTAAATATTTAAATTGATTTTTTATCCAAGTCATTTGAAACTGTTCTATTTTTTTGACATGAATTTTCAAAGTAGAAAAAAAAGAAAACAAAAGCATAATGTTTAGGAGATTTTGGAGGCGATTTTTAATCGCTTTTTCTGGACATGACTAAAATTAGGTCAGTGAATTAAAATCAACATGCGAATTTTATTTGTCTTTGAATATGTGAAGAGAGAGAGAGAGAGAAAAAAATTCGCTGCGAACAGGATTTGAACCTGTGCGGGTAACCCCATCTGATTTCGAGTCAGACGCCTTAACCACTCGGCCATCGCAGCTCGACAACATCATCTCTGTTTTTATCCACTGTTTTAGTGTTTTGTTATAAGAGGATTTGTTTTTTAAATTTTAAGTTAAGATTTAAACGTTTTATTGATTAAAATTATTGATTTGAGAAATAAATCTAATTGTACAATAATTATTATAATAATATGTAAAATAAAGATATAATTTATACAAAATAGAGACTAGCTCTTGTACTTTGGTCGGTGGCATCAATGCGAAATTTTCGAAGGAACTTCTGTAATATGCTGTTGGAATGAGTTTTTTTGTTTCTTTTTTTTTATTTGTAAAAATTCTAATAATTTAATATGGCTTTTATTTTTTCTTACAAATTTATTAATAAAAAAGTGACAAATTGTATTTAATTTGGAAAAAAAAATTATTTTTCAATGACAAAAAAAAAATTTCACATGACAAAAATAAAAATTTAGTACGACAAAATAATTCAAAAAATAATATCAAAATATAATTTTTGATGACAAAAAGTAAATTTCAGTTAAAGTTAAAAAATCAAACAATTTTCATCAACATTGGTCTCTTTATCGTCTTGATACAAGAGAGCTGATTTAGTCTGTGATGTGATCTTTTTTGACCAATTGGTATATAACGATAAGCTATACCAATTACATGAAGAGACATGTAGTTCTTTTGAAATTCTCGACAGTTACAATCACTTTTAATAGATAATTAATTGTCAATTAATTTTCAAAAAATTGTCAGTACAGATTAATTATTTTGTATCTTAATTATTAAAATAGTCATAAGAAATGTATTTATTTGTCAATTTAAAATTCAATTTGTCAATATTTTATTAAATTTAAACTTAAAAATTTATAGAAACATAATAATGAGCCAAAAAGAAATCAAGTTTCTTGGCATTGAATTTGATTCTAAGTTAAACTTTAATTAACTGGTAGACGAAATTAAAGAACGCTGCAATAAAAGGTTAAATATTATTAAGATATTGTCAAATAAAAAATGGGCTCTTACTCAAAACACACTAAGAAATTTATATAAAACTTTAGTCGGATCAATTTTGGACTATTCTTTTCCTTGCTTGAATTCATTTTCAGAAAATAATATCAAAAAACTACAAGCAATTCAGAATAAAGCAGTCAGATCTATACTTAAGTTAAAATATGATACTCCCTCCAACATGTTGCATCATGAGGCTTTTAATAAACTTAAATTACTAACAGTCTCGAATCGCCTTTTTGAGTTGAGTGAGAGACATGTTGGGACAGGACTGAGTCATTCTATTCCATTGGTTGTCAGACTAGTGGATGAATACAAACAAGGCTTCGAATCAAGATATATTGAATACCCTACTCCATTGTGTAATTGCTACCTTACTATTTCCGGCAATGTGAAATTTTAGTACTAAAATTACAGTACAAAAAGTAAAAACTTTATAATTTTTTTTCTAATTGTGCAAAAATGATTATTTAAAGAGTGCAATATTGTACAAATTTGTACAAAAGAATTCTTGGCTCTGCAAAAACTCTGCAATTTTCTGTAAAATGCATACCATCAAAAAATACTTGATTAAAATTTGCAATAAATTGCAGAGTTTTTGCAGAGCCAAGAATTCTTTTGTACAAATTTGTACAATATTGTACTCTTTAAATAACCATTTTTGCACAATTAGAAAAAAAAATTATAAAGTTTTTACTTTTTGTACTAAAAATTCACATTGCCCTATTTCCTCTTTTTTCATGAAGCTTCAACTATGTAAACTTTTGTCACATGTAACAACCTATTTCAATATATGTCTTTTAAACTTTCTTTACATTTTTTTTTTAGCTGATTTACTTTATTTTTATTTTATCTTTTTATATTAACTCTATTTTTTTATTTTTTTATTTTTTACTTTATTCTGAAGGAGCTCTAGCTCGGTACAGAAAACAAATAAATAAATAAAATAAATAATTTTATTTGAAAAGTCTCCATTTAATTTAATTAGTCCTTTAATAATCTTTTTTGTCAGGTTTTTATTTTATTTGTCATATAATAATTAATTTGTCAGTACAAAAATAACATTAGTCAGAAAAAATTTGTCAGTGAATAATTTATTTTTGTCAGAAGGTTAAATACACGCCATTTAATATTCTTTAAAGTTGATTAAAAGATTTTATTTTATATGTTTTTTTTTTTAAATATTGAAGAATTTTTGCATTATAATTTTATTTGATAAAATTTCATAATAAAATTAACATTTTTAGAAAATGTCTTAAGGTCAAAATCAATGGCTGAATAATTTGAATTGCTCAACTCAAAATTAATAAATTACTAAACTCACAGTTAAATTTTGAAAAGTAGCAGATTTGGCTATTATTCATAATTGACATTTGAAAAGTGTTAGCAAAATTCCTATGAATAGAGTTGTTGAAAATTGGAACAATTTAAAAAAAGAGGTTATTTCATCCCGAGACAAAAACATCTCCAAAAAAGCCAAGAGTACTAAAGAATTCTCAAAACAGTTAACGCCCTAGGGGTTTTTTAGAACTATTTTGAAAAATTGAAACTTGAATATTATCACATATAAATAAAATTTTTAAAAATGGCTTTTATGAAAATATTAATTTAAATTTTTCACAGAAAATGTTCAATTTATCCTAATAATTTTATTTGAAATTTTTATGAGATATCAGCCGGACTTTCTAGTGCTAAGGCCACAAAAGGTAATACGACATCGGCAAATTTAAGATCATGACCAAATGTAAATTTCAAATCAAAATTTTAAAATTTAGATTTAAAAAAGTTTTTTTTTATCAATTTTTCGATAATAAATGATTAAACTTTATTTAAACACAATTTGCTTAATCTTTAACTAGAATTAAATTCATGTGAATTTTTATCTCAAGTAAAAATTAAATATTAATCAATATTTTGAATTTTTTCAATAGAAAATTTAACTTTGTTTCGCTTAAATATTTTTCTTTTAAAATTAAATATAATTTAAAGTTTCTGTTTGAGCCATAATTTGAATAACACAATGTGGATTTTAAATTTGTCTTTTAAGTTCAAATAAAAAATTTTGGAAAAATCAATTATATATCAATTAGACAAAAAAGAGATTTTTTTTTAAATTAAAATATTAAACATTTAATGTTTAATTAAAAAAATTAATAAAAAAAGCTTATTGCATCATTTTTATTGAAATTTGAATCAAATTAATTTTGATCATGTGATCATGATCATAAACTTCAAGTTGCCTACGGCATTCTTTAATCTAGTACTAAATGAATTTAATACTAAGAAATTAAGCAGAAATGCTTAAAAGCCAAAAGTTGTTAGTCAAGTCTTAGTTCGGACTCGGATTTTAATTTTAGTGACTTTCAAATACAAAATATTCAGACTTGGACTTGCTTTAAGATTTTTGACTTTTCAACAACTCTGGAATTTAAATTTTAAATACGATATTAGAACTAAATGATTATATTAGAATTAAAAAAAGGTTTTCTTTATCAATTTATTTAACAATAAATGACTAAACTTTATTAAACATAATTTAACTAAAAAAAGATATGATAAAGTTTTTTATTTTTTAAAAAATTTAGCAATAAATCAAAATGTTAACCTAAATCCAAAGTCAATAATGGATGATTTTGAAAAACGTGTATATTTGGAATTAAGTACCATCTTCCAAATGTAATAATCAAAGGATGTTGGTTTCACTTCAAGCAGGCGATTTAGACCAGCAGTCTAAAAATCGTTGGTTTAAAACAAAATTATAACAAAGATGAGTTCAGATAGTTTATCAATCTGTATGGTTCACTAGCACCAATTTCGCTAGAAAAAGTTTATGAAGGTTTTAAGATTATCAAACAAAACTCTCCAGGTTGTAGCAAGTGTGAACAATTGATTAAATATTTTGAAAAAAATTGGATGAAAGAATATGAACCGTAAATTTTGAACCATTTTGATACAGATAGAGGAATCAACAATAAAATCGAAGGATTCCACTCTGGATTAAACAATATAATCAACAAGAATCATCCCAACACATTAACATTGGTCGAATAAATGAAAAACAACAAGCAGGAGTATTGACAGATTATGAACGAGTCAAACAAGCTCAAGTTGTTCAAGAACAGTCGAAACAAAACAAAGTAAAAGATTTCCAATTGGAACTTATAAAATATGAACACAAAGACTCATATGATTTAAAACATTTTTTATTCAGTTTTAGTCAGTATAAACAATTTACTTGTGAGTATTGGTTTAAAAGACAAGACATCGCCTCATTTTTTGATATTGAAGTAGAAGAGGAAGATTTTGAATTACCAGAACTAAACTTATCTTTAGTTGAACAAAATATTCCTAATATTTCATCCGAATTAACTTATGCAAATTTAGAAACTGTTAGAAACTTAGCAAAATATTCAACTGGATTAGATTTGAGTGGTAATAATGATTCTTTTAATACTGTTGAACTCCTATTTGAGCTAAATGACCCTTGGATTTTTCAAAAAGATGGTGCTTCGGCACATATCGCTCACTCAATAAGGGACTGGTTCAAGGAACAGAACATTGAGGTTCTGCCATGGTGTGCCCGTTCACTAGATCTCAACCAAATCGAGAACATATGGTCAAAAAAAGGTGCCAAAATGGTAAACAGTAAAGTAACCTATATTGAGGATTTAAAAGAGGTTTAGTAGTAGTAGTAGTATATATGCTGTGGGAGACTTGAGTCTCCAAGTAGTCGCGTACGTAGATGCCCCACTATAACAGCCTGCGGCCAATTATTAAATAAGTTATTTTTACAAAACTTATTTTTACATTTTTTTAAATAGCTTATTTTTGCATATTTATAAATAAATTTTTTTTTAAAATATTTCCGAATATTCTAGAACAATTTCTATCTTACTAGAATCAAAGAAAGAGTTTATTAAAAAATTAAGTAATTTGTCAATTCTTTTTTTAAAAATGTTCGTATTAGTAACACTTTTAGTCTCTTCGTCCAGAGTGTTCCAATTACCCGCTGTACGGTTTGTAAAAAAGTTGTATCTCACTCCACAATTGCGAATCAACTGTCGCTCGATCACTACGTCGATATGGATTCCAGGCTCCTACTGCAAACTTCAAATGATGACGAACAAAGGACTTGAAAAGAAGGTCAACTAACTTTAATGAAAAGTATTTAAATGTGAGTCGTATTCGACTAGCCACCATTGTTGCTCTTGCCGCTACTCGTTTTGCCTGTTCACTTGACTTAAGATCAGGAGTGACAATGATGCCGAGATCGCGTTCTTTTGTTGTCTTTGCTAGCGTGAGGCCCCCAAGATGATAATCGTATTTCCTATTGTTTGCTCCGAAATGCATCACGACACACTTTTCTATGTTAAATTTAGTTTGCCATGTGTCTGACCATTCTACCAATCTGTCAAGATCTGACTGGTTCTGAGAACGAGCAAGAACGTGTTGAAAGAGCAATTGCTGATAGTAGTAGTAGGAAATAAGAGAATAGAAAGTTTAACAGATTCGCACATCAAGAATGATTATAAAAGGTTGAAAATGGCACTAAAAAACAACTTGTATCAAAAATTGACCGGGAATCAGCAAAAGCAAGTTTGATTAAGTTTGAAAATTAGAACTGTGGAAAATCAAAGAAAAGACCTGGATTTTTTGAACAGATATTCAAGTAATCCTTACTATTAGGAGTAGTTAATTTTTCTAATGAATTTAAATTTTTATTATATTACGAATTTTTTTTTATATATTAAATAAATTATGATTGTCTCAATAATTTCTTATTTTATATTTCTGGAAAAAAACTGGATATTTTACAGTCGAACCACGTTAAAACGAAAGGCTCCGTTCCAAAAAAAACCTGTTAGTTAAAAAGAGGTACGTCTATTTGAAATTTTTTGCTGCTTGAATTGAACATTTTTTGATATGGAACTTTCGATTTCAATTAGCTTTTTCAACAAATCTCGGTTTTCATTGTCGTCTGCGAGTAAAAAATCTCTCTATTTCTTTATCATTTCCAAAAACTCTTGTCTCGATATAATGTTTTTTAGCTCTTCTTGCTCATCATCTTCATTAGATTCAACTGTCTCCGGCTCAGTTACACATGCTTTTGTCACTAGTGAAATTATTTCTTCGTCGCCTAATTGGCCACAAATCGGAGTGCTTTCATCTAATTTAACATAAGCAAATTTATTAAAATCTAATTTTTTAAATGAAATGTATTTTTCAATTTGATCGTTTTGTTTTTCTGTAAGATCTTCGATTTGATTGATTTGTTCGCACACTAATCTAGCTTTGCGAAAACATTTTGAGATAGTTTTTGCAATTCTTGGTACTTGGGTCTTCTCATTCGTTTGCTGTTTGGCTGAACTAAATTATTTTGATAATTTTCCATTATTGTTTCTTTTATGCTTAATATTGTTGAAACAGTCGAATTGGACAGTCCGAATTCTTGGGCAATAACCGATGTGGAAATTCCATCGTTATGTTTTTTTATAATTTCAATTTTTGTGTTGATATCAATTAATTTTCTTTTTTTGTTTCAATTGTTCACTCTTTTTTTTTAAAATTAATTATAATTAATAGTTCGGTGTAATTTTTTTAATATCTACTAAAGAAGTTTCGTATTAAAGAGTTTTTGTTTAAAAGAGTTAATTAGTCAATCAAAATACATAGGATGATTTCGGTCCTTTAGTTAGACTACTTTTAAACAAGGTTTACGTTATAAAGATCAATGGTATCATGAGATATGGTGTAGTACCGGAAGACCTAAACATATCACTAGTCACTCCTATACCAAAAAAGGGTACAATGAAAAGCGTTGGAGACTATAGACCAATATCAGTGTCTACAATATTAGCTCTTTTAATGGAGGCATTAATTTTACAAAAAATTGATTTCAAATCAATGTTAAGTAAAAATCAATTTGGTTACCAACCAAAAACATCTTGCAAGCATGCTTACTTCACAGTAAATGAAACCATCAATTACTATGGCAAATCCGAAATTAAGCTGGTAAGTCTTGATGCTACTAAAGCTTTTGATAAATTATGGCATGAAGGCCTTTTTTTAAAACTGTACAACAAAATTGACTTATTTATATGGCGTCTTTTGATATCATATTATAATATGTCAAAAATAATAGTAAAAGTGGGTAATGCTATTTTGTCAAAACGTCTCCACTTTTTAAGGTACTTAATATTGATTCTATACAAACTGTTTATAAAAAACACTAATTTTCTATGTTCAATCAAATCCACATTAATGAATTAACGAAACAAATTTACGAGGAGCTAAAATCGTTATATGACAAGAAGTTGCTAAATCAAAGTAATGAATCATTATTGAAGCAGTATGCGGAGGTAGCTGATGAATACCAAGTTGATGGTCCATTAGCTAACAAATTAGTATTATTTTGATTTGTTAATTTGAAATTGTACATTGTATTCAGTGAAACTTTTGTAATATTTGTTTTGGTTAGCGTGCAACGCAGCTACCATAGATGCCTTCCTTTGCAAGTCATCTCCGCAAGCATAGCTTGTCGTAGCTTTCCTCTTATTATTATTATTATTATTATTCAAGCAGTATGCGGAGGTAGCTGATGAATACCAAGTTGATGGTCCATTAGCTAACAAATTAGTATCAAAGCTAATTTGAAATGGACACAAATGCGAAAATTTAGGTAGTGTTGGTAATCGACTCCAATCGATTGGGAAAATTCGAAAATCGACTAATTTTTTTAAATAAGAAATTAAATAATTTCAAATAAATTGTTAGATTGTAAATTTAGTCAATTTTTTTAAATATATTTAAAGACTTTATTGATAAAAAAAGAATATCTTTGCTAATTAAATACTATTAAATTATAACTATTAACACAATAACTATTCATTTCGATATAAATTAATCTATTTAATATTTAACTTAAATAAATTAATCGATTTAACAATCGACTAAAAAAAATTAGTCGATTTAATAATCAACAAAAATAAATTAATCGATTAAAAGTTAGTCGAATAATAAATCGATTATTGATAATCGATTGCCAACACTAAATCTATGATAGAGAAGTCCCAAATTATCAGTAAAACCTTACTCTATTAAGACACTTGTTGGACTATAATAATTACAATGAAAACAATATAAATATTGTAGATTTAAATAGCATAAATTTATATGAGCATATAGGTCAAATATTTAAATACGTCGTTAAAAAACGAAAATTGACATTGTCAAATTTAATTACTTTTATATATATTTTATTTAATTTTGAAATTAATTTTTTATAAATTTTGACCTATGAGGTCTATACAAGTTTTTGTGTCAATAAATAATAATAATAATAAAGAGGCTCGACTGTAGTATGAATCCACAATTCACTTGTGACTTTTATTCGAGTCTGTTTTGAATGAATAACAAGCCTTTTTTTTAAATATCATTATTTTATTTGTTAATAAAAAATTATCAAAAAATTTTACAATTTAATAATTGAAAACAAAAATGAAAAAAAGAACAAGAATGGTACAAATTAGTACATAACCAAATGGAATGTTCAGTTTGTGCTTGAGTAAAATGAGATTCATGCTCAACAATAACTATGTGTCAAAAAAATAACTTTGAACAAAAATAAAACTAACACAAATAAAAGAAAGAATGACAAGTGGACTCGCCTGGAATATGCTGAGCGCAAACGCATAATGCGGACAATACGGACATTGGTACGAGCCACACACTTCGCATATGTCCAGACCAAAAATGTCTCTCAGATAGTACATGCTGCGGTTGGCATTGCCAGGCTCGTGGTACTCGAACACTTTCATTTCGTAGTAGCGCGACAAATTGGCCACTGGTATGTAGCGAATGGCCGTAAAAGTAAAACAAACGGGCTCCAGGTCCAGATAGTCGAACAAAAAGTTGACAGTGGGCCCGGGCGCATTCTCTCCATCGCCCAAATTCCTAGTGTACGTGATCATTTCTTTGAGCCATCTTTCCTCGACTCGGTAGCCAGTCGGAATCTGAATCTGAAATTGGGCATGTCCTGACTTGTTCGAGCCGAGTGTTTGCAAATTTTGCGGCAGCCAACTCAAACACACATGGTAGTCGATGTGGGAAAAATTTCTGCCATACAACTGTGTGTGCACACTCATGTTAAAGGCTTCGTACGGCGGCTTTCTGATCAGCCATGGATACTCCACATTGTACTCGACCTTGAGCTGAACGAGAGCGTAGCCAGTGCCTTGTCCGTCCACCAATAGGTTGCCCCACACATTCTGAATGTCGTACTGCTGCAGTTGAATGATGTTCGAGTCGTTTATGGTGACGTAGTTGACGTCCAAGTCGTTTGAAGACGAACTGGTGAAGTTGATGTTCATGTTGTAGTTTTGAATTGAGTCGCCGGTGCCAATGGCGTACAGAACTAGCGCTTTGTGAGCCAACAGGCTGTCGTAGGTGCTGGACATGCCGCCAATGTAGTTTCGCTGGGTCTGCAGCCACGTCATTATTTCGTATTTGTTTTGTTGTTCGGCGCGGTAGATGTGGGTGAGGAGAGCGTAGGCGGTGGCGGCCACTGCGTGTCCCTCGTGGTTGGACTCGGGCTTCCAATTGTGGCGCGGGTTCTTCGACGGCCAGTAGATCTTCATCCTGGGTATTTGCCAGTTTGACCAGTAGATGCCGTAGTCATTTTTGTGCCTGGAGGCGATGAGCACCTGAAAAGCGAGGTCTTTGATCGGCGAGTTGGTCAAGTGAAGAGCATAGGTGACAATGGCTCGTTCGAACGAGTCGGTTATTTTTGTGAAATGCAGTTCGAGGTACATGCGCGCCTTGTTTACGGCGTTGCTGACCAGTTTGGCCGCTTGGCCGCGGATGTCCGAGTTGACCTTGAGAGCAATGAGACATTGGGCCGTGAGAGACAAATTGAGCTTGACGTCCGAGCCGTCCCAGTTTTTGGTCCAGTTTGACTCGAATTTTCTGTCATAGACCGGGCCGATCTCGCCCCATGACCCATTCACCGCATTTTGTTGCGAGACCAACCATATGACTGTGCTGTTGAGCAGTTCCGGGTCTATAAACAAACCGTACTGTTCCCACACCGGATCCACTGCTTCTTTGATCACTGTTATTGCCCATGAAGTTACCCAAATGCTTTCCGTGTTAGGCACACCTGCAAAATGAACAAAATTGTTAGATATGGAACACGACAGATGTTTGTTTTTAAAAAATATATTTTTTTAATAAATTATGGAAAAAAGAGGCGCCAAAAATTATTAATAGAAAAATTTTTAATTATTTTTTTTTTAATTTAGAATTAGATTTATGTGATCAGGCAGATTTTCATGTAATAAAACAGAGTATGTTGTTACCACATAAACAAGGGCAAAATGAAATTAATGATCAAATGTAAATTTTAAGTAAAAATTTTTAGTTTTTCATTTAAATAAAAAGGTATTTTTTTTATCAATTTTTTAATAATAAATGACTAAATTTTATTAAGCATGATTTGTTGAATCTTTAATTAAATAATAATAATAAGGGGAAAGCTACGACAAGCTATGCTTGCGGAGATGACTTGCGAAGGAAGACATCTATGGTAGCTGCTTTACACGTTAACCAAAATAAACATAATAAAAGTTACACGTTAATACTGAATATAATGTATAATTTCAAATTAATAAATCAAAATAATAAGCATAAAAAAAATTGAAAATTATATGAATTTTTATCTGAAGTAAAAATACAATCTTAATCAATATTTTGAAATTTTGCAATATAAAAATTTAACTCTGTTTCGTCGTAATATATTTTAATTGATATTAAAATATTATTGAAAGCCAAAATTTGGATACTTTAATGAGGATTCAAAGTTTGTATTTAAAGTTTTCAAATAAAGATTTAAGAAGAATCAGTTTAAGATCAATTTAAAAAAAAGATTTGTTTTTTTTTTAAATTAAAATAATAATCATCTTAATTTAAAAAATGCATTGTGAAATTTCATACAAAACTTCCAATACAAAAGGAAGAAAATTTTCTAACTTTTGTTCCAAATGTCAAAAACTTGTATTGTAAATGAATCAAAGTGAAACAACTGTTGTGCGAATCCTGCAAAATTGTACCCTGTTTAAAAGTATTGAAAATAAAATTTGCACAGATTTTGCAGACTTGCAGAAGGTGAAAGAACTATTGTTTTACTTTGTTTCATATACAGAACAAGTTTTTGAATGATTTTTAGAATCAAATTTGATACCTAGAAACTTTATTTCTTTTTGACTCACTATTCTATTTGCATAAATTTTTAAGTTAAGATTATCTCAAAATACAAACTTATATCTGTCGAAATAACACTTGTCAAAAGTAAGCAGATTCACTCGGAGAAGACTACAGAACACGACTTTTCAACTGATATCTTCATTTTCCACTTAATTAGCCATCCTTCTAGTTCGTTGGTGTATTTATTTATCTTATTTTCAAGGTTCCCCTTTTTGTGGTAAATAAAAAAAGTAACTAGATCCTTTTTCTAAAAGTGGAGCGTATTCATCATTTGCTTTGTTTCTTTTAGGGATGTCATTAATTATTATTATTTTGCTTGTTTTTAATCCAACTTATTGTTTTTACTAAATGATTTAGTTTGCCACATTTAAGTTAAAGTTTTGCCAGGCCTGGAACATAAAGTACTTTGAAGAATAGCAAGAAGAAAAGCAAGAAGGAAAAGAAGAAGGAAAAGGAAGAAGGAAAAAAAGAAGAAAAGCAAGAAGGAAAGCAAGAAGGAAAGCAAGAAGAAAAGCAAGAAGGAAAAGAAGAAGGAAAAGGAAGAAGGAAAAAAAGAAGAAAAGCAAGAAGGAAAGCAAGAAGGAAAAGAAGAAGGAAAAGAAGAAGAAAAAGAAAAAGGAAAAGAAGAAGGAAAAGAAGAAGGAAAAGAAGAAGGAAAAAGAAGAAGGAAAAGGAAGAAGGAAAAGAAGAAGGAAAAAGGTGATTTTTATTTTTTTAAGTCAAAGATATGACTTGACTTAAAAAAATAAATAAATTTTTAATTCATTGACTTTACTTGACTTAAGACTTGTGACTTAAAAACAACTCTGATTTTGCTTGTCTACCAATTGATTGTTTTTACCAAATGATTTGTCAAATAGAATATGAGGTCGTTCTTTAATTAGCTATTCTAGGCAATGTGAAATTACAGTACAAAAAGTAAATACTTTATTATTTTTTTTCTAATTGTGCAAAAATGGTTCTGTAAACTGCACAATATTGTACAAATTTATACAAACGAATTCCAAGCTTTGCAAAAACTCTGCAATTTAATGCATATTTTTTGATGGTGTGCATTTCAGAACCATTTTTGCACAATTAGAAAAAAAATAATAATGTTTTTACTTTTTGTACTGTAATTTCACATTGCCCTATTCTAGTATCCAATAACTAGTTTATGATCTAATTTACTAATATTAGAATAATCTATTTTATTATTATTAAATAGTTGATCCTTTTCTATTTTTATCTAGCTCTAATAAATACTTTATAAAACATCATATTCTTTCCTTAACAGATTTAACAGATTGGCACATTTAAGTAAAAGTTTTGCCAGGCCTAGTACATAACTGGGGTGTTTACTGAATAAAAAAAGAGTAAGAAGAAGAAGAAGAAAAATATGTGAGTATTTACCGTATTGATTGAACCATCCGAGGCCCTCAAAAGTGGTGATTATTCTCTGGTATTCATGATTAGCCCATTCAAGCACCTTGATAACATTGTTCAAATTGAAATTTCTGCCGCCATGTCCTTGTCGCATGTACATCAAATTGTTGAGCATAGTGCCGAAGCTAAATATGCCCGCTTCGATTGGCCCGAACGACTTTTTAAGATAGGAGTCCGCGGCGACAAAGTTGTCCAGGCCCAGGTAGAAAAAAGGTCCGCACACGTCTCCAGTAATGGCCACTTGAGCAGTGGCAGAGCCGGGTATGAACGACCAAATCTGCTGCAGTGGCAAAATAAATGTCTGATTGGTCACTATTTCGAATTCGGACACCATACGCGGCATATTCACCAAACTAAGCAAATAGGGCGAGTGAAACACATTGGTCACTCCTTCGTAGTACACCTGCATGGTGCCCATGTAGGTGTCTCGATTGGCGCCGGTCAAAGCGTCAATCCTGACTTGAATGGTGCCCGAGCGGCGCGCCACTATCGGTATGTGCACGCGTCTAGACTCGCCCGGCTGTATGATCACCAGCACATGGTGCTCGCCGGTGGTCAAGCGCGGCGCAAAGCTCGACACCAGACCGTCCTTTTCCACGTTGACAAAACGATAGTCGTCGGACGGCTGCAGTATGATCAAGCCCTCGATGCGACTCGCCTGAAAATTGAACACGTCCACGCGCACCCCCACCTGCTCGCCCAGTCGGCACTCGGGCGGCATCTCCACCTGGACATAGAACTGCCTCGTAGTGGAAATACGACCGGGCACTTTGAGCACGCCAAAGCCGCTGAGCCGCGACATGGCAAACGCGCCCACCACATAATTAGCTATGTCCTTGGACACCTCGGCCCGGAACTGGACCCGTCCGTCCGGCAACGTGAACGAGTCCTTCCACAGCCAGCTGAGCTGATAGATGCGCTCGATCTTGGGCTGGAAGCGCTCGTGCAGCGGCCGAAAGTACGGCCGGTCCTGTGCGCAGCCGGTCTCGTCCGAGCAGTCGCGCTCGCACTGGCACACGCGGTCGCACCGCTGCTGCGCCGAGTAGCAGGACGAGCCGTCCACGCACGCCACCAGACCCGACTCGTTGCAAGTGAGCCGGGCCTCGGACAAACTGTCGAAGAGCGCCAGGTCGCTGAACACGACGAGCCCGGTGTAGGCAAAGGTGGACGCGGCGTCGTACGCGTACGATTGCGAGGCGTAAAAGAAGCGGTGAGCTGCGAAGCCCAGCTCGGTGTTCCACGTCTGGTACACGCTGGTGTTGGCATTGGTGTCGAAGGTGTACAATTCGTCGTAGAGCATCAGCTCGGTGATTATGTTGCCGCCGTTGTACAAGCGAACAATGGACTCGTCCAGCGCGGCCAGGCCCACAAACGACTGGGCCGATGCGTAGGCGAGTATTTCGACTGTGTCGCCGGTGAAGTCTTTGCGCCGGTTTATGGTGATGTTCACTTTGTTCTGGATGCTTGAGGCGTTCACGTGAAAGTTGTACGAGTCGGCGACCAGCTCGCCGTCGTACTTGATGTAGTAGGCGAGTATGTGAGCGGAGGGCACCATTTCGCGCGTCAGACCCACGTCGAACGTTTTTTGTTTGTTGTTCATTTGGAGGACGTCGGTGTGGACGATGCGGCTGGACGACACGATGTGGTAGTGCACTTGGTCGACTGGCTGGCTGACGCGCACGGTGAATATCATGAAGTCGCCCACTTGAGGCTCGACGGTGCTTGAGCTCACGAATATGAAGCTGTTGGTGGGCGACTTGTAGCGGATGGCGCGCTCTCTCACCACCGTCTGCGGGTCCTCGAAGTCGTTCTCGACAAAGCTGGCTATCAGGCTCACGTACTCGGTGTTTGAGTCCGGTGTGAACGAGAACTGGCATATGCTGGTCATGGGCTCTATGGCGAGAAATTGTTGATTGCTGAACGAAGAGCCGCCGCTGGTCTCGATGCGGAGGCGCACGTAGCTGTTTGGGATGCGCTCGACCGGCAATGGGGTGCCGTCTTGCTGCGACACCGCTATGTACGTGGTGTAGGGCATGCGCGGCTTGAAGGCTTTGGGCTGGTCGCCCAGAAATTTGAGCTGGATGCGCGGATCGTACAAAGTGGTGATGAACGATCCGTTGCTTTTTTCGTTGAAGTACGGGTCGTCGACTTGAGCTTCGACGTACACTTCGAGCTCGTTTAGCGACGATTGGCCGCTGATTGCCAACAGTTCGCTCATGGCAAAGTGAAAGTCGACCACTCCGTTGAATTGTTCGATGTAGCGCTCCAGGTACGGATAGCCTTCCAAGTCGTGAATGCTCACCACGGCTGGTTTTACTATTGCTTTTATTCGACATGTGCCAAACACTGCTCGGCCGGTTGTATAACTTAATGAAATTGAATTGAAATTAGTTTTTTTTTATCCACATTAAAATGTATAATCAACACATTAAAAAATCTTATTAGCACATCAAAGTGATTTAAAAACACATAAAAATGGCTTAACACCACAGTAACGTTGACTTTTGATTTAAACACACAAAAATTTTTTTTTATACGAATTTTATATCTTTCAGAGCCAAAAATTGAAAGAAATTAAAATAATAAGCTTGTAAATGTTGCGGACTAAACCGTAGCTCCTCACTTTTATAGCATAGTTTCAATAGTACTTAACTACGGTTAAGGACTAGTGAAACATGCTTTGTTAAAATTTAATTGTTCTTGTTATTTTTGTTATTATATACAATTCTCTCTTTTTTTTCCAAATTGTCTCGGAAAAATTTAATAAATGTTTAAACCACCACTATAAATTGTATCTTATTCAAAACCCCAACCGCATTAATAAACTATAAAGTTTTAAAACTTAAATTTACAAAATATAAACCGTTAGGCTCAAGCACTCACGTGTGAGGCCTCAACATAAAACATTTTATATTCTTTTGCAGTTGATTTTTTTTTTGAGTGAGCAATTTTGGAAAAATTTGAACTAATTCTGAATCACGATTAAAATGTCCAAAAGAAAATCTTACCTAAAAACCCCCGTTTTTTAATTTGTAAATAAATAAATATTAATTTTTGATAAAAATAACGTTAATTCAAATGACTACAAATTCGCATATTTTAGTGTTTTTTTTTTAATTTTTGTTATTTGTTTATCTTTACCGACTAAAGCTCCTCCAAGTTTTTGTTTAGTTATTAAAATAAATAAGTTAAATGGAGAAATGAAAAAATTTTAAAAAATTTGATTCATTAAAATAAATCACCATTTTATATGTAAAATTAAAAAAAATTCTAAAATTTTTTAGAAAAGAACAATTTCCATGAAAATTATTTTTCTTATAAAATTTATCGAAAAAATAAAAGATTTGATTGACTTTCTTGAGCGAAATCAAGGTAAATTTCAGTTACAAGTGGAAAAAAATCACTGATAGAGTAAAAATGTATTTTTTATTCTACTATTTAATATTAGAATATTTTTAGGGTTTAAAATTATTTTTTTTTAAAAAGTGACCTATCACTCTGTAAAACCTAAACAATTTTACTAAAAAAATCAGTGGTAAATTTTAGAAGTTGGTCATTTTTGTGACCAATTGATCATACTTTTACCCTAATAAACTTATAAATACAGAACGAAACAAATTTTTTTTATTATTAATTTTGCTAACCCTGATTTGCTTCAATTTTTTCATCTTCAAGCACTTTAAAAACAATACTGGCTGAATTTGCATTAAAATTGAAAAAAGTTTATCTTATTTTTAAAGGGGAGGTAATTAAAATCATTAACAAAAAAAAATAATTACTTTGCTACCACTACTCCGCTGATTGCTGGCGAAGTGGTCAAAAAGTAGTGCGGCATGCTGACATTCACTTCATACTTCCATTGATAAAATTCAAACATTTCGAAATTTTTAGTTGCTTCGTACCCCATTACTGAGCATTTGACAGTGTGAACACCTGGCGGTGGAGCATCATTGAAAATGTAAGACAGACTCACCACCCCTGCATTTGTCTGCACATTTTCCCATCTTTTAATGATGATACCACTAGGCGCTATTATAAAAACATCCATGGTTCCCAAATAGGCACTCAGGTCCGGATACATGGGAATACATCGAAAGCGAAGAATAGATTCTTGTCTGTAATCAGGCCTTTCTAGTTGAACAATAATAGAGACAGCTTTTTGCTCGAAAATGATGCTCTTTTGGTCCGAAAAAGTGGTCTCACCAGTGGGCAGCTTGCCCTGGACCCGAAGATAATAGTTCGCTTGACGAATATTATTCGGCATTGTCATGGCTATTGTATTGGGCACATTGGGCAAAAATTCCTGAATACCTGACACAATTTCTTGCTCGTCTGTGAAAATCAAGGCCTTGACCATCAAATTGTTCCAGTGTTTGTTCATGATGGTGCAGCTAATGCGTATTTTTTCAGCAGGACGAACAACCCTGGGTGCTACAATGATGTAAGATGGTTCACGAATTGAGTACTCGGGCACCGAGTACAATGAACTTTGACAGGTTACATGGCCGATGTGATACAGTGCTATGAATATGACAATTTGTTTTACAAGCATTGGATATTGTTTTAGGTTGATGTGTTTTACCGATCTTTTTTTCATAGGTATTAGTACTGGTTTAAAAAAAATTATTTTTAAGTTCATTTATTTAGGTCAGTTATCTTTGTGAAAGGTAATCAAAAGGTAATGACATAAATTTATTTACCTGAATGTCAAATTATGACCTGTGAATTTTTTGTGCATTTTGTGCATACTTCACAGAGTAAATGCGGAACATTTTTTTTGACCGATTAATTGAATAGCTAAATTTTGAACTTAATTTTAATTTAATTTGTATGAATGGATATATTAAATATGGCAAAAATTATCAATAAAATTACATTTTTAAATTAATTTTTAAATGTCATTTTAGAAATAATTTTTTTTTTTAATTAGAATCTAAAACTAAGATTGAAATAAAAAGAAAAAACAATTAATAAAAAACTTCTATCGTCGTCCAGTTAACCGAATAGAGATAGCCATCATGGCATTGAGGTCCTGGAGGCCTAACAAAATAGCTAAATCTATTAAGCATTTGAATGTTATGAAAATTTTCTAAAAATTGACTGCAAAAATTCAAAATGAATTTTTTAGGCATTTTTTTTATTTTTAAAATAAAATTAAATATTCAAAAGGAAATTTTTAATTTTTTCAATAAAAAAATTGATAAAACTTTTTTAAATTGTGAATTTCGGTAAAAGTTCAATTCTTGGAAAATTTATGAAAGAATTTTTTTAGAATAATAATCTCATGTAATTTTTAATAGTTAATAAATTGATAAAATAATTAAAATTTTCCAAAAATTTACTAAAATTTAAAATTGAAATTGAAAAAAGTGAATTTCACTTTATTTATTATTTATTTATTAATTATGTTAGTCATCATTCTTGTAAAAAAATCCAAAATTTTTTCTAAAATACAACATTTAATTTATTTAAAATTTTTTAGACACTTTCTATAAAGTAAACAGACATTTTCACTAAAACAAGGTTCATTTTGAGAGCCTGAGTGATAAACACTCAACCCACACTCAAAACGCAATTTTTTGCGTGACCAAATTTTAAAAAATTTCAAAATTCTCTTTTTTTTAATGTCAAAATGAAAAAAACTAAACTTTAAACATCTTGAATTATTTTTTAAGTTCGAATTTTTTATTTAAATAGGCAAAAGTTAGAAAAAACAGTCAGTTAAAGCTTGATTTATTTTTAGTTTTGAACTTTTAAAAAAAATCTTTTGGTTTTACAACAAGTCTAACTTTGGGTTAAGTCGCAAGTGCTGGGAGACCCAGAAAAATGGCTAAAGCATTCGCAAAGTAAATTTAACCTTTTTTACTTTTTTTCTTAATTTCTTTTCTCTTTTTTTTGGTGAATATTTGACTTTTTTTTTGATGAATATTTGACTGTTATTAAGTAAATTTGATACTTTTTAATTTGACATTTCTTTAATAAATTTGACAAAAAAACATAAATTTGACTTTTTAAAATTTGACAAATGATCGAATAATATTTGACAAAACAATTTTTTTAATTTGACATTTCTTTGAAAAATTTGACAAAAAAACATTTACCCTTACAACAATAGCTTTATTAATTTAGAAATTAAAAAAATTTTTTAATAAAAATATGTTCGCTTCATTTCGTCTTAAATTTTGTTTTTAATTTTAATAAATTTTTTTAGGAATAACCTAGATTGAAACGAATTTTATTCCCTCATTAAATTGAGAAAAATAATTTTTGTGAAGTTGAAAAAAAATAAAACTATAATAATCTTCTTGCTCTGTTTCATGAGATTAAAATTATCAAATTGATTTTTATTTCAGTAATAAATCTGAAAAAGGTAATTTTGTCGAAACGTGTAGTAAAAATTAAATTAAATTTATTTTTATTTATATATTTGTGTTTTATTTTGATTTTTTTAAAATAAATATGTAACTTGAACCTAGTTTTTTTTCCAAATTCGGATTCGGTACATTCTAATTTACAAAATTTGCTATTTTTTATTTAGTTTTTTTGATTACAATTTAGAAAAAAAATTGAAGAAAAACAAAAAGTAAATTCGATTTTAAAAAGATTCTAAATTAACTACAATTTATTATTAAAATTTTTGTTTTTTTATGGTTAAGTACTTTATCATAAGATTTTGCACCGAATAGAGTCTGTAAAACACTTTGGTATGTTGATCCAGATTTATACATAAACACTTCCAAAACCTGTTCCATATTTTTACTGTTAAAAAGGTACGCGAGAAAAGTTTTTGTGAATTGATTATTAAATTATTTAGCTCTTTAAAGTCATTTTCATTATTCTTCCTAACATACCATTTAGAATAACACCAAAATGATTCAAACGAGAAGAATGTATTTAGAAGTTTTAATAACTTAAAAATTGAAAAATAATAGCTATTAGCAAGTTTAATTATTAAATAAGCAAAATTTGTAAAATTAATTATATGTTTTTTTCTACCTCACCTGATTCTGTATTAGTAAATACGATGGAATTCAAATCAATACATAATGCAATTAGAAATCAATAAAAGAAAGATAAATTATCTGAAAATAAAACTAAAATTTATTTAGATAAAATTTAATTTTTAATAATTTAACTAAGCAAAAAATTGGATTGAAATTAATTAAATGGTCACTTATCTTAAGAAAAAACTTTATATAAATTTAAAGATTTTTTGATAATTTTCTTGAAGACTAAATTCTGAAAAAACAATCTTTAAAAAATTTTTGAAGAAAAACTGTCCGGTAACCTTTAAAGAACCTTTTAAAAGTCATTTAATTATTTTTTACTGAAATATTATGGGAAAAGTAATAAACGTTAATATAAGTTAGTATAATTCTAACTATACCATAAATAAAGTACTTTCCAAATATATATAACATGTAAGTCAATGCAAGGAAGTGGTAGAGGATCAGTTAAAGAAAAGGAATTTAGTTTTCTGGGATCAAGTAATTAAAATAAAATTAATTCAATCTCTTTCATCAATATTGGAAAATCCAAGCTTGAAACAAGTGGAATTTCTTTTTTTTTCAAATGATTTAATAATTTAATAATTCTTAGATTTAAGCTCACTTTGATTTTATTTTATAATACAAAATAAACTTATTCTTTACTTAAATAAAAAAAATTAAACAAATTTCTATAAACTGAAATTAAGTTTTTTCTCATTTAAAGAATAATTCACTTCTAATCGGGAACTAAATTTAAAAAATCAAAATATTCTTAATCTGAAAGACAACAAATACAATTTATTTATTTATATTTTAATAAGTTAAATTTTTAAATCCAAATTAAAGTTTGAATTTACATTTGAGGGATAAATTTTAAGCTTCTAAGTAAAATCTTTAAAAAAATCTTGACTTAAATAAAAAAAGTTAAAAGTTAAAATTCAACTTTGACTTTTAGTAAATCTCTGCTTTTAAATTTAAACTATTTTTTTTTAATTTTAAGATTGATAAAATCATTCCAAAGTGTTTAAAAAGAGCAACTTTTTTTTTCAACTTTTTTCTGTTCAACTAAAAATCAGCCAAAATTTTCTCATGAAAGTCTAGAAGCTCGTTGCTCACAAAAAAATAAGCTTGAAAAAAAACTTTTTTCTTTTAATTAACAACATCAGACGCAAAGCATTCTAGGTAAAAGTTAAGGTAATTTATTTCATAATTACAACACGACAAAAATTGCTCTATTAATTAAAATTCTAGATTAGAAAATTGGTCATTTTTCTATCTATTCTATAAATTGTACTTAAATTTCGATTAAAAAAAAAAAAACCCAAAATTTTTATTTTCAATTTTTTGAGGCGGCTTCTATCTACTAATAACATTGAATTAATAAATAAAAAAAAATCAAATTTTTAGAAATTTATAAATAAACTTTTAAAAATTAAAAATAAAAATTCACCAAATTTCATCACCCGTTTACCTGTTCCATATAATTCAGCTGCCAATAAACACATTAAACAAAAGCTTTTATTATGTAGAGAATTGGCATAACGATACCAAAGCAACAATTTTTTCTAAAGTAACAGCTAAACCAAAAACTGAGTCAGATAACAAGATTTTAATCTAAATATACTGTTTAAAACCCTAGTTACGACAATTTTAATGTTATCATAAATTCAGTAGACGATTATTTGAATTTTTTTTTAACCAAATGTCTATTTCAATTGATAAAAGTAGCACTTTTTACCCAGTGATTCCGGCCCCAATTTATCCACCAACTGAAGTTTCTCAGCCGAAAAATGTAGCTAAAAAGTCTAGTAAGAAAAAAAAGTTGGCCATTGGTTGTCTCATAGCGGCAGTCGTCATAATAATCATAATAATCATAGTTGTGGTTGTGGCCTTAGCTGTTTTACGTAGTCTTGGAATTAAAAAAAAAAAATTGAAATTAAAATTTTATTATTTAAAAAGTAACAAAAAAATGCCGCTATGGCGAAAAAGATGGAAAATGCATTGAATGCGGTGTGACCTTCTCTTCGAATAAAATAGTTGGTGGACAGAATGCAGGATACAAAAATTGGCCTTCAATTGTTTATATTCAATCTAGATACCGTCAAGGAGGTAGCGTATATACTGCATTTTGTGGTGGCACTTTGGTCAATCTGGACACTGTAATTACTGCTGCACATTGCTACGACCGAAAATACACAGTAACTGTTTATCTAGGTCTCCACAACAAGTCTAATCTATCAAGTGGTGTGGACAAATCTGTCAAATCCTACACAATTCATCCTAATTATGAATCTACAACAAAACTAAATGATATTGCCATTATCAAGCTGTCAACCAAAGTAGATCTTAACGACAGGATTCAAGTGTCATGTCTTCCAGAAGGTAAATCTATTTATCCCAAGAATAATAACATCAATGCGTACATTGCTGGATGGGGAAGAACTTCGGAAGGCGCAGCAAGTTCTCCGAACATTCTTCAAGAAGCACTTATTACAGTTTATGATAGTTCAAAGTGTAGTTCGGTTGCACCGGGAACTCTGAAAGATTGGAAAAAACAAATTTGCGCTGGCAAGTATTCAGGTGGTGTGGATTCATGTCAGGGTGATTCAGGTGGACCGCTGTATGTACAAGACAAAGTAGAGAATAAGAATAAATTTATTCTAAGTGGAGTGACTTCGTATGGAGTTGGATGTGCACGTGTTGGAAGACCGGGGTAATTTTTTTTTTTTTTTAAATTTAAAAAAATTATTTTCAAACTAATTTAGAATATATACCCGGGTCAGTGCCTATATTGATTGGATTGAAAAGAATATGAATAAAAAATAATTTTTTTTTACAAAAATATATTTAACTTATTAAATTCATTTAATAGATAAAAGATTTATTTTATTTTAATTTGTAATAAATAATGAAGAAGACTTTTTGATTTTAAAATATTCTCTTAGGAAATAATTTCAATATTATCAGAATACAGTTTTTTCTTGTTGATTTAGAAACTGGTCTCACTATGGCAACTTGAACGTGGCTCTATGTCATAATAGCTAAGCTAAAACTAATTTTCTTCATCTTTTGATTTTGGCGAACAAAAAAGCATCAATTAAGCTAAAAAAATGGGGTTATAATATTTTCATCATCAAATAAATATTATTTCATCATCAAAATTTTACCCAAAATTATCATCAAGAAAAAACTATTCCATCAAAATTTAATTTTTATCAGCAAAAATATTTTTTTAGAGAAAATAAAAATTTACTTAATAAAATCTTTTTTTTTCATGAAATATTTTTTCAGGTGGATCATATTACAAAAATTATGCAGCAAAAAAACAAAATATAAAGAATTAAATGAAAATTTTTCTTCAAATATTTAATAAAAATTTAATTCCTTAAAAATGTTGGACGAGTCAAATCCAGTTGCTTTAAGTGATTATGCGTCGTCGAGTGAAGAACAAAATCTTACAGAAACAATTCAGCCGAACAAAAAATTTCGTGGCAAAGGTGTATTATTTATTTACGTTAAGACTTTAATGGAAAAAGCTAAAAAATCTTGGTCAAATGATAGAGTTCCTGGTAGCAATAATTACAAAAAGTTTTCAACAAAACCTTCAAATGATCTAAAATTATGGACTTTAAAATATGATTTATTAAGATTTAAACCAGCAGTTTTGCAGGCAAATACTCGTACATTTTGTTTTCAATCAACATATTCAATTTTAGAATTAAACCAAGAGTTAGTTAAAAAGTCCAAGATATCACCTGATGTATATGAAAATAATTGGCTAGAATATGGTAGAATTTCATGTGATTGTCCAAGATATTCAAAAAGTTATACATGCAAACATTGTATATATATTGCTGATAAAAATAAATTAACTAAAATTTCTGATAATGCTAAAACACTTGATGTTGGTGAAAAAAGAACTCGTGGTAGACCTAAACTAGTCAAAAAAGATTTATTGAGATAGACTTTTTTTACAATTTATGTTTTAATTTATTTTGATTTTAATATATATTATAATTTTGATGTATCTTTTCTACTTAATTAATTTAATTTTTCGTGTATTTTGATGATGAATTTTTTTTAAAAGATGTTTAATTTTTTTTTTGATTATATTTTTAATAATTTAGGCGATAAAAACAAAAATATTTTGATGATAAATTATATTTTTTCGATGATAAAATTTTGATGCTATTTATTAAATTATTTGATGATTAATTTTAAATATTTGATGATAAATTAAATACCACCCAAAAAATGTTCTAAAATTATTTATTTATTAGAATTTTAAAAGGAACAAAGCTTTTTTCTCACTTTTAAAAGATGGCCGACTACAAATATACCATGAATAAAAATATTATATTCAAAGCAGACTTGTTTATAAGTCACAGTTTTAAGTCTAAGTCACAAAAATTTAAGTCAAAGTTATGACTTGAACTAAAATTTTTTTCAATACCTGCTTCATCAGGACCAGTTGAAAGACTTTTTTCTAAATCTGGTTACATTAATAGACCACATAGGTCAAGATTGACAGCCAGGAATTTGGAAGCAACTACTTTATTGGTATCAAATATGGATTTATTAAATGAATAGAGAATAAAATACTATTTATTGCATTTATTAATTACATTACTTTGTTTGTTTAATAACGGGTGTAGAATAAAAAATGGCACAAAATTAATTTTATCATAAAAAATTTTTATTTAACTAAGGCTTTAAATTTTTTTTTAAATTATTACTGAACCCTCCTATTTTGAAAAAATAATATCACTTAAGGTATTGAACTCCATGACGACGCATGATATCGAGCCTAGAGCGAACACTCTTGGCATGGTCTTGTACAACCTTTGGGTCGATATTGCTCAGGCAAGCGCGAATTTTGTTTTCGAGTTGCCTAAGATTTTTTGCCTTCCAATCACCCTCATAAACTTTAGCTTTCAAATTTCCCCAAAAATCTTCAATAGTTTGTGCTTTTGGTACGTTTGCTGGATTCACTTCTTTAGCAACATACCTTATATTTTTATCTAACATATAATTCTGTACAAAATTGGCATAATGAGATGAAGCTAAGTCAGGCCAAAATACATAATTGCCATCCTGATAATATTCTTTAATCATTGGTTCAAGTCGTTTCTTAAAACACTCTCCAAGGTAGACATGCTGATTGACCGCTAAACCACTAGGTACAAAATATGGTTCCGCGTTGCGAAATAGCCAACCAGACCATTATTTTTTTTTCAATTTTTTAACGTACTTGTTCTTTACACTCTCTGGCGTCTTGCTTAGGTTACTACTATAAAAAATATCATTCCCTGGCAGCGAGGTGTTACCAAGAGTAAAATAAGATTCATCATCAATTATAAATTCATATCTGCTATATTTTAAAATCACCCATGTTGAAGTCTCAAATGAGATCTAAGTGAGATATTTAGAGATTTTTTCTCATTAGATCGAAATGAGATCTTTAAAGAGATCTAGTTGAGATCCAACTGAGTTTCTTTTTTAATTATACCTCACATTTATCTCTTGAGAGTCTTAAGGAATATTTAAATCTAAAGATCCGAATGAGAATCTCTAGTCTTCGAGAAACGTCTATAAACCGATTTCAATTTTTGTTAGGACCGTCGATTTGCAAATATTTTTTTGGTTTCTGAGTGTCCTCAGATACCTGTCATCAATCTTTAAAGCTACTATTATAGACCCAAAGTTTCATTTAGACTTTAGAGATTGAAGAAATGTTGAAAAGAGCTTTGAAAAAAGTTTTAACCGAAGAGGAATTTATCACCTGTAATATGCCAACCCCGGAACAGATAAAAAAAAGGAAGCGAATTAGTTATCATAAAGCCCGCGAAAAACAGAAACAAATCGTTATTGAGGCTTCAAATCAACAAATTATTCCAGACTCGCATACAAAATCATCGAGTTCAAATAACGAATTTTATGAATTTGAAAATTCGAATGAATACGCTGAGATTGACCTTCCGACATTCAGTGAACGACTTAATCACTCAGATGATCTAGATGTTAGTATTAAAGAACAAGACATGAGCATTTCTTCTCTTGAAAATTCTTTTGAAGATACTCAGGATTTACTTTATCCTGCTCCTAGTATCACAGTGTCAGAATTTCTATTCGTTTATGACTCAATAAAATTGAAACATAATTTGTGCGATATCGTGACAAAAGACTTTTTTAAATTTAAAAAAACTATATTGCCGGAGAATAACAAATGCCCTAAATCGTTTCCTCGCAATGACAAGAAAATTTTTAAGGAACACAATGGCTACTTCCATTCATTTTGTCGATCCTGCAATAAACTTATGGATTCAATTAAGTTTAAAGATTATTCTAAGCGTTCGGATAACTGCAGCGTTTGTAAAGAAGAATTTGATAATTTTGTAACCTTTGATATCGAAACACAACTGAGTTTGATTTTAAAACAAGAGTCTAACCTCAGTTAAATATTGAAATCTAATATCCAATCAAACGAATACCGAAATGATTTATCAATCAAAAAACCTCAAGACGGGAGTTTTTACAAGTCATTTTTTAGTAATCAATCCCGTCAAAACGAAATCGTTATTTCCTTAGTCATAAATTCCGATGGTGCCTCCCTTTCGTCTTCTAGAAACTATAAATTATGGCCAGTTGTCGCAACTATCCTCAAGCTCGATCAATCAAGTAGAGAACGCTTCGAAAATTTAATATTTCTTGGTATTTTATTTTAAATTTTAAATTTATACAACTAAACCAGTCTGAGTGACTTGAACATTTAGTGCTGACTTAAGTCCGAGTCAGTGTCAGACAGTTTTTAAATCATGTCTCATGAGTCCAAGTCAATTTTTGAGTCACTATCTCTTGACCAGACAAGTTCATAAATCAAATGAAACTTTTTAGGTGTTTGAATCATTTCTAGCTGTTGATGACTCGCCTGGCACTCCGACTAACTAAAAATTCTCGACTCAAATAAAAAAACGAATCCTTTCACTTTTGACTAGAGTCACTATTTCTAAAATTTTTCAATTAAAAAACTTATTCTAAAGGTCTTTGGATCAATCAAAGCCAACCAATTTACGATGTTTTCTATCGGAAATGTTTGAAAATGTTAAAAGTTTTAGTAAAAAATCCGATCAATTTTGAAGGTTATTAAAAAAATTAAAATTTTTGTTTTAACATAATGAAAAAATTTTTCATTTCAAATTTTATTTAAAAGGGTATAGCGTTGTAATTAGGTGTCATTCGTTCGTCAATCCTTGACTTGCCAGCAAAAGCGAGTTAAATATAAAGCAATTTAACGGAGAATTTGGTTGTGTTGCATGCTTTCATAAAGGTGAATACTCATATAACTATCGTACGAGACTTTATCCTCCCGAAAAGGTGATTTTTTTTTTCAAATTTATTTTTTATCTAAAAACGAACATAATCAAGGTAATTTTAAAAACGCCTGAACACTATGATTTTATCTCTGCAGTCGTACAAGAACAAGGCAGAGATGAATTTGGTATACGAGGTCCATCAAATTTTTCGAGCTTAAAATCCATTCCAGTCCAGGTTCCCTTTGATTTTATACACCTAGTTCTGTTAGGACATACGAAATGGCTCATATAAAAGTATATTTTTGATAAACACAATGATCTTTTTATTGGTAAGGCCATATGTACATAAATTAAAAATTTCTAAAAAATTATTGTTTAGGTAATGATTTGGAGCTTATAAATTATTTGATTGCTAGACACAAGATACCACACATATTCAACCGAAAGTTTCCAAAAATTGCAGAGAATATAAAATTTAAATCTTCTGAACTAAAATTTTTTATTTTTTACATTTCGGTCCCCTTATTGATGAGTTTTCTTCCTAGTACATTTTGGTACATTTTATGTCTGTACGTTTTTTCTATTCGAACAATTTATGAGCCACTCAATAACAAAGATGAAGTTAATAATGAACGCAAAATGTTTGAGAAATATTTCGAATTAGTTGGTGAAAGTTATGGTTTAAATGCATACACTTATACTCTTCATGCATATCTTCATCTTTTCGATCAAGTAATGATGCATTGTCCTCTTCAGTCACATTCTCAATTTGTGTTCGAGGTAAAGTTTTTAACAATATTTTAGAATTTTTTGCTAAGAATTTTCAAAAGGGAGCAATATTTAACTCAAAGAATTTGATTAGTGGTACAAGAGGTTTTTTAAATCAAGTAACCCGTAAAATTCTTTCGAACAAAGTTTTTAAAGCCTCAGAAAAATTCTCAGACATTCAAAATATGCAACTTGCACATATCTTTAATGATAACCTTATTAATTGATTGCTTATAAATTTATTGCTTTCTAGTTTTATAAACAATTTAACATTTCAAAAATTTTTTTGTTGCATCGACATGAAAAAAATAAAAAATCGTATATTAGAATGTGATAAAATAAAACATTATTGTATTTTGGTTAAAAATAAAAATCATCTATGATTTTGAACATGATTAATAATTTTTCAAAAAAAGTACTGTTAGCTCTAAAATAAATCGAGTCGTAATATTTCATTTTAAGATTTTTCATTTCGCTCTTTAAAAATTATTACAAAAATCGGTTAAATTCTGTTTAAATTCAATTGTTTTTGAATTTTGTTGAAACCTTTACAAATTTTATTGTAAGATGAGCTTAGAAGAAAACTTTGTTTGCGTTTATTTCAAAAATGACAGTACATATACAATATTTCACGACAAAAATTACAAGCTTAAGAATTCAAAAAAAGCTCAATTCTGTTTTGATGGAAAATGGATAGCTGGTAAAATTATAGAGAGAGGGTCTAAGAATGAATGTAAGATAAGTGGAAAAAGGTTAACTAGTAACTGTATTCAAACCGATGCCGAAGACGCTGTTCGTACTGCTTTGCCTGAAAGGAAAAGAAAAGGAAAAAAAGAGGTATTAAAATGGCAGTTAATTTTTGTTTCGAAACGCAGTTCTAAATCAAGCTCAAGTTCAGCATCAGATTCTTCCTCAGACTCTCCGTTGAGCTCAGAATCTGATTCGGTAAGTGATTCGATCACTTATTCTGATAATAATGATCACCAGCGAACCGTTAGCGGTATTTCAAAATCAAGTATTAATGTTGAAAACTTATCAAAAAGTAGCAAGAGCGTTCTGAACAATCTAGTACAATCTACTGAGCCTACTCAATCACTAGAGTTGCATATTCAGAGACTTTCAGCTCAAATTCAGGGCCTTCAAGCTAGAATTGAAGAACTTACTCTTTTGATTTCTCGAAATCCTAAATTCAAAGAGTACCAAACTGAACTTGTATCTTTTTTTTTCGACTAAACCGATTCCTATAAGCGTTATTAACATAAATTATTTATTAAAAAGATGTTCAATAACAAAAATTTGCTGGACTTCGATTCAAAGGATCCCAAACAGTATATGGGAGCACTGACCTACACTTTGTTTACGATTGCTGAACTGAAAGCTGGTTTGATTTGGAAAGAAAAGGATGTGGGCGACCGAGCACAGTTAGATCTAGAAAGAGTCAAACTCCTCAAAGGTTTTTTTGGTCAATTTTACTAAATTATCTCTAGATTCGATCTAGTAGAATCTCAAAGAGATCTCGTTTTTATCTCATGTATATCTTATTTGGATCTCAACTATTTCTCAATGAGATCCCATTTGAGATCCATTTGAGAATGAGACTTGGGCGCATTCGACGACATTTTGGCCTTGCTGCCTTCTCTTGGTTAGCATTTAAATTAGGTTTCTTGTGTTTTTATACTTTTTGATGTTTGTGTACTTTTTTTAAATCTTTCCGATATAGGTATAGTGGCAATTAAACTTTCTAGCCATCTTTCTTTGCGAACGACCAGATTTATGATTGAAATAGGCACTAAGTTTGGCCACCATTAATTTCGTCGCTATTTTTGTAGGTCTACCACTTCCTTTTTTTCTCTTGAAGTTTTATCTTTTTCTATAATATCAAACCAACGATAAACAGAACGTTTTTGTTACCAAGACCAGTAGATCGCCTAACAACTTCAGCTTTTGGAAAATTTTGGTTACTTTTTACAAAGTTGTACAAATCTTTTTTGAAGGTTTCGTACATCATTTACTAACAACTTATCGAAAATTCAACTTTTTGAATTAATTTTTTTTTTATTTTAAAGCAAGGATCTTATAATATATCTAAAATGATAAAATTTTAAAATCTTAAGTAAAATAAAATTTAATTATAGAAATTCAATTAATATTTTTTACAATCCAGTTGATTATAAATGTTTTATTGGAATCCGAAGTTACTATGTCTAGTTTCTTATTACAGTACTATGTCTGTGAATTACTTTATATATACAGTACTGATTCGATACATGGATTCTGGGTAATTTTACGTAAATTTACTATGTAAAAAAAGTAAATTTACGTAAAATTACGTAAAAATTCAAATTATTTTATTTTAAAAAATGTTCTAAAATAGTAGGATCTATTTATTATTTTAAATTTTAAACGTATTTTTATATTTATATCGGTCAAGTTTGTATGTACGCAAATAAAAATTAATATGAAGTTAAATTTAGAATACTTTCACTTTTATAAAATTTTGAATGATCTATTAAAAGTAGACTTTTATACTTAGTAAATATTACAAATGTACAAATTATTCTTTTTTTTTTTTTTTTTTTTTACTTAATCTAATGTAATTTTTCTTGTATTTTTGCCCATGGGGCTTTAAACTAATAAATAATAATAATAATAATAATAATATTTAACTCATACTTTAATCAATTGACTTATTTGACTTATTTGTTCTTGATCTTGCGTTTTTTAGATTATCTGTTGCCCTTTCCCAGGCCTGATCAAACGTTAAATCCTTTGGCACATATTTCTTTAATTTGCCTGAAATTTAAGTTTTAAATAGACAAAATTTGTTATATTTTTATTAAAACACAAAAAAGTCCTTTTTTCTATTGCTTTAATTTGATATGAAAAGCACCTTCCAATTCACCAGATCTAAACCCATATAGTATTGGATAAAAATGGCGGTTGGTCGGCCTGCTAATTTATTAGGAAAAATATATTTTTTAACAATTTTTGATCTTTCATATCAAAATTTAATTTTTTTTACCATTTTTTACCTTTTTTGCGTAAAAAATGGTAAAATATGGTAAAAAAAGGCAATATTTTGTAAAAATTTTATTTTTCACAGGAGCCGAAAAGTTTTAAAAATGACCATTTGAACTTAAAAAATAAAATTGTGTGAATTTTTAGATAAAGATTATGCAAGAGTGGAATTTAATGATTGAATAATTTTTCTTTAAATTTTATAGTCTAAACTTCAAATTAGTAAAATTTTAAAAAAACTTAACAAAGAAAAAAAATGTCTTGAAAATAAACCCAATTATACTTACTGAATTTTACTGAAAAATAAAACAAGTTTTTATTTGAAGAAGTTATCAAATCAAAGTGTTTTTTTCATTTTTCTAAATTAAATTTTGCCAATTTTAAGGAAAAAAAACAAAAAAATTTGGGAAAACAAATTGGGAAAACAAATTGGGAAAAATTGGGAAAAATGAGAAAATTTTCAAACAAAATCCAAAATTCAGCCAAAATTCTCTCATGAAAGTCTAGAAGCTCGTTGTTCACGAAAAAATATACTTAAAAAAAAAACTTTTTTTCTTTGTATTAACAACATCAGACGCAAAGCATTCTATTCGGTTTAAATTAAGGTAATTTATTTCATAATTACAACACGACACAATTTTCTCTATTAATTAAAATTCTAGATTAAAAAATTGGTCATTTTTCTATCTATTCTATAAATTGTACTTAAATTTCGATTTAAAAAAAAAAACCCAAAATTTTTATTTTAAATTTTTTGAGACGGCTTCTATCTACTAATAACATTGAATTAATAAATAAAAAAAATCAAATTTTAAGAAATTTATAAATAAACTTTAAAAAATTAAAAATAAAAATTCACCAAATTTCATCACCCGTTTACCTGTTCCATATAATTCAGCTGCCAATAAACACATTAAACAAAAGCTTTTATTATGTAGAGAATTGGCATAAAGATACCAAAGCAACAATTTTTACTTAAGTAACAGCTAAATCAAAAACTGAGTCAGATAGCAAGATTTTAATCTAAATTTACTGTTTAAAACCTTAGTTACGACAATTTTAATGTTACTATAAATTCAGTAGACGATTATTTGAATTTTTTTTAAACCAAATGTCTATTTCAATTGAAAACAGTAGCACTGTTTACCCAGTGATTCCGCCCACAGTTTATCTACCAACTGAAGTTTCTCAGCCGAAAAATGTAGCTAAAAAGTCTAGTAAGAAAAAAAAGTTGGCCATTGGTTGTCTCATAGCGGCAGTCGTCATAATAATCATAATAATCATAGTTGTGGTTGTGGCCTTAGTTGTTTTACGTAGTCTTGAAATTAAAAAAAAAATTTGAAATTAAAATTTTATTATTTTAAAAGTACCAAAAAAATGCCGCTATGGCGAAAAAGATGGAAAATGCATTGAATGCGGTGTGACCTTCTCTTCGAATAAAATAGTTGGTGGACAGAATGCAGGATACAAAAATTGGCCTTCAATTGTTTATATTCAATCTAGATACCGTCAAGGAGGTAGCGTATATACTGCATTTTGTGGTGGCACTTTGGTCAATCTGGACACTGTAATTACTGCAGCACATTGCTACGACCGAAAATACACAGTAACTGTTTATCTAGGTCTACACGACAAGTCTGATCTATCAAGTGGTGTGGACAAATCAGTCAAATCCTACACAATTCATCCTAATTATGAATCTACAACAAAACTAAATGATATTGCCATTATCAAGCTGTCAACCAAAGTAGATCTTAACGACAGGATTCAAGTGTCATGTCTTCCAGAAGGTAAATCTATTTATCCCAAGAATAATAACATCAATGCGTACATTGCTGGATGGGGAAGAACTTCGGAAGGCGCAGCAAGTTCTCCGAACATTCTTCAAGAAGCACTTATTACAGTTTATGATAGTTCAAAGTGTAGTTCGGTTGCACCGGGAACTCTGAAAGATTGGAAAAAACAAATTTGCGCTGGCAAGTATTCAGGTGGTGTGGATTCATGTCAGGGTGATTCAGGTGGACCGCTGTATGTACAAGACAAAGTAGAGAATAAGAATAAATTTATTCTAAGTGGAGTGACTTCGTATGGAGTTGGATGTGCACGTGTTGGAAGACCGGGGTAATTTTTTTTTTATTTTAAATTTAAAAAAATTATTTTCAAACTAATTTAGAATATATACCCGGGTCAGTGCCTATATTGATTGGATTGAAGAGAATATGAATAAAAAATAATTTTTTTTACAAAATTTATTTTTAACTTATTAAATTTGTTTAACAGATAAAGGATTTATTAAAAAACTTAATAAGAATTTGCTTTTAATTTATAACAAATAATGAAGAAGACTTTTTGATTTTAAAATATTTTCTTAGTAAATAATTTCAATGTTAGCAGAATACAGTTTTTTCTTGTTGATTAAAAAACTGGTTTCACTATGGTAACTTGAACGTGGCTCTATGTCATAATAGCTAAGCTAAAATTAATTTTCTTCATCTTTTGATTTTGGCGAACAAAAAAGGATCAATTAAGCTAAAAAAATGTTCTAAAATTATTTATCTAACTTGAGTTCAAAAGATGAATTGAGTGTAATTATAAAAATTTAAAAGGAACAAAGCTTTTTTCTCACTTTTAAAAGATGGCCGACTACAAATTTACCATGAATAAAAATATTATATTCAAAACAGACTTGTTTATAAGTCACAGTTTTAAGTCTAAGTCACAAAAATTTAAGTCAAAGTTATGACTTGAACTAAATTTTTTTTCAATACCTGCTTCATCAGGACCAGTTGAAAGACTTTTTTCTAAATCTGGTTACATTAATAGACCACATAGGTCAAGATTGACAGCCAGGAATTTGGAAGCAACTACTTTATTGGTATCAAATATGGATTTATTAAATGAATAGAGAATAAAATACTATTCATTGCATTTATTAATTACATTACTTTGTTTGTTTAATATATAATTAAATTTAATAAAAATATATGAAATATGAAAAAACTATGTTTAGAATTTTATTTCATTCAAAAAAAAATTTTAAGTCATTAACTTGACTTGACTTAAGACTTGTGACTTAAAAACAACTCTGATTCAAAATGACAAACCAACTACTTTCTGAATTACTCTCTCAATTTGCCTTATTTAATTTTCTTTAACTTTTTTACTTTTATTTTATTATTTTAATTTAAAGGAGTTTTAGCTCGGCACAAATAATAAAAATAAATATTCAAGAATGAATTCTATCGTCCAATAGCATCTTTTTTTTCGGAGCTTCACAAATACCAGTTTTTATAATTTAATAAGTATTCCAGCATTTAATTTAAAAAAATATAAAAAAATCATTTTTTTTTTGTATTTACTTAATTTTAAAATAGGCATTTTATTGTATATTAAATTATACTACTCTTTTTATTTATAAAAAAAAATCATATTTCAATTTGTCCTTGCAAAATCATTTTTTTAGGAAACATTTAATGCTTAAAAAATTTTAATTTCTACTCACTTTTGCCAAAATTTTTTGATGAATTATGTTTCATAATACTTGGTTGTAATTGTACACGCTCTGTTTAACATAAAAATATGTATCTATACTAAATTTTATAAAGTATCTAAAATGATTAAATTTTAAAATCTCAAGTAAAATAAAATACAAGTAAAATTAGTTAAAATATGATGTAAACAAAAGGTTCTTCAGATTATTAAAAAATTCATTTTTAATTTTAATTATTTTAGTATTCAATTTAAAAATTTTTTGTTAAAATGAAGAAATGGAAATAAAAATTCATTTATTTATACATTGAAATAATTTGATACTAATAATAATGAATGAATGGAAAAGCTGAAGAAAACGGCTCATTTACATTAAATTTGCAGGATTTTCGATGTAAATTCATTTAATACAAATTCAAATAAAAATTTGGTTGTGGTAAATTTTGAATCTCAAAAAGACAAAATCATTCATTCAAAATATATTTGATTGAATGAGATTACTGAATAAAGACAAAGATTTTAATAATAAAATTTCCAAAAATAATTTTTAAATCTATATAATTCTGTTAAAAATTTGAATTATTAATAAATTTTGGTTCTGGTTAACAATTTTTCGTTTAATATGAAATTATTTCAAGGTATTAAATTCTATTATTAAAATTTTTTAAAAAATAATCTAAATTTAAAATTTTTTTTTGACACTTTTTAAAATAATAGTTATTAAAAGCAAAAAGAGAAAGCTTTTCATTAAAAGTAATGAATTAAGATTTTTTTGTGATGGGATCAAATTGCAACAAGGCTTAAGAGTCATATTTTTGGTTTTAATTTAAAAAGTTGCTTTTAAATTGTTTTGTTATGCAACAAAAAATAAAATATCCAACAACTTTTCAGGTATTTTTTCTCATAATCACTTTAATCAAAAAAAACAGAGGATTATAATGAATTTTTGATATACAATTTATTTGAATCAAAAAACTATTATTAAGTATGTTTTTAAAATTGTTTTTAGTGATTTCTTTGAACTGATAGTTATAAAAATAATTTCGTAATAAGAAATAAAAATTTGATTTTTTTTATTTCATTTTCATTGATTATAAGAATTTGTTTAATTTACAAAAAAATAAAATATAAAAAAATTATTTTTTTGGTTTTTTCAAAATCATTTATTGAAAATTTTTTATTAAAGAATTTTAGTTTAGTTACTGTTTTAAATGTGATAAATAAAATTTAAAAAAATTTTGTTAAAATAAATAAAAGAAGCTTTAGACACTATTTTTATTGTGATTAATAAAAATAAAATTTTTTAAAGATAATTTTTAAGTCAAAGTTGCTCCAGTCGAGTTATTTAGCTTAATTTTCTTAGTCAAGTCTTAAATTCTTTTGAAACTTATTTAAAGGTTAAAGTAATGACTAAAAATTATAGAAATTCAATTAGTATTTTTTACAATCCAGGTGATTAATAAACTTAAACTACTGACAGTCTCAAATCGACTTTTTGAGTTGAGTGAGAGATATGTATGAGCCACTCTGTTCCACTAGTTATCAAACTGGTGGAAGAATATAACAAAGGTTTCGAATCAAGAAATATCGAGTACCCAACTCCATTGTGTAATTGCTACCTTACAATTTCCTCTTTTTTTCATGAAGCTTCAACTATGTAAACTTCTGATACATGTAACAACCTATTTCAATATATGTCTTTTAAACTTTCTTTACATTTTTTTTTCTTTTTTTTTAGCTGATTTACTTTATTTTTATTTTATCTTATTTTATTAACTATATATTTTTTTTTATTTTTTTTTTAGACTTTATTCTGAAGGAGCTCTAGCTCGGTACAGAAAACAAAAAAATAAAAATAAAATAAATAATTTCTTTATTAAGTATTTTTGTTATATCAAATAAAATAAAAAAAAATTAATGGGTCTATTTTGATTCATTTCAGTCGTTAACAGAATATCGGGCCAAAATTGACCCGATTTCAGCATTTAATGTATATAAAAGTTTTAATATTTTTGCTTGGGTCAAATTTGGCCCATTTCAGTCGTTAACCGAATATTGGGTCATTTTTGGGTAAATTACTTTATCACACAATTTTTATGCTTTTTCGCATATTTTTCTCTCTTTTTCACACACATACTTTATTTCGCATAACATCTTTTTTTAGCACAATTTTTCTCTCTTTTTAGCATGAAAAAAGCTGAATTAAAAATAAGATTAACTTTTTGACAGATCTTTATTTAAAATAAAATTAAGTTTATATAAAAAGGAATTTAAATCTAATTTTAATTTTAATTTGTTCTAACTTAAATTTTCACAAAAAACGTAAAATATTACAAAATTTATTATTATTGGACAAAATTACATAATTATTTAATTAAATAAAAAAAAATCAATCCTTATGCAAAGCTTGGCTAGCATTCGCAGGGCGACCACGCTTCTTCTTGAAAACAATACGATCTATTTTTTCCATATTTGAAAACAGATCACAATTAACATTGAACAATTTAATTGCAGCGACCAAATGTGGACAAACACGCTCTTTAAAAAATCTTGGACTTGTGTATATTATCTTGGACTTGTTTATGTAATCATTTTATGAATTCAATTTTTTTATGATTTAATTCATTAATTCATGGTTTAATTTGTAAAAAAAAAAACTGTATACTCTTTTGATCACGATTTTAATGTATGCTTAATTCATATTTCTTATATTTATTTATTTTATTTATTGATTGAATTAACCTCCATTAGGAGAAGTAAAAGTATAAAAATTTTAATTATACAAAAAAAAAAAAAAAAAATTAATAAAATAAAATTTACATATATATTTTTTTTATTAGAATTTTAATCAAGCTTTGGGCTAACTTTAGTGAGATTTATTAAGATTTTTCTATAATTACTTAGGTTATAGTTATTTAAACATTGTTTTATTGAATCAACAATTCCATCTTTGGGGTTTAAAGTGTCTCTTAGTTTTTCTTTGTAAAACTTTGTTTTATTTGAAATTTCTTCTATTTTCTTTCCAAAATAGGATTCTGATAAATTGATGTCTTGTTTAAAATATTTCTTTTATGCGTAAAAGAGAGAGTTAAATCAGAGATGTTGTTTGAAAAAAGAGTGCTTTTCATGTGTTTTCGAGAATTTTTTGTGTGATTTTGAGAGTGCTATGTGAAGAAAAGTGTAAGCATTAAAAAAATGTGAAAAAAACATAGACCCGTCATTTTTGACCCGATTTTAGACGGATAAGAGTTAATCTGTAGAGTTCTTGCTTGTCAAGGTCATCTCTTAGAGTTCGTATACATTTTTGTATTATACTGCCGCTGTAGATCTTTGTTCTTGCTTTTTTTGTTTCAAACCCGAATAAATAATTAGAGCGGTGGACATTTTTTGCTTCTGTGATAAAGAGTTATAAAGATGGGCAAGTAATTTAGACACTTTTTTTTACACATATTTGGACTAGAAATTAATTTAAAATGAAAGGATGCGTGAAACGAAATAACTAATGAGAACTAACGAGAACAAGTAAGACAAATAGTTAAATATTTTATTTGAAGTCTGCGCATAAAAAATTCTAATGAGCCAACAAAAAAAATAATAAATATCTTTCAAAATTATTTCTATTATTTCTGTGTGTGTGTGTGTGCGTGTGTTGCATACGACAAAAAAAAAATTATTAACAACAACCATTATCCAAGTCTCACTTATTTAGTTCATACAAAAAAACAACAAAAAAGAAAAGAAAAAAACGAGTAGCAACCCACCAACCCACCAAACAACCAACCATCCAACCAACCATCCATCCATTTAACCAGCCATCTGACCAAGAGGCCAACCAATTGCGCACCGATCAACAGCCATGACTACAGACTCGTTTAGCTTGGCCCAAAACCAATCGCAAACGAGCTCGAACCGTTCGACTAGCTACGAGTTCGGCGACGAGCAAGAAACTTGTCTGCAAATGTTCGAGCGGTGGTCGACTAGCGAACAAGTGGAGTTCTGCGAGAACATACTGAGACGCATGTGCCACTTTCAGCACGGCCACGTGAACAACTTTCTGCGTCCGATGCTGCAGCGCGACTTCATATCGTCGCTGCCGGCGCGCGGCCTCCTCGCCATCGCCGAAATCATACTGAGCTACTTGGACGCGGGCTCGCTGTGCTCGGCGGAGCTGGTGTGCAAGCAGTGGCGGCGCGTGATCGCCGACGGCATGCTCTGGAAGAAGCTGATCGAGCGCCAGGTCAAAGTGGACCCGGTGTGGCTGGGCCTGTCCATGCACCGCGGCTGGCACGGCTTCCTCTTCAAAAACAACCTTCACTTCAACCACAGCACCGACCTGTTCGACCAGCACAACTTCTACAAACACCTCTACTCGTCCATTCAACACGACAACAAGCAGCTCGAGCTCAACTGGCAGCAGGGCAAGTGCGTCACCAAAAAGATACACTGCCGCTCGGAGAACAGCAAAGGCGTGTACTGTTTACAGTACGACAACGACAAGATAGTCAGCGGTCTGCGCGACAACACCATCAAGGTGTGGGACAAGCGGGAGTTCGAGTGCAAGGCCACGATGAGCGGGCACACGGGCAGCGTCCTCTGTCTCCAGTACGACCAGAACATAATCGTGTCGGGCTCGTCGGACACGACAGTGCGCGTCTGGGACCTGCACACGGGCCTCAACGTGCAAACGCTGCACAACCACAAGGAGGCCGTGCTCCACCTCCGCTTCATGGACGGCATCATGGTCACGTGCTCCAAGGACCGGCAGATTATTGTGTGGGACATGCACTCGGCCACCGACATCCAGGTGAAGCGGGCGCTCAACGGTCACCGGGCCGCCGTCAACGTCGTCGACTTCGACCACCGGTACATCGTGTCGGCGTCCGGCGACCGCACCATCAAAGTGTGGCTCACGTCCAGCGGCGAGTTTGTGCGCACTCTGAGCGGGCACAAGCGCGGCATTGCGTGTCTGCAGTACCGCGGCAACCTGGTCGTCAGCGGCAGCTCCGACTTCACCATTCGCCTCTGGGACATTGAGTGCGGCGAGTGTCTGAGAGTGCTGGAGGGCCACGACGAGCTGGTCAGATGCATTCGCTTCGACAACAACAGGATTGTGAGCGGCGCCTACGACGGCAAGATCAAGATATGGGACTTGAAGGCGGCGCTCGAGCAGCGCTCCAGTGCCTCTTCGCTCTGCATTCAGACGCTCACCGAGCACACCGGACGCGTCTTTCGCCTCCAGTTCGACGAGTTTCAAATTGTCAGCAGTTCGCATGACGACACTATTATTGTCTGGGATTTTTTGAACTATTCGAACGAGGCCGCTCAAGCAGACAAGGCGGAGGGCGCGCTGCGCGAACTTGCCTCGCCAGCTGCGCAGCCAGGTTTTGCCAACCAGTTTAGAGATTCGCCGCCGTCGCCCATGGAAGGCGACGACTAAATCACCGAGCTATTGGATTTGACAATTTTTTTTTTGTATCATCCCTCTCCCCCCTTTAACCCACTCTTTTTTTTTTTCTTTTTTTTTTTAAATTGCGCCCATTTAAAAATTTTTTCTTTTGTCTTATGGCTACTAAAATGTAATTATTGAATTTTTTTTTTTTGCTGAGAATTTTTTTCGTATGTATGTGATGATGAGTCTTTCGATTTGTAAAAGATCTTAAATTGAAAAAAGTAATTTTTTCTCTTTTTTTTTTCTCTTTTTTTTTGATGTATTCTTATATTCTCATTGCCCAAACAAATTAATTGGAATTTTTTTATTCTATGTAAAAATTAATAAACAAACAATTTTAAATGTTAGAGCGGATGTTTGTTTTATTTATTTATTTGGCCCAAGACAATTGAGTTAGCCTCATGTTAAATGCATCCATATATAAGTGAATTAAATTGTCCAAAAAATATGGAAACATTAATAACATAATTAATAATTATTTAAAAAAAATACAGCTATGGCTCCAGAAATGGAGACCAAAAATGTCGCCTGACAAATGCAGTCACATAATCTTCTCTGGTAACTGCTCAAAGAATCAACCCCTAAACTTGAAACTATTTGGCAAACAAATTCCTTACAATGATTCTCCAGTCATTCTTGGTATAAAATTTAACCAAAGTCTTTGCTTTAACTCTCAAGTTGATTTCATTCGTTCCATATGCCTTCACAGGCTAAACAATGTTAAGATTTTGTCCCACAAATCTTGGAAGCTAAGCAAAAAACTCTAACTAAAGTCTACACAGCACTTGTTGGCTCAATCTTAGACCATAGCTTTTTCGTGCTATCACGTATATCCCAAACAAACCTACAGAGGTTACAAGTTCTACAGAAAACATCGTTCAAATCAATTTATCATTTACCATGCGACACCCCCTCGATCCAATTTTTTAGATTCCTCGAGTCACAAAAAATTCAAAAGATCGATGCTGGGCAAACAAACCTCTTTAAAAGATATATAAAAAACAGTCTAATCTTCAAAAAAAATTTGATTATATCTCTTATACAGGACCAGACTTGTACAAAAGTCAGGAAAAAAAGTCTCAACAAGTCATTAAAAAGTTAAAGTCAAGACTTTGACTTTAAAATTTTTAATTTTTCAAGTCATGACTTTGACTTGTTGAAAAAAATTTAAAAATACAAGTCATGACTTTGACTTGTTGGAAAAATTTAAAAAGTACAAGTTATGATTTTGACTTGTTGGAAAAAATTTAAAAATACAAGTCATGATTTTGACTTGTTGGAAAAATTTAAAAAGTACAAGTTATGATTTTGACTTGTTGGAAAAAATTTAAAAATACAAGTCATGACTTTGTAACTAATTCGCAAAAAAAAACACGAGTTCTGAAGATGTTCAATCTAACGATGAAAAATTCTTCAGACGTCAGATTGATGATTATTTAAAGATTGAATATGATCCAGATGTTAATTTAAAGACATTTTGGCAACTAAACAAATCATGTTTCCCAGATCTATATATTTTGGTTTTAAAATATTTATCTATTCCAGCATCATCAGGTCCCATTGAGCGAAAATTTTCATATGCTGGCTATATAAACAGACCACATAGATCAAGAATGACAGTTAAAAATCTAGAAAATACAAAACTTTTGCGGTGTAATTTTGATCTTTTAAAGATTTAAATAAAAACAAAACATTTTTAATTAAAAGTTATTTTAAGTTAATATCTATATTTAATAAATAATTTTTAAATTACTTTATTTTTTTATTTAAAAAAAAATATTTCTTATACATTATGAATATTCTTTAGAAATCTATCATTTTATCCAACAAGTCATGACTTGTACTTTTTAAATTTTTCCAACAAGTCAAAATCATAACTTGTACTTTTTAAATTTTTCCAACAAGTCAAAGTCATGACTTTGACTTGATTAAAGACTTGTGACTTTTAAACAACTCTGTACAGGACTATATTAATGTTTTCATTGAAAGCTCAAGAAGTTCCGAATCCAAAACCCCTCTTTGTCAAGTCTCAAATGAACTTCTCCAATGGACTGATAATATACTGTAATTTGTTAAATACTCATTTCTATTCTATTATTTCTAATATTTATGTATATAAACTGAAAAAAGAAAAAAAACATTAAAAAAACCTATCACTTCTTTTTTGGACACTTTTTATTAAATTTTAATTGAATGGCGAAAGGAGTTTTATTACTCGAAGCCATTTTAAATAAACATTAAACAAACATTAAAATAAACATTAAAATAAATAAATAAATAAATAAACATTAAAAAAAAAAAGTCTAAATTTTTTATTTTTTCTCCTTTTAAAGTTTCAAGGTTAATCACCAGGCTAGTGTCTCTGTCCATAAAATATCGATTAACGCTTTATTTTGACACATAATTAGATTTGTATATTAAGACAAATTTAATCGTCTAAATCTTTTTTTAAGTAGCTAATTTTATTTAACAAAAATTAAAGAAAGAAAATTATTATGAAAAAAAGCGATTTAATCATCTTTTGTAAATAGATAACCTTTTCTTTTATTTCTGTGGGTATATTAGGGCTGTTGTTCTCATGTGAGTGCTCAATATTTTGAATGCTTAATGTTACTTTAAAATCATCTCCGTGGTTCAATAAACAAATTCTTTTCGTACATTTGGAACATTTACAAAACATTCTTTCGCCTTTTTTGGTTTTTCTTTCCTCTATGTTGTTCCTTCAATTTTACCTTCAATTTTGTATGTCCTCAATACATTGTTTGCAATTAAAATAAACCGCAAAATCATCATATTGACTATTTTACCTCTATTTTTATCGGCAATTTGTTCGATTATACTTGCATCATTATCAGTATCATCTAGATTATTAATATTGTGCCTTGGTAAGGTTAGAGTTGAAGTTGAACTTAAGGTTTCTTCAGACATGATATTTTTTTTTCAAGCAAGAATTTTATGTTTAAGGTCATTATTATTTTAATATTTATTATTATTTATTTGTATTATCTGTGCCGAGCTAAAGCTCCTTCAGATTAAAAAAAAAAAATAAAAAAAAATAAAAAATCAATAAAAAATAAAATAAAATAAAAATGTAAAGAAAAAATAAGATAAAAGTAAAGTGAGTTAAAATGTAAAATAAAAGACAGTTAAAATAGACAAATTGTAAGTAATGACAGATGCAAAATGATTAAGTATTCAGACCTCATGTTTTTTTTTGACAATATTTTTATTAAGTTTAACCGTGAACTACAACGCTAATTTATTTCATCAACCATTGGGGTAAAAGTTAATTTTGAATCTAATTTTATACCTAAGAACTTGATTTCCTTTTTGCTCTCAATTTTATTTTCATATATCTTTAAATTTAAATCAATATTTTTCTTATTATATTTAGTGAACACAATAAAACAAAACTTTTCGACAGATATTTTCATCTTCCACTAGAAGAGCTATTTATCTAATTCGTCTAAGTATTTGTTTATCTTATTCTCTGGATTTCCTTTTTTCTTAAATATGGAAAATGTGACCAAGTCGCCAGCAAAAAGAAGAGAGTATTCACTATTTGTTTTATTTCTTTTAGGTATATCATTGATAAAAATACTAAAAAGTAATGGACAAATAACTGAGCCTTGAGGAACACCTGCAGAAATAAGGTATTCATCACTAATATGACCATTTATTTACTTTAAATGATCTTGAGTCTAAGAATGAATTAATCCAATGTATTAGGTAAGAGGGAAGGTTCATTTTTATTAGTTTATAAATAAGACCATCATGCCAAACCTTATAAAACGCTTTTGAGATATCAAAAAGAGAGAAAAAACTTTTTTCTTTCTATTAAATGATTCTACAAACCTGATTGTTCCTGAATTAGAAATGAGTTTTGTTCTAAATAACTATATAATCTTGATTTGAATATACGTTCTAACAGTTTTCCTAGACAGCTTGTCATACTGATTGGTCGGTAGTTAGCTAGCTCTTGTGTTAAAATTGACTTTTAAGGTATCATAGTAATGTTAGCAGATTTCCATGCATTCGGGATTTTACTTTCTTTCAGACTTAAGCTAAAGAGATTAATAATGTCTTCTAGAATATTTTTAAGTAAATTTTTTAACATAAGGTTATGAATTTGGTCAGGTCCCGAAGCTGCTTCCTCTTTTAACCTTTTTAGCGCTGAGGTTATCTCTTTATTGCTAACAGGCTCGTCAAATTTGCATTGATTTTTTTTATTAAAAAATTCAAGATTAGTAGTTGAAGTAGTAGTAGTAGTATTATTAAGCTGTTATCAGTTTCCTGACGGAGTTCGTAATTCACATTACGCACTGTAAACAGCATTCCATCGCAATATACTGACTATCTACCTTTGTTTATTGATAAAATATTTAATAAATATTTGTATAATAAAAGCTTAAGATAAATAGTCTAATAAAATGTATCTATAAAAGTTGGATGATAATTATCTAGGAGTTGAATATCCTGCTTTTATTTGTTCTTATAAATTTGTCCAAACCTTCCTTGAACGTCACTGTCGTTAACGAGTTAACTAGTTCTTGGCTTAGTGAGTTCCAATAAGGTACGATACGATTTGTGAAGAAGTGTTCTCAACGGTCTTTCAATTGGTTTGCAGGTTGTTTTATTAATCTTTTGTTTTGTCTTCTTATGCCAGCTGGTGATCCATCTAATTTGGTTGCTGGGGCTAATCCAACAGGGACTAAATAAATTTTTTTAACCTGATTCTTAACTCTGAAGTCATTTGATTGAATCTTTGTTTGGTATTTTGACAACGAGTTTTTTGAAATATTCCTATTATTTTCCTGCGTTCCTCAATTATACTGACAATGTTCGGTGGGAGAGTTCTTTTGAAAATTTTATTTGTTCTATATGGAATGCTTCTATGGGCTGCATAAATAATTTTCTGGGTAATTTCTTCATTTAGTTCGTCAATTGATGCTGAATTTGATTCTGAGTTTTGAATTTGGCCTTTTAGAATCTCTCGAAATAAATACCAATTTGCTTTCTTTTAGTTAAGCTTCTTTGGTTGTGTTTTAGGGATAATTGAGTAGTAAAAAGATATACTTACCTCAATTGGAAAATGATCACTGGTCATATCTTGACTTTTTAGAACTCTAAAATTAGTGATTTTATCAATTAACAAAGATGAAATTAAGAAAAAATCAAGAATTTCAAAATATTTCCTATTGAATTTGTTAATGGTTGGACACTTATTATTGATTCTGTGAAATTAAACTTATTAATAATGCTTTCTAAAATGATTCTATTTTGGTTTTCTCCTTTGCAACCTATTAGTCTTGTTTTGGCGTTTAAGTCATCCCCGAGAACATAATTTTTACAATACTTATTTATCTTTTCGAATAAATTAAAATTTAGAACTTTATTAGGTGGATTATATAAACTGAAAATATATAGAATTGATCTTTTCCCGGATTTATTTTGATACAAAGTAATTCAGAAGAAAATTCATCATACGAAAAGACCTGGACAGCCACTAATTCTTCCTTTACTAAAATTGCTACTTCTTCACCATGCTTATTGCGTGGTTTTGTTATTTTTTAAATCTAAGAAAATGTTTGATCCACTCGAATCAATTTTTACATAAATTTATTACATAAAGTTTTTCATTTTTATATTAGGGATCTCAAAAGATTTAATTAATTAAGTAATTAATTAGCTTTTAATTATCAGTTATCATCAAGGTAATATAAAATAATTGTCACAGCTATATTTAGCTACTAATAAAAAATATATCCAAAGAAAATATAGAAAATTAATTTTCAATATTATAAAGAATTCATTTTTTATAGAAAAAAAAATGCTATAGAGAAGATAAATAAGAGAATTTTATTTTAGGGTAATGTAATAGAGGTCTTTGTTCGACCCATCTCGATTTAGCATTGATGAATTAATTTAATTTTGTTTTCAGTTTTAAGAACTTGTCTTTACTCGTCTTAATTTTTGCCTATTTTGTATATTCTCTTTTATAATTTTTATCTATTTATAACATTCTCTATTTTGTTTTCTCTTTTTCAAAGCAATCTCTAATTTTTGCCTTCTCTACTTTTATTTCTCTATTTTAATTTCTCTCTATTATGATAGTCCACCGTTAATTTTTTTTCGCGTTTAATATATTAAAAAAACAAAAATACTCATGTTAGTACAATTAAATTAAATAATGTCAAACTATTTAATTGCTTGATAGTTGATTTGATTTAACTGAAACAGATTTACAATGATAAGAGATATGGGTAAAAGAAATTTTCGCTTATAATAAACTAAACCTTAGAAGACCAAAAATTTTTGTATACTTTTAGTCCTTATTATAGATAACATAAATAAAATAAAAAAAATTAAAAGAAAGTTAAAAACGATATGTTGAAATAGATAGTTGATGAAATAATTTTTTCAAATTATAAACAAAAAATAGCTATTTCTTACAAATTTAACTGTTTTATTCTTATTTTCCAATTAAAATTTAAATTAGATTAAAATGTTAGGCTGATTTTGTTTTTGAATAAATATTTTTGTATAAAAATTCATTTTTCATTTATAAAAAATTTTTTCTTGTGCAAATTCGACTTTCTAAATGTCTTATTGTTGTATCATCAGCCAACAGTTTTATACCAGGATTCTTTAACATAAATGGCAAGTCATTTACATTAACAAGAAAAAGAAGCGGATCTAAGACTGATCCTTGCGGTACTCCTAGTTTTAGAGATATTGGCTTAGATTTATCTTTGGTTGTGATTTAGGGAAAACTGGGAAATCAAAGAAAATGCATAAGCACCCAATAATGTCATAGTTTTCGATTGAAATTAATTTCAAAAATTTTTGTCAATTATTGCTTTAGTTACCTTCATTGATTAAATTTGTCACCTAATTTAGTTTTTTTTTCAGTAAAAGAGGTTTTATTTTATCAGTTCTTCATTTCAATATATCTTTTTAATGGCAAATTGAAGTAAATGATCAAATGTAAATTTCAAATCAAAATTTTAAAATTTAGATTATAAAAAAATTTAGATTTTTTAACAATTTTTTAATAATAAATGACTTATTATGATATTCAAGTACCATAATGATAAATGATTCATTAAACATAATTTGTTTAGTCTTTAACTTGAAAAAAAATTGAATTTTTATCTGAAGTAAAAATTAAATATTTATCAATATTTTGAAATTTTGCTTTTCAAAATTTAACTTTGTTTCGCTGTAATATAATTTTATTAAAGTTAAAATATCATTTATAAAGCGTCTGTTTGAACCATAATTTGAATAAATCAATGTGGATTTTAAATTTGTCTTCAAAGTTTTCAGATAAAGATTATTCAAGAATCAATAAAAAATTTTTTTTTCTTTAATAAAAGATACTCAACATTTAACGTTTAACTAAAAAAGATATAAAAAAGCTTATTTCATCATTTTTATTGAGATTTTAATTGATTAATTTCTGATAATCTGATGATGATCATCATGTCTTTTTAAATTTTCTATTTATTTTATTTTAACTTATTTATCTTTATTTTGATTTTTTTTATTTTATTCTGAAGGAGCCTTAGCTCGGTACAGAAAAAAATAAAAAAAGTGCATTAAATGCTGATTAATTTTTTAAGGATTATTTTTTAAAAAATGTCATAGATCTTAACCTTTTACTTGGCATTGTGAAATTTCATACAAAAATAAAAAAATTTTATAACTTTTGTTCCAAATGTCAAAAGCTTGTTCTGTAAATGAAACAAAGTGAAACAACTGTTGTTTCACCTTCCGCGGAAGTCTGCAAAATCTGTGTGAATTCTGCAAAATTGCACCCTATTTAAAAGTATTAAAAATAAAACGCAATTAATTTGCACAGATTTTGCAGACTTCCGCGGAAAGTGAAACAACATTTGTTTCACTTTGTTTCATTTACAGAACAAGTTTTTGACATTTGGAACAAAAGTTATAAAATTTTTTTATTTTTGTATTGGAAGTTTTGTATGAAATTTCACAATGTCCTTTTACTTACGAAAATTTTAAAATCAAAATCTTATTCGGAATTTCTCCAAGATCTAGAACTAGAACCTTTTTAAAATTTATCTCCTTGGTAAACACGAAAAAATTTTCATTCATTTTATTTGAAAAATAGACTAGTAAAAAATTTATTTTACATGAATAAATGTTTATTAAATTAAATTTTAATGTATTTATAAATTTAATGAAAATAAAAATTTGTAAACGATACGAAAATATAAAGGAAGTCAAGAATTTTATTTGAACACAACAGTTGACAGCATGGCGCCCATACACTGAACAATATTGTTGGTCATCAATCTGTCAACACTTTCTTCCAAGTGTCTCTTCGGGTCCTGTTTGCCCACGTTCTTAATGGCCAGCTGTTCTGCCGTCATTTTTTCCTCGTCTTCCAAAGCCTTGTTGTAATTACTGGCCAAATCCAGCATTGATTTAACAGTGTCCTCATTTAATTTACAATGTTCATTGTAGTCTTGCAAAGTGAGACCATCTATCCAACTTTTTTTGTTCAAGTTGAGCAGCATCTTCTGCTCAAGCTCATTTTTTCGGTAATTTATAGATATTGAATAGTAGTGTCTATTAAGTCCATGGATAAGGGCCTGGATGGACGGCTTTTGCAAGTGGCCTAGGTTTGAAGTTGTCTGGCGAGGCTCGTGTCCTAAAACCATGGTGTTTGGATTGATCAATCGAAAGGCATCGATGACCACTTTGCCTTTAACACTCTGGATCGGATCTACTACCACAGCTACAGCTCGTTCTGTCAAAGCTTCAAAAGACTGCTGTGTGTTGATGTCGACACCGGACAACCAACAGCCAAAGCCGGGATGTGAGTGGTACCAGCCGACGACCATTTCTGGTCGACCGGTCTGTTTCAGCATGTCCAACATCTTTGTCTGAAAAACTGGATCAACTGCTTCGACACTGACTCCGGTTCCTGACTGAGGCATGGCAAACACATCGATTACTCTCACTGTGTAATCATCCACAAACTCTCCCAGCATTAGACCCATCACTTCCATTGGAACTCCGGCCCGGCCGTGTTTTAACATTTTCAATAGGGCCAATGATGAAATGTAGACTTGTTCGGCCGTATCGACCATTGGGGTATCAGCACCGGCCGATGTATTCTAAAATTAAATAAGAAATTTTTTTTTCTTTTTTTTTTCAGGTTTTTTTATTCTACTTGTCCGAATCCTTGGAGTCCGGCGCCCATACGCATAAAACGGTCCATTTTAGCTCTTAGATTTAATTAAATTTAATAAAATATTTTTTTTTTCTAACTGATTTAGCAAATTTTGAATTTGAAAATGTTGGATAAAATTTCAAATTAGCAAAGTAATTTGTTGGCTATATGTAAAATGATGGAGTGAATAATGAAATATTTAATTTTTTTTTTAAACTTAACTTTGTGTTTAAAAATAATTTTATTGAATTTATTTAAAAAATTAAAATTAAAAAAAATTTTAAATTAATTGGCTAAAATTTAAAACCATGTACTTTTAAAATCAATCAAAAAATGAAACTTTAAAGAAAAAAATTGATCTTGATGATAAAATTAAAAATAAAATTTATTATTTATTATTTATTCTAATTATTCTTTTAAGAATAATTAAATAGGAAATTCTTTTTATTCTTTCAAAATAGTCTTTTTTGAAATCGGACATATATTAGACTTATTGAATCGGGCAAATACTAACTGAAAACTGAAAATTTATAAAAAGATTGTCAAAAAGACCGAAAGGTTACCATAAGTGCATACTATAGTTACAATTGATTCTAAATTACATTCTTATTGTGTTATGGTCAAAACCAATGGATAGACAGTGAGTTTTGATTTTTAATTCTATCCCTCTCTTTTTTGTTCTTTTGGAACTTTTTGGGACTTTTAATTATGTAGATCATATTCTTTTTTTAATTTTTTTAAATTAAAATCTAAGTTGTTTAATAGTCACAAATTAAAGTCCAAGTCATTAAAAAAAAATCTTAAGTTGGACTTTTTTTTAAATTTTTTTTAAAGTCTGGCCACATGAATTTTTTTACCGTTCCAGGTAGTAATTGTGGCGATCAAGTTAAAGTCGAAGTCACTAAAATAATAGTCTGGACTTTAAACAAAATAAAATAAAAATCTTTGACTTGGACTTAGATATAAGAGTAAAACACATATTCAATTCAAAAATGTTTTGATATAGAAAATAATTACTTTTTTTTGCTCAATAAAATAATAATTTTCTAGCATTAATTAAAAAATGTTATTCAATTGACCATTAAAAAAATAAACTTCTTTTTAATTTTATTTTCATTTTAAAATACAAATCTTAGAAATTTAAAACCAAAAAGTGACACTAGAAACAAATTATATGTTTCTTGGTATAAAACTTGATCCTAAACTCAGTCTCAAAACTATCTAGATTTTTTAAAAAAGAAAATCATTCCAAAAACATTAAAAAAAATTTTTTTAATAAAATTTTGATTAATTTAATTTATTATTCCCAGATTTAATAAAAAACCATTTAAAAACTCGTTAAATGTCAAGTCAAAAGATCCTTAGATCTTATTCGACTTTTGTTAGTGATTCTCAATCAAAACTTGCAATCAGCAAGAACCTTGCTCATCCATTCAATCAGATCAACTTGAAAATGAATGCGAAAATTTTCTCGGATACTTACATAATTTATCAATTCAAGAAGAAAATATTGAACAAGAAGTCACAGATACTTCGGACTATGAAAATGATGATAATTTTATACGAAATTTCAGATAAAATTTGGGAATATTTGGGAACAGACACAGTATATTTATTATTAATTTTTGTAATCACTGCAAGTCTTCCAATAAGATGCGTTGAAAATAAATATTTCAAGCTCTTCTGCAAATCATTAAAACCAAATTTTAGAATCCCATTTAGAAAAGAATTTTCGGACTTGTCAACTAAATATTATAATATTTTTTTTTTTTTCTAATAAAAAACGATAAATGTAAAAAATATAAGTATTAACTCGGATTACTGCTATCAATTCAGAATTACTCGTATACAGCCATTACAGCACGTTTTCTAAATGAACGATTAAACTTTGAGTCTGTCGGTTTAGCTGTTCGTCATGTCTTGGGAGGTCATTCTTCTTAAAATCTTTCCGAAATCATCGCAATATTATTTGTAGAATTTTCTATAACTAGGAAAGTTAAGTTTATTACAACAGATTATGTGAATTCAATAGAATCATTTTACAACTATTCGACAATAATGAAAGAAGAATTATTTAAAAGACATAAATAAACAGGGAATAAAGAAAATTCAATAAAACAGCAAGTAAGCACAAGATGAAATAGGACATATATGGTTATTGAAAGTATATTAAAAAATTTGGATCATGTTAACTTAGGATTATCGCGGGATGCAAACACAAGAATCTTCAGCTTAAATCCAGTGAAGCCGAAATTTTCGAGGATAGTTCGGAAGTTCTTAAGACGTTTTTTGAAATCACCAATCAGTTGTCATGCGAAAAATCAACGACCCCTAGCCTGATAATTCTTGCTTTCGTCTTAATAAACAAATCAGCTAAATTCAATTTAGAAGATAAAAATCTAAGTACTGGGCTTAAAAAGATCTTTGTCGATTTTTATATTGACAAATACGAATTCTTTGAAAACTCAATTTTAGCATTTTTGAATCCAAAGTTTAAAAAATTTTCAAATTCTATTGAAGATAAAAAAGGACATTTTATTGAGATGACTGAAAAACTTATTCGAGATAGAATAGGTGACTTTAAAGAAGAAATGCTTTCTAGAAAACATATAGACTGTAATTCGAATAAAGATCATACAAAAATAAAACGAAAATTTTAAATGAGCGACTCATCTGAAGAAAAAAATGAACTTGAATTTAATTGGAAGGCTGTAAAAAAAGAAATCACGAGCTATAAACTTGAATTTAAGCATTCGGATATGATCGAATTTTGTTCAAAAAATAAAACAATTTATCCTATTCTTTTCGAGTATTTTAAATTTTATGCAACTTTACCAGCTACAAGTTCACCTTCAGAAAAAATCTTTTCAAATATAGGCTATCAAATATGGGATCAAGAAAAATAAAATATCTCCGGAATAAGGTTGACAAGATTATGTTCCTATATAAAAATAACCTCAAAGCTTAGATTAATTTTAAATGATACTTTTTTGTTAAGTCAAATTCAAGTAAAAAATAAACTAAAATTCTTCTTTTTTGATAAATTAAAATATTATAAATATAATAAAAAATTTCAAAAGAAAATCCTTCATCATAGTGCTACATACTTTGCTGCACATTTTTTACTTAAAGTAATGTTAAAAAATACGAAAAAAATTCAATTTACTAAAATATTTAAATAAAAATGGACTTTAATCTTGAAAGAGCCTTTTCTGATTAAAGGAGTAAATAAAATGGGACAAAAGATCATTTATAAAAAGGCCAAAAAAAAAGTAGGTTTAAAAGATTTAACTAACGCGTTAATAAATAATTACATTCAATTAGATAAAACAAAATTACTTAAGCTATAACTAATAGAAAAAAAAGTTAATTTGAATTCTTCTTTTTTTTTTTAATTTTTAACACTTGACCAACAATTAATCAATATAATTCAGTTAAATTTAATATTAATTTAAAGGAAAAAAACAAAGACTTACAGAATTTTTATGCTCAATTGATTTTTTAATTTGTCTTTTAATACTGAAATTAAAACTTGTGCCAAATCGTTGCATTTTAAATCGCATAATCTAAAATATCTCTTAATTATAATATATTTTTCTCAAATTAAAATAGCTCAACCACTTCCTTGACTAATTTCAAATTATCGCTTAGCTTTGAATATAATCACTTGGTTTATTTAATACGAAAACTAAAAAACATTAAAATTGACAAATAATTTAATAAAGGAGGAATAAAGTTACATTGACAGACTTGGTCTGAATGAAGCCTAAGTAAAGCTGGTTCCCGAAAAAGTCTGTTTTTAAAATTCAGAATTGGGTTTGCATTGCTGTGATTTTTTAAGTAAACCAACAATTTTAAGAATAATTAAAAAAATAAATTCGTAAAATTCAAAATTATTTTGGAAATAATTATTAATTTTCGCGTATAATTTTTTCAAAAGTTGTCTTGATTTATCAAAACTAAGATAAAAATTTTTTTTTTTTGAAAAATAAATTCATTTCAGAATCAGACTCATCTTGAATTCGTTTCACACCTTTTTTTGATTGTAATTAAGGAAACTTTTCTTGGCATCATTTACTCTTCTATAATTTTTCGAGATATTTATCTCCCGCTATTTTGCAAAATCTCACAAAATAACCAGTTTGGTGACACACATGACATTTTTCTCTTTTTGTCGGACACCCTTATTCATGTGGGTATTGAAGACCACAACTAAAACACGTCTTCTCTTTTTCTCCCATATTTAAACTTGAACTTTGAGCCACTCTAAGGATTTGGTTGATAGCCACCGGCCTGTGCAAGCATTTACTGCTGACGGAAAGCTCATAGGAATGCTTCCAAAAAACCAGGCAAAAACAATGTGTGTTGACATTGAAGCTGTCTATTCGCCATCAGTAGATGCTGACTTTAAAGATTTGATTGACAGATCACCTTCAGTTGTCAGCAGCAATCCAGACACTTCGTAAATGACTTCAAGTACTTCCTCTTCATCTAAAGAAAACAACAATTATTTTTTATTTGAGTTTTAATGCATAGATATCACTTTTAAATCACTTTTTCAAAGTTCAAAAATATTTAATGAAGTTTATTTTTATAAAATTTAGGAAATCATTCAATAAAAATGAACAATTATTTACTTTTATTATTGTATTTTGATAGATTTAGAATAAATAGCAATATTTTCTAAATTTTTTTAAGCAAAATATTTCTTTTTTAATTTCTTTTCAATTTTTAAAACAAGTGTATAAAAACAGTTTACTTGCTAACTCTGGTTTAACTTATTTAACAGGAAGATGATTGCAATTTAATTTAAAATAAAAAAACAATCAAGCGTAATTTAAAGCTAATTTTTTAAAATTCAATTAGCTATTTTTTAAATATATAACTACTTTTATGCTTACATCCTTAATTTTAAATAAAAAGAAAACCAATTTTTTTAATTTCAAATATAAAAAGTGTAAATAATTTGTTTTTAAAAAGTGTCATTAATAACATTTATAATGAAATTTTTCCTCATAGTTATTTTTACTTTACCTTTTTTATGTGATTCTAATTATGAAACTACTGAAATTTTTTTTATCATATAGTGTAAGAAATGTACTGAATTCTTTATAGGAAAATCATAAAGTTCACCAAAAATAATTTTAGAGCATTTATACATGGTAATTTTGATTAATGTTCTCGATCCATTTTAATTTAATTAGTCATGCTAAGATTTTTCTTTTAAAATTTTTGAATCAAATATTGATAATGATTCGATTAAATGTATTCTTCTTGTATCTAAAAATTTCAATTATAATAAATAAAAATTGAAATTTTTTAAAATATATATAAATGTATAAAAAAAGCTGATATGATAAATGAAATATTTATTAATTAAAAGTAAAAATTCATCTTGACAAATATTTAAAAAATTATTTAAAAAAATGAACCTTTTTTAAACTGCATAAATGATTTGAAAAAAAAAATTTAAATCAATATTCTTTAAAAATTTTCGAATCCTTGTGTAAAATCATTTAATCTCCATTCAATATATTTCATTAAAAGTTATCGGCTTTTCTGTGAGTGCGATGTGTGTTGATTACTTAACAATTTACAGTCGTTTAGCATTAAGTACGAAAAAAAGTTCTTTTATTCGGTAATTTTTAATAATTTTATTTCTATTCATACTTAGCTTTCATATTCTTTTTTTTTTAATGGAAATTATCAGAGGTACGAGAAGTGTCAGGATTTTTGTTTTTTCGTAAAAAGAAGAAATGAATATGCAATTATTTTTATAAGATTATTGTTTTATGAATTAAAATTTCTAAAATTATGAAAAAAATTTATAAAGCAAAATTTTTTGGTATTTTCAAGATAAACAGTAAAATTTATTACTAATATCAAATAAATTCCATATTTTTATAGTTTTATCATCAGATCCACTTGCTAAATTTCCATTTGGCAATACTGCTAAAGTAATTACAAAATTTGTATGTCCATTCAATATTCTAATTAATGATCCATCATTTGTATTCCATATTTTTATAGTTTTATCATCAGATCCACTTGCTAAATTTCCATTTGGCAATACTGCTAAAGTAATTACAAAATTTGTATGTCCATTCAATATTCTAATTAATGATCCATCATTTGTATTCCATATTTTTATAGTTTTATCACCAGATCCACTTGCTAAATTTCCATTTGGCAATACTGCTAATGCAAATACCCAATTTGTATGTCCATTCAATGTTCTTATTAATGATCCATCATTTGTATTCCATATTTTTATAGTTTTATCACCAGATCCACTTGCTAAATTTCCATTTGGCAATACTGCTAAAGTAATTACAAAATTTGTATGTCCATTCAATATTCTAATTAATGATCCATCATTTGTATTCCATATTTTTATAGTTTTATCACCAGATCCACTTGCTAAATTTCCATTTGGCAATACTGCTAATGCAAATACCCAATTTGTATGTCCATTCAATGTTCTTATTAATGATCCATCATTTGTATTCCATATTTTTATAGTTTTATCACCAGATCCACTTGCTAAATTTCCATTTGGCAATACTGCTAATGCAAATACCCAATTTGTATGTCCATTCAATGTTCTTATTAATGATCCATCATTTGTATTCCATATTTTTATAGTTTTATCACCAGATCCACTTGCTAAATTTCCATTTGGCAATACTGCTAATGCAAATACCCAATTTGTATGTCCATTCAATGTTCTTATTAATGATCCATCATTTGTATTCCATATTTTTATAGTTTTATCACCAGATCCACTTGCTAAATTTCCATTTGGCAATACTGCTAATGCAAATACCCAATTTGTATGTCCATTCAATGTTCTTATTAATGATCCATCATTTGTATTCCATATTTTTATAGTTTTATCACCAGATCCACTTGCTAAATTTCCATTTGGCAATACTGCTAAAGTAATTACAAAATTTGTATGTCCATTCAATATTCTAATTAATGATCCATCATTTGTATTCCATATTTTTATAGTTTTATCACCAGATCCACTTGCTAAATTTCCATTTTGCAATACTGCTAAAGCTCTTACCCAATTTGTATGTCCATCTAATTTTTAATCAACATAAAACATAAAATATAAAATTAAACATAAAATTTTAAAGGTATTATCTCGAATACCATTTTAGCTTATTATAACTTTAGCTTTTATCAACAATCAAACAAAATTAATTTCTAAAAGAAGTTCGACACAAAGTGATTATGCGTTTGATATTGAATCAGATATATCAGTTGATTTTGAGGACCAAGAAGGCAACGTTTTCATCATTGAAGCATTTAAATCAAATATAAATGAAAAAATAATAAAGTGGAAAAATTAAGCTAATTAAGTGTGTTACTGGAAGAATAACAAGGATAGTTGTTTAATAGTTTATTGCAATAATATAAATATATATGATATAATATAATAATATAATATAATGTCTTTTTAAAAGGATTGTGTTCGTTTCTTATATATGGCGTTGACATCTGTATCTCGTTAGGAATAATGAATCTTCTAGAATAGGATTCCATTCTGATTCTAGAAGTATTGCGAGGCGTGTTAATTAATAACATATTAATAACATTAATAATATAGTCACGTATTCTCTATAAATGATTTAAACACGAGTTGATCATCAAGTGAGTGAGTGCTTAAAGTGTGGGTAACAGATCCCCCGGGTTAAGCCATCATCGACCCTGATGATAGGAAAATAGAAAATATAAAAAATATTTTACTTTATCGAGTCAAAATATTTAAAGTTTAAATAAAAAAAAAATAATGATGATCTGAAGAAAGAAAAAAAAATATCCAGGTAAGTTGCTTGATTGCTATTGTTTGTTTCTGTCCATTCACCATACATTTAATTTTTTTTTTTTTTTTTTTTTTAATTAGAATTTGGTTCTGTTAATTTAAACATATTTCGAATTGCAAGTTCATATGATTCGCTATTGTTTTCTTCTACATGGACCTGAGCTATTTCTTCAGTGTTGTTTATTCTCGGATTATTTCTTTTATTTTTTCTGCTAAAGATTTTATAAATAAATGAAATGAATTTAAACATCTTGACTATTATTTTAACTATGAACCAAAACATAATAAAGAAAAGAATTAACCCTACAATTTTAAGAATTAATCTCTGTTTCTTTATTGTGACTGTATCAAAAAATTCAGATATTTTGTCCATTGACCCTTTTCTAACACTTTCTAGGTGTGATGCAATGTACACTTCTGTATCGCTTTTAAAATATTCATTCATTACTGAGTTCCTTTCTCTATCACTATAATTTAATAATAAATTTATATGATTGAATTCTAAACTATCTAGTTCGCTAATTTCGTTATTTATTTCTATCCCTTTTTTCCAGTAAGTTATTTTAAAATCTTTTCTATTAAATCTTATACTAATGTTTTTATCTAATATATTACGTATCCAGTACGTTCGATCATCACAACAGATTAATTTTGACTCTTTCCTAATAATACTAGATTGCGTTAGATGTCCGTACGACTCAGTACCGTTTATTTGAAATTTAACTTTAGGATCTTTATAGCAATCAGCATTATTTTCGATTGTTATTTTTTCAATAACAGTACAAACAGGAACATAGACAATACCATATCTCGAGTAAGTTATTATGTCATGATCTGTGTCTTTTATAATGTCAAAATTATCTTCGACAAGTGACATAATTTTTAAATACCTCAATTTATTTAAACAAATATTTTCTTTTAATTTATCAATGAGATTATACGTTTTTAGTTCTATGTTATCTGTATCAGCTAGTAGTAATTCGTGGATTGTCCCAATTTCATTTTTATTTTTGGCCAAATTCGTTTTATTCTTCGTAAAAAATAAGCCTTCTGATGTTTCAAACATTTCAATGTCACAGTAAACCGTTTTGTTAATAATCTTGAATATTAGGTTACCCAATGAATTGCTAAATATGTTGTCAAAAGGTGTGTTTAGTGACATTGAAACCAGTCTCCTAAAGGGACATTTGTTGATTATTGTCTTATTCCAGATAAATATCGAATTTTCAGTTTTACATTCCAAATCTTCGATACCACAGTTGTATATTTTCGAGTTTTCACTTTGTAAATTAACATACCTCAATGAGCATACAAGCCCGTACGCATAAGAAGTCTTAAGCCAATGGTACGAAGGGTGTGCCGGTTTAGAAAAAAGACATCGGTTGTCTTTACATATCATTACATTGCCAAGGCATTTTTTAGTAAATTCCATTATGAAACATTCTTCTTTAGACATTTTTCTAATAACTATTTGTTCATCCTTAGATTCAGCACCAAAGAAGTTTTTAAATGTTTCAATGAATGTTTCTACGATTGAACACTCATAGCCAGTTCCGTCAATTGTTAAGCTTTGCCGTACCAACGGAGTGATTCTCATAAATTTTAAGTCTTTTCTAATCCATATTCTTTTGTTAACATGATGCGGATGACATTTTTCGTCTAAGTTTAATGTTGTGTATTTATCTTTAGTTTCCCATGTAGGAGTATCACATACAGAGAAGCTACCTTTTATTTCAAAACAACCTGCGAGACTGATAAGAAGAAACCATATTATTGTAACTGTTGTTACTGATGATATCCAATTGAATTGATGTTTCTTCCCCCTAGCTTTGCTTTTTGTATCTTTATGATGTTCTTTTCCTAACTTTTTCCAATATCTATCGATTGTGGACTTATCAATAAAATTTTCCGCCGGTTCCCATTTATTATGCTTATTTGAAAAGCCAGACCATTTTACATAAAATTCGTACTTTTTGTTTTTACTTAGTCTATGATCGATTACCTTTTCCACTTTGTAAACATTTGACTCATCCCCCGGGTTCAATGGTGCCTTATCCACCTTTAAGCGTTGTAGTGGGAATGTGTCTTTAAGTCTTTGGCCGAACTGGTCTTCGACAATATAATTTTGATTTTTAGTAATTTCGATGATTTTAAAAGGACCTTGATATTTAGGATGAAGTTTATCATGTAAGCCCATAATTTTTATCCAAACATTGGTGCCCAATGGTAAGGTTTCAGTTTGAATTGTGTGAGCCTTGTTTTGTGCCTTCATTTGTTTTTCCCTACCTTTGCCAATATTCTCAAGAGCTTTGGTTCGGTCTATGTCACTTAACTTTTTTAAGTCTGCCGCCCTAGAACAAATTGCATCTTCTGACAAAGTTTCGTCCGTGGCTGACCAATCACTGAAATTGTTCATTTTTCGACCGAATGTCAGTTCAAATGGTGAATATTTAGTCGTAGAGTGTATTCTAGTGTTGTACGATAAAAGGACATACGGAATCCATTTTGGCCAGTCTTCCGGATTGTCACAGCAGTGTTTGCGTAGACAGGTAATTATTTCTCTATTTAATCTTTCTGTTTGGCCATTTGTTCGTGGATGGTATGCTGACGTAATTGCATGTTCCGCTCCAACTTGTCGTAGAAGTTCGTCCATTACTGAGTTATTAAATTCAGTCCCTTGATCAGAAGTAACAACTCTACTTGGACCAAAGATACAAATATATTTCCACAGTATACTCGCTATCTCATTTGCTTCTTTACTTTTAATAGGTTCTGCAAACGCATGTTTAGACAGGTATTCAATAATGACAATAATTCCTGCGTACCCTTCAGCAGTTACTGGTAGCCCGAAGACTAAGTCGATTCCAATCCTATCAAAAATCCCTTGGATCGCTGTCGCCTTAGCACAGTGTTCTTTTGGGATAGCTAGATGGTTACGTTTACAAGGTTCGCATTTGTTTACAAACTTAATTACATCGTCCCACATTTTTAGCCAGTAATAATCCTTTTTCAATCTATTATAAGTGGTTTCCGCCTGAAAATGCCCTAATAAATGAGCATCTCTTATAAGATTCTCTCTGACTTCGGGTTTCGGAACGTTCACTACCTCACCTTTCGTGTTACTATGAAATATTTTATCTGATATTGGCTCGTAGGAGTAGATATTTGCCAATTTTGTAACTCTTTTTACTTGTTTCCTAGGTAATCCTGAAGGGAGTTTATTCATTTTTAACATATGTAATAGTGCACTATCCTCATACACATCTAGATGCCTTGAGGATACATTGGCTTCTGTGTCATCTTTATTTTCTGAAGACTCAGTTAACATTAACACAGGTCTACTTATCGCATCGGCGTTACCATGAGCAGTTCCTTTGCGATGTGTTATTTTTATGTCGTAATCTTGTAACATGATGGCCCATCTCGCCAATCTAGCCGTAGGATTTTTTATACTCATTAACCATTTTAACGCAACATGATCCGTGACTACTTCAACAATTGTACCATATACGTATATTCGAAACTCTATAAATCCAAATACAACTGAGAGACATTCCTTCTCAGTGATTGTGTAGTTCACTTCGTGTTTTGTAAGAAGTCTTGAAGCATAGCACACAACATATTCCATTCCAAACTCGTCTACCTGTGCTAGTATAGCTCCGATAGCAATGCAAGATGCATCTGAGTGAATTATAAAGCTTCTTTTGAAGTTTGGTTGTCTAAGAATAGGGTACGAAATTAAGGCTTCCTTTAATGTATTAAAAGCTTTATTTTGCGCTTCTAACCATTCAAATCTAACGTCTAGTTTAAGAAGTTTGAACAATGGTTGTGCGATATTTGCATAATCCTTGACAAACCTACGGTAGTAGTTTGTAATTCCGAGGAAACTAAGAAGCTGTTTTAAATTTTTAGGTGGTGCTCGTTTTTTTATCGCTTCAACTTTAGTGGGGTCCATTTCGACAGTTTTACCAGTGATAACATACCCTAAGACTTTGATTCTCTTGGCAAACCACCTACATTTGGATGGCTTTATTTTTAAAACTGCCTTTTTAAGAGCTTCAGCTACCAGCTTAATGTGTTCCAAATGTTCCTTTGCTGTTTTTGAATGAACAATTATATCATCGAGATAAATTTCGCAGTATGATCTTCCTCCTAAAACACGATGCATAATTTTGCAAAACTGAGCTGGTCCGTTTCTTAGTCCGAAAGGTAATCTCTTGAATTGGTAGTGTCCGTCTGGTGTCGAGAAACCAGTCTTGCACTTAGATTCTAAGTGCACTGCTATTTGCCAGTATCCACTGGTCAGATCAAACATGGTAAAGTAAGTTGAACCACCTAGTCTGTCCAATATGTCCTCAATCCTTGGTAATGGCCAGTTTTCGGTTTTAGTCTTTTTATTCAGTTCTCTGTAATCTATACAGAATCTTTTCGTGCCATCCTTCTTTGGCATCAGCACCACTGGTGCGCTCCAAGGCGATGTTGATTGTTCGATGATACCGGCTTCGAGCATTTTAGTTACTTCATTTTTTATGTGTTCGCGTTCTGCAAGTGACTTTCTATACGGTCTGATGAATATTGGATCTTCATCCGTAGTGATTATTTTAATAGTATCAATATTGCATATCCCCAGTTCTTTGGCATCCATTGCAAAGATTTTTTTCATCGAGTATACTGCCATCTTGAAATATTCGAATTCCTCTACGTCGAGCTTTTGCTCTGGCTTACATTCAAACTTATCGCTTGCCTTATCTAAGGACCATTCTTCTTCGAATATATTTTCGTCATGTATTCCTTCTGTTGTAAGAATACCTTCTGAACTCTCGTCATCATTCATATCGGAATCTAAGATTATCGTTTCGCTTGGGAATGTAATTGTATTTTGATTTGGAAAGACTCCAGCACCGGTTAAGTTAAACCAATCCAAACCAAGTAGTGCATCATTTTCTTGATTATCTATCACCCAGAATTCTAGAAAACATATGTGTCCGCTTATGTTAACCTCTATTTTCTTGGTCATTTTATCAATCTTTAGAACAGAGTTGTCTGCTATTTTTACTTTCTTGTTCGTCGGAATGGTCTCCATTACATGTTTGTCAATCATTTTGTTTGAAATTATGGAGACGGTTGCGCCGCAATCGAACGCAATTTTCATGGGTTTCCCGTCAATTAACCCACGACTGGTTAGTAATTTCCCTTCAGCTGCCATATTACACTGATCGTCATCGGCTGATGATTCACTTGCTGATATAGCGTTTGCCACATTGATTTTCTTGTAATTTCCTTTGTGACCTTTGTCTTTATACTTAGACTTGCAGTCTTTTTTAACATGGCCGCGTTTATTGCACTTATAGCATACTATGTCATCCCTCTTACCGTAAGTCTTCCTTTTGAGTCCAGTGTCTGTTTTTTGATAATACTGAGGTCTATTACCATTGTTCTTAGCGTAATGGTAAAATTTATTGCTACTAGCCTTCGATTTATTACTGCCAACATATCGAGCCATATTGACTTTATCTGTGTTGTAAGATGTACTCCCCATGCAGCTATGCATTACCTTAACAATATTAAGAGCTTCGTCTAGACGCTCTATTTGCCTGAGCATTAATTCTTCACCAATTCTCTTTGGGACTGCTCTAATTAGTAAACGAACTTTATCAGATTCGTGTGTACGTGATAGCTTATCACAAAGATTCTGAAATCTGATTAAGAATTCGTCGCAACCTGAACCATCCAATTTGAGGTTAATCAGTTCAGTAAGTGTCGTCGATTCTACCTGAATCAATTTATTTGAACTCTTGAAATGCGCCTTTATGTCATCCCATTTCAAGTTCTTGTTTTTCATGATCATGTTTTTAATTGTGCTTAGAGCACTCCCTCTTAGGAATGGTATAACAGCCATAGGCAGGTCCGCCTCATTAATGCCTAAATTTGCCGCTTGGCTCTCTATTACAAAAATCCAAGCATCGACATCATCATTAATATTTCCATAGAATTTAGGGACATTTTTCAACTCTATTTCTCTCTTTTTTACGCTTTGGTACCTAAGATCGCCCAAGAAAGCGGGTGTATAATTATTTTGTGTCTCAGTGCTGCTTTCAGTACTGTTTTTGGAGCTACTTCCACCTGATGGTGGTGAAAGCTTACTCTCATGATTCCCTGTTTGGCTATTATTGTTTATACCATCTGTTTGACTGACGCTAAGTTTAAGCTTCTTCAGTTCATTTAGTTCCTCAGCCATGGTTCTGAGTTCTTCTTCTCTTTCTTTGAACTCTTTTTGCTTCGTTCTGAGTTCGGTTTCTATGTTAATTACTCTGTTAACATTACTAGCCGTCAAAGTACCTAATCTGATGATTAAGTCTATTAGGTGCACTTTTTTAGCACCCTGTGAGCTGGTCACTTCTTCAATCCAACCATTGAAAGCTTCTTCGGATACTTCTTCAAGTTCATCGTTATCTGAGACCAAGTATCTCGCACCCAAGCATCGAGCCTGAGCCAAGAGAACTCCTTTCAGTTCCTCTACTTTCCATGAATCAAACGGCTTTTTGTCTTCAATTGGTACCAAAATTGACATTCTAAAATTTATCTTATTTAACTAGTTTCGTATACTTCTCAATTGATCAATTGTTGTTTCTATCGCTGCTACCAAGTTGTTACTGGAAGAATAACAAGGATAGTTGTTTAATAGTTTATTGCAATAATATAAATATATATGATATAATATAATAATATAATATAATGTCTTTTTAAAAGGATTGTGTTCGTTTCTTATATATGGCGTTGACATCTGTATCTCGTTAGGAATAATGAATCTTCTAGAATAGGATTCCATTCTGATTCTAGAAGTATTGCGAGGCGTGTTAATTAATAACATATTAATAACATTAATAATATAGTCACGTATTCTCTATAAATGATTTAAACACGAGTTGATCATCAAGTGAGTGAGTGCTTAAAGTGTGGGTAACAAGTGGAAAATCAAGATATCAGTTGAAAAGTCATGTTCAGTAGTCTTCTCTGAGTACAAGAAAGAAAGTGATGATCTAAACTTAAAAATCTATGCAAATAGAATGGTGAGTCAAAAAGAAATCAAGTTTCTAGGTATCAAATTTGATTCTTTAAATCTCGGATCAATTTTAAATTATTCCTTTCCTTGCTTGAAATTATTTTCAGAAAATAACATCAGAAAACTATAAGCAATTCCGAATACAGAAGTAAATAAATAATTTAGAATATTTTATAACTTTGGAAAAATACAGTTTAAAAAATTGGGATATTGGAAATTTTTTATTTACTCATTTAATATTTTTTTAAGAAATTTTTAATTATTTCGAAAAAAATTGTTATCTGAAAAATAACAACTTACCACTACTTCACAACCAATAAAAGTCAAGAAAACCAAAAATTCTCAATCTTATTTGGTTCATATATAGTAAAATCATTAAGCGGTTCATTCTGATTATCCACTTTAAAGTCTAATTTATATAAAATAATTAATAAAACTAAATAACTTCAATTTTTTCGTATATTTTTTATACTTTATATTCTTTAAAGAGCAATTAAAAAACGATTAAAACGAGCATTTAATCATTTTATTATGTCAAATCATTTAAAAGTTATTTTAGCTTGATTTTAATGAGCTTTCGATATAAAAACCTTTTTTGATATAAGAAATAACTGAATCAACAAATGATATAACAAAAAATAATAAATAAATGATATAACAAAATTGTGAATATAAAAAAGGGGTTGTGAAGTTCATTTCAATTCGATCTTTTCGATTCAGAAAAATTTTAATAACTTTTTAACTAAAATAGATAATTTAGTTCTGTAAAATGCTTAATGTTTAAGCAATTTTGCTTAATCCGAAAATATATGTCTGCAAAAACTCTGCAATGTAATTGCACAGTTAATTAGAATACTTTTTAATGGCGTGCAAAATGCAGAAAATTGCAGAGTACTTTGCAGACTTATTTTACTGTATTAAGCAAATTTGCTCATAATTAAGCATTTTACAGAACTAAATTATCTATTTTAGTAAAAAAGTTATTCAAATTTATCGTAATTTAAAAGACAAATCCTATCAACAACTCATCACCACAAATCCATATCCATACAACATGCACCAAAATCACCAACCACAACTACAACAATTTACAAACCAACCATACAATAATCAAATCAACAACTCTTTCAGCTCTAACACTCACCAATAATATATCACTCTAAGTCAAATGTCATAAAATCTGAGTCTGAAGGAATATTATTCAAACTTAATAATTAAAGCTTTTTTAAGAAAAAAATTGTTTTGAGTTGAAAAGACATTTCTAAGTATCACTGCATTTACATGGATTCGACTTTATGTGAATTTAAAGAATAGAAAATAGAAAAAAAAAATTAATTTCATGTTTTTTGAAAAAAGATTTGTTCTCATTTTTTAGTTTTAGTAAAAAAAAATGTTAGAAACAGTTTTTTTCAAAAATGTCCTTTCTGGAATCGGTCTGAAAAATATGTGAATTATTTATAACATCAGGGTTCAAAAACTAAAGCATATTCAGGTAGTTTAATAACCTAGGGTTTAGGAAACAAAATACCTTTAGATAAATAAAATATATCCAGAGCATAAAATTTTAGTTTTTAAATTAATTTTGGCAAAAGAAGTGTAATTCCATCAAATCATTATTCCTATCTAATTGTTTATAAAAAATGTCCAATCTTTATCAAAAAAAAAAGAAAGTGTATTTCACTTGAAACAAAAGTTGCAATAATAAAAAAACATTGCGAACAAAAAATCTCTTTTTAAAACGAATTTAATGATATATCTTCGTTTGAAAAAAAGTTTAACTTTGACAAATATGCTTATGTTTCAATCTACTCAAATTTTCCTGCACGCGGCTTAATATCAGATGTTGAGATCATCAGTTCAGTTAACAATACAGCACAAAATGGTGACAGTGATTCTGATGTCGAAGAAATCGAAAAACCTTAAAAACCTGTTATAAGCTCAAAAGAAGCTATCGATAAAATTAATGATTTAAAAGATTTTTTTTTGAATAAAAACCAAGATTTCTCAAAAATAGTTGATTTTTTGTTTAATATTGAAAATGTTGTGATTGAAAAATGTAATACCAAACAAACAACTATTAAAGATTTTGTAAAAAAACAATAATTTTGTATTTTTTTTCCTTTTTTATTTATTTTTTTACCAATAAATATTTTGAAAAAAAAATTATTTTTGCCCATCTTTTTCAATGCAATTTCGATATAACGAGTTTCGATATAACGAGCAACGAAATTTCCGCCCAACTTGCTCGTTATATCGAGGATTGACTGTAGTTGATGCAGGCCTTCAGGGTAATTTGATGGTAATCTCCAATGGAAAAGTGCTTTATGACCGATTCTGACAGCGGTTCATCCACAAAAATATAATTTTTAAAATCATAATTTTTATATCTGAGACACCAAATTAGTCTTTTTTATTTGTCCAGTTCGAAGAGAAACGGTGATTTTCTAAGTCTACAAAATCTAAAACGTTTAAAAAAAATTAACTGATTTCATTTTTAAATAAATCTTATTTACCAAATTTAACACGATATTTCAAAACAACATTTTCACCAACTCTCATTCCGAAAAACCTTTTGATTTCATTAGAAATTTCGACAGAGGACATCAAACCATGGTTTTCAAAAGTTTTCTTCTAATCAATAAATAAAATTTTTCGCTAAAATATATTTAAATTTTAAGTCTATTTAAAAGTGTTGAATTGTAGTTTTTTTTATTTTAGGTTATTCTGATATTTTTATTTTTATTTCAACATTTTACTAAATTTTACCAAATTTTACAAAATTTTACCAAATTTTACAAAATTTCACATAAAAAACGGTAAGCAATATTGAGTTTTTATTATTTTTTCAGAATAAAATTATTTCAATTTTATTAAAAATGTTCAATTTTTTCATTTTTCTTACCAAAAACCTGATTTTTTTGGCTTTTAGCATTTTGGGATGGTTTTACTGTATCTGGTAATATAATTTATATTTTAAATTAAAAAAAAAATGTAATATATTAACAAGAAATTTATTTGAAACAGTGTATTTTTTTATAATTAAAATATAATTTGTTTTTATCAAAAATATAAAATTTCACACATTTTTCTTTTTATTTTAGTCTTTTTATAATCATTAGTACATGAAAGATTGGAAGAAAAAAATTTGATTTTTATAAATTTATAATATGAGTTGTTTTTATCAAAAATTTAAAATTTAACCTTGTAATGAATATTTCAATTTTTAAAAATCAAATTTTTTTATCTTCCAATCTTTCAGGTACTAATGATTATAAAAAGACTAGAAAAAAAAGATAAATGTTTGAAATTTTATATTTTTGATAAAATCAACTTAAATTTTAAATTTATAAAAAGGTATTGTTTTAACAAGAAATTTATTTGAATCAGAAAATTTTTTCTTATAATTTAAAATCTAAATGTGGCTCGCTAAACAAAATACGTATTTGTTAGTTTTGGCTATTTGTAGTTTAATTTTGGCCAGCAAAGCAACTTTTAACAACAATCAAACAAAATTAATATCTAAGAGAAGTTCGTCACAAAGTGATTATGCGTTTGATATTGTTTCAGATATATCAGTTGATTTTAAGGACCAAGACGGCAACGTTTTCATTATTGAAGCATTTAAATCAAATATAAATGAAAAAATAATAACTGAATACAGCAAAAGTTATAATAAGCTAAAATGGTATTCGCTGGGTAATCCGGTACTAGCTTGGAATCCAAATACAAATAATTGGATCAGTTTTAATCGGAATGGATTTTATATTTTAATCGAAACACTAACAAATCAACATCGAAAAATGTTTAAAAATGAAATTAAATTTAAGTATGATATAGACATTGAGGAGAAGCAAATAGGTTATTTAATTGGTGATGCTGTAACTTGTCATTTAAAAATATTTTGTTCGAAAGCTGATAAATTTAGCTCAATAAATTTAGTTGGTAAAGCGAAAAATTTGAGACGATTTCCATTAAGAGTTTATTTTGAAACGAAAAAGGAACAATTAGATTGCTTAAAGAATGAGCTAGAAAATATTTTATATCAAAATGAAACCCAAAATGAACTGTTATTTGAGTGTAGCTGGTCAACCATGTCAAAAGTCTCTAAGGAAAACTATCTAAAAATTGATTTTAATTCAGTACAAAACAACGATTTTATAGATGAGTTATTTGGTCCTGCTGATTCCGTTTATGTGACTAGAAAACAAATGGCTAATTTGGCATCCAATTTGTATTCAAGCTTAAAAATTCTTGAAGAATATGAAATTAATGAGGAAAAATTTAGTTATGAATTTATAGACAAAATACTTTCAAATATAGAGGCAAATAAAAAATATGAAAAAATACCATTTGACGATGCTTTAAAATCTTTGTCTAAATATTCAATCAAAGATATAGAACCAGATGTAATAAGATCTGAATTAGACAATTTATTTACAATGGATAAGGAAAATAATCTTGTGATAGTTAATAAATTAAAGGATACAGAAAAAAATAACAAAAGCGAAATGGGAATTTCAGTTAAAGCTTCGGCAAGTTATCTTAATAAATTTATTGGTAGTTTAGGAATTGATTTTGCAAAAAAAAATGAAAATCACTGGAAAGATAAAAGTATAGATTATCAATTAAATGATTTAAATAAAGAAACTAAGGATCATATTGAATGGGAATTTGACGGAGAAAAGATCACACCAAAAAATTTAAATCTAGTTCAATTAATAAAAACAAATTTTAAGCAAAAAATAGTTTTCAATAAAATAATTAGAAGAAAATATGAAAAAAAATTTGAAAGAATATTTGATATTGAGTTGAAAAAAAACGATGTGAGAGATTTAAGAAAACTGTCTAATTATGAAAAATCAAATAAAAATTTAGATGAATTAAATGAAAAATTAGACATATTAACAGATATTGCATATAAAAACTCTAGCAAACAAAGAAAATTATTCAGTTTATCGGATAATGCGGCGTTGATTAAAACATTGAATGGACATACAGACTGGGTATCTGCATTAGCAGTATTGCCAAATGGATATTTAGCAAGTGGATCAAAAGATAAAACTATAAATATATGGAATACAAATGATGGATCATTAGTTAGAACATTGAATGGACATACAGACTGGGTATATGCATTAGCAGTATTGCCAAATGGATATTTAGCAAGTGGATCTTTAGATAAAACTATAAATATATGGAATACAAATGATGGATCATTAGTTAGAACATTGAATGGACATACAAATTATGTAAATGCATTTGCAGTATTGCCAAATGGATATTTAGCAAGTGGATCAAAAGATAAAACTATAAATATATGGAATACAAATGATGGATCATTAGTTAGAACATTGAATGGACATACAGACTGGGTATATGAATTAGCAGTATTGCCAAATGGAAATTTAGCAAGTGGATCTGGTGATAAAACTATAAAAATATGGAATACAAATGATGGATCATTAGTTAGAACATTGAATGGACATACAAATTATTTAAATGCATTTGCAGTATTGCCAAATGGATATTTAGCAATTGGATCTTTTGATAAAACTATAGATATATGGAATACAAATGATGGATCATTAGTTAGAACATTGAATGGACATACAAATTATGTAAATGCATTTGCAGTATTGCCAAATGGATATTTAGCAAGTGGATCTGGTGATAAAACTATAAAAATATGGAATACAAATGATGGATCATTAGTTAGAACATTGAATGGACATACAGACTGGGTATATGAATTAGCAGTATTGCCAAATGGATATTTAGCAAGTGGATCTTTAGATAAAACTATAAATATATGGAATACAAATGATGGATCATTAGTTAGAACATTGAATGGACATACAGACTGGGTATATGAATTAGCAGTATTGCCAAATGGATATTTAGCAAGTGGATCGAAAGATAAAACTATAAAAATATGGAAATTATTTAAATATCTGTGATAAATTTTACTGTTTATCATGAAAATACCAAAAAATTTAGCTTTTTAAATTTTTTCCATAATTCTAAAAATTTTAATTCATAAAATAAAAATCTTATAAAATCAATTACATATTCATTTCCTCTTTTTTACGAATAAACAAAAATTCTTACATTTCTCGTACCTCTTAAAATTACTATTAAAAATAAGAATAAGAATGATAAGAAATAAAATTATATGTATGATTGAAATATAATTTGAAATTAAATGGCCAAATAAAAGAACTTTTTTTTCCGAGAAAATGCTAAACGACTGTAAATAGTTAAGGAATCAACACACATCTCACTCCCAAAAAACCGATATCTTGTAATGAATAATATTGGATGAAGATATAATGATTATACAAAAGGATTAGAAAATTTTTAAAGGATATTGATTTAAAATTTTTTTTAAAAATAATCTATGCAGTTTAATAAAGGTTAATTTTTTTTAAATAATTTTTTAAATATTTGTCAAGATGAATTTTTACTTTGAATTGATTAAAATTGCATTTATCATATCACCTTTTTTTATACATTTAGTTACATTTTAAAAAATTTCAATTCAAACTTTGACGCCAGTTAACTATTCAACCAAGAAAAAGATATTCAAACTAGACTGTTCTCTAATGCGGTAATAGAAAAATCTTTTGCTGAATTGGGCAAAACAATTATTTTTTAACAATACAGGTAAGAAACGTAACCTTGATGCTCTTGACATTTCATTGAATGATGATACCAATCCCAAAAATGGTCGTCTCAGTATCGGTCACGGTTTTGCTAATGCACTATACAATATTAATTTTCAAGCTAATAGTAACATTTCTAATACTAAACTTTAATTGTCTACATTCAAAATATAGATAATCCAAATAAAAAAAAATCCTAATCAAAGCTCAGAAGAAATCAATCAATTAATGACCAACTAGTCTAATTCAAATAGGGTCAATCTTAAATTTTTTTCTTTAAAAATAATAAAATTTAAAGTCCGGACTTGGACTTTAATTTTAGTGACTTTGACTTGAACTTGGGACTTTTAAACAACTCTGATTATTTGAAGTTTAATATTCTATTAAGATGTACAATTTTAATTTTAATTTCGTTTTAAACCTAAAAGTTTGGAAAAATGTAAGATTGTAATTTTTTTTCACATTAAGGCAGGCAAAAACTAAATACCAAGAAACAAACAAGCTAACCGAGCAGAAAAATGAAGCCATAACCATGATAATACCAATACCAAAGACAAAATCTGATCATTGACCAACTAGTGCCAAATCCAAAAATCAAACTTCAGCCCATACGCAAAGTGAACATCCCAAACAGAAAACCGAAAATTCACAGAGCCAACATTCAAAACTACAAGAACAAACAAAAAACAGAAGAATTTCATTCTCAGCTAAAACTTGGTAAATAGTCATTTGTCCTTTTTTACAAACAAACTAAATTTTTTCTTTTTTTATCTTTCTTTTTTAACTATTGAACTAGAAATAGCTAAAACTAACAAATACAAATTTTGTTTAGCAAACAGAATTAAGATTTAAAATTATAAAAAAATATTCTGTTTCAAATAAATATTTTTGTTAAAACATTACCTTTTTATAAATTTAAAACTTAATTTGTTTTTATCAAAAATATAAAATTTCAAGCATTTATCTCTTTTTTCTTGTCGTTTTATAATCATTAGTACCTGAAAGATTGGAAGATAAAAAAATTTGATTTTTAAAAATTGAAATATTCATTACTAGGTTAAATTTAAAATTTTTGATAAAAACAACTTATATTATAAATTTATAAAAATCAAATTTTTTTATCTTCCAATCTTTCAGGTACTAATGATTATAAAAAGACTAGAAAAAAAAAGATAAATGTTTGAAATTTTATATTTTTGATAAAAACAACTTATATTTTAATTATAAAAAAATATACTTTTTCAAATAAATTTCTTGTTAATATATTACATTTTTTTTTAAAATTTAAATCATAAGTTATATTACCAGATAGATATTTTAAATTTTGACAGATTCTTTTTCAATTGATTTCGATCAAAGATTTAAAATAAGGTTTTTTGATAAAAATCAATTTTAAAACTAAGGATGTATGCATAAAAGTAATTGTATATTTCTGATTTGTTGAAAAATAGATTTTTATAAAAAAAAGCTAATTGAATTTTTAAAAATTAGCTTTAGATTACGCTTGATTGATTTTTTTTATTTTAAAGCTATAAATTAAAGACAGACAACTATGTGTTGATTATCTTAAATCAATAAAGGAATGCCAATGGAAAACTTATTTTGAATTTTTAGAATCATTCCATGAATTAAGAGTTATAAGACAAAATAAAAATAATTGGAAATTAAGCACATGCACTTGTCCGTCTTGGCACATGATTATATGTGCAAGCTTATAATTGGTGTTGCATATAGCCAAGAATTATTCGAGTCCTTTTCTCCAGAAGCTAGCAACATACCTTTACGAAAATTAAGAGGAGTAGGACGACCAAAAAAGCAGTCAAAAGCGTTATTAATGAAATAATTGAATATATTTTCTTAATTTTTTAATGATTTTTTACCTTATGACATTTAATTTTTTTATGTGATAACTAAATACTTAAGATGACAACTAATAATTTAAAATTTATGCATTTAAGTGACTAAATAATTTTTTGACAAATTAATCAAAATAAATGACACTTTAATATATTTTCTAAATTAAATTGAATTGGCTTAAATTTTTTGAGGGTAACAAATTTATTTTTTATAAGATGACAAAAATATCTAAAAGTGGTGACTAATTTAATAAATTTTAGCTGACTAAAAAAAACTAATTGTTCTGACAAAAAAACTAAACGGCTGACAAATATATTTGTTGAGATGACTATTTTATAATTTTGCACTGACAAAATAATTTAATTTATCTTCCTGTTAAATAAATTAAACCAGAGTTAGCAAGTAAACTATTTTTAAACACTTGTTTTAAAAAAATATTTTGCTTAAAAAAATTTAGAAAATATTGCTATTTATTCTAAATCTATCAAAAAACAATAATAAAAATAAATAGTTGTTCATTTTTATTGAATGATTTCCTAAATTTAATAAAAATAAACTTTTGAAATAAATTTTATTAAATATTTTTTAAATTTTGAAAAAGTGATTTTAAAGTGATGTCAAAGCATTATTTTTATTAAAAAACTCAAATAAAAAATAATTGTTGTTTTTTAGAGATGAAGAGGAAGTACTTGAAGTCATTGACGAAGTGTCTGGATTGCTGCTGGCAACTGAAGGTGATCTGTCAATCAAATCTTTAAAATCAGCATCTAATGATGTCGAATAGACAGCTTCAATGTCAACACACATTGTTTTTGCCTGATTTTTTGGAAACATTCCTATTATCTTTCCGTCAGCAGTAAATGCTTACACAGGCCGGTGGCTATCAACACAAAACTACTTAAATTTTGTGAATATTTAAAAGATCGGCTTCCTCCGATTTTATACTTAAAATTAAGATGCCATTTAGTCTATCTTGGCTCATTGAATTCTTCAAATAATTTTTAAACCTTCTTTAGACAGAAAAAGACAGTTCTGGATTTGCGTTTAAAAAGATAAATTCTAAACAAAGTAAGAATTTCACTAAAATCAATGCTTACATTATTTTTTAATTTAATTTTTTTTCATATTTTGGATGAATAGTTTTTTTTAAATATTTCTGAATTTTTTTTTATCTTTATATTCATTAAATATCTAACCCAATGGTCGGGCGGTCGCCAAACTTGCCCCTGGCTACGTCACTGGGAGTAATTAGAAATTAAAATTTAAAAAATTACAAGTCATATAAAATTCAGTAATTCGAATTGTTTATAGAAAGTATCTTTTCTTTTTCTTGTTTTCCGGTTCTGAAATTTTTTTGTGATTCAAACTTTTTTTGAGTAAAAGTTCTGTTTAGTTCTTTAATTGTCCTTGAAGTATCCACAAGATTAATGCTTGGAACATGTTGGTTGCCAGTCATAAATCAGTTTTTGTGAGTCAAAATAAATTATTTTATTGCAATAATATGTGTCAATAGATATTCAGTTTTTTAAATAACCTGAATTTACAGTATAATTTTTGGTTTGATTGAAATCGAATATATCAGTCTTGTCACTCGTTGTCAGTATAATTGAACAACTTAGTGATTTATTCAATGAAAATACTTCATCTTCACAAATTATATCAATACTTTGCTCTTTGAAAAAAAAAATTTTTATTTTTACAAATAATTAATTTTTAATCTCTTTAATGGAATTTTGAAATTTTGTTTTCTAAGGATCAATATCTTCCTGAAAAGATAGTTTATTTTTTTAAAAAAAGTTTAAGTATAAATTGTTTTACATTCTTGGGTTATTTTTATTGAAAATAATTTTTCTGTTCTGTTTTTTGAAAATCAAATCTCAAAATATTTAACTATTCACTTATTCAAGATAAACATTTATTTGACTTTAAATATTTTCGTATTTTTGATGATGAAAAGGTGATCAGGTCATCATCAAAAATTAAAAATCACAATAATTAAATACCTAACTTTTTTAAAATTCTGTAAAATATTCAACAAACCTCAAAGTTTATTTAGATCCAATTTAAAATTTTTAAAAATAAAATTTACTTGATGTGACATTATATGCAAATTTTTTTGGCATTATTGTTGAATTTAAATTAGTGACTGTAAATTCGTGTTCTCCCAAATGATGAAATTGGTGCTGAAAAAAAGTCTCGCTTAAATAATAAGTTTGTTCTGTCAAAACTCTAAAAAATGTTCTGCAATTTTTATTTTGATCAATTTTAAAAATCCGTGAGGAATAAATAAAAAAATCTGAATAAAAAGCATCACATTTGCCATCAATTTCCAAGAATGAAGTTGACTCGACACCAAAAATTAATCCTTGCAGAACCTTTTCAGCTTTCATCAAAACAAATTTGTTATATCCTTTCAGAGCATAAAATGTCCACTCGTTAACCACAGTGTAATTTGAAATTTCCATTGAATCTTTAAAATACTTTGAACAAAATTCTCTAAGGCATTCAGTAAAATTGAAGGCTTTGATTCTAAAATTTCCGCTTGATCAACTCGAAACCAAACAGCAAAGTATCAAATTTTATCTCTGTATTTATGGACAAATAAGCTTGGTGTTCATTTAATCCAGAGGCATAACTAGACGCAGGAATTTTAAATGTATCATCATCTACCAGCAAATATTTCACATAAAAATATCTTTTTAAAATTTATTAAATTACTTGATATAGTGTTTAAATTTTTGATAACACCATTTCCAAGATCAATCTGAATCATGTTTTCTCTGGACTGAGTTATTTGATAGACAGAGCAGTTTAATGTTCTATCAAGGCTAATATTGTTATTGTAGCAAAAAACATCAAAAAATTTATCTTTTAAAATGGTAAATGTTCAAAAATAAATTTAAAATATTTTTTATTTACCATCAGTAACCATAAATAAACTATTGACTTTTAAAGTAGAGTCAATAAGAGCTAATTGAGAGTTATATATGCCAGTATTTTGAAATTTTTTAAAATAAAAAAATTTATTTTTTAAAAAAAGCTGATCAATATTTGCTTTTAAATAAACTGCTGTTTTTAGAGCAATATTTAGAGGATGAATTCTATCGCCAATTATAAAATAATCGTTGTACATTAGATTGTCATCTTCATACAATGCTAGTTTGGCTTGTTGCTGAGTAAGCATTAAAAGAGAGCCTGACTTAAGTGGCATTAATTTATCTAGCCAGAGTTTGTTGTATCCAATTTTAATATTGAACGTTCCAATTGGTAAAGTTGATACATTGGCAAGTTTTCGGCTAAGGGAAAAGTGATCTGCACATGATGCTTTAATTCCACATTCAACTGGTTCTAGAACCTTTTTTAAAAAATAATTGTGTGTAAATAAAGTAAAAAATAAGGAAAGAAATGTAAGAGTTCATCTAAAATCAATTTTAGAATAGCTAATAAACAACCAGGGTGGTAACTTTCTATATTAGCGAAATTAAGCGTAAAATTTCGTAAATTTTCAAGTTAAAAATGTTTGGCTGACCGAGTCAGTCGACTTTATTAAATAAAAAAAAATAAAATAATTTTAAAACCTATTAATGTTCAATAAAAAGGGTTATTTTAAAATTTTAAATATGAAAATAAGCTTGACATAACATGTAAAAGCTTGGGAAAAAATTTATTTTATATTTTGATCTTTTGATCTTGATCTCAAACTTCAATTTGCCTTTAAATGATATTTTCAATTCTAATTAAAATTATCTACAGCGAAACAAAGTTAAGGTTACTGTAAAAATTTAAAATATGATTGATATTTAATTTTTACTTCAGATAAAATTCATATAATTTTTTTTTAGTAAAAGATTAAATAAATTAATCTAATAAAGATTAGTCATTTATTAATAAAAAATTGATATAAAAGACCTATTATTTATAAAGCGTTTAACAGGAACAAATTATAGTAAAAAGATTATTCAAGTTTTTCTGAATTGAAAAAACTTCACAATCCCTAATTCAGCTTGGTATAATGAAAAGACAAAAAATAATCAATTAATGCTTAAATAAATTTTTCAAAAATTAACTTTTTTTTATATATTTTTAATCTAAAATTTTTTTCAAATTTTGATTAAATTAACCAAATTGAGAAATGTCAAATTGGTTCTCATACGTTATATCGTTCTCATATGTGACCAAATAGTCATGAAACATGTGACCAACATTACTTTGACCAGCACTGGTCACTATTTGGTGACCAAGGAAATAAGTGACCAATATTTTAATTAAATTCTAAGATTAAATTCAAAATGTGACCAATCATTTAAATACGTGACCAACTAATTCATTTTGTCACCTAGTTAAATAATTATGTGACCAGTTCTAATCAATTAAGTGATCATTTTTATTAATTTGGTGACAAAAAAATTCTATGAAAATAAAAAAAAATCAAATTAATAATATTTGAATTTGAAATATAAAGCTAGATGGATAAGATTAAACATAATTTAATTTGGTGACCTATTTCCTTTTAATGTAACTAATTTATGGTCACAACTGAGCAAAGAGATGTTGGTCACATAACGTGGGAGACCCATCAAATTTTTCTAAATTTTACTCAAAGTTGACATATTTTTGTAATTTTTTAATAAATTAAATCTAAAATTAACTATTATTAAGGGATTTTTGGTTGCTTTTGGATTTGCCAAAAATGCCAAAAACGCTTTTAAAAATTTACTCATAGAATTTTTATTACATAAATGAAAAATTTTCGGCATTTTAAGTTTTATTCAAATAACATTTTTTTAATGAGATAATAAGTATGGAAAAACATAAGCCATAGCACCACTTTATTTGATAATTTAGAATTTTAAGAATTTAATTTAATTTAATTTTAAATTTTAATTTTTTTTTGGTATATTTTATTTCCCTGCTTACTGTTCTGGCAGTTGTATAAAATATTCCAAAAAGTAATTTTTATAATATTCTAATTGACTTAACCTCATTCAGTTTTACTTATTTTTGTTTTTCTTGCTTTTTTTACTCGATAAATACAGGTACTTCTTGTTTAAGTATTTAACGGTTCATAAAAGAAAAATGAAATAAAAACGTAGCACAAAAAAATTAATTTTTTTTATTGATAATTTATGTTTAAATTGTTTAATTTTAAAGAGTTGATATATAATTCAAAAGTTGTCTTTTAATCACTGAAAGATTCCTCTTTATTTTCAAAAGCTAGAAAACAGTTTAAATTATATTAAGCCAACGAATCTTTGTAGCTTCCTGATGCCGATTTCTAATCACCCAAGTCATATTTTTGATTATATTCCTTCTTCATTATTTATTAGAATTCGAATTTTCTCAAATTATATTGATTATTTATTTTATTCTAGATATTTTGCTTCAAATTTAATTAAACAAGGTCTTAATTTAGACTTTATTAAATTTTGAGAAATTTTGAGAAATTTTCCATTCAATTGGAAATAAAATGAGAATCGATTTACTACCGATTTTATTTAAAAATTCAAAGTCTAAAAACTCTAAGTTTTGTTTCTTAAAACAAAAAATGCTTGAATACTTTGATTGAAAATTTTCTTTAAAATTCATCATTTCATTAATTTTTAGTATTCTTTTAAAAAAAAAATTTTTTTCTAACTGATAACTTGAAAATTTTTATACTTATACTTACACTTATACTTTTACTTTTATGAATATACTTACATCTAGAGTTATCTCGCCTGCGGTTGTAGCATATAGTTCAATAGCATCCAGATTAGCATCAAATCTAAATTCGGAATTCAACAAAACAATTTGTTCTTTTGTCACTGCGTTTGTGCTGCCAAGAGAATAAGGTACATCAATTCCAAATGAATGTGCTATTCGACCTAAAGAATTTTAAAAAAAATAAATAAAAATTTAATCATTAAATAATTAATTACCTATATCTTTAATAACTATTTTGTCTTCTAGTTGATTGCCAAAACTAATAGTCAAATTTTCATTTCTTTGAGACGTAATCACTTCTATCCAACATTTAACAGTCAAATCATTGGTTTTATTCGAACAAACAAAATCAATATTTTTTACTAAAAATGTTTTTAAAATTTAGAATAAATAATAAATTTCGATATTACTTTTATTTAAAGAAACATTTCTTGCTATCGATGAATTATTATTTATGCCTTTAAGTACTTTTTGACCATAAGTAGAAAAAGTGCGACTAGTAAAAATAAGATATCTGAATAAATTCTCCAAAATTAGGATGTTAACACAAAATCTCATATTTTTGACTCTGTCCAAAATTTTGAATTTTAAATTTGGCGCAGTGGTGGTCTGAACCAGTTGAAAATCTGGCAGCACATTTGCTGAATTATCTATGCCAACTTTTCCATCATATTGATCCAATATCAGAACCAATCCTTTACTAGCACTGCATGAAAAATCAAGAATAATTCTATTTATTCCCAAGTCAAGATTGATGTTCCATGATTTAAACTCTTTGATTGCTACAGCTCCGTTTGTTTGACTCAGATAAGATAAACATGACTCTTCAAGACCACACATATTTACTTGGACCAGCTTAATCCAAACATATCCCCGTTTGGTAGCAAAAATCTCAAAGCCTCTTATTTTTAAATCGAACCTAAACTCACTCGAAGTTAGCAAAAATTGACTTCCATGAAAAAATATTTCCGAGGGTTCTGGCGGAAAATCTATTCCTAAAAAATCTACCACCTGTGGCTCTGGGAAATAATCATGATCCTGAATAGTAGTTTTGCTCATTTCAAAATTAGAGACTAATAAAGCTGAACAGTTGACTTGATTTTGCACATAACCAGAACAGATAAAATCAAAATTTTGTTCACTGTGAATTTCTAAATTTTTTTCTATTTTTAAGCTGATTATATTGAATGATATCAGCAGTTTGTATGCGCCAGGTGTTTGATAGCTTTTTTCGAAAGAATATAAACTTTCAAACAGATTTTCTATCAATGGTCTGATTGAAAACTTAGAATCAATTGATTTCAAATATTTTTCCAAAGCATTTATATTGATCTTAAGATCTGACACAAAACTGCTTGACTCTACCATCACTTGACCGTCTGCCTTTTGGTCAAGAATTAAAAGCTGACCTTTAGAGACATTGAATTGATTTATTCTGTAATCAGACTCTTCTAGTGTCAAGTTTATAGCCCATGAATTAATGGTTTTAAAATTAGGCATGATATCGAATGTACTGAAAAAGTTTGAGCATGATATGGTTTGTCCACAATTCGGAATTTCAACAAGCTTTAAAATAAAATAAAAAAAATATAAAATTTTTTATTAAATTACTCTTAATTCAATTAAGCCTGGTTCATCAGTTTTAATACTAAACCCATTTATTTCAGCATCGTTTAAAAATTCTGAATTTAAAAGTAAATAACTAAATGATGGGTCTATAGAAGTGTAATTTTTTGACGTTGGTTGATCAATGTCTTTGAGAAAAAAAATATTTTTTAAAATTTATTTTATTTGAAAATTTACTGGTTTTAAATGTGCTGGATGATCCATCGCCGAAATCTATTGTTCCTTCAGCAGAAATGGTCAAAGCTCTCAGCGAACATTGAATGGTTAGGTTGAATGGTCTGGTTGTATTAAAACAGACCAGGTCTGTGCTAAAAGCAACACAGTTAGTCAAGAGAGAAAGAATTTTGATAAGTTTTAGCATATTAAATGATTTAAATAATTTTGGAATTTTAATCACTGTTTTTATACCAAGGTTATTTTTTATTAATTATTAATTTAAGAAATTTACAATTTAACTTCTTGTAGCTTTCTTCTATTTGTTTTAGTTTAATATTTAACTACATTTGATATTTATTTAAATCTTTTGCTTTCATTAAGCATAATTTTTAAATTGATTAGTAAAATGTACATTAGCTTTATTTGCATATTTGAAATATGCAAATTAAGAAAATACAATATTCTTTTAATTTTTATATAAGACCTGAAAGATTTTTTTGTTTACTTTAATTTTAAACTTCAACGGCATTGTGAGTTTTAGAGCAAATAACTGAACAAAAATTGGCCCTGGAAATATTGTGCAGTAAAAATTATCAAAATTAGACTTTTCTAATTCACAAGTTTAATCCAAACTTTGTTAAGTAATCGGATTTTTGAATAAAAATTTATTTAGTAGGTTCTTAATATTTTCAATACATTTAAGCAATTTCCATCCATAAAACAGACAAAAATATTGATGTTAGTGTTAAGACCCAAGTCTTGACATGTCTCTACTTATAATTTAATCTTGAATTAACTGCAGCTGAAGCACATGTTCCAGCTACTATATAAACCACTATTTTTTTGTAATAACTTCTGATTCAAATAAAACTCTTACAATTAAAGGATGTGCTTTTATTTAGTTTCCCACATTTAAGTAAAAGTCCAGCGAGGCTTATTACATTAGGACTTATTTTGTTTATTGATATTTAATATAATTAAAACGAAGCAAAAATGTCTGAAAAATAAAAACTAATACCAATATCGGTTATGATAAGAGTTTCATTAGGCTGACGAATTAAAGCATTATTTATAGTTTTTTGGCTACCAGGTCGACGCATAAATCATATGAAGCGTAATTTCAAAAAATTTTTTCGATTGTGCAGCAAAAATGATTATTAAATTTAGACTAGATTAAATCAAATTTTTTATTTTGTAAAAGATTCTTAAAGATATTATTTTTTAAGACATTTTAGCATACCTGCTATGTACAACTTGTTGGAATGTTGGCTGCTAATCATCCATTAGATTAAGGTAAATTTAAAGGTAAATTTCAATCAGTCAGTTTCAAAGCTTTAGACAAACTTTAGAAAAACTAACTTTTCTAATTTTGGAGAATTCTTTTTAACTCTTGTAAAGTTTGGACAATTAATTGAAAAATAAAATTTTTTATTTATTAGTTTGTCTGTAGCTTCAGATTAAAAACATTAATCGTAAAAAATAAATAAAAAACAACATGAAAAATAAAAAATAAAATAAAATTATAATAAGAAATGACAGGTACTAGATATGTAAGCATTTGAATGTTTAAAAAAAAATTACTTAGTTAGCAATTACAGAATGGTAAAGTATAACTTTCTTTAGAGTTCAAATTCAAAAAAATTAATATTTAATAAAAAAAACAAAATAACAATTCGAATTTTAGTTTCCTTTGGCATAAAAATATTTTTTATTAATAAAAACTAAAACTGTAATACAAACAAACATACAGCATATTTTAGAAGAAGTAGACAAAAAAAGGATTTAAAAAAAGCATATCATTTATTTATTTCGTTTCATTAAACACAAATTCTGGCAATGTAATTTCTATTTAAAAAATAAAATGAAAAAAATATATTTCTTTTTTAATTCACATTTACGAGAGAGGTCCGCTGCACTCATTTACAGCTCTTTTAAATTAGGATTAAATGCGTATTTTCCAATCATCTATTGCGAGAAACCACAGTCAATCAATGTGACTAAGCTTTTATTTTTAATTTTAATTGCTCTTTCCTTTCGTCTATCTTCTCCAGGCAAAATCTTATAGATTCACACATTCCATTTTTACTGTTTATCTCATCTTCTTCCTTGATTCTTGTTACTTTTTTAGTTAAGCTTTCTTCAGTTATGAGTTCATTCGAACCAAGAATCTCTCTTATTTCTTGAACAAGTTTATAAGCGTTATTTCGCTCTGCCTCGTTTGCTCTAAATATTTTTCTTGTGTACTCATTACCGATTACTCTGGATGCAAAGTTTAGCTTTAATTTATATATATTAATTGACAAAATATCATTTTATCAAAATAAAATATCTAATATAAAATTGAAAATTTTCAATTAAGTTTCAAATTTTTTGAAATTCTATGTTAATTTGATTTAAATAATAATAAATTTAGAACTTGATTAGAACAGGCAAGACAAGCAATCAAATGAATAGCAGTGGAGTTGAAAGCAAGGTGACATGCTATGGCAATATCCGACCAATCCACTTGGTCGTCAATTTTTCCTGACTCTGAAGGAATATTATTCAAACTTAATTATTAAAGCTTTTTTAAGAAAAAAATTGTTTTGAGTTGAAAAGACATTTCTAAGTGTCACTGCATTTACATGGATTCGGCTTTATGTGAATTTAAAGAGTAAAAAATAGAAAAAAAAAAATTTATATATAAAAAAAAAAAATTTCGTGTTTTTTGAAAAAAGATTTGTTCTCATTTTTTAGTTTTAGTAAAAAAAAATTGTTAGAAACAGTTTTTTTCCTAAATGTCCTTTCTGATATCGGTCTGAAAAATATGTGAATTATTTATAACATCAGGGTTCAAAAACTAAAGCATATTCAGGTAGTTTAATAACCTAGGGTTTAGGAAACAAAATACCTTTAGATAAATAAAATATATCCAGAGCATAAAATTTTAGTTTTTTAATTAATTTTGGCAAAAGGAGTGTAATTCCATCAAATCATTATTTGAATGGGTCTATTGCATTTTGTGATCACTGGATCACGAAAAATGTGATCCCAAGTTACCAACCTAATTAGAAAAATAAAAAAATCTAATCCTTAATTTACTTTTAAATGATTTTTTAATAATTGAAATCATAAATAAAGTTCTATTGCGAACCGAATTGTCCCTCCTTGGAATAATCTGTCAAAACAAATAGGAGAAGTCAAAACAACAAACTGTTTCAAAAATCTTTTGGATTATAGTGACACACAATTTAAAGATAGCTGATAAAGTATGGTTATGCATACTATAACAAGTTTTATTTTAAACTTGTAGCCGCTAATTATTATTATTATTAAAGCATTTTAATTTAATTTTTACTTTTTTTTTTGTATATAAAATTAGGAGAAATAAAAAATAATAATTATTTTAAATAGTAAATAAATTTATCAAATGAATAAAAATGTATCAAGCTATTTTTTAGTTGTTTTATAGTTATTAAGGATTTAAAAAAAATTTGCGTGATAAAATAGTTAAGCTTCTAATATATATCTGAAGAACAAATACAAGTGTTTCAAGTTTATTTTTTTAGGTGAATCTTAAGTACTTCATATTTAATTTATTTAATTCTTCTAATTAATTAAGAATAAAAAGTTTTGTTTAATTTTTATTATATATTTTGACTTGGAAAATCAATAAACTTTTTGATCCAGCGATTCCTGGCAACAAGAGTAGCGGATTTTCAAAAATATTTCCTGCCCATGGCTCATTAAACAGCTCATAACCTAAAACATTTGTTTTGGAGGAAAAAACTTTGCTAACAACAGTCCAGTAATCCTGAAAGTAGTCGGCAAAACTATTCACATTATCATACGAACATTGAAACGCTTGACCACACGGCTCTGTGATATATGAAGAAAAGACTGATAAGTTTAAAGTAGAGTTTTTGAGAGGCCAGTGAAAATCGAATTTAGATTTTGGAAGCTCATCCAAAATCCATTTTGGTACTCCGTCGCAAGAATTATTTGAATATTAAAAATTAAAAATATAAAAAAACTGTTTTTATTAATATTAAAACATACAATTTGGAAGACATCATATCTTGATGGAGGTCAATAATTACATAAAAATCAAAAAAAGTTAATTTATCTACAATGTTAACCATTTGTTCAAGCTATGTTTGATTAATCATATTTTTTGTTGGCATTAAGCCGGACCACATTTGTCCTAACCGGACAGTGTGAAAGCCCCATTTTTTCCGACTAAATAGTTGAGAATCATTAGTCATATCTAAATTTTTTTTTATTAGGAATCCATGGGAATTCCTTTATTACAGCATTGATACCATGAAAAAATATAACTCGATCTTTATCATCAACAAACCATTTATCTTTCATATGAATTTTTTATGCATTATTAATAAATTGAGATGTATGACTGACAAATAATAAGAGCAAAACTTAAAGAAAAAATATTTTCATTTTAAAAAAATTTATTTCATTACTAAATAATTATCAATTTCAATTATCAATTATTGATTTTTTTTATTTCTATAAATCATTATTAGTTTGTAGAAATCTTTATTTAAATTTTTTAACAGACCAGATAAAAATAAAAAACCAATATTTTTTCTAGCTAGAGCTTTTTTAATAGAGTTTAATAATTAAGTAAAACGGTCTTAAAAAAAATGTTTACGGCATGATTAGTATTTTTTTTATCCATAAAAAAATTTTATATTATCCTTTTCACGTAATTTTTAATATTCAACTTTCTTTTTTAAACAATTTAATAATTTATAAACTTTAATTTAATTATTAAAATTAATAATTCATTAAGCCTTACTTTAAAATTTTGCCATTTGATATCTGCGGTTTTAGACTGTTCCTGATAAAGATTAAAAATAAGCTTTAAAATACCAATAAGTTTCTAAATTCTAATAAGTCAAAGTTATTTCTAGTTTTTGGCTTAAAAATTTGCTTCAAATTTTTTTTGAAATAGTCAATCTTAAATTCTGTAAAATTGATAAAAAACACTTAATTTTTCTACAAATTTAATAAACTAATTCAATGTATAATAAAATAAATTAATTTTTTAATTGTATTTTTTGTCTTATTTATTAATTTTTAAACAATAAGCTTTTTATCATAAAAAATATGTTTTTTGAAAAAAATGTTAACATTTTATTTTGAAAAGTTTAAACCAACTATCAAAATTGATTTTTATAAAAAAAACTTATTTTAAATCTATGATCGAAATCAATTGAAAAAGAATCTGTGAAAATTTAAAAGATCTACAGTGCTTTTATAAAATGTCCAGAATCGACTAAATTACCTAATTTTACGTAATTTTACATTATTTTTGGTAAGATTACGTAATCGTAATTAATTTTAGTTGGTAACAACACGTAATTTCACGTAAAATTACGTAAGCTTACATTAAAATACGTAAATTTTGGTAAAACCATCCCAAAATTCTTACGGCCAAAAAAATCAGGTTTTTGGTAAGAAAAAAGTAAAAAATTGAACATTTTTAATAAAATTGAAATAATTTTATTCTGAAAAAATAATAAAAACTCAATATCGCTTCACTTAATTTTACGTAAAATTTCACGAATCTTTTAAATTTTTTATTTGTTGAGTTTTCTCCTTAAAATATTACCCATTTGAAACAGTTCTTTTTAAAAAATGACAAACATTCAAAAGATGTGTGTTTCGAATCATTATCCTGATGAAGCACGAAATTAAAATCATATTTAAGTAGTCCAAAATCTAACAAAAAGTCAGATAAAATCGATTATATAGTTTGGCATCCATATTTTCTTCAAATATCTTAAAAAAATTATAATCAAAAAGAAAGAGCATTTTTAGAAAAAAAAACTAGATTTTTTTGATATTTATTTCTCCTCTCTAACAATATAATAAATGTTTTTTAATTATTAAAAATAAAAAAATTTTACAGAAAACATTGTGCTCCTTTGAAAGAAATTCCACCCCAAACGTTAACTTTTGGACAAAATTTAATAGTTGAAGGAAGGCCTTCAGGGTAATTTGATGGTAATCTCCAATGGAAAAGTGCTTTATGACCGATTCTGACAGCGGTTCATCCACAAAAATATAATTTTTAAAATCATAATTTTTATATCTGAGACACCAAATTAGTCTTTTTAATTTGTCCAGTTCAAAGAGAAACGGTGATTTTCTAAGTCTACAAAATCTAAAACGTTTAAAAAAAATTAACTGATTTCATTTTTAAATAAATCCTATTTACCAAATTTAACACGATATTTCAAAACAACATTTTCACCAACTCTCATTCCGAAAACCCTTTTGATTTCATTAGAAATTTCGACAGAGGACATCAAACCATGGTTTTCAAAAGTTTTCTTCTAATCAATAAATAAAATTTTTCGCTAAAATATATTTAAATTTTAAGTCTATTTAAAAGTGTTGAATTGTAGTTTTTTTTATTTAAGGTTATTCTGATATTTTTATTTTTATTTCAACATTTTACTAAATTTTACCAAATTTCACATAAAAAACGGTAAGCAATATTGAGTTTTTATTATTTTTTCAGAATAAAATTATTTCAATTTTATAAAAAATGTTCAATTTTTTCATTTTTCTTACCAAAAACCTGATTTTTTTGGCTTTTAGCATTTTGGGATGGTTTTACTGTATCTGGTAATATAATTTATATTTTAAATTAAAAAAAAAATGTAATATATTAACAAGAAATTTATTTGAAACAGTGTATTTTTTTATAATTAAAATATAATTTGTTTTTATCAAAAATATAAAATTTCACACATTTTTCTTTTTATTTTAGTCTTTTTATAATCATTAGTACATGAAAGATTGGAAGAAAAAAATTTGATTTTTATTAATTTATAATATGAGTTGTTTTTATCAAAAATTTAAAATTTAACCTTGTAATGAATATTTCAATTTTTAAAAATCAAATTTTTTTATATTCCAATCTTTCAGGTACTAATGATTATAAAAAGACTATAAAAAAAAGATAAATTTATGAAATTTTATATTTTTGATAAAATCAACTTAAATTTTAAATTTATAAAAAGGTAATGTTTTAACAAGAAATTAATCTGAAACAGAATATTTTTTATAATTTAAAATCTTAATGCTGTTCGCTAAAAAAAATTCGTATTTGTTAGTTTTAGCTATTTCTAGTTTAATAGTTTTGGCCAGCAAAGCAATTTTTATCAACAATCAAACAAAATTAATATCTAAGAGAAGTTCGTCACAAAGTGATTATGCGTTTGATATTGTTTCAGATATATCAGTTGATTTTAAGGACCAAGACGGCAACGTTTTCATTATTGAAGCATTTAAATCAAATATAAATGAAAAAATAATAACTGAATACAGCAAAAGTTATAATAAGCTAAAATGGTATTCGCTGGGTAATCCGGTACTAGCTTGGAATCCATTTACAAATAATTGGATCAGTTTTAATCGGAATGGGTTTTATATTTTAATCGAAACACTAACAAATCAACATCGAAAAATTTTTAAAAATGAAATTAAATTTAAATATGATATAGACATTGAGGAGAAGCAAATAGGTTATTTAATTGGTGATGCTGTAACTTGTCATTTAAAAATATTTTGTTCGAAAGCTGATAAATTTAGCTCAATAAATTTAATTGGTAAAGCAAAATATTTGAGAAGATTTCCACTAAGAGTTGATTTTGAAACGAAAAAGGAACAATTAGATTGCTTAAAAAATGAGCTAGAAAATATTTTAAGTCAAAATGAAACCCAAAATGAACTGTTATTTGAGTGTAGCTTGTCAACCATGTCTAAAGTCTCTAAGGAAAACTCTCTAAAAATTGATTTTAATTCAGTTCAAAACAACGATTTTATAGATGAGTTATTTGGTCCTGCTGATTCCGTTTATGTGACTAGAAAACAAATGGCTAATTTGGCATCCAATTTGTATTCAAGCTTAAAAATTCTTGAAGAATATGAAATTAATGAGGAAAAATTTAGTTATGAATTTATAGACAAAATACTTTCAAATATAGAGGCAAATAAAAAATATGAAAAAATACCATTTGATGATGCCTTAAAATCTTTGTCCAAATATTCAATCAAAGATATAGAACCAGATGTAATAAGATCTGAATTAGGCAATTTATTTACAATGGATAAGGAAAATAATCTTGTAATAGTTAATAAATTAAAAGATACAGAAATAAATAACAAAAGCGAAATGGGAATTTCAGTTAAAGCTTCAGCGAGTTATCTTAAGAAGTTAGTTGATAAGTTTTTTGGTAGTTTAGGAATAGATTTTGTAAAAAAAAATGGAAATCACTGGAAAGATAAAAGTTTAGATTATCAATTAAATGATTTAAATAAAGAAACTAAGGATCATATTGAATGGAAATTTGACGGAGAAAAGATCACACCAAAAAATTTAAATCTAGTTCAATTAATAAAAACAAATTTTAAGCAAAAAATAGTTTTCAATAAAATAATTAGAAGAAAATATGAAAAAAATTTTGAAAGAATATTTGATATTGAGGTGAAAAAAAACGATGTGAGAGATTTAAGAAAACTTTCTAATTATGAAAAATCAAATAAAAATCTAGATAAATTAAATGAAAAATTAGACATATTAACAGATATTGTATATAAAAACTCTAGCAAACAAAGAAAATTATTCAGTTTATCGGATAATGCGGCGTTGATTAAAACATTGAATGGACATACAAATTCAGTATTTGCATTAGCAGTATTGTCAAATGGATATTTAGCAAGTGGATCTGCTGATAATACTATAAAAATATGGAATACAAATGATGGATCATTAGTTAGAACATTGAATGGACATACAAGTTGGGTAATTACATTAACAGTATTGCCAAATGGATATTTAGCAAGTGGATCTATTGATAATACTATAAAAATATGGAATACAAATGATGGATCATTAATTAGAACATTGAATGGACATAAAAATTGGGTATTTGCATTAGCAGTATTGCCAAATGGATATTTAGCAAGTGGATCTTTTGATAAAACTATAAATATATGGAATACAAATGATGGATCATTAGTTAGAACATTGAATGGACATACAGATTGGGTAAGAACATTAACAGTATTGCCAAATGGATATTTAGCAAGTGGATCTGCTGATAATACTATAAAAATATGGAATACAAATGATGGATCATTAGTTAGAACATTGAATGGACATACAAGTTGGGTAAGAACATTAACAGTATTGCCTAATGGAAATTTAGCAAGTGGATCTGATGATAATTCTATAAATATATGGAATACAAATGATGGATCATTAGTTAGAACATTGAATGGACATACAAGTTGGGTAAGAACATTAACAGTATTGCCTAATGGAAATTTAGCAAGTGGATCTTCTGTTAAAATTATAAAAATATGGAATACAAATGATGGATCATTAGTTAGAACATTGAATGGACATACAAGTTGGGTAATTACATTAACAGTATTGCCAAATGGATATTTAGCAAGTGGATCTGCTGATAATACTATAAAAATATGGAAATAATTTAAATATCTGTGATAAATTTTACTGTTTATCATGAAAATACCAAAAAATTTAGCTTTTTAAATTTTTTTCATAATTCTAGAAATTTTAATTCATAAAATATTAATCTTATAAAATCAATTACATATTCATTTCCTCTTTTTTACGAATAAACAAAAATTCTTCCATTTCTCGTACCTCTTAAAATTACTTTTAAAAAAAAGAATAAGAATGATAAGTGGGAATAGAAATAAAATTATATGTATGATTGAAATATAATTTGAAATTAAATGGCCAAATAAAAGAACTTTTTTTTCCGAGAAAATGCTAAACGACTGTAAATAGTTAAGTAATCAACACACATCTCACTCACATAAAACCGATATCTTGTAATGAATAATATTGGATGAAGATATAATGATTATACAAAAGGATTAGAAAATTTTTAAAGGATATTGATTTAAAATTTTTTTTAAAGATAATCTATGCAGTTTAATAAAGGTTCATTTTTTTTAAATAATTTTTTAAATATTTGTCAAGATGAATTTTTACTTTGAATTGATAAAAATTGCATTTATCATATCACCTTTTTTTATACATTTAGTTACATTTTAAAAAATTTCAATTCAAACTTTGACGCCAGTTAACTATTCAACCAAGAAAAAGATATTCAAACTAGACTGTTCTCTAATGCGGTAATAGAAAAATCTTTTGCTGAATTGGGCAAAACAATTATTTTTTAACAATACAGGTAAGAAACGTAACCTTGATGCTCTTGACATTTCATTGAATGATGATACCAATCCCAAAAATGGTCGTCTCAGTATCGGTCACGGTTTTGCTAATGCACTATACAATATTAATTTTCAAGCTAATAGTAACATTTCTAATAGTAAACTTTAATTGTCTACATTCAAAATATAGATAATCCAAATAAAAAAAAATCCTAATCAAAGCTCAGACGAAATCAATCAATTAATGACCAACTAGTCTAATTCAAATAGGGTCAATCTTAAATTTTTTTCTTTAAAAATAATAAAATTTAAAGTCCGGACTTGGACTTTAATTTTAGTGACTTTGACTTGAACTTGGGACTTTTAAACAACTCTGATTATTTGAAGTTTAATATTCTATTAAGATGTACAATTTTAATTATATTTCGTTTTAAACCTAAAAGTTTGGAAAAATGTAAGATTGTAATTTTTTTTCACATTAAGGCAGGCAAAAACTAAATACTAAGATACAAACAAGCAAACCGAGCATGATAATACCAATACCAAAGACAAAATCTGATCATTGACCAACTAGCGCCAAATCCAAAAATCAAACCTCAGCCCATACGCAAAGTGAACATCCCAAACAGAAAACCAAAAATTCACAGAGCCAACATTCAAAACTACAAGAACAAACAAAAAACAGAAGAATTTCATTCTCAGCTAAAACTTGGTAAATAGTCATTTGTCCTTTTTTACAAACAAACTAAATTTTTTCTTTTTTTATCTTTCTTTTTTAACTATTGAACAAGAAATAGCTAAAACTAACAAATACAAATTTTAATTAGCAAACAGAATTAAGATTTAAAATTATAAAAAAATATTCTGTTTCAAATAAATATTTTTGTTAAAACATTACCTTTTTATAAATTTAAAACTTAATTTGTTTTTATCAAAAATATAAAATTTCAAGCATTTATCTCTTTTTTCTTGTCGTTTTATAATCATTAGTACCTGAAGGATTGGAAGATAAAAAAATTTGATTTTTAAAAAATTGAAATATTCATTACAAGGTTAAATTTTAAATTTTTGATAAAAATAACTTATATTATAAATTTATAAAAATCAAATTTTTTTATCTTTCAGGTACTAATGATTATAAAAAGACTAGAAAAAAAAAGATAAATGTTTGAAATTTTATATTTTTGATAAAAACGACTAATATTTTAATTATAAAAAAATATACTTTTTCAAATAAATTTCTTGTTAAAATATATCATTTTTTTAAAAAATTTAAATCATAAGTTATATTACCAGATAGATATTTTAAATTTTGACAGATTTTTTTCAATTGATTTCGATCAAAGATTTAAAATAAGGTTTTTTGATAAAAATCAATTTTAAAACTAAGGATGTATGCATACAAGTAATTGTATATTTCTGATTTGTTGAAAAACAGATTTTTTATAAAAAAAAACTAATTGAATTTTTAAAAATTAGCTTTATATTACGCTTGATTGATTTTTTTTATTTTTTAAATTAACGACAGACAACTATGAGTTGATTATCTTACATCAATAAAGGAATGCCAATGGAAAACTTATTTTGAATTTTTAGAATCATTCCAGGAATTAAGAGTTATAAGACAAAATAAAAATAATTGGAAATTAAGCACATGCACTTGTCCGTCTTGGCACATGATTATATGTGCAAGCTTATAATTGGTGTTGCATATAGCCAAGAATTATTCGAGTCCTTTTCTTCAGAAGCTAGCAACATACCTTTACGAAAATTAAGAGGAGTAGGACGACCAAAAAAGCAGGCAAAAGCGTTATTAATGGAATAATTAAATATATTTTCTTAATTTTTTAATGATTAAATTGTTTTTTTAATGATTTTTTACTTTATGACATTTAATTTTTTTATGTGATAACTAAATACTTAAGATGACAACTAATAATTTAAAATTTATGCATTTAAGTGACTAAATAATTTTTTGACAAATTAATCAAAATAAATGACACTTTAATATATTTTCTAAATTAAATTGAATTGGCTTAAATTTTTTGCGGGTAACAAATTTATTTTTTATAAGATGACAAAAATAACTAAAAGTGGTGACTAATTTAATAAATTTTATCTGACTAAAAAAAACTAATTGTTCTGACAAAAAAACTAAAAGGCTGACAAATATATTTGTTGAGATGACTATTTTATAATTTTGCACTGACAAAATAATTGAATTTATCTTCCTGTTAAATAAATTAAACCAGAGTTAGCAAGTAAACTATTTTTATACACTTGTTTTAAAAATTGAAAATATTGTCTTAAATAGTCAAGACATGACTAGTGACCATTTCCCAATCGAAGCATCAATTTTAATGGGCTATCAATTAGAAAATAAATCAACAGCCAAAAAATTTAACTATAAGAAAGCAAACTGGCAATTTTTTAGCGAGATTTTAAATTCCCAAATAGTAAATATCCATGAAAGTTCCCTCAATATAGATCAACTAAATGATAAAATTACAGAAAAAATCATTTCTGCATCACATAAAAGCATTCCTTACCTTTCTCAGAAAATCTACAAGACCAGTCTTCCCCCGAACATTGTTAATCTAATAAAAGACCGTAGGAAAGTAAGAAGAAACTTCCAAAAAACACGCTGTCAAAAGCTCAAGCAAAAATTTAATCAACTTACATTTGAGTTAAAAGCCTCTTTAAAAAAATTCTGGAATCTAAATTGGTTTGATTTTATCGAGAAGATAGGTAAAAAACCACTGACAAGTAGACCATTTTGGATAAAAATAAATAAATTTAGATCAAAAAAAGGAACATATTTAATCCCAAATTTGATTTTAAATGACGAGGAATTCAAAACTAATGAAGAAAAAGGAACATGCTTCGGAGAACTCTTATCTTCAATTTTTAGTCCTAATTCTGATTTAATAGATCTTGAAAAAGATTTCGAAATACTCAATTCTAACTCTGAATTCTTTAGAAATTATTATCTGTGTAATCTTAATGATCCAATTTGCTTAAATGAATTAATTATAGCTTTAAAAAGATTGAAAAATGAAGCGGCATCAGGACCTGACCAAATTCATAATTTAATGTTAAAAAACTTACCTAGAAACTCATTAATAGAAATCGTAGAACTTTTTAATTAATCTCTTAGAGAAGGTAAAGTCCCGAAAGCGTGGAAAACTTCGAACATTACTATGATTCAAAAAAAGGCCTCTACTTTACAAGATCCTTTAAAATTATAGACCAATTAGTATAACGAGTTGTTTAGGAAAGTTACTGGAACGAATAGTATATTCAAGATTATACAATTTTTTTGAACAAAATCACTCCTTATCCAGGAGCAGTCTGGATTTAGGAAACACCGGCGAACATCAGATAATCTTTTCTTTTTAATTCAAAAAATTGTAGAATCATTTAATAGAAAAAAAAGAGTTTGCGGCCTGTTTTTTGATATTTCTAAAGCCTTTGATTGAGTTTGGCATGAAGGTTTACTTTTTAAATTGATTAAAATGAATCCACCTCATTACTTGACTAACTGGATTAGATCTTTTTTAGACTCTAGGACATTTAAGGTAAATGTGAATGATCACCTGAGCGAAGAATATCAAATAACTGCAGGTGTTCATCAAGGCTCAGTAATTAGTCCTCTTTTATTTAGTATATATATTAATGACATCCCCAAAAGAAACAAAACAAATAATGAATACTCTCTGCTTTTCGCAGATGATCTAGTTACATTTTTCATTTATAACAAAAAGGGGAACCTTGAAAATAAGATAAATAAATACACTAACGAACTAGAACAATGGCTTATTAAATGGAAAATGAAGAAATCAGTAGAAAAGTCGTGTTCTGTAATCTTTTCCAGGTACAAAAAAGAGAGTGAAAATCTAAACTTAAAAATTTATGGAAACAGAATAGTGAGCCAAAAAGAAATCAAGTTTCTTGGCATTAAATTTGATTCTAAGTTAAACTTTAATAAACTGGTAGACGAAATTAAAGAACGCTGCAATAAAAGGTTAAATATTATTAAGATTTTGTCAAATAAAAAATGGGGTCCTACTCAAAACACACTAGGAAATTTATATAAAACTTTAGTCGGATCAATTTTAGACTATTCTTTTCCTTGCTTAAATTCATTTTCTGAAAATAATATCAAAAAACTACAAGCAATTCAGAATACAGCAGTCAGATCTATCCTTAAGTTAAAATATGATACTCCCTCCAACATGTTGCATCATGAGGCTTTTAATAAACTTAAATTATTAACAGTCTCGAATCGGCTTTTTGAGTTGAGTGAGAGATATGTTGGGACAGGACTGAGTCATTCTACTCCATTGGTGGTCAGACTAGTGGATGAATACAAACTAGGCTTCGAATCAAGATATATTGAATATCCTACTCCATTTTGTAATTGCTATCTTACTATTTCCTCTTTTTTTCATGAAGCTTCAACTATGTAAACTTCTGTCACATGTAACAATTTATTTCAATATATGTCTTTTAAACTTTCTTTAAATTTTTTTTTTTTTTTTTAGCTGATTTACTTTATTTTTATTTTTTCTTATTTTATTAACTCTATCTTCTTTTTTTTTTTTATATACTTTATTGTGAAGGAGCTCTAGCTCGATACAGAAAACAAATAAATAAATAATTAGCTTTACTTAACTTTACTAATTACTTTATTACAAATAAATTGCTTAATTACTAAAACTATTGAAAAATGATGTATCCAGACACCGACTCTTCGAATACGACTAGTTCCGAGAACACCGAACCTAGCAGTGAAGACACTGATACTGAAACATACGAAGTGGCGCCACGTCAAAATCGCCCTATATCTCCTTCTGGATTCAATAAAACAGCAATCGTTCAACAGACTGACAAGAATACAAGATAAATAAAATATATCCAGAGCATAAAATTTTAGTTTTTTTAATTAATTTTGGCAAAAGGAGTGTAATTCCATCAAATCATTAATTTTTTTTAATTCATTATTTAAATTCGTAGACGAATAATCCTAAGGAGAAAGGCTTTCAGCCAATTTTTCGTAAGACTCCAACCATCTTACCTCAAAATTATCTTCAATAAAGTAACTTTATTATGAAGTAATATTTTTGAATAACATTCTTTAGTTTGTTTTTTGTCTAAAGGGCAAAAAAAATCGGTCGATTACATTTAATTTGCCTTGTCATTGATTTAAATTTGTAACCTCTTTAACATATTGATACAAAACCTTGGTTAAAAATTCATTTATTCAAATTTTTTAAAATTTTTTAAATTTTAAATATCAAAAAAATAGGTTAGGCTATTGCATTACGATAAGGATTGATATTATAATAATCATTGGACAATTAGATTTATTTCTCAAATCAATAATTTTAATCAATAAAACGTTTAAATCTTAAATATAAATGTTTTTTATTACAATTTGAACTTTTATTAAAAATTTATTTGGTAAAAATAACATGCTCAAAAACTTACTTAATTGAAAAATTTTGAAGTTACATTTACATTTAATGATTATTGATTTAAACAAAAATTCATATTCAAGTTCTTAAAAAATCTAAATCAATTTTGAAACAACTGTTGATTCACCTTACGCGGAAGTCTGCAACATCTGTGCAAATTAATTGCATTTTATTTGTAATACTTTTAAATAGGGTGCAATTTTGCAGAATTCGCACAGATGTTGCAGACTTCCGCGGAAGGTGAATCAACAGTTGTTTCACTTTGTTTCATTTACAGAACAAGTTTTTGACATTTAGAACAAAAGTTAGAAAATTTTTTTATTTTTGTATTGAAAGTTTTGTAAGAAATTTCACAATGCCTGTATTAATATTTAAAAATTTTTAATTGAAGAAGAATTATTATTTTGAATTTTTATTTTAATTTAAATTTTTTATTTTATTCTTTTATTAACCAAAGGAGGTATCTAAGAATTTCCCATTAATTTAATTCTACTACTTCGACCTGAAGTTATTTTGAGAATTTGGAAACTTTTTTTATGGAAATTATGGAAATTTTTTTTTTTGAAGATTTTCAAATGATTTTTATAAGCCTTCGAAGTTGTTCCAACATTTTAATAATTTAAATTTTGATCTCAAAATAAAATAATCAGAAAGCTGAACTACGAAATGGTGAATAAAAAATTGTCAAAATTATTTTTCAAAGATTTCGCAAAATCGTTTGAGAATTTTTAAAAAATAATTTCAATAAAAATAAGTTTAAGTTATCTGAGAGTGCTTGTTAGATATGCCCATAAAAATATTTTTATTTTTCTTTTTGTACTTTTTTCTCTTAAATTCTCAAATCCCAAAGTTAAAATAAAGTTCGCCTAAAACCTTTCATAATTTAAATTTTACTTCCAAATTTTAATTACCAAGCTATTATGGCAAAATATCATTCATCTCTAAATTTGTTTACTAAGTCATGACTGTCAAATATTTACTATTTCTAAATTTTATTAATTGGTAAAAAAAATTTATTTATTCTTGGTGTAAATTAAAATTAATGTCTAAACTTGACTAGTTAAAACTTTGTACCAAATTTTTGCCGCATATTTTAAAAATTCTTGGCTCAGATATACAAAAAACAGGTTCGTTTTTTCAAAGTCATTCTCAATTTGGTCAATTGAACCGAACCAGTATTTTTGACTTAGACTATAATAATTTGCTTTTAAGGCTGTGCCCAATATTCCACTCATATAAACATCGTCAATCCACATAAAATGAATGTGGAATGATATATTGAGCATTGGTTTGATCAAATCTCCAGTGATCAAGTAGCCCACTCCAGAGCAGTAGTCACAAAATATTTCATATTGATATTCCTGTTTGCTAATGAACCATTTGGACGTTTGGTCTCTGATAACCTTCATATTGCTCATTAAATTGCATAGAATACTTTTTGGTTTTATTTCATTTTCTTTTAGGTATTTTCTAATTTGAAAAATATTAATTAGAACATCATCGTCACTTTTAAGTAAAAAATCCACATTGGCACAATATTGACTGATCCATTTGAGTGACATTACTCCTTTGAGAGTCAAATTTCTATAAGAGTCCATGAAGTTTTCCTGAACTATGTCCCTGTAGAGATTGGCTTCTAGTAAAATACGTCTTTGGGTCAATGCATTGTTTGTGCTTCCGAGCAGAAACACAATTCTCAAGTCCGGAAATAGGCTCCTTCGAGTCCAGGACTCGCGAATTATTTCACGGTGCCGGTGGTTCTCTGGGCGAGTGTTTACAGCTACTAGAAGAAATATTCGGCTTTTTTCGCATATAGCATGGCCTGGGTTTATGGTAAAGTTGAAATTGTGGTGGTTTAGTACTTTAGGGTTTGGATTGAACGGAGATAATTTGACTTGGAAAATCAGCAATTCAAAAACAATCAAGCTAATTTCAACTTTCATTTTTAATAGATTTTAGAGTTTTTTTTTTTTAAAGAAATGTCCAATATTTAGTTTAAAAATTTAAATTCAACTTGCTGTTTAAGAAAAAGAGGCTTTAGTGTCTAAATATTGAGAAGAATAGTTAAAAGATTCAAGAAAGCATTTGGTTCATAAATGTTGCACAGTGTTTTAGAACCTTGATCAAATAGAGTAATTTGTTAAAAAATGAATTTTAAAAGATAAAAAACATGCTTTTTAAACGGAAAATTATTGTCACCCTAACTTACTTCGGCAATCTGCGTAAAAAATCAAAGGCTTGAAAAAAAATTGAAATTTTTCTATAAATTAATTTAAAAATTACTAAAGCGTTTTATAAAATTTATAAAAAAATAAAATTTTTATAATAAAATTAGACCATAATACGAATAAATTTGAGGTACGGAGAGAATAGGTAGAACAATTATAAATGAAACATAAAATTTTTTTATGAAGCAATTAAGGAATAGTAAAATGTGCTGGGAATTGTTGACGTTTTTTCATTCGGATTATTCACTCTTTGAACAGAAAAATACATCTTACTGCAAGCAGCTCAAGTATCTAGAGAAGAAAATAAATATTGATGTAATGAGTTACAGTCCAAAGACATCAATCGCCATAATTGACAATGAATCCTTAGACAAAGACCGTGGCTTGGTTGACTCGGTCAAGTTTGTATGTTCGCAAATAAAAATTAATATGAAGTTAAATTTAGAATACTTTCACTTTTATAAAATTTTGAATGATCTATTAAAAGTAGACTTTTATGCTTAGTAAATATTACACATGTACAAATTTTCTATTTTTTTTAAACTTAATTTAATGTAATTTTTCTTGTAATTTTGCCCATGGGGCTTTAAACTAATAAATAATAATAATATTTGGTAGAATATGGGATTTACTGTAAATTAACATCGTTGAGATTAATATCAAAATTAAATTGACGAAGTAATTGCTCAAAATTTAATAAGGAATAAAATGTTATTTGTTAATTAAAGAAAATATTTTTATTTCTTTAAATTAGAAACTAATGCTAAAAAAATAAATTTTGTCACAACATAACCGCTTCCTTTCGGAAAAAAAAAATTACTAAATTAATTTAAGTCCTAATTTTGTTTGAAATTGATAATCTTTTAATGACCAAAAATATATTGAGGCTAAGAATATTTTGTCAATCCAGGTAAGCCCGTTTAAGTCGAAAAATATTGAACAAGTTGGTTGGTTTACATTGACATTAATTATAAAATTTCACGGTTAACTTGAACTCGTTTAGGTCGAATGTCGCTTTACTCGAAAGAAAAATGTGTTAAAATTTGGTTGTTTAATACTTAAGTCGAAAATTACACTTAAGTTTTACATTATTTCAAAAAATCCGGATTCGCTTTTACAAGATCTGTAAAAGATGTCGAATAAAATAATATGTCTTTTTATCCATTAGAATAAAAAGACATAATTTAACAAAATCCAAAACTCTGATCAAGAAATAGTTGAGTTTGTGTAGCCGAAATGCATTGAACAAGTCGAACAAGAAGATGAATACGACGATGTAAATCAGACGAACAGACAATACCGTCTCATAGTGAAGCTTTATTATTGATTTCAAAGCTTAAGTTATTTTTCTACACGAAACCAAAAGGAACTACAGTTATAATTGTAAATCTTAATCAGATTGAGTGATCGTTAGCAAGCAGAGATGAACAAATAGTTTCATAATCTAGTCAATCACAGTCCGGAATAAATGATTTAAAATTTAATCATAATAAAAGACTGATCTTAAAAATACTCTTAAACAACTTTAAAATAAAATTAGATTATATTTTTAAGTAACGTTCTTTTAGAAAAAATTGAATTTCAAAAATAAAGTTATTGGAAAATGAGTCTTTAAATTAAAAAACATATGAATAAAATAATATGAATTAAAGTGGTGTGTTTTTCCACTAATTTTTGCATCTTTAAATCAATAAAAATCGTCCAATGTATTTAACTCCAATTCGGTGCAAAATTATGAAAAGCAAAATAAGAACCAAAATGGAAGATTATCTTTATATGAATAATATTATATTTAAAAAACAGCATGGATTTGTCAAGAAAAAGTCATGTACAACTAATCTTCTGGAAACCCTAGATTTTATCTCAGTTAATATAGATAAAAGTATCCTTGTTGATGTGATTTTGCTGGATTTTGCAAAAGCATTTGATACTGTTCCGCATAGAAGACTAACAGCTAAATTTAAAGCGTATGGCTTTGATAATTTGACACAAAAATGGATTGAAGCTTTCTTGAAAAATAGAAGGCTACGAGTTGTTCAATGAGAAATTTTGTCGTATTGGGTTGATATTTTTAGCGGTGTACAACAAGGCTCAGTGATTGGTCCACTATTGTTTGTTTTGTATATCAATGATCTACCAAAAGGATTAGAGAATGCTGTCAAAATGTATGCCGATGATACTAAAATGTTCTCGCAAACGGTGTCAGAAATAAGCGTAGCGAAACTACAATCAGATTTAGGTTTCTCATTTTGATTGTAATTTATTTACATCTCTGTATTTAACTTTTGTTCGTCCTCTTTTGTAAATTGCGGTGACTGTATGGTCTCCAAGTCTTAAGTTTGACTGTGAGATTGTTAAAAAATTCAACGCAAAGCTACGAAATTTGTTTCCGCAATTAGAAACAAACCGTATGAAAGCAGTTTGAAGGATTTGAATATTCAAAATCTGATGGAAAGAAGAAAAAGAGGTGATCTAATTCAATTATAAAAGTTCTTGATGGAATAAAATTGGTTGAACATAGCAACAATTTTAATGGAACGAAAAACCAAGGAAGAGTTCATTGCTTCAAGCCGAAAAGCTTAAGTCGCTAGAGAGGAAAAATATTGACTATAATTATCTTTACTTTGACCAAGTAGAAACCCAATCAATAATCGAAGCTGATCAAAAAGTCAATAATGAAAATATAATTCCTAAAACGCCTGGATATCAGTAAACTAATTTCAATGACGTATTATCCCATATTAGCCTCCAAGATCTTAAAACTCCAGTGTTAGAATACATTTCATAAGTCTTTTTAACGATTTTCTACCAAAAAATTAGACCTCTTTGAATGTCCGCTCAAATGATCAGAATGAGACAGAAACTTTTTTTAAACCAAAAATCAAATTAGGAGATATTCCGAATCTGACTAACAAGAAAAAGAATCAAAAGAACCATTACTTGTCTCAGAAGATGAAAACGACACTACTTTCGAATCTGAATCAAATAGTTCGACAACTGAATATTCAAATCAAGTAGATCAATAATCGAATGTAGTCCCTCAGAAAAATTCCAGTCAAAACAGCTTTGAAGAGAATTTAGAATGAACAAGAAGACAAATAAATCAATTTTAAGAACAAAATCCCTTATTTAAGCAAGGTGAGTAATAACTCATTGGAACTCTTCTCATCTTCCCAGCAAGATCAGCCTCTTTGAAATTTTTTTGGCTAAATTTTTCTTTGATATTGTTTTGCCTAATGAAAAAAAAAATGATTCGAGTGAATCAATCAATCAAACATTTTATTAGATTCCAATAATTTTAAATCAATAACTTAACCACTTAATAAGCATGGTGGAGGAGTATCAATTTTAGTAAAGGAAGAATTAGAGTTTGTCCACGACTTTTCGTATGATGAATTTTCTTCTGAATTTTTTTGTATCAAAATAAATCCGGAAAAAGATCAATTATATATTTTCAGTTTATATAATCCACCTAAAAAACTTTTAAATTTAACATTTTTAAAAAAATAAATAGGAATTGTAAAAATTATGTTCTCGGGGGTTACTTAAACTTAAACTTAAACGGTAACTTAAACGCCAAAACAAGACAAATTATTTTATATTCTAACTTATTTTACTTTTATCTTATTTTTTCTTTACATTTTATTTTATTTTATTTTTTATTGATTTTTTTATTTTTTTTTAATCTGACAGATAGAACAAATAATACAAATAAATAAATAATAAATTAGCTTGTTTAACAACATCAAAAAAAATCCAAACTCACTGAATTGTCGGCTACAGTCAAAACTATTACTTCAACTTCTAAATTAATCAGTTTGAGAATTAAAAATTTAATTTCACAATTAGATTTTCATTGTCATTTCTTGTTATGCTTATTTTTAGCAATCAATTTAATAAATAAATTTTCTAAACATAATTATTTCAATATCACACTTGAATGGTTATTATTATGTTCTGATTGGTATAATTTCGATTCAATTTTTTATCATGAATTGTGTTGACGTTTAAATAAATTGTTTCATTAATTTTTAAATGAGTTTGCTTATTTAATCGGATTAATTCAGCAATTGTTTTCTTTTTCAGAATTATTCTATCGAGGGTGATGTTAATATCTATTTTGTTCACATAACCATTGATTACAGAAAATTATAAAAATAATTAAAAACTTAAAAATAAAATAAATTGATTCATATTTTAATTTTGAAATATACAAGACATTAATGATTTACGTCAAACGGAGTCAATTTTTTGGGTGAATGATTTCTAGATGAAATTAAGAATTGACATGGGTATTTAAAGTTGTAAGATGTGAATTTTTTTTATAAATAAAAATAAAAGTATTATATGTCAAGCAAGAGTCTATTCATTAAAGGTCTTAAATCCTACCGTGACAATGATTACAATGATGCAGAAGAATATTTCAGAAGAGCTTTGAAAGCAACGGATGCATATGAATTAAGTAATAACTGGAAATCGTTGGTTCATATTTATGGTCTATCTACTTTCGAAGTTAAAAACTTCATCGATCTACGTGTCGGTGGGTTCTTAAACAATAAAGGAGTTTCTAATAAAAATAAAGTATTCGGATTTTTTTAAATCTAAAAAAATATAGCCAATTTAAGAATTTTTTTTTATAACTGCACTCTATTTGATTTTTATTTGATTAATTAATAAAAATAATTTAAATTGTAAAATTTAATGCTTGTTAAAATTCCCAAATCCTATTCAAATTTTCAGATTCCTCATCCTCATGCTACCCCCATTAGCAGCCATGCCTGCACATGGGAAAATAAAATTAATTTGATTTTTATAAATCCAATCTCACTCTTAAATTTATTGACACAATTCAATACCCTAGTTATCAACCTCATGTTTCCCCATTTGATTGGTGTAACGGAAACATTGTTAAATGGTCAGCAGTAAACTTGAATGATACCAGAATACCAATTTGATTCATTTATCAAGCGGTTGCAAGGAAAAAAAAAGAAACAACAGCATTGCATTACTGTAGACTCTAGTCGACATCTTCCTTTATAAAATTTCACTTCTCCCGACATTTGGAGCCAACTCTCTGGATCTTGTTTAATGTGATGACCCTTCAAGAATTTTCACGAAGTCAAAAAACTAGTAGCAGAAGCGGTGTTAAGTTATGAAAAAAAATATGCTGTACAATGCAAATAGGAATATTGTGTCACCACACACTCGAGTATGACCAACACAAATTCGAATCCTGATGAGCACTCAACCTGAAAAACACCAATTTGATTGTGTGTTATCAAGACACCTAGCGTGTGTATCAGTTTTTTGTCTCAAGAAAAAAATTTTTCAATTGTATCTAAATTTTTTTTTATCTTAATAAAACACAATCAAATGTGTGTTTTTGAGGTTGTGTGCTCATCAGGATTTGGATGTGTGTTCGTAAAAGAAGAAAATTAAGTATTTAAAATTTATTTAAATTATTAAAAATTCAAACAATCAAAAACAAAAATCATTGAGATTTAGATTGAAATAGATGAAAAAGTTGACTTGGAAATATTTTTTTTTACTTGTACGACTTAGACTTTTACACAAGTCTATTCAGTCTAGCTATTAAAAAACTGATAAGAAACCAATAAAAAAGAATTGGCATTGTGAAATTTCTTACAAAACTTCCAATACAAAAATAAAGAAATTTTATAACTTTAGTTCTAAATGTCAAAAACTTGTTCTGTAAATGAAACAAAGGGAAGCAACTGTTGATTCACCTTCTGCGGAAGTCTGCAAAATCTGCAAAATTTGCTCACATCTTCGAGTCATTGAAGATTTTGTGAGCTTATTTTTTAACTTTTGAAATGGGAAATGTACTGAACCAATTCCCATATGCTTTGGTCAAGAAAAAGTAAAAGTAACTTTTTTTTATTTTATTATATATTTAGAATATATATATTCTCCTGACGGACAAAATCCACTTCCTTTGGAGAACTTTTTTACTTTACAGTAAAACCGTTCTTTTTTTAAAATGTAACAGTGTTTAGTAAATTTATTACATTTATTCAAGTTTTTATTACAGTACACTATAAAATAAATTATTTTTTTAATCAAGATATTGTAATTTTGACTTTTGACTTTTAATTTTGAAGATATTGTAACTAATAATTTAAAATTTATGCATTTAAGTGACTAAATAATTTTTTGACAAATTAATCAAAATAAATGACACTTTAATATATTTTCTAAATTAAATTGAATTGGCTTAAATTTTTTGCGGGTAACAAATTTATTTTTTATAAGATGACAAAAATAACTAAAAGTGGTGACTAATTTAATAAATTTTAGCTGACTAAAAAAAACTAATTGTTCTGACAAAAAAACTAAACGGCTGACAAATATATTTGTTGAGATGACTATTTTATAATTTTGCACTGACAAAATAATTGAATTTATCTTCCTGTTAAATAAATTAAACCAGAGTTAGCAAGTAAACTATTTTTATACACTTGTTTTAAAAATTGAAAATATTGTCTTAAATAGTCAAGACATGACTAGTGACCATTTCCCAATCGAAGCCTCAATTTTAATGGGCTATCAATTAGAAAATAAATCAACAGCCAAAAAATTTAACTATAAGAAAGCAAACTGGCAATTTTTAGAGAGATTTTAAATTCCCAAATAGTAAATATCCATGAAAGTTCCCTCAATATAGATCAACTAAATGATAAAATTACAGAAAAAATCATTTCTGCATCACATAAAAGCATTCCTTACCTTTCTCAGAAAATCTACAAGACCAGTCTTCCCCCGAACATTGTTAATCTAATAAAAGACCGTAGGAAAGTAAGAAGAAACTTCCAAAAAACACGCTGTCAAAAGCTCAAGCAAAAATTTAATCAACTTACATTTGAGTTAAAGACCTCTTTAAAAAAATTCTGGAATAAAAATTGGTTTGATTTTATCGAGAAGATAGGTAAAAAACCACTGACAAGTAGACCATTTTGGAAAGAAATAAATAAATTTAGATCAAAAAAAGGAACATATTTAATCCCAAATTTGATTTTAAATGACGAGGAATTCAAAACTAATGAAGAAAAAGGAACATGCTTCGGAGAACTCTTATCTTCAATTTTTAGTTCTAATTCTGATTTAATAGGTCTTGAAAAAGATTTCGAAATACTCAATTCTAACTCTGAATTCTTTAGAAATTATTATCTGTGTAATCTTAATGATCCAATTTGCTTAAATGAATTAATTATAGCTTTAAAAAGATTGAAAAATGAAGCGGCATCAGGACCTGACCAAATTCATAATTTAATGTTAAAAAACTTACCTAGAAACTCATTAATAGAAATCGTAGAACTTTTTAATTAATCTCTTAGAGAAGGTAAAGTCCCGAAAGCGTGGAAAACTTCGAACATTACTATGATTCAAAAAAAGGCCTTTACTTTACAAGATCCTTTAAATTATAGACCAATTAGTATAACGAGTTGTTTAGGAAAGTTACTAGAACGAATAGTATATTCAAGATTATACAATTTTTTTGAACAAAATCACTCCTTATCCAGGAGCAGTCTGGATTTAGGAAACACCGGCGAACATCAGATAATCTTTTCTTTTTAATTCAAAAAATTGTAGAATCATTTAATAGAAAAAAAAGAGTTTGCGGCCTGTTTTTTGATATTTCTACAGCCTTTGATAGAGTTTGGCATGAAGGTTTACTTTTTAAATTGATTAAAATGAATCCACCTCATTACTTGACTAACTGGATTAGATCTTTTTTAGACTCTAGGACATTTAAGGTAAATGTGAATGATCACCTGAGCGAAGAATATCAAATAACTGCAGGTGTTCCTCAAGGCTCAGTAATTAGTCCTCTTTTATTTAGTATATATATTAATGACATCCCCAAAAGAAACAAAACAAATAATGAATACTCTCTGCTTTTCGCAGATGATCTAGTTACATTCTTCATTTATAACAAAAAGGGGAACCTTGAAAATAAGATAAATAAATACACTAACGAACTAGAACAATGGCTTATTAAATGGAAAATGAAGTATCAGTAGAAAAGTCGTGTTCTGTAATCTTTTCCAGGTACAAAAAAGAGAGTGAAAATCTAAACTTAAAAATTTATGGAAACAGAATAGTGAACCAAAAAGAAATCAAGTTTCTTGGCATTAAATTTGATTCTAAGTTAAACTTTAATATACTGGTAGACGAAATTAAAGAACGCTGCAATAAAAGGTTAAATATTATTAAGATATTGTCAAATAAAAAATGGGCTCTTACTCAAAACACGCTAGGAAATTTATTTAAAACTCTAGTCGGATCAATTTTGGACTATTCTTTTCCTTGCTTGAATTCATTTTCAGAAAATAATATCAAAAAACTACAAGCAATTCAGAATAAAGCAGTCAGATCTATACTTAAGTTAAAGTATGATACTCCCTCCAACATGTTGCATCATGAGGCTTTTAAAAAACTTAAATTACTAACAGTCTCGAATCGGCTTTTTGAGTTGAGTGAGAGATATGTTGGGACAGGACTGAGTCATTCTATTCCATTGGTTGTCAGATTAGTGGATGAATACAAACAAGGCTTCGAATCAAGATATATTGAATAGCCTACTCCATTGTGTAATTGCTACCTTACTATTTCCTCTTTTTTCATGAAGCTTCAACTATGTAAACTTTTGTCACATGTAACAACCTATTTCAATATATCTCTTTTAAATTTTCTTTACATTTTTTTTAGCTGATTTACTTTATTTTTATTTTTTCTTATTTTATTAACTCTATCTTCTTTTTTATTTTTTTATATACTTTATTGTGAAGGAGCTCTAGCTCGATAGAACACCGAACCTAGCAGTGAAGACACTGATACTGAAACATACGAAGTGGCGCCACGTCAAACTCGCCCTATATCTCCTTCTGGATTCAATAAAACAGCAATCGTTCAACAGACTGACAAGAATACTAGATAAATAAAATATATCCAGAGCATAAAATTTTAGTTTTTTAATTAATTTTGGCAAAAGGAGTGTAATTCCATCAAATCATTAATTTTTTTTAATTCATTATTTAAATTCGTAGACGAATAATCCTAAGGAGAAAGGCTTTCAGCCAATTTTTCGTAAGACTCCAACCATCTTACCTCAAAATTATCTTCAATAAAGTAACTTTATTATGAAGTATTTTTGAATAACATTCTTTAGTTTGTTTTTTGTCTAAAGGGCAAAAAAAATCGGTCGATTACATTTAATTTGCCTTGTCATTGATTTAAATTTGTAACCTCTTTAACATATTGATACAAAACCTTGGTTAAAAATTCATTTATTCAAATTTTTTAAAATTTTTAAAATTTTAAATATCAAAAAAATAGGTTAGGCTATTGCATTACGATAAGGATTGATATTATAATAATCATTGGACAATTAGATTTATTTCTCAAATCAATAATTTTAATCAATAAAACGTTTAAATCTTAAATATAAATGTTTTTTATTACAATTTGAACTTTTATTAAAAATTTATTTGGTAAAAATAACATGCTCAAAAACTTACTTTATTGAAAAATTTTGAAAGTATATTTACATTTAATGATTATTGATTTAAACAAAAATTCATATTCAAGTTCTTAAAAAATCTAAATCAATTTTGATTAATTTTTAATTCATTAAATATAGACTTAAAAAAATTCCTATTAAATAAATATTTATTTTCAATTAAATATGAGTGATGTAACAGCATTATCTGTTTAAAAATGATCTTCTAATAGAATACGATTGAAAATTCAATTGATATCCAGATTTAAAAAAAAAATTTACCGTGAGCCCTAGCGGGATATTGAAAGCATTTGAAAAGAATATTAATATTAAACGACTTAAATATTAAAAAAAGCTTCTGTAATTTCAAAATTAAAGTTAATGTGTATGGCATTGTGAAATTTCTTACAAAACTTTCAATACAAAAGTAAAAAAATTTTCTAACTTTTGTTCTAAATGTCAAAAACTTGTTCTGTAAATGAAACAAAGTGAAACAACTGTTGATTCACCTTCCGCGGAAGTCTGCAACATCTGTGCAAATTAATTGCATTTTATTTGTAATACTTTTAAATAGGGTGCAATTTTGCAGAATTCGCACAGATGTTGCAGACTTCCGCGGAAGGTGAATCAACAGTTGTTTCACTTTGTTTCATTTACAGAACAAGTTTTTGACATTTAGAACAAAAGTTAGAAAATTTTTTTATTTTTGTATTGAAAGTTTTGTAAGAAATTTCACAATGCCTGTATTAATATTTAAAAATTTTTAATTAAAGAAGAATTATTATTTTGAATTTTTATTTTAATTTAAACTTTTTATTTTATTCTTTTATTAACCAAAGGAGGTATCTAAAAATTTCCCATAAATTTAATTCTACTACTTCGATCTGAAGTTATTTTGAAAATTTGGAAACTTTTTTTAAGGAAATTATGGAAATTTTTTTTTTGAAGATTTTCAAATGATTTTTATAAGCCTTCGAAGTTGTTTCAACATTTTATTAATTTAAATTTTGGTCTAAAAATAAAATAATCAGAAAGCTGAACTACGAAATGGTGAATAAAAAATTGTCAAAATTTTTATTAATGTCTAAACTTGACTAGTTAAAACTTTGTACCAAATTTTTGCCGCATACTTTAAAAATTCCTGGCTCAGATAAACAAAAAACAGGTTCGTTTTTTCAAAGTCATTCTCAATTTGGTCAATTGAACCGAACCAGTATTTTTGACTTAGGCTATAATAATTTGCTTTTAAGGCTGTGCCCAATATTCCGCTCATATAAACATCGTCTATCCACATAAAATGAATGTGGAATGATATATTGAGCATTGGTTTGATCAAATCTCCAGTGATCAAGTAGCCCACTCCAGAGCAGTAGTCACAAAATATTTCATATTGATATTCCTGTTTGCTAATGAACCATTTGGACGTTTGGTCTCTGATAACCTTCATATTGCTCATTAAATTGCATAGAATACTTTTTGGTTTTATTTCATTTTCTTTTAGGTATTTTCTAATTTGAAAAATATTAATTAGAACATCATCGTCACTTTTAAGTAAAAAATTCACATTGGCACAATATTGACTGATCCATTTGAGTGACATTACTCCTTTGAGAGTCAAATTTCTATAAGAGTCCATGAAGTTTTCCTGAACTATGTCCCTGTAGAGATTGGCTTCTAGTAAAATACGTCTTTGGGTCAATGCATTGTTTGTGCTTCCGAGCAGAAACACAATTCTCAAGTCCGGAAATAGGCTCCTTCGAGTCCAGGACTCGCGAATTATTTCACGGTGCCGGTGGTTCTCTGGGCGAGTGTTTACAGCTACTAGAAGAAATATTCGGCTTTTTTCGCATATAGCATGGCCTGGGTTTATGGTAAAGTTGAAATTGTGGTGGTTTAGTACTTTAGGGTTTGGATTGAACGGAGATAATTTGACTTGGAAAATCAGCAATTCAAAAACAATCAAGCTAATTTCAACTTTCATTTTTAATAGATTTTAGAGTTTTTTTTTTTTTTTAAAGAAATGTCCAATATTTAGTTTAAAAATTTAAATTCAACTTGCTGTTTAAGAAAAAGAGGCTTTAGTGTCTAAATATTGAGAAGACTAGTTAAAAGATTCAAGAAAGCATTTGGTTCATAAATGTTGCACAGTGTTTTAGAACCTTGATCAAATAGAGTAATTTGTTAAAAAATGAATTTTAAAAGATAAAAAACATGCTTTTTAAACGGAAAATTATTGTCACCCTAACTTACTTTGGCAATCTGCGTAAAAAATCAAAGGCTTGAAAAAAAATTGAAATTTTTCTATAAATTAATTTAAAAATTACTAAAGCGTTTTATAAAATTTATAAAAAAATAAAATTTTTATAATAAAATTAGACCATAATACGAATAAATTTGAGGTACGGAGAGAATAGGTAGAACAATTATATATGAAACATAAAATATTTTTTATGAAGCAATTAAGGAATAGTAAAATGTGCTGGGAATTGTTGACGTTTTTTCATTCGGATTATTCACTCTTTGAACAGAAAAATACATCTTACTGCAAGCAGCTCAAGTATCTAGAGAAGAAAATAAATATTGATGTAATGAGTTACAGTCCAAAGACATCAATCGCCATAATTGACAATGAATCCTTAGACAAAGACCGTGGCTTGGTTGACTCGGTCAAGTTTGTATGTTCGCAAATAAAAATTAATATGAAGTTAAATTTAGAATACTTTCACTTTTATAAAATTTTGAATGATCTATTAAAAGTAGACTTTTATGCTTAGTAAATATTACACATGTACAAATTTTCTATTTTTTTTAAACTTAATTTAATGTAATTTTTCTTGTAATTTTGCCCATGGGGCTTTAAACTAATAAATAATAATAATATTTGGTAGAATATGGGATTTACTGTAAATTAACATCGTTGAGATTAATATCAAAATTAAATTGACGAAGTAATTGCTCAAAATTTAATAAGGAATAAAATGTTATTTGTTAATTAAAGAAAATATTTTTATTTCTTTAAATTAGAAACTAATGCTAAAAAAATAAATTTTGTCACAACATAACCGCTTCCTTTCGGAAAAAAAAAATTACTAAATTAATTTAAGTCCTAATTTTGTTTGAAATTGATAATCTTTTAATGACCAAAAATATATTGAGGCTAAGAATATTTTGTCAATCCAGGTAAGCCCGTTTAAGTCGAAAAATATTGAACAAGTTGGTTGGTTTACATTGACATTAATTATAAAATTTCACGGTTAACTTGAACTCGTTTAGGTCGAATGTCGCTTTACTCGAAAGAAAAATGTGTTAAAATTTGGTTGTTTAATACTTAAGTCGAAAATTACACTTAAGTTTTACATTATTTCAAAAAATCCGGATTCGCTTTTACAAGATCTGTAAAAGATGTCGAATAAAATAATATGTCTTTTTATCCATTAGAATAAAAAGACATAATTTAACAAAATCCAAAACTCTGATCAAGAAATAATTGAGTTTGTGTAGCCGAAATGCATTGAACAAGTCGAACAAGAAGATGAATACGACGATGTAAATTAGACGAACAGACAATACCGTCTTATAGTGGAGCTTTATTATTGATTTCAAAGCTTAAGTTATTTTTCTACACGAAACCAAAAGGAACTACAGTTACAATTGTAAATCTTAATCAGATTGAGTGATTGTTAGCAAACAGAGATGAACAAATAGTTTCATAATCTAGTCAATCACAGTCCGAAATAAATGATTTAAAATTTAATCATAATAAAAGTCTGATCTTAAAAATACTCTTAAACAACTTTAAAATAAAATTAGATTATATTTTTAAGTAATGTTCTTTTGGAAAAAATTAAATTTCAAAATAAAGTTATTGGAAAATGAGTCTTTAAATTGAAAAACATATGAATAAAATAATATGAATTAAAGTGGTGTGTTTTTCCACTAATTTTTGCATCTTTAAATCAATAAAAATCGTTCAATGTATTTAACTTCGATTCGGTGCAAAATTATGGAAAGCATAATAAGAACCAAAATGGAAGATTATCTTTATAAGAATAATATTATATCTAAAAAACAGCATGGATTTGTCAAGAAAAAGTCATGTACAACTAATCTTCTGGAAACTCTAGATTTTATCTCAGTTAGTATAGATAAAAGTATCCTTGTTGATGTGATTTTGCTGGATTTTGCAAAAGCATTTGATACTGTTCCGCACAGAAGATGATTTGACACAAAAATGGATTGAATCATTCTTGAAAAAAAGAAGGCAACGAGTTGTTCAATGAGAAATTTTGCCGTATTGGGTTGATATTTTTAACGGTGTACAACAAGGCTCAGTGATTGGTCCACTATTGTTTGTTTTGTATATCAATGATCTACCAAAAGGATTAGAGAATGCTGTCAAAATGTATGCAGATGATACTAAAATGTTCTCGCAAACGGTGTCAGAAATAAGCGTAGCGAAACTACAATCAGATTTATATTTAGTTTTCAAGTGAACTCAAGACAGGCTTCTTGTCTTCTACACATCAGAATGTGGTCATGCATTATGGTCATAAAAACAAAGATTTTCCTTATTTTGTGAATCGTAAGCAGTTATCAACCTCAGAAACCGAAAGAGATCTTGGAGTTATTTTTAATACAAATCTGAAATGGCAAATTCAAGTGATAGAGGCTACAAACAAAGCAAATCAAATGTTAGGTCGCATTAGGAAATCATTCGCTCGTTTTGATTGTAAGTTATTTAGATCTCTGTATTTAACTTTTGTTCGTCCTCTTTTGTAAATTGCGGTGACTGTATGGTCTCCAAGTCTTAAGTTTGACTGTGAGATTGTTAAAAAATTCAACGCAAAGCTACGAAATTTGTTTCCGCAATTAGAAACAAATCGTATGAAAGCAGTTTGAAGGATTTGAACATTCAAAATCTGATGGAAAGAAGAAAAAGAGGTGATCTAATTCAATTATAAAAGTTCTTGATGGAATAGAATTGGTTGAACATAGCAACAATTTTAATGGAACGAAAAACCAAGGAAGAGTTCATTGCTTCAAGCTGAAAAGCTTAAGTCGCTAGAGAGGAAAAATATTGACTACAATTATCTTTACTTTGACCAAGTAGAAACCCAATCAATAATCGAAGCTGATCAAAAAGACAATAATGAAAATATAATTCCTAAAACGCCTGGATATCAGTAAACTAATTTCAATGACGTATTATCCCATATTAGCCTCCAAGATCTTAAAACTCCAGTGTTAGAATACATTTCATAAGTCTTTTTAACGATTTTCTACCAAAAAATTAGACCTCTTTGAATGTCCGCTCAAATGATCAGAATGAGACAGAAACTTTTTTTAAACCAAAAATCAAATTAGGAGATATTCCGAATCTGACCAACAAGAAAAAGAATCAAAAGAACCATTACTTGTCTCAGAAGATGAAAACGACACTACTTTCGAATCTGAATCAAATAGTTCGACTACTGAATATTCAAATCAAGTAGATCAATAATCGAATTTAGTCCCTCAGAAAAATTCCAGTCAAAACAGCTTTGAAGAAAATTTAGAATGAACAAGAAGACAAATAAATCAATTTTAAGAACAAAATCCCTTATTTAAGCAAGGTGAGTAATAACTCATTGGAACTCTTCTCATCTTCCCAGCAAGATCAGCCTCTTTGAAATTTTTTTGGCTAAATTTTCCTTTGATATTGTATTGCCTAATGAAAAAAAAAATGATTCGAGTGAATCAATCAATCAAACATTTTATTAGATTCCAATAATTTTATATCAATAACTTAACCACGCAATAAGCATGGTGGAGGAGTATCAATTTTAGTAAAGGAAGAATTAGAGTTTCTCCACGACTTTTCGTATGATGAATTTTTTTCTGAATTTTTTTGTATCAAAATAAATGCGGGAATAGATCAATTATTTATTTTCAGTTTATATAATTCACCTAAAAAACTTTTAAATTTTAACATATTTAAAAAAATAAATAGGAATTGTAAAAATTATGTTCTCGGGGGTTACTTAAACTTAAACTTAAACGGTAACTTAAACGCCAAAACAAGACAAATTATTTTATATTCTAACTTATTTTACTTTTATCTTATTTTTTCTTTACATTTTATTTTATTTTATTTTTTATTGATTTTTTTATTTTTTTATTTTTTTTTAATCTGACAGATAGAACAAATAATACAAATAAATAAATAATAAATTAGCTTGTTTAACAACATCAAAAAAAATCCAAACTCACTGAATTGTCGGCTACAGTCAAAACTATTACTTCAACTTCTAAATTAATCAGTTTGAGAATTAAAAATTTAATTTCACAATTAGATTTTCATTGTCATTTCTTGTTATGCTTATTTTTAGCAATCAATTTAATAAATAAATTTTCTAAACATAATTATTTCAATATCACACTTGAATTGTTATTATTATGTGCTGATTGGTATAATTTCGATTCAATTTTTTATCATGAATTGTGTTGACGTTTAAATAAATTGTTTCATTAATTTTTAAATGAGTTTGCTTATTTAATCGGATTAATTCAGCAATTGTTTTCTTTTTCAGAATTATTCTATCGAGGGTGATGTTAATATCTATTTTGTTCACATAACCATTGATTACAGAAAATTATAAAAATAATTAAAAACTTAAAAATAAAATAAATTGATTCATATTTTAATTTTGAAATATACAAGACATTAATGATTTACGTCAAACGGAGTCAATTTTTTGGGTGAATGATTTCTAGATGAAATTAAGAATTGACATGGGTATTTAAAGTTGTAAGATGTGAATTTTTTTTATAAATAAAAATAAAAGTATTATATGTCAAGCAAGAGTCTATTCATTAGAGGTCTTAAATCCTACCGTGACAATGATTACAATGATGCAGAAGAATATTTCAGAAGAGCTTTGAAAGCAACGGATGCATATGAATTAAGTAATAACTGGAAATCGTTGGTTCATATTTATGGTCTATCTACTTTCGAAGTTAAAAACTTCATCGATCTACGTGTCGGTGGGTTCTTAAACAATAAAGGAGTTTCTAATAAAAATAAAGTATTCGGATTTTTTTAAATCTAAAAGTATAGCCAATTTAAGAATTTTATTTTTATAAATGCACTCTATTAGATTTTTATTTGATTAATTAATAAAAATAATTTAAATTGTAAAATTTAATGCTTGTTAAAATTCCCAAATCCTATTCAAATTTTCAGATTCCTCATCCTCATGCTACCCCCATTAGCAGCCATGCCTGCACATTGGATTTGTGTAACTTTGATTGGTGTAACGGAAACATGGTTAAATGGTCAACAGTAAACTTGAATGATACCAGAATACCAATTTGATTCATTTATCAATCGGGTGCAAGGAAAAAAAAGAAACAACAGCATTGCATTCCTGAAGACTCTAGTCGACATCTTCCTTTATAAAATTTCACTTCTTCCGACATTTGGAGCCAACTCTCTGGATCTTGTTTAATGTGATGACCCTTCAAGAATTTTCACGAAGTCAAAAAACTAGTAGCAGAAGCGGTGTTAAGTTATGAAAAAAAATATGCTGTACAATGCAAATAGGAATATTGTGTCACCACACACTCGAGTATGACCAACACAAATTCGAATCCTGATGAGCACACAACCTGAAAAACTCCAATTTGATTGTGTGTTATCAAGACACCTAGCGTGTGTATCAGTTTTTTGTCTCAAGAAAAATATTTTTCAATTGTATCTAAATTTTTTTTTATCTTAATAAAACACAATCAAATGTGTGTTTTTCAGGTTGTGTGCTCATCAGGATTTGGATGTATGTTCGTAAAAGAAGAAAATTAAGTATTTAAAATTTTTTTAAATTATTAAAAATTCAAACAAAAAAAAACAAAAATCATTGAGATTTAGATTGAAATAGATGAAAAAGTTGACTTGGAAATTTTTTTTTTTACTTGTACGACTTAGACTTTTACACAAGTCTATTCAGTCTAGCTGTAAAGTCTCAACTTGGAAGTGACTTTAGTGTGGGAACAACTACTAAGTAAAAAAATGTAAAATTAAGTTAATAGTTTATTGGAATCCCCCCACCGTTATTGGGAGAAACAAGATATTTATAGTGGAGAACATGTGTTTAAGAAAAGGAATAGAAAACATGCGTTAAAGAAGAAAAGAAATAAGGTCTAGAGAAATGAGGAGTTTGTAGTGTCAAGCTTTGAGTCTCAACATAGCGATTAAAAAACTGATAAGAAAACAATTAAAAAGAATTGGCATTGTGAAATTTCTTACAAAACTTCCAATACAAAAATAAAGAAATTTTATATAAATGTCAAAAAACCCTAAATGAAACCCTAAATGTCAAAAACTTGTTCTGTAAATGAAACAAAGTGAAACAACTGTTGATTCACCTTCTGCGGAAGTCTGAAAAATCTGCAAAATTTGCTCACATCTTCGAGTCATTGAAGATTTTGTGAGCTTATTTTTTAACTGTTGAAATGGCAAATGTACTGGACCAATTCCCATATGCTTTGGTCAAGATAAAGTAAAAGTAACTTTTTTTATTTTATTATATATTTAGAATATATATATTCTCCTGACGGACAAAATCCACTTTCTTTGGAGAACTTTTTTACTTTACAGTAAAACCATTCTTTTTTTAAAATGTAACAGTGTTTAGTAAATTTATTAAATTTATTCAAGTTTTTATTACAGTACACTATAAAATAAATTATTTTTTTAATCAAGATATTGTAATTTTGACTTTTATTTACATTCATGAAAAATTAAATCTTTTATAAAGTAAATCTTTGAATTTATAATTATATAAAAAAGAAAACAATAATTATAAATGTTTTCTTTAGTACTTTTATTAAATAATTAAACTGTATTAAAAAATATTAAAAAACAACTAATGCAAAATTTCTCTAAAAACCACATTTATGATGTACACGCCTTTATCATTGCGATTGAATCTTGACGATTTGGTGTTAAGAGAAAACAGTACTATGGCAATGAACGATTGCTTTAATATTTCAAAAAAAGCCTTGGTATTGTAATGCAAAGCAATTTGCTTGGTAAAGTACTAAAAAAGCTCGGTATTGTACATAAAAAAATCCTTGGTAAAGTTATCTACAAAAATGATGTTTGGTACAGTACTGAGGCAATAAACGCATGTGTATCACAGTAATATATGAAGCATTTTAATTTCAGTACAAAAACAGGATTTTTCTTTTAAGTAGTATTTAAGACTTTTTTAACATATGTAATAAATGTAAATACTGATGCGAGGGTTCCTTAACTAGTCAGATCTGATAAAAGATAGAGATAGGGATAGGGGATATGGAATGGTCACTAAGTAACCGAATTAATATAAATTTATAATTAATTAAAATTTAAATAAAATATTTTTTCTTATTAAAAAAAAAAGACAGAAAACAAAACATCAACAAGATTTCAATTGATTATTGATTTGATTTCCTAAAAAAAAAGAAAGTAAAAATTTATTTAGATAAAAAAGGTGCAACAAAGTATGTAGCACTTTTTTGCAGAATTTTTTAAAAAATATTTTATTTTATTAAATTTTAATTTATCAAATTAGGAAGAATTATTGTTTTGTTTGTATTTGAATTTCACATTACCATTTTGCAGAGAGATTTAATCAAATACCTTTCCAAAGTTATAAACAAAATTACTATTGATCTGAATTTTTCTTTTGAAATTTATTTTTTCTTCTTCATATGATTTTGTTCAAAAACAAAATCCCCATACAGATCCCAAAACCTTTCTAGGGCTAATTTTATCATCAAAACTCATTTTGATCATAAAAATTTTATGTAGCAGGAGCCATGTCCCTGCTCAACCAATCTTACCTTTATTAATTGCAAATTGAAGTTTATGATCAAATAAAAATTTAAAGATAAAGATTTAAAATTTTTTTTATCAATTTGCTAACAAAAAAGTGCTTAACTTTATTAAACATTATTTGTTTAATCGTAAACTAGGAAAAAATTGTATTAATTTATATCTGAAGTAAAAATTAAATATTAACCAATATATTGAAATTTAAAGATACAAATTTCAACTTTGTTTCGCTTTAATATTTCCTTATCAATATTTAAATATCATTTAAAGTGTTTTCGTTTGAGCATTAAATCGAATAACTCAATGTGGATTTTAATTTTGTCTTAAAAGTTTTCAATTAAAGACTTTAGAAGAACCAGTTAAAGATCAATTAATATATTAAAAATTTAATGTTTAATTTAAAAAATAAATAAAAAAGCTTATTAAAAAATTTCTTAAAGTTTTAATAAATTAAATTTTGATCATGTGATCAAGATCATGAACTTCAAGTTGCTTAAGCCCTGCCTTACATCCTAGTCAAAACCCAAGTTGATTTTCCTAATTAGCACCCTCAAACTACTCCAAAACAATTCAAAATCAAATTTTTTAAATAAATCAGATACAGTGCTTTTATAAAATGTCCAGAATCGACTAAATTATGTAATTTTACGTAATTTTACATTATTTTTGGTAAGCTTACGTAATCTTACGTTAATTTTTGTTGGTAAGAACATGTAATTTTACGTAAAATTACGTAAGCTTACGTTAAAATACGTAAATTTTGGTAAAACCATCCCAAAATGCTTACGGCTTAAAAAATCAGGTTTATGGTAAGAAAAATGTTAAAATTGAACATTTTTCAATAAAATTGAAATAATTTTATTCTGAAAAAATAATAAAAACTCAATATTGCTTACCGTTTCTTACTTAATTTTACGTAAAATTATAAAATTTTGGTAAAATTTGGTAAAATTTAGTAAAATTTTTAAATAAAAATAAAAATTTTAGAATAACCTAAGATAAAAAAAAGTAAAATGCAACACTTTCAAAAAGACTTAAAATTAAAATATATTTAGCGAAAAATTTAACCCTACTTTTTATTATCGAAATTTTTCAAGGATATTTTTTAGTATGTTAAATAAATTTAAATGTATAAAATTTTTAATTTAATTTTAACTAAAGGTAATGGATATTGTAATAAAAAACAGTGATGATAGGTCAAATAATTAAAAATCTTTTCCTTATGAAAAGATTAGTAATAAATAAAATTTTTCGCTAAAATATATTTTAATTTTAAGTCTTTTTGAAAGTGTTGCATTTTAGTTTTTTTTATTTTAGGTTATTCTAAAATTTTTATTTTTATTTAAAAATTTTCTAAATTTTACCAAATTTTACCAAAATTGTATAATTTTACGTAAAATTAAGTAAGAAACGGTAAGCAATATTGAGTTTTTATTATTTTTTCAGAATAAAATTATTTCAATTTTATTGAAAAATGTTCAATTTTAACATTTTTCTTACCAAAAACCTGATTTTTTTGGCCGTAAGCATTTTGGGATGGTTTTACCAAAATTTACGTATTTTAATGTAAGCTTACGTAATTTTACGTAAAATTACATGTTTTTACCAACTAAAATTAACGTAAGATTACGTAGGCTTACGTAAGCTTACCAAAAATAATGTAAAATAACGTAAAATCACGTAATTTAGTCGATTCTGGACATTTTATAAAAGCACTCTAAATAGTGAAATTATTAAATGAAAATAATTTTTATTGATCAATCATTTCAATTAAAAAATCAATAAATGAAAAATGCCGAAGCTTTAATTCTGATCGATTAAAACATATTCTGTAAATTGCAGCAACTGATACATCCTCTGTACCACCACTTAAATTTGCTGGTCTTAAAATATAATATAATATCCCAAATTCACCATTTTCTGAATTTTACAGATTTATTGCAGAATTTTGCAGAATCAGTAAAGTGGTGGTACAAAAAATGTATCAGTTGGTACAAGTTACAAAACATTTTTTGGTCCTTCAGGATTTAAGCTTGGTTATATTATATTTTGTTTTTGTTTTTCAATGTCATAAAAATTGTGAAACAATTCCAAAGAAAATGGTAAGGAACAAGCTTCCACGAGATGAAAACGGAAAAATTATCAGACGGAATAAAAATTTACAATTCTTTCTTTGTTATTCATTCAAATAAAATTTAAATCCAATTACCGCATCGAATTCAATTAATTTTTTTATAAACTTTTTTCAATTTTACCTTATTTCTCACAAAAAATGCTCTTTAAGTGCAAAAATACAAAAAAGCTTAAATTTGACTAATTTTCTGTTTCGAAATTAACTCTACAATTTATGAATTTTAATTTTTTTTATGAATGTTTTGTTAGATTAAAAGTTAAATTTAGGCTTTATTTTTGAAAAATATCCCATATTAAGGGTATTTTCAAGATAATTCAATTTAAATTGTTATAACATACAAACCATGTAATTAACTCAAAAGAAAAAAGGTTGGATTTGGGCTTTACTCTACAAGTCCTTAAAACGAGATTACAGTACTATTAAAACTTAATTGTGTAATTAAAATAAAAATTATATTTCAATTTGCCGATGGTATAAAAAAGAATTAAAAAATAATAATATAAAATTTTAATATATCTTTTAAAATGCTATTTTAAATTCAAAAAAAGATTTTTTTATTTAGATTTTTATTTACTAATTAATCTTCGAATTTTATCGAATATGTATTCATATCAATTGTACCACCACGGTAGCTGCCACGTTTTTTTTTCGTTTTTTCATGACGAAAAGATTTACCACGAGTATGAATTAAATCATTATTAGCTTTTTCTCCCCAAGATCCCTGTGCACCTTTCTTTAATAAAAAACAATAAAAAAATTTATTTTTAGGCAAAATAAAAAACTTTGTGAACAAAAGCATTTTTTCCCATCTTGTTCAAAAGCTGATGATCTACTTCTTCTTCTATAACTCTACGAAAAGGTTTATTCTAAAATAAAAAATCAGTTCATATAAAATAAAATTAAATAAAAAAATACCAGACTATTTTTTGATGAGTGAGAATCTAATACATTTGAGATATTAGGCTTTTTTTTTGGAGAAAAGTTTTCATCTTCAATAGGTCTTTTACCGTTCATATTTAACGGTGAGGGACAAAATGCAGAAGAGGAAAATTTTAATTTCTTAGGAGAAGAAAAACCTTCATCAGAAAAAGAAGATGATTTATCACAAGATTCCTTATTGACATTTTTAGCTGAAACAGATTTACGAGCTAATGTTTTTGGAGCTGGTTTGGTCTCTTCATCTTCTGATGATGATGAACTATCACTCGATTCCTTTTTAGCTTTTTTAGCTGGAAGAGCTTTTGGAGCTACTGCTTTTGGAGCTGGTTTGGTCTCTTCATCTTCTGATGATGATGAACTATCACTTGATTCCTTTTTGGTGACTTTAGCTGGAACAGCCTTTGTAGCTACTGCTTTTGGAGCTGGTTTGGTCTCTTCTTCTTCTGATGATGATGAACTATCACTTGATTCCTTTTTGGTTACTTTAGTTGGAACAGCCTTTGTAGCTACTGCTTTTGGAGCTGGTTTGGTCTCTTCTTCTGAGGATGATGAACTATCACTTGATTCCTTTTTGGTGACTTTACCTGGAACAGCCTTTGTAGCTACTGCTTTTGGAGCTGGTTTTGTCTCTTCTTCATCAGAGGATGATGAACTATCACTTGATTCCTTTTTGGTGACTTTAGTTGGAACAGCCTTTGTAGCTACTGCTTTTGGAGCTGGTTTGGTCTCTTCTTCTGAGGATGATGAACTATCACTTGATTCCTTTTTAGCTTTTTTAGCTGGAACAGCTTTTTGAGCTTCTGCTTTTGGAGCTGGTTTGGCTTCTTCTTCTTCTGATGATGATGAACTATCACTTGATTCCTTTTTGGTTACTTTAGTTGGAACAACCTTTGGAGCTACAGCTTTTGGAGCTGGTTTGGTCTCTTCTTCTTCTGAAGATGATGAACTATCACTTGATTCCTTTTTGGTTACTTTAGTTGGAACAGCCTTTGGAGCAACAGCTTTTGGAGCTGGTTTGGTCTCTTCTTCTTCTGATGATGATGAACTATCACTTGATTCCTTTTTGGTTATTTTAGTTGGAACAGCCTTTGGAGCTACAGCTTTTGGAGCTGGTTTGGTCTCTTCTTCTTCTGAAGATGATGAACTATCACTTGATTCCTTTTTGGTTACTTTAGTTGGAACAACCTTTGGAGCTACAGCTTTTGGAGCTGGTTTGGCTTCTTCTTCTTCTGATGATGATGAACTATCACTTGATTCCTTTTTGGTTACTTTAGTTGGAACAGCCTTTGAAGCTACTGCTTTTGGAGCTGGTTTGGTCTCTTCTTCTTCTGATGATGATGAACTATCACTTGATTCCTTTTTGGTTATTTTAGTTGGAACAACCTTAAGAGCAACAGCTTTTGGAGCTGGTTTGGTCTCTTCTTCTGAGGATGATGATGAACTATCACTTGATTCCTTTTTGGTGACATTAGCTGGAACAGCCTTTGGAGCAACAGCTTTTGGAGCTGGTTTGGCTTCTTCTTCATCTGAAGATGATGAACTATCACTTGATTCCTTTTTGGTTATTTTAGTTGGAACAGCCTTTGGAGCAACAGCTTTTGGAGCTGGTTTGGTCTCTTCTTCTGAGGATGATGATGAACTATCACTTGATTCCTTTTTGGTGACATTAGCTGGAACAGCCTTTGGAGCAACAGCTTTTGGAGCTGGTTTGGCTTCTTCTTCATCTGAAGATGATGAACTATCACTTGATTCCTTTTTGGTTATTTTAGTTGGAACAGCCTTTGGAGCAACAGCTTTTGGAGCTGGTTTGGTCTCTTCTTCTTCTGATGATGATGAACTATCACTTGATTCCTTTTTGGTTATTTTAGTTGGAACAGCCTTTGGAGCAACAGCTTTTGGAGCTGGTTTGGTCTCTTCTTCTTCTGATGATGATGAACTATCACTTGATTCCTTTTTGGTGACTTTAGCTGGAACAGCCTTTGAAGCTACTGCTTTTGGAGCTGGTTTGGCCTCTTCTTTTTCTGATGATGATGAACTATCACTTGATTCCTTTTTGGTGACTTTAGCTGGAACAGCCTTTGAAGCTACTGCTTTTGGAGCTGGTTTGGCCTCTTCTTTTTCTGATGATGATGAACTATCACTTGATTCCTTTTTGGTTACTTTAGTTGGAACAGCCTTTGGAGCTACAGCTTTTGGAGCTGGTTTGGTCTCTTCTTCTTCTGATGATGATGAACTATCACTTGATTCCTTTTTGGTTATTTTAGTTGGAACAGCCTTTGGAGCTACAGCTTTTGGAGCTGGTTTGGTCTCTTCTTCTTCTGAAGATGATGAACTATCACTTGATTCCTTTTTGGTTACTTTAGTTGGAACAACCTTTGGAGCTACAGCTTTTGGAGCTGGTTTGGTCTCTTCTTCTTCTGATGATGATGAACTATCACTTGATTCCTTTTTGGTTACTTTAGTTGGAACAGCCTTAAGAGCAACAGCTTTTGGAGCTGGTTTGGTCTGTTCTTCTTCTGATGATGATGAACTATCACTTGATTCCTTTTTGGTTACTTTAGTTGGAACAGCCTTAAGAGCAACTGCTTTTGGAGCTGGTTTGGTCTGTTCTTCTTCTGATGATGATGAACTATCACTTGATTCCTTTTTGGTTACTTTAGTTGGAACAGCCTTAAGAGCAACTGCTTTTGGAGCTGGTTTGGTCTGTTCTTCTTCTGATGATGATGAACTATCACTTGATTCCTTTTTAGCTTTTTTAGCTGGAACAGCTTTTGTAGCTACTGCTTTTGGAGCTGGTTTGGTCTCTTCTTCATCAGAGGATGATGAACTATCACTTGATTCCTTTTTAGCTTTTTTAGCTGGAACAGCTTTATTAGCTACAGCTTTTGGAGCTGGTTCGGTCTCTTCTTCTTCTGATGATGATGAACTATCACTTGATTCCTTTTTGGTGACTTTAGCTGGAACAGTCTTTGTAGCTACAGCTTTTGGAGCTGGTTTGGTCTCTTCTTCATCCGAGGATGATGAACTATCACTTGATTCCTTTTTAGCTTTTTTAGCTGGAACAGCCTTTGTAGCTACAGCTTTTGGAGCTGGTTTGGTCTCTTCTTCTGAGGATGATGAACTATCACTTGATTCCTTTTTAGCTTTTTTAGCTGGAACAGCTTTTTGAGCTTCTGCTTTTGGAGCTGGATTGGCTTCTTCATCTTCTGAGGATGATGAACTATCTCTAGATTCCTTTTTAGCTTTTTTAGTTTGGACTTTGATTTGTTTTTTTGTTTCTATAAATTTTTGTGTTTTATCATCATCAGATGAATAATCCGATGTGCAGCTTGATTCTTCTGCTTTTCTTTTATCTGTTTTTAAAAGTATCATTTTCTTAATATCATTGTTTTCATTGTTTTGTTTTAATTTTCTTTTGTTCATTTTTTTAATCTAAAATTTTTTTTTAATTCTATTTTAATTCTTAATCGATTTTCCATGCTTTTTTTTTAATTTTAATTTTGTATATTATTAATCTTTCTTATATTTATTTCTAACTTAACTTTTTTTTTTGCGTTTATAGTTTTTGTCTTCTAAAATTTTATTTGAATTAAAATTTAATTTCAACAAATTTTTTTTTGAAAAAAAAAAGAATTTTTTCTTTAAGTTGTTTTGTTTGTGTATTTACATTTTTTGAGAGCCTTCTTTGTTGCAGTCTTTATTCTTTGAAGAGTTTTGCTTTATTTGGTGAACGTTTTTTTTTTTAAGCATTTCCTGGAGATGGTGAACTGCAGCGGGATTGATGTTTTTAATTCAGATTTATATAATGAAGGGTCGTTTTAAAATAATTTAAATTCTTATTTTAATTTTTTTTAATTTACCTGTGTTAATTTTAATCATTTTAATTTAGAATTTTTTTTCAAATATTGGAATGCAAAAAAAAATAATATTTTACTGGTTTTCCTTTTTTAACAAAACACCTAGTTCACAAAGAATTATTCTTAGCTCAAAATAGAAATTAATTCAAAAAACTATTTTTATAAATAAAGTTTAGTGCAAGTGGTCAAGAAATTTTGCATTTTCATGGCTAAGTTTAGTTTGTATATAAATCAAAATTCAAAAATACCATTTTAAATACCGCACATTTCAAAAATAAGCACAGGCTCTAGAGCTGCGCTAGGCCTCTTAAGCAGTACTTAATTTATGTAATTTGAAATTAATTAGAGTTAAAAAAATAAAGTCATGACATAAAAAACATAATACTAATAAACTTCTCATAATTTTCAAATAATATGATTGATACTTGAAAAAACGAAGTCTTTTTAAAAGAGTTTTTTTGATATTGAATTTGTCCATTTTTTGGTAACTTTTAAATAACACAATTATTTTTTAGAATATTTAAATAAAACCAACAATGTAAGTAATGAAGTTTAATGAATCAAGTTGACTTCTTTGGAAAAACTTTATTTTAGATAAGATACTAGAGCAAAATTTATGATCAAATTTCAAACATTTATTAAATTTGTAATTGATTGCGCCATAGATTTCGGAATTATTAAAGCTTCAAAAACAATTCGAAATGTTTCGAGCATATTTTAATTTTGAAATTTGATCATATATTTTACTTTGCTGATAAAATATAAAAATCATCCTTATGTTAATTTTTTATTTAAAAATGAGGACTTTATAGACTATAACTTAAAACTTCTTATTCCTAAATAATATTAATAGCTTAATTTAGTTTTAAAATATAAATTTTGACACTAAGTTATAATTGTTAAATAAAACACTAAAAAAAAATTCTATCTTTTTAAATTTCTTCATTAATTTTTTTTTTATATGTTTAAACATAGTGCTACTTTAATGTACAATTAAAAAATATAAATAATTAAAAAAATTAGACTTGTTTATTTTATTTATTAAATGTAAAAATTAAAAAATATTTTTATTTAAAATTATAATATAATTTTTTTAAACAATGGATATATTGATATGTCTTTTTTAAATATTTCTTTGGTCACATCATAAAATTCTTTAATAATAAATAAAAAATTTTCTAATAAACCAATCGATTTGATTTCAGAAAATTTCGGCGTTTTGCCTTTTTTTAATAATTATGTCATTTTTTGATTTCCTACTTTTTTATTTAATTTTGAACTTTTTCTATTATAGAAATCAGATAAAAATTATTTTCTCTTTTATTTTCAATGAATTAAATTATTTTTGATTAAAAATTATGTACAAAAAAGCCATCTTAAAAGTTTTACATTTTGATAGTCTTTTAAGTTATTGTGCATTTAAGTCTATAAAAAAATAAACATTTAGTTACAAAAAAATTGCAACATAAATGTATTTTTTCTATAATTATACATTTAAGCGTGTAACACTCGTTTTTTAACTTTTTAAGATAACGCACTAAAAATTGTACTTCAATCACTTACAGTGTAATTGAATCGTGTTGAAATTTTTGAAAAAAAAAAACAAAAAAAAACTGGAAAATAAACAGAATAATAATTATAATAATTCAAATTATTCAGACATAAATTTTGTCTTCTTATTTTTTCTTTATTTTAGTTTACATTGCTTTTAGGTGTTTACCAGAGTTGCTTAAAAGTCACAAGTTAAGACTTAGACTTGTTGAGAGTATTTACTTTACCGTCGGATAGTGATGAAATCGAATTAGTTTTTTTGGACACAAATTGAAACTTGAATAAATAAAAAATTTAAAAAAATATTGAATAAGTAGTGTTTTATAATAAAATCTTGAATATAAGTGGTGTATTTTTTCGTCTTTTATTCAAATTTTTTACCCAATTTTGAAATAACATAGAAAAGGATAGCAACTTCAAAATAAGAAAAAGCGAAATAAAAAGCGAAAAAAGAAAAGTTCGATAAAGCTTGTTAACATCGAGCTAGATAAATTAAATGATCAAATGTATTAAATTTACTTTTACGATTTTAATTGTTCTAATAGAAATGTAACGTCAACCGAAAACCGTCAACCGTTATTGTCATCATAATCCACTTTAATTTTGTTCAAAATTTATTATTTCGCTTTTTCTTATTTCGCTCACCATTCAGACATCCAATATTGATTTGAAATTGTTTAAAGTTTTCTTACTCAATAACCGAACATTTTCATGTTATACTACTCTGTTCCGTTTCTTTCACAACCGGTTTTTTTTTTATTTTTCCCTAACCCAGATTTACTTTCATGGTTAAAAATTCAATAAATCCCCTTTACCAAAGAAGAAAATGTTGGACTGCTTGACAGTTAAAAGAAAAAAATGCTTCAGAGAAAAAGAATACTTTCTATTTTTATTGAAATTTTATTGAAAATGTTTGTTTTTTTTTAAATTTCCCACAACAGTCAGTACTTTTTACTATGTTTTATATTTTTCCTGAAAACATGGTAAAACAACAAACTTTGGGGAATTTTTTTTTTCTATGAACTGACAGTTGTGGAACTATACTCAAGCCTTTAAGGGACAGTTTTAGCTATAATATAAATTTTTTTTTCTCAATATTAAAAAAAAAATTTTTTTTCAATTTTTAGCTTTGAGGATATTTTTTTATTTGATATTAATCGATTTTTTCGTAATTTTAAAATTTTTTTTTTTATCTTAAGTTTATAAAATTAAATAAAACTAAATTCAATAGGTTTTTAATATCAAGTTTAAATCTTAATTTAAATTGCAACTTTTTATTAAACGAGGTAGCAAAACTTACCCCCATTTATTTTTTAAAAAAAAATATTTTGAAGTTGCTATCCTTTTCTATGTTATTTCAAAATTGGGTAAAAAATTTGAATAAAAGACGAAAAAATACACCAAGTTAAATTTCATTTATTTTTGAAATTAAATTCGAAAATTCGAAAACTACCTGCTTTTAAATTAAAATTGGAACTAAACTTAAATTTGAGAAACAATTTAAATTTATTATAAAATCAACTAGAAATTAAAAAATTTTAATTTTAAATTTTAAATTATTCATTTTTTCATTTAGTATTGTTCACAGTTTATTAATTATTATTAGTGACAGAATATCAGTTTAAAAAAGCTCACGAAAAATGAAATATCTTGACAATGTGAAAATTTTAGTACAAAAATTTGTACTGAACAAAAAAGAAAAACGCTATAATTTTTTGTATTAACAGTTTTGCAGAGCTTGGAATTCGTTTGTACAAATTTGTACAATACTGTACTGTCTGCAGAAGCAATTTTGTGCAATTAGAAAAAAAATTATAACGTTTTTCTTTTTTGTACTAAAATTTCACTTTAATATCTAAAATAAAAAGCAATAAAGGTAAATTTTAGAACCTTTGATTAATATTAAGGCTGTAAAAAATCTCATTTTGTTTTCTTGTTTCCGGTATATGAAATTAATTCCAAAAAATGCTATAAGAGTTGTGTTGACTGATCAAAATCTGGCCTAGATATTGGTATCCAAATAGCATCAAAACTCAATTAATTTTTGAAAATTTTTTAAATTCAAATTTGTCTTTAAATTTTTTTATTTTTCAATTATTTTTTAAAATTATTTATTTTTTTCAATTACTAAATCGAATATTCATTGCATTCAGTTTTTTCTTTTTACAAATTTAAATTCGAATCTTATAAAGATTCAATTTTTTATTCTTAATAGAATAATATTAAATATATTAATCGAATAATAGAATCGATGCCTTCTTTAAAGCTGTTAACATTGAGGGCTTCAACTAATTGATTTCGCAGCGAGTTTCATATGCTAGCGGTTCTGTTGAAAAATAAAGATATCTCTTAGTTATGTTGGAGCCGCGAAATTTATTGGTGATATTTGACACAGTGACCTCTTCCTTGGTTTTTTTGACTTTTAAATTGTTGCTTTTTTCAACCAATTCTTTTTTTTTTTTTAAAGTTTATTAATTATTTAAAATGGCTTCGAGTAATAAAACTCCTTTCGCCAATGAATTAAAATTTAAAAAAAAGTGTCTCATTCTGATCATTTGAGCGGACATTCAAAGAGGTCTAATTTCTTGGTAGAAAATCGTTTAAAAGACTTACAAAATTGTCTTCTTACACTGGAGTTTTAAGATCTTGGAGGCTAATATGGGATAATATGTCATTGAAATTAGTTTGCTGATATCCAATCGTTTTAGGCAATATATTTTCATTATTGTCTTTTTGATCGGCTTCGATTATTGATTGGGTTTCTACTTGGTCAATGTAAAGATAATTGTAGTCAATCTTTTTCCTCTCTAGCGACTTAAGCTTTTCGGCTTTAAGCAATGAACTCTTCCTTGGTTTTTCGTTACATTAAAATTGTTGCTTTGTTCAACCAATTCTATTCCATGCATGAACTTTTATAATTGAATTAGATCACCTCTTTTTCTTCTTTCCATCAGATTTGGAATGTTCAAAGCCTTCAATCTGCTTTCATACGGTTTGTTTCTAATTGAAGGAACAAATTTCGTAGCTCTGCGTTGAATCTTTTCAACATTCTCACAGTCAGACTTAAGAATTGGAGACCATATGGTCACCGCAAATTAAAAAAGAGGACGAACAAAAGTTAAATACAGAGATCTAAATAACTTACAATCAAAACGAGCAAATGATTTCCTGATGCGACCTAGCATTTGATTTGCTTTGTTTGTAGCCTCTAACACTTGATTTTTCCATTTCAGATTTGTATTAAAAATAACTCCAAAATCTCTTTCGGTTTCTGACGTTGATAGCTGCTTACCATTGATAAAATAAGGAAAATTTTTGTTTTTATGACCATAATGCATGACCACACATTTTGATGTGTTGAAGAGAAGAAGCCAATCTTGAGTCCACTTGTAAACTAAATCTAAATCTGATTGTAGTTTCGTTGCGCTTATTTCTGATAAATCTTGTCTTTTTTTAGTAATAAAAATTGAAAAATTTACTGTATAATATATATATTTTAAAGTATTTAAATTTTACTAATTTTTTATCAAAAAAATAAATCAAGGTCGAGGACACCGAACGCAAATAGGTATCAGGTGTGTTTTTTTGCTTAGAACTTGACCAACATAAAATAAAAAGCTAGAAGAGCCGGATAACATATGGTTTGATCCATTCACCATTTTTTCCAATCACCTTTAGTGAATATTTAGTGAATGTGAATACAAAAAATAAAGGCATTTTGAATTTTGGTACAAAAAACAAAAGAAAATGTTAAAAATGCCAAAGCTTAAGTTCTGACGGACCAAAACATGTTCTGTAAATGGTAGCAACTGATACATCCTTTGTACCACCGATATACTGATTCTGCAAAACTCTGCAAAATAAATCACTTTTGACACGAAAAAGTCAAACATTAGAGATATTTATTCAAACAATAAAAACAATGATACAATAAATAAAAATATAAATAATATATATAATTTCGGTCAATTTTAAATAATAATAATAATAATAATTAATTTCACACATAGACACACTAAAAAATCACTCTCAAAACCAAAACTATTTATTTATGGTGAGATCAAGAGGCTGCTCGGCAACATCGACATCCACATCAACATTACTCGTCGCCACCACACTCAATTCACTGTTTTCGACCTTGTTCGCCCCACTCTCCTCATTCAATTTAGCACTACTAAAATTAATTTGCTTTGATTTGCTGGCCCGCTTCTCCTTCAGCTTCAAATAGTGATCATTTTTCTTAATAAGCCTAATCCGCTTGCACGGCACACCTCTGCTAGTTCTGGCCTCGTCCGAACTGCCCCACTCTTTGCTCTTGACTCTCAAAAATTCATACTCTATCTCGAGTAGGTCGCTTTTCTGCTTCAAAAAACAAGTGAATATGTGCACTAGGCTTTCGTCCTCGTTTAGCTTGTGGCCCGAGTGGCTCAGCTTTATCTTGTAGTTGAACGGTATGCTGAACTTGTTGCGCAGCAGCTTGGTGAGCACACGGACTGGCGTGTGCGCCACACACTGAATGTACTTGGTGCCCATTTGTTCTCTCTCGGTCAAATTTTCTTTGTCTTCGGTGCACGGCCTTTTGTAGAAGAGCTTCAGATTGAGGACAGACTTTTTGCTGAACAAAAACTGCTCGTGCTTGGCCTCCGTCTGATAGAACTTTTCGCGTCTGTCTATTTCGCTGTCGAGCAGAGAGGGCACCATGCGGTATATCAAGCGCTGCAGGGCTGCGTCTGATCTAAATTAATTGATGACAACAACAACAACAACAAAGAGACTGGACTTCTAGCACTTACTTGATGCACGAGTCGACGTCTTTGATTGTGCGGTTGCAAGTGGGACACTTTAGCTCTATGTCTGTGATGAAGTGGACAATGCATGACTTGCAGAACGAGTGCAGACACTCGGCTATGGTGGTCGCGTCGATTATGTAGCCTTGGCAAATGCCGCACTGAAAATGCTCGTTCAGTATGCTAGATCGGATGTTGATTTTTTTGCTCATTGCTCTTCTCCACTGTCAAGTCATCCAAAACTATTTTAAATTTAAGTATTCTAAAATTAAAAAAAATTTGAGGCTGCTCAAAATTAGGCCAACATTTTGGCATTATGCTAATTTTTAGCTCTTATCTTAGACTTGAGATTTATCTATTTTAGAACTATAGCAAAAAGAGAAAAATATAGAAAAAAAATGAGTAATTGCCACACTAGGGATTATCATAAAATATTTTGTTGTTCTATTGTTGCAGTGTACACAATATCTCAGCTAAGTTGATCTTGGATTTGAAAGGAGCATAAAATATTCGCCGAACAACAAAAGCCTGCTCTATTTACCTAGATTTGAAATTATTGATTTTGTTGTCAAGTTTTTTTATTTTTTTTTTCTATTTTTTTTTTCTCTCAATGAGCATGAAAATCGATATTGGACATCGAGGTCGAAATTTCAAGCTTTTTTTTTTCCAATTGAACTTTTTTGTTTGACTACAAATAGAATAAAGAGCATACACAGACCGGATCTAATTAAACGCAAATATAGTAATTCAATTCACTTAATCCATAGAGCAAATTTTTGTTGTTGTTGTTGTTGGGAATCGCATTGATTAAATGGATTGTGATCATATCTCGTTTTGTTTGGCTTTTAATCTCAACAATAGAGACTTGATGTTTGTTTCTAGGTTACCAATCAACGGCCTAAAATGTTGTTGACACACAGAGTGAACACTTGAACAACCATGGCCTGTTTCGAACTACTTATTTTAATTATAAATAAATAGTTTCTATTTTTTCATTCAATTCTTTTTTTGTTAAAAATAAAAAGTTTTAGGTCCATTGCTTTTTCTAATTTTTGTTGATGATTAACCATTTTTATTTAAAAATTCATGTGTCAAAATATTTGCAGATGATACAACAATAACCATTTCTGATAAAGACCTTGAATCAGCTTTGATAAAATTAAATGTTACAATAAAAAGTTTAAAAGAATGGTGAATTTTTAACAAAATTGATATAAACTGGTCTATAACTTTTAGCATGATTTAAAAACTCTATTCAGATAAGATTAAAGAAGATGATGAAGAAATCTTAATTGTAAAGTGTGATATAGCGACGAGGATAAAAACCCCAGAAGACAAATAAAAGTGCTTCTGGGTGGCAGTAGTGTTTATAGTACGTGCAGCGGCTACCTGACGAGTGTCAGTTAGTACCTGGGAAAAATAATAGTCTATGACTGGTCCCGGTCATTGGTGATCCAGCAGTGGTCACAATGGGCGACAGTTCCCTAGCATTCGCTTAATAAAAGCGGGGGAAGATATGATATAGCGACATCTTTGTCGATATCACTGGAAAGTTAATTAACTTAACTATGAGCGTTTAAGTTAAAAAGGAGCATAAATACATGCTCCAATACGTCTAAACGGGAGATCGGATAGACGGGCCCAAAGGTACTAATGTAAACATTACATTAAGGAAATCTTTTTATTGGGGTTCATTATTGATCAAGATCTTAGCTTTACAAAACTTGCTTCTAATTTATCACTTCAAGCTAATAGGAAATTATTTTCAATAAAAAGAATTTTCTATCTTGCTACTTCAGTAAAGGTCTTCTTTATTGCAATTCTCGCCTTAATTTAAAAGAAAAATCAAAGAAAAATGACTCAAGAAATTTTAATTTTAACTTAAGGAACAGCAATAACCTAATTGAACCGATGGCCAAATCAAGAAGTGGAGAAACAACTTTTGAATATTTTTATTCAATATTAATAAATTCCTTTGTGATCAAGAGATCAATGTTGAAGTTTTCAACAACTTGAATTTAATTTATGTAGATTTTGTTTCAAAATTTGAACTATTTTACTTAAATACCTTGTTAAAATTATCTTTAGTGCTGAAAACAGACTAAATCAGCCAGACACAAGACAAAATTTATTTTATTGAAAATTTAATGCTTTCCTTCAAATAACGATATCAGAATAAAGAAAATATTAAAGTCTTAATTTTTTTTTTAAATGTCATGTTAATTCTGAATGGTTAATTTAAAATAAAAATTTTAACACAATTTTGAAAAAGCATGAAAAAGCGAGATGTTTCAAATTTATTTTTTTTAAATAAATGGGAGTTACTTTTGCAATCTTATTACATTGAAATTTTATAGATTAAATCAATAATGTATTGTTTTAAAATAGAAGTCTTTAAATTAAGTTTTTTTTTTATGCAAATAAGAAATTGGCTTTCTTTTTAAAAGATAAAATTTTTTTCTTATTTTCTAATTTCCTGACTTGATTACAATAATTATTATCATTAAAAATAACAAATCAAAATACTCTTACAATTTAAGATCTTTAAAAAAAAACTTGATTTTTTTTAATTAATATTCTCTATTCTATTTTTAGTATACTATTTTATTAACTTACTTTATTGATATGAATAAATAAAAAAATCTATTTGATAAATGAAATAGAAAAAAATATTACATATTTCATATTCAAGAGGTTAAGACGCCACTGTCGAAAGAGTTAATGAGGATTTTGATCCAAATCTTGACAAGACGAGTAAAAATGGTGTTATATGGACCAAGCTAAAAAATGGCGAAGAGTTATCACTTAGGAAGAGGATTAGTTTCAATTAAAAACCTGGACCTACAAGCTATGCTACACGAAATATTGACAGTTCAACCAACAACCCTATTTAGCAAATAATGATTCAGCTTCAACTCCGGGTTCATCAAAAAAGGCTAAATTGGATGTTAGAAAAGAAAATGCCAGATAAGAAAATGTAATCACCACAAATCAAACCTTACCTGTTGTTTATGTGAAAAAGTAGCTAGTAGCACTTGTATTGAAGGGACAGTTGTTAGCTCAATTTGTAAAATTTGTTACGAAAAAGGAAAAAGACTTTAATTTAAAACTATTTTGATTAACAATTTTTTTTTAATCTAAATTTTTCTATAAAATATGATAATTTTCAGCTTATTTGTATGCAAAGGCCAAAATATTTATAAGACAAATTTTTAAACGGACTAAAATTTAATATTTCTTTATGTTTTTCTCTATTTTATCATATTTGGTCATTTAGTTTACAATAAAATTGAATTAAATGTTTAATTTTGATCTTTCTTTAAAAAGTGTCAATTTGACACCACTGGGCCTTAGAGGTATAAAATGTATCGGGCTTTTAAGTGTTAAACATCCTTTTTCATGTAAGTTTTTTTTTTCGCTTTACCAGTAGATAATGATGAATTAAAATATTACTAGCACCTTACAAATTTTTAGATAAAGAAATTTTCTATCTTAAAACCATTTCATAGATTATTAGGTAAAATAACTTTTTTTCAAAAATCGAAGGGAGCCTTAAAAGCAAACATACAAACTCAATGGAATTCGATATATGTGGAAATTTTTTTTAAAGTTTTGCTGGTGTTTTAATTTACATAAGTCCAAAATACACTGGTTAAAACAATTTTGGAATATTTTCCTTTTTTTTTTAAACTTTATCAAACATTAATAATAATTAATTATTTAAATAAACATTAATTCTGTAATTTTTTTGATTTCAAAAAGGGTCACAAAAATTTTTTCAATCAAAAATTGGTTTAAAATCATAAAAAAGAAATAGAATTTTTGGTCTTATAATGTGTGAACCAAACGTATGCGATCCGGAAAAAAAATCACCTGTCACCAAACTGGCATGAGTCATCAAGTCACGTATTACTTGGTCACATAACAGGCCAGATCCAATATTTTTTATGATAGCCATTTACCTACTGAGTCTTTTATTTATTCTGTCTCGAGCTAATGCTCCTTCAGATTAAAAAATAAAAATCAAAAATGTAAAAATAAAATAAAATAAAAATGAAAACTATAAACATAAAATGTAGGTAATGAAAGGTTCAAGAAAAAAATTAATTAAAGATATAAATTTCGAAAAGCAAATTAAAGTTAAAGCAAATTTTCATTATCATGCTCAATAATTGCCCTAAAAAACTTTTAAACATTCTTAATTAAATAATTAAATTTAGAGACATATTTAGCGTACATATTTAGCGTTTAACTAGCAAACCAAGTTAAACCATACCAAAGTATTGTGCATAATTCTGTCTGCATTACATTTTTGCAGACATTTGCAGACATATAAAATTCAATTTAACATTGAATGTTACTTCGAAAATATACTTCTGCAATAACATTTAGACTAAGAATTTAAATTAAAAGTCGTCTTTACATGATCATTTTAATTTGATCATAATCTTAAATTTGCCAAGATTTATAGAAAAATTTCAAGATTAAATAGATTTTAGATAAAATTTAAAAAATAAGAATAAAAATTTGAGTAATCAAAATAAAAGAAGAAATTTAAATTTAAAATTTTTTCTTCCTTAGCTGGATTGAAACCTTCGATCCTCTGCTTGCCCGGGCCATACGGGCTTCTTTATGGTTCTAAAAGGTTTTAAAAAGTTGGGTTTATTCCAAAGTTTTTTCAAAAATACCGGGTGATTTTACGTAAGGAAGCTTTTCAATTATTTCATGATTTTTCGGGAAGTCACCTCAATTTATTCCATATTCAATATTAATTTCGTTGAGAAGTTCAGCATTTTCTTCTCCTGATTTTGTGTTGAAGAGATCATTAGAGATTTCTTTGATATTATTAATGCTTAGTTCCATGTTTTTCTGCTCCATCTCAGTGTAAAAAACGTGTCAATTCTTCTGAGTGCTATTGCTCATTCTCTTTCACTATTTCTCTTTATTTATTTCTGAAGAACAAGTCCAAGGCCAAGTCCAAGTCCCAAAATCCTGGAAAATAGCAAGTATAACGATGATCCCCAAGAAATCTTCTCATACTCAAGACCCTAATAACTATCGTCCTATTAGTATGACAAGTTGTCTTGGAAAGTTACTTAAACGTATTATTTACACTAGAATATATAATTTTCTTGAGAACAATAAATTACTTATTCATGAACAATCAGGATTTAGAAAACATAGACGCACTGCAGATATTCTTATTTTTCTTATTCAAAAATTTGTAAAATCTTTGAATAGAAAGAAAAAAGTATGTTGTCTTTATTTTGATATTTCTAAAGCTTTTGACAGAGTTTGGCATGAGGGACTCATTTATAAATTAATTAAGATAAAACTTCTTCCTAATCTTATTTTTTGGATAAAATCATTTCATCATTCCAGATATTTTATTGTAAACATAAGTGGCCATCTAAGTGATCAATATCCAATAAAAGCAGGGGTCCCAAAAGGATCAGTAATTAGTCCACTTCTGTTTAGTATTTTCATAAATGACGTACCAAAAAGAGATAAAACAAATTGCCAATACTCTCTCCTTTTTGCAGATGATTTGGCTGCTTTTTTTATTTTTAAGAAGGAAGGAAATATCGATAATATGATTAATAAGACCCGATTTTAGACGTAAAAGGGTTAATAAAAAGAATGTGTGCACAGTTTCTATCAAATGAATTACTTTGCTTATACACAATTTCTTTCTTTGACCAAATAGATATTTCTCCTCCATCTCTCAGAATTTGTACCATTTACTTTTATTTTTTTAGTATTACCTTTATCATTTTTCAAATTAGATGAACAATTTCAAGGTTTGGTGAACTAATAGCTCACAAAACCCAAGAACAAGAGTTGTTCCCATAATACAGTCTACAACTACAGTCTTCTCTCGATAATCCGAGCCATTTAGTTCGACACTTTAATGTGGGAATAAGGGAAATGTCGAAAACTTGATAATCCGGAATTTAAAAAAAATTTAAAAATGCCGGATTAAAGAAAAATATACAAAATTGAGGTTTTGTGAAATTTGGTACAAAATAAAAAATAGAACAAAAATTAATGCTAAAAAAGCTTCTAACTTTTTTTCAGAAGACTTTTAATTAGTTCTGTAAGAGCAACAAAGTGCAACATACTTAGTTGCACTAAAAGTCAGCCTGCTAATGATGTGCAAAGTCTCTGCAAAAAGCAGTAAAGCCAAATTTGTCCTAATTTAAATTATGCTAAATTTGCAGTTTTACCATCTTGTTGACTATGTTGCATTTACAGAGCTTGCTTTTGACTTTTAAAAGAAAAGTTATAAGAATTTTTAACTTTTTGTTCTGTTCTATAGAACTAAATTTCACAAAACCCAAAATTGATATTTTAATGTTACTAATATTAACAGAAATAACAAAAAATAAATTCAATATAAAAATTAAATTTTCAAAATTTATTCTAAAATTTTTTATCATCATTTTTTAAGTTTATTTTTAGGATACGTTTATTCTCACTTAAATTAAGTGAGAATAAATAAAAACAATTTCACTTAATTTAAGTGTAAGTGTTAGCAAATTTTTATTATATTTTCACGTAAAAAAAAAAATAAAAAAAGAAATAAGGAAAATTAATTAGAACAGTTATTACATTTCCAAATTTTCTTAATTGGAACATAAGTACGATTAACACATTTTAAATGAAAAAAAGATTGACAATTACCACATGAAATTGATTTTGATTCACAAAAAAGAGAACAAGTTTTACAAGATTTTAAAGAATTGAAAAAAATTTTAAAAGTATTTTCAAGCATCAATAAACCGTCGGTAGTAAAAAAGTCCAATAACTGGTCTTTTTTAAGCACATCTAAAAGTGGTCCAAAGCGTAAAAGAGGTTTTAATATACTCGTTAAAAGACTGTAAAAAGTCATCAAAACTATTAAATACTTGATCAATATTAATCATTTTGAATTCCGAATAATTTAGAATTTGGTAAAAAAGTGGATATATTTATTGGAATCATATAGAGCGAAGCAAGCTGGTTTTTTTTATTTTTTTAAGTGTCTTCATCTTTTTATTATCAGAATACTCAAAAGATAAATCAAATTTTTTTATTGATATTTTTTTAATTAGTATAAGCTTCAAAATACAAAATATAGGGACATCTAAAAAAAATTATATTCTCACTTAAATTACGTGAAAATAAATCAGCTATTCTCACTTAATTTAAGTGAAAATAAGTGCTCCCTTATTTTTAACATATCTCTTTTTTATGCTTTTTTAAATTTCCCTTTTAATAAAGGGAAATCGACTAAAATATAAAAATTTAAATTTTCATAATTTAGTCGGATTTTTGACAATTTCGGAATTTATAGGCTCTGATAATTTAGGAAAGACTGTAGACCCAATTTACCATAATTTACAAGATTTCAATAAAAAAATTTCAATTCAAGTCAAAAGATTCATTAATGTTATTTATTTTAACAGAAATAACAAAAAATGAATTCAATATAAAAAATTAAATTTTCAAAATTTAGTCGGATTTTTGAGAATTTCGGAATTTCTAGCATTGGATAATTTAGGAAAGACTGAAGAATCAACTTACCGAAATTTACAATATTTTATTAGCAAAACACCATTGTAAATCTTTATTTGAAAGAACTTGTAAAACTTTGCATTAAAAAAATTTCTTAATTCAAAAATAGTTAATTAGAATTTTTCTATGATCAGACTTGAGCCATCATTTTTGCTGCACCTTTTTCGTAATCAAAAACACTAAATTTGACAAAATTAATCCCAATTTTTTTATTTGAAAATTTTTATTTTACCATATTCACTTTTTATACATGCCTAAACCCAAATCAAAATAAAAAAAAAATAAAAAAAAAAAATATAAAATTTAATCCAAAATAAAAACTCAATTTTTTGCTATCAAATTTAGTACAAAAATTAATTAAATTACAATTTTAGTTAAAGTTTTTTGCTAAATTGAACAGAAGCATTTGGCGAGTTGCCGGATCCAATGCCGGATCTATTCAGAACCAAGTTGTTCAAAAGGATGCTGTCGCGAAACTCAAGCCTTTTAAAGTGGCACGCATAGCACAAGAGAGAGCGGCCGAGCGGATAGCCCCGCTTGTCCGCCTCGTCGCTCAGCTGCAGCCCACAGTCCTCGCAGCAGTAGCACTCCAGATGAAAGTCTTTTTCCATAGAGACGACGCGCACAGTCTCATTAGTGCCGTGTGTCGGCGTGATCGGCAAGCCGCACGCCGAGCACTTGGGCGCGAACAGCCGATAAAAGTCCCTGATGCAGTAGATGCGGCTGTTCACGTCCAGAGTGAACGGCAGCCCGTCCAGGCACTCATTGCAGCTGTAGCACCTGAAGCAGCCCGGGTGGTACGACTTGCCCATGGCTTGCAGTATGCTGTCAACAATTATGTGTCCGCAAACGTCGCACTTTTCCGCATTCTCCAAAAATCCCGAGTACAAATAGTCCTCTTCACAGTAGACCTGATTGTTCAGGTAGTAGAAGGACTTGCCGCGCAGTTCGCGGCCACACGACACACACACAAAGCATCCCGTGTGAAATATGCAGCCCATGGCCAGACATGCATTCTCTCGCTCATACACGGGCTTATTGCACTTGTGGCAATCGCCGTAGTAGTCGAGGGCCTCGTCCGAGTCCTCGTACTGCTTTTTGATCTCTTTCTCAATTGACAAGGTCAAGTTGGACAGTTCTTTTTCTATTTCATGAGTGAACTTGAGCTTGTTGCTGGGGTCGTTTAGCTTGGAATTGGAGGTGGAAAATTTGATGAGTTTGTGGCGCTGGGCGCTCTCATCGCACTGGCTGAGCAGTGAGTGGAAGGAGGGCGACGCGCATGATGAGGCCGCCACTGGGTTGTCGTCTACCGATGGATTGTCGCGTTTTTTTTTCGAGCCCTTCAGGCTGTCAAAGTAGTGTTTGAAGTTCAGCGAGTTGGACTTGGACGGGGTGGCCTGTGGGGCCTGGCTGGGCTGCGGCGAGTCCGAGTAGCTCGGCGGGCTCTTCATTCTTTGTTCGGGGTTTAGAGTTTGTCTGAGCCGAATGGTCCGATCAGTCTATCTTATCACTTGCTCGAATCTTTGCTCAAATAACCTAGTTTCGAGTGGCCTATAAATTATTTATTTATTTTTTTTGTATTCCAAATTGTTGGCCCGGTATTGTAGATAGCAAAGAGCCATTCGTATGACAGCTCGATCATTTTAATAATTACATAAAGCGTATTGTAAATCTTTAGTCTTTTTAAAAATTTTTTATTTTATTTTTTTTCTTCGGTTTTTCCAAGTAATTCTTTGATTTTTTGGCAAATTGAAAAATTCAATTTTTTTTAATAAATTAAAATTAAAGTTAATTATATATATTTTACGTTTTATATTTTAAATTATAACAGGTTTAGCCATTTTAATTAAAGATTTTTTTTAAGTGTTAAAGAATATTAAAGTAATTTTGCTTGATTATTTATTAGAAGTAAAAATTGAAAAAAAAAACATGGCTTAAATATTCAGAAATCATGGACAATTCAATTTAAAAATGAAGTAATGTATAATCTCGATTTTAACGACATGTCACAAATTTCGAAAATAGCCCAAAATTGACTTTTTTACACAATATTTGTCTCGACATTAGTGACATTATTACAAAAAGGGGTATATCAATAAAACAATTAATTTTATTTAATTTAAAAAGTTAAATTTAATTACATATTCAAATCTAAATGACTTTTCCAAATAATTTTTTCAAAATAAATTTTTTTTTGAAAGTAATTTTATTATTTTTATGAATGAAAATTTGATTTTGAATTAGAAATTTGATAGAAAATTTGAATTTGAGAAATGTTTCTAGTCCGTCTGTTATATCTAGAACTAGAGCTCCTAGCAAAAAAGCTTCTTGTTCAATAGCCTTAGTCAGGTCACCTGTTAGTCAAAGTAAAACTATTTTTTTTTTAAATTCAAATGAATGATAAAAAATGCTTTAACTGTAGTTGTTTTTTCACTTAGACAATGATCAAAATTCATAGATTGCTTGTGAGAAATGAGAAAATTGGATATGTGGAGATTGTTGGCATTAAGGACTGAAGCCAAATCAATCATTTTATTGCAATATCTGTATCTAAATATTTAATTATTAATTTTATAATTTAAATATTTTTTGTTTTTTCTTATACGAAAAATAGTCTAATTTAAATATATTTTTATGTGATTTCTTTAATTTATCTATTTAATATTTTGTAAAAAAGTCAATTTTGGGCTTTTTCAAAATTAATGACATGTCATTATATCAGTTTTCAAACTAGTGTTCGACATTTAGCGACATGTCACTTTAGTTGGGTATTATTATACTGAGCCTTGAATTACAGCGTTATTTTAATTCATCCAACATTGGACTAAATGTATATTTTGAGTCTAGTGTGATGCCTAAGAATTTGACTTTTTCCTCATTATTTAAATTGTAACCATTAATTTTAAGGTCAAGAGTGAGTTATTTCTCTCAAGAAAATTATAGATTCTTGAGTAAACAATACGTTCAAGTTATTTCCCGAGACAACTTGCCATACTAATAGGACGATAGTTGGAAGTGTCCAGGGTTGGAGAAGATTTCTTTGGTATCATAGTTATACTTACTATTTTCCAAGATTTTGGGACTTGACCTTGTTCCTTGATCTTGATTGGAAAGAGCAATTTATTTCAACTTTATGCAGGCGTTTTTATTTAATTTGACGTAAATTATTCATTATCAACTATAGAGAAGTATTTTTTTTCAAAACCTATTTTTATTAGGTGTTAAATTGCACATGGAAATAAATGACTACTTTTGAGTTTTAAGACAAATTTGACAATTTTTCAATACTGTGTTGCAAAAATTGTGTTTCGTCAATAAGGTGAACCAATGTTCACCATGTAAAATTCATCATATTTTTTGCATTTAGTAAATTAGATCTAATGAAAAAATCTAATGAATGATGATAAAATCGTTTTTTTCTTAATAAAATAAAAATTAATAAACCGTTTTTATTTCCAAATACTTTCTCAGTTTGTAAACTCGTTAGAAAAATATGTTTTATTAATTATTTTATTGCAAAACAATATTTTAATGTATCAAGTTTATTTGAAATACATTAATTTTAAAAAACAGATACATGACATTGAACATTGGAATTAAATTTTTGAATACAAACTTGAAATCGTTTTCTAAAAAATAATTTTTAATAAATGTTTATTTAATTATTTAAAAAGTATAAAATAAAATAACACAAAAAAAATTTTGAATATTTAATCAGCAATTTTTATAACTATAAAATATTCTTAATTTTTAAAAGATTGTTGATTTTGAATTTTTTTTAAATAATCATTCTTGGAAAATTAAAAAAAACTTTATCTTAAGTTACTCTGTTGTTAGCATTTTTTCATAATATTTTTAAAGCCCTTTTTAAGGGCAACTCATTGTTGATTAAACGCAAGTAGGACATTTTTTTTTTAATTTTTATACATTTAATCAAGAAATTTTATCACTCAGTTTTAATTTTAATTTTTTTAATTCGCAAAAACTTATTATAATAATCAAAAAAATTGTCAATAATTATTTATTGATTTAAAAAAATTATTTGATTTTCGTACAATTAAAAAAGAATTCGAGTCCAAACTAAACTTAATCAACATGAAATAAATTGTCTTATTTTTAAATTTTTAATTCTAAATATAAGGAAATTAATGACTCCTTTTGAGTTTTAAGACAAATTTGACAATTTATTGTCTAGATATGCAATAAATTTTTCATTGTTATTCTAAAGCCTGAATTTTTTGTCCAAATTTTTCAAGGAGTTAACTTTAAGTTCTGACGATTCATCAATTCCACTTTTGAACTCATTGTCTTTAAAATTTCTAAAATCTGACAGACTTTTTGATAGTTGCTGTTGCCAATCATTCATTTTTTCCAAAAAGTTTGAAGTTTCTTCCAAAAAAGAAACTTCAAAAGAAACTTCTTTCTTCGTTTTGCTTTCGACTAAATTGTTTTGAAATTCTTCAGAGTCTCTATAAAATTGATAATAAATATTTAAAAAATTTTCAAATATGTTATCTATCTTTCTGATTTGATCACTCTTCATTTGATTTGATTTTTTCGTTTCCGATTCAATTTCTTTAAGCCAATTTTCTTTAAATTCAATTTGATTTTTTATATTTAAATCCAATTTTTTTTTTAAATCTTCCAATTCTGACTTTTCAATCACAAGTCTATTCTCATCTTAAAATTTAAAATTATTCTCTTAAATTTAAAAATTAAATAAATTGCCTTTTTTTTTGGTATTCATATAAAAGGTTGTTGATATTAGAACCGTGAATAAAACAATTATGATTATGCTTTCACAATCAAATAAAGAATCAAAAATCGTCATTTTTTACTTAAATTAGTTTACTCCAAAAATATCTATAAAAAATATATTAAAAAGTTTTTTTTTTTATCGTACATAACTTGAAATTCTTATTTGCTTTCGTTTAAAAATCACCTGACTACAAAAATGATTTTTTAAATATCACTATCCTTATCAAAAATTAATATAATTCTGATATATTTTGTTATTAATTAATAATATAAAAAAAATGTTAAAATTAAAAAAAAAAAAGAAGTAATTTATGAGTAATAAAATTTCAATCACGCATCTAAATGTATTTTTAATTGAATTATTTTTATTCTTAAAACTAGAAAATTAACTTTTTTTTGTTGCAAATATTTGTATTACTCCGAGTCTTTCAAGCGGTTCGGGTACAAATACATGTAGTGGTCACAGTTGTACCCAAAATGCCTTTTTTTCTAATAGACTTGCTAATTCTGTTCAAATCTTAACTATGAAGGACTGATTAACTAAAAAGTAAAATTTTTTTTTTCAATTTAAGAGAGCCAGGTGAAGAAAATTTGATTGATTTTGTAGCAAAATGTCTTAATGTCTAAATGTCTCGAGATTTTTATAATTAATTGTAATTTTGCACCCTCAATTCTTCTGAAAAAATTCAATTTAAATCTATAAAATGCGAGTAAGGTTATAAGAAATTGTTGTCTTTTAAGATTCCTTAATTAATTAAGGAATCGAAAATTAATTAAATTAATTTATTTTTTATTTTTTAAGGCATTTCGAAAATTCATAAAATGAAAAAGAAAATGAGAAAATAATTTGTAAATAAAAACAATGAATTTAAAAGTTTGAATAATTAATTTTTTTACTTTTTTGTTCGTTCGTGCGTAATCAAAGAAATATAAATCTTCTTATATTTAATTTTAATGTTTAATTTTAATATTTTATTTTCATCGCCGGAATTGGCGTTAATTCATGCCGGGTTGGTGAACATCAACTTTTTTTTGATCACATAATTTGAGATTAAAATATATTTTTTTGTCATCATTAAAAATATCTCTTTGAAATTGGAAAAAGATACATATTGATAAAATAGCTTTTGCTTTTTGCCATGTGCAATTTAACACCTAATCTCCAAAATATGATTAATAAGTACCATTAAGAAGTTGAGCAATGGCTTTTTAAATGGAAAATGAAAGTTTCTGTTTAAAATTCATGTTTCATGATCTTTGAGAAAAGAACTAAATTCAAAACCAACCTAAAAATTTACGGTAACAATTTGAAAAATGAGGAAAAAATCAAATTCTTAGGCATCACACTAGACTCAAAACTTACATTTAGTCCAATGGTGGATGAATTAAAAGAGCGCTATAATTCAAGGCTTAATATAATAAAATATCTATCAAATAGGAAACGGGGTCTAAAACCAAAAACATTAGGTAATCTTTACAAATCTTTGATAGGATCAAATTTGGATTATTCTTTTCCTTGTTTAAATTCCTTTCCTATATATTTTTCTCTTTTTTTTAAAAACTTTTTTTACTATATTTTATTAAACTTTATTTTAATTAATTTTTTTTTTAATAAATATTTTTTAATCTGAAGGAGCGTTAGCTCGGTACAGAAAAAAAATAAATAAATAAAGATTTTTTCTCTGTAACTGAAAATTTAATATGAAAATTTTAATATTTTAATAGAAACGTTATTACAAAATTTGAGTTTGAAATTTTCTGTTATTTTTCATAATAATTTTTCCATACTGTTTTGCAAAGATTGTGTTTCCTCAATTAGGTGAACCATAATCACCTTTTAAAATTCATCAGATTTTTGCATTTAGTGAATTAGATCTAATGAAAAAATCTAACGAATGATGATAATAAAATCGTTTTTTTTTTAAAATATTAATTAATAAATTTTTATTTATTCATTTAAAAAGTATGAAATAAAATATCACATAAAAAAATTTGTAATTTATGCAGCAAATGTCCTTTGGATAAAAAAATAAAACCTTTAGTCTTCCAATAATTTAATAAAATATTAATTTATATTTCTGATGCTTATTTATTGTGTTTTTTTTAATATAAAAAGAATTGACAAGAAAAATTATTTTGAGTGCTAAATAAGATTTGTGCAAAAGTCAAGTCAAATATTTTTCCAAGCGTTTTTTATTTCTCTAATTTTTCTTTAAAAAAATAAAACAGTTTTAATAAAAATTATTTTAATATTATTTAAAGACTTTGCATAACCCAAGAGAACTTTTTTCTGACCATAAATAGTGATGGTCATCGATTTTCAACCTCTTATTTAAAATTCCTGACTAAGCCACTGCTTCTGGTCTCAAAGCTTTCATTGAACGCAAAATACCAATTGTAAAATTAATTTTATTAGATTATTAACTTTAAAAAAAAAATATATTTATTTTTAAAATATAAAGATAAAATATTTATTTAGGAAATTTAATTGAAAAATATATTTTACATAAAATAATAAGGCTTTTTTACATTGATGCCATATTCACTCAACACATTGCTTAAATCTTCCAAAGTCAAAACCAGACCAGTGGCATTTTTGTTGGCACCTGACGAAGAGCCTTGTGCCTGATTGGTAGAACCTTGGTTGGCGTTAGTGTTTGAAGCAGATGCGTTGGCTGCATTTCCTTGCACAGTAGTTTTGGACTTTAATTTGTGATGTTGCATCACATCATTAACAATCTCCGATATAAATTTTTGGCTAGCTATAGATATTATTTTGACCAACTTAGGGTCATTGACAATGAAACCAGTCTTTTTCATGTAGTGATTGACCACTGTTTCAGGCAAGGTGGTGTGCACGTCTTTCAATTGAGAGCAAAACTCGTCCAAAATTTCCCCCGGAGTCTTTGTCTCTGTGTCTAGAATAAAACTGTCCTCATCTTCGTTCTCGTCCTGATTCATGCTTTCGCCATTGCTGTCCAAGATTTCATTATCATCAAGCTTCAAGTCCTGCTGGTTCAGGTCAATTGAGTTTAGCATGTCTATATCCTGGTTGTTCAATAAATCATCCATTTCTGTCTTTAATTCAAATAAAACAAGATATTAAAATATTTTTTGAAATTATAAATTTTTTAGAGGTGGCATTTTTTTTGTCTTCCACAATAAATGGGTGTCATTAGAATATTGTCAAAAAATATTTCGAAAGTAAAATTTTATTTTTATTATGTTGCCGAAAAATTCATGAGATAGCCAAAAAAAATAATACACTAAAAAATATATTTTAAAAATTTATTCAACTAAAGATGCTGTTTATTTACATTTGAATTAAAATTTTTTTTTAATTATGAAACATTTAAAAAAAAGTTGTTTATTTTTAAATTTTTTGTATATTTTACCAGTTTTCTATTAAAAAGTAATTGATTAAACAAAAAAGTATCGGTATTCGATTTATTAAGGTAAAAACTTCGAAAACTTCGGAAAGGGATTCAGAAAAAAATGAATTATTAATTAAAAAAAATATTATTCTAATGATTTAGATAAAGAACCTGCATAAGTTTCACATAGTTAACCAACAAATATTATTTACTGATAAAAAAACACATATCATTGATCAATATAAAGAAAAATGAAAATTTAAAATCAACTGAAGAAGAAAAAAATCAAAAAGAATAAAATTGGGATGAAAATCCCAATTTTATTTCGCTATTTTTCTTCGCAGATTTTAATTTGTTATCAAATGCATATCTTTTTCAATTTGTCTTTTTTAATTTCCTTTATATTTTAACTTTTTTTTCTTTAAATTTTTATATTATTTTTTCTTGATTTTGATTTTTTTAATCTGAAGGAGCTTTAGCTCGGCACAGATAAAAAAATAAAAAAAAATATGATTTTAAATCTCAAATTTATTTTCTTCTAGAAAATTAATTAATTTTTTCTATATATTAGTCATCTTTTTTTTTATTTTAAAATGGAAAACTCAGATTATCATACTTCTCAGCTTGTTTCTAAATCTCAAAATAGCGACCTTACTCAACTTTCCATGCAAAATGTAAACAATTCAATGACTTTGACTTAGACAAATTCTATCAAAGAATAAAACTATTACACTTGTTTTTTAATTTGGATTGACAGATGTATTAAAAAAAATTTAGAATTTTAGTATTAAAGTCAAAGTACAGACTTGACTTTTGACCAACTCTGGTTGAAATGGTGGTCGAAATCAAATAATAATCACATAAGAAAAGATGGTAAGATAGTAAGATGGGGCAATTATTTAATGTGTGAATGGGGTGAATTTTTTTTGATTGAATTTACGGCAAAATAAAAATATAAATTTTGTGTAGAAAAATATCAAGGATTCCAAAAATATCATTACTTTTTTCATAGGACCTCATCAATGTGGTCAAAATTTATGTTTTTGTAAAAGGTCCGAAAAATTACCAAATTACCTATTTGCCTAAATGGGTTAATGCACTAAATAAAATTTCACAAGAAACCAAGATACCCAATAGCTCAAATAAGCATGATATTGAAAGTCCTCTCCCTAAGCTATTAAAACAAAAATAAAATTAGATTAAAGTATTTTTTATTAAGTCCATTCTGAGTTAACCCTAACATCATTAACCCCTTTTGCTAAGGGGGTGAGTCGGAAAACTCGGTCTAATTCGGTTAATGAATTCGGAGTTTTCAAAAAAAACTGAGTTAATAGACAAAAAATAGAAAAAATAGGTCACCCGGTTAGGCCATCTTACTATATAACGCTTTATAAAGGGCTTTGGACAAAATTTTATTTTTTGGTTTATATTCAGGAATTTTTTAAAGGGTAAATTAAGATAAATATCTTTTTTTTATTTAATTCTAGTAATTTGTTTATTAGATTTAATCTAAGCCAATTCTGGCATTGCAAAAAAGGACAAAGTTTTGATTTTGAGATTTTGAGATTTTGAGATTTTGAGATTTTGAGATTTATATACTGTCAAAAAGATAATTTTACAAGGATTAATATGGTAAATAAATCATTTAATTGTAACTCTTAGATCAAAAGTTATTGCAAAAAAACTACAATTTTTAACCAAAATTTAAATAAGTCAAAAAATGATAATAATATTGGTCAAAATTATTGTCGTAATAATTTGCATCTCTTCATTTTTAAAGAGATGTGGCCCCCTAATTCGCCAGATTTAAATTCATGTGATTTTTAAATTGACAAAGCTTCCTACTGCAATTAATAATAAATATAATTAAAAGTTAATTTTTGAAATCATTTTAAATTTTTCTAAAAAGCGCCAGGTATGATTTGACTGATCAGACAGATAAATTGAACACAGGATCACAAATTTGACATGACTCAAATTCTGAATTTTTTCAAATTAATTAGCTTAAATTTAAAATATTAAAAAAAAGTCTCATCCGGTAAGGCCATCTTATCATCATCAATTTTGAGGATAATTTTAATTTTTAAAAAATCCGAAATTTGCAACTAATTATAATTTGAAAAGCTTTACTAATTTTTTTTGGATTTTAGCTCGATTTTTTTTTAGCATTTAAATACATACATTTTAACGATTCAAGCTTATCTAGACGTGATGACGCTTCCGATGAAAGATAATTGCTTCTTGAATTTTTTTGTGGTAAAATACATCTTTTTTCTCAATGATAATTTCTTTGATAGCATTCTAGATTTCTTATTAAATTTTAGGAAATTATTTTTAAAGGGTAAAATTATCTAAGACAAAAAAAATATTCTTGAAAAAATTTTCGTATTTGATTAAAGTACGTCTTTAACCAATTTCAGTTAGTAAAAAATATATTATTAAATTTTGAATACTTAAAAAAATACAAACATAAGAATTATTGGAAAAATTTATTTTTTAAAAACGAGCAAATCAAAAAATAATTAAAAATAAATTTTATTGTAATTTAAAATTTAATATAAAAAAATTTAATTGATTAATAATATAATAAAATGCAAGTATCGCTATAAAAAACTGTTGTCTTTTTAGGTTTTTGTACGCTTGAAGTGATAGTAAAGTGGTGATTTGATACAAGGATTTACCATATTTTACGTTAATTTCCGTAATTTGACAAAATTTTATGATGACTCACGTAAATTACCGTAGAATCCTACTTTTTAGCAAAAAATGGATATTGGATATATTTGTAAATTTGGTAAATTTTCGTAAAAAAAAAGTTATTTAAGAAAAGTTTACTTCACTTATCTGTTTTGTATAAAAAAGAATTTGATTTTAAAATTTTACCATATTTCATTCAATCTTCATAAAATTTGTAATTTTTTTTAAAAATTTTATTAATTTAAAATTAAATATAAAAAAAAAGCGGCAAAAAAGTTATAATAAAGATCTTTGAGGCATTCGTGATAATAGAGAACGTATTTTATTTCTATCATTCTCTATTATCACGAATGATTCATAGACCTTTTTTAGAAATTAAAAAAAAATTTTTTTCATTCTTTCGATAAAATGAAGGTATGCAAGTTTTATAAACACGCATAAAAATAAATATATGAATTTAATTTAAATGTATTTCTCTATTTTTGTCCTAATTTCCTGCAAAACAAAGAACGAAACTCTGTTTCTGTACAGTTATTTATGATACGAAATATCAGCAAAAATTAGTTTAACTTTTATCTACCTTTGGCAAAATAAATACCTAAGAAAAAACGAAAATTATTACATTCATGACATTTCATCAAACTAATAAGAAAAAATTTTTTTTAAAAATTTCTTCAGTCTAGATGATAACGAATACTGATCCTGAGACTGTTATTTTTAATGGTCAAATTTTTACAAAAGTAAACACCAAAGAAAATGATGGCTGCTTGCTTGGATTGATTGCAGTCTTTATTGATGAATATTGCTTAAATCTAAAGATGAGAGTACTCAGATACATTCGTGATAATAGAGAATATTTTAAAAGATTGGTACCTTCTCAAGAAATTGACAGATTTTGTGAAAATGTTGACCAAAAGATCACATGTGATAATTTAGTGTTCATGCAGGCGTTGGCTGACTGCACCAATTTAAACATCATCATTCACCATAGATCAATTGATACCAATCCTATTTTTTATCAATGTGAAGGTGAACCTATCGCAGAAATACATGTCCTACATTCCAAGCAAAAAAAATTCTCTTTTCTCTTACCAACCGCTTACTAGCTTTGGTAAAAAAGCTGTACGAATATTTACAATGTTGAACCAAAGAGTATTTTAAAGAATGCTAAATAAATTTTTAATTTAAGTAAAATAAAATTAATTTGAAAAATTTTTTTTTTAGATTTGTTCCAGTTAATTTCAGAATCAAAGATTTATTTATTTTTTAATTTAATTTTAAAAAATTTATTTTTAATTTAAGATGACAAATGTGGTATTTAATATTTTTTTGGTTTAATTATGGATTAGTTTAATTATGAGCAAAATATATTTTAAAAGAAATAAACAAATAAAAAATACTTCCTTCTTTATGCTGACGACCTTGTAACTTTTTTATTTATGAGAAACAAGGAAACTTAGAAAATAAGATCAATAAAAACTTAGAGGAATAAGAACACCGGCCTTGCAAGTGGAAAATGAAGATATCAGTTGGAAAGTCTTGTTCGAAGGTCTTTCCAAAATATATTAAAGAAAATGCTGATTTTTAACTAAAGAATTTATGGCTGGATCCATTTTGGATTTTCTTTCCCATGTCTTAGCTCTTTCTCAGAAACTAATATTAAAAGATAACAGGGAATCCAAAATTCAGCAGTTCGGTCTATTCTAAAACTAAAATACCTTAAATTAACCTTAAATTACAAACAGTCTTTAAACAACTTTTTGAATTAAATGAGAGATATGTTGAAATTAGAGAATGTTGTAATTCAAGATTAAATTCACCACCTAAACATAGAGCAGCTATAACTGATTACTCATTTCAATTAATTTTTTTCAATACTTTTTTTTAATTGATTTTACTTTAAATTTTATTTTATTTATTTTATGTTTGATTTTTTTAATCTGAAGGAGCTTTAGCTCGACACAGATAAAAAAAATATTTTATTATGTTTTTTGAAATACAAATATATTTTTCTGGCAAATAAAATAATTTTGCTCTTGACAAAATAAAATAGCTGTAAAAAAAATTAGCAGGTAAAAAAATATTTGGCATGTTTTTTTTGACAATTATAAAAGAAAATGATGAAAAGAAATACTTCTCTACAGTTGATAATAAATAATTTACATCAAATTAAATAAAAACACCTGGATAAAGTTGAAATAAATTGTTAAAAAAATTTTTGAAAAATTTGAAATTTTTGAATACAAACTTGAAATCGTTTTCTAAAAAATAATTTTTAATAAATGTTTATTTAATTATTTAAAAAGTATAAAATAAAATAACACAAAAAAATTTTGAATATTTAATCAGCAATTTTTATCACTATAAAATTTTCTTAATTTTTAAAAGATTGTTGATTTTGAATTTTTTTTTAAATAATCATTCTTGGAAAATTAAAAAAAACTATATCTTAAGTTACTCTGTTGTTAGCATTTTTTCATAATATTTTTAAAGCCCTTTTTAAGGGCAACTCATTGCTGATTAAACGCAAGAAGGACATTTTTTTTTAATTTTTAAACATTTAATCAAGAAATTTTATCACTCAGTTTTAATTTTAATTTTTTTAATTGGCAAAAACTTATTATAATAATTAAAAAAAAATTGTCAATAATTATTTATTGATATAAAAAAATTATTTGATTTTCGTACAATTAAAAAAGAATTCGAGTCTAAACTAAACTTAATCAACATGAAATAAATTGTCTTATTTTTACATTTTTAATTCTAAATATAAGGAAATTAATGACTACTTTTGAGTTTTAAGACAAATTTGACAATTTATTGTCTAGATATGCAATAAATTCTTCATTGTTATTCCCAAGCCTGAATTTTTGGTCCAAATTTTTCAGGGAGTTAACTATTTCACTTTTGAACTCATTGTCTTTAAAATCTCTAAAATCTGACAGACTTTTTGATAGATGCTGTTGCCAATCATTCATTTTTTCCAAAAAGTTTGAAGTTTCTTCCAAAAAATTTTTGCTTTCGACTAAATTTTTTTGAAATTCTTCAGAGTCTCTATAAAATTGATAATAAATATTTAAAAAATTTTCAAATATGTTATCTATCTTTCTGATTTGATCACTCTTCATTTGATTTGATTTTTTCGTTTCCGATTCAATTTCTTTAAGCCAATTTTCTAATTCAATTTGATTTTTTTTATTTAATTCCAATTTTTTTTTAAAATCTTCCAATTCTGACTTTTCAATCACAAGTCTATTCTCATCTTAAAATTTAAGATTATTCTTTGATAAAATTTAAAAAATAAAATTAATTACCTATTTTTTTTGGATTTATAACTCCAGTCATTATGAACAAAATTGTCGATACAAGAATGGTTAATAAAAGATTTATTATTATTGTTTCGTCTTTTATAAGTAATATGACGGAAAAGATTCCAAAAACAATCAATTTTTTAGATTTTAAAATCGAAAAATAATTCATGTTTTTTTATTAAAAAAAAAAATGGTTTTAAAATATCGAGTAAATTTGAAGTAAAAAATTTTAGCAAAAATTATGAATTAAAAATTTTTCTATAGCAACGCAAAATTTTAATCAATGTAGAAGATAATTCTACATAGGTTTATTTTGAACCTTAAAATCTTTATTTTAAACTTCCATTAAGAAAAAAAATTAACTATTTTAAAAAATTATGAAGCCCAAATCCAAAAAAAAATAGTAAAGCTTTTCAAATTATAATTAGTTGCAAATTTTGGAAATTTTAAAAATTAAAATTATCCTCAAAATTGGTGATGATAAGATGGCCTTACCGGATGAGACTTTTTTTAATATTTTAAATTTAAGCTAATTAATATGAAAAAATTCAGAATTTGAGTCATGTTAAATTTGTGATCCTGTGTTCAATTGATCTGTCTGATCAGTCAAATCATACCTGGCGCTTTTTTGCTTGGCGGTTAAATCATTAGTATACAAAAAATGATAAATTAAATTTAATAAATTTTCCATAAATTTAGTAATTTTTACTTTTTTTTACTATTTTTTCTCAAATTTTACCATTTTTTACCTATTTTTACGTATATTAAAATTGAATTTTACGTAAATTTACGTAAAAAAATAAAATTTTAAAATATAATCTATTCAAGAAGAAAAAATGAAAAATATTGAAAATTTTATTAAAAAATTGCATTTATTCAGATTTTATTGGGCTTTTTTCGTTTTACAAATATTTACAATATTTAACGTAATTTTACGTAAACTTACTATTTTTTACAAAAGTCATTTTACGTAAATTTACCGAAATTTACGTATTTTTTGGTAAATTTACGTAATTTTACGTAAAATTTGGTAAAATCCATGTAGCGAATCACCAATGTATAATTAAGATCCTTCACCCGTTAAATACAAATGTTCTGAAATGCAATGGGTTTTCTAGTTTTATTAAATTTGTTGGAGATAAATAAAAAAATGAATCTGTTTTAATTATATTTACACTTTTTAATTTTGTTATTGTTAATTAAAAATAACCCTATTTTCAGTATTTTTGTTTTCTAACTGATAATTTTTGTTTCTTATATATATTATACGCGATTATTTATTTATTGGTATGAATCACTTTGAGATTGTTTTTCTACAAATTTGGGGCAATGTGAAATTTTAGTACAAAAATTACACTACAAAACGTAAAAACTTCTTAATTTTTTTTCTAATTGTGCAAAAATGATTCTGTAGAGTAGAATATTGTACAAATTTGTACAGAAGAATTCTTTGATCTGCAAAAACTCTGTAATTTTCTGTAAAATGCACACCATCAAAAATTACTTGATTAAACTATGCAAAAAATTACAAATCTGAATAAAAAACATACAAATCAGTCTAATTAATTTTTAATAGAAAACTGGCTAAAAAATACAAAAAAATTAAAAATAAAATCAATTTTTTTATATATTTTATAATTAAAATAAATTCGAAATGAAACACTAAATAAAACTTTTTTTAAATTTAAATTTTTTTTTATTCTTTAGCCAGTTTTCTATTAAAAAGTAATTTGATTAATTTGTATGTAATAAATAATAAAAGTATTGGACGACAACTAGATTTTTTGGTTTTCTTAATTGTTAAAGTCAATTAAATATTTGTAAAAAATTTGGTTAAATTCAGTCAATAGAAACTCATTTATGTTACTTTTCAAAATTTTGAACATTTTTTTTGAACACCTGTAAAATGAAATTTAAAATAAAAAATTTTTTGCATTGATGTATTTTTTGTCTTAATTGGTATAAATGTATGCCATAATTATTAAACTAGAAAATAAATTCACAAATGGCATCTTTTAATTTTAGGAACCGAGAATCAGATGATGACGATGAAGATGAGGACATCGATCAGGCTAAAAAAAAATCTGCTGAATTCCGCAAACAATGTAAACTAAAAAAATAAAATAAAATTAAAAAAAAATCATTTTTAATTAAATTTAAAAAGATTTGGAAGAATTAAAATCAAGTCGTGCTACGACCACTGTCTATAAATCCGACCAACTGGAGGACATTGATTCCGAAGACGAAGAAGACCAAGCTTATGCCTTGGATCTTCCAGATGATGAAGAGCAGGAAATAGGGCCTTCGATTGACTTTCAGCAATCAGCTGCGGACTCTTTGAATTCACTGCTTCCATTGGCCAACGAGGCGGTTTTTTCTCATGGATCAAAACCGGTCTCGGCATTGTCTGTAGATGCCAATGGAAACCGCATGGCCACTGGAGGCTACGACTACGAGATCAAGCTATACGACTTTTCAGGAATGGATGCTTCATTGCGAAGCTACAGGACTTTTCAGCCATGCGAGTCCCACCACATCAAAAGTCTCAGCTTCAACTTGGCTGGCGATGCCATTCTCATAATTCCGGGAAGTGCACAGGCCAAAATTGTGGACAGAGAGGGAAAAAACGTGCTAGAATGTGTGAGAGGAGACCAGTACATTGTAGACATGGCAAAGACCAAAGGACACTGCGGAATGCTCAACGATGGCTGCTGGCATCCTAAACTCAACTATGAATTCATGACGTGCTCCATAGATGGCTCGGTGCGCATTTGGGATATCAATGACCGAAGAAAAAACAAAAGAATTGTAAAGACCAAGAATGCGCAGGGAAAAAAAACTGAGCCCAATTGTTGTGCTTACAGCAGGGATGGAAATTATGTGGTTTGTGGATGCGAGGACGGGTCCATTCAGTTGTTTGACCATCGCAAACAGTTTATCAATCCGTGTGTTCTGGGCAGGGTTTGTCACATGAGTGGGGGAATCAGTGGTGTTGAGTTTTCTTTTGATGGCAAAACTTTGGCCTCTCGAGGCATGGATGACACCCTAAAGACTTGGGACTTGAGAAATTTTAAGCAATGCTTGGCATCGACTGGAGAGCTGTACAACCGGTTTCCCATGACCAATTGTCAATTTTCGCCCAGCGATAAGCTGATCATAACTGGCACCTCTACCAGACCGGGAGTTGAGAGCGGAAAATTGGTCGTGTTTGAAAGGGAGGGCTTGATAAAAAAAGATGAATTGATGATTACTGATTCGAGTGTTGTCAGGACCCTGTGGCATCCGAAAATAAATCAGATTTTTTTGAGCACTGGCAATGGAATGGTCAAGGCGTACTATGACATGGAAAAGAGTCTCAAGGGATTGACACTGTGTGCCATGAAGCCAGTTAAGAGAAAAACAGCGGGAAGTTTTGCGGTCGAGCCTCAAGTGTTCAATCCACATGCATTGCCAATGTACAAGCAGGAAAGAGCTCGTAAATTGAGCTCAATCAGGGCCAAGGAGAGAAAGGACCCGGTGAAGTCTCATAGGCCAGAGCTACCGTTGACAGGTAGTACGGGTGCTGGCGGAAGACTGGCCAGCCATGGCTCAACGCTGTCTTCGTATATTGTGAGGAATATTGCCTTGCAGAAGGTGTCCGAGGTCAAGGAGGACCCGAGGGAAGCGTTGTTGAAGCATGCCGAAGCGGCAGAAAAGGATCCGTACTGGATCGCTCCGGCCTATAAAAAAACCCAGCCAGAGCCCATTTTTCAGTCGGCCACAGATGATAAAAATAAAAATGAGGAGGACGAAGATTTTATCACCATACCATGGAAAAAACAAAAGCAAAATGAATAAAAGTGTAAAAATTTTTCATTTAAAAAATTTATTTTTTTTTGATTTATTGTTAATAAATATTTTATTGATTAAAATTTTTTTGAAATTAAAACCAAAGGTAATTAGATTTCATTTTAATTACCTTTAAAATTATTTTGTTTTTATTTTCTTTTTTTTAGTGTAAAAAAATCAAATAGGATAAAATTCAAAATCATTTAATTGTTCATTTAATAGATTTCCGGGTATTTTTTTTATTTGAATAACTTTAATGCACTTTTTTTGTTTTAATTTTATATTTTATTTTTTTAAGATGGAACAAAGCAATTACATCAATTTAGATGATGCATATTTTGAATCTAGCAATTTAAAGTATGACGTCTTTTTTAACAAAGATTTGATAGAAGATATATTATTAAAAAACACTTGTCATTTAAAGCTAACGGTTCATAAAAATTGTTCAAGAGCTTTAAAGTATCAGAATTGTACCAATTTATTTTCGATTTTTTAATTTTTTTAACCAATTTTATTTAAAAAAATAATATTCTCGAAATTAAGAAATTTTTTTTTTAATTTTATTTTTTATGAATCTTTATCATTCGTTTAGTTTTACGCATAAACGAAGGTCTTAATGTCAAAATTTCAATCAATGGTCGCTTTTATTAAAAATTGAAAGCTAGAAAAATTAAAATCACTGCTTCCTGCCAGAGATGATAAAAATGAAAATTAGGATGACCAAGACCAAAATTTAATAAACATTTTATTGATTAAAATTATTTTGAAATTAAAAAAACCGTAAATCTTTTCGAAATCATGGTTGGGATAACTTTTCTGAAAAGATTTTGGATTAAAAAAAGCGCGATTAAAGATCATTTTAATAGCGTTGCTGGTATTAAATAAAATTAAAAATGAAAAAGAGCTTGGCTTCAAATGTTTTATTTAGAATTCAAATAATCAAAATTAAAATAACAACAACAATATATACTGGCTTGGTGGGATTCAGGGGCTGGGGTATTAGATTGTTATAAAAATTAAATTTTTTTAATATGATTAAAAATAGAAAATAAAAGTGACTTATTTAATTGTTTTTAAAAATTAAGCGAAGATTTATTTATTAATTTTTTTTCCTTTTGTTAGTCGATTAATCTTGGTCTACTGATTACATAAAAAAAACAAAAAAAAATTATAATACTTTTAGATTAATTTTATTTTACCAAAATTAGTAAAGTCAAAATAAATTTTTTTTTTGATAATTATTTACCTGATTTCTTAATTATTTTAAAAAAACAACTTATTACTGAACTGATAAAATTTATTTATTAATTGATGATATTTTTTAACTTGACTTTGTTCGGGCAACATGAAGTTTAGTACGATTGTACTATTGTACTATTGGGTTAAAAATTAATTTCCAGGCTGAGTTTTTTACAGCGGATGTACAAATTTATGTACAGAGTGTACATGAAGTTTTTTTTTTGGTAGAATGAAATATTTTTTATTCTGATGGACCCTCATGTTTCAAATAAAGAGGCTAAAAGTTTTTTTCTTTTTTTTAATAAACTACTAGTACGATTGGTTATTTTGCTAAAATAGAAGTTTGTACACAATGTACAATATTTTTTGTACCAAATTTTTGATAACCCTTGAATCGTACAAATTTTTACTATTCAAAGTAATTATAATAAAAAAATAAAAATTTTTTTTTTTCTCAGAATTAATTAATTTATTTAAAAACATAATTGTACTGATGGAAAAAAAAATTTAACTTGAATATGCAATTTTGTGTTGAATCGTTAGCTTTTTTCATCATGAATAGTACTGGAATCGTACTATACTTCATGTTGCCCTTTGTTCGATACATTAAATGACAGCTAATACTTTTAATTGACGTATAATACATTTTTCCTCAAAATAATTTTTAATTTTATTAAAAATATATTAAAAAGAGACTCATAATAGACAAGTCCAGACTTTTCAAGCACTAAAGATGAGTCGCAAAACATTATTTAATTGAAAACATAATTAAATAATTTTGTTTGAATTTTTTTATTCCGTCAAATAAAAAAATTCTTTTATTCAATGAGTAAATTTTACCCTTAGAAGATTTTTAAAAATTATTTCTCAAAATCTTCTTAATTAATAATGATTTTATTTAAGATTTATTTATTTTTAATTGGCGTTTAATAAAAATTAATAACGCTTTAATATTAACTCTTTTTAAAATCAAAAAAAGTGATTGATTGTGAAAGCTTAAATTAAAGATTAAGCGAAGAAATTAAATAAAATAAATTTTTGAAAAATTTTTAATGTATTGGAAAATTAAAATGACTAAATTTAATTAAGAAAAGATTTTTTCCATTTAAAAATTGAGTAAAATACAAGCCGTGATACTTCAATATATAAGCAGTTCCAGAAGGCACACAATTATGAACAAAACAAATGTAAATTAATTCATTTAATAAGACAATTTTGACTAAAACATTTTATTTTAAAATTAGCATATTTAATTTTATTAAAATAAACCCTAAGCTCTTCTAGTTTTTAAATATTTTATTAAATTAATTTTACAAAAAGACAATAAACCAAGCTAAATAAAAATGGCTTCGGCTTCTGAATCTGATGAATCGTTAACAGACTTTTCAAGCAGTGAAGACGAGTCGCCAAGTGAAAAAAAAACTCATTTCGCGGAAGAAAAAGTCCAGTTGCCATTTTGTCTGAATTTTTTCATTAATTCAATAATCACCTTTTCACTCTCATTGTCAATATATCTACTCATTGGCAATGTGTACTTGACCTTACAAAAATCTTCATCCGTGCTAGATTCATTCCACCACCAATTGCTGTTTCCAGGCGAGCATTTTTCTGCCAAAAAATTGGTCCCTTCAAATTCACTTGATCAAACACCGTTCTACGACTGTTCCAAAAATATTCTCACCAAGGAAGAATGCAATCTGGTCAATTCGTATCACAGCGAATACTTGACTTCACTGAAAAACTACTTGTCAAATATTGACCAAGATGATGATGAAGTTACTTTTACCAAACACAAAAATTTGTTTCAGTTGTCCAACTCGTTAAAAGTTAATACCTCTTTTTTTATTTACTGATACACAAATTTAGCCTTGAATAAAATGTTCATTTTTTAACCTTTTATAAAAGCTTAAAATTTTCAATTGAAAGTATTTTTTTTAATTAATAAACAAAAAATTTTATCAAGCTTTGAATAAATTATGAAAAATTTTATTAAAATAAATTTTTTTTTATTTAATTTTATTAAATTTAATCATCTTGTTTTTCTGAAAATTTTTTAAAATCAAAAGGTCTATCGTAGCCGTAAATTTTTTGAATTAATTCATCATCTTGTAGCTGATGGATGTCGATGAATAAATTTCGATTGCTTTTCCTAAGTTTGACAGTAGAAAATGGCCCGGGTATATCGGGAACAAAGACGTCATCAAGAGAAAACTCGAGTTTGTACTCGTTCATTAAAAAGCTGAGCAAAATAGCTTTGAATTTTTTTTCCTCGTAGTTATAGTAAAGTCTGCTGACGTATCTACGGCCGAGGAATTGGGAAAACATTGGTGTGACAAATATGAAAAAACCGGTTGTGCCAAAGACAAAAAATTGAGCGAATATAGATGATGTACTAAGGGAGTCTGTCAGAAAAGGCATCAGCATTATTCCAAGTAAACTTGATGAAAGTGACAAAAATTTTGCTGTTTTCAATTGTTTTGTCAATTGACCAACATATACAAGTTTGCCATTGTATTTTTTTTCCTCTTCGAGATATTTTTTGATCTTGGGAGACATCATTTCCATCCGCATTCGCCGTTCTTCATCCTCACCGTCATTTGTATTTTGTACAGGCCGCTTGAGACTAATTGTGCGCACTTGACAATAATTTTTAAGCAATAAATTTGGACGAACTACACACTTGAGTATAAGACTCATCTAAATAATTAAAAATTTTGGCTTATAACAAAAATTTATTTTTTAAAATTAAATTTTTTCTCCATTATTAGATTTTGCCATTGGTTCTATTAAATTTTCGCTATTTCTTAAATTATATTTTAAATTTCTTGAGTCATTTTTGAGTAATTTGCTTTTTAAATTTTCCGGTGAGTTATGGTAGTATAGTATCTTTAAAGAAAACAATAATATTCTGTCTAGTATTCTATGCTGGAATGCAAGCCATATTTTTCTAGAAAGTTATTTATGTCATTAAAGTTTTTAACATCAAATTTAAACTTAAAAAATTTTGAACATCGAAAAATAATAACTCTTAGCTAGTTTAATTATTGCCTCTTTTGAAAAATAACACATCAGAGTTGAGCAGTAGTCAAAGTAGGGTAAAATAAAAGTTTTAAAAAACTGTATCTTAACAGAAGTTGACAGGTAGAAGAGTCTTTTAATACTAAACAATTTTTTATTCACAACTAAAGAGATGGTACAAGCTTGTTTAGAAAAATTTAAATCTTGATCAATCTTTAAGCCCAAAAGACTTATTTCCCTAACAACTTTTATCAGATTACCACATAAATTTACCATTTCAGGATTATTACTAGTTTTATTAGAAAAAATCATACAGAATGCTTTCGACCGATTTGTATCAATCTTATTGTAAAAACACCATTCATTTAAGTTATTAATAGACAAATGAAAATTTACTCAATACACTCTCTAAATCTTTATCATCTCTGGCAGGAAGCAGTGATTTTAATTTTTCTAGCTTTCAATTTTTAATAAAAGCGACCATTGATTGAAATTTTGACATTAAGACCTTCGTTTATGCGTAAAACTAAACGAATGATAAAGATTCATAAAAAATAAAATTAAAAAAAAATTTTCTTAATTTCGTGAATATTATTTCTTTAAATAAAATTGGTTAAAAAATTTAAAAAATCGAAAATAAATTTTTTTCTTTTATCTCGATATGGCAAGATTTTTTTTCTAATTAAAATTTTTCCATACTTTAAGTAAAAATCATTTTGATTTTTCATTACCAAGGCGTGCTATCTGTGATCTATTTGTCATTGTCAAATCCATAATGAAACAATTTTAAAAGAAGAAGATTAGAATAAATCGCATCAAAAGCTTTTTTAAAGTCCATAAATAAAGATAAAGTTGTTAATTTTTTTTTCCTGGCTAGATTCAGATCACTTAGATATTCATGAACAGCTGATTGACAGGAGCGTCCAGATCTAAAACCATGCTGACCATTAAAAAATATCTTAGACTTTGACTTAAGCCAAATAAAGAAGACAATCAATTAGAGTACATTTATTTTTTAATAATAAACAATAAAACTAAAACTTTTTAAAGCTTTTTTTTGTTCTTTCCACAAAAATTATTTAAACTTTAAAACTTCATCTCATTAATTTATATACTTTTATTCAACAATAAACATAAGAAGAAGAAAAAAAATAATTCAATTTTACAAAGCTTTGTGAGTTTGTAGAGTTGTTTTTTTTTGTTTTGTAAACTTCTAAATTTCAAAAAAAAAATAAAATAAAATTACACAAAACCATTGAGTCTATTTTAACAAGTCTTGGTACTCTTTTTCGACAATGAACTGTCCGTCATCGTCGTACACATCATCTATTTCGCCCTCTTCACTCTCGGCCCTTTTGCCATTCTCCTTTCTCTTCTTTTTCGACGGCTTCAAGTCCTCGCTGGACTTGTTCCTTCGTTTGGCACTGGACTTTTTCTTTTTCCTCCGCTTAAGCTCCTCGTCACTCTCTTCGCCTTCTTCCCTCTCGCCAAACAAAGCCTTCACACTCTCGTGTATATTCACACAATCATCGTAAGTCAACGAGCCATCATCGTTCACTATCTGGTCCAAAAGACCACCCAGCGTCATCTTGAGGTCATCATCGTCCAGCTGATCCATGTGCGCCTCCAGCACGCTCCTCAGCATTTCTTTGACAGAGTCCAGGCTTTCCGACTCGCTCTCACTCTCGTACTTCTTTCTCTTGTGTTTTTTGGACGACTTTTTGGACCTGTGCCTTCTGGACTCTTTGTCTTTGCGCTTGGACCTCGGCTCGTCCATAATCGAGTCCAGGTCTTCATCCAGATCGTAGTTGTACGCATTGTCGTCCAAGTCGTAGGCAGCATCGTCTCCCAGATCTTCCTCTTCATCCAAATAGCTCGGATAGTCGTCCTGGCACCGCTGGTTGAACTGGTACTGTGGCGGCAAATGAGTGGGCACTGGTCCGAGCAGCGATTGTCCTTGGCTGTGAAATGGCTGCGGCATGGCAGTTGGAATAGTCTGCTGTGGCACGATGTTGTATGCGATGCTGTTGGATGGCATCATGGGAGCGGGGTAGACCCCGGGTGGCCGAGTGATCACGCCACTGGGAGGCATGGTCGTGACACTTGAGCCGTACGGGTAAGAATTGGGCATAAAGGAAGGTCTTGGACCGGGCTGTTGGTTTGGTGTTGGCAAAAGACCGGTTTGAGCGGGCTGCGCCACTTGAGGTCTGATCTGGGCCAGACTGGTCAGGTCAGAGGAAGTTTTGGGCATGGATGGAAGTGTTTTTTCCTCAGCTTGGACAGGATAGGTGAATGGTGCCGAGGTGGTGTCGGTCTTGATCTTTCTGGCCAGTTTGTTGCTGATTGCCATTTGTTGCTTTTGTAAATCAGTCAATTGAGATGCCGAGCTATGAAGGGTGGTGACCTCGGAGGGACTGGAGCCGCCGAATTGATCATTAGTCTTTATTTTAATGCTTATTGATTTTTTGACAAAGTTTTTGAAGCCAGCTGCGGCCATTGCGCTGTTCGACTTGGACACTTGGGGCATTTTCTCTTCCTTGCCGGGCTGGCTGGCTTGACTGTCCTCGTTGGACTCATACGGGCCCGTTTCTTCGTTCTGTTTGATGAATGTGTCGGCTCCGATGGGCCGAAATTTGGACTCTTGGCTCGTGGATTTTGTTTTCTTGAGGCCAAAGCTGCGCTCGGAGTCCGAGTGCAGCGAGCTGTTGTCCTCGTCCTCGCTAGACTCCTCGGTGCCTGATGAGGACAGCATTGGTTGATCTAATGGGCAAAGAGTAAGAAACAGGAGTGGTTATTTTGAGGTATGGTGTTACCTGTGATCAGACAGCGTATTCTTTTTTTGGACATGCATTCGAGCGCCTCTAGACATCGTTCTTTTATTTGGCTTAATTGTTTGGTCTAGTTGTAAAACAAGATTAGATGGTAAAAAGTGTGGCAATTTGGACAAGTGAGGAGATTAGCTCGGAAATAGACAGATGTGGAAAGAAGTGAGGTTGTTTTGAAAGATTGGGAAAAGAATGACGAAAAATGTATTTATTTTTAAACCAACAATTTGTTATTAATTTTTATTTGATTTTTTGTTCAAATTTTTTATTAATAAAATCTAAAAAAATTGAAAATATTTCGTTTTATAAAGTCAAATTCAAATTAATCTCCAGATTTGAAAAATAAGGCTCGGTTTCAATCAAATTAAAAATATTTTTTTTTTTTTTAATGTTTTCTGCTGTTTTATGAAAAAGAGTTCTTTTATAAACAATAAATATTTTTTTCATACGAACAATTAGCTATTGATTTTTTATCTGAGATTTTTTCATATTTTTTATTAATAAAATCTAAAAAAAATAGAATATATATTTTTTATAAATTAGAATTCAAATTTATCTCCAACTTTGAAAAAAAAATTCGGTTTCAATCAATTTATTTTTTTAAACTTGTAAAAAAATAAAAAAAAAATTTATTTATAATTTACCCTTCCAAGTTTTCCAAAATTATATTTAAAATTTGCAATATGTAAGGTTAAAGACTGAGACCTGAAAAAAACTCTTTACCAGAGAAAATATTTTTTAAAATAATCATACATTTAAATTTGACAAAAAATTCCATTTAAAAAAATTAATTTCTATTCAAAAAAATCCGCTTTTTTAAAAAGTAAGATAAAAATTATTTTTTTTAATGAACCAGAAATCGGATACATCACACCAATTATTCAATCTGAAACCATGTCAAAAAATTCAAAAATTAAATTTTTTTTCTTTTTCCAAAAATTTTATCTAAACTAATCTGTAAAAATTTTGAAAATACTGAAAAATAATTCTCTTCAGATTTTTTTTTAAATTTTATAATTTATATCGCATCTTTTGATTGACAAAATTTTCATTAAATTAAGCCTTGAGTTACTAATTCTTTAACTTCATCTATTCTTTTATTTTTCTCTACTCAAATATTATTTTGATCAATCAATTAGAAATTTGAAAAAGTTTTTGTTAAATTTTTCCAAAATATTCCAAAAATTAAATTTATCTTGATCAATTAGAAAAATACTGAAAATGATTTTTTTAAAAACTTCGATTTCAAATAAAAAGGCTCAATTTTTTGAAAAAAAATCTTTTAAGTTTTAAAATCTAGACCACATTTTTTTGACAAAATTTTCATTAAGATTGGCCTTGAATAATACGTTTTTAATTTTATCTTTTCTGCTATTTTTCTTATAATCAAATGATATTATGATCAGCGATCAATTACAAAAATTTTTATGGTAATTCCGATTTCAAATAACAAGGCTTTATTTTTTTGAAAAAATTTTTTTTTATTAATTTCCCTTAAAAATTTAATTTCAAATAAAAAGGCCCATTTTTTTGAAAAAAATTTTTTTTTTTAATTTCTCTTAAAAATTCAATTTCAAATAAAAAGGCTCAATTTTTTTGAAAAAAAATTTTTTTTTTTAATTTTCAAAATTTTTCTTAAAAATTCAAATAACAAGACCCAATTAAAAAAAAAAAATTCTAAACTTTTCCTAGCTGCAAAATTTCTATTGACCAAACCGAGCTTAAAATTTTGAAAAAAAAATTACCTTCAAAATATCGGGCAGCATAGCCTTGAGCTTGCTGCCTTTGATACACCGGAACATTTCGTTAAGCATGCGCTCCCTGTCTTTGATATAAGAGCCGATAGGTTTCAAGTGTTCCTTGAGATCGAGCATACTGCTGTCCGAGTCGGTGTGTCCATTGCGAGCATCATTGTTGAACTTTGCCGCTTTCTTTCGTCTAGCTCGCCTCTCGCTCTGATTGCTCAGCGAGCTAGACGAAGACTGCGAAGCAGACGACTCCGAACCGGACGAACTAGACCCGGACTCGTTAACAACAGGCTGTATTTGTCCGTCCTCGAGCACATCATCCACTCTTTTCCTAATCTTTTTGTCAGAGTCGTCGTCAGACGACGAGCCCGACGACGACGCCGACTTCTTCTTCTTCTTCTTGCTCTTTTTCTTTTTGCTCTTGTCGCCGGTCTCTTCGCCTTTGTCCTCGTTGAGCCCAATGGACTTCTGAAAGACCAGCGGCAGATTGTTGGTCGGATGCTGCCTTATGAAGCGGCTGTAGTACGTGTTTGTCTTGATTCTCTTCTGGAACACTTTCTGCTTGTTGTTCGGCTCGAATATGTTGCGGCCGAGCAGACGATAGTTGGGAAACTTCTTGTTGGCCAACAGCATCGACATCTGTTCCGGATTCAATTGACTCTGTTGTCTGAGCTTGAGCAGCTGCTGGTACTTTTGCTTTTTTTGCTGATAGTCCTGAATGAGCTGTTGGTGTTTTTCGAGAGTGCGCTTTTGCTCGTCGCTTAGAACGTACTCGCGGCCCTCTGCGGACGCATTGGCAATGGCCGAGGTGATTTCGCACACGAGCTCGGTGAGCTCGGGGTCGGTGTTGGACGGCGACTTGGGCTCTTCGATCACTTCGCCGTCCGGCTCCTTGGTCTCCTCCTTTTTGGGCTTGTAGGAGCCGGCGTAGCGGACGCCGGCGGCGTAGTAGGGCTCGGCGTCCTCGGCCGGGTAGTAGCGCGGCCGGGCTAGCTTGCCGAATTTGGCCATGTAGCCTTGGGGCGGGTAGTAGGGCAAGTTGGGCGGCGCCGCAGCTGGGTAGCGCATGCCCGGGTACATGTGGCGGTAGCGAGAGGGGGCGGCGCCGGCCGCGTAGTAGCTGGACGGGTATGGGGCCGGCTTGGAGCGGTAGGGGTCGGGCGAGCGCGACGGAGAGCGGGAGCGCGAGCCGTAGCCGTGGTAGTAGTCGTAGTAGTGGTGGTAGGGGTAGTTGTAGTAGCGGGTGGGAGAGGGGGAGCGGGCGGCGGGCCGCGGCTGGGAACGGGATCGGGACTTTTTTTTGCGCGACTCCTTGGCTTTGGCTTTTTCTCGCGGTGGCGACACTTTTTTTGTCTTGTGAGCATCAGTTTTCTTGGACGCCTTGGACGTCTCGGTGGTCTTGCGGCCCCGCGACCGGCTGCGGCTTTTGGAGCGCGCCTTGGCCGGCTTGGAGCGAAGCGGTGGTGGGGATATGGACGATCGGCGGTCGTTGGTGACCGTTATTTTGAGCCGTTTGGAAGAGGCGGACACAGGCGCCGCCTCTTTTTTGACCACACGCGAGCACACTGCCGATTTGGGCTTTGACTTGTGGTCATGGTCATAATCGTGGTCATACTCATGCTTTGACGAACTCCTATGATGAACACGACGTATATCTGTCATTTAGGGTTTTAAGTTAGATTATGTCAAGTAATAGAAGAGAGAAAAGTTAAAGAAAAATTTTTTTTTCTTTAAATTAGATAATGTAAATGGTTTTTTTTTATTTTTTTCTGGTATGTATATAGATGTGTGTGTGTGTGTTTGTGTGAGCGCGCTCTGGTGTTTTTTAAACTTAAGGTTTTCTTTGTTTTCACGCAGTTAATTATGACTCTCGCTATTCTTAATATTGAACAAAATTCTCAAAGCTGTGTTTATTATCAACCATTTTTATTTCTATTTAGTTTATATACAATTTTGGAGCTTTACATCAGTCTATATACACATAAGCCAATTGCTTTCTGGTTCGAAATAAATAATAATATTTTAAGGCGATGATTCAAAATTTGTCTTCTAGATTTGTTTGCCCACTTTTTTATGGTGCAGGCTTAACTTTTTGTGCTTAACACTAGAAACACCAAAACGAGTCAAAATGACTCTTTTTTGATTTTTGGTCTTTAAAAATCAAGTCTATTTTTTTAATTGAGCATGAATTTTTTTTTTCAGCATAAAAATAAGAAAAATTTTTAAAATTAATTAAATTTATTTAAAAAAAATTATGTCTTTATCCAAAAAAAATTTTTAACTACTAGAAGCACCAAAACGAGTCAAAATGACTCGTTATAAAAAATAAAGGATAAATTATATATTTCATGTTAAAATTTATTGAAATTATTGAATTTATTGAATAAAAATGATAAATTATTAAATTTTAGTCTCTTCTTTGACTTAAAAAAAAAAAACCAAAGTTCAATCGCATTTTTTACAAATACTCTCTACTTTTATTGTACAAAATCCACACAATGTTTTTTTATATTTTGAACAAAAATTTGTCGCTTTTTAATTACCACATAAACGAATTTGACATGGCACACGTTTAGGAGGAAAATTCTCCTGATTTTCTTGACTCAAAACCCTTTTAGGGTCTTAGAAGCTCTTAGAAGTGCCAGATAACGTTGGAGCTGAAGTTTTTTTGTAATTACTTTTTATTTGACTCGTTTTGGTGCTTCTAGTGTTAATTTAAGGGAACTTTGGGTCACCACACACTCATTTGCTGATGAGCACACAACTTGAATAACTCAACTTGGAAAGCAGGTGGAATTTGTTTTAAAGCTTATTGTGGTCAATGACTACAAAGTCTTTATTCTCTGAGGAATTGCCAACTCTTTCAAGTGTCAAACAAGGCGGGATACTGTCCCCATTCTTGTTCAACATCTTTATAAATGATTTGATTAAGCAGACTTGTTTATAAGTCCCAAGTCTTAAGTAAAGTCAAGTCAATGACTAATATTTTTGTGACTTAGACTTAAAACTGTGACTTATAAACAAGTCTGATTTGAACAAGAGATATGTGGGCTTTGGGGACCTGATCAAAAAGTACAGTAGTACTGCTAAGTGCGAACCTTGCCTCAAAATTTTAATTATTGGTAATGTGAAATTTTAGTACAAAAATTACAGTACAAAACGTAAAAAGTTTATAATTCTTTTTCTAACGGTTGTAGAAAAAATAATGTCACAAAAGTTAAGTTTAATTTTCTATAAGAGTGGACAAGACCTTTCCCAATTTTTTTCAAAATTTAAAATCAAACTGATCCTAGCTTTAAAATAAAAAAAAATTAATTCAAAAAGTTGAATTTTCGATAAGTTGTTAGTAAATGATGTACGAAACCTTCAAAAAAGATTTGTACAACTTTGTAAAAAGTAACCAAAATTTTCCAAAAGCTGAAGTTGTTAGGCGATTCACTGGTCTTGGATACAGAAAACGTTCTGTTTATCGTTGGCTATATATTATAGAAAAAGATAAACCTTTCAAGAGAAAAAAAGGAAATGATAGACCTGCTAAAATAGTGACGAAATTAATGGTGGCTAAACTAAGAGCCTATTTCAATCATAAACCTGACATATTTATTGAAGGCCTCTTAGTGCATAATATTGGAGGAAGTATCATATTTCAGCTTCAAAATAGACATTTTTTTGATGTTAGTTTCTGAGAATGAATTTAAACAAGGAAAAAAATAATCCAAGATTGATCCTTTCAAAGACTTGTAAAGATTACCCAATTTTTTTGGTTTTAGACCCCATTTCCTATTTGAGAGATATTTTATTATATTGAGCCTTGAATTACAGAGCTCTTTTAATTCAACCCCCATTGGACTAAATGTAAGTTTTGAGTCTTGTGTGATGCCTAAGAATTTGACTTTTACCTCATCATTTAAATTGTTACCAAGATTTTATATCCCTTTGAAAATTAAAAAAGAAGCCAAATCATCTGCAAAAAGTAGAGAGTATTAACAGTAACGTTAGCAAGACGCCGGATAGTGTAAAGAACAAGTACGTTAAAAAATTTGGTGTAAAATTAATTGTCTGGTTGGCTTTTTCACAACGCGGAATAGGCGAACCATATTTTGTACCTACTAGTTTAGCGGTCAATTAACATGTTTAATTTGGAGAGTGTATTAAAAAACGACTTGAACTTGATTAGAGAATATTATCTGAATGATAATTATGTATTTTGGCCCAACTTAGCATCATCTCATTATGCCAATATGGTACAGAATTATATGTTAGATAAAAATATAAGGTATGTTGATAAAGAAGTGAATCCAGCAAACGTACCTAAAGCACGACCAATTGAAGATTTTTGGGGAAATTTGAAAGCCAAAGTTTATGAGGGTGATCGGAAGGCCAAAAATCTTAGGCAACTCGAAAACAAAATTCGCGCTTACCTGAGCAATATCGACCCAAAGGTTGTACAAGACCATGCCAAGACTGTTCGCTCTAGGCTCGATATAATACATCGTCATGAAGTTCAATACCTTAAGTGATATTATTTTTTCAAAATAGGAGGGTTGGGTTTTTTATTCTATACCCGTTCCAGTGCAGTCGGGCTATAACGAACCACTCGTTAACGACTAACAGGTTATAACGATTGAAATACTATCCCGCAAATATGGCTTAGCAGCTTCGACTATCGTTAAGAATCAAGAAGCGATCAAAAAAGCATCCGAATCCATGCGTGACATTGAGAGAGCCTGAGTACCAAGAGGTTGAAAAATACCAGGATATGTGGTTCAGAGACACAAAAGCGCACAATTCAATTACACTCGATGGTCCTCTAATAAATAAAAAACAAAAAATCAACCAAACGCCCCGTTTTACTTTTTTTCCTTTCTCACCCATCAATTAACATGGAAAATAGGATATATCGATTTACTATATAACGAATGTCATTTTTCGGTCCCGCTCATTCGTAATAGCCCGATTGCACTGTAATTTAATTAATCCCCGGCCATAAATCCCGAGTAGCTATTAATGAATACATGTTTTCAGGATAATAATTAGACCTTGACCTTCCGACCACTAATTTTATGAAAGAGTATCACCTAAGCATTATTATCCAAAAATAAATAGTCACCTTGCTCTTTAAGTAAAAGCTCATAGCTGAAAAACTATTAAATGGAACATTAATTTAAAAAGAATTACATTCATCATTATTCTTATCTAATAAGCTATTAAGTAAATTTTTAGGAATCAGAAACGATTCTAGCTGACGTGTTCTTTTCATTCTATCCCTTTCAAATAAAATCTCTTGATTTTATACCCGACCTAGCTTACTCCCCCATGATCAATTGTCTCTCTTTAATAGATTTCAGGTAAGTTGAACTGCAACTAAGTTCGACCAAAGCTTGGCAAATGTATCTGTTATGCTAAAATGAAAATGTTCGAGTTCAATTGCTTAAATTTAAAGTTTTTCTACTCAAATTTACACCAAGAGCTTTCATGTATTTTGGGTCGTCTATTTCATATCTATACTCCTCACTTATTGGGTCTTTGAATGTCTCCGATAAATGTAATGCATTAGGATCCACTGGATGATTGTGATACAACAAAGAAGCATAGAGAAATCTAATAAATGAATTAAATCTACAAATTGAACTTTAATTGAATTAATAAATTAACAAGAAATAATTTTTTTCTGTATGGTAACTCGACTTGGCATATTTCTTCCATCATTGTGTTCGACTGTTGGTTGTTATCAACTAAATAAAGGGCACGAGCAGCTTCCTCAAATGTATCATGCAGCCGACCATTCATAGTTCTCAAGAATCCGATTGACAGATGTTAGCTAGATTGAGAACAACATTTTGTCGATTTTCCTCATGTATAATCAAAGCAGCGATTGTGTGCGAAATTTCAAAAAATTGTTATTAGCAGGTGCGCCTCCTTAATTATCCGCATTAAAAATATTGTCATCATCAACAACAGGTGCATTTTCCCTATCTTCGCCTTTCAAATCGCCATTGTTTTCGTCATCAGGTCGGTTTTGCAGAGGTTAAAATTGCCATTTTCATGTTCAATTGGCTGGTCTTGATCATTAATTTGGGAATTTTGATTTTGAATCTTCTCACCAAGTTCTCCACGATTAATTCCTCTATTTGCAAAGGGCATTTGATTATTTATACCTTTTGCTTGTATATTGTAGATTTACACGATCGTTGCCTTTGCAAACATAAAATTGGAAATAAATTTCATAGATCCCAAGCCACCACAATACTCGACATTGATATGACACTGAAATTTCATCAACATATATGGGTTATATGGTATTACATAACGATTGTCTAAGTCATGTCCCCACACAGTTACATTTCTGACATCGTTTCTGCGTCTGTAGATCGGAAAGCTATTAGGTCGCATGACTGTAGTTTGGCTATAAGGTTTGGGAAGGCCTTTAGAGCCACGATTTCCGAACTGTTTCATGCTAGAACTATTTGGCAAGAATGGTCCATGAATAATTTTAGTTTTGACTAATTCAAAAAGTTCATTGTCCACATCAGCAACGGCTATCTCGCAACAAATAATGTTATCGATTAATTTTGAGGTGGACGGCTTGTCTTTGGCATGCATTCATAATAACATGTGATCATGAGGCAAGCCGCATTTCTGACATTCTTTGACACGAACATAAGCTTCAAATTTTTTGTTCTTCGGTTAGATCTTTGAAAAACTCTTTTGACTTCAAGTTGTATATTCGAGAGCATATATCAGGTCGGGATAGATAACTTTGTCCATTTCTCAAAGTTTGCTGAAGTTCGGGCCATTGTGGATTCGATGTGAATGTGATTTAATAATCGGCTTTACCAAAACTGCCAATTAATTGAAACGAATCATAATATTGTTGCTTCATTGAACGATCACTTCCTTCAGAAATGGATGTTTGAATGGAAGCGCGACCAATTTGTTCATTTGGATTAAAATTTTGGTCGTTTAATCGTTCGAGTATGTCTTGATAATCCAGGATACGCTATTGGGCGTGATGAGTCCGAAGAAATTGAAGATTGTTTTTTCAATTTTGATCCATGAACAAACAACATATTCTTGAAACAATTTGCTCATGCGAAAAATTGCATTTGGATTGTTATTGCGAACGTGCAATCTTTGCTTGTAGAATTCTTTGAGAGTCATACTTGAGTTGTTTGTTAACAACAGCTTGATTGTGCGGGTATCTGTCATCGTATCCTGCTTCACCATACGGAAAAAATAAAGGGAAACATAGTGGCTCGCATTTTGTATCTCACATATCAATACTTCGCTTAAAGTTATTTGTGTTTGTGGCACAACAGTCAGCTAGAACTTGAGTTCTTTGACTTAGGCGCCTGCTTGGACTCATAAGCCACATGCATAAAATGACAGATGAGTCGTTAAGTGAACTTCAAGATAGGTCGTTAAGCCTTCATGTCACTGTCGGAATCCCTACTGGGTGGGCAGCCCTAATTAATTAATTAATGTGCAAGAAGATAAATGTACTGTCCCACGCGTACGGCCCGAAAAATGATCTCCCTAGAGAGCTATAAAATTCATTTTTCCTCTAATGGCTATGATATTAGGAAGATTTTTTAATTAAATTTATAAATTTATCACTAAATTTAAAACTAGATTTGAAAAAATTAATTTTATCTATATTTATTTAAATTTTATAAATTATATAATTTATTAATCGGAAAGATTTAAATATTTTTTAATTATGTTAATTAGCTTGAAATATATTTTTTAAAGAATTTTTAATTGTATTTAACAAAAGGAATAATTAAAAAAAATGTCTAAAAAGGAAAAATATCAAGCCATCAGTCTAGAGGTTAAATAAAAATGAATTTTATAAGAAATACATTCAATAATTCATAAAACCTGTAAAAAGAAATCCATCGATGATGAAATTTGATTGTTAATTGAACAACGTTATTTTCGTAAGATTGATTTAGCTAATTAAAATAAAAATTAATTTTGTTTAAAAATTTTGTTTTTCTTAAAACTTAATTACTTGAATGAGTTTGGCTTAAACTGTTATTTTGGCTCAATTAATCTCTGGGCGATTCAATTGTCGACTGTCACTTATTTTATCGAGTTTTAAAAATTGAATTAATAGATAAAAAGACATCGAAAAGAGAAGAACAATGAAAAAATTTGAAATTTTGAAATAATTTACATAATTTAATTTGAATTTTTTATTCAAAAGAATAAATTTAACATTTGTTTTCATTTAAAATTCACTTTTAATATGTTTAAAACATGAAAACGTTTTACATGGAAAATTTTTTTTGCAGTTTTTAGGATATATTTAATATGGCTAAGATTGTATTTGGAGACTAAAAAATGAAATTCGTGAAAAATTTCGGAATCGTTGTTGGAATGGTAAACATTCATGATGACGGCAATTTTTGACGCTGGAACGGCAAAATTGGGACGCCGACCGCAAGTTTGTCTCATTGGAACGGCAATTTTCTCAAAACAGCAAATTGCATGTCCCACGCCCATATCACCGACTTTTGCAGCACTAAGCAATGAGGCCGCCTAATTCACTAGAAAGAACGGCAAGTTTTTCATTGGAACGGCAATTTTTGATGCTGGATGATTGAATATAAGGATACTGGATGAAAGTATCAATTCTTTAAAATTGAAGTATTTAACATAAAAAGACATTTTTAGTTCTTCAGCTATGAGCTTTTTGTTTTAGTTCCAAGGTTTATCAAAAGGCTATAAAATACTGATTTACACTTCATTTATTCATATTTAATGCAAATATAATACAAAATTTTGAAATAAAGTTTTAATTATTTAAAAAAAAAAGAAATTAAAATTTTATTTTTTTTACAAAATATGTTAGACTTATGTTAATCATTGAATATTGAGAGCTTAAACGTAGAAAACTTATTACTTATAAGCAAAGTAAGCTTAAAAAGTGCGACTAGGATTTTTGAAGAATTTATTTTCTCAACTATTTTTAAAACAAAAAAAATAGTTCAAAGTCTAAAACATAAAAGACTAATCATATAAAATTTACAACAAGTTATTTTTAGAAATATTATGTTGACTAAAGAATGACCAAGTATTTAGATATGAGCCGAAATAGCTCAGTTGGGAGAGCGTTAGACTGAAGATCTAAAGGTCCTTGGTTCGATCCCGAGTTTCGGCACTTTTTTTGCTATCAATTTTGATAATATTTGCTCAAGAAAAGCTATTTTTTTAATTTGAAAAATGTGCTTTAGTAATTTTTGAATTTAACTAAAAGTATTATCAATTTAATAAAATTCAACTCACGGGAACGTCGTTGAGTTCGAAAAGACATTGAGTCTGATGAAGAACGGATTCAAAGAGACCTAAGATAGATTTGTTCTACTGTTAATTGAGTACAAATTGAAAGTATCAAGAAGAAGATATTGGAATTGTCAAAAAAATACGAGAAAAAATTATTATTTTGAGTTCATTTGTAAATAAATTTTGTTTTTTCTAAAAAAAATTCAATGATTGAATTTTTAAAAACGATAAATTTGGTTTCAATTAGCAATAATTGATGATTTTTGATATAAATGTTTAAAGTTTTTTTTCTTAATTTTTAATAAAATTAGTTTATGAAAAGTACAATATTCTAAATAATTCAAATTAAAAAATCTTGTTTTCTAGTTTTTGTACAGAAAATACTTGACTTGATCTGCTCATTGGGGCTTAATCTTTCTGGGATGATAAAACTCTTTAACAAGTTGTCAACAGAGGGTCTTCTGTTCCACTAGTTTTTTTTTTAAGTAAAAATTACAGAGTTGTTCAAAAGTCATCAAGTTAACATCAACTCATTAGACTTGTCTTTAAATTAAAATAAAATTTAATGAAAAGACTTAAAAATGACTTTGTTACTTTTGCATAAGCCTGAAAAATTAAAATTAAAAATCCTTGATTTAAGTTAAAAAAAATTCAAATTTTACATTTGAGATATTATTAATCATCTAGTATATGAGTGCGTTGTACATGATTTAATTTTAATTTGGCAATAATTTTTAGAAAACTGTTTTGAAGCAAATTTTGATTGCTGGATGATTTGAGAGCATTCGACACTCTTGATAATAAATGCACTCTCTTTTTAAAAAAAAAAAAATTTTAATAATTTTGGCATTTTACAGCCCGGGACAGTTCAGAGTGGATTATATCCCTATTTTCAGCCCTAATGTCTGGGGGTACAATTAGTAAATTTTACAAGTATCATAAAAAGGTTAAAAAAAAAAAAAAAAAAAATAAAATAAAAACTCTCTTTTTGACAAGCATTAATTATATTGCCACTTCTGTAAAAAAGCTTTTCTTCAGTACAACTCATTATTTTGCTTTTTTTTTAAATATTATCAATAATCTTCCATTTCTTCATAAGCTTATTTTATTATTTTATTAAATATTAACTATTAATTTTGATTGTTTATTTATTTTTACTTAAATATTAATTTTCTTTATGAGTTGGAGCAGCTATTTATGCTCTGCGATAAAAAAATGTTTATTTTTAATGTTTAGTTAGATAATTTTTTTGCACTTTTTGTTTTTAAAAATCTTGAAATTTCAAAAAAAATTCTTAATCAAGTCATTTGAGTGGACTTCAAAAATTCAAAGTCAAGTCCCAGTCTAAGATTTTTTTTGTAATTTTAAAATTAAAACTTTTGAAAAAATATGTTTTCATCTGAGCTAATTAACCCTTTAAAATGCATTTGAAAACTACGAAATTTAAAACAAAACTTCTTGGAGGAAATAAAAAGGTAAATAATGTTAAAAAGACGCCTTTTAAACCTATCACATAAAATCAAATTATAATTTTAATATATTTTTTGATAATGTAAAAAAACTTACATTTTTGATGATCAAAAGTCTTAGGGAAATTTTTAATAATTTAATTTTTTTCAAGTACTTTACAATTCAATTTTCAATTGAAGATATGATATGAGCCGAAATAGCTCAGTTGGGAGAGCGTTAGACTGAAGATCTAAAGGTCCTTGGTTCGATCCCGAGTTTCGGCACTTTTTTTTCCATTTCCTAAATCAACTCGAAACACTTTTTTCATCCACTAAATAAAAAAAAAACTTAATACCTTGTATATTTATCTTAAACTTGTTGATTAGCTTACAAAAAATTCGGATATTTACATACTTGATTTGAGATTAACACATAAATAGATAATAGAGTGGATAATAGAGAATTCACATTTGACCTTAATAAAAATTAGTTTTTTTATTTATTAGTTTGACCTTTAATTATAAATGATTCATTTTTAGTTAATTTGCTGAAAGTTTAATTAAATTTGTCTATTAAATAAATTATCAAAATTATTTTACGGTTTTAATTTATTAAAATTCAAACCAAAATTAGGAAATTGCAATTTTAGTACAAAAATTACTTTACAAAAAAAAAACGTTATATTTTTTCTCTAATTGTACGCACTATCCACACTAATACTTACCGATTTGATGACATTTACATTAATAGATTAATTAATTCACAGAAAATTAATAAAAAAACACAAAATTTATAAAATAAATTCAATTATAAACTTGTATGATCCAAATGAATCAAAACCAATTAAATCAATCCTTAAGTTCCAAAATTTATCTTAATAATTTTTATCCCGATTTAGTAAAACTCAAAGAAAAACTTTAAATTAATTAAAAATAATTTTTATTTTAAAACTAATACTTTATATACATTTTTTTGTGTATCTTTTTTATCTTTTTTACTCAATTACTTTATAAATAATTTTTACCCTCTTATTTTGCTGAAAGGAGACAGTTCGGTCTCTAAACAGTTGGCCAAGGCTATTCGTAAATAAATAAATAATAAATAAATATTTTAAAAGAAAAATATTTGATAAAAATATTAAAAAAAAACAAGTTTAATTAAATTTTATTTTTTTGAAAAAATTATTAATTTATTAATAAAACAAAAAGACTCCTGAAATTAATTTATTTTAAATTAAAATTACGAGAGATTTTTATTCTGAAAAAAAATTTAAATTAAAAATGAAAAATGTTTGGCTGACCAGTGGCTTGACCACGAGTCAGTCGAGTTTATTAAATAAAAATTTTCGAAATCTTCCAAAATAAAAGAAAAACAGTCATTTTTATAGGGTCCAGTATGAAAAAATGAAAAGATAAATTTTCTATGAATTATTCTGTCTATTAATAATTTATTATGAAATAATAATTTTAGTAATTGAACATTCGCCACGGATTTTATCTAGCTAACAAGGCGTTCTGAATTTCAAATGCAATTTCAAAGTCACAAAATAAAATTGAAAAATTTTATTAATTTTCTATTATAAAATAAAAAAATTAAATTTTAAAAGAATTTTACTATTGAGTTTTCAATAGTAAATATGAGCCGAAATAGCTCAGTTGGGAGAGCGTTAGACTGAAGATCTAAAGGTCCTTGGTTCGATCCCGAGTTTCGGCACTTTTTTTGTTCGTTTGTTGTCTCAAGATGTGTTTATTTTACTTTTATTATTGATACTGAAAATTTTTAATTTATAATGTCAAATATTTAGGTAATATTCGCAAAATTCGACGCACAATAATACCTTTTACAAAGTATAATTTCCATATTTTTAACAAAAGATTTGACATATAATATATAAAATTCCAAAAAATATTATATGACCTTGTCCTTTTTAGTATTTTTTTTAATAATTTAATTTGAGAATTTTGTAAAATTCAGTACTTATGACCAGAACAAAAAATTAAAAATCAATCTTGAATAAAATAAGACACAATTTTTATTAAATTTGCAGAGTTTTATGAGAATGGTTATTTTACAGATTTAAACCATAAATTTGACATTGTAGATTAAAAATTTATTGAGAAAAAAGACTAGTGGAACAAGTCAGATAGATCAGTTAAAGGATGGATTTAATATCAAACAGAATGGTGAAAAACTGAGATGGTTTTACAGAAACTAAGTAAAGCGTTATTTGACAGATTAATTTCTGTAAGAAATGAGTAATTATACGCAGCATTTCGCAAATTTTCGCTCTAATGCGTTAATCTAACGATGTCAAAAATAAACCGATTTTTAGAAAAAAATCTTCATTTTTAGACAAAATAGTAGTCAGATTAAAGCACCACTTTATAATATTATGGCGTCTAGAATAGATAATAAATATTACTTGACATGGAATTTACATTTAAACTTCAATTTTTAACAAAAAGAAATCATAAAAATATTTTATTTTCTATAATAAAATAATAAATTAGAATTATTATTTTTTATTAAATAAAAAAAAATTAATTTTAAAAGTGTAGACCGTACTTTTTATTCGTTTCAACAAAGTATATTTTAAAGAATGATTACCTTCTCTTTTAAATGTCTGTTTTATAATAACTTACCTTTAAATTTAAAAGATAAACTTATAAAAAATGACTCAAAAAATCTGAAATATAATTTAGGGAACAGCAATAATCTATTCGAACCGATGACAAAATCGAAAAATGGTGAAACACATTTGAATATTTCTTCCCAAGACTAATAAACTGTTTTGTGATTAAACGATCATTGTTCAAGTTTTTAAAATTTAAGCCGTCAATTTTCCATAACATTAATAAAATTTTTTTTAGCAAAAAAATTTAAATTGTTTAACTTGAATATCTTGTTGTCAAAATTTTTCAAATAATTTTGGATTAATAATTTAATATTTTAAATGAATACTTTTATAAAGAATTTAGATAAATGAAGTGTTTATCAGTCTTAAAGATAGGGATAGACTTGAAATTGAAAAATTACTTTTTACATAAAATTACCTAGAGAGTCAGATTTTAGCACTACTGTATGGTGTCTAGAATAGATAAAACATATTTCTTGACATACAATTAGACAAAAATAAACTCTTGAACTTCTATTTATTAATAAAAGAAATTTAAAAAAAATAAATTGTTTTCTATTATAAAATAGTTAATAAGATTATTATTTTTATTAAATAAAAAAATTTAATTTTAAAGGAATTTTACTATTGAATTTTCAATTGTAAATATGAGCCGAAATAGCTCAGTTGGGAGAGCGTTAGACTGAAGATCTAAAGGTCCTTGGTTCGATCCCGAGTTTCGGCACTTTTTTCATTCTTTTAGTTGTCTCAAAATATGAATTTTTAATTTTTGTCTTTTTTTTTCCTGAAAAAAAAATGCCACTTTAATTCAGCACCACTCTAGTTGAAGGAAATTTGGAGATATTTTTTCAAAAAAGGTCGATCAAGCTACTATTTTGGGCTTTGAAAAGTTTGCTCTCTTCTGCACTGGAAATCAATGTGTACACATGCAACAATTCAATTCATCACCCGATGGTACAACTATTTAAAAAGTGTGCTTTTTTTTCTCAAAAAAAAAATTCAAATTTTAGTCAAGGTTAGACTAATTTAACATCTTTATTTAAGCTCTCTTCTCAATTGATTTCACTTTTTCTAAAATCAACCAAAATTTTAACACAAAGCTTTAGAATGAACAACGGCGAATCTCCACACAGCTGGATAGTGGACAACCTCAAATCTCTGATCAGACCAAGCGATGACAATCTGAGCGATTGTACGCTCACATCCAGCCCGGAAATGGCGCGCACTCTCGACAACCAGCTCAATCCAAACGCTCGCGCATTCTCGCCCGAAGAAATCCACCTGAAGCCATCAGGCTGCAAATTGACCAGCTCCAATTCTTCCTCGTCCATCGGCTCGCTCAGCTACTTGGACGAGGACTCGGGCAACTTTTCCAAGGCCAACCGGTCCACCTCGGGCTCCAATCTGCTCAACATTCCCTCTCAAAGCTTCATAAACACCAGCGATTTCATCGACTACGACTACTCGTCCTTGCACGACATGTCCACCGAGCTCTACCCGCCTTTTCTCACCTTGCCAAGCTGCACAGCCCAGTTGTCAGTGCCAAATTTGCTCAAGTCAAGACTCAGCTCCACTTCGACGCCCTCAAACTACCCCAAGTTTCAGCCGCGTGACCAAGACCCGGCCAACACGTCGGTCCACGACTTCCACAAATACAAGGCCAAAAATTTACCAAGATTCAATACCAAGATTCAGAAAAGCTCAAGCACTTTGTTCAACAATCTGAAGCCGATGCAAGTTCAGCACTCTACGTCGTATGACAACATAGGCGCTTTTAGTGCCGCGCCACCTTGGACCAACACTCAGCTAACACCCAGCAACAAAGAGCAAATAACCCTGCATGTCAAAAATTTGGACTACAAAATCAGCATGGACGAATGGAGACGCATTTTGATGGAAAACTTCCGCAAACACTGCAAGGACATCATTAGTGTGAATGTGGTGACCAATTCGGACAAGTCACTGCTGGGCATTGTCAAGCTGGGCTGCAAAGATGACGCCAGGCTGGCCATTTCCAGTCTGCATCACAAAAAAATTGGCTACAAGCGACTCAATGTGACGATTGCTTTTTCGCCGTCGAGCAGCTCGCCCAAGTCAAAAATAGTCGCTCTTCTCAAATCAATGGACTCGAACGAAATGCTTTTGCCAAGATTCATTGAGCTTTACGAACAGCGCTACAACCAGACTATCACTGTCAGCGAGCTGTTCAAGCTAAAGGACATTGTTTACATTACTCAGTCCAAAGACGGAAATGGCAGGATTATTAAGCTTTCGTGCAAGAACTACCACAACAATTTGGAGAATGAAATGCAAGAGCTGCTCCATCAGCCCTATTGTTCGCTGCACAGACAATGCAATCAGATGGATGTGACTTTTTTGCCCAATGTTGTTGTTTCGTTGAGGACTTTCAAGTCGGCAGTGCACAAGCTGTTGAACGATCACGGCGGTCAAATGCCGCTCTTGAGTTTTCTTGACTGCTACAAATGCTGCATTTTGAATCAAGGAAGTGAAATGAGAATTGATAGTGACAATGGCGTGCCCTTGGAACATTTGATCACGTGTGCTCAAGATGTACAAATTCAGTTCAACGAAGGGTTTTATAAACAGCTCAAGTGGGAGAACGACAAGAGTAGAAGTGGATTTACTCAAAAGGTAGTTCTTTTTTTAACATTCTCAATTAAACAAGTTTAAATCATGATAGATTTAATTAGTTTTTTTTTTCTCTAAAAAAAACCCTAGCATTTTAGACAGAAATGAAAAAATATTTTAAATTAAAATTAAAAATTCATTTTTTTATTTGAAAAAATTTTTTATAATTTTTTTCGATCATATGTTTTCAGTGTAATGAAAGATGATTCTATAGACTAATTCTTAATTTTGCAGTAAAAAAACTTCACTAATTTTATTTTAAAATAAGAGAAATTTTAATTAATTATCAAAGATAAATTTAATTTTTTGTTACAAAAAAATGAATACTTACAAAATTAATTTGTAGGCCTAATAAAATGCTTAAGAAAACTTTAACAAGAGCAACTGCACTTATTCCAATCTTCAAAAAATCTTAAGACTTTGGAAAAAGTTGTTTTTCATTTCAGAAATTTCTTAGTAATTTTTTTTTATTCAAATGAACATTTAGCTACACAGCTAAATTTTAATTTTTCTAAAATTTAAAAAAAATTAAAGACAAGTCTAGAAAGGGTTACCTGGACTTGAGGACTTGAAAAATGACTGAATCAACTCGTGACTTAAAATTTTTCTCTTAGCTAAATTTTTATTTGCTAAATGCTAATTTTAGGAAATTAATTTCGAAAAAGGTATAATATTAGCTGATTAAGCTGTTGTAGCAAAAATATTTCATCAAATAAATGAAAAGCTTCTATAAATGCAAAAATGTAATGATAACAATTTATTAAATATTATCTGCACATATCTTCTCGATCAAAATAAAAAAAAATTTGTCTATTTTTTATAAATAATTTTATTGTCACTAGAATTAGTGAAAAATAAAATAGAAAAAGACAATTCAAGATTTGAAAAAAAATTCAATGATAATAAAAAAAACTGGAGACAAAGTTATTCATATTTTTGGTTGATTTTTCAGTTTGCCCAAGTATCTTGATATTTCTTGAACATCTGATTTTTATTAGAAAAATATTTGAATCAAAATTAAAAATAAATGTTAAAATTTTTATTTATTTATTTTATTTAAAAATAAAAATTTCGAAATTTTTAAAATAAGTGCAGAGTTTTTTTAAAACGTAAATCAGTTATTAAAAAAATTAAAGAAAAAATTAAAAAAAGTTATAAATTTGTTTTCAGTATTTTTATTGGCATAAAAATCATAAAAAATTTACGTTTTTAAAATAAGTCATTTAACAAGAATTAATATTTAAGTAAAATTAAGAATAATTTTTATTTTATTTAGAGGAACTTTTTATTTGATCTCAAAATAAATTCTGAATCAATTTTTAATTTAGTGTAAATTTTTTTTTAAAATGTAAACCAGTTATAAATTTTACATGAAAATAAAGATAAAAAATTATTTGAATTTTTATTTAATCAATCAAGTTGTTTCCAATTAGAAAATTATTTTAATTTTTGAAAAATTATACTCTTTTGGATTTAAATAATAAAAAAAATTAAATTCAAATTTTTTTTTTACTAATAAAAATTTATTGATAAAGGTTTCGAAAAAAATTGATTTTTCCGAAACAGTCGATGAAGACTGCGAAGACACCCAGCGCAAACTCAACCAATTCAACCACGAAACAATTGAGCTGTTCAAGGGAGTCCCACGCTGCATCATTCTCTTGTCAAAGTTCAACAACGAATACCACAAAAAGTACGGTCGACAGTGCCGAGTGGCCGACTACGGCTTCACCAAGCTCTACGAACTGTTGGAAAGCATTCCCCACATAGTCCAAATAGTGGACGCAGAATTCGAAAAAAAATTGACTCTCACACACCGGGTCCAAGTGAAACGCTTTTCAAACGATTTGCTCAAAGTGCTCAAAACCCACAAGCAAATGTTCGCCGACGAGTTTCCGTTCATGTTCGAAAAGCATTTCGGCAGAGCCTTTGACATACGCGACTACGGGGTCTGCTTTTTGGAGGACATGCTTGCCGAGCTGCCCGACTCCATCATCACCAGAAAAGAAATAGACCAGCGCACCTTCATCCAAATACCCAAAATAGTCCAGGACGACCACGAGATAATGTGCATAAACCGGCTTAAAGTAGACATCATCGACATGCTCAAACCAAGGCCAAGATTTTCCATCCAATTCAACAAATTCATTCCAAACTACCATCACCACTTTGGCCGACAATGCAAGCTAAGCCACTACGGATTCTCCAAATTGGTCGACTTGCTCGAGTCAATGGTAGACGCTGTCAGAATAACAAGCAAAGATGGCATTCAGTTTGTGCAACTCCAGCCTGATATTCAAATTGAGTTGATATGCCAAAATTTGGTAAAATTAATTGAAGAGTCCAACTTGAAGATACGCGCCAATCTCATCAAATTGGAAGAGTTGTTCACCGCTAAATTTGGCTCGGTGCACTACCAGGACTTGAATTGTGCCAATTTTGGCGGACTTTTGGCCCTGCTGCCTTTGGAGGCCCATCTGATTCAACTTGAGTACAATGGCTTGGACATGGTGCTCAGTGTTGAGCCTATGAATGAGAGGGACTGCAGACGTGTGTGCAAATTGCTCATGAACAAGCTCATGGATGATCTGGAAGAATTTGTGGTAAAATTTATGACAGAACTAAAGTGCTGCAGTTTTGGTCAATTGTGGGAGTTTTTGATGAAACAGTATGACTTGAGTGGCAAAGTGGTCAATAGGAGACAGTTGAATTATGTTGTTAAAATGATGGGTGATTATTTTAATCAGATGGATGATGGAAAAGTGCTTGCGATGAATAGTTTGATCACTGGTCTGAGTGAATTTTACTATTTTGCCAAGCAAATTCGAAATTTATTCAAATTGAACAATTTGTTGGACATTTCGTTGAATGATTTGGAGAATTTGTACAATCAGACTTATGGCAATAAGACAGGACTGCCCATAAAGAGATTTGGCTATGTTGATGCCCAGTTGTTACTGAGTCAAGGTCTTTGTTTGATTGTGAGCATGAAGAAGTATCAGAATGATAAGCGAGTTTGTCTCAATCGAGAGTTTTGGCGTAAGATTTTTTTTTTTTGATTTTAAATTTCTAAAATTTAAAAAAAATTTTTTTTTTAGCTAAAACTTTTTTTGACTCGAGTTGTTTGAGCGAGTCGTTCAACTCGTCGTGCTTTTCTCCACCGCAGAAATAGACAGTTTTAAATGACTTTTTTTTAACCAATTTTACAGTATTTTTTATTTTAATCAAATGATTTTTATCTGTCATGTAAAGCCATTTTATTCTAAGCATTTATTTAAGGAGATTACTGAAGAGGAATTTTTTAAATTCTAAAAAATGAGTTCAACTAATTTTGCTCTCTTTTAAATAGACCTTGATTTTATTACACTCAATTAATTGACTTTAAAAAAATAATCCAATTTTTTTTTAAGAATTTTAATTTAATTTTTTTAAATTCTAATAAATGTATGTCCAATTTTTTTATTCTAAGCCATTTTTATTTTTGATTTTTACTTAAATCTTTAATGATATTAATAAAATAAATGACATTAATTTTAAATCAATTAAATTTTATTAATACACAAAACATTAATCATCCTTCCATTATTAGACTATGCTTATGTCCGATTTTTTTATTCATTCGTTTAAATCAATCTAATTCAGATTTAAATTAATGGTAAAGATTTGAAAAAAACTTACGGTCAAAATTTTAATTTTTTATAATTTTTTATAATTTTTTTATATATTCTATTTTGATTGATTTTACTTTAAATTTTAAATTTATTCTTTTCTATTTTGGTTTTAATTTATTTAATTTTTAGTCTGAGAGACTTTAGCTTGGCACAGATAAACAATAATTTCAAACATAAAAAAAAAGTATATTCAATTATTCTGAGTGAATCATTCATTTATGCCAAACATGTCTGATGGAAAATGTAAGAAATCAGTGCAACAATATGATGCAAATGGGTCCAAAGTAATTTTAAAAATTTAAGTAAAAATTCAAGTAAAAATTCAAGTAAAAACTTAAGTATTGCGTTCACAGAACTAGTTTGCAATATATAGAAGTTAAGTTAAATTTTAGAATTTTTTTCTTTTTTGTTCTTTAATTTGTCAAAACCCAAAATTTTATGGCAGATGGTAAATAATTTTTCATATTTTTTTATTTTTTAATCTTTTCTGTACAACATTTTAGATAATTTCATAAGTTTTTTTGTTATTTTTCTGAAATATTTCTGTAAAATTATTTACATTGTGCCAAATTTGACCGTAATGTACTTGAACATGGTTGTAGAGATAAAAAATTCACTATTGAATGGTTTCTTTCTGTAACCTTATTGAATTATTTTTTACTTTAATTTAAATTAACCTTATTAACATTTAAGATTAAATTCTTTTTTGTAACTTTGAATTTTAATCATAATTGGATTCCGTGTTTTAGTACAATCTCAAAAATAAATGATTAAGTACTTTTATGATTTTAGCTTTGATTGATTCATAAAGATTTCCAAAAATGATTAAAATTTTGAGAGAATTGTAAAAGAAATAAAAAGAGTCCAAAATAAGTATTAAATAAGTATAAACTTTTTAGTATTAAATTTTACAATTCATTAATTTAAATTGTTTATTTTCTTAAAACAGAAATTATCCAAAAAGTATGATTCTATATGGTGACAGTGAATGGAATTAAGCAACGGTTAAGGAAGTTTCAGATAAAAAATTTCTTGAAAAAAAAGTGCCGAAACTCGGGATCGAACCAAGGACCTTTAGATCTTCAGTCTAACGCTCTCCCAACTGAGCTATTTCGGCTTTAAAATACTCATCTAATTCAAAACAAATGTGCATACATAAAGACAATAAAATAAACTATTCAAAATAATAACTTATTATTTATTAAAAAAATTTTAAAATAAAAAATTTAAATTTGATTTATCTTTTTTTCATTAAAACATGAATTCTTTGAACAAAATTGAAATTGCCCAAGATGGTAGCACAAGTGATTACTCAAAAACATTTACCATAAACAATGAAGATCATACACTGGCAAACGCATTGCGCTACATGATAATGAAGAATCCAAACGTTGTTTTTTGTGGTTACACAGTACCGCATCCAAGCGAGACCAAAGTCAACTTCAAAATTCAAACAAACCAAACTGTTACCGCTCTCGAGGTCCTGGAAAAAGGTCTTGTGGATTTGCAAGATGTTTGCAAACACGTATTGACAACATTTGACAACGCGGTGCAAGATTTCCAACCTATGCAAGTCTAGCATTTTTTAAATCTCTAGATAAAAAATAAAAAATTGTTTTTTTTTATTCAATTCAATAAAAATAAAAATTAATTAAAAAAAATTTCTTTATTTTTTCCAAGATCTTAAACACTTGGTACTCAAACAAAAAAAAGCATTAAAAAAAGTCCACTTTTTAAGATGAAAAATTTGGTCCGTGTGATTAACCTAGGACGGATGGAATACAACAAATGCCTAAAAATTCAGCAGCATATTTTGGCCGAAAATTTGAGCAGTCCAAACTCGAACAGTCTGATCTTAGTAGAACACGATCCAGTGTACACAGTTGGTCTACGCAAACAAACTTATTCAAAAGAATATTTGGAAAATCTGGCAAAATTAGGGGCCCAAGTGACAAAGACAGACCGGGGCGGTCTCATTACATTTCACGGACCTGGCCAACTTGTTGCATACCCAATTTTGAATCTAAGAAACTTTGAGCCAAGCTTAAAATGGTACGTATCGCGTCTGGAAGAGATCATAATTGATCTGTGCATGGTGAATCTTGGTCTAAAAGCCTACCGCATGTGTAACATTGGATACACAGGTGTGTGGTGTAATGACGCAAAAATAGCCGCAATAGGCATTTATGCCAAGAGGCTGATTACTTATCATGGCTTGTCGCTGAACTGTAATGTAGATTTGAAGTGGTTTAGCAACATAGTGCCATGTGGCATCACAGACAAGTCAGTTAGTTCATTAAGCAAGATAATGGACCAAAATTTGGCGGTCAAGCAAATACAACCTATGTTTTTGAACAGTTTTAGTCGAGTGTTAAATTGTGATTTAGATTTTGTGAATGAAGAGCAAGTTCGGAACTTAATTTATAAAGTGGTGGACAAATAAACTATGCGGAAGTTGAAATATTTTCTTAATTAATTTCCTATTTAGAATAAATTTAATTTTCCTGTTTTATTCGAACACTCTATTATCTATTTATGTGTTAATCTCAAATCAAGTATGTAAATATCCGAATTTTTTGTAAGCTAATCAACAAGTTTAAGATAAATATACAAGGTATTAAGTTTTTTTTTTTTATTTAGTGGATGAAAAAGTGCTTCGAGTTGATTTAGGAAATGGAAAAAAAAGTGCCGAAACTCGGGATCGAACCAAGGACCTTTAGATCTTCAGTCTAACGCTCTCCCAACTGAGCTATTTCGGCTTACAATACTTTTAAAGTCGCCTTGAGAAGCATTTTAAAGTTATTAGATAATTTGTTTTGAAAATGTCACCTTTATATTTATCCTTTAGGAGAATTGTTGGCTTATTTTTAGATAGAGTTAGTATTAGTTTTCATCATAATCAAGTATTTTAATTTCCCAAAGAATAGATACTGATTTTTATTAAGATTTTTTTTTAAAAATGAATTTAGATTTTTATTGTTGTTTAGATTTGTTAATAAAATATTAATATTGTTAATTCATATTTTAGCTATTAAATAAAACACTTAAACTCAATTATGTGAAAAATTTTTATTATGTGAAAAATTAAATAGGCAGAAAATGTTTATCATAAAAAAGATAAATCAAATAAGCTGAATTATTATCTTTTTTGAGAAATATTTTTTAATTTAAGCAAATTGATCTTTAGGAAAAAAATTTTAATGCAATTGTATTTTTTTAAGAAAAGGCTATTTATTTATTTTTTTCTTTAAACAAGAAGTTCACTTCGATATTGTCTATGATAAAAAGTATAGGATTTTTTTTTAAGTATCTTAAGAAAATATATATTAACTATTTTGAGTTGATCTAGAAAAATGATTAGTTATTTTATTCCTTGATGAATTTTCAAAAATGTTTCTACTAATGATTTATCTTTAGTTTTTTTTATAGAGGTAAGAATTTTTGAAATATAAATTTTCCAAAAACAAAAATTTCGGTTTTTTTTTGCGACTATCTTTGGTAACTGATTCTCAATTTGCTTTTTAAAAAAGATAAAAATATTTTGTTGTTAAATCCCGTAAAATGAAATATTGGTAAAAACATTACTTTAGTTGGTATTGAGAAGGAAAAAGCTGATTAAAGACAGGTGAAAAATTTTTTTCAAGTATTTGCTTGTATGTAAACTCTGGGACGCTTAATTTTCCACAATAATTTTTTGTCCAAAAATTAAGATTTAAATCAACAAACAAATTTCTACTTTTTGTTTTATCTTTTGATTTTTTCTAGAGGAAAAAAATTTTAAATATATTAATTTTTTAATTTAAAATTATCTTCTCTTTTTTCCCAATCTAATCGTTTTGCAATTTCTTTACAGTTAAATTTTTTTGTCAATCAATTTTCTAAAACTACCTGGAAATAGAATTTTTTTACATTTTTCCCTTTCGTTTTGTTTACCTATTTACTATTTAAATTCTTATTTATTTGTTAATCTGTATCCAACAAGAGCTCCTTCAAAACAAAAAAATAATGTCAAGTTTAAGTTAGTTAAGGCACACAGGATAAACGAATTTTTTTATATTTATTATTTTTATTAAATTATTTTTAATTAATTATTCCAGTTATACAAATTTACTATCACAATAAATTAATTACAAAAAGATTATTAAGCTTAAAAATTTTTTCTATTATTTTTCATAAATTAATACAGTTTATTTAATAATCTAAAATTGATCTAATCGCTTTGATCCTTGATCTTAAACTTCAATTCATCTTCATTATAGTGGTTTATTAAACCATACCACGTGGATCACAAAGTAATCAATTTTAGCTTCCTTTACAAATGATTTTTTTTTATTTTCAAAAATTTATTTAATTTTATTTATTAATTTTAAATAAATATTTTACAAGAAAAAATAAATTTCAAACTGTTGGATTAATTTTTTTAAGTTAAATAGAAAACCAAGCCACAGTTTGTTTATCTGGATACCTTGTGGCAGTAAAATTTTCAAAAAGCAAAGCATCTAATTAATCCAAATGTTAGGGCAGTTATATAATTGTATTAAGAAGTTCAAATTAAAGCCTAATTAAAAAAATATATTTTATCTGAACAAATCGAACCTATCTTTAAGTAAATAGGCTTAGAAAGCAACTTTGAATATCAGCAAGAAAAAAAAAGTAAAAATTAAAAAAACGTGCTCACTTCTAAGCATTAAATATAATAGAATAAATATATAAAAAATCATAATATAACAAATCTTTTGCAAGAGTGGTCTAACTTTTGTTATCTGAATTTTCTATTTAGATATGGCCAATTAAGCAATGATAGTGCTGGTCGATTGAACTTTGTTTAAAGTCTCGGTTAGTTTAAGAAAAAAATAAGGTTAGGATACCGCGGCTGGGGTCAAATAGAGCCTTAAATACGAAATGCAAACAGAGGAACGTTTAATTGCAATTTGTTAATTAGAGTTGTAAACCTATCATTTGTCCAAAAGAGAATAAATGCTTAAGAAAACAATTTAGTAAGGAAAAATAGGCAAAAATCACATATGATAATAAAACAAGATATTAATCTCTTCTATTTGGAAAACACAAAAATCAGGAAAATCAAACAAATAAATAAAGTTTGTTTTATAACATGGTCAAATATGTCCCAAGCATATTTGTTCATCATCTTATTTAGCATAGATGGGCTTAAATTGGGCCTTAATTTGAAAAAATTTGTTTCAATTCAGGGCTGTTTTTGTCTTAACTTAATCTTAGTGTATTAGTGAGAATTTCGAGTATTCGTTCTCTCTCGTGAGTATATTTTTCTAAGCCAGCTCCTTTATTTGATTATAAGCATGAACCAAGCCCTTATAATAAGTTTAAATAACTTTTTAATTTTATCTAATTTGGATAGAAAAATAATCTAATTTTTCCTAATCCTTTATTCAGATGATAAGGGTGCATGTATTGCCCTATTTTGTCTTCGTTGCACTAACAAGCCTTAAATTTGTTCAAAATTGATCTTGATTTATTTTTAATTTAAGATTATTGATAATTTAAAATAAATTTTTACTCACTTTTATTTTTAAAATATCGTATTTAAATTTTGATAATGATTTTTTTTTAACAGGAAAAAATAACGTTAAAATCTTTGTTTTTCAAGATCAATTATTCTTTTAATTTATAAGCCCCAATTTAAAAATAGTTGCTGCATTTTTTTTTAAATTAAATTTAAATTTTAAGAATTGAAAAAAATAATATTTGTTTTTTTATGATACTTGTAATTTAGCTAATATTGACATATTTATTTAATGAGTTTACAATCGAAAAAAAGAAAACTAAACTTTTAAAAAACAATCAATTTTTGTCTTTTTTTTGTGATTAAATTAAATATTTTTAGAACAAATTTTGACATTAGTAAACAAAATTAAGAATTTTATCTTTTTTTCTTAGAATTTTGATACTAAAATTTACAAAAGTTCTTTTTTATCATTAAAAGATTATGTATTTTTTAGTAAAATAAAGCATGAAAATTGTTTAGTTGAATTAAATTTATTAAAAAAAATGTATTAAAGAATATTGAAATAAAATCTTCATTTATATTTTAAACAAATATTTAATTCTTTTATTTTGAAAAACTTTACAAGGATCTAGATTCAAGTTTAAACAACCAAGAACTGGGTAAAATTCCTGTATTAGGTTTTTGTTGAATTTTTTTTTTGATAATTTTTAAATATAAATATTATATAAATAAATTTAAATTTAAAATTTAAAATATCGACAAGAAGGTGATAAACAAGAAAGAAATCAACAAGAGAAAAAAATTCAAATGGCAAACCTGGTAATTTATCTAAGGCTTTTTTAGGAGATTATCTCAAGCCAAAGTCCAAAAAATATTTATGTTTAACATAAGGTGAATTGATCTAAATAAATCAAATGTGCTTCATCAAAAAATTTTAGTTTCTTTTAAATTTTTTTCGTATAAAGTTTTAGAAGATTCTTTATATTAAAAAATGGCATAATAAAATAGGCATCCTTTTTCATGTGTAATTTTTTTACAAATAAAATTTACTAGTCATGTTATTTTTTTAATTATTTTTTCTTAATAGCAATTCTAATTAAGTGAGAGGATACCATCAAATAAATTTAATTTAGTCAAAAGGGCTAAAATTAGTAAAATTCAAAAGTTAAATAGAATTATCTCAAAATATATTTATTACTGTCAAATGTATGCCATTTTAACACTTTTAAGACTTGGACTATTTTTTTTAATTTTACACAAAATGACAGAAATGATGGCATTGAAGAAAGATTTTAAAAATAAAAAACCAAGCATTAATTTTAAAATTTAAAAAAAAAAAAAAAAAAAAAATTAATTTTACAATTTTGTTGGCGCCAATTTAAAAAATAACAAAAATTTTTTCTTCAAATTTTAGACATTATGATAAACATATATTTTTGAGTGTAAAATCGGTCGTTGAGTCATCTGAAAAATGAAAAATTTACTAAATTTTTTCACTTTTTTATTTATATTAAAATTTAGTTGGCAAAAATCGGACTCAAAAGTCGACTATATAATCAAATACCTTCCAAACTTTCAAAACGGCCCAAAAGACTCTAATTACATCAAACTTGCCACAACAAGTGACTTAAATCAAACAATACCTGTTTACGAGAACACAAGAATTGGCAGTCTTGTTTGCTCTATTCTCTTAAAATCAAAAAATGACTCAGTACTTTACCTAAACGGTGCACTCAGCCACAAATTCAAACTATTCAAAGCAGAATCTAGTTATTTAATGGATTCGAACAACATACCACAAGAGGTGATTAACTACTTTTGGCTGATACTGGCTCAGCGAATAGATCGCGAAGTAGAATCATCAATAGATTTGACCCTGAGCACAAATGTGTCCGAACAAATTTCCCACCTGAACATTGCTGTCATGGACATAAATGACAATGCACCCAAATTTTCCAACCCAGAGCTTAGCTTTCATCTAGTCGAGAACAATAAAGAGAACATAAGCATTGGCAAAGTAAGAGCCACAGACCCGGACAGAGGCGAGAATGGAACAATTAGTTATTTTTATGACAGCGGGTCTTTTATGGACGAAAATAACACCACTCTACCAGATGAGATGTTCCACTCTGTATTTGCCATAGAGCCCAACTCGGGCACTATTCACCTCAAGACCAGTTTGGACCGGGAACAAAATAACAAATTCACTTTTAAAATAATGGCCAGGGACAATGGTAGACCAAGCTTGGAGTCAACAGAGCCAATTAGTGTGAACATAATCATTGATGATTTGAATGACAATGCTCCTCAATTTTATCAACAAGAATCAAATTTTTATATCAGAGAAAACTCGGAGCCCAGTAGTTTCATCGGATGGTTCAAGGCGTTCGACCCGGACTCGGGTCTCAACTCACAGCTAGACTACTTTATTGAAAAAGTTGAAGATTTTGATCCTCCTGTGTACATCAATGAACATGGAGTGCTAAAAAGTCTTCATCACTTGCGCATCTCGAACCATTCGGGCTTTTCGAATGGAATTTTCTCTTTGCCAAAGTACTTTTTTGATCTAAAAATTGTGGTCAAGGACAGGGGCATTGACAAAAAGTTGAGCCAAGAGAAATTGATTAGAATCATAGTGTATGAAAGTGAGATTGTGGGCAGAGAAAGTGAAGAGTTGTATTTGGATGGTGACGAATACAATCTTGAATTTGACAATGAGACTGGGCTGTTTGACTTTTTTCCAACCGATTCATTGGGACTCAATTGTGAACAGGTCAATTTGATTGATTACTTTCAAATGCACAAAAATGGAAGTTTAAAAGTTGTGAAAGAGTTTAAAAATGAGACAGTTTGTTTTGTGAATGTGCGCAAAATTACCCAAAGTAAGACCTATGTTTTTGAGGTGGTTTTGTACAAAGGGGTTAATAGGAAAGATGTGGAAAAATTTCGGCAGCAAAAATTGAGTACCAAACGTTTGCTGAAGCCTGAGCATGAGGAAAAATCAACTTTTGTGTTTTTTTACTTCATGGCAATCGGATCTTTGATGCTGGCACTGTTCGGCTTTGTTTTTGCTCTAGTCTATTCATCCAAGCTTAAGTTGGTAAAAAAATTTCTGAGCGAAAAAATACAGCCTGTTAGCTCACTGATTAACTACAGGCATGAGGAAGAAAGTGAATCAATTAAAAACTCTAAGCTGACCCAGTCAATGGACTCTGATAAACAACTGATTGATTTAAAGAAAGAAATTGATTTGTGTAATAAGAAATTGAAGGATTTTAACTGGAATGGATGTGCTTTGTCGACTAATAGTTCCTTGTTGATCAAGGACAGTCCTAGAGGATCTTCGGTGAGCGAGGAAGCTCAGCCGAAAAAGGTGAGCTATGGCATTTACCAAGTGGCTAATCAGATTATTATTGATTATGATGATAACACATCGTGTGAAGTCATATCCAGCAAGAATACTCTCAATTCGAGTTTGAAGCGTTTTGAGAATATTTACTATTCCGAAAATGGCAGTTCTGTTGCTCAAGCCGATGCGGACAAGTCACAAAAATGTCTCAGCTCTTTTGTGTAATAATTTTCAGCTCCGATTTACTTTATTTTTAAATTATTTTATTTAATTAATTAAATTTGTAAATTAATAAAATGAATTTTTAAAGCTTTAGAAATATTTTTATTTTTATGGGTAGTCGGGTGAGGATTGATTGAAAAAACATATAAAAAAGTGAATCAAGTAAAATCATAATTTTATTTTTTTAACTGTTATCTAATGCATAAATTTATTTTTTTCATAAATGTTAATAAAACATGAAATTTTTTGTGAAAATTTAAAATTAAAAATGGTGTTTGCTTATTATTGATTAACTAAAATTATTTATTTTTCACCAATTTAACTAAATGAACATAAATACCTTTCTTTTCATTATTTATTTATTTGAAAAATAAATTTGGGAATTTCAATATAAACAAAAATTAAAATAATATAAATTAGAAGTGTTTGAAAATTTAAGATTAAAAATTAAATTTGTCTAATTATACAATTTACATTTTTGTCACATAAAAACATTCAAAAGTAAATTTACATTTTTTAAAAATTTAGTTTATTTCGGTATGGATTGATTGTCTAATCTTTATGATGCTGTCAATTGGTGTTTGGAATTTTTGATTTGTCAGTCGGTTGGATTTTTCGTATTCTCTAATTTCTGCATTGATTAGTGAGTCTTTTCAAGCATTTTATCAAAATGAGGTTTAAGTTGCTCGATGTTTAGGTCTCTGTGCATTGTTTCTATTCGAGTTTTAAATTTGAAGTGTTTTATTTCTCGTAAGTTTTTTAGTTGTAATTGGAGTTGTACATTAATTTTCTGGCATCCATCTTGTGCAATGATGAAGCAATAATCGTAAATTGATCTTATCATGGATTTGTTGATTAAGAGGCTCAGTTTTGTTGAGTTTTTCCATCTGTTTTTTTTAATTTTGTTTATAGTATTTTTCTTGATAGCAGTCTTTGTTGTGATCATGTCTAAGTGTTTCTTGTAGTTTAGTTTAGGATCCATTTTTATTCCTAGAAAGGTCGGGTTTTCTACTACTGGAATTTTTTTCTCATCTATTGATAATCTTAAATTGTATTTAGTAAGATAGTTGTTTCGCTGACCACCCCTCACAAAAACAGCATAATTTGTTTTGTCTTTATTTATCACAAATTCTTTGTTTCCGCCAAATAGTTTAATGTGATCGACCGCGTTTTGAAGTACCTTAGCTCTATCAATGAATTTTTTGTGGACCAAATACATAAGTCGTCTGCAAACAGACCACATTTGACGTCTTTTGGTATCGATTTTAGAATGTCACTAAAATATAAAATAAAAAGAGTTGGAGAGAGACAGCTTCCTTGAGGCACCCCACATGTGATGGTTTGGTTTTGTGATGTTTTTGAATTGAGTTTAACTGAATAAGAACGTCCCTCTAAAAAATTTACTATCCAATTTATAAGCTTGTGGTTTAGATTTAGTTCCTTAATCTTGTTTATGATACCTCTGTGAGGTACTTTCGTTAACGCTTTCCCTAAATCGAAAAATATTGCTGCTGTATACTCATTTTTGTTGAAAATGCCGAAATTTCTCCACATCTTTTCATTAAATATAAAAATGTAAATTAATTTTGAAAATCAATTTTGACGCTAGTTTTTCCAAATTTTAATTAAGTAAAAAAATGATAAATTTTTGCCTTCCAAGGTTTTTGATTCGAAACCAGAGTACAGAACTCAGATTTTTTATCGAAATTCAAACCATAATATTCTAAATTATCTAAATATTGTTCCAATTAAATTTTTTTTTATTGTACCACCAAAACAGGCTCGAAAAATTGCTATAAATCAACCTAAACGTCGATCAGCTGATTTTTAGTTTTTATAACTTAAATAATCTTTAATTTATAATTCTAATACGATTTAAGAAATAAATAATATCAATTATGCAAAATAAGCAGTTTTTTTTTTAATTTAAAATTAAAAATTTTTGTTTGTTATGTTATTTTTTAGATTCACAATTTTTAAGTTTTCTTAATCTCTCTCCTGAGTAATCTAAGGCCAGTTGCCATATCAGATGACCTATCAAATGTTTATTTAAGAAATCTAGTGTTGAAAATCGAATATTGTAATTGATTTAGTATCCAAATATTTTTTAATTAAAATTTAATAAAATTAATAAATGAAATTTAAAGTTTGAAGATAATTAAATATATACCTGTATATGAATAAAAAAAATCTAATTTGTGTTTGATCAAAAAATTTATCTTATTTAGATGAAAATTTAATTTTCGAAAATTGATTTAGAAGTTATTTAAATTTTTATTTCGAAAACAAAATTGGAAATTTTTCTAATTTGCCCTTTCAAAAATCAAAAGGGTTTTTTCAAAGTACTTCTTTTTCCAAAATGTTTAAATAATGATACACTTTTTTAATTTATTTCTTAGGTAATAAAAAAAATAAAATATTAATTTATTGTGAATTAATATTTTGAGTTGATAAAGCGGCAAATAATTTATTTGAACGTGATCATAAGTTCAATAATTTATTTATTAATATTAAATTAACCTCCTTTAAGGAGAAGTAAAAGTAAAATTTGTTTTTAGAAAAATATAAAAAATATTACATAAAAAAAATAAAAAAAAGATAAAAATAATAAAAAATTCATTTCAGTTCAGAAAAAAAAGATTCGGAGAGAAATTCTTACGTTTGACATGGATTTAAACCATATTTTAATAACTCCTTCAAAAGTTGTCTATAATGTTTGAGTCTTAAATTGTTTAGACACAGCCAGATAGAGTCCGAGATAGCATCATTAGTTTTGTGATTATTTTTCAATTTCTCTTTTAATTTATTTTTATTACTGGTAATATTGTGGGCCTCATTATTAAAATAGCCTGTTATTAACTTTATGTCGGATGAGAGTGATTTCTTAGTCGGGGGTTCATTCAGCATCGATTTAAAAATTTGAGAAGATATCAATAATAATCGAATTGAATCAATTATTAAACACGCAAAATCAATATGACAAATCGAAAAATTTGGAATAGTGGATAAACATTAAATTGTCACTTCAGCTTACCAATTATTCGTATAATTTTTTTGCACTTTTTTGCGTTAATGTTGGGGATTAAATAAACAAGCATATGTAAAATATCCTAAAAAATTTACATTTATTTAATTTTGATCAATAATATATCTGTGTGAAATTATCTTTTATTGAATCATTAAAAAATATTTTTCTAGCTTCTAAAATTTTTAAATGTGTTTGTCACAGATCAAAAATATCTTCTTGTAGAAAGACCTCAATTTATTAGAATCTTATTTTAGAAAAAAATTACACTTAAAGCAAATTCCTTCGAGGAAAAACTTAGAGGTAATTTAAAATCCAAAGTTCGAATTGCTTACTCAATAAAACAGTGCTTACATTACTACAACTTTTTTTAGAAAAAACTTAATTAATCTCATTAAAGTTGGTCCATAGCTTAACTAAAATTCTTAAAAAAAATTTATCTAAAAAATTTTTGTATTTTATTTTTATTTCTTTTAATTGTAAATTTATTTTTCTTTTAATAATTGAACATTTCATTCTTTTACTTCTATGTTGGTTAATTCAACTCAATAAATAAAATAAATAAATATAATATTATAATAGTACAATGCACAAAGTTTTGAAACTTAATATTGTAATGTAAACGTCAGGGTTTAACAAATTGGCATCAAGACAAATGGTTTATCCAAAGTTATTTTAAAGAAAAAATTTTGTCAGTTGACTGAAAATGCGAAATTTTTTTTTAATTTTAATGTTTAGATATTGAAGCTACTGCGAAAAGAGGAATTATTTTTGATTATTAATATTATTAATATTAAAAATATTATTGATTAGATGAATATTAATTGATTAACTTAAAAAACTTAAAAATATTTCAATTAAAAGCTGCTTATTTATTTTAACTCGAAAAATATAATCAGTAAAAAAAGATACTTAATTTTCTAATACAATATTTTCAAATTGTTTAACTTTAAAAGTACATTCACATAAAAATTAAAAATTAGTTAAAAATGATAAATTGAATTTTGAAAAATAAAACATTTTCCTTAAATTTAGTTCATAGAAATAAATAAATAAAACATAATAAATACATTTAGCCTTTAAGTTTATTTTCAAGTAAATAAGTAAATATATTTAAGTAATTAAATAAAATTTATGAAAATTATAATATTCACTAATTGCCTTTGCAATATTTTTGGCATGTATTTTTACTTGTTTATAAGAGCTTCTCAGATAATAAGCTAATTCGATTTGAACTATATTCACATTTGGAGACTTGTGCACTGCTGTAATGTACCCACCAGAATAATAATCACCATTTCCAGGACCCTTAATTGATGGTGATGGTACTACTCTATAGTTATATTTTTCAATATATTTTCCCAAAGATACATCTCCACGAATTATTCTTTCCAAACAATAACCTTTTGATTCTTTCAGCGCATTTATTGAGCTTTTATCGGTTTCTTTTAGCACAGACTGATTAAGCTCTTGTTCAGTTAAAAGATAACCAATTTCAGTCCAATTTTCTTTGTGAGATTGCCCATGTAAGTCAATGATCAATAATTGCTTGTAAAGCAAGCTCATGTCTCTTTTAAATTTATTAATGTAATTGTGGTATTCTTGGTAAGTTTTTTGACAGTCTAAAGTAATAGAACGATTGGAACAGCTTACTTGAGGAGTTCGATTAGGATCCATTTTTCTTCTATGTAAATTGTTCAAAACCATAAAGGGTTTTTTTCTTAATAGAGAAAATAACTCAGTATTTAATTCTTTAGCAAAACGGCGCGTGTTGTAATCTATTACCAAGCCACCATCTTCTTCGTTTCTATCAGCTATTTCATTTGGTAATAAATCGCCATCATGAGGAACGCTAACCAAAACATTCAAATTACCTATTTCAAATTCGGTGTAACCTTTATTGCCACTGATTGTTTGAGATTTGATATAATTAAATAAAAATATAAGAAACAAAGTATTTGGTTTCATTTCTAATAAAATATTTTCCTTAATATTTTATTATTTTAAATTTTTTTGAAATTTTAAAACTTGAAATTAAAACTTTATTATGCCTATTATAGATGGTATGTGCACACCTTGAGATAACAATTTGAGTTACAACATTCGGAAATTAGACACTATTTTTTTTAAGTTTAAGATCAAAATTTAATTTTTTCATGTAAATCATATTTTGATTAAATCAACACTATATTTATTACTAAATCAATATCACAAAAGTTTCAAAAAATCGAAAATATATGAAAAATATTAAAAAATATAAATTGATTTCTTAAAATAATGGATCTATTTCAAAACCCATAGACCTAACCAGAAATTTCAAATTAGGGGATCGTAATTGATGAAAATCTGGAATCCCTTCATCATCTCCCATTCACAATGACATGAGAGTAGTTAGAAGATTTACATAGGCTTTACATAATATCAAAAAGATTTTGGACTTTTAGAAAAAAAATTATTAAATTTTTATCACTTTGTTCTGTTCTTTTGTTCTGAAGATTACAAAACCATTAAATAAAATATAAATTAATTTTTGACCAGAGTTGTTTTAATTAAATTTTAAAATAAAAAAATAGAACTACCGTATTTCCCTGTTCAATATTGCAGCCTAGATAACTCGAAATATAACTTTGGCGCAAAAAATAAATATCATCTCGCCCATGTTAAAACATTCTTTGCTTACATCGCATGCTCTAAAGATGAGTTTTAAGCCTTTAGTCCGCATTAAAATCAAGATTTATTAATTTATTGCGGCATAAAAGCTTGAGATTTTTTCAAAAAATTAAAAAATAAAATAAAGTTTTTTTAATTTTACTTTGTATTCAATTAATAGTGCTGAATCAAATGTAAAATTAAAAAAAATAATTTTAATATTAATAAACTAATACATACTGAATAAAAAATGATACTGTTACAGTATGTATATTGTAATTAAAATAAATTTTTTCATAAAAAAAAATGTGATCAGATGTTCATAAAATTAAATGAATTAAATTTTTTTTAGAGTTTTTTAAAAGTCAAAAGTATCAAGTCAAGTCAAAATTCGGACTTCTTTTTTCAAAAGTCCAAGTCTAAATTATCTGCTGTGAGCGAAAAGTTATAATTTGGTTACCAAATATTACTTGAATTTTTTTACAAATTACATTTTTAAATAAAATAAAACTTTTTTATCATTTGTTTCAATTTTTTCGTATTTAAGGTAGTAAATTTTTTTAGATTCTATCTAAATGCTTTTTTGAAAAAGATACCATAATTGTGTAAAAGTTTTTTAAAAAAAATTTTCTTATTTTTTCTTCCTTTTCTACAATCTGATTAAAAATAAAATAAAAAAATGGATAAAATAAATTTAAAAAATTGTTCAAAAGTTTAAGAATTTTCAAGATATTTAATTATGCACTTTAACTATTAAAAAACACGATTTTATTTTATGCAAATATTATTTTATGGATGAATAATTTTTTGATACCGCTATTTTAATAAAAACTAATATAAATTAATTAAAAACGCTTCTCAATTAAAATTTAATAAAATAAAAATAATAAAAAAAAACAAACATTTTTTTCAATAATTGATCTTTAATTGATGCTTATAAAATCTTTATTTGAAAATTTTAAAGATAAATTTAAAATCCACATTTAGTTATCCAAATAAAGGCTCAAATAGACGCTTTAAATGATATTTTTATTTCAATTTAATTAATTTTTACTTCAGATAAAAATTCATATAATTTTTCGTTATCTTAAAGATTAAACAAATTACGTTTAATTAAGTTAAGTCATTTATATAAAAATTGATAAAAAAGATCTTTTTTAAAATCTAAATTTTAAAATTTTGATTTTAAATTTATATTTAAAAAAATATTAAATTGAAGAAAAGTTAATTAAAATTAGCGCTGTTGTCACAAAAAAATCAAATTCGGAATTTAATTTCATGATCTATGTGTAAAAAATTCAGAGTTGATTAAAGGTCCCAAATTAGATTTCAAGTCCGGACTTTAAAAAACTATAAAAAAAATTTAAAGTCGAAAAAGAGAATTAATTTTTTTTATTGATCACATAAATTTTAAGAAAATAAAAAGTTAGTAAAAGCAAATCAGATTTTAGGAATGGTTAAAAGATCGTTTAAACATCGGGACATTTACATCATGAAGAAACTGTATACAACGTTAGTAAGACCTCACTTAGAGTATACTGTCCAGGTTTGGAACCCGTCTTTGAAGAAGAAAATTGGCAGCATTGAGAGTGTACAAAGAAGAGCAACTAAAGTAATTGGAGAATTGAGAGACTTAAATTACGAAGAGCGACTTATCAAGCTAAGACTAACCACGCTCGAAGAATGAAGAATAAGAGGTGATTTAATTGAACAATTTAAAATTGTTAAAAGTATCGATAAAGTGGATTGGCACTACCCCTCGAAGCAAAAGCCGGAACACTACGGAACAAGAAGTCACGGATATGGTTTTGAAAAACAACTTGTTAAGAATTGTAGCTTGAGATTAAATTTTTTTACAAACCGAATTGCAAATATGTGGAATAGTTTACCGAGAGAAGCGGTCGAACAAACAACTTTAAATAACTTTAAAAACAAACTAGACAATTATTTTCTGTTCAAAAAAGATTTTACAGGCTACTATAGCGCAACTAATCATTGTGCTCTGTTTAAAGATGATTAAAAGTCATCTTTATCCTATAGTCTTTATTTATTATTATTATTAATTCAAGCTCTTTTTTCATTGATTTAGCTGTATATATTAACAACTTAATATGTTTATAAATAAAAATTATTTTCAGATTTTCATAAAGTATGCCAAAATATTTAATACTTTATTTCTATTATAGTGAAAAAGTGTAACTTTAGGGAACTTGTGATCGGTATAAATATGATAATAATAATGATAATCATACTGGGATTTAGTCAGTAGCTTTAATTTATTTTTTTAAATAATTAGACTAAAAAGAAGGTTGATACCCATTCTATACAACGTTTAGGTAACGTCAAAGTATTTAATTGAATTAATTATAAAATGATTAAGGTTAAATATTAAAAATTTTCCGGTCCCTATCGATTATGCTCAACACTTCTTCTGATGTTAATTTATAAGTTATTTGGTAGAAAAATTTATTGATTAAAATTAAAACCATTTGCTTCAACCAATTACTTGATTAATTTTTTGATTAAATCTTTGGTTATTATATTCTAAAGGCCAGAAAAAAAGAAAAAATATGTAAAGATAGTGATTCCATCTTAAACTCAAAAGGAAGTTGATGAAAATTACTTCAATTTTTTTAGAATTTATTATTATAAATATTGTAATAAAAATCTGATGATTAAACAGAAAAAAAATTGTCTAAAATCCTATAAAAAACCTTCAAAAAATGCTGACCGTAGATGAAATTCAAAACCAGTCTACCAGGCCTATTAAGAATGCTTTTAAACAGAAGTAAAATTATCAATAAAAGATGCTCAAAATAAATCAAATTATCATAAATAAATTCTATCGAAAAAATACCACCCAAAAAATTATGCTAAATATTTTTATTTTCGACAAAGTCTTCATTTTGATTTTTAAGGCAACAAAATTTTTTCTCATAACGCCAAATTCTAAAAATAAAAAAATGAATATTGAGTCCGAACAAAATTTAAATTTTCAAAAACCATTTGAACTTCCACAGCCAGAGTTCGTTCCACCAGTGCCGGAGAGCGAAAGCGAATCTTTGGAGCCTGAGCAGTTCAGAAAAGTGTTCATTGGCGGCCTAAGCTACAAGACCGACGACGACAAGTTCAAGGCATATTTTTCAAAATATGGCGAGCTTGTCGACTATGTGGTCATGAAGGACAAAGAGTCTGGCAAGAGTCGTGGCTTCGGCTTTGTCACCTATGCCAATTCAGCTCAAGTGGATGAACTAATGCGGAACAGGCCGCATATTATAGACGGGCGTCAAATCGAGCCCAAAAGAGCCACTCCTAGAGAAGACTCGGGCCGGCAAGAAGTTCAGGCCACGGTCAAAAAACTCTTTATTGGAGGAATAAAGGACGCGATAAGCGAGGATGATCTAAAAAGCTACTTCAGTTGCTATGGCAACATCACTGATTGTGTTATTATGAAAGACAAAGAAAAGAACACCTCAAGAGGCTTCGGGTTCATTAGCTTTGACGACTACGACCCAGTGGACAAAATAATAATTGAAAAACATCACACACTAAATGGCATAAATTTGCAGTGTCAAAAAGCGCTGCCCAAAGACTCGCAGAATGGCCGCGGTAGCTCAAACAACGGCCGCGGCTTCAACAGCTCTGGTGGTAAATATTTAAAAGAATTAAATAAGCATTGGCAAAATTTTTTTATCCAAAGGTGGTCGTAACAGACAGGGTTTTAATATGGGTGGTCAGCAGGCCCAATTCGATGGCATGAATAACTATGGGAGTTTTAGCCAGATGCCAATGGGCCAGAGGAGAGGCGCCGGGCCCATGCGTAGCAGAGGCTTCGGCAATAGATCTCAAGGACCCTACGGTAAGTGAATTGTCTAAGATATTTTTTAGGGTTTTTAAGAAAGGAAAGCTAGTTTAATTCAATTCTTAATCAAGGCGGTCAAAGCGGTAATCGAAGAGGAGGACGTGGTCTAGGGCAAAAAGGAGATATAGGAATCCAGAATGGGCAAAGTCAACAATTTTAAGAAATTGACAAGAAATTTATTTAGTTTATTTTTTGAATAGATTTTTAAATGTTTTTAAATTTAATTTTAAAATTTTAAATGTGAAATTTTATCACTTGAGTAATCAAATAAATGTTTAAAAAAAACAATGCGAATTTTTGGTTCTATCTATGGTCGGTTTAAATAAGTTGTTTAGACTCATATGTCGAAAAGAATGGAGTTCAACAATGAATGAATATTTAAGTCAAGTTAAATTAAGTTCAACGAATAAGTAAAGATGTTTGATTGAGATTTTTTGGATAATTTTTTTTTAGCTTTGAAATTTTTGTGATTAAATTTTCTTTTTTTTTCTCAAGATTGAAAGCTTTTTTGGATTTGAGCAAGTGTGAATCAAATGTTGAATTCAAAAGTACAAATATTCTGATTTGAAAAAAGAATGGCTAAAGTATGGGGCAAGCAGCTATGATTAATATTTCAACAAGAACAAAGAGACCAATTGTCAAAACCTCGAGAGACATGATCGTGCTCATTTATTGATAAAAAAAATAGAAAAATATATACCCGAGAGGACAAAAAACAGGCAATAAACACTGTTTATACGGCATTTGGTGGCTGTTTTTTTTACGTTTGAAACTTGAGCGTTTTTGGACCAAAAAAACGAGCGAAAAACACTCTATAAACCAAACAAAATATTTCATTTAGAGTGTTTTTAGCCCGTTTTTAACGCTTCAAAAACAAATTAAGCATGTTTATTTTTCAGGAATGATTTTAAATAATCAAATTCTATGTTTTAATATTTAATATTAATTTTAAAATAATAATTAAAATATTTTTTAATAATAAAATCTTAAAAAAACAAGATTTTTAATTATTCTTCATGGTCAGATTCACTCTTTTCATTATCATCTTCTTCAACTTGGCTTTTATCTTCTTTGTCCCTCTCTTCTCTATTATCTTTTCTTTCCAATACACCCAGTGTTTTCTTACTCTCCATATTCACTTTGTTTTTGACATACTCCATTTTGATTGATCTACCCAGGCCATGAACACTGGCCCGAATGCTTGGCCAATATTTTTTAATTAAAAATTCAAATACCTATCAAAGGTCTAACCTTTCTCCCTATTAGAATTCCTTTATTTCCAGAGAATTCAATTTCTCCATCAGCCTCTTCTTCAGATTCTTGATCGTTTTGATCACCAACTTCAAAAATAGGTTCCAAAGGAAGAAGACTAGTAATTGTCTCTTTTTTGTTATAAAGCTTTTTGGCGACGTTACTCGAAAATTTTAAAAGATAACTTCCGAGAAGTTCTGATTGATAAATAGACGTTCTTGTAAATCTTAAATTGAATTAATATTTTTAAAGCTTATTTGTCAAGAAAAGTTAGTCGAGGAAGAAATTTTAACTTCATAAAATACAAAAGAAGAGTTTATAAACGAATTTCAGGACTTTTATGGCTTGGATAATATGTCTTTTAAATTGCACGCTCATTTACATCTAGCTTTCCAGGTATCAAGGCTTGGACTTGTATATAAGACTTCTTCTTTTGCATTTGAAGGAATGTTTAGGAATTTTAAGAATTATTTTTTTGGAACCACTGGATATGCTTAGAATTGAAAACGAATTTTTCTTTAATCAATACGACAGAATCGAAAGTATAAGAAAAAAAAACCTTATCCAAATTTGTGGTAGATATAATTGAAAAGGACAAACCTTCCTCGGCTATTGACTTGAACAAATTTGAAAATATGGACGTAAGTGACTAAGAGAACAAATTCGTTAAAAATTTAGAAGGATTTATAGATAAGTTGTTGTGGTTGACTAGTTTAGCCTTCAAAAAAATAACATTACTATTTCGAATAATTATTTTAAAATTTAAATTTAATTCATTTGATTCATTTAAGGATACAAATCAATTTACGACGATTATAACAAATCGATAAATTCGACGATTTCGTATTTAGACGAAAAATCTAAAAAAAACAATACGGAAACATTTTAAAATTTTACTATGTTGATTCGAAAATTTATGTGTTGATTAGAAAATAAAAATAAAAAAAAATTGGAATTTAAAGAACTAAATTTGTAACTTGAAAAAAAAGAATTTGCATTTAAAAAGTTGGACGAATTTTATTGTCAGATAGATGGAGATAAAGAATGAATATTAATTAGTGAATCTCAAATTTTGAGTAAATGTATTATTCTTAAAGTTAAAAAAAAAATTATTTTAACAGAAATTGTCGGGAAAATGAACATGATTGAAAATTTAATAAAAAATGAAAAAAAATTTTTTTTTTAAAATGACTAAAAACACGTTTTAAACGCTGAAAAAACGAGCAAATAAAAAACATCTCAAACACTCAAAAACGCTATTTAAACACTATTTAAACTTAAAAAATGACTAAAAAAATCCTGAATAAAAATCTAATGCTCCTGTATCGAATAGAATTAAAAAAACAGCCTAAAAAGCTCAAAAAACAAATAAAAAACACCTAAAACACCAATAAACACTATTTAGACACCTAGGACGCTTTAAAATTTCTTTAAAAACGCTTAAAAAACACCCTACTTTACAATATTTTTAAAAAATATATTAAATTTTATTTAATTTAATTATTTATTACTTAATTGTCTAAAATTCTTGTTTTTATACTTTTTTTTAAACAAAAATAATAAAAATTTTTTTAATTTTTTTTGGCTGCTTTACCCCCATTTATCCTCTGTTTTCATCACGTTTAAACGGCGTTTAAACAGTGTTTTTTGCCTGTTTTTGTCCCCTCGAGTAAACAATTAAAAAATTAGTTTTTCGAAATAAATGATTAGATTTTGGATCAGTTAAAAAACGATTTCTTAGCTCGACATTTGATCAAGCGTTAAATTATTTTTTTTAAATTCAAAGAAAAATCAGAAAAATGATTAAGGGCTACTACTACAATTATTTCTTCTTTACAAACAACAACAATAAAGTTTTTCAAAAATCAAAAAGTCCAGCAAAATGTCAATCATATATTTTGAATTAATTAGAATTAAATGTTTTTAATCAATTTTTATTTATAAATAAAAATCAAGTAGAATTTTTGTATTCATATTTATTTACAATTTGATAATCTATTTAAATGGTTAATTTTTTTTCGGTAGCAAAAAAGGAGTTCGCAAAATGTCATAGACCCGATTACACTTGAGTGGACCTAGACCAGGACACAAATTCAATTGATCTTTGGTTGCCTTGCTCAGTTCTTTCACTGATCCAAATGTTTGCCTTAAAGTTGAAGCATCAGTTTTGTTTATAGATTTTATTTGGCACAAAAAATCAGTCAAATTATTTATAAAATTAGAGTCCGAGCTGTTCTGGCCTTTGGTGTTTGACCCGACTTCAATTTGATTAGTTGACTTTTCCATGATAATGTCGGCACTTTTAAACTCATAAGCCTTGTAGGTCTCAAGATACCGGCCCACTTCCTCCGGAGTCCAGCACAGAATCATGGTCAAATTGGAATAAATGCATATCTTTTCCAATTCTTTGATACAATGTCTAGGCTCCTTTACATCCACAAAAGTTAGGAGAACTCTCAAGTCATAAGCTTTGCCGAGTTCTCTAATTCTTTGATGTATGTAAGTCGGATTAAGGAGATGATACTTCATTGATAGGTAAAAGGCACAGCTGCTCCGACTCATACAATAATCTGGCACTAAGGTGTCCGAGAATCGCCACTGAACATTTCGAATGTGCTTTAGGACAGGATTACCGCGCTGTTTGCCATTAACAATTAAGGAACCGCCGCCAAATGATGAAGAGGAAACGGCGCTCGCTGATGGTTTAAGGGTAATGGTTGGTTTAAGGGTAGGTACATCGGGTTTTTTAAAAACATCATCAGGCTTTGAGGTTATAACAGGTTTTTCAATGATTTCTTTATTTTGGCAAATAAAAGCCGCTAAAAGTTCGTCGTCTTCGTCCTCTTGGTTTTTGCTTGAACAAGGCTTTGCAGCGGGCTGACTAACACAAATTTTCTTGACAGATTCTTCAATTTTTTCACTTTGGTCCTCTCTGTCAGGATTGAAATTATCTCTTGTGTCATTTAGGTTAATCAGTTTACGCTTTTGAAAAAGGTTTTGCTTGAGTTCGGACCTTTTTTCGTCCTGCTCTTTTTCCTTGTTCTCAAGCTCATCATAAGTCGGTATTTTGAACATAGTATTTTTTTAATAAAATTTTTGATTTCATTTAAATTGTTAAATTAATGACCACGTGATTTGTTTGCAGACAAAAAAACTACAGGGACTCGCTATGAAAAATGTTTAAGAATTTTTCAAGAAATTATCTTTATTTTTTAATTTATTTTATTCATTTAAATGGCGATGGATTTTAAAAAATCGACTAAAAATATCAATTTAATTTAGAAAACTTGATAATTTTATTAGGCATATACAGTATGTCGGAAAAGTTTAGAAATTTTTTTGTTGTTAACAAATCAATAATTTTTTCGTGTATAATAGGCGGGAAAATAAAAAAAGCAGATTTTTTATTTTAATTTTTATTTGTCATCAATCCAAAAACATAAAAACCAAAAATCTATCTCATTTTGCTTTTTATCTCCACCTTTAAGGAAACCCACGATCTGCCATTTTAGTGGGCTTGGCACATTTTTTTACCCATTTTTTGCCAAGATAAAGATTTTCTGGTTATATTACTTTGAAAGGACATGAGTGGTTGGAATGTATTTGTATTTAATTTTAAAAATAAATTTGGGAATTTCCCGGGACTTACCCGAACGGCAAAAGCCTTCTTTTCAGCCCCCTTGTTAATGTTTGTTATTTAATATATAAACAAAAATTAAAATAATATAAATAAGAAGTGTTTGAAAATTTAAGATTAAAAATTAAATTTGTCTAATTATACAATTAACATTTTTGTCACATAAAAACATTCAAAAATTAATTTACATTTTTTAAAAAATTTAGTTTATTTCGGTATGGATTGATTGTCTAATCTTTATGATGCTGTCAAATGGTCTTTGGAAGCATTTTTTCAAAACGAGGTTTAAGTTGCTCGATGTTTAAGTCTGTGCATTGTTTCTATTCGAGTTTTAAATTTGAAGTGTTTTATTGCTCGTAAGTTTTTGTTTAGTTGTAGTTGGAGTTGTTCATTAATTTTCTGGCATCCACCTTGTGCAATGATGAAGCAATGATCGTAAATTGATCTTATCATGGATTTGTAGATTAAGAGGCTCAGTTTTGTTGAGTTTTTCCATCCGGTTTTTTTTATTTTTTTTATAGTATTTTTCTTGATAGCAGTCTTTTTTGTGATCATGTCTAAGTGTTTCTTGTAGTTTAGTTTAGGATCCATTTTTATTCCTAGAAAGGTCGGGTTTGCTACTAGCGGGATTTTTTTCTCATCTATTGATAATCTTAAATTGTATTTAGTAAGATAGTTGTTTCGCTGACCACCCCTCACAAAAACAGTATAATTTGTTTTGTCTTATTACAAATTCTTTGTTTCCGCAAAATAGTTTAATGTGATCGACCGCGTTTTGAAGTACCTTGCTTAGCTCTTACAATGAATTTTTAGGGAAGGTATTTTAATTAAGCAGTTTAAGAGCACAATTTACTCAAAATTAGAAGACATGTAAGATTTAATCTTAAGGATGTGGAAATAAATTGTCATAATTGTTTAATCTTTTGGATTATCCAAATTTCTAATTTTTTATTTATTTGTTTATCTGTACCGAGCTAATGCTCCTTCAGACTAAAAATATATAAAAAAGATAAATTAAAAATAAAGTTATTATGATAAAAAATAAAAAAAAAGGAAAAACAAGTCTAAATAATAAAAAGAAAATTAAAAACAATATGTTGAAATAGCTATTTGGTTAGTAAGTAGTCAATTTTTTTATTTTTGCCAAATCCATACAAGTAGAATGTCTGAGCCCATCACTGCTTTAAGACAGTGTGATAATGTAGAAGCCAACATATTCTAGTGTTGAATCACTCTGTATAAAAAGAAAACATGCCTAGCAGTCACAGCAAATTTAAAAAGTGCCAGTGGTTAAAAGAAAAATTAATTCGAAAAATATTACTTTTTAATATTTATTCAATACAACAAAGATTAAAATTTATATTAAATCATCGAATGAATCGAATGGCTGTAAGAAATTTTTAAAATAATTAAATGTTGTTTGGTATTTTTTCTTCTCCAAGTTATTGTTAATATGAATTATAGAAAATTTATTAAACTAAATAAAAGATTTAAAAAATAAAATAGCAAATTAAGACCTGTTTTTCCCATTAAAAAAGCTTATAACTTTTGTTCTGTAAGCGCAACAAAGTGCAACATACTTGGTTGCACCAAAAGTCAAAGTCTGCTAATGATGTGCAAAGTCTCTGCAAAATGCACTATAGCCAAATTTGTCCAATTTTAAATTATGCATAAATTTGCAGAGTTTCACCATATTGTTGATAATAATGCAACTTTGAATGTTGCATTTACAGAGCTTGCTTTTAATGTATAAAAGAAAAGTTATCAGAATTTTAAACTTTTTGTTCTGTTCTTATTGTACTAAATTTCACAAAACCTTTTATTTTAATAAAGATAAAATAATTTATAAATATATAGTGACATGTCACTATAAGGGGTACAAATATTTTGAAAAAAATGCAATTTTAACCTTTTTTCGCTTATAATGACATGTCATTATAGGTTTTTCAAACCTCTATCCGATTTATAGTGACATGTCACTATAAGCGAATACCTGCGTATAGTGGCATGTCACTAAAATCGAGCAAATACGTTAATAAGTCTAAATAATAAAAAGAAAATTAAAAACGATATGTTGAAATAGCTAGAGGTTAGACATGTAATAACCAACAAAATTTGTAACAACCTAAAGGTTGATAAAACAAAGAAAATAAGAAATTTGTTTTATTTTTAAAAAATAAAAGTGTTTTGTTACAAATTTTATCAAAAAAGTTAAATTGAAAAAAAAAGGATAAAATTTATCACAATTGTACCTATTTATTTATTTCAAAAAGATACGTTAGATTCGGCGATGAAAAATATTAAATTATAAAAAGAAATTATACAATTGTATCTATATTATTATTATTATTATTTATTTCAATGAACGCCTTTAAGGCGATGTAAAAAAAAATAAAAAAGACAAGTTTTTGAAACAGTTCTAAATAAATTAATAAATTGTGTAAATAATGTTAATTATGTTTGTTATATAATCTTTTTTCTACAAAATTAACGTATTTTCGTATTTTTTTTTAATTTTTTCATTTTTCTCAAAAATATATCTTCTTAATAGATATTTTTTCAGAACGAACACACTTAATGCTATTTTGAATTATTTTCATTTTAAAAAGATAAAACTAAAAAAAAATTTCAAGACTAACTCTTAAAATCTGGATTTTTTTTTAATTTTATCTTTTTAAAATGAAAATAATTTAAAATAGTACTAAGGGTAAAAAAGATTTAAAAAAAACTACATTTATTATCTATTTACTTTTCTCGTGATAGGAATTTTATTATCTTATTGATTATTTGCTTTTTTTTTTTGAATATAAAAACTGAGGTTTTTTTATTTTTTAACTCCAAACAATATTGAGTTTTAAAATTCCAATTAAGTTTTTCTCCTAATGTTTATTCTCTATTAAGATTTTTCAAAATAACTTTTTTTGGTCATAGAAGTTCTGTAGAGAGTGAGCAGTTAAACAAGCATGTTTAATATGCATTGTCAAAGTCTTTCAAGTAATTTGAATGTCAACTTAAATCAACGTTAGCCATTATATTTGTTTCTTCGTTTAACTATTTTGTAGTTTTTCTAAACATTTAAAACATCGGTCTTAAACTGCTTTAGAGCATGTTAAGTGAGTATTTTTAATTATTTTTAATAATTTTTTCCTCATATTTCTCTTCAAAGCTTTTAAAATCTTAATCATTTTATTTTTAAAAATTTAATTTTTTTATTTTTTTATTTTAATAAGTGAGTGCTAAATCGGCACAACTCAGAAGTTCTTTTTTTTCAGTCCATAATTTTACAAAACTAACTAATTTTAAATACTTTTTCATTATTTATTTTCATTTGATTGGGGATGATAATTTGATTTGACATGAAGAAAGACTAATAATTTAACAACAAATTAATAATTTAATTCTTAGTTTTAAAAAGTTGTTTACTTTGGATTAAGTAAATATTTAAAGTAGATTTTTAGAATTTTTTATTGTAAAAAAAGAATAAAAACAAATGAAATTAATAAGATAAAGAATTTCAAAAGATGAATTACTTTAAGTTTTCATATAATCAATAATTAATTTATCAAGAGTATTAATATATTTGCCAAATAGAAATAGTTGCTCTTTTTATTCGGCAAAAAACAAATTTTTAAATTTTATCTTTCAAAAATTTAAAACTTCATTTGTGAAGAGGATACCTTAAAAATTCTATCACACATTTTTTATTTAAGATGTTCACTCGAGCTTTTTTAAAATAACACATAATTATTATCAACTCAATAAAAATTAAAGCTGAATATTATTAGTTTGTACAGACAAAATTTAGACATATAGAGCTAAGAGAGTTATCCCCGACTAAATTCAAAAATCTTATCACTAAAAAATATTTTTGATTTAAAATTTTTGTTAGATAATATGAGAAGTATTTTAATTTGATTTAGATGGTAATTTTAGGATATTTCTTACAAGAAAAAATATAAAAAACATGAAAATTAGTTAAGAACAGAATTACAAATTACAAATTTTGCTCTGATTTTTTGCAGTCAGTCTTCCCTTTAACGAACTACTTGGGCGAAAAATTAGGTATTCGTTATATCGAAATTCCTATATAAAACGATTGGGATAACATTTAAGAAAAATTTAAGTAAAAATGGGAAAAAGAAAACAAAAAGTTCAAGTTCAAGGTTAATCAAAAGGCTAGTGCCCTAGTCTAATTAAAGACTGATTAACTCTCCATTTATTCAATAAAATATAATATAAAATAAAAATTTTACACAATGTGAAAAAAAAAAAATTAAAAACTTTTACAATTTAAATTCATTTTATCAAAAATTTTTGATGATTCATTATAAATTAAGTTGATGTTATTGAATATTGACAACTTAAAAGTGCTAAATTTTAGAGCTGACCTGCAAACTATGAATTTATGGGCCAACTTGGAATAAACGAAAGCAAGTGTTCTCACCACTTTTTGTTCTGGATTGAGGTACTATATAATCGCTTTTGTTTCTCAAGTTGTAAACAATGTTCTTTGATTCATTTGTGACAAGTTGTTCTTTGAGTTGCATTGGTGAATTTACAAAGTTTAAAATTTTGTAAGAAAAGGACAACAATCTCGCTAAAGCTCTATGTTGAAATGCAAAAAGCCCATACTTTTCTAACAAATTATTCAAGTTATTACAATCACAGGGACAAAATCTCAGGTTTAACAATCTAAATAAACAAAAATAAAAACAGTTTGCTAGCCTTTGGAAAGCTTCTTTTGTAAAATAGCAAACAAGGGTAAATACATAGTCTAAATAAGGTAAAATAAATGTTTTAAAAAATTGAATCTTTACAGATGTACTAAGGTAAAAAAGCCTTTTGATCGAAAAAAGTTTTCGGTTAACTGCAAGGCATGTTTCCGAGACAAGTTTCATAAAATTTAGTTTACTGTCTATGGTAAAACCTAGCAATTTAAATTAAATTCTCTAACAACCGTAATTTTAAAGCCTTTTATAGTAAAAAAAATCAGGCACTTCAATTTTTTTGTTCGTAAAGACCAGAAAAAAAATCTTACTCCAGTTGATATAATGAGATGAGATAATAGGAGAAGTATTTAAATTTGATTTAGATGGTAATTTTAGGATATTTCTTACTAGAAAAAATTTAAAAAACATAAAAATTACTTAAGACAGAATTATAAATTACAAATTTTGCTTTGATTTTTTGCAGTACAGTCAATCCTCGTTAAACAAAAAGTTAATTTTTTTGAAAAAAATCGGTAATAGATTGTTGTTTGGTAAAGCTACTTTCAATTAAAATTATAAAATTTTAAATATTAAATAATAAATTAATTGCATTAGAATTATCATCTTTTTTAGTTAAGAAAAATTTTTTCAGTTCATTTATTCTAGCGATTGCTTCTTTTGAGCCAATCACTTGTTTATTTTCATCTTGTTGCTCTTCGATTTCTGTATCACTGTCTTGTTCTACTGGATTGTTTGTTGCTATTGAATCGACGATTTCTGCTTCTGAGAGTATTCCACGCGCAGCCAAGTTGCTATCGATTGAGACATAGTGGAATTTATCGAAATCTAGATTTTTCTCAAACGTTGCAATTTCTTTATACTGATCCTCTTTTTCGTTCTCGCAAAGATCGTCTAAATCCAATAAAAAATCGCCGTTGAAGCCCGCTTTTCTAAAACAATTTCGTATGGTTGATGGAGAAACACCATGGCATGCAACTTTTCTCTTGCAACATCTGTCCGATATTTAAATTTAAAAGAATGAATTATACCTTGATCTAAAGGTTGTAGAACATATGTGCAGTTGACTGGAAAGTAAACTATCTTAATATTTTCACATGAAGGATCAGATTTATGACCACTAAAATTGTCGTGAAAAAGCAGCACTTTGCGAAGAGGTTCATTAAATCAAAGAAAATTAGCAATCTTTATTCGTAATATGAAGGATTTCGTTAAATGGAGGATCGTCTGTATTCAAAATGTATGATCAATTGCTAATATTAATACTCATCACATTATATATCAAGATTTACCCAAGATATTCACTAATGAAAGTTCACTTACAGTAATTTTTAAGTCTTAGATGAAGGTCAGTCTGTTCGCTTCAGATCTTCTAAAATATATATTTCAACTCAACCAAAGAGACCAAAGGTCAAAACCCATAAAGGGATGATTGAGCCCATTTATTAATAAAATAAACATATAAAAATTTATAAAATTAACAGAAATTAACAAAAAATTAGTTTTTTGAAATTAATATCAAAATTAGAAAAAATATTACAAAATTTTATAAAAATTAAATTAATATTATTGTTTATTCTTCTTTTAAATAAGACAAAATCTACTTGCATATCATCAATAAGTAATTTATTAATGAATTTAGAATAAAAATAGTCAAACGTTTTTTCACCATAATCGTTGAACTTTCCTTTGGAAGGAACAAGATAGTCATTTGAATTTCATAGATTATAATCAATATTTTTCAAACGGTTGCTTATTAAAACTTCGCTTAAGTCTACAGGCGATGTTTTTAAATTTATAATTTTATAAATAAAGTGAGCAAGACGTTTAATAATTCTATGCTGAAAGCAGTCGATGTTAAATTTGTTCAACTCGATATTTAAAGTGTTAAAATCATCATTGCCATGTATATTTGGGCGAATATTTAATAATCTTTGAATACAATAGTAATAAGAATTAGCTAATTTTTGAATTGATTTTTTTGTAAAATTTATTGATAATGAAAGACAATAGTCAAAGAATGGCATGATAAATGATTTGAAAAACTGGAGCTTGACTTTATGCGATAAGTAAAATAATCTCCTTATAGCATAAAGCCTTTTATTTATTGAAGTTCTTAAGCTTATTACGTGTTGCAAAAAATTGAGCTTGTTATCAATTGTTACTCCGAGGAGTTTAAATTTATCAACAACTTCAACCATAATACCATTTATTTCAATACTACTGGGAAAATTAAGTTTTGATTTGTTTGAGATAAACATAATTTTAGTCTTGGACCAATTAATATCTATACTATTGAATTTACACCAAGTAAATAACTTTTGAATCGATTCATGAAAAGAATGAATAAGTTCAGAGAGGTTATCCCCTGTTTTAATTAGAGTTGTATCATCAGCAAATAATTTCACAATGAAATCTGAAAGGAATAAAACAATATCATTTATGTAAATAATGAAAATATGAACTTGGTTCAAATTTTTTTGCCTAAAATAAAAAGGTAGTTTCCAATTGTTTAAAAAATTTGACGATCTAAATGAAGACATGACAATAAACAGAACAAATTAGAAAAATAAAAATTTAATTTTCAAGTTAAATATTTAAAATTCAACAAATTATATTAATCAAAATATTCATATGTTTTATATTGCATTTTCTAATAAATTTTCGTTAATTTTGTATATAATTTGTAAGTTTTTGTCAGTTAAGAGTTTAAGTTTATTAAAGGCCTCGTTATGCATAATACTGCAAGGAGTATCATATTTTAATTTAAGGATATAACGAAATGCTGGGTTTTGTAAAGCTTTAATTTTTTAATTTTTGTCTCTTATAACGAATTCAAACCAGAGCCATTTAAAAGTCACAAGTCAAAGACATGACTTGGACTTTGACTGGTTAGAGAGTCGAATTAATAACCTTAAAAACTGTGTCTTCGGCTGTATTTCGAATCTTATAAAACAGAAATCTATCTAATTAATCCTTTCCCGTTAAGTTAGTTAGTAAATGATAAGACATCAAAAAAAAAAAGAGGTTAATTTTATTTAGTTAAAGCCGAATAATGATCTAATTAATACCCAAAAAGACAGATAAATAATTGATTATAATCGTGAATTTTTTAATAAAAAAAAATCAATGCAAATTTTGCGAGCCTGTTGGCACCAAATATAATAAGGAAAATATTGACTTAAATTTAAAGATACTGCACAAAAAATTTTAACAAATATTAAGATAATCATTATTTCATTATTAATCAAATATCATTATTTAAATTACATAAATTTAAGAAAATATAAAAGGAGGAATCTAATATAAAAATAGTTTTTACAAATTTTTCTAAATGAAATAATAAAAAAATTGAAAATTTTTTATTTAATTCAGTTATCTATTAAAATGTGAATAATGAAAATAAAAAAATCTAATTTACTTAAAGAAAGAGAATTCAAAATTTCTTTGACTTGCTCTCTGAGCATAAGCTTCTTAAGGTTTTTTTAAATATTGACTCAAAGTAGAGGTATAAAATTTGAATGAACCTTTACCCGAATGGTTGATGAAATAAAACAGCGTTGTAGTTCACTGTTAAACTTAATAAAAATATTGTCAAACAAAAGATGGGTTCTTAATTATTACACACTAGGAAACCTTTATAAATCTTTAATCGGATATTTAATTGATAACTCTTTTCCGTGTCTGAATTCATTTTCAGGGACAAACATTAAAAAAATTCAAGTCAAACAAAACCCAGCAGTTCGTTATATACTTAAACTAATGAATATAAAGCGGGTTTTGAATCAAGATATGTCGAATACTCGACTCCATTGTGTAATTGCTATCTAACTATTTCTTCTTTCTTTCCTGAATTGTTCAATAATTAAAAATTTTACACATGTCATTACTTACAATTTGTCTATTTTAACTGTCTTTTATTTTATATTTTAACTTACTTTACTTTTATCTTATATTTTCTTTACATTTTTATTTTATTTTTTTTTTATTTCTTCTTTCTTTCCTGAGCTGTTCAATACTTGAACATTTTGCACCTGTCATTACTTACAATTTGTCTGTTTTAATCGTCCTTAATATAAAATTTTATTTATTTTACTTTTATCTTACTTATACTTTACATTTTTATTTTTTTTAATCTGAAGTAGCTCTAGCTCGGCACAGATAAAACAAATAAATATTAATCTTATTTTTTAATTCAAAAAATAAAATAAAACTTTTAAATAATTGTCACGAATAGATAAATGATATTAAATCTAATCATTTAATTAATCAATGATTGAGTTTCTAATAAAAAAAAGTACTATTCAACTAACGGATGAAGCTAAAGCAAAATATTCAAATAGAAAGATTAAAGAAATCAAAATTTGTGGTAGCCCAAAATATCAACAAATTAAAGATTTGGATTTGTCGAGAAATGAATTAACAGCAGTATCGTTTGAATTTTTCAATTGTTTACCTGTTCTTGAAAAACTTGATTTGAGTAATAATAAAATAGCTAATATTTCTAACAATGGCAATGGAACAATTGATCAAATTTCAACAAAGTTTATTCTAAATCTGTCCAACAATAAATTGACAGAATTTCCATTTGATTTAGTTAAAAATATAAAGGAGCTTGATTTGAGTAATAATAAAATAGCTAATATTCCTAACAATGGCAATGGGACAATTCATCAAATTTCAAGTCTAAATCTGTCAAAGAACAAATTGACAGAATTTCCATTTGATTTAGTTAAAAATATAAAGGAGCTTGATTTGAGTAAAAATGAAATAACTAATATAAATTTTCCTTATGATTGGAAAAGTTCAATCATAGAACTTAATCTTTCTTTTAATAAATTAAAAACATTTGTTTTAGAATGTAACACATCTATGTCCAGCAATACATTTAAGGAAATAAAAGTTTTAAAGTTAAATAACAATGAATTGCCAGACATTGAATTACAAAATTTGGAATTTTTAAAACATCTTTATCTTGAAAGGAATGAATTAAAATCTTGTACCCTGGTAAAACTAAAATCTTTAATAAAACTCTATATTAGTTTCAATCAAATAGAAAAATTAGGTAGCGAATTTTTATCGCAATCATTAGAATATATTTATCTAGATAATAACGAATTAAAAGAAATAGACTTTAAATTTATTTATGACTTACCAAAATTAAAATTTATACATTTTGGTTCGAATAAAATAGAAAAATTGTCTTTGTCAGAGAATTTAGATATGACAAGAGAAAAAGATGTAGAAATAAATCTTAGCTATAATAAAATAGTGCATATCGAAAAAAAGATATTTAATACAAATTTAAAAATTAAAAAAATTAATTTGAGTTTTAATGTGCTTAATCCATTTTTAATTAAAATATTTGGAGAAGAATTGTTAAGAAAAATTAATGTAAAGCAGAATTTGAATGAGGAAAGAACTGATTTATTGATAAAAAATAATGTAAAGCAGAATTTGAATGAGCAAAGAACTGATTTATTGAAAAAACTTTTTGAGCACAATAAAATTTGTGTTGAACGTACGAACCAAAATAGCGAGGAATCAAAAGAATTGGAAAGCGAGGAAATAAAAGAATTAAATAGCTTTTTTGAAAACCTCTTTAAAAAACCTTTTAAATTCAAAGATGAATTTCGCAAAATAAATTTTTGCTTTTTAAGACAACATGATTTTCAGTATTATTTTATTTTTTACTTTTTTGTTTCAAATTCAAAATTGGATATAGATGGAGACAAAATGATCGAGAAATGTGATGAATTGACAGAGAAATTTGAGGAGAAAAAAATCAGCTTTCTTGATTTTTTAATCGAAATCAAAATGGATACAAAAATCCTGTTGAATTTGGAAAAAGAAATCAAGAAATCAACCAACGACGAAACTTTGTATGCTGAATTCAAATTTTTCTCTGCCACATCCATTGAAAACTTGTGCGAGAGAAATGATTACGAAATTTTCGATTTATTTTTTCCGGACAAAATCCTCAGAGAAAATGAACCTAAACTTGCTTATTTAATAAACGAGCCAGGTTTCACTGAGAAATTTCTCAGTGAAATTAATTTCGAAAGTTGCTTTAGAATTGCTTTGGAAAATAAAAATGAAGAAATCGCCATCAAATTATTGTTATTATACAATTTATTTCGTAAGAAAAATTCCAATAAACCCGAAGATTATTTTAGCAAAGGTTTTATATCCAATTTTTTATCACTTATAAAATTTTTGTCCGAGTCAAGAAGCAATAGAAAATTAGACACAAAGCCCATTAGAGATTTAGCTGATGATTTTTGGTCCCCATGCAAAAAATTTATCTATCTTGGACTTGTATTTATTTATTTTTTGATGTTAGTTTTTCTTTCATGGAAGATTTTAAAAAAAAATTCTTTAAATGAGCAGTTATTTTTCAAGTATGAGAATAGCTTAATAATTTTGATTTCAATAACTGATATTTTAAAATTTTTTTTTGCTTTTACTATGGAAATTGTATTTCTTGTAATAAAGCTGCCAATATTTATCAAAAAAATTTTCAATATGAATGAACAAAGACAAGTGGAGCCACACGAAAACAAGACCAAAAACGATGACCACCCTGGAAAGCACTTTCATTTAAATTTTTGTTCATTTAAATTATTTTTCGAATTGATTAACTCAATATTATTAATACTAGCGGTCCTTATTTTTCCAAAATTAATTTCACCCTCGATTATTTTTGTCTTTGGAGTATTCATTTTTAAGCTAGACAAATGTCCATGGATTGGAAAATATGTTCGAGTGCTGTCTCAAATAATTATGAAATCGATTCCTTTTCTGCTTATTTTTTTTGTGTTCTTATTTGGATTCTGGATTTCTTTTCACACGCTTTTTATTCCTCCTGAGTTTCAAAATATTAATGGCACGAAAAACAGTGAAAAAAATGAGAGCATAGGTGAAAAAATTATAAGATTCGTAATAATGGGAGCAGGAAATTTGGAGTCCGATAATTTTCCCATACCTGATCACAATCAAGTTGAAATTTTCACCATACTTTTTGTTTATTTGACATTTATTTTTTCGATTCCAGTTATTGTTATTAACCTTTTTAGCGGTGTTTCGAATTATGAAATCAAAAATATGTTCGACAAAGCAGAAATTGATGATGCAATTGAAAAAATCCAATATTCAATATTTTTGGAGAAAATAATATCTTATATTTTAATTTGTTTTCGAGTACGCGAATTTGGTTCTCGAGTTTTAATTTGTTGCCGAAGATCAGAAAATAGAAATGAAATGGAAAATTCTAACGAAAGTGAGCGAACCAATCTTGTTTAATCAAACAAGTGTTTAAAAGCTTATATTATTAATTAATAACTCAAAAGAAAAGAAGAGCTTTTTTATTCTTTATTAAAATATAAACTCTAAAATAAAAGTGTTTTAAAATTTTTTTGTAGTCTAGCCCGTTGAGACCATTCTTGGACATAGATGTACATAGATGAGACTTTGCGCATTCAGAATATGAACAAATTTTTAATGTTGTGGTTATTAGAATATGAGATATTTTAGCTCAAAAATAAAATGAATACATTTTGAAGGATCGGATTTAATTTTACTATAATAATCTCTAAGTCCACCATCATTAATTACTAGATCAATATTGATACTAAAAAAATATTAACGGGTGTAGAATAAAAAATGACAGAGAATTAATTTTATCATAAAAAAAATTTTATTTAAATAAGGCTTTAAATTTTTTTTTAAATTATAACTCAACCCTCCTATTTTGAAAAAAAAATATCAATTAAGGTATTGAATACCATGACGACGCATGATATCGAGCCTAGAGCGAACACTCTTGGCATGGTCTTGTACAACCTTTGGGTCGAAATTGCTCAGGCAAGTGCGAATTTTGTTTTTGAGTTGCCTAAGATTTTTTGCCTTCCAATCACCCTCATAAACTTTGGCTTTCAAATTTCCCCAAAAATCTTCAATTGGTCGTGCTTTTGGTACGTTTGCTGGATTCACTTCTTTAGCAACATACCTTATATTTTTATCTAACATATAATTCTGTACCAAATTGGCATAATGAGATGATGCTAAGTTGGGCCAAAGACATAATTATCATTCTGATAATATTCTCTAATCATTGGTTCAAGTCGTTTTTTAATACACTCTACAAGGTATACATGTTGATTGACCGCTAAACCAGTAGGTACAAAATATGGTTCGCTTATTCCGCTTTGTGAAATAGCCAACCAGATAATTAATTTTTCTTCAAATTTTTTAACGTACTTGTTCTTTAAACTATCCGGCGTCTTGCTAACGTTACTGCTATAAAAATATCATTCCCTGGCAGCGCGGTGTTGCGATGAGTGGAATATGCTTCATCATCAATTATAAATTCATATCTGCTATATTTTAAAAGCATTCGATTTCATTTTTGCCTAGCTGCCTTCTCCTGGTAAGCAATTTAAATGAGGCCTCTTGTGTTTTTTATATTTTTGATGTTTGTAAACTTCTTTAAAATCCTTCCGATAGTGGCAATTAAGCTTTCTAGCCATCTTTCTTTGCGAACGACACGGTTTATGATTGAAATAGGCTCTAAGTCTAGCCACCATTAGTTTCGTCACTATTTTAGCAGGTTCCTTTTTTTTTCTTGAAAGTTTTATCTTTTTCTATAATATCAAACCAACGATAAACAGAACGTTTTTGTTACCAAGACCAGTGAATAGCCTTACAATTTCAGCTTTTGGCAAATTTTGGTTACTTTTTACAAAGTTGTACAAATCTTTTGTGATGGTTTCGTACATTTTTTACTAACAACTTATCGAAAATTCAACTTTTTGAAATAATTTATTTTATTTTAAGGCTAGGATTAGTCTGATTTTAAATTTTGAAAAAAATTGGGAAAAGTATTGTCTACTCTTATAGAAGATTAAACTTAACTTTTGTGCCATTTTTTATTCTACACCCGTTCCAAAGAAAATTACAGAAATAGAAGAACCTAAAGTTTTTAGAGTCAATAGACATTATTTACAGTACAAAAGTAAGAAGGAAATTAGAGGGAAATTAGAGAGAACTGAGAGGGGTATAAAGTACATTTAATCATTAAAATTAAATAAAATTAGAAGAAGTTTACACAAAAAAGTAGAGTAAGTAACATAAATAGTAAAAAAATTTAAAAAGTAAAAATTTTACTATTAAGATAATTTTCAATTGTAACATAGTTAATAATTTATAAAATAAGAAGTATAAAAGATATACAAATTTTAGTCTTTACAGAAAAATAATCGTACTTAACTTTTATGGTTTTAATCTTAATAATTTATTAGTTTCTTTAAATATAAATTAATATTCAGAATTACTTTGATTGAATTATTAAAAGATGTTCAAATTTCTGAGGATTAAAATGAATCCATGTCTATCTTTCTAAAATCCCCTGCTTCGAATAGTTAGTACTGAAATCATACAGTAAAATCGTACACAACTTCAAGTTGCCGTCTAAAATCGGGTCAAAAATGACCCAAAACTAGCTTAAAGACTAAAATGGGTCAAAATTAGTGTTCTAGGCTCGATATAATACGTCGTCATGGAGTTCAATACCTTAAGTGATATTATTTTTTCAAAATAGGAGGGTTGAGTTATAATTAAAAAAAAAAATTTAGTTAAATAAAAAATTTTTTATGATAAAATAAATTTTGTGCCATTTTTTATTCTACACCCGTTATATCGCAATGTGCTACCATAGGCGACCTCATAGTAGGCCGACTCCGTAGCTTTTATTATTATTATTATTTGAAATTATCTTTTTTAATTGAAACTTTTTATATCAGATCAATTGATGATAAATATAAAATCTGAAAAAGTTGTTTAAAATATTGAAAATGAGTGCTGGATATCAATTTTATTTGAAAACACCAGATTTAAAATCTCAAATTGTTTTTGATGTTTAAAAATAACAAAAGCATATCTAAAGTACTAATTATTGTTCAACTCTTTTGTGTTATTTTTTAAAAGATGCAATATTTAAACTTGCCAAAAGTTATTATTTTTCATTATTCAAATTATTTAAATTTGAATTTAATAACTTTAATTGTATTAATAATTTTCTAGAAAAATATGGCTTATATGCTTTTCAGCATATAACTCTTGATAGAATGCTATCTTTTGCCTATAGAACACTTTTAATCCATAATTAACCTGAAAATTTAAGAATGAAATTAAAGAAAAATGACTCAAGAAACTTAAAATACAATTAAAGGAATAGCGGAAATCTGATTGAACCAATGTCAAAAACGGCTAATGGTGAAAAAACCTTTGAATATTTTTATGCAAGATTGATAAATAGCTTTGTGATCAAGAGATTAATGTTGAAGTTTTCAACTTTCAAACAATCAATTTTCAATAATATCAATTTGATTTTTACAGATTTTGAAAAATAATTCAAAAAATTCAATTTAAATGTTTCAATGTTTTACTTTTTTCAATAATTTTTTTCTATTTTTTAATTTTTAATGATTACTTTTTTTTTTTAATTAAATAAATGAGGTGTTAATCGGTCATTAGTGACATGGGCACTAGCCTGTTGATTAACCTTGAATAATAAAAAGAAAATTTGCTAGATAATTTAAGTAATTCAATTACACAATGGAGTTGGATATTCGATATATCTCACTCAACTCAAAGAGTCGATTTGAAACTGTTAGTGGTTTATGTCTATTGAAGGCCTCTTGGTGCATAATATTGGAGGGGTTTCAGCTTCAAAATAGATCGAACTGCTGAATTTTGAATAACTTGTATTTTTTTGATGTTAGTTTCTGAGAATGAATTTAAACAAGGAAAAGAATAGTCCAAGATTGATCCTATCAAAGATTTGTAAAGATTACCTAATGTTTTTGGTTTTAGACCCCATTTTCTATTTGAGAGCTATTTTATTATATTAAGCCTTGAATTACAGCGCTCTTTTAATTCATCCACCATTGGACTAAATGTAAGTTTTGAGTCTAGTGTGATGCCTAAGAATTTGACTTTTTCCTCATTATTTAAATTGTTACCATTAATTTTAAGGTCAAGATTGATTTTTACTTTTGTATTCATGAAGAAAATGAGGAAAATGAAGTAGAAAATTTTATAAAGAGCTAATTTTATAAAAATTATTGAGGAAAAAAAATTGATAGATTAAAAAGTATATATTTGCTACAAAACAACAAAAAAATGTTAATTTATTATATAATTTTTGATTTTTAATAAAATTTTCGTAAACAAATTGAAATTTTGAACTCAGGTTTTTTTAGTAATATAAAAATACCATTCAAATATGTTTAAAAAAAAGAATATTTGACTTGTGTTTTTATAAAAACAATTGTACTCAAGATTTTTACTTTACTTTGGTAAAATATCCTGGTTTATTCATGACCAATAATGACCACATAAAATTTTCAGCACATAGTCTTATCGTTTTCCATCATGACCATCCGATTGATCTCTTAAAACTTGTTTCCAACAATTAAGACTTAAAATTCCGGACTTATGCTGGGTGCCAAGAATGCCCGAGATTTTTAGATGGAAGAGCAAATTAGCTTACTGGTAGAGCTCCATTGAAACTGTGGATGTACAAATCAAAAAAGTCACTTTTTCTCATTTAAAATAAAAAAAATTTATATGCTTTTTATGCAATCTATTTAAATGTTAGAATTTAAGACATTTAATTAAAAAAATAAAATTTTCATTTTTTAATAAATTGCATGGTGTTTTTTAAGGCCACATGTTTTGAACATTAGTATTATCAAATGAAAGTACACAGGTATCGCAGCTATTTGAAATTTGAACGCAGCTGAACTGCTCACAAATTGGTATGTGAGATATTTGAAGATGAACCGGGCCAAAAGAAGCATGCCAGCAAGGATCAAGCGGAACACAGCCATTTTTCTTTGGTCTTGCAAAACTTGCCGGATGAACAAAATGGAACAAAAGTTGGCCTGAAGCAAATCGACCACAAACAATGGTAGAAACACATTGAACCAGTCCAAGTCATAGATTGAATCCAGTTTGAGACATAGCAGCACAGTAAAGGCTAAAATGGCGCACAAATTCAAAAAAATCTCAAATTCGGTCATCACAAACCAACAACAAAGACTTTTTAATTTTATTAAAAACATTATTTTTTATTTACATTAATTAATTATCTAAAAAGAAAAAGAAAAAAAAATTTTTCTTAAATAAATTCTGCTAGATTTAGTTGGGTGAAGTCAATGGGAAAAGAGTCGCGTATATTTATGAAATTAGAGTTGAAGTTAAATTTTTCAATGTCTTTTAAATAGCCGAACCAATAGATGACCAGACCAGAGCCAAAGCGGTTCAGGTAAAACTTGAACTGATTCTCGTAGTATTCCGAATGAGACTGTTCGTCACCAAAAGTGGCTTTCGAGTCAATCCAGCTGATGAGAGCACCATTGTTGAGGCATATTGGAATGTCTAGTTTAAAGTCAGGCGTTTTGTCAAAGCCTTTTTCTCTAAGCTCATTTTCTTTGATAAACGAGATGCCATGTTGGACCAGAATGCGCTCGAGTTTGGACTCGTACTCAATGCCTATTAAATTTTTGATCAGATCAATTGATGGACCGTAGTCTTCGTCCAAAAAACAGCATTCCATAATTTCGTATGCCAAGCGTCCATCCTTGAGCAAATGGGTCTCTCTGATGAGGAAAGAGATGGAAATTTTGTCTTTGTTTTTGATTGATTCCTGGTCGACTAGTTCCAGTTTGTCTTGCTTGATTAGACCGTCAAGAATCAGTCTTGCCATTAGGATGGGAGCTATTCCGGTCTCGTTTGCCATGTCCAATATTTTATTTGTCTCCGAATCGCTTTCACATCTTTGCACATAATTTTGGCTCAGGCTGACCGAATTTTCTTTGAGACGTCGCCAATTAATGGCCGACGCATCGCTTGATTTGAATATCTGGCGCCGCTTAAGGTTGCCGTATATGCTGGTAAATGTGTCCATGTTCAAGTCATAGCTCTGACTCTGCTTTAGCTCACTGCTGATCAAATCAAAAAGGTTTTGCTTGGATACATTTTTATTTTTGTTTATTAGATCAATAGTTTTGTCAAATGTTTGACGATTCATTGTGTTTTGGAATGATTTTTTTGTTTTTTTTAATAATTTATTTAAAATTTATTTAAGAGAGCAAAAGTTTCATTACTTTGATCAGATTTTTTCCATGAAATTTAAATAAATTTTCAATTATTAAAGTTTTTGAAAAATGTTGTGAAATAAATTTGCATGTTATCTAGTTTATGTTAATTTTAAAGTTTTTAATAAAAAGATTTTAATTTTTTGAAAAAGTTTCAAAATTTTTAAAGATAAATAAATTTTACTGTATATGTATTTAAAAAAAAATTATCAATAATTCACCAATTTGTATCAACCATCACCTCTAATAAAAAATTTAAATTAAAAATTAGATATAATCTTCGTAAAATAAAATAATTATTATCTTTGCATAAAAAAATGCTAATTTTATTGATCGATATTTAAAATAATAAAATAAAAGCAAAATTGTATAAATTGATGCAAACATATGAGGCCATTATCAAAACCAGAAGCTGAAAAAGTGCAGCGTTATAATCTGCACTCACACATTTATGTGATACAGCTCACACTACTACAATTACTACTACTACTATTAAACAAACAAACAAACAAAATTTGTATCTTTTAAAAATTTAATTCTTTTTTTTTTATTTTTGGTCCAACACTTCTAGTAATTCTTTTTTCTTCTAATCGTATTTTTTTTTGTCACAGTTGATCATTGACTTTTGACTCATAATCAGACTCATTACCTTGGAAATTCTATTATTAGATTTTTCCACATGTCAAATATTGTTAAAAGTTTCAAATCTTAGAAAATATTATTAAAAATAAGAACTGAAAATAGATAAAAATAACTCTTTTTTTGATAATGTATAATATTACTTCTATCATGTTCTCTAATGACGTATTGTGTTTTGCGCGTTTCCTGACTTGAATGGTCATGGATCTTCGTTGCCAAGAACGAATCGCTATTATCGTTGTTTGAAACTATTTTGATTCTAACTTCGAATTTTCCTAACAAAGATTTTGGTTATACATAAAAGCCAGATCCAGATTTTGGGTACCAAAAATAAATTAACTTTTATGAGGGTGTTTAGAAGTGAAAATTTTCTTAAAGAAAATTAAATTTTATTTGATAGAATTAAAAAAAATATACAAAAACAATTAAAATAAAGAAATCTTGATTTTCAATTTTTTTTGTTGAAAATTTACAATTTTTGACCGAAAATATATGATTGTTTTTGATAAAAGGAATTTTTTAAAGGAAAGCTCAGTCCCTTTTAATCTTTGGAAAGGGGGCTTTAGCAAAAATCTCCTTCCTATCAATTTTCTAATTAAAAAATGTACACAGTCACGTTCTGTTCACTTGTTTTTACCAAATTTTACGTAATTTTACGTAAATTTACGCAAACAGCAGTTGAAAACAGCCCCATTAGAAAAAAATAAAATTTCGAGTTCAAAATCAAGTGATGATAATAGTTACTTTGAGGATCAGCATTTTGTTGATAAAAATTCTATAAGTAAGTGTATTTAAATAATAAATAAACTTTTATTATAATTTTTTTTTTCTAATCGAGCAATGGAAATTTTACTTACTCATTGAGGGGCTTAATTTCTAAAAGATTTAAGGACGATCCTAGTCAAACTTGGGACATTACCAAAAATACTATTCTAATAGTATGTTCGAGATAAAAAGTAATTTTTTTTTGAAAGAGTACAGAATTGAAATTTGGAATAATTATAAAAAGACTAATTTCAAAAATATTTACCTAAAAACTCGACGTTTAAAGAAGCTTGGGAGAAGGCAGCAAATAGCTTAAAGATGGACAAGAGCTCAAAAAAAACAAACTAAATTTAGCTATCTTATCTAAAACTTTATTCCAATTAAATTGTTTTTCAAAATTTGTAAATATAAAATAAAAATTTAAAAAAATACGTTTTTTCTCGGAAATCCTTTCTAAATTTACACAATTTTACATTAAAAAATAGAAAAATTTAAGCGGCTAATGGTGAAAAAACCTTTGAATATTTTTATTTTATAAAATGTTAAGAACAAAAGAGGGTGAGATAACGAGTGACAAAAAACTGATTGCTGAGCTATTAAATGATCAATTTCATTCCGTCTTTAATAAAGAACCTAATGATACTATGCCTTTTTTCCTTTACGTACTTCCTCTACTTTCGATATTGAGAATGTCATGCGGGAGTTCAACGAGAATCTGATTGAACAGAGACTAGAGAAATTAGATGGCAACAAATCGATGGACACTGATGAAGTACATCCACTGATACTGAAAAACTGCCCAAAAACGATGTCAGTGCCATTGAATATAATTTATGCAAAATCATTAGAGACAGGAAAGATCCCAAAAGAGTGGAAAAGAGCAAATGTGTCGCCGATCTACAAAAAAGGAAGTAAATTAGAGCCTGTTAATTATCGATCCGTTTCACTAACGTCAGTTGCATGTAAAGTTCTGGGAGGTATTGTCAGGGACCGACTAATGTTTTACCTTCAAGAGAATAATCTTATAACTGGAAGTCAACATTGATTTGCTCCAAAGAAATGATGTGTCACGAACCTACTTGAAACGCTTGATATGATCACGAATGAGCTGGCAAAAGGTAACAGTGTGGATGAAATATTATTAGACTTCTCAAAGGCTTTTGATACTGTACCGCATCAACGACTTCTTCATAAACTACGTGGTTATGGGTTAGGTGAGAAAATAGTAAGGTGGATCGAAGACTTTTTGAGTATGAGAACTCAGCGAGTTGTACTTGGCGATGTAGTTTCTGGATGGTCAGAGGTACTGAGTGGAGTTCCGCAAGGGTCTGTACTTGGACCCCTGCTTTTTGTTCTGTACATAAATGACCTACCTGACTGCGTTTCAAATAGAATGGAATTGTATGCAGATGACTCAAAAATACTCGGCATAGTTTATGAGAGAGCGATGTTACAGAAAGATCTGGATGCAGTATGTAAATGGATAGAGGTTTGGCGTATGGGACTGTGTGCTAACAAATGTAAAGTAATGCATTCCGGCAGACTAAATGCAAGGCATAAATATACACAGAAAAGCAACTCAAATGTTATCCTAGCGACCACAGAGTGTGAGAGGGATCTTGGAGTGATGGTTTCATCAGATTTAAATTGGACCCACCAAGTGAAAAGTGCTTGTGCGAAAGCGAGTAGGGAACTTGGAATGCTAAAGCCAACGTTTACAAGGAGAGATGAAAGACTGTGGGTAAGATTGTATATATCCATGGCCAGACCCCATCTAGATTACGCAGTGCAGGTTTGGAATCCAAGTATGAAAAGGGATGTGAATAAGTTGGAAAAGGTGCAAGAGAGGGCAACAAAAATACCTTTGTCTCTAAAAAATATGTCGTACGAAATGAGGTTGACGAAATTAGGACTGACAAAGCTGAGTTAAAGAAGAGTGAGAGGGGACTTGATTGAAATGTACAAATTAGTGAATAGATCAGAAAAAAACGATCCAGCCGGGGCGTTAAGAGGAAATAGCATCAGAGTCCAGAGAAAAAGTTTCCCAGCTCAAATTAGAAACGATTTTGCATCTGCAGTAAGCACCAGACATGTATTTTTCTCAAACAGAGTGGTTCCACATTGGAATAAGTTGCCAGAAAATGTGGTGAAATCTAAGTCAACCGCTAATTTTAAAATGGCTTTAGAAAAGCTCAATGGAATCGGCTGCTACAGCTCTACACGGCCAATCGGCGGTGATGGGCTCAGACACTCTACATGTTAGGTGTCGCAGCAAGAACTACTACTACTACTTCTAAATAAATTGGAATGAAGTTTATTTGTACAGTTTAAATTCATAAGAAAATATTTGAATTTAAGAAAATAAATATTTAAAATTTTTTGTTTAATCTGGTTTGTGTTTAATTATTATCTGAATTAAAATAAATTCTCAAATAAAATTTTATTTTATTTTAATAATACTGTATTTTGTATTTTATTAACTTTTTGATACCCTGTAATGAATTTGAATTCATGCTTTTAAAGTCGTATTTATCATAGTTTACACTGGGCACAAAGGGATAAATGTGAAAAATAATTTATAATAATAAAATATTCAAAAAAAATTATATTAAATTTATTGCTTTTCTTTAGAATAAATATTTTTAAAATTTAAATTTAATAAATTTGTAAGCGATTCTCAAATCAGAATCTATCTACTTTCATTTCATAATCCTAATGTTGAAAACATGTGGGCTTAAAAACACAATGCAATTTATTAAAAATAAAAATTCTTTTTTTTTAAATGTCTAAATTTAGCTCATATTAAAAGCATATAAATTTTTGTTTAAAATAGATTTTCATTTTTATATCAAAATAGAAAAAAAAAGATGACTATTTTGTTTGGTACATCCACAGCTTCGATGGAAGCAACTGGCTACGTGAAAGGGATAGTAGCGGGTGCAGGAGCAGGTCTTGGTTTCGGCACTATAGGAGCATTGGTAGACACTGGTAAGGAAAAGTTGTCGCCTACACTAATTGCATCATCAACAGCAGTTGGCGCTTTCATTGGTTGCATCAGCGGAACAAGAACTAATACTGTGCTCGAGAACGGATTAATCGGAGCTGGCACAGGAGCTCTATCGGCATTGCTCACTAGCAAATTGATTTGCTTGACCACTAATCAAACAATCTCGGGCATGCTTGGCAGCGTTATTCTTGGCACCCAGCATAAGTCCGGGATTTTGAGTCTTAATTGTTGGAAGCAAGTTCTAAGAGATCAATCAGATGATCATGATGGAAAAAGATTAGACCATGTGCTCAGCGATGAAAGGATAAAAAATGTGGTTATTAATGAAGATGATGAAGGCATGGACTTGCAAGTGGAAAATTGTTGGAATGAAAGATTCAACATTAAATTTTTAGTTTTTAATAATCAAATTTTTGCTCATGCTGAAATCATTTCTAAATAATAAAATTTAAAATTATTTTTTTTAATTATAATGCATCACATTCGGACCTGAAAGAATTAAAAAATTTATATGATTTTGATTTCCAATTTTTTAAAAGAAAATTTTCAATTTCATTTGATGATTTTATTTTTGTGATATTTAACAGATTCAAACGTGCGTAAACTAAAATTTGATTTAAAAAAATATTAATTCTAAAAAATTTTAATCAAAAAATGAAATTCTTCGAAATTTTTTCTAAACTTATTTTTTAATTGAAAATAAATATGGTGTATTTTTTCTTTTAATGAAAATTTTCATACAATTTGAAAAAGCATAAAAAAAGTACAATTTTTCAAATTTATTTTTTAAAAAAATGAATGAGAGTTACTTTTTCAAAATTTTTTTTTCAAAAATGAACGGCAAAGTAAAAGTTTCACTCAAATATTCAATAAACTAAATGAAATTCATAAAAAAACTTTTATTAGAAGATTTTGCATTGTTGCATTTTTATTATTTAAATTATAGATATAAAGTTAATTAGCGTATTTTTAATATTTTATTTGAATCTAACTTAATTCTACGGTTCGTTCAATGAAAAATTCAAGTTTTCGGAAATAAACATTAGAAAAATTTGAACTAGATTAGCTAGATTTGTATCCTTTCATTTATCGATTGATTTTAAGCTTCAAAATGGTACTATCAGATATTATTTAGAAACTTTTGTTCGAGATTTGAAATTTTTTGATTATTATATATTTAACATTGTTTTTTCATATATTATTTGAAAATTATGAACAAAAAGTTCATCTGAAAAAAATATCGGAAATAAATATGTGTAAAATTAGTTAAGATTTAAGAAGAGTCTGTGAAAAAAGGTAGTGAAAGATTTTTACTTTGCCAAATGAACTTATTTTTCAGCATTATTATATTCATCCACCTAATTTAGAAATTTAGATTTTTTTTTAAACTGATATATTGAATATTTTTTAAATATATTAGTTATTAATCAATCTTGAATAAAAAAATCCAAATGTTTTTTCTCCACTGTTCGTTTTTGCCATCGGTTCAATCAGGTTTGCACTATTCCTTAAATTGTAACTTTCTCGAGTCATTTTGAAGAAATCTATTTTTTAAATTCTCAGGCGAGTTATGATAGAATAAAGACTTAAAAGAGAATGATAACATTCTTTTTAAAAATCTATGCTGAAAAGCATACAATCCATATTTTTCCAAATATTATTAACATCATTAAAGTTTTTCAATTCAATAAAATATTTGAAATTTGAGCAAGATTTTTACTTTGCCAAATGAACTTATTTTTCAGCATTATTATATTCATCCACCTAATTTAGAAATTTAGATTTTTTTTTAAAACTGATATATTGAATATTTTTTTAAAATACTGTATAATATTTTTAAGTAAAAAAATCTAATTTACTAAATTCATATATGTTTTATATTTTTTTTAATTTTTATCTTTTTTAATGAAAGCTATTTTCTTAATATTATAAAAAATCAATAAAATCTAGAGATTATTAATTAAGAACAATAAACAAATATCCTATGTTTGATGTAATATGATTGATTGCAAAAGTAACTCTTATTAAGAAACTCTTAAAAAAAATTTTTATTTTTTTTCTCTTAAAGTTTCATTACATCTAATGAGGTGAAAAAGTCTCGAATCATTTTGGCAAGAAACGACTTTAAAGGTTCTTAGTATAGCTAAAGGTCTTACCTATTTCGGCAATGTGAAATTTTAGTAAACTCATTTTTGTCGATTTCAATTCTCCTAACTTTTATTATCTATTTTAAATAAATTAAATTTTTTTAGGTGATAATTAAATGATCTTGCTGTGGAAAAAAATTAGTATTAAAAAAAAAAATTAGAATATGAGTGAATTAATTTTTTGGTAAAAAAATATTTTTTGCTGTGAAAAAACAAATTTGAAGAAAGAAATTTAGACCAAAAAAAAACTTGATTGACTTTGACAATTAATCAAACAGATATTTAATTCAAAAAATAAATTTATTTTAAAAAAAAAAATGAAACATTCACATATTAATCGATTTAAAATCGAAAAAAAAATTAGATATAAAATCTGCGAATTGAAAGAAAAAAAAGAAGCCTTCAGTGATTTTTATTACATAGCTATTGAGCAAATCTTTTTGTCCATTCTTTGGCAATTCGATCATGTTCCTCGCGGTTAGTCAAATATTGGGTAGCAATGGAGCCCACAAGAGGATCATTAGGATTCGGATCAGTCATCAGGGAGCAAATTGAAAGCAACACTTTGGATATGGTGAGGGCGGGAGACCAATTATCTTTCAGAATGTCAAGGCAAATGGCGCCTTGGGAGTTTACATTACAGTGGTAAATGCGAGTTTTGAATGTGACTTTGGGAGGTTTGAATGGATAGTCGTGGCTAAAATGAATGTCAAGGTAGAAAATGCCAGACTCGTAAACTGAGCCCGCTGGACCGAAAATTGTGGAGAACCATTCGTATAGATTGTCGCCTTTGGGTCCAGCGCTGCAGTTCGGAGGTGGGTCAAGGGTAATTTCGGCCAGTTCTTTTTGGATTCTTTTTGCCGATGTGCTCAAGCTGTTGTTAAGCTGCTTCTTGGCCATCGTTTGCTTAACTGGTTTAGATGGCTGCTCTTGATTGCTATTTGACTGTGGTGGGGTATCATTTTGACTAGAGGAAGATTGTTGTTCACTCGAAGACATTACTTGATATAATGATAAGTGTTTTTAGTTTAATTATGATAAAATCAAAAAATCTAAATTGCAATTTTAGATTTATGCCTATTTCTAAGATTGAAAAAAATTTCTATTAATTTGAAATCGGCTATAGCTAAGTTTCGAGTCAATTAACCAAATTATCTTAACAAAAAATGCGCTTGCTATTGAAATTTTCAATTTTTTTGCGGATAGTTAGATGTTTTGATTAGAAAAAATTAAATTAAAATTTTTTTTACTCCTTTTTTGTTTACTTTGTTCGTTGAAAATTAAGTATATAAAACCAAAAAAATAAATGAGATTTAACAAATTATTTTCTAGTTTAGTTTAAAAGCTAAGAATATATTAGGCAATAATCAGTAAATTAATTTTTTATATTTTGAAAATTTTATTCCAAATCAGGCATAATTTGTTTTAAAATCGAGAGAAAAAATCATTGTTTATTTTTAACTAAAAATAATCAAGTACTAAAAATAAAAGAGAATTATTTTGATTCGTATTATAATTTATTATTTCCCAAGTATAATTTTTTTTTTAACAAATAAAATATTGTTTATTTTAAATTATTTGCCAAATTTTTCACCAATTTTGAGCTATTAAGTACATTTTGATAAATGTTTATTTTTAAACTTCAATAAATCAAGTATATTTACTTTATAGTTGATTAAAGAATTTTCTTTAACTTTTTGAATTAAAAAAAATATTAAATCAAACTAATCAACTGGATTGAAGCTTTCTTAACAAATAGAAGACAGAGAGTTATCCTTGGCAACGTATCTTCAACCTGGAAAACCGTCCTGAGTGGAGTACCACAAGGTTCTGTTTTAGGCCCTCTTTTATTTGTCATATATATCAACGATCTTCCCGATGGGATTAGAAACGTATGTAAACTGTTCGCAGATGATACAAAAGTTATTAGTCAAGTTGTGTGACAAGAAGACACTCTTCATTTACAAAATGATGTCAATAAGTTAAGCACTTGGTCCAAGGAATGGCTAATGGAGTTTAATGATAATAAGTGTGTAGTGGTTCAATCTAAAATGTGAATATTTTTTGGGTGATTCTGAAGAAAACCATAAACTAATTGAATCAATAGAAGAGCGTGACTTAGGGGTTGTTTTTAGGAATAAGCAAATCAAATGGCTGCTGTAAAAAAATCAAATCAGATTTTAGGAATGATTAAAAGATCGTTTAAACATCGGGACATTTACACCATGAAGAAGCTGTATACAACGTTAGTAAAACCTCACTTAGAGTATGCTGTCCAGGTTTGGAACCCGTCTTTGGAGAAGGAAATTGGCAGCATTGAGAGTGTACAAAGAAGAGCAACTAAAGTGATTGGAGAATTGAGAGACTTAAATTACGAAGAGCGACTTATCAAGCTAAGACTAACCACGCTCGAAGAAAGAAGAATAAGAGGTGATTTAATTGAACAATTTAAAATTGTTAAAAGTATTGATAAAGTGGATTGGCACTAACACTACGTAACAAGAGGTCACGGATATGGTTTTGAAAAACAACTTGTTAAGAATTGTAGCTTGAGATTTAATTTTTTTACAAACCGAATTGCAAATATGTGGAATAGTTTACCGAGAGAAGCGGTCGAACAAACAACTTTAAATAACTTTAAAAACAAACTAGACAATTATTTTCTGTTCAAAAAAAATTTTACAGGCTACTATAGCGCAACTAATCATTGTGCTCCGTTTAAAGATGATTTAAAGTCATCTTTATCCTATAGTCTTTATCTTATTATTATTTTTATTATTTATAATAATTAATTAGAATAAAAATTGTATATTCAAAATAAAAGCGATCAAAAAACAAAAAAGATATTTATTCTAATCAAAGTTTTCAAAGAGAATAAAGAGCCAAATATTTACAAAAAAATTATTTAAATTCAACTCCAAATTTAATATTACTTTAACAACACTTGATAAAAAAATTATCATTGTTGCACTGCTCCCTTTAGTTAAAAAAATCTAGCCAACAAAAAATTATTACTCAATAAAAACTTTTAACTTTTGTGCTTTTTAACGTTCACTCGCTTCCATTCAAGCCCATTACGATCGTTTATTAACTATTAAGTCTAAAATAGAATTTTATTTTAATTTGATATATTTCTAAATTAAAAAATTAAAGATAAAACTAAAAATTAATTAGAAAAAAAAAATTCAATAAAAATGTCTTCTGATCTGATGATCACTCTGAACATCGACTTTTTTTCTTTTTGGAGGACCATGACCAATTATATGCCTTTTTTCAAACTGTTTGATTTTAGAATAATTTTTAATCACAAAATATTAATTAATACTAGATAAAAAGATAAAGCTACTAGTTTAAAAAGAATATTTAGACATTAAACATTTTAAAGAACTTAATTATTCCTTAAAGAAAAAAAGCTATTCGAGTTTTTCTGAATTAAAAAAACTTTTCAACCCCTAATAATAATAAAAATAATAAATAAATAAAATAAATAATAAATTTTTCTTAATTATTGTCCAATTATTTCATTAATTCTCCAGATAAAAAAAAATTTGTTCATAAAATAGCACTTATACATTTGTCCAGCAAAGTGACAAGACCCCTTAGTTCACATAGAAAATTGAATATTCCAGGACATTGACTATTTATTGAGTACTTTATCAAAAAAATGGAACTAAGTCATCTATATTGAACTAAAAAATAAATAAAAGTGAATACAAAATAATTATTTTCATTACTATTGGCATAGGATTAATTGAACTTGTCAAAAGGATGAAGTTTTTTATCAATTAGAAAAACTCGAATAACTGTTTTCCTATAAGCAATTACTTATTTCTTTAAAATGCTCGATTTTTAAACAACTTTGCTTAATCCGAAAATATATGTCTGCAAAAGCCCTGCAAAGTAATTGCAAAGTTAATTAGATTACTTTTTAATAGCGTGCAAAATGCAGAAAATTGCAGAGTATTTTGCAGACTTGTTTTTTTGCATTGAAAAAATTTGCTAAAAATTAAACACTTTACAGAATTTAATTATCTCTATGAGTATAAAAGTTATTCAAGTTTTTCTGAATTGAAACGAACTTCACAGCCCCTTATTTATTATTATTTATTTTTTATTTCAATTGCCTATATGGTGATGTAAAAAGTAAAAAAAAAAGAAGTTTATTCTTAATTCTAAATAAAATAAAAGTTTTATAATTATATGGTAAAATGTTAAACTTAATTTTATTATTTCTCTTTTTTTTCTGTTCTTACAGAATAAAATAAAAAATACAAAATCATTTATTCTTTTTTCTTTAAAATAATAATTTGCATGCCCAAGTACAAGTACAAAAGGCTAAGGATGAACAAATTCAATGGTAAGTTAAAATGTAGAGTTAAATAATTTTAATTGACTTCAAGTGTGAAAAAGTCTCAGAACTTTTCAACTTCTAGAACTTTAAACGATTTTTGAAAGTAAATATCTTAACTTGGAAAAATCCTCTAAAGAATGTAGCACTTTTTTAGGGTTAATATTAAAGAGAATATTTACCCAAAAATAATACAGTATGTTGCAAAAATTTACAAATTAATTTTATTATTTATCTAAAATTGTTTATTTATTGAATTTGACGAAAAATTGAGTGCAAGAGAAAAAAAATGAGACCACTAATTTGTAGATTTTTTTCTCTACAATTTGATACTGACACTCGGCATAAAAATATAATAAACTTTTAAATATTTAAAATTAAAAAACTTCTTTAAAAATTAAAAAATAAAATTTGGTTCAAAAGTTTAGAAATTCGGATAATCCAAAAGATTAAACAATAATAAAAATTTTTTTTGCACACCTTTATGATAAATTCTTACATATCTTTTAATTTTGAGTAAATTGTGCTCTTAGAACTGCTTAATTTTAATACCTTCCAACCACTCATGTCCTTTCAAAACAATATTACCAGAAAATCTTTAGTTTGGCAAAAAATGGGTAGAAAAATGTGTCTAAACAAAAAAAAAGATTTAGATAATTTCTTTTTTTACAATTAAAAATATTTTCATTTTCAAATTGTTGTGTTTGTTTGTTTGTTTATTTTCTTTTTTTGGTACCCTTTTTTTTGGACATTACGAATAGAGACACATATCGCCCTTATAAGTGAGAGATCCGCTGCGCCAATTACAAGCGCCTCTTGAATATAATTGTCAAGTCTGCTCCGAAGGGATACCGATCCAAACTCACAGAATCTAGGGTAATATCTTTTAATAATTTAAGGCTTCCTTTTATAGTCTTTCTTTCTTTTAAGCTTTCTAAACACTATTTTATTGATTCACACGTTTTTTCTGTTTTTCCTACCTTTAAGCTTGATTTCTGTAAGTTTCTCGTCTATTATTTCATTTAAAATTATCGCTGGTTAAACAAGTGAATGAGTATTCACAGTTGAAAGACTTTTTTCTAAATCTGATTACATTCACAGACCACATAGGTCAAGATTAACAGCCAGGAATTTGGAAGCAACTACTTTATTGGTATCAAATATGAATTTATTAAATGAATAGAGAATAAATTACCATTTATTACATTTATTAATTACATTTCTTTGTTTGTTTAATATATAATTAAATTTAATAAAAATATATGAAATATGAAAAAACTATGTTTAGAAATTTATTTCATTTAAAAAAAAAAATTTTAAGTCATTGACTTGACTTAAGACTTGTGACTTAAAAACAACTCTGGTAATCACTGTTGGTTTTAGTGTGTCTAGCCTTGATTATCTCGTGCTGAAAAACTACGTTTACATGGTTAATTCTCATGCAGAGGCACTTTGTCATATTATTAGTTGATGTTTTGAATAATTTATCTACCATAACTTATTAAAATTCATTTTACCTTATTTGTAAATTTGTAGTTGCGTCTTTATTCTTTTTAGAAATCTGGTCACGTACTGGAATCCATATTTAAGCAACTCAACCTTATTGTTATTTTTATTCTTTATCTTTATTTAATAAAATAATAGTTATAACTAGTCTTTCTATTAACTCCCTAATACATTACAACTTGAACCTTCATCCTGAGTGCAGTTTTGAATGTCATAATCTCGCGACAATCTTCTTGGATCAACATCTAGTGAAATCTCCCCTATTTAATTGCGATTTTATTTACCTGTACAGGTAATTTTAATTTAGCTATTTTGATCTAGTACCAATCAAAATCCAAAGCTCCTTCAGGATAAAAATGGCTAAATAGAAATATAAAAAAATAAATATAGTTTGAATACTTGCCGGCTCAAGAAAAGAGAAGAAATTGTAAGAAAAAAATTACACAATGTAGTCATAAGCTTTATATATCTTGATTCAAAGCCGACATTTTGATGATTACCAGTCAAAAAATCAATGGAAAAGAAAAATATTAATTAAGTAGAGGTTAAGGCTAAACGCTGTTGATAAGTGTTCTCCAATGAGCCTTCTTTTTTCTTTCTATTTTATATCACTTTTATTTGAAATCAAAGTATATTAAATTCAGAATTTATTTTTTTCTTCTAAAAAGTCTGCTTGAGAGTGGATTTTTTCCCACCTTAATTACAAAGTCTAGCAAATTTTTAAAAATTTATTTAAAATTTTTTCTACTCAGATGTAGACTGCTTAAAATTTTTTCATTTATCCATTTAAAAACTAAGTTTTCTAAAGCCATTGGGAATTTAATAATTTTTAATATTAGGATATTTCTTCAACTTTCTAGTTTGCTTTTTTTATTTAGTTTAGTACAATAATGACCTATTTAAGAGATGTGCTTGCAAGGTTGTTCGGAAGCAAGGCCTTTATTTAGTTTATTTTTTTGTTCTTTTTCCTTTTATTGTTTTTTTATTAAGTTTTATTTAAAAATTCTAATTTCTATCAAGTTTTTTTTAAACGAAATAACGTGGTTTTTCCATTCAAAAATAAAAACTATTTATATTAATTTTTTTTATTATCAAACTCAAAATCACTTATGTTTTAGAAGAAATAAAAGTAGAAAAAAATGTGGGGATCGTTGTTTAAAATGATCTAAATTCTTTATACATCACTTGTTAGGCCTCATTAGGAGTATGCAGTATTTATCAAAACTGAAATTTATTTATATATTATTAAAACTCAAATTGGCATTTACTGATCTGTAGAGCAGTTAGTGTTGGCAATCGATTATCAATAATCGATTTATTATTCGACTAACTTTTAATCGATTAATTTATTCTAGATGATTATTAAATCGACTAATTTATTTTAGTCGATTATTAATCGATTAACTTTTTTTAGTCGAATATTAAATCGACTAATTTATATTAGTCGATTATTAATCGATTAACTTTTTTTAGTCGAATATTAAATCGACTAATTTATATTAGTCGAATATTAACAAAATGATGGTAGTATCAGAAAATTTTTAGAATATTTATTTATAATATGGTATATTTATTTTAAATCGTTTTAAATTTATCATTTTAAATTTTTTAAAATTTTTTGATTATTTTTTAAAATAATAAGAAATTAAATAATTTCAAATAAATCGTTAAATTGTAAATTTAGTCAATATTTTAAAATATATTTAAAGACTTAATTGATAAAAAAGAATATCTTTGCTAATTAAATACTATTCATTATAACTATTAAAAATTAACTTTTAAACTATTAAATTATAACTATTAACATAATAACTATTCATTTCGATATAAATTAGTATATTTAATATTGGGTGGTATTTAATCGATCTCTAGAATTACTTAAATGATCTCCAAAATAAATCTCTATAATTTATGATCCTTATTCATTTTTGGTCTCTAAAATTAATTATTTTTACTCGATGCCATTTTCGTTTAAGATTTCTGACACGAAGCCATTTGACCAGATGATTTATGGAAAGTTAAAACCACCCATGATAAGAGGATCCTTAAAACCTTTTTCATCTACATTGTCTTTAGCTTATTTGAAAACTAAATCAAAATCGTTCATATCAGCAAAATTGTTTGGCCTATAAAGACAGCCAACTAAATACTTTCCAAAGTAAGAGTTAACTACCATCCAAATTTGTTAAATTTTACTTAAATTAAAACCTGCATCATTTAATTCAAATGAGTCGATATATTCACCAATGTAGAGACATCACCAAAACCGCCTATGCGTCCATCACTTCTGTCCTTTATGTACAATGTTTATCCTTTAACGTTTGTAATTGAAATGCTCTTGAACCAAGTCTCACTAACTTCGACAATTTATGGGCTATATGTTTAATAATACTGAATAATAACACTGAATTCATCTTTTTTAATTTCCAAAGAAGTAGCATTTAACTACATTCATTTTAACGATTTAAGCCAATCTAGACGTGATGACGTTACAGATCAGCTGGTTTTTTAGCATTTTTTGATCCTTGTGATATTACTTGAACCCATTGACTTCTGAGTTTGCTGTTTTATTTTCTGCTGCCAATTCAGTTTTCAGTTTATTTATTTCAATGTTTTTTATCTAGTTTTCTTTCTTTTAGATGTTTCACATGATTTGAAAGCTCTAGGGCGAATTTCAAAATATTACCACACCATTCATGTAAAGTTTTTGAGTGCCCAGATGCGACACCCTGTCAAAACGTTGGCCAGTTTGATTCATGCAAAAAATTTGAGTCCATTTGACAAAACTGCATGTGCTTTTCTTTTTTCGTTAATAAATTTTAAGCTTAGCCTAAAAACCGGTTTTATTTTTTTTAAGTATTAAAACTTTCGATATGAGAACAAATTGAAGAAAAAATTTAAATATACATCTAAAAGAAATTTTCAGTGTTAATGAGAACAATAGAAAATTTCTAAACTATTGCACCGTTATTTTTTTACATTTTTGTTTCCGTGTTTATCCTTTTTATTTTTTTTGTTTCATTTTATTGTTTTTATGTTATATATTTCTGTTTTTTTTTAATAACTGGATAGTTTAATATATCAATTAAAAAAATTTAAAAAAAATTGCTTCCATCCTTTTTTGCAAAAATAAAAGATATTGTTCTCAAGAATAAAATATTTCTAAACTGTTGCAACACACTTTTTCAACTAGAAGTAAACATTCTTGCTCATCTAATTTATCATTAAATCATGTTTACATCAGATTAGATAATCTTAGAATTTTTGAACGTCGCAAAAGATTTCACTGCGCCTACTTTTGAGCTAAAAATTTAAGAATCAAAATTAAGTTTTATTGTCGTTATTAAAAATTTTGATAAAATTTTGTTTTTAAAAATTTTTAATTAAAACATTAATAATCTAAAAAAACAGATAAAGAATAAAAGGAAAGATAAAGAAATTTTAATTAAATTCTCACTTTTAACAAAAACTTAATCATAATCTTAGAATCATGAACAATTATTTAAGGTTGTTTTCAATGTCTAAGCTCCTATTGTTAACTCTAATCTTTATTTGTCCCGCAAAAATCTTTACCTTGCCCAACGAAAATTTTGTGTTGAAATTTTCATGGGATCAAGCCGATAAATGTGACTTGACCAGCTTATTCACCAACAATTCAGTTTCACAAGAATGTATTCAAGTAAATGACACACTTCAGATATTTTTATCCCATAACACATCGACTGGTGATTTTAAACCTATTGATCTGTTCTTAGATTTAGACATTCTATTGGAAATGAGAGCATCAATTGAGTATTTCGATAGGGATATTTTTTTAAAATGGAATGCTAAAAATAATTCATTTTCGTTCATAGGAAGCGAGTGCCAGAAGACAAGTGATGGCATAAATTGTGCCAATAGTGACAGTATTTCACAACCATCTCTTTTTGCTAAATTCACAGACTTCATAGATCGAAAGGGATTTTTTATGCATGATAGAGTTTCATTTTTTTTCGACAGAGGTGATCTAATTGTCCAAGACTTCAATTATGAAATCGAAAGGCCAAACATTAGACTTTTTTCTGACAACATAGTACAAAACGATATTCAAATAAATTCAAACAAAGCAGATTTAAAGCATTTGTCGGAATTTTACAACAAAACTGTTGACTTGAGTTTATTTGGCCATATTGAGTTGAAAAGTTTAGCTGGCAAAGATGTGGATGTCGTTTTACAGCTTGGTAATTTTTTGAAATTATTTTAAAATTTAGAAATAAATGGATCTTGTACTATTTGTAGACAATTTTGCATGGACAATGAATTATATATGATTCATGGACCATTTTTCCATTGTGGTAAATAATTCATTTTTATCTGGTCAAGGATAATATTAGGGGGAAAACAAATAAAAAAAGAGAAAATAAAAATAAATTGATATTTTATTAATTGAGTTAATAAAACAGTTGATTAAATACTATTTCTAAGTGACATAATTCATTTTTTTCTACTTCTAAAGTTATTTTTTTTAGGACTTGTACTCGAGGCATTTGAAGTTGATGATCAATTCAAAGTATCATTTCGATTTAAAGAGTTTTTCTTTAGATATCAAAATCAATCTTTGAATTAATTTAGAAAATTTTAATTTAACATGTTTTGCATGAAAAATAAAAAAATAAATAAATTAAAAAAAAATTATTTTCTCAATCCATTGATAAAATCGTTTTTAAATTTAAATATTATTATTGTTATTATTAATTCAAGCCTCATAGGCAAAATAGTAAAATTTAGAGAATATAAAAAAAAATAATCAATTTAGAGAAAATAAAAAAAATTTTTTACAAAATAGAGTAAAAAATACGATTTAAATACAAATCAAAATAGGAATTTAAAAAAACTTAATTATCTCAAAAAAAAAACCATATAATCAGGTATAAAAGTCCACTTTTAATAAATCGTTTAAAATTTTAAATAAGAAGTGATAATTTGACTTGTGCAATATTTCAAACTTGATTTGTGATAACACATATTTTACTGAGTCTACCAAGCCAAGGTTCTTACATTTATACACAAATTCAATCAACTCTATTGATGTTAACTTAAAGGTAGACTAGAAATTCGATTATATAAAATGAATACAGAAGAAGTTTCAGTGCAAGACTAGTTAATAATCCAACTCCATTTTGTGCCAACAGTATTCTTTTAGATGATTTTTTTCATGGTAAAGACATATTTGACGACACAGATTAAAAATATAACTATTTAATTTATTTATCTATTTTTCTTTTCCTACCTTTTTATTGATTTATTTATTTATTTAATTATCGTTACTCTATTTTCATGACTCATCTCTATAAAAAACTATTTTTTTTATAATTAATTTAGATATAAAGACAAATTTTGTAATAAAATGCTAACAACTCATTTTATGACTGAGGGAGTTCACGCTCGAGAGTTTTTAAATAAACTTTAATAATAATAATAACAATAATAATAATAAATGAAAAACTTTTTGGTCTTATATTTAATCGAATAGACAATATTGGTATCTTTTGTGTCTGGCAAATTAATTATTTTGTTTTAAACAAATTTTCAATTGCTGGTCAATTAACACTTTTAGAAAGCTGTATGTAACTTTTGTAAGATCCCACTTAGAGGACGCTGCTGCAGCTTGGAATCCATATTTGAAAAAAGATATAGAAAAATTAGAATAAATACAACGACGTGTAAATAAATTGGTCCCTGAGTTTAGACACTTAAATTATTAACAAAGATTAGTAGTGCTCGGTTTAACGTCTCTAAAGGTGAGATGAGAAAGAGGAGACCTAATTGAATTTTTTAAATGTATTAAATAGCTTAACTTGGTAATCTGGCAAATCCTGTACTTAAGTGTAACTCCCTTAACAACAGACGTCCCTGCAGGCAATATCCGAGGACACAAACAAAGGTTTAGCAAACATCTTACCAAGACAAGACAGCATGGAAATTTCTTGACTAATAGAGTAATCAAGAGCTGGAAAAAGTTACCCAGTGTAATAATAAATGCGAGGTCGTTAAACAGCTTTAGATGCCAGCTGGACAGACACATGAAGTGAAACAGAAATAAACTTTATTTCTGTTTAAAGCAAGTCCAGCTCAGCAGGTATCCTACTGTAGCTTATCATTATTATTATATATCATTAAAATGATTTTATTATAAGTTATTTTTAGATTTTATTAATAGCAATTAATCATATGGAGTCAAAAAAATACATAAAAGTTTAAAGTACGTTTTACAGTTTTAGTTGATGAAATGTTTTTAGATGAATCTATTCGATTTTTTAGCTAGTGATTTAAGTTTGAAAAACCGACTTATCGAACTTTGTTTTAAACTTTTCTCTTTACCAATTTTTTGAAGATCAATTTTAAAATTTTTACTTTATTTATAGCAGAACATATAAGAACGTACTTTGTTCAAGTAAGTAAAGTAAACAAGAAAATCCAGATGTAAAAAAATAAATAAATTCTATTTTATAAGTTTTTAAAAAAGCAATAATAATACAAAGAGCTTTTTGTCTATTATAATTTAGAAAAATTCACTTTTAATTATAAATCATGCAATAATCTTTACACTAAAATTTTTATAAATCTAATTTTTTAATTTAAGAGTCAATGGTAATTTTTTAAATTACATACAATCGAATTTCTACAGTATTTGTATCTAGCATGCAAAATTAAATTTAAAAATGAAATTAAAATATTAAATTCCAAATAAGTGATAAAATTAAAAGTTCATTTTTTCATACAAATATTTCTTAAATGAAAAATTTCAAAAAAAATGAGTTAATACATTTAAATTTAAAAATGGATTGTATCAATGAGAATATTTTTTTAAAATTGTTCTATTTTTTAAATCTTCTTTACATGTAAAGCATGTTACATTAAAATTATTTGAATTAATTCAAAGATTAATTTGAATATCTAAAGATAAACTCTTTGAATTTTTTTAACTCAAAGATTCCGTATTCGATGAAGCTTCAACTTCTAGTCTAGACCATGCCTTTTCTTAAGGAATTACACATTTACTTTGAACCACAATGGCTTAATTAAAAGCGAAATTTTTAGTTATTAAAAAAGTTTTTTTTATTTCAGAATTAAATAACAATATGAGCACATTACAAAAAAATTAGATTAGACATTCTAATTAAAGCAACGTAGAAAATTAAATTAATTTTTATATTAAAAATAAAAAATTAATTAATTTTGTATTAATACCCTTATAAATTTGTAGACAATAATAGTTGGACAATCTGACAATAATATTGTCCATGAATCATGCATAATCCATTGTCCTTGTCATTGGTGCAAGACCCAAATAAATTTATTTTATTTATTTTTTTGATTTAGATGCAAATATATTGTTTTTGAATAGGGAAAAATCAACGATGAACAGTGTTTTTTATGAATCATTTTTCACTCATACTAGAGTAAAATTTGAGACAGAAAAAATATCTTTAAAGCTCCGTAAGATTTATAAAGAAATTTTAATATGAATAAATTTTTATTTGTATTTTTAGCTTATGTTGAAATTTATGAAATATTTCCTTCTACGAATACAAGTGTTGTGGTTAAGTGGACTAATCCATTGATTTATTTTGACTTTGTGAGTATTTTTTGTCAACTTAATGATGAATTATATCGATTCAACTCAACTCAAAATGTAACCCAAAGTGTGTGTTTATTTAAATCAAATGTTTATGGACATTTGATTAAAGCCAAAGTTGTAATTTTTGCTCCTAACTCAACTTTTGAGTCACCAGAATTTTCAATTATTTTGAGTAAATATGACTTTTAATAATTTCAGTAACTAATTAACTAAATTTATTTATCAGTATTCTGTCCTGATATAAAGCTCTTTCAGAATAAAATATAAGATAAAAAATCAAGATAAGATTAAATAAAAAAATGAAATAAAAATCGAAATAAAATTCGAATTAAAAACGATACGTTGAATAGAGTTACAGGTCTAATATATGATCGAACAAAAATAATTTTTAACTTAAAACTTAAGTTGTGGTCATTTAGATTTTTGCGATCACAAAATTGAATTTAAAAAAAAAGTGATCTTAATTGATTTAATTAATTAAATTAATAAAATTTATGATCCTAAGAAAATTAAAAAGTCAAAAGTATTTTAATTTTAAAAAAAAATAAATAAAAGAAAACTGTTTATTTTTCTTTGTTGTATTCAAGTTTTATAACGCCTACTTTTATGTATTTTAAATCCCCACTCATTTTATTAATATTTTTCAATACCATTTTATTCAATCAACTGTAATTTATTTTAATAGATTTTTATTTTTCATTACCTGTTAATTCTAAAATTACTAATTTTTATTTAAATTCTATTATATAATTAAATTCTATTATATATACAGTGCTTTTACGAAAACAAGAGAATGGGTAAAATTACGTAAGATTACATAAACTTACGTTAACTCAGAGTGGTAAGTAAATAATATACGTCAGATACGTCAGATAGTAATTACATCAAATTACGTAAAAAATTGTAATTGACATAAAAAATGCTTACGGCCAAAAAAACCTCAGAATCTCGCTGAAAAAATCAAATTTTTGATTTTTTTTGTCCTTTTCAAATCAAAAGATGAGAAAAATTCTTACAAATTTTTTATTATTTTAAAGTATGTTTCAAAAATTTAGAATCAATCGATATAATTGAAAACTTTTCACACATGGTTAATTGATTGAGGTTAATAATTATTTATTTTCTCGCTTCGTCTATTAACAATGTTCTAAGAGTTTTTGAAATTTTCCATTGATTCAACATTTTTGAGACATACAGTGGTGATTCGCTACATGGATTTTACCAAATTTTACGTAAAATTACGTAAATTTACCAAAAAATACGTAAATTTCGGTAAATTTACGTAAAATGACTTTTGTAAAAAATAGTAAATTTACGTAAAATGACTTTTGTAAAAAATAGTAAATTTACGCAAATCTACATAAATTTACGTAAAATTACGTTAAATATTGTAAATATTTGTAAAACCAAAAAAGGCCAATAAAATCTGAATAAATGCAATTTTTTAATAAAACTTTCAATTTTTTTCATTTTTTCTTTTTGAATAGATTATATATTAAAAATTTTATTTTTTTACGTAAAGAACGTAAAATTCAATTTTAATATACGTAAAAATAGGTAAAAAATGGTAAAAAAGAGTAAAAATTAGTAAATTTACGTAATTTTACGTAAAATTTGGTCAAATCCATGTAGCGAATCACCACTGTACTGTATACTAAAAAAAAAGAAATTACATTTTCTACCTGATGTTTACTATATTTAAGGTAGAATTACGTAAATTAACGTAAAAAAGAGTAAAAAAATAAAAAATTTGTAAGAATTTTTTTCATCTTTTGATTTGAAAAAAACAAAAATAAATCAAAATAATTTTTTTCAGATAGATTTTGAGGTTTTTTTGGTCGTTAGCATTTTTACTGTAAATTAAAATTTTTTACGTAATTTGATGTAATTTTACGTAATCTTACCACCCTGAGTTAACGTAAGCTTATGTAATCTTACGTAAAATTGCGTAAAAAGACGTAATTTTACCCATTCTCCTGTTTTCGCAAAAGCACTGTAATTGTTGTATATTTAAATTCAAAAAATAAAAAAAAATGTGGTCCCAACAACAAATTTTAAGTTAAGTCAAATTATTTTTTATTTAAAAGAAGCTAAAATATTAAAAATTAAAGAAATTAAAATTTCCCTTATGTCATTTGAACAATTTGCATAAAACTAAAGTTTTATTTAAGAGCCTGATTATGTAAAGAGTATTAACTTTACGTCAATCACAGCCTTTTCAGTCAAAGTTAACTGGAACCCTCCAAATGGCTTAGTAGATAATTACAGAATAAGTTTGCATGACAATTATTCGAATGAAACTAAAATTGTAGACAATAGCACTTTTTTTTACAATTTTACTCGATTGCTACAGAAAACAAAATATTTTGTTACCGTAACTGCACTCCGAGATAGTTTAGAATCAGATCCAAAGACTGAATCATTTGAAACTTTAGAAATAAGTTCAGTATTAAATACTAGTGATTTTACTAATATCGATCAAATTATTTCGATTCTTCCGGACCCATCTTTATATGATTTAATAAATGTCACAACAATTGAGCTTCAAAACAACACCAATGTTCAAGATTCTTTAAATAAGACTTCATTTATTGTAGCATCGATTGCTCAACAGACCAAAAATTCAACTATTTTGGAGGGACTTATCAATTTGACTGACAAAACACTAAACAAATCGACCGAGATTTTTATAAAAGATATACAAATTGGAAATCGACTAAGTCTAAGCATGGAAACAGCGATTGGCAAAATTGATCTTAAAAATTCAATTAATAACGAGTTTATCAAAAATTATTCAAACTTCTTCATAAAAAGCAAATTGATTTACAATTTTACTCTAAAAGATACAGGATTTATTCTTGAAGGTAATAAAAAAATTAAAAAAATTAATAGAAATTAATATTTTTTAATTCCATTTTAGAATTAATTTTAAAAATTAAATTTTTTTAAAGATAAATTTTTATCTTGAGCTCGTATAAAGGCATATTCAACAATAAATTGAGCTAATTTTATTCAATAGATTCAAACTGTTATTAACTTTCGTAAATTACAAGATCCTAAAAATGTAAATTTCTAAAAAATCAATCTTAATTTAAATTCATTAATTTTTTAGAAATTTTTCGAAAAAATAATTCGAAGTTTAAGTAAACGTAATTTCTATTTAAACTAAACTTAAGACTATAAAACGATTCAATTAAGATACAAATACTTTTTATACTTTAAAGATTTTTTCAAATTGATTATTTTAAATTAATTTAACATATTCATAAAGTAAATTTATTTGGCATCTTGAAGTTGATGATCAATTCAAAATATCATTTCAATTCAAAAAGTTTATCTTAAGATATTAAAAAAAATCTTTGATTTAATTAAAATAATTTTAATGTAACATGATTAACATGTTATGTAAATTTAAAAAACAAAAATATTTTGAAAAAATATTTTCTCAATCCATTGTTAAAATTGATTTTTATATTTAAATGTATTACCTGATTTTTTGTAAAGTTTATTTGAATTTTTATTGCAAAAGTGTTTGTATCTAGCATTCAAAATTAAATTTAAAAACGAAATTCAAATAATAAATTACAAATAAGCTATAAAATGAAAATAAACTTGACAAAAAATCACTAAAATAAATCAAAAATCGATTTTAACAATGGATTGAGAAAATATTTTTTCAAAATTTTTTTGTTTTTTAAATCTACATAACATGTTAATCATGTTACATTAAAATTATTTTAATTAAATCAAAGATTTTTTTTAATATCTTAAGATAAACTTTTTGAATTGATATGATATTTTAAATTGATCATCAACTTCAAGATGCCATTTATTTTCTGTAATTCTATAAATTTTTATTTTTGAGTTTCAAGGTTAATCAACAGGCTAGTGCCCATGCCTCAAGAGACTGATTAACACTTCACTTATTAAAAATCATAAAAATAATTAAAAATAATTATTTTTGATAAAAAAAATTACAAAATTGAAAAAAATTTAATTTTTTTTTCTTTGATTTAATTGTTAATTAAATAATTTAAACAATGTATTTAAGTTAAATAGTTCAAATTTTGAAACAAAATCTACATAAATTAAATTTATGTTATTGAAAATTGAATTCTTAAACGTTGAAAACTTCAATATTGATCTCTTGATCACAAAGGAATTTATTAATCTTGAATAAAAATATTCAAAAGTTTTTTCTCCACTTCTTGATTTGGCCATCGGTTCAATTAGGTTATTGCTGTTTCTTAAATTATAATTCAAATTCCTTGAGTCATTTTTCTTTAATTTTTCTTTTAAATTAAGTGGAAAATTGCAATAAAGAAGACATTTGTACGAGCTAGATTACGATACATCTTATTTTAATTTTAAGTCTTTTTAGATATTTATTCCTGACCATAATAATAATTAAAATTTAATTTCTACTCATGTGTTCACTTCTTTTTTATTAAATATCAAATATTTTTAATGTCATTTATTTCAAGGTTTGGCTGAAAACAGTACTAAAATAGATGATGAACTATTTTTGGATTCAAAAAGTCTGAATTACGATGTCTATTTTAATAAGGATTCAATCGAAGATCTTATATTAAATAATTCAACACCACGCTTGTCATTCATCGCTTACAATTCACAAAAATTATTCAGAAGCTCCAAAGTTTCAGAATTGTACCAACTTGAAGATTGTATCAAACAAACATTTTTGACCATAAATATTCTGTCAGCTTCTTCATTATATCATTTACCGCCGACAGAAGGTTTGGTTAATATAATATTCCCAAAACAACAAGTAATAATAAGAATTTATTAATTATAAAGTTTGCATTATCAGTTTTGCATTGAAAATAATTTCAAAAAAAAAATTGTACTTTTTATTGGTAAAGTTTTTCTTATAGTAAAAACCACTATATAATATTAGATTTTATAAGAGGAAGCATATTGTAAGGTACTTTAAAGTTTTGCCCAACAGGTCTTCATTGAATTTTATTATCCATTCCTATCTGACTTCCTGTCATATAAGATAATATCAAGATCTATTTAAGAACCACTAAAATAAACTAAATAAATTTTCAAAATCAAAATTATAAATGAAAAACGATTTTTTTTAATTTGAAGTGAAATATTTAAGGCTGTAAACGTAAAATGTATATTCGAAAAAATTTAATTATTATGCTAAAGTTTAAAAAAAAATTGATGAGTCCAAAATCAGTCACTTTCATTTCTTAAAGACTTAGCCATTTTTTCAGGTAAAATTTTTTTATAATATGGACATGAGTTGAGGTGAAGGAATTGTACACGCAGTTATTATTACTTAAAAAATTATTTCTGCTATCATTTACTTGTTTTAGGTGTTATTGAAAAATTGATAGAGGTACCTAATAAGTTTTAACGTACTAATATTAAACTAAAAGCTAAAAGTGGTCGTAAAGCAAAGGCTACAAAAGCCTTAAAAAGACAATAATATCATAAATTTAATTTTTTGTATTTTATTTTTTTTAATTACTTTTTTACAATAAAGGAAATATATTTTTCACTAAAATGATTATTTTTTACTGTTAAGTAATTATAATATACATGCTTTTCTGACACTAATTATTTTATACAATCAAGTTATTATTTTGTGCAATAAAAAAATATTTATTAGGTTTTTTTTTACAGGTGAGTTATTATTTTTTAGGTACGACTGATTTTCCCCATTTTTGTTTTTTTAGTCATTAAATTACTATGGTTCGTATTAAATTCTAAAAAAATTACCATATTTAAATCGAGAGAGGTAGAACGAAACATATAAAAAGGGAAAAAAACATAAATAAAGAAAAAAAAACATATAGCAAAATTGCAATTTTATTTCAGAGAAAAAAACATATAATCAGTTGAATAAAAAAGATAAAAACATAAGCCACAATCAAAAATTTTTTAAAAGAAAAATACATATTTCTTTTACATATTTCCTTATATTCAATTGAATAAACCGGATAAAAAACATAAGCCTAATTTTTTAAATTTAATTTAAGAGAAAAAAACATAAAATCAATTAATAAAAAAGATAAAAAACATTAATTTTTATTTCTTCATTAATCATATTGTAAACAAGGACCAGCTTTTCGCTTCCGACCTGCTTTGGGTCTATTTAGAAAATATTTTGTAGTTAGTAAGCCGGGATAATTAATTTTCTTTTTGAATAAACAAGATATTAGATGTACACATAATCCTTTATCCATAAAATAACAATTTTATTGATGCAGTCATTTGTAATTGCTTCTTAATACTTAAAGGAATCGAGATATATTCTGGAAAAACCTCGAATGATCTTGAATACACCAAAATTTGCGTTTGTAAAAAATTTTTTTATGATATTGTTAAAATTTTCGATAGAACTACAGTAGTTCTTGTTAAAATGAAACGTACCGTTCCAAAAGAGTTCCAGTTCCGTTCCAAAGGGTACCGTACCGTTCCAAATAGGTACCGTAACGTTCTTAAAGGGTACCGTACGGTTCCAAAAGGATACCGTTCCGTTCTTAAGGGGTACCGTACCGTAGATTTATTCCCAAACAAGACCCCTACGTTGTTTTCTTTTAAGATTGTTTTATTTTAATCTGAAATTTTTTTTTTAAATTACGGTACGGTACCCTCTAGGAACGGTACGGTTCCCTTTAAGAACGGTACGGTACCCTTTTGGAACGGTACGGTTCCCTTTAAGAACGGTACGGTACCCTTTTGGAACGGTACGTTTCATTTTAACAAGAACCACTGTATTCGTCATAGCATACCCTGCTGGTGTATTAAAAATTTGCCAATTAGTGAATGCAGAATTAATCCAATGTTTACTAAAATAATTAATAAAATGTTTGAGATCATCTTCTTATCATTCCAGATTTTTAATGTTGATTTAATGAGCAAATTAAATTCTTAATTAATTTAAATCGGTTAAATAAATTTATTTTTGAATAATATTAATAAAAGAAAAAAAACTTGTTGGTCCAAGTGATACATTTTTTTTAAAAAATGTATCAGAATTAAGTTTAGATTTTAGAATTTAGGCTTGTTTTTTGGTGCTCTTTGAGTCTTTGTTGGTGTATTTTTGCATTAATTTTAGATCGAAAAAAAATGCTCAACAGTAAACTACAGCTTAATCTGCGTGTACTGGAACTATGATCTAAATGACTGGAGTTCAGAAGGATGCAGCTATAAAGGACTGGAAAAAAATGGAAGAATAGTTCACAAATGTAGTTGCAGTCATTTGTCTCACTTTGCGATTTTATTCCTACCACAAAACTTTAAATTTCCATTCCAACTGGAACAACTTTTATTTATAAGTTCAATTGTAGGCATATCTTTTTCAATCCTGGGTCTTTCAATAACTATTTTGAATGAATTTCTCTTGTAACTAAATTCTTTGATTATTTTATTTTAAATTAAAAGAAAATTTCAATTTAAGAATTATCAATCCGTCCAGATTTGGAAAAATTTCAAGTGGTTTTCTGACAAGACAAAAGCAAATGATAAAAGAATACTTATTTTTATTTATAATTTGGTGCATATCTCTCCTAATAATGAATATTATTTACATCATATTCGGTTTTACTAAACGAGAATATGATTTATTTCCGAATGATCCGGATTTATCCTTTTCAAAATGCATGGTGATTGGACCTTTGCTTCATTTTTTCTTGCTCAACTCTTTCTGTCTTTCCATATCTATTTCAATAATTCAATTTTTATTAATAGATAAAAGTTTATATTCATTTAAATATCTAGTTATAAAATCACTAGTTCCATCGATTTTGATTCCAGCAAGTATTGTGCTCTTTGTATCTTTGAGTAACAAAAATGCTTATTCTCGGGATGATGGATAGTAAGTTGATTTTTATTAAAAGATTGGGAAGACTGAAGTTAAATTTTAAGCTGCTGGCTTCATGGCGAGTACCAATGGTTCGCATTTGTTTTACCATTAGGAATTATCCTAATGTGCAATTTGACTTTATTTATTCTTGTCTTAAAAATTCAATCAAAGATGAGAGCTAAAAGAAATACTTATTTAAAAATGAGAAAAGAAACTCAAGTTCAATTTAAAAGAAGAGAATTACTTTTTATTACAACATGTTTTCTGAACTCAAGCAAGTCAAAAATTTGCATTTTTTGCCAAATTAATCAATTTTTTGTAAAGATATTGTTTGGATTATTGGTTTCATGGTTTTGATCCCTTTTGACGAAATCGGGATTGAATTTTTTCGCTATGGCTTCGCTATTTTATTCGGTATTCTAAATTCTGTTCATGGATTCCACATTTTTTATGTGTATATCGTAATTTCAGACAAACGAAAAAGTTTACTATTGGAAAAAATTAAAAACAGATTAAAAGCATGTAAAAGATTAGTTGATAGATATTAATATGCACTTTTTTAATAAGAAAATTTCCAATCTTTTAACCATTTCTGAAAAATTTTGGTACATAAAAATTGGATATCGAAATTAAATAATTTTTAGATGTTTTTTTTACGATTCTTAATAAATCTTTATAATATATGCTCTAAAATAAATTAATGATAAAGAAAAATATTTTTATTCGGTTTAAAAAATAATTTATTTTTTTAAGAATTTAATAGGAGTGTACTAGACCGGGATTTGGTCCGTCAGTAAAAAATATATAAAATAAAAATGAAAGTTTCAAATGAAAATTCTTTATTGCAATTGAGAATAGAAAAAATTATTTTTTTAACAAAAACAACAATAAATATACTTTGGTTGAGGTGGAAATTTAAAGAACGTTTTAATTGTTAACCAAAGCATCTAGGAATTGGTCTATTACAGGAGCAATGAATATATATAAAAAAAAAATTTTCAGCTTAAGCTTTAAGATTTCTTTTTATTAATTAATAAGAACTAAATCAGATTGTGTGTAATATTGTTTTTTTTGGCTAAAATTTTAAATTTAAATTTTATTTACAAATAAGAATTAATATTTTCAATGTTACTATGATATCATGGGGAAAAATTTGTTATTTAAAAAATTAGATTTTGTGACCTTAATAATAAAAAAATTACACAAAAATTTTAAAAAGAAACGGAACAAGAATAATTAAATTTAAAAAATACTTTTTTTTATGTTAATTAACTACGAATTGAAAATTCAATTTTTGTCCAATTTAAGAAATAATGAAGATAAAAATACTTTTTTTTTTTAAAAAGGTTTACAATTTTTTATAAAAATTATATAAAAAATAAGATAAAAAAGTAATATGATTTATGTTCCGTTTTGATATATTGGAATATAATAAAAGAATTTTTTTCATTTTTTGATTTCTAAATTGATAGATTTTTTGTTTATTCTATAATTTTTTACAATTCTTCCAATATTTATTAACATTTCCAGTATTTCAACAAAGCTCAAAAAACTTGCTCCCAAATATAAACCAAATTGACCACCTTGAAAATTAAAAATAAAATTAGTTGATATTTTATAAAAATAAACAGAAATTTAGTTTTTCATCAATTAAAATAAAGATAAATAATTTTTAATTTAATATATATGAAAATTTAGCATCAAAAAAGACTGAAGTTTTTATACAAAAATTATACAATAAATAAATAATTTCTCTTTCCCATAATTTAGTTATTGTATAATTTTTAAAAAAGGCACTTTATTTTTGATTAATTTTATAAGTTTGAAATTTTACTTTTTTAATAAATAATATGTCTACGAAAGCTCCTCTTTTTCTCATTTTTTTATAATTTCACTTTAAGTATTAATTTTTTCAATTTTCAGCGTTTTTTATCGAAAAAAAAATTAACTTAATTTTTAGGAAAAAATTTATTTTTTCTCTATTATTGAAAAAAATATTACATTCTATAATTTGATCTGTTGATCTTGATCTCAAACTTTAATTTGCCGTGGTATTGTGAAATTCAAATACAAATTGAACAAAAATTCTTCCTTTTTTGATGAATTAAAATAAAAGTTAATAAAAAAACTTAAAAAAATACTGCAACAAATTCCAACATACTTTGTTGTACCTTTTATTGCCCAAAATAAAATCTTTTTTTTTCGGTTTTTTTTAGTAAATCAAATCAATAATCAATTTAAATGTTTTTGATATTTTATTTTTTTGTCAAATTATTTTAGGTAAAAAAGGTGAAACAAAGTATGTTGCACTATATTGCAGTTTTTGTAAGTTTTTTTATTAACTTCAATTTTAATTCATCAAAAAAGGAAGAATTGTTGTTCAATTTGTATTTAAATTTCACAAAACCATTTGCCATTTTTTTTTATTTTTTTTTCAAAAGTCCTTTGAAAAAAACAGACTTTTGGAAAAAAAAATAAAAATTAAAAGTCCGGACTTGGACTTTAATTTGGTCTCTTCTGGAAAAAATTAAGTTAATGCTTCCTTGATACCTTGGAATAAAACTAAAAAAATTACCAATGACACCCATAAGCGTTTCAAATGTAATTGCCTGGCTCTCTGAAACATACAAGTACTTTAGGTCGTCATAGTAAACTGAAATCATAAGCACAGACTCTCTAATTTCTTCCTTGGTCGGAATTTTCTGCAATGTTTGCTGAGTTGGCAGCAAATTTTTTGCATCTGTTTCATCCGACTCTTCCGAAGAGTCGTCATCGATCTCTTCGGGTGTGAAAACATTTTTCGGATTGAACTTTTTTACCAAATTAGGCTGTGTCTGCAAAATATTTGAATAGTAAACACTTGGATAGTAGGCTGAGCTCACTGTCTTCGTGTATGTCAATGAATCGCACTCATCTGGGCAATATGCATCACACAATTTTCCAATGTCCTGTCTGTCTAGCAAATCAATTTGATTTTGTGTGCAATTGAGTGACGTTTTGTCACGACAAATCTCTTGTTTTTCATCTACAATCGGGGTTCTGGGGTCAGCACAACCACATTTAGGAATAATTTTCTCATACTGCATGCAAATTTCGAAGCACAACCTCTGCGAATACTTGGACAGCTGAAGAGTGTAATTGTAATACAGAGAATCACTAGCAGTGGCCCTTTCGGAGTTTTTTTTGCAATCATTGAATGGAAATGGCAACTTGGAAAAGTTGTTTCTGGTAAAACCTATGTAGGCCGCATTTCCAGTTCCTATGTACACTCCTTCATACTCCATCAAAGGCCTGACACCCCGTTGATGAATGGCAACTTTAATTCCTTTATTGATTGTGTAATAGTCATGAATGCCACTGGCTCCAGTGAAAATTTCTAGATTCAATCCATGTGTAGGTCCTGTCTTGCTTGAGATCAAACTAGGCTTGCTTTGACCACTCGAGTCAAATAACGAGTTAAATGTGTAGCAGTTTCCATACTGCGAGTCATGGAACCAACTAAATGCACTTGTGTTGCATTGAACATGGTCAAAATAGCAGCTTATTAACATTGTATCTATGGTAAAGCCAAGTTTTTCTAACTGTTCATGGGTCAAATTTTTGTCCGAACTTGCTATCGCCTTTAGCAAACTAGTCGCGTCATCAACAAGCTCGAAGCTGAATGTTTCATTGTTGGATGTAATGACAGGCATTATTGAATTTAGATTCAGTTTCTCAATCAAATATTGACCTGTGGTCGGCTCTGAGGCAACATCAAATGGGTTCAAATTGCAAAATGTTACAGAGGGATACTCAGCAGTGGACTCGGACACAAATTGATTGCTTACAACTACTTCATGGGCCAAATAATTGGTGATAGAAATGACAATGTCTTTAAATAGAAAAAATTGAACCAGACTTGTTCAAAAGTCCAAAAAAAAGTCAACTCAAAGTCATTTGAATTTGAATTTTTTTTTTTATAAGTCAAGTCAAATAAATCTAGGTTTTCATTTCTTTTTGAGCTTTTTCCTAAATTTTTATCTACACCAAGAAAGATTTTTATCTGTACTTCTAGGAAGTATCTATACTAAGTCAAGAATGACCGCAAGGAATTTAGAAATTACCACATTATTATGCTGCAACTTTGATCTAATAAATACATCGTCATCTTAATTTTGTTTATTGACCAGTTTAGAACTTAAAAAAATTTTTTAAAAATAAAGCTTGAAAATATTTATCGTTTTTTCTCAGTATAAAAACTTTGGTTTAAAAAGCAATGTTTTGAAATCTGAAAAATGAAAGCTATTTGGTTTAAATATTTAAATTTTTACTATTATGGAAATAAAAATTTTTAGTTAAAATGACTTCGACTTGACATTTATTTTTTTATTTAAAGTTTAGAGAGTTTAGATAATTTACTTGAAAAACAGTAAGTGGAGAACAAAACCAAAATTACAACCCAAAATAGTCTCAAAATAATGGTATCTGCCTTGACGATGTTGGAAAATCCATGATTAGTAGTGTTCTCGCACCAGTCTAGTATGCATTGTCTAATTTTTTTTTTCAGCTCACCAGTTCTGTCAAAACTCGGGCATTCTGATTGTTTGGGACAATTTGAATTTTCTTTCATTTTAGAACTTACACTCATGAATTGTTTTTGTTTGAAAAATTTTAAATGGTTATTTTGAACAATATGAGCTGCACATTTTTTTATATTATGGAAAATTTTCATCAAGTATCATTCTAAAAAGAGGTTTAGATTTAAATGTTTTTTAAAATTTAATTTAAGAAGGAAACTAGCGAACTCGGATTTATTTAGACATTTAAAATATTTTCAATCAAATGAGCGGATATTCAAGGATAATTAGGAAAACAATGGTTTTTTTGTAAATATAATTTTTTTCCTGGATTATCGGTAATTGATAACGTTTTCAGAACAGTCGTAAAAACGATTTGTTCTTCAAAATTTTTAATTTCATCATTAGATGAATTTTATTTTACTTATAAAATTTACCTCCCAAAAAATGACAACCAAACAAGTTTTTTTCCTTTATTTTAATCTGTTCTTACATTTACTTTGTCTTATTTTTTATTGAATAAACTAAAATTTTGAAAAATCATTTTTAATACTGTCCTGCCTCGCACTAGCCTCCAGGGATTAAAAGTGACTATCCAGATAACAGTAAATGGTTCAGCTTCAGGAAAGTATGCCATTTTTGTAAATTTTTGGGACATGGTCTCATGCAAATACCAAGTATGGTATTTTAACTGAAGCCTAAAATTAACTTACCATAAACAAAAAATTAAATTTCTCTAGTCCTTAGTTTGGAGTTTTTTTATTTTTATTTTTGACGCTTTAATATTATTTAATAGCATTATTTCAATTAAGTTAATTTTGGCAAAGTAAAATTTTTGATCAAATTTCATCTTTCAAATTTGATCAGAACATTTTTAATTGCGTAATTAAATTTCATCGCAGATTTTTATATTTACAAGTTTTGTTAATTAATTTTAAATATTACATTGATAGTGTTATATTTATATTTTTTTCAACTCAATCAAAAAGACCAAAGGTCAAACCCAATAGAGGGATGATTGAGCTCATTTATTTATAAGAAAAAAAAACAATATAGATAATAATAAAAAAATAAAAAAATCAATTAAAATATTAAGTTTTTGAAATTTGTATCAAAGTTACAAAGAATAGCACAAAATTTTATAAAAATTAATAAAATATTATTGCTTATTCTACGCTTAAAAAATGAAAGATTAAACTGGAAGTCATCAATTAGGAATTGATTGATAAAATTTAAAAAAAAATAATTAAATATTTTTACAATGTAATCGTTGAATTTTCCTTTCGAAGGAAAAAGCTATCATTAACATTCCTTAGAGCATATTGAGTTTTAATTGTACAGTTTCTGATTAGACTATCTTTTAGACAATTTGGTGCGTTCTTAAAATTTAAAAAAGACGCTTGAATTTTATTTAAATTTCAAGGTTAATAAACTGGCTAGTGTCCCTGTCCATAAAAGATCGATTAACACTTCATTTAATCAAATTTAAATTTAACACATTTAAAAAATAAATAAAAATTTATTTTATTAGCATATAAAAAAAAGAGATAAAAAAACTTAACATAATAATACTTTAAAAATTCATATCAATTTGATTTTGGCTTTTTTAATTATTTTACAAAATCTATAAAAATTAAGTTGATATAATTAAAAATTGAAAGCTTAAATGTAGAAAAATTTTAACATTGATTTCTTGATCACAAAGTTATTAGAATAAAAAAATCCAAATGCTTTTTGTCCTTTCATCGATTTTGGCATTGGCTCAATTAGACTACCACTTTTCGTTAAATTAAAACTTAAATTTCTTCAGTCATTTTTTAGTATTAACGTAAAATCTCGATTTTAACAACATGTCACTATATATATAGTGACATGTCGTTAAATATCGAACACTGGTTTAAAAAACGACATAATGACATGTCACTAATATCGAAAATAGCCCAAAATTGACTTTTTTACAAAATATTTGTCTCGACATTAGTGACATGTCATTATTCAAAAAAAAAAGGGGTAAATCAATAAAAAAAATTAATTTTATTAAAATTATAAACTTAAATTTCATTAAATATTAAATGACTTTTCCTAATAATTTTTTCAAAATAAGTTTTATTTTGAAAAGAATTTTTTTATTATTGAATGAAAATTTGATTTTAAATTTGACATTTAATAGAAAATTTTAATTTAAGGATTGAAAAAAATAGAAGACAATTTTAATAACGACTTATCAACTAGGAAATATCTTTAAGCAATAAACTTATCAACTCAACCTAATTAAAAATTATATACAGTTTATTTGGCGTTTGAAAAAGCCGCTAATTTATTTTTAGAAAATAACTGACCTTTTTTTTACCACTACTCTTCAAAGATTTAATGAAGAGAAGGAGTGATGAGAACTTTAATGTTCATTATATCAATTAATCTTAGTGTTGCGCGCCGTCAATGAGGAGTGATGAGAACTCCATAAAAGAGAGTTCTCATCACTCCTTCTCTTAATTGTTGTCCGTGATGATAATGACCTTATTTTTTTTAATGGATTCCTAAATTCAACTGAGAAATTAAAGATCCACTATACAATTTTTTATTTTAATCCAAAATCATGATTTGCATTTTCTAAGTTAATTTTTATTTCTATTTTATATTTATTTGTAAAATAATAGAAGATTTTAATTTTGATGAATTTTACATGTGCTGAACTGGTAATTACACAATTGATCATCGTGGTCAAAAAAAATCATATGCAAAAACCAGTGGCAAAGAAAAGGTCAGATTTTCTTGTCTTATGTGTAGCTCGGCGGATGGAACTAAGCTTCCCATTCTTTGTGTTGTGCCGCGAAAAAAACAAATCCAAAATTTACAGCAAAATCAAAATATTATTATAATTTATGAAACTAAAAACAAGTAAAAATTAATTAAAATAAATTTTTTTTAACAGATTAATTTTTGTTAGGTACTTTTGATAGTAAAAATCTCATCGAGCATTATATTGAGGGAATCTTAAAACCTCATCTTTTAAAAAATCACATAAAAATATCTTCAGTGACATGTCACTAATGTCGAGACAAATTTTCTGTAAAAAAGTCAATTTTGAGCTATTTTCGAAATTAGTGACATGTCATTATATGGTTTTTTAAACAAGTGTTCGATATTTAGCGACATGTCACTTTAGTTGGGTATTCGAAGTTTGTGACATGTCGTTAAAATCGAGATTATACGTTATTACTTAAACATTTCTGGTCAATTAAGATAAAAAATATTTTGTTTTAAAAATTCGAAAATATTTTTTTTATTTTAAAATGTAAATTTTTTGCGATAATAGATCTTACCATTCCCAATACTTTAAAATAATTTAAAAATATTAAAGTCACTTTGTACTAAAATTTTTATAGATAAATATATGTAATAGTAAATTTTGATAAAACGAAAATATTGAAATAAACTGGTCAGTTAGTAAATGTTGATCTAAATATTTATTTTTATCATTATCAAATTTTGGTTAGTAAATTTCGATAATTACGTTTGCAACCGTAAGTATCAAAATAAATTTTCTATTTCAGTTTACTACTGAAAAAAAAATTCAGTTAATTTTGATAAAATTATTTAAATTTTTTCTTTTTTTTTAATTACTGCTTCTTCAATTTTAATTAATTTTAATTTATAATTTTTAAAAATGAAATTCCTGAACCTAAAAAATTTCCTATTGGTTCTTTTACTATCGATGGTAACAGACCTTGAGAGTCCCATAATAGATGCCGATATAGAACGTCAACAAAAAGAACAATTTTATGCTGGTATTGAAGCACTCAAGTTGGAAGACGAGCTCAAAAACAAACCAAAAACAAAAAAAACAAGAACTTTCACTAAACTCGACGAATATGAACAGTTGATAGTGATAATCGAGACGGCAAAATCTAAAAAAGGAACCAAAGAACGTTTTGAATACAATATTCTACGTACGTATGATATTTATCTAGTGGGACAAACAAAAAAAATTATCGAAAAACAAGAAAAGCCAGACGATCCTATTCGATTTTTAGTCCCATTCGAACATTTATTTGAGACCATCTATCGAATACACATTCAAATTGGGCATAAAAAAAGAGATTTAATGATGCAAGCATGTAAAAAGAATCATATGAATATTACAATTGATTTGATTAATAGTAATTTTTTACCTGTAAAAAATTAATTGGATAATCAATTCGTTTTTTTTTATTCAAGTTTATTTAAATTGTTGTCAGCAATGCATTATGAATAAAAAACGTAATAAAACAACTGGTTTAACAGTAAAACCAATTTTGAGTCAAACGTTTAATAGTAGAGTACAGAAACGGCCAAGCAATTATTCGATGCAGTAGGATACGAATATAATGAAAATGAATTTGGTTCAGATGAGGATGAAAATGATGGTCCAATTGATAAGTTAGACCTAAACGAATATGAGTTGACAGACCCTATTCAAACAATTTTACCAAACGTAAAACAAGAAACGATCGAATCAATCGTCGATTGATTCAGCTGCAAATAGGCTATTAGGTATTCGTGAAAATGTTCGTCAAGGTCAAAAAAAGCAAGCCGAGGTAATGCAAACAAGAAGTAAAAAATATTTACCTGAGGTAAATATAGGAGATTTTGTTACTCTTCCAATGCCCGATGTCGATAAGGGCTTAACTGAAGCACCTAATCTAATTTGTCGAATAATCGACATCGGATATCAATTCTCGTTGTATGAGCTTGCTTGTGAAGTCGGAGTTTTTTCCGACTTATTTTCTCGAAATGCTTTTGATTTAGTTCAAAACTGTCAAATAGAAATCAAAATTAGGACTGACAAACCTATCAAAAGCGTAAGACAAGCTGTTAATGAATTGTCAATTGGTGGCGGTCAAGGGATGGTGAAATGTAATTGCACCTCACAATGCCTTACTAATCGATATGGGTGTCGTAAATCAAAGTTGTTGTGCAACTCGAGATGCCATGGATCAAATACTCTCTGCACAAACAAATAATTTTATTTATCATTTTTTCCAGCTTATTTACTAAATTTCTTTTTTTATTTTAGTTAATTATTATATTTTTTTTTATTTTATTCCAGTAAATAACGAAAAAAAAAAATAAAATCAGTAAATATTGATATTCTTATTTATTTCAAAATTTAAGTATAGAACCGTAATTATCGATATTTACGTATTATCAAAATAAACGATAACATATGTAATAGTCTAAAAAAAATTTTTAATACTAAATACAAATGTTGTTAATTCCCAACTTCTAAGTTAAACCCATATCATAGTCTACATCTTCTACTATGATTAAGGTTCTCTAATATTTATGATAAAATCTAATACTTTCAAAAGACTCATAAAACTTTTTAAAAAAATTTAAATTTGTAAACTCAGGGCTAAAATTTTGACATTTAAATTTAGTAATAATAAAAATAAATTGAAATAAAATTGATAAAATATTCTTTAAAACTTTTAAGTTTAAAAAACTTTAATTGTATATTAATCTTAAGCAACAACCGATTAAGACCCTCAATCAGGCTTATTATTTAAGCTAGAAAACAAGAAAAACAATCAACAAAAAAATAGTGGATTTAAAATAGTTCAAGCTAAATAAAATGAAATTTCTTTGAGTAAAAGAAATTTAAAAATATTTAAAAGTTTTTAAAATGAAAAAAATATGACTTGAATCTCGCTATTTGCCACTTGAATTTCTTAATTTTGTCTTAAATATTATTAATTATCGGAACTTAGTTTTTTATAAATTTATAATTCTGATGAATTTTTGTGTGGTGAAATGAAAAATAGAAAAATCAAAATTAGCTTTTCATTTGAAAGAATATTTGATTGATATGAATTTTTGAAAAACAGACAAAAAATGAAAAAACTCAATTATTTTTTTTCTCAAAATAAATTTCTAATTTTGGATATTTTTTTTCTAAAATTAACATTGAAATTTTAGTGACAGATTTAAGCGTATCAATCGAATAGCGTTACATAAAAAATTGGATTGAAATAGAAAAAGTTTTTTATTAACTTATTAATATAAAAAAATTTCTTTTTGAAAATTTGAAAGAATAAATTTTAATTTTAAAATTTCAAGATAATTTGTTTTTTATCAAATGAGCCTTTATCTTATTTTAGAATTTCTTCTATCTTTTTTTATTCAATTTTTTAAATAACAATAAGAAGCATAATATAGCATTTCGAATTAATGACATCTTCAATTTTTTGTTTTGCCTTGTTGGCTCTTTCCAAAATAGCCTTCACTCTGAGTGATGATTTGTATCCTAATAGCTATGTCTCTAATTTCGAAATACTTCAATTAAAGTTTAAATGGAACAATACTAATAAATGTGATTTGACCACTTTATTCATAAACAACTCAATATCATTGGAGTGTATGAAAGTGAAAGACTCTCTTCAAATATCCACAGAATACCTTTTTGTATCTTTAAATGCCTCGGATGAATTTAAACCTCTTGATTTTTTCTTAGACTTGGACATACTTACGGAAATGAGAGCATCTTTTAATGATCCTGACAGAGACATATTTTTAGAATGGCATTCACAAAACAATTCATTTATTTTCATAGGTACTGGCTGCATTCAAGGCTTTAGTGAAAACAATTGCTCAAATGTTACCGATATTCAGCAATCAAGTCTTTTTATTAAGTTTATTGACGACAATGACCATAGTGGCGTAATTCTGTCAGAAAATATTGAGATTAAATACTCAAATGGATGGATTAAGGTGGATAATTTAGACTATGAAATAGAAAATGCATTCATTAGAGTTTACAATGAGACTGATATTCTAGTCGATCTGCCACTCACAGATAATGCAGTAAATGTTTCAAATTTCATTGAATTACCAGAGCAAGACCTCAAGGTGTCTTTGTACGGACTTTTTGATCTTTTTAGTTTACTTGACAGAGATGAGATTGCTCTAGTGCAATTAAGTAATTTTTCATTCAAAATTATTTTAAAGTATTCCATTTTTTTATTTTAGATGGAAAAATTTTTACTGATATAAAAAAGCCAGACTCATGGGTCTTTTATGAAACAAATTTTACCAATAGTAAAATAAAGCTTGAAACTGGAATTAAAACTTTAGATAAAATTGAAAGTAAGATTATTTATTAGTGTGAGTAAAAATAATTTTCTTAATAATAGGCTCATATTTAATTTTTAAAATCTAAGAAATTCACAACTTCATCTTATACAATATTTAATTTTTGATCTAAAAATTGTTTTTTAAAATCATCTAAATTGATTTCAAAAATAGAAGCCATAAATATATCGTCAATGAATCTATTGTATAAAATTGAATTATTTAAAGAAACCCAGATTTTCTCTAGTATATACTAGTAAATGTTAGCTACTGAACAGACACATTTAAAGCCCTTTGGTAGGCATAATATTTGAAAATATAAGTCATTATTAAATTTTGAAATTTCATTTTTAAAAATCAGAGAAAGTATTTCGCTAAAGGATAGTACAGTGGTTCATGTTAAAATGAAACGTACCGTTCTTAAAGGGCACCGAACCATTCCTAGAGGGTAAGGTACGATATCGAAAAGTCCCATTTTAAAAATAAACAAAAATATTTACTTGTTTTAGATTTATTTTGATAAATTTATTCTCAAACAAGACTCCTACGTTGTTTTCTTTTAAGATTGTCTTATTTAAATCTGAAATTCTTTCTAAAAATTTAGAAATATTTAATTTTATGATTTTTGTTTAGTAATTTATTTTATCAAATTTAACACTCAAAGGACCGGCGGTGTGATTTTGACACTTTTTCAAAAATTCAAATTTAATTTTTTAATTAACTATCAATCATATATACATGTTTTAATATTTATTTTAAAGCTTTGAAAATGGTCTTTTAAATTTAGTCTTTTTCATGTTACTGACTTTTATGGAACTAATGTAACATTTAAACAAATTTTTTGACAAAAATAGCCGGTCCTTTGAGTGTTAATTTGAAATTTTGCATGTTTGTAACGGAACCCTTTTCGAACGGTACGTTTCATTTTAACAAGAACCACTATATATCTATATCATTTCTATTATTTGGCATTTTAAAGTTCTTAATCAGAGATAGGGACTCAGCAAATTCGTGATGACTGAGTCGGAGTCAGAATTTTTTGATTTTTAGTGACTCGACTCGAGTCAAAGTCAGTCCATTTTTTTGTGGTGACTTACGAGTCAAAGTCTAAGTCATTTCAAGTCTTAAAGTCACAAAATAAAAAAGATTTTTTTATTCGAAAAAATTTTATTACAAAAAAGATTTTTTATTAATTATTGAGTTTTTTTATTCAATTTAAAGTTAAAAAAAAAACTAATTCAAATTATACAATTTTTTAAATGAATCATCATTTTCTTTCAAAAAAAATAAACTTTCGGCTAATACATTTGTCATTTGAAAAATTATAAAGTTAGAAAAAAAAAGAAATTCTTTTACAAGTTAACACATAATTTGATTGAATTTTATTCAAAGCGCTTTTTTTATGTTCTCTTTTTTTTCCACTAATTTATTTTTTTTGGTCTTAATATTCATGAATACTAAGACCAAAAAAATAAATTAGTGGAAAAAAAAATGCAAATTCATAAGTAATTTAAATTAAATTTGAAAAATAATTGAAAATCTTAAATTTAGAGTCATTTTTTTTATAAATGACTCGACTCGAGTCTGAGTCTGAGTCATGTATGACTTGAGTCAAATTTGCGATTCCCTACCTCTGTTTTTAATGTTATTATTTTATTGATTTAAAATAAAATTTTAATTTAATTATATAATTTTAAATATTTTATCAATCTTTTTATTTTTTTTTAACTTAGTCTTACATTTTTTTAATTTTAGGAAATATGACCATTTTTTAAAAATATTTAAGACTTATTTTCTTTTTGTAAATTCACATAATATTTTCTGTAAAAATTTTTAAATATCAGAAACCTTGACCTGAGCCAAGCATTTCTAGTTAAGTTAGAAAATTACAAAATGACAAAAAATATTTTTTCAAGGTGGCAACTTTTGGTTTAAATTAAAAATTACAAAAAATAAATTGTCCTTGCATTTATTGGAATCATGAAATTTAATTAAATAAAAAATTTTGACTCTTTTAGAAAACTTTATAAAAAAACTTCAAGTTATTTTAATCAATTTAATAATTAGATAATAGAATAATTTTAATTACCTAAGAAAAAATATTGTTAGAGTTTTTAAGAATTTTAAACTTGAAAATTTTGATCAGGAAAAGATAATTATTCTAATTTTTCAAATCTATAAAATATCTTTTTAAATAACGTAAAAACTTATTTTAAAGAATCAAAAAAAATTTATTACAAAAATTGTTGTTTTTTCAAAATAATTTAATTTAATTGAATCAAAAAAAATAAGTTAAAGAGTATTTGGGCCAATGTTTTGTTATAGAGAAGCTTGTACATTCAGAAGTAAAAGCCGTAGAGCTCTGCTAATGGGTTTGTTGAAAAGCTTATTAAATTTTGCTTGCTAGTAGTCAAAGGACGGCACTGAGTTGTAATTTATTTCGTCTTTAAAGTATGGATCCGTTTTTTATCTAAAAATAACAGGTTCGTAATTACCTGCTTACCTTAGTAGCTTACCTGCTACTCAGCCTGGACTAAACGAGTTAAATAAATTTTCTTCGAAACCGAATACGGTAAAAAAGCAAAGCTTGTTTGTGACGTAGGCAATATGAAGCTCGATCATCAGAAAAAATCCTCAATTACAAATCATTTTTCGAGAGAAAACGGGTTCAAAATAAACCCACCAGAGGAACATCAGGATCTGTAAACTTTGCAGAGGACCCTCACAAGGAATTCATAAGAAAGAACTTAGTTTAGAATTTCCTTCAGATAACATTCCTCGACTGAACTTGGGAATTTTCATCAATGTTTAGGGTTAGAAAATTAAATTTTCGTTAAATTAGAATTTGGGATGGATATTTTTAGATGAGGCTCTGTAAAAACTGCAATTTTTCATTAAAATGCAAGTCATCAAAAAGTATGTAAATAGAATTTTCGATCATCTGACAGTTAAATGGATTGAAGCTTTCTTGAAAAAAAGAAGACAACGAGTTGTTCAAGGTGATTTTTTTCGGATTGGGTTGAGACTTTTAGCGGTGTACCACAGGGGACAGTGATTGGCCACTATTGTTCGTTTTGCATATCAATGATTTACCAAAAGGAATAGAGAATATTGCCAAAATGTATGCAGAAATGTTCTCGCAAACGGTATCAGAAATAAGCGCAGCGAAACTACAATCAGATTTAGATTTAGTTTTCAAGTATACTCAAGATTGGCTTCTTCTCTTCAACACATTAAAATGTATGGTCATGCATTATAGTCATAAAAACAAAGATTTTCCTTATTTTATCAATGGTAAGCAGTTATCAACGTCAGAAACCGAAAGAGATCTTGGAGTTATTTTTAATACAAATCTGAAATGGAAAAATCAAGTGTTAGAGGCTACAAACAAAGCAAATCAAATGTTAGGTCGCATCAGGAAATCATTCGCTAGTTTTGATTGTAAGTTATTTAGATCTCTGTATTTAACTTTTGTTCGTCCTCTTTTGGAATTTGCGGTGCCTGTATGGCCTCCAATTCTTAAGTATGACTGTGAGAATGTTGAAAGGATTCAACGCAGAGCTACGAAATTTGTTCCTGCAATTAGAAACAAACCGTATGAAGCAGATTGAAGACTTTGAACATTTCAAATCTAATGGAAAGAAGAAAAAGAGGTGATCTAATTCAAATATACATTCATGTACCGAATAGAATTTATTGAAAAAAGCAACAATTTTAATGTTTCGAAAACCCAATGAAGATGTAACTGCTACTACAACTGCGAAATTTAATTGCAGAGTTTTGCAGAGTTTTTGCAGAGTTTTGCAGAGTTTTTGCAGAGCCTCATCTAATATTTAGCATGTTTGTTGCATTATTTAGAAAGATTTAATCCAATACCATTCAAAAGTTATAAAAAAATACAATTTGATCTGATTATTTTGATGCCAATTAAATTGCGAATTTAAAAATGCTCTGATCAAATTTGAAAAATGAAATTTGATAAAAAATTTTCTTTGCCGACTCTAAGAGTGCTTTTGGTTATTTTATATTAAATTATCTTTTTTTTATTTTTCGGTATTTTTTTTTCAAAATCTTGATGACTGTTTGTAGATTTCTCGTCTCTCCCGAGCTAAAACTCTTCCAGATAAAAATAAAATAAAATAGAATAAAATAGTATAAATTTTAAAGTAGTAGTAGTAGTAGTAGTAGTAGTAGTATAAACTGCAGCTTAGATGATATCTAAGCATAGCTCTAAAGAGCTGTAGCAGTCGCTTCTTTTTGTTTCGCCAACCAACTATCAAGCTTCGCTTTGAAACTATTCATGCTCTTTGCATTTACTACATCTTCCGGCAGTTTATTCCATCCATTTACAACTCTATTTGTAAAAAAGTTAAATCTTGGAAGACAGTTCTTTATTCTTTCACGGGTAAGACAATAGCTATTTCTCCTCAATTCATATCTTTTGTTACCAGGTTTTGTGTTAAGACTGTAGTTGATTCCTTTATTAAATTTAATTTGTTCGTAATTGTTTACTAATTTGTACATCTGGATTAGATCACCTCTTAATCTTCTTGTTCTCAAGTTAGCTAAATCTAGCCTTAACAAGCGTTCTTGATAATCCAAATTACGAATTTCTGGAATCAACTTGGTTGCTCTTCGTTGAACTCTTTCAAGTTCATTTATGTCCTTTTCTGTATAGGGACACCAAGCACTGACAGCATATTCTAGATGTGGTCTAACCATTGAGCAATACAATAATTTGATAGTCTCGCTACAAGGATACTTAAATGCTTTCCTAATTAAGCCCAACATTTTATTTGCTTTTGCTGTAGCATTTTTGACTTGAGTAGTCCATTTTAAATCACTTTGTATGTAAATGCCCAAATCCCTTTCAACATTTGACTTACTCAAGGTTTTTGAATCAATTTTATAATCAAACTCTGGATTTTTGTTGCCAATATGAACAACTTTGCATTTTTCTACATTTAACTGAGTCGACCATTCTTTTGACCATTTGCACACTTTATCTATATCCGATTGTAGGTTATAATTCGAGTTCAAGCTGTCAATTGTTGATAAGATCTTCGTATCATCAGCAAAGGCTTTACAATTGTTTTGGACAATACTCAGCATATCGTTTATATAAATAATAAAGAAGAGAGGACCTAGCACTGAACCTTGTGGAACTCCACTTTTAACTTTTATCCAACTTGAGCTGGTATCTCCTAATACTACCCTTTGTGAACGTCCTAAAAGAAACGCCTTTATCCAATTTATCAGGCCTTCACCAAATCCAAAAAATTTGAGTTTATACATAAGCTTTCTATGAGAAACTTTATCGAAAGCTTTCGCAAAATCTGTGTAGATGATGTCAACCGATAAACCATTTGATATGGCGTAAGTAGATTAAAAAAACTAAATTTTGACTTACTTTTTTACTTTGATTTCGGACAAACTCTGATTGCATAGAAGTAAATTGATATTTTTTGAAATAGTTAAAAATTGTCAATAAAATTTACTGAATTACTGTATCAATCACATAATTAATATTTTATTTATTTTAAAATATCCATAGGTCTCTAATCAACTTTTTGAGCTGGCTAAGAAATATTTATTAATTTAATAAAATGACACTGGGTCAGTTGCTAGAAGGTCAGTAACAGTATTTTTTAGTTTAAATTAGAAATAAAATTTGATTTTTAGAGAATTTAAAAGTTTAAAAATAGACAAAAAAAAATATGCAAAATAACCGGTTTACACAGAGCAGGTTCTAAATTAAGATTTTATGGGAAACTAGACCCCTTTTTTAATTATACTACTTCTTTATTAACAAATAAACGCAAATTTTTTAAATTATTCTAATTTTGATAAAAAAAATTCATTTGTGATTATTTTTAATAAATTAAGTCACATATGAATAATTGAATTTAAGCCAATAATTAATCTATTTCAATTTTAGAATTTGAAATAACAACAGATCTCAACACAGAATTGTATACCACTAGTAAATTTAAGTAATTTTTAATTTTGAAAATTTTAAATTATTGTTCAAAGAACATATCTTTAATTTGTCATCTCAATTTCAAACATCATTGACCACAGCTATAACAACTAGCGAAATAGGTTTTATTTCTGAACAAAAATATTTTTTTCTCCTTTTTAGCTAAACAATTTTTTTGAAGAATATATAAAAATAGATGAAATAAATCGAAAATCTGCCAACACCATTGAAGTATCATGGACTTCTCTCTTACCAAAAGCCGACTATATCCTAAATTGTTCAAAAAAAGCAGCTGAAACGCTAATTCACTTTCCTCAAGGTGTTTCCAAAGGTCAATGCTCTTTTAATTCAACTCTATCTGGTCATTTAATAAAAGTAAAATTGTTGGCAATAAATTTCAACTTGACTTATGAGTCTTCTGAAAGTTCAATTTTTATAAGTAAGAAATTTTTTTAAAAATTAATTTTCTGTAATTTTATACCAAGACCCGGATCGTGTCAAAAATTTTTTTGTCAAAAAAACGACAGCTTTCTCAGCTAATTTGGCATGGACTCCCCCAGATGGTCAATACGACGGCTTTATTTTAAACTTAATGGGCCCATCATCTTCCAATTTTAGCCTAGGACCGACTGATTTCAATCAGGATATTAATTATCTTTTGACCAACAGCATCTACAAAGCTTCTATATCTGCTCGAAGCAACAATTTGGAATCTAATAGAACAGAGATTGAGTTTAAAACTAATAAAACAGAAACAATATATGAATATGAAATAGAAGAATTGGATGAAATAATAACATTGCTACCAAGTGAATCGTTGATTGAACTGGCTGATGTATCTATTGATAAATTCCAGACTAATAATTCTTCGTTGACAAAACAGGCTTTGAACAAAAGTTCGATGATAATTCAAATAGTAGCTGAAAAAAGTGTAAACTCGACAGTAATGTTGAAAATGTTGGACTTTTCGGATATTGCATTCAATCAATCGGATGAGTTTTATGAAAATGATTTTGAGCTGTCTGGTCGATTGAGCATGAGTTTGGAAAAGTTGGCTAGCAAAGTTGATGTCAGCAATTTCACAAATAATAACTTTGCTTCAAATTATACCAATTTTTTTCTAAAAACTAAAAATATTTTGAAAAATTTTACTCTGTCAGATCTTGCGTTCAATATAAGTAAAAAATGACTAAATTAATAAAATAATTTTATTTTTTAATTTTTTTAAGATGGAACAAGCAATTACAGCAATATTGATGATGCATATTTTGAATCTAACAATTTAAAGTATGACGTCTATTTTAACAAAGATTTGATAGAGGACCTCTTATCAAAAAACACAACGCCGCGCTTGTCATACATAGCTTACAATTCACAAAAATTGTTCAAGAGCTCCAAAGTATCAGAATTGTATCAGCTAGAAGATTGCATCAAGCAGACATTTTTGACCTTTAAGGTTTTGTCAGCTTCATCTTTGCATCATTTACCTCCCACAAACGACCTGGTCAACATAATATTCCCGAAACAACAAGTAATTTTGTTTTATTCTTTTCTTTCTGTTTCAAATAGGGTTAATTGGTAACGACACAAAACAAATTTTATAAGAAATTTAACTATTTATTATATCATTAATTTTTTAACATTAAAACATATTATTTCTTTTATTCAAAAAGTATTAACAAGAGGATTTAACAATGGCTTAGGCTTTTGGTCTTTCAATCACTCTTGTTGAGACTCAAAGCTTGACACTACAAACTGCTCATTTCTATTTTCTTTAGTCCTTATTTCTTTTCTTCTTCAACACATGTTTTCCACTATAAATATCTTCTTTTTCCCAATAACAATGGGGCATTCCAATAAACTATTAACTTTATTTTACATTGTTCCATCTAGTAGTTGTTCCCACCCTAAAGTCACTTCCAAGTTGAGACTTTACACTCTCATTATATATGCCTCTAAAATTTTTCCAAAACTTTTCGATGATTTATTCTTTTGAGTTGAAGAAGACTTAAAAATTAAAAATGAAAAAAAAATTCACATAAACCAATTTTGAAAAAAATTAATAAAATTTTTGGAAAAGTTTCCGATAGTCATGTTTTTGAAAATTATTAGAACTAATTATTAATTATTTAAACTTTATTAATGATAAACAGAATAAAAAACACATAATTTTGCGAATAATTCTTTATCCCCGTAAAATGATAAAAAAACAGAGTTGTTCAAAAGTCATAAATTTAAAGTCAAGCCAAAAGACTTTTTTTTTAAGTCTCTGACTTGACCTTCAAAAGACTTTAAAAACACTTTTTTTTTTTAACTTTTGCACTAGTCTGATTAAAATTAAAGACAATAAAATTATTTTAGGTGAAAAAAGTGCAACAAAGTATGTTGCAGTGTTTTTTTTTAATATATTTTATTGTCTTTAATTTTAATTGATTAACTTTTTGTTAATCTCTAAATTAGTTATTTTTATATTATTAATTTTTCTTTTTATTCTGGCACCTCTAAATAAACAAGTTTTTTTTACTATTTCTATATGCCATATTTTTCGAAAAAGGATTTTTTTTTGAAGTCCATTTTTCAACATTATTGAAAAGAATATTTATTAATTTTTTTGAAATTTATTTATCAGATAGAAGAAAAGTGTTCGACAGTTAATTACACTTTTAAATGTGTATTCTGGAATTACACTCTAAACAATTGGAGTCCAGAAGGATGCAACTATATAGGTCTTGAAAAAAATGGGAAAATAATTCACAAATGCAACTGTAGTCATTTGTCTCACTTTGCGATTTTATTTCTTCCTCAAGGCTTCAAATTTCCGCTAGCCGTGGAAAAAACTTTAATTTATGTTTCAATATGTGGTATTTGCTTGTCAATTTTTGGATTAACAATAACAATCAGCTTTGATATTCTAATGTAATTTAACAATTTTTTAGTTAAATCTTTTTGACTTTTTATTTTAAAAGAAAAATTTTGCCATCAAGAATTCATAGAAAAATTAAAACTCCTGGATTAGAAAACGAAAAAAAGATTGGCAAAAATTATCTGATTTTGTTTCGTTTATGGTGTTCAACTTTATTAGTAATGAATGTTATTTATTTGCTTTTCAGTTTCACTAAACATGAATTCGACTTGTATCCGTTTAGAAAAGAATGGGACTCTAATCTTAGCAAATGTATCGCAGTTGGAGCATTGTTTCACTTTTTTTTGCTCAGTTCATTTTGCTTTTCAGCATCAATTTCTTATATCCAATTTTTAATTGCAAAAAATGTGTTCAAAACTTACAGATACTTAATTATCAAATCACTTGTCCCATCAGTCATAGTCCCAACTTCTATTGTAATTGGTGTGATTTTGTTCAACAAAAATGCCTATATTCGATCAGATGGATAGTAAGTGTTCAATATTTAAATCCAATTGATATCTTAGAGCCAAAGTTCGCAGAGAAAAAAAGGAGATCTTTCGTTTTTTTATTAAAAATTGAAAAAATTACAAATTTAAGTTGGTTAGTTACCCAAAAAAAATTTTTTTATCAGAACAAAAAATAAGAGCAAAAATAAAAAAAATAATTATTCGAAACATTCTTGGTCGGCCCAATTGCCCAGAAAATTTTTTGCATCTTCAAGGACTGTACCAGTTTTCTGCATTTTTTAAACAAGTTTATAGATTACTTGAATTTAAACTCTAAATTCATTGTAAAATAACTTTAAATTTTTAAGTTTTTTAAAATTCTATTTTTAAACTTTGTTTTTCAACCCTTTATTTTTATGTTTTTTAAAAATATTAAATAATTTTTTGGATATCTTTTCAATTAAGTAGTAGTAGTAGTAGTAGATAAAACTGCAGCATGATAACATGCGAGCGCGTCAGAGACGCCCTGTAGCAGTTTTAAAATGTTCATCCAGCTTGTTTTTGAATTCGTTCACATTTTTTGACAAAATAATTTCGTTTGGGAGTGAATTCCAGTGGTTTGCTATTCTGTTAAGGAAGAATTCGTGACGTTGGTTACAGCATCTAGTGATTTCTCTTCTGAGCCTCTCTCTGTGGCCATATCGTTGTGGAATACGAGTCAGATTCGTGTGCCAGTCAATGTTATCAACGCCCGATTCAAACTTAAACATTTGAATTAGGTCACCGCGAATTCTGCGTAGATTAAGCGGTGTAAGGTTCAATAAATCGCAGCGCTTTTCGTAATCGAGATTTTTTAAGTTGCTAGCAACTTTTGTGGCTCTGTGTTGAACTTTCTCGAGTGTGTGCTGATCTTTTTTAGTGTATGGACTCCAAGAGGATACCGCAAATTCAATATGTGGACGAATGTAACAGGTGTATAACTTTTTCCATGTCAGTTGGTCTCGAGTAGTCAAGGTTCGCTTCAATAAGCCTAGGATGCTATTAGCATTTGATGCTGAATAATTGACTTGGTTCCTAGATTTTAGGTCATCTGAGATCAGAACTCCTAAATCTCTTTCGCATTCGGTTTTGACAATTTGCAGCTTGTTTTTTGAATCGTAGTCCAGTATAGTGTAACTAACTAAGTTTAACTCTAGAAAGACCAAATAAAAAAAAATCTTTTTTATAGGGGAGAATTTACGGAAAATTTATTGTTAAATTTTGATAATTTTTGTTTAATTCTATAGATTTTAGTTAAATGAACAAAAAAGAGAAAATTTTTTAAAAAATTTAATTAAATTTAAGATATTAACTATAAACGTCGATGTCAAATTGACACCGGTCATTCTAGTGTTAATTCAAGAATATGCTGACAAAGTAGAATTTTTTGGCATCTTGAAGTTGAAGATCAATTCAAAATATCATTTCACTTCAGAAAGTTTATCTTTAGATATTAAAATAAATCTTTGATTTAAATTTAAACAATTTTAATGTAACATGATTAACATGCTATGTAGATTTAAAAAATAAAGAAAAAATTGAAAAAATATTTTCTCAATCCATTGATAAAATCGATTTTTGATTAATTTAACATTTTTTTTTGAAAGTTTACTTTCACTTTTTTACTCATTTGTAATTTATTATTTGAATTTCTTTTTTAAATTTAATTTTTAATGCTAGATACAAATACTTTTGAAATAAAAAAATTCAAATAAACTTTACAAAAAATCAGTTAATACATTTAAATAGAAAAATAGTTTTTAAAAATGGATTTAGAAAATATTTTTTCAAAATTTTTTTATTTTTTAAATATGCATAACATGTTAATCATTTTACATTAAAATTATTTAAATTAAATCAAAGATTTATTTTAATATCTAAAGATAAACTTTTTGAATTGAAATGATTATTTAATGTTATTTAATGTTAAATCTAAAAGTATTTTTAATCAAACTAATAGATAGAAATGAGATTTGATTGCTACCTAAATGCGCAAAATAACTGAACTGTTAATCAAAATATTTGGTCATTGATTTTTTATTTTCAAAATTAATATTTATTTCTTTTTTATTAATCAGTTAAGATTTAATTTTAAAAATCCAGAGGTACTGGGATTATTAAAAAATAAAATAAAAAATTTTATTAATTTAAGCTGTTGGTTGAATGGATTATACCAGATTTTTGCTTTTGCAATTCCTTGTTTTATAATTATCACTTTAAATATTTTGATATTTTTCGTGATATTTAAAAATTTGATAAAAACGATTAGAAATCGAAGAAAATACACAAATATTAGAAATGAAAACGACTTAAATTCCATGAAAAAAGAATTAATATTTGTTGTATCATGTTTTGTAACAACGCGTAAGCATTAATTTTCAAAAATTTTCCCTTATAATTTGATCATTTTAAAAAAAGAGCTTACATGGCTGATCGGAATTGCAGTCATTGTGCCATCACTCCAGTGGGTGCATTATTTGGCTGCTTTTCTTTTTTGTGGCTTAAATGCTACACAAGGTGTTCATATATTTACAGTTTATATAGTAATTTCTAAAGAAAGAAGATCAAGAATATTAGCAAAATTAAAATATGGAATAGAAAATATCAAAATGACTTTGGAGAGACGCTAACAACAAATTTTATCAAGCGGAAAGGAGAATAAAAAATATGAATTTAGGATTTATTTTTTTCATAAATTTTTAATAAAAATATTGGATTTTTTCGGAAATTTTAATCAAAATTGTATACAAGTCAGGAAAAAAAGTCTGAACAAGTCATAAACATTTGAAAATATTTTTTTTTAAATGACAAGTCAGGATTTTGACTTGGTTCAAATTTAAAAAAAGTTATATTCTTTTTGAGTGAGTAAATAAATAAAAAAATAAAATGTATTTATTCTTAAAAGAATTTTAGAAATAAATTAGACAAAAACATAATGAGATAAATATTTTAGTGCTATTGAATATAAATCTGGAAATCTTAAAACATTAAAAATACATCCGAATCATATTCCATATTTAATGATCGTTTTTGTGATCGTGTCACTTCCAAAAAAAATCTTAACCTTCTATCAGATCAAATATCGACGGTGATTGAGATAAATCATGCACTCTCTAATTTTTTTTTCAATACTAAGTTAAGTGAATTGTATGTTTTTCTTTGAAGCTTATTTAAGGACATCCTCGAACTTAGCTTCCATTTGACACAAACCAATGACATGAACATATTTAAGCCTAAATTTTAGAAAAAGATATATATAAAATAAATGATTAAAATGTAAAATATCTCGAAAATATTTTGAAGATGTTTTTGTCTAATTTATTTCGAAAATTTCTTTTAAGAATAAATATATTTTATTTTTTTATTCATTTATTCACTTAAAAAGAATATAACTATAATATGCACAGAGTTGTTTAAAAGTCACAAGTCTCAAGCCAAGTCCAAGTCCGGACTTTTTTGAAATTTTTGATCATAAACTTCAACATGTCATTTATTTTTAGTATTTAACTACCTACGATTATTTTGAAGCTATAAGTTCACTATGGATTTAGCTGCTCTTGGAAATAGATGATTCTATGTTAAGAACATGTTCGTTTTTTGAATTAATTAATAGACAGATAAATTCTGATTTCTGAGTTTTAAGCGATGGTAATATTCCAAAACTCCATTTAAAAAAAATTTGAAATTTTTAAAAAAATTTAAATAAAAATTTAATTAGAATTTTTTTGAAATACATTTAAAAAGAAATTATGACAAAAAATTTTATTTTCTCTTAAATTAAAAAAATTTATGAGTTATAATGTAAATATTTTTAAATCTTTGAAACAAGTCAAAGTCTTGACTTGTGACTATTATTCAAGTCTGGTTTTAATTAATTTAATGAAATAAAATTTGAAAAAAACTGATTATCAATTCTTATTATTAATTAAAATATACATATTACAAAAATTACAGTACATAAAGTAAAATTTTTTTCCAATTGCTTAAAAATGGTTCTTTAAACAGTACAAAATTGCACAAATTTTTACAAATTCTAAGCTCTGCAAAGGATCTAGAATTTTCTGTAAAATGCACAAAATCATAGATCGAACAACTTAAAAACTAAAACTCTGACTGTTAAAGCAGTCTTGAATTTATTAATTTAATGAGTCATTTATTGTAGGAAGGGAAGGTCTATTTTTGTTGCCAGGCAAATGTTCTGCTAGTTCTTTATCCATAAAAATTCTCATTCATTATGGAGTTTTCACTGATCTTTTGTTTATTTTTGGGCATGCTTTGGTCAAAATATTAAATGGTATGATCGGATATCAATTGATATCATTTTTTTTTACCTTTCCTAATATCAGCTGTTTTCAGCTAATATATAATTTCTAAAGGCTTCTGTTGATCAATCTAACTTACTAGGATCTTAGTCGAACTTTTAGTTTGACACCAAAATTAATTAAAAAACTCGTCATTTTGATTTTTCGAGATGGACCAGAGTTCTATTAAAAGTTATTATATCGGTCACTTAAAAAAAATGAAAATCTTTTCTTTGAAATTTACTGTTAAAAAACCATAAGTCATAGATTTTTTTTAAATTTGTTATTTGAAAAAAGAGCACTCTCTGGAATTTGAATATTTTCATAATATTTTAGCAGGTTTTAGTTATATGTGAAAATTTAAATTAGACAAATTGTTTAAGTAATTTTAATTAAAACATAATTTATAGAAAAGTATAGTTTCGATTTTTTTATTAAAAAGTTAATTTTAAATCAAATAAAAAATAATATTAAAAAATAATTTAAAAATAATTTAGAATTATTTAAGTTAATGGTGGAATTTAATTATTTTTTGGGTTTTAATTTGAGTCCAAATTTTTTTTTAAATTTAAATTGAAATAAATTGAAAAATTTGTTCAAATCGTCAATTTAATTTACAACAGTACTTCAGACTAAGACAGAGATGAAGATCTTTGACTTAAAGCAATTTTTAAGAAAAAATTTCCTCAGGCTATAGAAAACACCAAAGGTTATAGAAAAAAAAGGGAGATAGGTCGAATAAGTGAAATAATTGGAAAAAATCAAAAAAAATTACATTAATAATTTTTACTTTTTAGAGTAAATTTATATTTGGGAAAGAGCAAAAAATTTTCAAAAAATTTACGAAAATAATCAAAATCTGAAATTCTAATTTTAAAAAAGAATTAAATAAAATTATTTTCCTGATATTAGCTGATAGCTGATTTCAGTTGATATCAGATTTTATCTTACTAGGTGTATGTTTGTACACATAACCAGACATGTTCCTAGTGAAATATTTACAGTGGTGATTTGACACGTGGTTCTGAGGTAAAATTACGCAATTTAACGTTAATTTACGAAATTTTATGTAAAAAAATGTAATTTTACCGTATTTTACGTAAAATTACGTGAAATTACATAAATTTTCGAAAATTAACGTTAAATTACGTTTAATTTGTTTTTTGCGTAATTGACCTATCTGTTTTTAAAGAGCTTGCAGCCTTATTCCGTCATTTTTATTTCAAGAGAGGATTGAATCAAGTGATTCGAATACTAAATCGGATAATGTTCTATCAGGCAGATAACAGATATGTCAATTACGCAAAAAACAAATAAAAATAGAATTTTTTTTTTATATTTAAAAAATTGAAATAAAAGAATTAAAGAAAATTTTACTGTCTTTAAGATTTTTTTACTTTTTTTACGATATTTTACTTGAAAAAAATAGAACTTAACGTAATTTTACGTAAAATATGGTAAATTTTTTTTCATGATTTAAAAAGTGAAAAAATTTTTTTCAAATTTTTTCAAAAATTTTATTAAAAAACGAAAAAAATGGCCTTTTTTGTCCCTTATAGGTTTACCTCTTAGGATTGTAATTTTCGAAAATTTATGTAATTTCACGTAATTTTACGTAGAATTTCATTTTTTTACATAAAATTTCGTAAATTACAATCCTAAGAGGTAAACCTATAAGGGACAAAAAAAGACCATTTTTTTCGTTTTTTAATAAAATTTTTGATAAAATTTGAAAAAAAATTTACCATATTTTACGTAAAATTACGTTAAGTTTTATTTTTATTTGTTTTTTGCGTAATTGACCTATCTGTTATCTGTCTGATAGAACATTATCCGATTTAGTATTCGAATCACTTGATTCAATCCTCTCTTGAAATAATAAGCGCGGAAAAAGGCTGCAAACTCTTTAAAAACAGATAGGTCAATTACGCAAAAAACAAATTAAAAGTAATTTAACGTTAATTTTCGAAAATTTATGTAATTTTACGTAAAATACGGTAAAATTACATTTTTTTACATAAAATTTCGTAAATTAACGTTAAATTGCGTAATTTTACCTCAGAACCACGTGTCAAATCACCACTGTAAAATAAAAAAATAACAAAAAAGAAAAGACCAAAATGAATAATAATTAAAAAAAAAATTTAAAAGTTTTTTTCAGAGTCAAGTCAGTAATTCGACTTGATTTTTAAATTTTTACAATTTTTTTACATGGCCTTCTTCGCGTTCATTGAAGTAAAAAAAAAATAAAAAAAATAAAAAAATAAAATTATAACATTTTTATTTGATAAAATACAAAACTAATCTAGAAACAAAAAAAATTAGACCGACGTGGTTCTTTTAAAGTCGCGTCTTTTTTGAGCGCACATTCGCACTCTAGCTTTTGATGGCGACTCAAATTGAGATCCCAGCATTTGCATATTATTATACGGACTTTGAGTCAACAAATGTCTGTTGGCGGAATGGTTCACATAATCGATTCGACTTGGGCGCATCGACACACCACATACATGTTCATTTGGCACCACTACAGCGTGTTGATAGTCTGCGTCATTCAGCAATGTGTTCAGTTCATAGGGAGACTGGGCGTAGAAATAAGCGTCAGTGAGCGACTTGTTCTTTTGAAGTAGAGGCTTATTTAGCCGAATGTGCGGGCCTCGATTCACCAAGAAGCGTCTATCGCTGGGCTTCATCTTGTACTCGTGTTTGGCTGATTGTATTCGAATTTTATTGCTTGGTGGCGAGACCGGAGCTCTGAATGGGTTCTGAATAGGCGCAGGAGGCAGCATTTCTTTGTCCAGCTTGTAGAATTTGAACTTGAGCTCGTTTTCGTCGAGCTGTCGGTTAGAGAGCGTGTTGATTTTGGTCTGGTATTCGGAGGTGAGCGAAGAGGACGATTCGGTTAGATGAGAAGTCGAGGAAGAACTGCAGTGATGAGAGGACTCGGTCAGAGAAGACTCTTCGATGTTTTTTGCCGATGTGGCCAAAAAGTTTCTATCCCTAGACACCATTTTATCCTTTCTGACACCAGGCTTGTACCAAGTGGGTATTTGCTGGACCGGTGGCGGCTCGCTGCCACCCACCGCCTCCTCTGCATCGCTGATGATCCTTATCTCAGGCTTTTGGCCCACACGGTCTTCAATGTCGGAGGGCTTAATTACCTGAGGAATGACTGGGAACTTTTTTGAGGTTGGGTTGCCGCTTGCTTGGAATCTGTACTTGCGGTGGTAGTCCACGTACCAGTATATGTTGCATATGCCATTGAATTCTTGCATGAGAAAAGAGCCCACAGCAAAGATGAACGAGTATCCGTAGTTGTAGACAAACGGTGATTCGTCATCCTTGGATTTGACTGCGGGTTGTTTGTTATCTACAGCGCCATTCACTGCCGCTATGAACACTATTAGGGCAGTCAATGAAGCAAGACCGGCGAATATGAACAAACAGCCAGAGAGCAAGTACAAGTAGTGAAACTTTTGTCGGATATAGGCATAAGTGTGCAGAACCACTGATGTCAACATCAGAACCAGAGATATTGCGACTGGGACTATAGACACGCCGACTTGTTCTAAAATTAAAATTAATAAATTAAAAGTGAACAATTTTTTTTTAATAATTTATTAAATAAAATTGAGAATATTGTGGGGAAAAAGCTTTTGACGAAAAATTATCTTTAGAATAAAAAAATATTCTTTGTAGTATAAACAAAATTTTATTTATTTTTGTATAAAAAACAAATTATTATTTGCATAAAAAGTCAATTAAATTTGAACTATAGAATAAAAATATATCTCTTAGAATACTTTCATACATTAAAGAATAAAAAAAAATAACAAAAGTATAAAAAAAATCAATCAAATTCTAAAGCGGTTCTTACCTTAAGTGGACGACCTAGTTTCTTTTTTACTTGTTTTTTTTCAGTGGTGTTACGATATCTGTATTTTACTATTTTTTACTATATTTTACGTAAAATATCGTAAAATTACCAAAGTAAAATTTAGTAAATTTACGGTATTTTACGTAAATTTACTTTATTTTTCGTAAAATAAAGTAAAAAATAGTAAAAACCAAAATGTCCAAAAAAAACCGAAATTTTGACATTTTTTAAAAGTTTTTTGTTTTTTTTTTTAGTTTTTTATTTTTAAATAAGGAAAAAAAATTTTGTAAGTTTTGCTTTTTTTTACCTTTTTTTACGTAAATTATGGTAAATTTTGGTAAATTTTAATTAAAAAGAGTAAAAATACGGAAATATTTTGTTATTTTGAAATTTTTATTTAAAAAAGTTTGACAATGAAAGTAATTAATTCTTTTTTGAATGCTCAGGCTAAAGTACAAATGGAACAAAAAATACAAATGGAATAAAAAGTGCATTTTTAATTTTTCTTAATAATTTTAGAAAAAATAATAGCAAAGCTATACTGCAATTTTTTTATTCTATGGTTGCAAATGTTATACTTAAATAAAATAAATAAATTTATGCTTCATTTTATTTTCTTATTCTATTAAGTTTTTCTCTATTCTATAGTTTTTTTTTTTTTATTTGTCAAAAGCCATCGTCCAATATTATGTTCCCAAAGTGAAAAATCTGATCCACGCAAACAAAAATCTTCTCAGAATAAAATAAAATAAAATAAATAAATAAAAATAAAATAAAATTTTCTAAAAAATTAAAATTAATGTTTCCGCACAAAATATTTGTGATAAAATTATAAAATTGAAAAAATTGTGTTTTGAATTTTATCTGAATGAATTTATGTTCATAGAGTATATTTTTTTATAAAATTTAAATAACAAATATTTATGGAAGCCAAAAAAATTGAAAGTCCCACTCATGATGTATATTCAAAATGTTTTTAAAGGCATATAATTAAAACCTGTGTCTAGTTTATGCAAAAAAAGAACAAAAATGCTGAATTTAGAACAAAATTATTTATTTAATGTTTATTTTAAGTTTGACTGTTTTGTCGATTTTTAAAATATCCCAGAAATTTCATAACCTTTTGGTCATTGCTTTCCTTCCATTTTTCTAGAAAAGTTTTATTGATTTGTCGAATTTCTTCTTTGAGTCTACAACTTGAATGGCTAAAATGGTGTCAATTTGATAAATAAGCAGAATTAAAAGCTCAAATTCAAAAAAATAAAAAAAAAATAAAAAGCGCGAGTTTTCAGAAATCACTTTAAAATTTATTAATAATTAATATTTTGTTTGTTTTTTTCTAGTATATTAGTTTCATTTTAATCAATTATGTTTAAGAAAATGGGAAAAGATATAAAATCAAATAGAATTGAAATTAAATACAAAAATTGACTAACATTAATTAATTTAGTTTCTAATTCAGTATTTTAGTTTTTTATTTGCATATTTTAGTTATTTAAAAATATTATTTATATCGTAACTAAACTTAATGTTTTTTGAGCATTCTATTGATTCGAAATTATTTAAAATATATTTAGATAAAAAACTAAAAAATTAATTTTTCTGACTTAAGAATAAAATTAAAAACACAATTTTTCAATTTTATCATTTAATGTATTTAACACAAATATTTTGTGCGGAAACATCAATTTTAATTTTTTAGAAAATTTTGTGCTAAAAAAAATTTTGTATGTGTGTGTCAGATTTTTTGTGTGGATCAGATTTTTCATTGTTTGAATGGACACCCAATTAAATATTTGTTTAGAGGTTTGGTTTAAATTTTTCATTTCCATAATTTTGTATTAATTTCACGTGCCAGTTAGTTTAGGTGCTATCTGAATTTTTCAATTCTGCTATCTAATTTTAGACTTGAAATTCGTAAAATAAGTCCTTTGAAACACTTGATTTCATTTTTTTTCTGGGAGGCTCAAAAAAAATTTATTTTACGTAAAATTAAGTAAAATCAAAAAGGGACAAAAAATTTATGATTTTTTGAAAAAAAGATAATAATTCTGCTTTTTCATCGACTTTCTACTTTTTACAATGTAAATAAAAATTTAGATAAAATTTAGAAACTTTTTTTATTTATTAATGTAAAATTGTGTAAATTTTGAACCTTTTAAGGATAATCTTGAAAAAATTTTCAATGACAATCTTAATGGTCTATTTCAAAATATTAATTTTTTTTTTGTAGTTCCTTGAACTGAAATTCCTCCCCAAATATTTGATTTAGCTTCAAATTTTAAAGAACATGGTAATGATTTTGGATACTTGGTTGGATATCTAACATGATACAATGGCCTATCAAAAACTCTAATTGTTGTCTCATCTACAAAAATGAATCTTGAAAAATCGGGATTTTTATTTTTAAGACACCAGACAAGTCTCTCCAGCTTATGTGAGTCTGTTAAATTAGGTGATTTTCGCAAACGACGGTATCTTAAACCTTGAATTTATTAAAATATTTTTTATCAATTTTTTTAAATAAATTTAAGATACATATAATTTAAGATAGTATCTTCGACTGAGAGACAAAAAAAAAATTAATATTTTGAAATAGACCATTAAGATTGTCATTGAAAATAATGGTGAATGGTCGAAAAACTGAAATAATATTATTTTTAATTAAAACTAATTTGTAAATAATATATCATGAATTTGTTTTCAAAAATAGCGTAAAATTTATCCATTCATATATTTTTTAATAAAAAACTAACTATTTTCTAGATTGTCCTTTAAAAGTTAAAAATTTACACAATTTTACATTAATAAATAAAAAAATTTACTAAATTTTACGTAAATTTACGTAAAATTACGTAAATTTTGGACAAGTGAACAGAAGGGGACTGTATATTCTGAAAGAGCATAAAATTTTTTACACTCTGGTGTTGATTTTTATTAAGTAAAATGGTGTGACAATTTTTACTATTGAAAAAAAGAAAAAAAAAACACTCTTTTCACTTGAATCGTATTTAGTCCCTGTGATCACTTAAGACCCCACTTTTTTTTTTAAATAAACTAGACAAATTTAGAACAAATATGGAAAAATATTCAGCATCCAGCATTTTTGCCTGAAAGCAACTCGGAAACTTTTGCCAAACAATATGGACATAATTAATTTTTTATTTATTTTTTTAGCTGTACAGAGCTAATGATCCTTCAAAAAAAAATATAAAAAAAAATAAAATAAAAGAAAAAATAGGATAAATAAGTCTAAATAATGAAAAGAAAATTAAAAATGATATATCGAAATAGCTAGAGGTTAGACATGTTTAAATATTTGATAGTTCAGGAAAAAAAGAAGAAATTGTTGGGTAGCAATTACACAATGGAGTTGGATATTCGATATTTCTTGATTCGAAACCTTCTCTTTATTTTTCCACCAGTCTGACCACCAGTGGAACAGAATGACTCAATCCTGCATTGACATATCTCTCACTCAACTCAAAGATTTGATTTGAAACTTCTAGTAGTTTAAGTTTAATATTGGAGGGGGTTTCAGCTTCAAAATAGATCGAACTGCTGAATTTTGAATAACTTGTATTTTTTTGATGTTAACTTCTGAGAATGAATTTAAACAAGGAGAAGAATAATCCAAGATTGATCCTATTAAAGATTTGTAAGGACTACCCAATGTTTTTGGTTTTAGACTCCATTTCCTATTTGAGAGATATTTTATTATATTAAGCCTTGAATTACAGCGCTCTTTTAAGTCATCCACCATAGGACTAAATGTAAGTTTTGAGTCTAATGTGAAGAAGTGGACTGATTACTGACCCTTGTGGAACTATTAACTTAGATAACCATTTACATTTACTCTAAAAGATCTTAAATGCAGAAAAGATCTTATCCAATAATCAAGATAAGGAGGTAGACTAATTCTAATTAGCATGCACATAAAATTGTATTTTTGCCTTAATTTCATTGCGAGCTAAATCCAATAGAAGGTATATGGTGTTATCTAAAACAATATATAAGAGACGTAAGAGACAAAAGACGTAGTTTACGAATTTCAAGTCAAAAATTAGAAATTCAGATAGCACTAAAGTTTTGAATTTCTGGAACTTAACTTGAAAAATACTTTGGTCAGGTACCGAAGCTGCTTCCTCTTTTAACCTTTTAAGCGCAGATGTAATCTCCTTAATGCTAACAGGCTGAAGATTTTTATAGTTTCAATTACCTTAAATTTACTTCATTAATTCTTTAATTAATTAACAATTTATGTCTTATAAAGTTCGTTTTTAAAAAATTTAGACTCATGGTATCAACATTTGGACCAACATGCACACTAATTTATTTTTTTGGCACTTTTTCTGCTAACAAAAAAAAGCAACAGTTTTGCACAATTAACGCAAAATTCAATATTTTAAAAAATCTAAAAGTAAAGGAATATTTTTTCGCAAAAAAAAGAAGTATTTTACAAATTAAAGTATTTGCTCAAACAATTAAAAAATTGAAAGAAAAATATTTACTTTTTAAAGTATCCGTTACTCTAGCATCTGAATCTGAATTTTGAAAAAATTTAATATTTTCACATTGCTGCTGCTGGGATCCATCTAAATAACTTAATTAAATTTTAAGAAAGAAAAATATATTTTCTAATAACTACCAGTTATGCGACACATCCTCCATAATCCAAAATTTGCTGTGATTGTACCTAGAGGAAGGTGATAGACACTTTTTGACGAATTCTTACCCGAAGAATTTACGGACGAGGTCACTTTCTGCCTCAAGCCTTGTATAGGATCGAACCTTTCCACTGACTCAAGCCAATTGATGGTCAAAATACTGATTATCATTAACAATGGTGACACATAGGCGCTTATTGATAGTCCAAAAAAAAGAAGCCTATGTTTTATTTGGCCCATTTAATACGTCGTATTTCATTTAATCGATGTGTTTAGATAGTGAAAAACAAATTAAAAAAATAAGTAATTAAAAATTTTAGTCATCAATCTAGGAAATTCAATAACTTGGTTTTAGGTTCGGATTACTAGAAAAATTCCGATAAACTCTATTCATTATTTAAAACTCGTAGCAAAGAAAAAACTTGAATTTAATTGGAATAAATTGTGCCAACAGAAATAAACTTCCGATAATTAAAAAATTCCTTAATTTTCCAAATTGAAGATATCATTGTAATAATTAAAATACACTCGTTATGATTCAATAATTAGACTAATTAATTTACAATTGCATTCTGTTAGATTCTAAGCTGTCCTGAGTGTAATCCAACAAGCCCAATGGGGAAATTCTAATAAAAAATATCATTCACAAAAATACAATCAGCCTAATTCTGCTTTGAAATCACGTTATTATTTTGAGCCACTTTTTTATTTGAATTTATTAATTAATTGCTTGGATTAGCAAAAAATTTTGTGTTAATTTCTTTCAGTTTTAAGTATCTCGATGTTGGTCTCGAGTCGACTGCGACAAGTTTTCTATCAGGCTTACTCAATTGATGAGAATCAAAAAATTTTTTATCTTTAAATAATCTAATACAAATTGATTAAATTGTCAAATTATTATTTTTAAAATTTTTTATTTAAATACTAAATGTGACTTTTAAGAAAAAAAATTCAAATGAATTTATTCTTTAGGTCTGGTACTGTCAAATGTAAAATGTCAAATGTCATTTTGTTTAATTTTTGTAATCTTTAAATTTTTACAAATTTTTATGTAAATAAAAATAAATTTTTGTGTGGAAAAGGCTTACACTTTGCCAATTAACTTTTGGTAAAACATTCAAATTTAGTTATTTTGACATATTTTGAATTTTTAAGAACTTTTTTAAAGTAAAAAAGGAAAATTTTATTATTTGCCATGTCCTTTTACAACCCAGGAACAAAATCCTGCTTAGGATCCTATATGAGTCTCAAAGATTTCAAGGATCTTATCCTTGAATTTCTTTATTCTTATAGTTTTCTTCAAAAATCTTACTTTTTTTAATACCATGTTTTTCTAATTATTCCATAAAGATATCAAATGATTTTTTGCTGTTAAGACATTCCTTTCTTTTTGATAGTTTAATTAAAAAATTTCTAGGAAAATTATTTTGTAATTTAATTATATAAATTTTTAAGAGATGTCGTTATTCTCAAAAATTCTTTTTTTTGAGAATAACGACATTTGCAAAACCCAAAAGAGGCTTAAAAAATACCTTTTTTTCGTTTTTTAGTAAAATTTATGAAAAAAATTTGCCAAATTTTACGTAAAATTTCGTAAATTAACGTAATATGGTAACTTAGGTAAATCTTCAGTATCCTAACCCTTCGTCTTGGACCAGTCTTTCCGGAATCCCTATCCAACACTAATTTCACTAAAATTACGTATAGTGAGAAGCAAAGACTGCCAAAGCCTTACATTTAATAAGGTTAAACGCTTTTGAGCGTGAGTGGAGATAGAAATATCTATACTTCAGATATTACTTTTTAATTTTAAAATTTCTTTTTTGAACTAAGATTAAATAAGTACAATATTTAGTAATAATTTGTGGCATAGAAGTTATAAAAAATTTTTTTCTTCATTAAGATAATTTATTTTTTGGAAAATAAAAAAAATTTTAACTAGAAACTTACTTTTTAAAATATACAGGTGGTTAATTGCTGAAAAAAATTATTTAAATTTTAAATATTTTTTACTAATCTCTTGATCTAAAATTCATATTTTTATTTAAAACTCTCCACCACGAGAGAAAAAATGCAGAAAGACGAAGATGACATATATGAGAAAAAAAGACAGAACATTGCGGAAGAAACGTGGGATCCATGGCAAAAGAGTGTTGAAAAAATATTTGTAGAATTTTTTTATTCAAAACTTTTTTATCTAAATTTTAATTAATAAAAATAAAAGAATAAGAAAAAAATTTAAAATTTTCAGTTTTTTGTATGTATCTTATAAAGTTTTTTTTTGTTACTAAATTAATTTACTAAAATGCATCAGGAGGCTAAAGCCTTCGCTATATTCAGATTATATTTATGACATAAAATAATCTACGCAAATGAAATCCCTATAAATCAAATTTCCAGATGGGTGAAAAAAATTTAACTCTAGGGGTTCAAAGAATTTATACTCATGCAAAATATTGTCTTTGAAGTTTGTTTTATTTTTGAAGTTTTAAAACTTAGATAAAAGTTTATCTTTCTAAAGCAAATTTTTAATACAGATTATCTATACGAAAAATATTTCAGAAATTAAGAATTTAAAAGAAAACAAACTATGGATGAATATTTTGATAATAATGAGAAAAATTATTTGGCTCTATGTTAAAAAAACACTTTCAAAATAAAATATTTAAAATAGCCAAGAAATATCTAAATAATAGAAACAAAAAATTAACGATCATAAAAGTTTTTCCAAATCACATTGGCAGTCTTCTTTATATTGATTTTTTTGCTCATTTTTTATGAGAATACAGAACAGAACAATGTGGATTTTTTTTTAAATTTATCTTAACTGGGTATAGGAAAAAATTCTAAAAAAAAATTTTCAACATGAAGCTAGATGGTATTTAAAAAAATGATTAAATATCCTATTTTGATTAATTTTAATTGAACCTGCCTAATTTTTAATAATTCATTCCAAACTTTTAATCAGAATTATTTATTTTATTATCAGAACCGAATAATCTCATTCTTAAACCAGCTTTTTTGACATTTTTAAAAGTTTAATTTTTAAAATTTGATAATTTGTTTTCCATTATTGACATTATAAGAAAATTTTTATTTCAAATTCTCAGGAATTTTTTACGAAACACTTACTAAAAAAATTTCTGAAATAATTTAATTTTTTTAAAAGAAATTGTATTTGAATGAAAAAAAAAAATTTTAACATACGGAAAATTTTTTAAAATTAAAAATATTTTTAAAGATCAAAAGTCATTTATTCTCTAATAAACTGATTTAATTCGTAAGCTATAAAGAATTTTTAATTTGATATTGATCAATTTAATTTACTAAATAGGTTTAAAAAGGTAAATTAGCGCCTGCACATGTAAAAATTATTTAAAAATTTATTTAATAATATTTATAGAAATGCAAAAGTTTCTATAAATATTATTAAATAATCTATTTTGCTAATTTCTATTATATTAATTATTTATTAAATATCTTTTTATAAAAAATCAAGAAATTTTTTTCCTGCTAAAAAAATGATTTGACATTTATCTGCACGTAGTATCATCTTTTTTTTTTAAGAGAAACAAAAAATCTTAGAATTATTAAAAAAAAAGCAACAATAAAGGACTAATGAAAATTGGTAAGTTTAAAAGAGACACAGATTTCAAATAAAACTAAATACTGATTTTTTTATTTGGAATAATTTTTTTTTTTAATTTTGAATGGTAAATTTTTTGAAACGAAAAAAAGATAATCATTTTAAATCAATTCTCTTCTTTAAATATTGTATGAAAATAAATATCAGCTTCCATTTCTTTTAAGAGTGTTATTCTAGCCTCCCAAGTCTAAACTTTAACAATCAGAGAATTCATCTTATTAAAAAACACTAAATTTTCTTCGTAAATCATTTATTCCATCAAAAACGAAATAATAAATAAAATCCTTAATTTAGAAACAAAGCTTTTAGAAAAAAATAACAATAAAAAGATACTGACTTAAAAGCAAAAAAAACTATGATCAAATTAAACAAACAATATTAAATTATTGTTTTCACATAAAACCCTTTTAAAATGTAGATTTTTTCTAATCAAGAACAAATACGGAGTTTTAATGTAGATTTCATTTTGCTATAAGACAATTAATTTTTATCATTTTTCATAGAATTTTTGTTTTCTGTCGCGAATAAATACTGTTTGAACTAAGGCTCTATTTTGCTATGTGATCAGTCCTGTTTTTTAAATTTTTATTTGTTTAAATACTTTACAAATTTATTTAAATTTAACAATATTTAAATTTAAGGTCCAGAATCAGGCATCATTGACAAGAAGTGAATTTTCTAAAGCTGGAATGCAGCGTTTAAAATTTGGTGTAATAACCTGGTCTGATCGGATAAATTTTTTTTATAAATTTTTAATAACCATATATTTTTTTATTATAAAAAAAGTCAAAATTAAAGTTAAAATTAAAATTAAATTTTGCATATTTTAATTTCAGTTAAAATGGGCATCAAAAGCTGACCCATTTGTCACAAAAAAAAATTTTGCAAAACTTAAATAAAAAAAAATATTCTCGTAGCGAGACTTTTAAATTAAAAAAATATAATAAGCGTTTTTAATTTTTGAAAAATATTAATTTAATGTTAAAAGTTTTCTTTAGTATTATAATTTTTAAAAGCTTAAGGTAAACAACTAGATAGAATCTATTTTTAAAAGTTTCGGAAGTAAATCAATTTGTATAATTTAATATTTTTTTTAAATCTCCTATATATTTAAAATAATTTTTTTCTCCTTTTAAAATTGGAATGTCAATAAAAACAATATTTTTCTTTAAATTTTAAAAATTGAATAAATTTTTTAATTTCTACAAATATGTTTTAAACAAATTGTTTTAATTATCTGTATCCATTAATTTAAAAAAAATCAATGCTGCGAACAATATCAGCTGTTTTTTATAGATTTGAAAATTTTTATTTTTTCCTAACTCTACACTAATGAGATAATAAAACAATAAAAAGTTAATTATTTTTATAAAAAATTTTAATTTTCCGCATCAAGTCAAAGTGTTCAAATATTGATTTTTATGGATGTCTATCAAAGCACTTAAAATTTATGTCTCTTTTTATTCATGTAAAATCATTCCACTAACATTTTTTAGTATTGTCAAATTTAACTCAAAATGTAAGTAAATTTTTTATTTCAATATTTATTAAGTAGTGTCAAAGTGTCATTAGTGTCTAAAAATGGAAAAACAATAATAAACAAATATAATATTTGAGTAAGTAAAAAATTTAAGCTAACAAATGCACAATTTGGAACTTTGAAAGAACATCCTGGTATTTTCGAGTGTAATTATTTAGCATTATTAAAAAAAAAGTTTTTGATTTTTTGTTCACTCGAGATCTCTTCTTGAATACTAATACAATTAATATTTAATTAAATACATCAAAAATGCTCGGTTAATTTCTCTTGTTCTTTTGAACCCTTTGAGGATCAAGTCCCCACCATTCGTGTAATACGCACTGAACAAGCGCATTTAAATTTCGATTAATCAAAATTTAATTTTCTTGAATTTTTGCAACTTCATAGCAAAACTATATGAAAAAATAAAAAATAACTCGTTTAAAATTTTTACAACTTTTAATACCAAATTTTCAACTAACTAGATAATTTAATCATTTATACTTGTTAAAAATAAAAGAACTGAATGATATTCCTTCTAAAACTTCATAATAAAAGATTTCCGATTTTTAATTTTCCAAAACAAAAAATTAGCTTTTAAATAATCCAAATAAAATAATTTAATCATCAAAATGAAAATAAAATCAAAAGATTCAATTTTAATAATTGACAATCAACTTTATTGCTTTGCACTTTCTGTTTAATTTAAGTAGACTAAAATTAAATTAAATTGGAACTTAAGATACCGGAATAAGTATCTTTGAAATCTTATCCACTTTGGAAAAAAGTATTTTAAATGAAAGAAATATTAAAGTTAAAGTTTAAGTTAATTTATTATTACAAGTGATGAGAGTCTCGATCTTAATTAAACTCGTGTGCTATTTTATATTTGATTTGATTTTAATCGATTTTAAAATTAAAATCTTTCCACTTTCTAAAATGATGTGGGAAATTTTTAACTTTGTTTAGTTAATTGAGATCTGTATATCATTAGTTAAAAACACTAATTTAAAGCATTATTTAAAGAGTATTTTATGGACTTTTCTTCTATTTTAGAATTATTCTTTTTAAAAGTAATTTATTTTGTTCAAAGCTAAAAAATTAATTAAAAAAATTAAATGAAATAAAAATTTTTTCTTTCAATGGAAAATAAAAATTTTATAATAAAGTCTTTTAATTTGATTCTTTTTGTAAGGCTTTTGAATTAACGGGCTCGTTTTAAAAGAATTAAATTTGTTCCTATATTATTTTATTATCTATTTTTATTATTGAGACTCGGTTTACTCGAGTTAAATTAATTAAAAATTAATGAAAAAATAAATAAAAAATTTAAATTATTTATAAAATTTAAATGCTTTTCTTTTACTTTCACTAAAAACCATTTTTATTCATCCATTTACTTAAGATACAGTGGTTCTTGTTAAAATGAAACGTACCGTTCCAGTTCCGTTCCAAAGGGTACAGTACCGTTCTTAAAGGGTACCGTACCATTCCTAGAGGTTCCGTACCGTTCTTAAAGGGTACCGTACCGTTCCAAAAGGGTTCCAGTTCCGTTCCAAAGGGTACAGTACCGTTCTTAAAGAGTACCGTATCGTTCTTAAAGGGTTCTATTACAAACATGCAAAATTTCAAATTAAATTTGCTAAAATAAATTACTAAACAAAAATTCTGATTTAAATAAGACAATCTTAAAAGAAAACGACTTCAGAGACTTGTTCGGGAATAAATTTATCAAAATAAATCTAAAACAAGTAAATATTTTTGTTTATTTTTAAAATGGGACTTTTCGATATCGTACGTTACCCTCTAGGAATGGTTCGGTACCCTTTGGAACGGAACTGAAACCCTTTAAGAATGGTACGGTGCCATTTAGGAACGGTACGGCACCCTTTAAGAACGGTACTGTACCCTTTGGAACGGAACTGGAACCCTTTTGGAACGGAACTGGAACCTTTTTGGAACGGAACGTTTCATTTTAACAAGAACATTTGTATTATTCTTATATTCAAAAATTCTTATATTTTATTTTAATTTCAAGTTGTGTAGAAAAAAATTTATGTGAAAAAAAAGAAAAATTTAACGAAACTTAAAACATAAACTATGATTTTATTCAAAATTTTTTTAATAATTGAGAAATAACATTTTAATTATTAGTTGATTTATATTTCTTCCAAATCTAATACTTTGTATGGTTTCGACTATACACCTAGCGCTTATTCACAGCACTAAAATTCTGACAACTTTAAACTTGACCTTTATTTATTGAAAAAAAAATTATCGTTATCAATTTTTATGATTTTTTTAATTCTCTAATTGAATAAATTTTTTTATAAAATTTATATTCCAGAATAGCATTAAACCTTCACGTTTGAACGAACCACGGAGTAACTAAAAATTGTAATTTTAATAAATTAATTTCTATCTCCAATTTAATGCCAAATCAAGTTGTTTTGTTAAAAAGATCCCTGAATGCTATCTGTGCCTGGCCTTTTTAATAGAAATTATTTCTTTCTATCTGCTTGTTCAAAAGGTCTTAATTCTCAATACACTTCTACCATAAGTAATATTGTTTTATTTAAAAATTAATTTTTTTATAGTATTTCTTGAATGTTTTAAAAAATTATTTTTTTGCGTTCTCTTTTCTACTTTTCCCTCATGAATTTTCTTCAATTTGATTAAAATTTAAAAAAAAAATTTAATTTAATTTTTTTGATTTTTAACTCTAACTTGGTAAGGCCGAACAACTCTGAAAAATAATATTCTATTTTAACTAATTTTATTAAATTCAAATTTTTTATTTTTTGTTTAAAAGAAATTAATACAACAATTAATCAAGGAAAAATTTTGACTCTAAATTAAATCAACTGTTTGAAAAATAAGCAGGCCGAGACCTTGCTCAGTATTATTTGGAATATCTTAATTAAAGATAATGTTTCAAAAAAAATAAATTTCAGTATAAATAATCATGAAATATCAGCCAAGCTATTTTATAATTAAACTTTCAAATAATATATTCAATGTATTCCCTTTTTTGGTTTTAAATAACTTTTCGAAATTGTCATAATTTCGAAAACGAATTATCATTACTTGATAACTTAAGCCTAAATTTAAATCTAAAATTGATATCCAGGATTATTGAGGAAAATTTTTTTATCCAATTTATAAAGTTGGAAAAAAGCTTAAATAATTTTTGGTCAAAAAGTTCTATCGAAATTATGATGATTAAAATGCAAAGTGACAAAAAAACCCGAAAATCGATAGATCATAGAAGATATATTAATAAAAGATACTTAGATCTATATTGTAATGATAAAGCTTAACTAAGTAATGCCTTGAGGAATAAAAGGACTTTTTAATTATATTTTTTCTACGCGGTAATTTAAAAAATAAAAAAAATAAATTGTGCCTTTGTTTTAATTATGCATCACGTCTGTGGTAGTAAACAACAATTGATTTTTAATTAAACAATAAATCGATACATAAAAATGCAAATAAACTATTTAAACATTTTATTAAAAGAATAAGTTTTTATTTGCCAGTAGTTTTAGGCGACACTAGAGTGGTATGCCTTGAGATTTAGAGTCCTAATAGATAAAAATAAATAAAAGCTAGAGAAATATATTTTGGCTAAATTAACATGATTTATTGATTTATGTTGCAATTAGAATTTCAAAAATAAAGATGATTTCAAGCATAGCTTCCGATAAAATATGACAGCAAATAATTCAAAATTAATAACTTTTGATAATAGCTAAGCATTTGTCTTATTTACTTTGAGGCTTTTTTTAGGATAATTTGCTTTGTTTCTTATTGAAATTGACATTAAAAGTTTTGAAAATCATCACAATTTTTCAAACATTGTTTTGAAATGACAATTTTCAGATTAAATTTTTATTCATGTGACTTTTTGTGAAACATTATTTGATAATTAAATTAGGCAATATTTGAATTAATAAATAATTTTCCACCAAAGCACCATACCACTATTCCCTTGAGCTAGATTGAGCATGTCAGTAGGACATTAAAAATAAAAATAAATAGTTAGATGCTGTTTTGATTTAGCACAGTTCAAGAAAAATTTTAATCGGATAACAGCTCAAAAATAGTTTTTAATTAAAGAAATGATGCCATGGGAAAAAATTATGATAAAAAAGTGACAACTTGTACAAATGCGTGCAAAAGAATCTTTTAGTTAAAATTACGCGTTTTTATGATAAATAAATTTAATAGCAAATAAAATAAAAAGTTATCTCAAATTTAATTAATTTTTAACTGATTATAAAAGTCAGGAAAAAAAGTCTGAACAAGTCAAAAATAAGTCAAAGTATGACTTGGACCTGAAAATATTTTTTTTAAAAATGATAAGTCTTGACTTGTTCAAAAATTACAAGTCGAAAAATTCATGTTTCAATTTTACATTGAAAAAGACAAAACAAAAAAATATAAGACTTATATTTTAAATTCTATTTTTAAAAACTTGAATTTTTAAAATTTTTGAAACAAGGCAAAGTCTTGACTTTTATGCAAGTCTGATTCTTAACAAATATATCAATTAAAAAAACCGATTCCCTTTATAAAAATTATAAAAATAAATCAATTTATAAAAATTGCAGAGTTGGTCAAATGATGAACTCGAATCAAAATCGTTTCTGATAGAATTATTAGATTCAAACAAAAATTTGCACTAACATAGATACATAAAAGACAAATAAGATTTATAATTATTATTTTTGTCTGTAAATCTAAAATTTTCTAGGCCAAAAATCGAGTTAAAAGTATTGTCATTTAAAGACCAGGTATGTTTAGATTTTAAAAATTAAAAAATATAATTTAGTAAAATTAAAAACCTTAAAAAAAAAGTTAAAAAAAAACAAAAAGTTGCATAAAATATAAATTAATTAGCGATATGAATTTAGTACTTGTTCAAATTTTGTGTCGACTTGATAATTTAAATTTTAAATTTTGTTTATTTTTAACTTAAAAATTTTTGAAAATTTTGTAATGGATAAGCCTGATTCCTTTCGAGAACCTGCAATCCTATAAAAGGGTAAATCTTGTCTTTTTTTTAATAATAATATTTGAAAAATCAAATTAATAATATATTTTTTGAGTATCTAATTTTTTAAAGTTTTTTAATTTTACTAATTTTTAATCCAAAAAATAAATTAAGATCGAGCGCAAATAGTATCAGGTGTGTTTTTTGCCCAGAACTTGGTAAAAGAATACTAACTTGACACCAAACATAAAATAAAAAACTAATTAAGAATTTTAATAATTAATTTTATTTATTTATTCTAATAACAAAAACTAATAAAATAAATAAAATTCAAAATTATAAAAAAATAAAAAATTTAATAAAAACTAATAAAAAAAGTATGAATTTTTTACAAAAAAATTTAGTTTATCAAATTTATTTTTACAAATTAATGCAAATCTACTAAAAATTTAAAAATTCTTAAGATCAAATTTTTGATTCACAAAATTAACAAAAAGTTAATTAACAAAACAGCTCAAAAAATAGCTGAATGTGTTTTCGTCAAATTTTGTCTTGATACTTGGTAACGATAAGTAATTTTGTTCCTTAAATCGTACGGTAATTATGGTAATGGTTAGGGACGTTGATCGTCCCTTAATTAAGAATTTTAATAATTTATAAATGTAATCGAGTCATTTAAAACATTAAAAAGTAAAATTAAATTTTTTGTTGTGTATGCTTTTATTAATTAATATATATATTGAAAATATTATAAAATTTTTTGGAAGAAAAATTGTCTCTTAATTTCTCTTTATTTTGAATGATTTACGTTTGAAACTTGAAGAAGCTGATTTGGTTTCTTTCGATTTACGCCATTCCTGAACGTTATTATCTAAGTTGAGCGTTGTGTTTTTTATTTTATACCAAGTTGGTTTATCATTCAAAACCGATGAATCTATTTAAATTGTTTATTGAGAATTAAAGTTTGATATTTGAAAGTATACCATTGAGGTCTATTTTTACAATGCCTAAAAAATCATTTGATTTAAATCTATCCCAATCCCAAATTGTTAACTCCAGTGTCTTGTATTTTAGTTCTTCGCGATGAACATTTGGATAAATCACAGTACAATTCCATTCGGGATTTAGATTTTTTGACACGTGTTTTGTCCTTCGTTTATTCTCTTGTCTAAAATTTAAAGTAAACGCTTAAATTTAGATAAATTAAACTGCTGCTAAGATACGATGAGTTTACCTTTTTTACGTAAAATATGACCAATTTAGGAATTTTCTTTTATTCTTCAATTCTTTTTTTTCAATTCATTCTTTCCTTTAATACATTTAAATTCTCAATTTTTCTAGTCAATATTTCTAAGCAAGGAGACAAGGTTTTTTCGCCGCTCGAATAAGCCTGGGGAGAATTAAATTATGTTTTTAAAAAAAATTACCAATTTAAGGTATTTAACACATTTACTATTTATTATAACAAAATAACGTAAATATTTTCAAATAATTTAAAATTTAAAAGCACGTTCAAATTTTAAAAGCTTTAAAATTATGAGGGACTATTAAACTGTCAAAATAAATATTTTTCTAATTTTTGGTATTCAGTAATCTAGTACAAACGAATTTAATACTTAACTATAAGAAAATAATTTTACGAGAAATTTATAAAATCAGAAGTGAATACTGTAGTATAGTGACATGATCAGACTATAAATATAAATTATTACTTAAAATAAAAGAGATTAATTGTTTTTTCTAAACTTAATTTAAATAAAGTGTGGACGTCCAAGAAAAGTGCAAGCCAGTTTTGCTTAAATTATTGTTTTGTTCTTTTTATATATGTGTTTTTGCAAGTTTATTTCAAGTTTAGTTTTAGTTTAGTTATTATTATTTTCAGTTAAGTTTTTGTTATTAGTTTTTTAGTTATAGTTTTGTTTTGTTTGTGTAGAGAGTTCCGGCCCTGTTTACAATTTAAATAAAGTTCCACGGTCAGGACTAGTCACTTGTTATAATTCCTAATTAAGAGACGTCTTATCTAAAGAACTAAATAAGTAAACTCAGTCCAAAAGTTTACAAAAGTGTTTAACTAAATACTTAGCTTATTATTCACACAATCGGCCTGTACTTATTGAAATAATTAAATTTTTTATTTAAATCTGAAAGATAAATAGGTAGATACAGATTAACAACTCAATCAATTTAAACTTAAAAATTATCTAATCAACTGCAAACCAAAGTTGTTTATAAAGACAAGTCAAAGTCGAAGTCTTGACTTTTTGGAAAAAGTTTAAAAAGTACAAGCAAGAACTTTGACTTGTCTAAAACTTGTTGGGAATTTTTTTCATGACTTTTGGTCAAGTCTGCTCCAAACAAAACAAAATTTAAAAATCTCCTAGCCAACTGTAATCCAAAAGGAATTCCGATATCAAAGGTAAAAAAAATCCCATTTAGTGATTTGTAACCGGTTAATAGTAAATATAATATTTAGTCTTTAAAAGCTTTATTAAGATAATTGAACGTTCTGAAGTTCTAAGAATAAAATCCTTATTTATACCTATATGCTCGTGTACAGAACACAAGCTTATAATTAAGTCAAGATGTAAGCTTAGTGCTAAATGTATCTGACAGCATTTCGAAGCGTCTAGCTTCTGAGATACGTGACAAGTATAATTATTACTAATCTTTGTGCATCAGTTAATAAGCTGATGAATAACTTATTAAAGAAGGTAACAGATTATTATCTTGAGACCAATACGCGAAAAAAATTTACATTTATCTAGTAGAAGTAGTAGTTAGATACTGCAACTTTTTCGGGTAAAGCTTCTTCGAAGGAATGTTAGTAAATTCGACTGTTTCCTAAGCTATTTTTCCAGGTTATTTTTGAAATTGTTTATTGGTACAGAATTTACAATATTCTGAGGTAAACTATACCAAAAATTAACTTCTCAGTTAGTTAAAAAATGGTAACGTTGCATGCAATTTTTCACTTCTTCTCTCACAATGCATTTATTTTGCCTTCTCAAACTATATGACTGATTACGAGAAAAATTTAGACCATTCTCAAAGTTAATAATTTCGAAGCCGTTTATTATTTTAAATAGTTGAATTAAATCACCTCTCGTGCGTCTAATTTTGAGTTCAGTTAAATTAAACATCTTAAGCCTAGTCTAGTAATCGTATTTCCGAAGTGAAGGAATGATCTTTGTTGCTCTTCTTTGTACCTTCTGGATTTAAGAAATGTCTTTCTCACCACGAACTCAGGATGAGGTCTTACCAGTGCTGGATAAAGCATTTTTAGTGAATCAATGTTCAAATTTTTAAAACTCTTAGAAACAAAACAAATAATGAATACTCTCTACTTTTTTGCAGATCATCTAGTTACTTTTTTTATTTACAATAAAAAGGGGAACCTTGAAAATAAGATAAATAAACACATAAACGAACTAGAACAATGGCAAATTAAGTGGAAAATGAAGATATGAGTTGAAACGTCGTGTTCAATAACTTCTCTAAGAACAAGGAGGAAAGTGATAATCTAAACCTAAAAATTTATGGAAATAGAATAGAAAGCCAAAAAGAAATTAAGTTTCTAGGTATCAAATTTGATTCTAAATTAAATTTTAATACACTTATTGACGAAATTAAAGAACGCTGCAATCAAAGGCTAAATCTAATAAAGATACTGTCAAACAAAAAATGGAGCCTTAATCAAAAAACTTTACGAAACCTTTATAAATCTTTAGTCAGATCAATTCTAGACTATTCTTTTCCTTGCTTGAATTCATTTTCAGAAAAAAATATCAAAAACTACAAGCAATTCAGCAGTCAGATCTATCCTCAGATTAAATTATGATACTGCCTCCAACATCATGCATCACGAGGCTTTTAATAAACTTAAATAAGTAACAGCGTCGAATCGACTTTTTGAGTAGAGTGAGAGATATGTTGGGACAGGACTGAGCCATTCCATTACATAGGTTATCATAGGAGGAATACAAAGCGGATTTCGAATCAATATATATCGAATACCCGACTCCATTGTGTAATTGCTACCTTACTATTTCTTCTTTTTTCCTAAACTATGCCTCAATTGTGTAAACACGTGTAGCACGCTACATTATATTTCAGTATCTCTTTTTAATTTCAGTTTTTTTTTTACCTTTTTTTACCTTATTTTACTTGATTTTTTATTATTTTTATATTTTGTTTTTATTTTATTAAATTCTGAAGGAACTTAAGCTCGGTATAGTAAACAAATAAACAAACATTTATTTATTAATTTCTAGCTAGTAACTTCTTCTTTTTTTCCTGAATTATCAAATACTTAATCATGGGTAACTATTTAATCCAGTAGCAAAAATAATTAAACTAGTAGTAAATTAAATAAAAAATAGTAACAAAAAGGTTGTTAATAGTAAAATAAATTAATTAGTAGTAAAAGTAATTTTTCAATAGTAAATATAAATTAATTTAATTTTTGATAGATAACTAGTCAATTAACTCTTATTAATATATATAATGTACAAAAATTTTGAAATTAAAATATACAAATCTGAAAATTTAAAAACCAAAAATGAGCGATACCGAAACTTCATTTACATCGACTTGTGAGATTCAATAAAGAAGAATGAGAATCAAGCGCCTGCTCATGTCAAGACTGGGATAAAAACTTGATTTGTAAACATGTAATTGGTGTTGCAAACTGGTCCAATTAATCCTGCTCTACAAAGTTTTAACTACGAATTTCCAATTTCAATGGCTCAATCAATCAACCAAGTTAAGCTTTCAGATGAAAATGATAATGATCAAGATCAAGCCGAAAGTATTATTAATGACATCCAAACTATTTTACAACCAACAACATCTTCAAATTTAGCTCCGAGAAAAAGAGGCCATCCAAGAAAAAATCCATAAAATAACACTAAATAACATTTCTAAGTAATGAGTGAATTTTTTTTAAAATAAATATTTGATATAATAATTTACTATTTTTTTTTTAACTACTGATAAATTTATTTTGCTACTTTTGATAATAAATTTTTGCTATTATTTTTATTTTTTTGCTACGAAAATAATTTGTAGTCTTTAATAATCTTCATGTCTAACCTCTAGTTATTTCAACATATCGGTTTCTATTATCTTTTGACTTATTTATCCATTTTGTATTCTTATTTATTTTTTATTTTATTCTATCTTATTTAACTTTATTTTAATTTTTTTTATATTGTTAAGGAGCATTAGCTAGGTACAGATAATCATAAAATAAAAAAATAAGTGACCAATTTCTTGTCACATTTTACCCCTTCGTAAATTAGGTGACCAGTCTTGGTCACATATTTTAGGTGAGAGGTACTTGTCACCTACCACTATAGACTAGTTTTTCTACTTTAAACACTTCAAACTAATATTTCTCTTCTAACTTTCTTTTCTATTTCTAAAACATTTATTTTTAGCTTTTAAAAAATTAACTAAAAAAAAATTATTTTTTTAATACTACGAACATTTGGCGTATAACCCTTATTATATTTTTTAATAAAGAAAAATCTAAAAATTTGTCTAAACCATGGGAGAAAATTTAATTAAAAATATTGTTTGCAAAGAGGTTTTATGATACAATAAATAAATTATCAATTTTTAGTTCTGAATTATTTAATTTTCGTACTTATTTCAGGCAGCGAAGTTACCATTTATAACTGGCCATATTTTGCCCAACAAAAAAGACTAATAGATTTTATTGTGGCAGCGCTGTAACAAAAAAAATTGAACACTCACTCTCTGCCTGGTAATAGGTAGACTTTGACAAAAGGGTCTGAATACCCATTTGCATCTTTGGCTATCAGATTTCTAGCTTGCAAAATTTTCACAATTATCTGCTGATCTTTCTCGCTATGTGACAATTGAATTTGCAAATCACCGAATAAATGCATATCGTTATCAATTTGAGAATGTTTAATAAAACTATTAGAATTTGCTTTATTTTCACTTGAATTATTTATTTCCTTTGGGTTCAACAAACTTTTACATTCACCTGCATTTGAAGATGGCTTCGGAGTGTAATTAATAGAAGCCACACTCTCCGAATCTTCTGCATTGGAAATACCATCAAACTGTAACTTTTCAAAATCATTGCTATTCACTCGGATCCTCACATCAGTCTGCTTTTGGTTATTGCACGATTCCGAGCTGTCAGTGTTTGAATTTTTTCTGTAAGGAGAAGATGAGCGAAAACGTGCAAGGTTTATCATTTGGTCGCAATTGGACTCTGTTTGCTCATTTTGTTTCCCATACAAGCCATTATCTGGCGAAAATTGTTCCAAAAAAATGGGTGAATGGTTGGAAGCTCTTCTTGAAGATGAATCAATTTTATCCGAATTCAAGTAGGTGCCATTGTCTAAATTGTTGGTTGGAATTTGGCAATTAGAATTAATTGATTGCTTTTGCACAAGAGAATACAAAAGAGCAGGATCTGTGATCACCATGTCCCGATTGGAAACTGCTTCTTTTCTTTTGACAGATAGTTCTCTGAAGCCCCTGCCTTCATTGCTGCGAGTGATCTTAGAGGCGCTTTTTGTATTTTTACACTGTTGGTATTTTATGTTTAGGGGTCCAACTTCATCATCTTCATTTGAAAAATTGGTTCTATTCTCGAGTGGTTTTTGGATGCTTTCTGTGCTATTTGGATGGACATTTTTTAAATTTTCTGCCATCTCAGCTGAAATGGTTCCTGCTGTTTCATCTTTTTTATTTCTTGTTTGTTCCAGCTTAGGCTTGGGCAAGTCTAAATCTTCAAATTGGTCTTTTTTATCAAATCTAAAATTGTGAGGGCTAAGAGAACACTTTCTTGTCGGTGTTATATTCTTGAGCTCAGGCTCGCTGTCCACCATATGAGTCTGGGACTTGGAATATCTTGTTTTCAGTTTGGAGTCTATTTCCTTCTGGGCCGATGATTTGGTCTGGTAAAAACTTTTGTTTAGGTTTATCTCAATGAATGGTTCGTCTGAAATAACTCGAGTGTGTGCAATCGAGTTGCTTCTTTGCTGTCTCTGGACTAAAAGGTGATTAGGAGATTTTGATGCTGGTTCTAGATTGGATTTGGAATGATCAAATGACTTGTTCAACCATTCGGTTACATTTTCTAGTTTTGATGAAAAGTTTTGGGCTGAATTAGAGTCCGGATCGCCGGCATTTTCAGCCGGAATTGAGGTGTTTGAAGAACATATGGAACTCGAATTGTTGAAATTTAAAGTGGACATTTTTATTTCTTTATTAGTGTCGCTTGGAATCAAGGGTAAACTACGGTTACCTCTAACACTAGTCTGCTCATTTGAATTTATGTTTTGCTTTTAAAGAAATAGTTTAAATAATTATTTCAAAATAAATAAATAATAATTTAAATAATTAAGCTTTATAAGTTCTTTTAAGGTGAGGATTAAAAAATAAATGAAAAAAAAGTCATAATGGAAAAAAAATGCATAAAACTAAATCAGTCAAAAATATTTTTTTAAATGTTAATCAACACATAAAAATTATTTTTTCCTTTACTAAATGGCATAGTTTTTAGTTGGTAGGTAGATATCTTTTGTAATAAGATAAATACATTATCAAAAAATAATTTTTTTTAGAAGGCAGATGATTGATTTATGAAGTAGGTGTTTATTATAAGTGCATTAGTTTTTGATTTTTGACAATTCAACTTCAAATGTGTTTTATTATTATTATTTATTTAATAAAATTAAGCCTATCTTGGCGATGTTTTATAAAGATTAAAAATAAAAATAAAAAGTTTTTGATGACATTTGTCAAGTAATTTTTGTTTTTATTTATAAAAAGATTAAAAACATATGTGCAAAGACGTTAAAAAAATTAATTATTGAAATAAAATTTAGCTGTTTCTAAAATATTAGTAAAATTATTCAAAAATGTATTAATCATTATTTATTAATTATTATTTAATAATTATTTCGAAGTATGTACGCTTTTACAATTAACTTTAACTAGCTAAAAACATTTTTATTAAATTTTTTCAAAAATTTGAAACTTACTTAATTAATTTAATTGCATAATTTAATTTAATCTTTTTAATTTAATAAACATAAGCCTGAAGGGCCTAAGGCCTAAAGGTTAAGCAAAAAAAATTTAATTTAATTTATTTATTGATTGAATAGCTAATTAAACTTTACATACTTGATATAAAATTAAATTCATTGAATCTGTTTGATACTACCCACCAAATTAAAAAAGTCTTTAAAAAAATGTCTCAAGAATCCTTTACTTCTCTACTTTTATCTGCTCATAGTCAACTCGATAACACTCAAAATGATGTTGAAGAGATAAAAAAAATTTATTTTTTATTTTCTTGTTTTCTGTGCCGAGCTAAAGCTCCTTCAGAATAAAATATAAAATAAAAAAGTCAAAATAGAGCAAAATAAAAATCAAAAGGAAAAAATAAATAAGGCGAAATATAAAGTATTACAAAAAAAATTAGACAAAAATAAGTGTTAATTAATTTGTTTGTTTTTTTTTAATTTATTTTGGGTTATCTACATTAAAACAATAAATATCTACTACCAAAATCGTTTATCTACTTTGATTAATTTTTGTATCTTTTATTATGAAAAAAATTATCTACTAAAAAAATGATTTATCTACTGACAAAAATTTTAATTATTTGTAACTAATGAAACTTTTTTAAATGATTTGTATTTTAATTTTTGTGATCTTAACTTTTTTTGAATAAAAAACTAAAAACTATATGGTGAAAATAAAAATAAAAAATACCCAGAAACTTTCAAGAGTTAGTAATTATACAGTTATATTAATGAAAAACAAAAACGAATAATCACTTTTAATGAAAAAAGAAGAATATTTTATTAAAATTATTGACTAAAAATTTTTATCATAACTCTTTTATGATTTATTTTTGATTTTAAAAATTTATTTATGTGATTTTCAAATTTTAATTTGTTCGTTTTATTAAAAAATTTTCTTTTTATGTGTAAACCACATTTTTTATGTATTTAAATCACTCTACATATTTTTTTAAATCGTCATCCGTTCTTTTAATTAAAAAAAGTTTTAAAATATTTTATAGCGGTACGCAGAAAATCAGCACCAGTAAAATTTTCAAATTTTTTTTTAAATTTACTTTATGATTACAACATAAGATGCCTTTTAAATTTTAAGTCACAATTCAAGACTTCCTGATTTTGAAAAGATGAAGACAATTTTACATTCTTACGCTTTCGTATTTTTATATTATCTATTTTTTTTTGCAATAAAAATAATTTGAGAAGGAATCAATGGTAAACTAGCATTCCCTCTTGTATCATTCTGATCATTTTAATTTATGTTTGGCTATAAAGAAATAATTATTTAAATATTTTAAAACATTTCCTTTGAAAACGGTAATTGATTTTTTATAAACAAAATAACTTTGTTTCACTTAAAAAATTCACCTTCTAAATTAAAAATCTTTTTTGAATAAAATTACTGTATTTCCTTAGAAAATCATTAAATTTTGTAATAAATTTTGCCGAAAAAAGGGATGCCTTTGATTGTGAATAAGAGCTTGGTAAAAAAAAATTTCCATTTCAAAAATAAAAATTAGATGAATTAAAGCTAATTTTTATTTATATGAAGAAAAATTATTGATTAAAAAATTCAAAGCCTTTAGAAACATTCTAATATTTATCTTGACATATTTAAACTTGCTAGTTTATTTTGTGTGAATAATTCTCTTTATTTTTTTTGTAAATTTCAATAAAATATTGAAATAAATTCTAAAACTTTGGACTTGTCAAGGAAGACCATAACAAAAAAAGCTATTGAAATTTTTAAAGGACATTTATTTGGAACCAAGGAACCAATTCTTTCTAACATTAGTCCTCTCATTTGATTTGAATTTATATTTTAATTTCTAAAGAAAAAGTTACTTAAATGAATTATTTTGAGTTCTTTTAAAATGAAAAAAATAGTATAAATTTATTTAATTTTGTTACGCAGAAAATCAGCATTACTAAAAATTTTATTTATTGAAACTTGGATTAAATTCCATCTAAAAATCAATAAAATATCCAAACACAAAAATAAAAGATATTTCATATATAAAAATAAAACAGGAAATTCAAATCAGATATTTATGTAGAAACACATATTTATTTTGGTAAATATATTAAGTCCTGACTGATTTTAAATAGATTTATTAATTTCTTATATTCAAATCTGTTCGATAATTTTCTTTTAATTCAAAAGTGATGAATCTAAACTTTTTTGCATGACTTTTTTTATTAGACAAAATTTCCGAAATAAGTTTTTATTTCTAAAACTCATTTTTTTATCTTTTTTCTCACATAATGCAACTGATCTATCAGAAATTTTTTTTTGAAATTTTGTTAAATTCACGCGATCCTCTGAGTCAAAGAAATTTTGAATTTGAATCAAGCATATTAAATTTTAATTTCTAATTAGACTTTTAAATTAAAGATAATTAAAAAAAAATCTTGAAAAATGTAATTAAACGAGAATTTGACAAAATAGAATTTGATTTCCAAAAATCAATTTATTTTAAATAGATAGTGAGCCGAGACAGAAAAATATTTTAACTGAAGCAGTTTTGTGTCTTGGCTGGAAAAAATTGCTTAATATTGAGACAAACTCTTCGTTTTTTTACAATCAAAGTGCATTATTAATTCAATTAATTTAATTTAATTTGTTTAATTTAATTTAATTTAATTTTTTTAGCCAAATAGGCATAATTCTATAAAAAAAAGTATTAATGTACTTTGTAAAAGAGGTGACAATAATTGAAATTAATATTTTTTGTTACTTAAAAAAAATATTTAGATTATTTTTCTATTTAAGACATCTTGAAATAACTACGAAATTAAATTTCAAATAATAATAAAATAACGCAATTTAAAAATTTCAAAAAATTAAAATAAAAAATCTTGCCAAATCTTGTCACCAACTAATTGATGTTGACACGCAGAATTTATTTAAGTCATTTCCCAGCATTAATTCCTGGCTCAAAAATTAAATTTTATTCAAACTGGTATTTTCCTGACAAATTTTGCCTTTGGATTTGGAACTATTGTTTTAAATGGAATGAAACCAAAATATTTCAGGGATAAAATCCGACACGAAGAATAAACGTGTACGAGTACGTACACTTATTCGGTACCAGAACATGTATACGGACTCGTGCGTGTCAAATTTCAGGTTTTTACACGTACAGTGCTGTCATGATCATTGTAATTTACCATTTTTTACGTAAATTAACTATAATAATTTTGTTAATTTACGTAAAAATGGTAGAAAATTATGAATTCTCAGAAAAAAATTGTGTTTTAGTAATTTTTGAAAAAAAAGATGATTTCATTATTATTATTATTATTTATTTTAAAAGATTACGCCAGACTCGGCGATGTAAATAAAAGTAAAAAAGTCAAAAAGAAGTACGAATATGTAATAAAAAAGTTAAAAATTAAATTTATTTTTTTTCTTAAATCTAAAAATTAATTTCTATGAGTTTTTCCTAAGACCGTTTTCAAAGTTTAAGAGTAAAATTTTATCCAGATTTAAAATTAAATTCAGAGTCGATTTTCAAGCTAAGTTTTTGTTGAAAAAAAAATTTTTTTAGTGTTATATTTAAATAAAAAATATGGTAATTTTAAATTTACAATTTATTGAACCAAAAGTTTAGGCAAACCAAATTTATGGCATAATCTTAATGAAGAAGTTGAAGATGATAATTATCTAGACATTTTGTTTAAATAAAATATTTTTGATTTAATATCATTTTATAAATAACGGGTGAAGACAAAGTTTCCGAACTAAGTTTGTGCCGTCATAACTTCCTCATTTTAAGTGCAGTTTCAAATTAAATCTGTAACAGATTTGAAATCCTCAGAGTTTGTTTAGTATAAATAACTTGAAATGATAATTTTATTTACTTGCTGAAGCTAAAAAAAATGAATCAAAGATAGACCTCACGAAATCGTGTGTATTTATACAGTTGAACCTTCGAATAAAGAACCCTGATTGTCAAATTCGTTGAAATAACAAAAATAAAAATAAGAACGGAAATAAACAGATAAAAAACAATTAGGCAAATCTTTGAAATAACGAATAAAATTTTTTAAAGCCTACTCACCGATTTCCTGCATTAAATACCTTCAAATAACGAAACAAAAAAATCAGAAAAAAATTTTGAACCTTATTAAAATAAAATTACCACATTCTACGTAAATATACTAGAATTTACGTAAAATTTGATAAATTTACGTAAAAATACAACAATTAATTTTAAACGATTGATTTTACAGTGATGTTACGAAAACTGTTTTTTACATAAATTTACGTAATTTTACGCAAATTCACGTAAATTTACCGGTGTAAATTTCTGTAAAATTACATATATTTACGTAAAAATTAAAATCGCCAATGGGAAAAATTAATTGCTGAGCATTTTTTTGTTTTAATTATTCCTTAAATAAATTAATAAATTACTGAAAATAATAAAAATATTACCAAATGTCAATTAATTCAAGGAGAAATTTGAAAAAAAATGAAGAATTCTCTCAAATCTTCAAAAAAATCTGAACAATCGAACTTTACTATTGGCGATTTTAATTTTTACGTAAATTTACCAAATTTTACGTAAATATATGTAAAAAATTAATTCTTTAAACTAAAGTTGACATTGCAAAAAACACACGAAACAAAAAAAAAACGGTAAAAATTTGGACCGAAAATGTTTTACCAGACTGCCAGATAACACCTATGTCTATAAAAAAATATAATGCGATAATATCAAAATACTAAAAGAAAAAATATCAATTCTGTTTTCTTGTAAAATGTCAGGTACTGAAAAATTTTTTCAAACCTATTGAAGATTTATGGTCAATATTGAAAGGGAAAGTCTATGAGGGTGGCTAAGAAGACAAAATACTTCATCAACTAAGGCTCAGGTTACTAAAATTTCTGCGTGAAATCAGCATACCATCAATACAGTTCCTAATGGAAGGTGTCAAAAGTCGGATTGAAAAAATTCAAAGAAATGATACAATAGAAAAAGTTTATTAATAAATAAACATTGTAAAGCTTTAAATTCTCTTTCTAAATCACTTGGCCTTAGTCTTTATTCTCTAAAAATGAAGGAGTTGTGATATTTTGAAAAAATTCCGAAAAATGTGTCTTCAACCGGTATGAACAAAAAAACAGTATAATAAAAAGTGATTTTCCGGTTGCAATTCTTGAATGATAATTAAAAGTTTAGTAATCTTTTAAAAATTTCAGCTTGTAATCTAAATGCATATAAAATCTGTCAAATCATTAAAGGAAGTTTTTTAACCAAAAAAAATTCATAAGTTCATTCAAAAGCTTAATTTATCAGATCTGTTTATACAATATGCCTTAAAACCAATTTAAAAGTGGTCTCATTTTCAAGCCGTTTCTAAACCCAGTTTGAAATTCAGAACTGGTCTACCATCAATTGACTTTTCTTAATAATTCTATTTAAAATGTGTATTCTTATCCTAAAATGCGTGGCTTTAAAATTTTTTACGTAATTTTTATCAGTAAAATATGGTGCGCAGTTTTACGATACATTACGCAAATTTACGCGTAAAAATGAGTTAATCGAATAATTTTTTTCAATCGATTTTAAAATCGACAAAATATTTTTTTAATAGACTAATTTTTTTTAAAGATTTTTGAATTTTATCAATCGATTGGGCCAAAGTCCAAAGGAGTCAAAGAAGTCAAAGCCAAAGCACTGTGGAATTTAATACAAAACTTACAATAATAATTTTTTCTAAATTTTAAATCTGCAAAATCTGTGCGAATTCTGCAAAATTGCACCTTATTTAAAAGTATTAAAAATAAAACGCAATTAATTTGCACAGATGTTGCAGACTTCTGCAGTAGGTGAAACAAAAGAAATTTCACTTTGTTTCATTTGCAGAACAAGTTTTTGACATTTAGAACATAAGTCATAAGAATTTTTATTTTTGTTTTAGAAGTTTTGTATGAAATTTCACAATTATCCCAACACAAGATAAAATACTGTAAAAAAGTTAAAAAAATAGAAAAAAATTTTAAAAAGAGTAAAAAAATATTTTAAAATAATTATCTTTTTTAAATTTTTATTTTTCTTGATTGAAAATTTAAGTTTCTTTAATATTGTTCTATGTTATTTTACTTAAGAAAATTTTGTTAAATTCAAATTTTTTTTTTCTATGAAATGATCCTAAAAATACAACTAAAATTTATGCAGTACTTTTGATGATGTTTAATCGATGACTTAGATAATAGTCCTGTATTCTTCTCTCTAGTTATTTTTCTTACTTTCTTTTATTGTATTCTGAGATCAATATTAGCCACTTAAACATTTATTTCAATATTTAAAATTTTAAATATTGAGATTTTTTAATATCCCCTTTCATATTTACCGTAAAAAAGTGTTATAATTTAAAAAAATCTTTAATGTGAAAAAAATAAGCTAAGATTTTTTAAGTGAAATTAAAAAATCTAACTGTGGAAAATTCCTTAATTTAGAATCTTTACAAAATAATTAATCATTTAAATTAACAAAATTTGTCATCATTTTTTCATCAGCATTATTAAGATAAAAATTTTCGAAATTAAAATCTAGAACTTGGAATCTAAAATTTTTATTTAAGCATAGGATTAATAGAAAATGCTTTGGTTTTTTTTTCATTTACTGAATGCTTCTACTGATTTAGAAACATTCCAATTTAATAAAAAAAATTTGATTTTCTAAAATCAAATGAAAAACTTTTCAGCATCGCAGTTATATTACTCAAAGCATTTTAATCTTAATATTTAAAAAAATTAAAAAAACATATTCTTTTTTCTACAAGAATCTTTTTACTGATTTGCGAAAAAATTTTTAGATGTATTTTTGAGTATAATTTGATTCAAAAAAAAATTGAAATATTTAAAAGTACTCAGAAACCTTAAATTTTTAGCTTTTTGAACTCAAATGGTACCATTCGAAGCTTACACTTTTTTCTGTCAGAATCTTTTTATTGATTAAAAAAAAACTCAATATTTGCAAAGTTGTGTATTTTTGAAACTATCTGTGAGACTTTTTGATTATAAAAAAATTAAAAGAAGTTATTTCAGATAGTAAAAATTTGAATGTTGGGCAATTTAGGAAATAAAGAAAAGACCTCCTAAAACAAAAAATACCACAAAAACGCTTGTATTTTTTTAATAATTATAACTTTAAGATTTTCAAAGATTTCAAGTTATTTAACATTTCAAAAGATACATTTTAATAAAATTTTTATATTTATTTCATGCTGTCTAGAAAATGAAAATTTATATAAAAAAAACAAAAATAAATGCTTAGTTAAAATTACTTTGATCAAAAATTTTAAAAAAAATTTTAATATTTGAATTTTGATGGTGTTTTTTGGCCTTTTTTTCGCGTGAAAATGTTAGCTTTATCGCACGCTAAAAAACTCCATCAATATTCAAGTATTAAAAAGTTTTATAAAAAATTTGGTTGTTTAACTCGCGTTTAACAGGCGTTTTTCGTTCAACGAGTAAAAACTATGAAAATACTTCACATATTTTTTATTTGTATATTAGTTTAGCTCCTTTAAATAAAAAAAATAAATAAAAAGCGAAATAGAAATTAAAATCTAATGAAAAAACAAGGAAATAAAAAGATAACAAAAATAATTGATTGTTACTCTTTTTTAAATGAACTAAAAAAAATGTACCATTATTTTTAAGAATTTTTCGATTGTAAAACGAAAAATTTTAAAATAAATTAAATTTAAATAATAAAAAATTTTAAGCATATAAAAATCAATCATATCTATCAATTAATAAAATAAAATAATTTGAGAGCTAAAATATTCTCAATTTAACAACCTTTCAATTAATGACATAATTCTTTTCAAAATCAATAAAAGTATCCAATTATTGAATAAATTAAATTTTATTTCTCTAATGTACCAAGATATTTAATGACTTTTGGAAAAAATGGTACACTAAAATTAAGCTATTTATTTTTACAATAAAAATAATTAATCTCATTTTTGTTTAAGACAGAAAATAAATTTTACGCTTCATGTAATCTTTTCAACAATTCAATATAAAACTGTTTAATTAATCTAATTAATCAGTGTAGAGAAGAATTTAAAATTTAAAGTCTGCCAATCAGGAAATAAAAACAGAAATTTATTAATGTATCAGCTATAAAATTTAAATACTTAATAAAAATCTGAGTGAAAAGTTTGCTTCAAACTGAACTATGCCCCATATATTTAAATTTTTACAACAAAATTAAATAAGTTCTGAAGCAAATTGTTTTATTCTAGCTAAAATCAAAAAATCAGTTAATAAATAATTCAATCTAAAAATTATTATTAACTTTTGTAAAGCTTGAATATTTATGACTTTATATGACTTTACATAGATTCTGTCATATTTTTTAAAATGAACCAAAAGCTACATTCTCCGGAATTTTTTTTGGTACAAATTTAATAAATCGAGTCTAGCTCTTCAATTTTTGCCAATAAAACTGACTGAGATTTTAGCAAAATTTTTTCATTAAATGATATGTAATTACTTTAAATAACCATAATGTGTTTGTTAATATAATCAGACCGAAATAAAAATTGAGGAACAAATATTAAAAAAATCTAATTACTTTATAATTTATATCTGTCATTTTGTTGAAACATAATTCATCAATAATAATATTATTATTGCTTTCAATGCTGTTAATAGGCTTATGAGTATCAAATGTTTGATTACAAACATCAAAAATTAAATTTTTGACATTAATGTTGTTAAACATTGTAATTACAGTATCTCAATTGTGATTCATTCTAAAAAAAATTAAATATTCAGAATTTTAGGAATTTGTATTCTCTTTATTAGTAATTAAAAGTAATAATTTTGAAAAAATAAAATAACTCAGCAGTTTTTGAACTTGAATCTTTGACTGATCAAACTTTTATATTTTTTTGTGTAAATTCTTTTATAAATTATCCAAGTTTATTTTTAGAAACTCTGAGTTGAATGAGAGATGGTTCGATTGCGTTGCTTTATCGGATAATTTCGATGAGTTATCAAATAAAATATTATGCTAATATTTTCTGCTACATTTTATGTATCCATAAATACATTTTAAAATCTTATTAATGAATTCATTTAACTAAACAAGATAAGGGTTTTAATCTCGAGGGATTTGAGAGCTTTATTAAAAAGAAATTAAGATTTTGAAATCCGTCTTACAAAAATTCAGCCAAATTTAGAAACAAAAATTTATTACCATTTATTGCAATTTTTTTATCTTTAACTCTATTAATTGATTTTTCTTCGAATAATTTAATAGAGTTTTTGGAAATATAAAAAGGAATTTTTATAATAGAAATTCAATAATCTAGGCCTTCAGAATGCTTAGTTTTTGACTTCAATTGTGATTTTTGTCGAGACTGAGGCCCTTAGGTACGGCGGGACTGTTATATACTTGAATCCAATGCAGTTCAATTCGGTTTGCTTCAAAAGGAAAATAAATATTAAATTCTTATACATTGTATTAATGATATTCTTCTAGACTAAGAGAGGCTACAATTATTATCTTTTTCAAAAAATTTTCTACAATTTATTTGATTATTCAAAGAATAAATGGCTACGTATTTTGTGATCAGTACTGGTTACGTAAGAGGGTAAAAAATATAAAATAATGATAAACTAAGACTCAAATTAGGCAAATAAAAGAAAATTTTTAGTAAAATTTTTTCTTTTTTTTCAAATCTAATTAATAAAGAATATAACCTAATTTAATTTAGTTTTAGAATCAATTTGTTAATTATTTTAGTTTTATATACGAGATATTGATTTATGAAGTTTCATTCCTCTTTCATCCTCGAAAAATTCCTGTCAAACGTTGCATTCTGTGGGGTTTTTTAACACTCAAAGTTTTATGAACTCCAAATTCAATACTATGAGCTGGCTCATGAAACTATTTTGAAAATAAGCACTCTAGACTTTATATTTTGAATTTTTTCATTTAAACGCTCAATTTCACAATCAGTGTCCTCTGTCGTATTTTCACTTTTCTTTTCTTTTTTTTCTGATCCAAAAGCAAAGTCATATTTTATCATATATTCTTTACTTTATTTGCTTACATTATTTGATTTTTATTATTAAAATATTTTTCTACTATTTTTAAATTAATAAAAGATTAATTTTTTTCTTCAGCGTTAGCTAAATTAAAAGTTTTTTGTTTTCAAGATAAATCCGAATTTAAATTTTCAATTAAATCTAAATAAATCTAAATTAAAAATTGTATTAAAAATACAGTTATAAATTGGATATTTAATTTAATTTATTTTTTAAATAAATTCGAGGAGAACTTTAGGCTGCTCAGAATGGAACTAAGTCCTTCTTTTTAGCCCAGCGTTAGTAAATAAAATGAGTTAAGTAAAAATTAAAATTCTGTTAAAAAAATTTTAGGGTGAAACTATTTATTTGAAATCTAGGTAGAGCGAAGTGAACTTAGGGTTTAAAGTATCATTTTTTGATTTAAATTCATCCAGGTCTATTCTTAATTGTTGGTGGTTTGACTTTTTGATGAAAAATTTATTGATCAGAACCAGAGTTGTTTAAAAGTCACAAGTCTCAAGTCCAAGTCCGGACTTATGATTTTTTTTTTAATTATCAAAAATTTTAGAATTGCCGGCAAATTTTTCTTTAATTTTTCTGCAGTCTTGGACTTTTGAAAAATTAAAAAAAATTTAAAGTCCGGACTTGGACTTATTAACAACTCTGATCAGAACTTTTGAGCGTGTTTCTATTGAGTCAAATTTGAGTTGGCTGTGGATGCCAGTGATTTTTGTTTTGGAAAGAATTTGATGTGTCTAAAAATTTTGTTTTGGAGTTTTTGAAGATCTGATGATATTTTTTGCGCCGAACAACGTAGTGGAATAAAAGCATAATCGAAGATCGAACTGATAAAGCTTTTGAAAACGATTTTACATAGACCGAAGGAATTTTTGAGTTTTAGGCCTTTGATTCTACGGAAAAGATTGATTTTTGATGTAGCTCTTAAGCTAATATTTTCAAAAAGGTGTTTGAAGCTGAGCTTGGGGTCGAATTTGATACCCAGAGACGTCGGAAATTCTTCTGCGTTAGCTTAATAAAAAGTTTTTGTTTTCAAGATAAATCCAAATTTAAATTTTCAATTAAATCTAAATAGCAAAATTATATTAAAAATACAGGTATAAATTGGATATGCTAAAAAAGATAAATTTTATATCATTCTGCTTCGAATGATTTAGTTAGGTCCAAAAGGAAATAATAATATCTTTTATCACCTATGTTTAAAAGACATGAGTTAAGTGAATCTAAAATATTATAATACAAAACTGCGACTTGAGATCCTTTTTTAGTTTTCTAGTCTTTGTACTTATGTTAATCATATTTTGTTAAAAAAAATCCCCAAAAATTGTTTTGTCTTGGTCTAATGACTTTAGTCTTGGTCCTTTAATCAAAGAAGTTGTATTTTAAAGTCGCAATAAATGAGAATTTTGATTGTAAATAAAGTTGATTAAAATTAAAGATTTTTAGACAATTTTAATTTTTAAATCTTTTCGGTGTCTCTTTTCTCAGCCACAAACATTCTTGTATCACTATTTTTTTTCTTTTTATTGTTCTCAAAATTTTTATTTTTTAGTTAAACTTCCGACTTCCTGACTTGGTGTTTATTTGGTGTTTTTTCCAGCATTTTTATTTTTTTTATTTTGTATCATAGAATAATTAAAAAAATTAAAAAAAAAATTATTTATTCAAATTCGTATCCCCACATGTATTCTCATATGTATTCTGGGATACATGTCAAAAATGAGGTTAATGGGACTCATCTTTACTAGAATTTAGCTATCGAATGTTCTAAATTGAATTTCTAAAGTCAGTTTTCAACACCTAAGAACATTTGGAAAGAAAAATTTTAAAATAAATTTTTTTTTATTTATATTACAAAAATCATAAACAGGCTTGAATTAATTTTAGAAAAAAAAAATTAGTTAATATTGTTTACAATGATAACTTTGGTATCATCATCTGCATCGTCATAAATTTGCGATCGATCAAAAAAATAATCTCTGTTAATTGAATATCTTCTGCTTGTTCTAGGCTCATTTGAATTCCAACTAGAATCCCAATTCCCAGACTCATTACCCTGAAAACTATTGTACTGCTTTGTGGATGTCGAGGAATTAAAACTCGACGAGTTGATTAAATACTGGCTAGTAAGCAAAAATTCCTTGCGGAAAAATTTACGCAAGAAGACGAAATAGACCAGGGGACCAAAGAGAGTAAAGTAGATAAAGGTTGTCAAATTTAAAATGCAAAGTCCATCAACATTATCTCCTATGTTCAAATAGACCAACATCGAGCCAACTGATTGGAAAAAACAAATTATTCCAAGAAAGAGGCAGTATAGATAAAAAGATCGATTCACTAAAAATAATTTAATAATTATCTTTCGATTTTATTCAATTTACTTGGAAGGGGAAATTTTTCTTTTAGCTTTGTATAAGGAAGAATGTAAATGACAAAATAGATCTAAAAGAGAACAATTGGTAATTTTTTATTTGGGAAATAAAACAAAAATATACAATTGTGAATACTGTGCTAGAAACAAACCAGAATATCATTCCGCCGAGTCCAAAAAGGTCGTAGAAATGCGATGTCTGGTCCTTGATAACATAGTGTTTGTCTGGAAACACAAACTCCAAACAAGACTTAAAAAAATTGGATTAAAAAATTTTTATTTATTTTGTTGGAGTATTTACTTGAATTGATATATAAAATAGTGAAATCGGTATTGTCAATGACATGATTCTGAATATACTTTTGTGGCTATTAAGTCGAGCAAAAAAAATGCCAAAAAATACCACTGATAATTCGGTGCCCAGCTGACTAAATCTTATTATCAACCAGGAAACCTTGAAACCAAAATCTGATTTTAAATTAAAAAAATTGCTAAAAGAAATTCTGAAATTTTTTTGGGAAAATTTTTTGTGTTTATTTTTGTCCAAAAAAAAATGTTTAAAAAGTTTGTAATAATTTAGTTGTGGAATAAAATAATTATTTCAGGTTCAAAAATTTTTTTTAAACAAAATTTTAAAATTTAATTAGTTTGTTTATTCATCCATAACTGGGAAATTGATTGAAAATTAAATTAGAAAAAATTGATTATTTTGTGTTAAAAATGCAGGAAATTAGCTTTGAGTTACCTTAATGCTGGAAATCCGGAAGCCTCTTGGGCATAGACATACTTAATTACTGAAAATATTTCTGCAACTTCAATCCAAATTTTATACTCATGAGTTTTGACAAATAAAAATTTTGAAATTTTAATGGAATCATTAAAGAACCAAAGAGTTTTCAAATTAAATGCACATCATTATTTTTTAAATTTTTGAGACTCTATGAAATTAAAATTCAAATTAATAATAATAATAATAATAATAACAATAATAATAAGCTGCTACAAGTTTAAAAGAAAACTTGTTAAAGTATGCTTGTTAGACCATACTTTATCAGCAATCTTTAAATTATGTGTCACTATAATCCAAAAAATTTTTGAAATTGAACAAAAATTCTTAATTTTTTAATAAATTATAATTAAAATTAATAAAAAATATTAGAAAAATATTGCAACATACTTTTTTGAAACTTTTTTACCTAAAACAAAATTTTAATTTTCTTTTTTTTTAGTAAATCAAATCAATAATCAATTTAAATCTTATTAGTGTTTTATTTTTTGTTTGTTTAGAGATTAGAAAAATTTTTTAGGTAAAAGTGTTGCAACATTTTATAAATTTTTTTTTAACTTCAATTTTAATTTATCAAAAAATGAAGAATTTTTGCTCAATTTGTATTTTAATTTCACAATACCTTAAATTTATTTGTTATATAAAAACACAATTGAAATGTTAATTAATCCTAAAAATTCTATTGTGTTAAAATTTAAAGTTGGTCGAAAACTAAAAGCCATTAAATCTTTAAAGGAACAGGAGTTTTATTATTGTTGATAATTTTCTATTATTTGATAAAATTTGAAAATTTTTAATAATTTTAAAATTTCAGTTATTAAATTTTGGTTTTTTAAAAAAAATTAAATTTTAACTACAAAATTTGATGCAGAGTTATATTTTCATATTAAGCAAAGTAGTTTTAACCATAACCAAGTTTTTGCATAATTTTGTACTTCTTAAATTTTGCATTGTTTTGCAGATCTAAAAAATTAAGTCAAGCATTGAATGCTTATCTTAAAAATATGCTTCTGCATTAAAGTTTTTATAATTTATTTTTTATAGTTTTTTTTATTCCAAAATATTTAAAATAAACTAAAGTTTTTTACTGAGTAATAACTTTTTTTAAAGAAAAAGAAAAAATTTACATAATTCAAAAAAATTAATTTATTTGAAAATCCGTTCTAAAGATATAAGGATTTAAAATTTTTCAAAATGAGTCAAATGACTGCTTTTTTTTAGATAAAGAAGGTATTATTTCTATTAAAACAATTAGATTTTTTTAATTTTTAGATTTATTTTTCTAAAATAAAGATATTTAAACAGAAAATATGAATGCTCACCTTATTAATGATTTGTCCCTTTAGAGTATTTGGTTTAATGAATATACTAATCAAGCATCGACTTATAGACAATATTGACAGTGCTAAAATCTTAAAAAGAAAACTTAAAATTTAAAATTTAAAGTTTTTAATTTTTTATTTACCAAATGATAAAATACTTTGATTATCGGAAAATTTAATTTTTTTAATTTTTGATTCATTTGGATTCTTTTGGCTAGCAAAAATAAGGTAAATGCAACATTGGGTACTAGGAGCACGACATCCCATAAAAAAAGCCTTAATTAGAATTCATTTTTAATAGGTGTTTAAATTTTTTTTTTGTTACCCTTCAGCTACTGTATAAGTCTGAATGCGGAGGCAAAGCGGGACAAAATTAGCCGGATACCATGATCCATTATCGGTTTTTAAATCTGTTAAATTCATTTCTTTGTTATCTAAAAAAAATTATTTTAGCTGTTTGAAGATCACCTGATAGGCGTAAACTCAAACTAAATTGAAAATAATTAAAATTATGAAATTCTGATTCAGAATATGCTATTGAAAATATTTAGCATAAAAAAAAACTAAATGCAAATTTAATTTCATATAAAAAAAATGACAAGGAGCATGTGCTCGAGGTTTATGTGACTCAAAAACTTTTTTTGATAAAACTTATTCAAAAGTTTTATCACTATCCTATATCTAGGGTTGGATTTTGTTGATAGCGGAAAACTGTGGGACGTTCATCAGTGAATAGAGCCATTCAACCGAGCCACAAGACTGCGATCTCGACTCCACTCACGACTAGCTTGGAACCACAAACCAAGCGTGCTCTTTACAAAAGAACACTTAACTTTGTTTTCCGCTTTGAAAAATTCCAGCAATTTTTTTTCAAAAGACTTAAAATTTGACTTGACTATTTTTAAATTGAAAAATTTCAAATTCATCATGGACAGTGAATTAAATCCAAATATACAGTTGGCTAAAAATTTATCAGCTGGAGTGTGGCTATCGGAGCGAAATCATGTCCGAATAATAAAAGTAAAAGGAAAATTTATTCACACGATGGGATATGTTGACGACAAATGCGACATTCTTTATCCAGAAGAAGCACTCTATTTGCTAGAGACTGTAATGAATAAAATTAAAATTCATAAATTTTTTTAATTATCTTTCTTTTTTTTTTTTATTTAGTCAAATATTGTTATCTATTTAGAAAATGAAGATGATCAGGTACCTATGAGTGTTCAGCAGTGCTATGAGCTTTTTTTTAAAAGTGATGATCTAAGTCTGAATGATTATAAAATTTTTAAATCATTAATTCGACATGGGTATATAGTGAGACGAGTAGATAACGTAGTTTTAAGTGAATTGGCCAAAGCCGAAAATAAGACACCTGATGAAAATAATGGTCCTATAATAAGTAAACAGAATCATGGTCTATTGAACAAATGTGAAATTTTTCTAAAATTAAACAACCTTATTTCGAATGTGTCCGAGATGGAGTTATATGAAAAGATCGAGGACAAGGTAAAAACAAGCAATTTTCGCTTTATTTTCGAAGTTTATCAGCCCAATAAATCTTTTAGGAAATCTAAACCTCAAATTAAACCTTCATACAGAATTGCTACTCGACGCAATTTTGGAAATTTTAACCAGTTGACATTACCTAGTTTAAATGATTTAATTCATTTAAGGCAAAGTGACAGTGTCCTGAGACTTTTTGCGTTTGTTAACGACTCAAATGATGTCATGTTTTATTCATTTAATCAAAATTTTAATTTACCTTTTGTTGCTTAATAAAATATAGAAATAATTCTTTTTTTTTAAATTAAAATATGAGGCATAAAAATGTGGGTCCTACTAAAACACTGACCGCCATATATTTAACACTCTAACACCGGAATTTTTTTGTACGTTAAGTGCTAAAGGGGTCCAAGAAACCCCTTTAATAAAATATGCTTTTTAGATTGCATAAATTACCAAAGTTACCCAAAATATGTTAGAAAATATACTGAATGTAAAAATAAATGTTTTTTACTAATTTTGTTTTGATTTAAAAAAAAATTTTGCCTATTTTTAAGAAAAATATTGAAATATATCTCCTTTTGTAAATTAAAGTTTAGGATCTACAGCTTTCTGGTGACAATTGGTACAATTCAATGTAAATTTATCAAGGACAAGTCAAAAATCATGAAAAATGCTGACAGTTAGGTCTCATTTATTTACGTGTAGCATAGCTTGTTGGTCTAACTTTCTCATTTAAATTTATCGTTTTTCTAAGACTTTTTATTTTAAAAATAAATTTTGGAATTTTTGGTTTGTGCTCAGTTGGTTGGATTTTTCGTATTCTCTAATTTCTGCATTGATTAGTGAGTCTTCATTCTTTTTGATTGCAAACTTTTTAAGCATTTTTTCAAAACGAGGTTTAAGTTGCTCGATGTTAAAGTCTCTGTGCATTGTTTCTATTCGAGTTTTAAATTTGAAGTGTTTTATTGCTCGTAAGTTTTTGTTTTGTTGTAGTTGGAGTTGTTCATTAATTTACTGGCATCCACCTTGTGCAATGATAAAGCAGTAATCGTAAATTTATCTTATCATGAATTTGTAGATTAAGAGGCTCAGCTTTGTTGAGTTTTTCCATCCGGTTTTTTTAATTTTGTTTATAGTATTTTTCTTGATAGCAGTCTTTTTTATGATCATGTCTAAGTGTTTCTTGTAGTTTAGTTTAGGATCCATATTTATTCCTAGAAAGGTCGGGTTTGCTACTAGCGGAATTTTTTTCTCATCTATTGATAATCTTAAATTGTATTTAGTAAGATAGTTGTTTCGCTGACCACCCCTCACAAAAACAGTATAATTTGTTTTGTCTTTATTTATTACAAATTCTTTGTTTCCGCAAAATAATTTTATGTGATCGACCGCGTTTTGAAGTACCTTGCTTAGCTCTAACAGTGAATTTTTAGTGGACCAAATACATAAGTCGTCTGCAAACAGACCACATTTGACGTCTTTTGGTATCGATTTAAGGATGTCACTAAAATATAAAATAAAAAGAGTTGGAGAGAGACAACTTCCTTGAGGCACCCCACATGTGATGGTTCGGTTTTGTGATGTTATTGACTTGAATTTAACTGAATAACACCGTCCCTCTAAAAAATTTATTATCCAATTTATAACCTTGTGGTTTAGATTTAGTCCCTTATTCTTGTTTATGATACCTCTGTGAGGTACTTTGTCAAATGCTTTCTCTAAATCGAAAAATATTGCTCCTGTATACTCATTTTTGTTGAAACCGTCAATTATCGATTGATTTAGTCTTAAAATGTGATCTTGAGTGCATTTGTTTTTCCTAAAACCTGCTTGCTCATTTGGTAAAATTTTGTTCAACTCAATAAAATTTTTTAATTTAGTATTTATTATGGTCTCCATCAATTTCATGAGACAATTTAGTAAAGAGATAGGCCTATATGATGTAATTTGGTCAGGTGACTCTTCTTTGTCATTCAATTTAACCCATATGGTTTCATTTTTGAAGAATGAAGTTTTTTCATTGTTAGTTTCTTCTTATTCAGAATATCTGAGTCATATTCTGTATTAGGTTGATTTGATGTTTCCATTTCTTCTTCAAAATGATTATCATAGTCTTCATTTTCTTCATAACCAGTATAATTATCATCAGAGACTTCTGATTAGGTATCATTCGCATTACTAAGTGCAGGAGCTTTTCATCGAGACATGGTTCAAAAAATTTTTATTTATTATGGGAATTAAGTAGAGTTTGGAATTAAAAGCATAATTAGCCATGTCTTTGATATATTACACAAAATAAAAAACAATATTTTTTGAGGGTCCAAAAAACCCCTCTTCGGGTTTAACGTATTCTATTTTTTTTTTCATGAAAATAAAAATATTGTGTAATCAAAATTAATTGATTATAATATTTTTTTGATTTTAATTTTGATGGAAAAAAACAATTCGCAAAAAAAGAAGTGCCAAAAAGGGTGTTAAAAAAGCAAAAATATTTTTTAAAGAGTTTTAACATATCATTTAGTTTGAAAATTAAATTAGTTTTTTTTCCAAGATTTATTTAAAAATTGAATTTTTTCATATTTTTAAAAACCTGAACCCCTACTGACCCGTAATTTATATCACTGACTCCCAATTACTCTAGTTCCCATTACTTTGGTAGAAAATTTCACTAGCTTTCTAAAAATGTGTTAAGTTTTGTCCAGGAAGTAAAGTTTTTGAGATATTTCAGAAATACAGAAGATTGTCAATTTCAAGCCAGACATGGTCTCTTCTAACAAATGAAATTAAAAAAGTCATGCCTAAAAGTTTTTAAAAATGATCCCACTGCCATAAGATAAAAATAAAACGAAAAAAGCATAACTTGTTCTTGCGAAGATGACAAAAAAGAGGCAAAAGATAAGAAAAATAAAAATATAAAATTTTGCCTCATTTAAGTTTGTCAGATTTTTTCCTAATTAAATATTTAAGACGTCGACTCTATTTTTTATTGAATTAAGAAATAAATCAAAAAATATCAAAAATTACAAATAAAATTAAATTTTTTCAATTATTATAAAAATTTTTGAAATATCTCAAAAACCATACTTAACACATTTTTAGAAAGCTCGTGAAATTCTCTACTAGAATCAGGTTTATAAAAATATAGAACATTTCAATTTTATAATAAAATAAAAATCTTGAAAAAAAACTAATTTAATTTTCAAAAAATAAAGAAACTTCCGAACTAAATGATATGCTTAAACTATTAAAAATAATTTTGCTTTGTTAAATAAGTAGAGGTCAGTAAATTTTCAAATTTTTAAGGATCAAAGAATTAAAAAAATTAAACAATTTGACAATTTTATTTTTTATTTGAAAATTGCTGAGTTTTTTTTTTCTTTTTACAAGAAAGTGGATTAGGTTCCTTGGCCTTTCTTTTTTTTTGTATTCGTTTCACTTGAGGTTTTTTCTCATTTAGTTTCTTTTTCAATTCTTTGATAACTTTCAACTGGTCTAAGTTCGGAGCCAATTTACCCTCGAGTCTTTTATTCACCAAATCATCTGTTTTTTCTGATGGTTTTTCTAAGTTTATTGCATTGTGCGATATAATCATCAATGGCGTTCCAGGCACACCGCGTACAATTTGTTTCAAGCTGTCACTTTGAGTTGCAACTATGAATTTTGTGTCACCTGATTCTGAGATCAAATTTTTGAAACACTTTTCTGAACTAACGAAATTTCGTTTGTGTTTGCATTCGGCTACTTGGTACTGTTTTAGAATTAGCATGGCACCGCGCGTTGGTTTCCCCAAAATTTCAGTCTCATGTATGGCGCATTTGGTGGTCCACAATTTGCATTTGTTGTCTTTGACATCGAAAAATTTTGGCAATTGCTCGGCCAGATTTATTTTGCAATTGAGAGCCTCGTTGGCAAATGTTCCATCAATCAGGACATTAAATAACTTGGTATCAAAGTTAAAATTTGCCTTATAATATTTTATAACACGTTTGGTGTGTTTGTGCCGGCGAATTTTCATTGTCTTCTAAATATTTTGTATGAATTTTCTAAATTTCTAAAATAATTAATTTATCATACATATTTTACTTTAAAATGAAAAAAGAATTCATTATAAACTCAACATATGAATAAATTTGAATTATTTATTTCAAAAAAAAAATTTGATTCAATTTTTATTTTCAAAATTTCAATATAAATAGTTTAAAAAACTGAATAATCAAAAAAATCAAAAAAATCAAAAAAATCTAGTTTTTATTTTCTAAAAATGCTCTTTCTTTTTGATTATAATTATTTTAAGATGTTTGATGAAAATATGGATGCCAAACTATATAATCAGTTTTATCTGACTTTTTGTTAGTTTTTGGACTACTTAAATACGATTTTAATTTCGTGCTTCATCAGTATAATGATTCGAAACACTCATCTTTTGAATGTTTGTCATTTTTGAAAGAGAACTGTATCAAATAGGTAATATTTTAAAGAGAAAACTCAATAAATAAAAAATTTAAAAGATTCGTGCACCGCCGAGATCCCCAGACTTAAATCCAATTGAGATACTTTGGCATGAGATGAAACTTTTTATCAGAAAATCTGGTTGTAAAACTAAGTCGGAAATTGTTGATAAAATTTATGAGTTTCAGAAAAGTTTGACGAATGAAAAATGTCAAAAATACATTACGAGATTAAAAAAAGTATGTTAAATAAATTTAAATGTACAAAATTTTTAATTTAATTTTAACTAAAGGTAATGGATATTGTAATAAAAAACGGTGGTGATTGGTCAAATAATTAAAAATCTTTTCATAAGGCAAAGATTTTTAATAAAAATATTAATTTAAAAAAAATTGGTAATAAATAAAATTTTTCGCTAAAATATATTTTAATTTTAGGTCTTTTTGAAAGTGTTGTATTTTAGTTTTTTTTATTTTAGGTTATTCTAAGATTTTTATTTTTATTTCAAAATTTTACTAAATTTTACCAAAAATTGTGTAATTTTACGTAAAATTAGGTAAGAAACGGTAAGCAATATTGAGTTTTTATTATTTTTACAAAATAAATTAATTTCAATTTTATTGAAAAATTTTTATTTTTTTTACTTTCTTTGACATCACCAGAATTGGCGTTAATATGAATAAATAATAATAATAATAATTTTATTTGCTTAAAATTATCCCAAGTTTAAAATGTATGAAAATTCACTACGCCTTAGATTTGTGAATTACACACACAAAAACAAACATATACACTATTGAAAAATTATCTTAAAAAAATAACATGGACGGCTGCAGTCAACGACCATTGATTTAAAATATTTTTATGATCAAAAAGAAAAAATAGATAGTTTATTTTAATAATAAAATTAAAAAAAAAAATTAATAATATAAAAATAAAAGTAAATTTAAATTTGAAGCAGACACCCATTCGGGATCTCTGACCACTTTGAATTCATCTCTACGATAAAAATGACATCCATCTTTGTTAATAGGCCGAAAGGTAACAGCCGCGCAATCTTCATTTTTTAAACACTTTTCAAAGCACTCCTTGACTGATCTTACTCGCGCATATTTAAAGTGATTGACCAGCCTCAAGCCTTTGTAGTAGACATTTCCTTCTGTCTGCTCCATCTCTAGCGCAATAATCCTCTCATTTAAATCCATCCATCTGGAGTCACTCAGTACCAGCGGATAAAATAACACACATGGAGTGGGAAACACGTCGACCAGACAACTAGAGTTTATGTCCACCAGATTAGTGTGCAACTTGCCATCATTAGTCTTCCACACTTTGAACGCATAGAACTTTTCCGCTTGGAGCAAAAAAAGCTTTCTTCTTGCCACTTTGATTGATTTGCTGAGAAAAAGTTTGAGCTCATGGGCCGACTCGAATGACTTGAAGGCCATTTTCGCAAGTCCAATTTCAGACATTAAATTTTGCACATGCACCAAATTTTGCTGAAGGCTAACATTTGATTTTTCAAATAAATTGTCTGTTTCCAACCGATTGAGCTTAGAACTAGACATGCACCACTCACAGGACGTGTCTTTGCCCATTTGCCACATTTCGAGCCGATTTAGCAGAAAATCAATTAAATAATTGACTAGATGCTGGTTGGTTTCAGTCTTGGCTCGGTCCATGTTGAAAATAATTTTGTTCATGTCATCGAAAGAGTAGTGGTTAAGAAAAGTGAAGTTAACTTTGTCAAAGTCAGATTTTTTCCAAGAGTCCAGTAAGGATATGGTGAGCTGGTCTGCTTCGGAGTGCATTTTGGCCATCACACGCAACAATAGCTCAGAGCTCATGTCCATCTGTGCATGCGTATTGCATGCACAAATAAAAATAAAGAGAAATCGGTGCATTTAAGCTTTCATTTTTTTTATTGATTAATTAGTAAAAATTCTTTAGATAAAAATAAATGTTAAATAAGTAAAAATTGATAAATAGTTTATCTAAATAATAATAGCCTTTTGATAATTTGAGAGTATGCTTTGCATTGTTTAATTCAGCTGTGACTTGGACGGCTGCAAAATGCTAATGCTGATTATTTTGTCTTGTTGAAATTCATAATTCATAATTTATCAGGTTCTATTGATTGGTTGCATGGGTTTTTTGAAAAAATATAGCATTGTGAAAAAATTTTTACTAAATTTACAAATCCTACAAATAAACTAAAATAAAAATTTAGCTAAAAAAAGCTAAAATATGAAAGAAAATCAAAAAAGACAAATTGAAAAAGATATGCATTTGATAGCAGATTACAGTCATTTATTTCATTTTGAATGAAAGAACTTTGCGGAATGTTAATTGAATAATTTTATCTTAATTTTATTAAAAAAAAAAATAAAAAAATGTGAACAAAGACACAACTTCTTTTCGAACCGAATTGTCCCTACTTGGAATAATCTGTCAAAACAAATAGTAGAAGTCAAAACAACAAACTGTTTCAAAAATCTTTTGGATTTTAGTGACATATAATTTAAAGATAGCTGATAAAGTATGGTTATACATAATATAACAATTTTTCTTTTATACTTGTAGCAGCTTATTATTATTATTATTACTATCTTCTATGAAATTTTTTCAATGTGCAATAAATTTCTATGAATCAGTTTTTTGAGTTTTTTTTCTATGAAATGATCGCTCCCCTTTTTCACTTTTAAAATTATTTTTGTTCACTTTTTTCATGCTTTTTTCAACTCAATCCACTACAGTATTGGAATTTTTTACTTGTACTCAAAAAACTCAAATTTGTACTCAAATTTCACATTGCCGCAATTTCTCGTAAAATTTCTTTTATAAGATCGTATAATTCCAGAAATAGTAGAAATTCAAGTTCGGTATCTGATCTTATAAGATTCTTATAATATTAGGTACTAATTTTTTGTTAATTTCTGTTAATTTTATAAATTCTTATATGCTTTTTTTATTAATAAATGGGCTCAATCATCCCTTTATGGGTTTTGACCTTTAGTCTCTTTGGTTGAGTTGTTAAAATAAAAAAATAAAAAAATTGAAATAAATTAATTAATTAGTATCAAAAATTCCATATTTTCTTAATGTAAAAATCTAAGCCGAAGCCTTTTAAATTTTTTTCTAATTGGTTTATAAAATATAACTGAAAGAATTATTAACTTTTATATTTTGAGGTCTCAAAATTCAAATAATAAAAAAAATTTTTTTATTCAATTTCAAAGATATTAAACTGTTGAGGTGATTTATTGTCGATTAACATTTATAATGATGAGATCAATGAAAAATTTAAAATTTCCAAAAATAAACACCCATTGTTTTAAGAAATTGCATTTCAATTTTAAATAAAAAAGTTTCAAATTTTTTACATTAAATAAATAAAAAAGCGAAGTCTATTTTTTTTGAAATTAAAATGTGCAAATTTTAAGATGGCTTTTATGAAAAATTTTTCTAATCAAAAATAAATTAATTCTATAAAAATAAAAAAAAAGAATCAATTTTATCTAATTTCTATATTTAAAAATTAAAATTAAATTAAAAAGTACGATATAAAGGAGACCACATAATTATTTTAAAAAAAGAGGCCAAAAGCCAACATATTCTCTAATTAAACAAATTGTTTCAAAAATTGTAAAAATGAATAAATATTTAAATTTTTTTTTTAAATTATTATTAATTTTTTATTCCAATTCGATATTTTAAATTAAAAATTGCAAAAAAAGTCAAAAAATTAGAATATTAATGATAAAAATGATAAAAAATATGTAATTTTTGATTTTAGTTTTCACTATTCCCAGAGCACTTTTTGCAAACATATTTCGGGGTTTCAATACAGGTTCCTCAGACTGGTAATTTACAATTATGACAACTGAATGTTGATTTGTTTTCATTACAAAGCCTAATTTGGCATTTTTTTCTTTGGTCATTTTTTTAGGAGGCGTTGATTTTGGTGTTGCATTCAGAAGCGCCGAAATCTTCATCTAAATCGCTTTCAAATAAAGCGGCTAAAGCAGCAGTTATTTTTTTGCATTTTAAAAAAATAAAATCTGGAATAATCAAAAATTATATAATTTTAAATGTAATTTAAATTTTTTTATTTCAATTTAATCGCTTGCAAAATAGCTTGAATATAGGATATAAACTATGTCGGGTCAATTGAACCCACCGGGCCTTTATGTAAAATTTTATAATTTAAAGAGTAAGAATAAATTAAAAAATTATTTTTAAATAATAAATGAAATTTCTTTTGAAAACAAATCCGGACTTTTTTAGAGAGGTTTGGAGCGTCTATCGCGGACCTCCATCACTTTATACAAGAGTTCAAATATATACAAAAGAGATGAAAAAAAAATAAAAGATAAAGTTACTATTATATTATAAAAAAAATTTGAATAAAAGTATTTCCTAATAAAAAAAAAAGATAAAAACCATAAAAAAAATAGATAAATCTATTAATTTATTTGTTTATTAAAGTTTATTTTGAGCACTCTGTATAGTCCATTTGTTCTTTCACCTCCCGTCATTTTTAGACAATTCTCAATCATTTTTACACTGCTTGGGTATGTTTCTTATCTTTTAATCTGCTCTAAACGATCTACAGCATCTTTTCCTACCGATATCATCTTTTGAAAGTTTTGTGTGTTAAATATCGATTTTAATTCAGTTATCAAATCAAAAAAAATAAATATAGTGTTAAATAAAAAAAATATAATTTTTTACATTAAATAAAAGAGATAATATTTTTTTGTCATATATAAAATATAAGTGTCAGATATGAAAAATTATATTTGTCAGATATTTTTGATAATTTGTAAGATTTGGAGACATCAGATTTTAAATAAAAATGTCAGATAATCAATCGTGTTTAATATATTAAAAAAACAAAAATAATATTTTCTAGAACAAAAATACTGATGTTAGTGTCAATTATTTTTTGTTAGGACGATTGAATTAAATAATGCCAAATATTATTGAATAAGTAAATATTTTATTTCTTTGATAGATAATTTGATTTATTTGAAACAAATGTATATCTAAAAAAACTTTTTATTTCAAGATGAGTTCATTGGACAGGAACTAGTGAAAAAACTAGGGAAAAAAGAAAAGTTTACATCTCTTTCTGTAGTTTTCGTTACTTAAATTCAGCTCAAGGACATCTAGCTATGACTTTTGCCTAAAACGATTGGACCTGTAAACAGGTCACAGAGAATTTTTCTGGTGAACGGGAGCTAAGCACTTGCAGCTGCAAAGATTGGCTTGAGAATTATAAATGTGACCATGTGATTGCAGTCTGTTCTCGGCTAAGTAATTTAATATTCACCAAATGTAAATGACTTGGGAATCAGCGTATATGATGAATCAGATTCGGACGATCCGCCTGTACAAGAGCCAATATCAAAAAGGATTCGTCTTGAAGAGACCCGAAAAGTTACTCCACATCTCCAAGTAAAAAAAAACGTGGCAGAACAGTTAGATCAAATAAACAAAAAAAAGTAAATTGAATATTATTTTTGTCTAGTGTTGGCAATCGATTATCAATAATCGATTTAGTATTCAACTAACTTTTAAACGATTAATATTTTTTAGTCGAATATTAAATCGACTTATTTATATCGAAATGAATAGTTATTATGTTAATAATTTAATAGTTTAATAGTTAATTTTTAATAGTTATAATGAATGGTATTTAATTAGCAAAGATATTCTTTTTTTATCAATAAAGTCTTTAAATATATTTTAAAAAATTGACTAAATTTACAATTTAACGATTTATTTTAAATTATTTAATTTCTTATTATTTAAAAAAAATATTCAAAAAATTTAAAAAGATTTAAAAAGATAAATTTAAAACGATTTTAAATGAATATACCAAATTATAAATAAATATTCTATAAATTTTCTGATACCACCATCATTTTGTTAATATTCGACTAAAATAAATTAGTCGATTTAATAATCAACTAGAATAAATTAATCGATTTAGTAATCGACTAAAAAAAATTAGTCGATTTTCGAATTTTCCCAATCGATTGGAGTCGATTACCAACACTATTTTTGTCTTTGCTTAATTATTTTTGTTCTAATTGATATAATTTGGTATACTTTTTTTATTTATGTACCTTTTTTATAATACTAGAAATAAAAAATATTTTTTCCTTAGTTGAGTAATTTTGTTTTTTATTTCAATATAAATAACATAATTAATAATTACATGCCGATAATCAATATATATGTCAGATATTAAGAAATCAAATATTTATTTAAATTGTCTAAGAATCCAAAATAAATTTTAAAATAAATATAAAATAATATAAAATAAAATAAATAATTTTAAAATAAAATAAATAATCCAAAATAAATTTTTTTTAATTTAATTTAAAAAAATTCAGACTCAAAATTAGCACATTTATATTTTTTGCATTTAGTAGTGTACTGCTCGGTCAGCATTTTACAAATGAAAAAAAGGTTGAATCAAAATTTTGCTTTGCAGAGGTCAAACACATCGGACAAAAAAAATCCACTCATACATGAACTAATTTCAGTCCAATAGCATTTGGCCGGATACAAGAGGCTATTGTTTACAATGAACATTCAAAATGGCGATCACACTGATCAATAGTTTAGCTACAATCCTATTTATGTATTTATAACTCGATATTTAGTCGAAATTGAAAATCATTTTAGCAAAGACACCACGAAATGAACCCGGAAAATTTGGCTGACAATCAAGACGTGAACATGGTCCAGGAGAGCACAGCAGATTCTCAAGTGGTGGACGCGGGCCAGCTGGAGCCGGAGCAGTTCAGGAAGGTGTTCATCGGCGGTCTGAGTTTCAAGACCGACGACGAAGCGTTCAAGACCTACTTCTCCAAATTTGGCCAGCTAATGGACTATGTGGTCATGAAGGACAAGGAAAGCGGGAAGAGTCGCGGATTTGGCTTTGTCACCTACGCCAACTCTGTCCAAGTGGACGAGCTCATGAAGAACCGACCACACATCATCGATGGCCGCCAGATCGAGCCCAAACGAGCCACTCCAAGAGAGGACTCGGGCCGACAGGAGGTGCAGGCCACAGTCAAAAAGCTGTTCGTCGGCGGCATCAGGGACACTATCAATGAAGAGGACCTCAAGACTTACTTTGGTTCATATGGAAACGTCACTGACTGTGTGATCATGAGAGACAAGGAAAAGAATACATCGAGGGGATTTGGTTTCGTCAGCTTTGACGACTATGACCCAGTGGACAAGATTATCATTGAGAAGCATCATACAGTGAATGGACTAAATTTGCAGTGTCAAAAAGCCTTGCCCAAGGACGGCAATCAGACAAACAACAAGTCGCATCAAAACCGTGGGGGACACAATAGCAATTTTAGTGGGTTTAATGGCAATGGCTTTATGAACAGCAACAGAAACGGGTCATTTGGGATGAATGGTAATTTTAGTGGTGGAGGAAATGGCATGAATTTTGGTGGAAATTTTAACCAGTTTCAAATGGGTGGTAACAAAATGAATGGCAATCGGAATGGTAATTCGGGCGGTCCGGTGCGACCGTCGGGCAAGTTTGGAAATAGGCAACAGGGTCCGTATAACGGGCCGAGTAGAGGCGGTCACAAGGGACAGAGGGGCAGGGGTTTTAGCAGAGGAGGTGGCAAGGCTGTGAATAATATGGGCGGAATGAATCAAATGGGAAATATGAGCATGAGTATGAATCAAATGAATCAAATGAATCCGATGAATCCCATGATGGGCAACAATGTCATGTAATGGTTTGTGTGTATTTTGAAGCTGACCTATAATCTATTTTATATGTACTTTTTTTACTTGTTGATTTTTTATATTGGTTTTTTTTTTCTTTTATTGGGTTAATAAATCGATTTTTATTATTTAAAAATTTAAATTTTAACTAAGAAGTCTCTTAGGCAAATTGAAAAAGAAATATATCGATTTTATAAAAATAAATGATGATTTAAAAAAGATTTACAAGTACCGCAAAGCATAATCAAATATTAATAATATTTTTTAAATAATAAAAAGTTTATCATCATTTAAGTCAAGTCTAAATCATTGAAATTAAAGTCAAAGTCCGGACTTTAAAAGAAATAAATAAAAGTCTTCGGCGCGGACTTGGGACACAAGCAAACAGTCCGAGCTTTGGCTTGACTTGAGACTTAACTTTTAAACAACTGGTTACAGATTTTCTGTTCAAACTTTAAAATTAGTGATGAAATCGAATTACTTTTTTTGAAACAAATCTAAACTTGAATATTTACAGAATTTGAAAAGAATATTTGAAAATTAATATATTCGAATAAAAACTTGAGAATTAGATAGATTTGAATTTAAATTTGATTAATTTTTATATTTGAAATTAAATTCGAAAATTACTCATATTTGAATTAAAATTCGAACTTAAATTGTATTTAAAAACAAAATCGAATTTTGAATAAATTCAAATAAAAATTTAAAAATAGTAAAATTTGAATAAAATATTTGAAAAATTTTAATTTCTTCATTTAGTATCTTGTGCAAGACTGTATTTTAAAAATTTAGTAACAATTTAAAAAATTTAAACAAATAATTTATGAAATTTTTTGTCAATAATTTACAAAAACTATTAATTAAATTAAAAAAGTAAATTAAACATTGAAACTTTAAATACCTGTTTTATTAAACAAATGTTAGAAGAGTGGTGTTGATTGGTCAAAATTTGGCATAAATATTAGTATAAAAATTGCATCCAAAATCAATTTTTTATTTGAATTTTTTTTAATTCAAATTTTCATTCAAATTTTTTTTATTTTCAAATATTGTTTTGAATATTTTTAAAATTCAATTTTTTATTCAAATAAATTTATTTTCAAATTTTGTATTCGAACCTAATTTTCATTCGAAAAGCTACTTAATTAAATATCTGTTCGAATATGCATATTCGATTTCATCACTAGTTAAAATAGAATAATAAATTTTAGCCATATTAATTATTGCTATAATGAAAAAAAAAGCAATAAACTATTCCGAAATTCCCAAAAATAACTGCCTTCTTAAGAACTGTACTTTGACAGAAGTTGACAAATAGGAAATTTTTTTTTTATAAATTATTTCGTATTACGAAATAAAGCTCAAAATTTAGATTGACAATTTAGGTCAATCCAAGTGCCTAAAATACTGATACCTTTAACAAATTTTATATTGTCTCGTTATAATTATAATGTTTAGTTATTGATTTCTTGTAAAATAAATTGAAGACCAAAGTGATTATTCTTTAAATTTCAAAATCTGCTTAAATTAAATTATTCCTTTTTTAATTACAATTTTATGAACCATGTCTCGACGAAAAGCTACCAATACTGAATATGATGAAGACTCTAATAAAGACGAAACTGAAGGCGAAGAAGGAACTGAAGAATCTAACATAAACAAAACTTCGAAAAATGGAACGATATGGATAGGATTGAACGATGAAGAGACAAGTCTTAGGAAAAAGATAAATTTTAATGAGAAAATTGGATCAGCAAGCTATACACGTCAGATTAACAGCTGGATCTTGTATAAAACTTGAAACAAAAGTAAGATTTCGTGTCGAATGTATTTGAGATCATTGGCTGATGCATTACTGGAAATGGTAAATAATAGCGTACAGACTTCAACTCCAATTATTCCAGTTACTTTTAGAAAGCGATTAGCAAGCACTTAGACTGATTAATCTGCAAAAAAATGTCAAATTAGTTTATGTAATGGAAACAAATCGAACTTTTATTGTGACAAATACAATCAATTTACATCTGGTCCTTGTCTTGGGGAGAAGGTAGTCAAATCGATTTGTAAAAATAGTTACGATTAAGGACTAAGAATATAGATGAATTCATAAAATAAAAATTTTCTAGAATTTTTATCAAATGTTTTTTTATTTAATAATTTTAGGTTTTTGCTTAAATTTTAACATAATTTTTTTTGAAAGAATAACAAAACTCATAGAATAAATTTTGGTAGAAAAATATTTGATAGAAATATACTTATAGAATTTTTTTTCTATAAATTTAAAATTTAAAGATTAAAATAATTTAAAATTTCTTTTACGAACAAATTTTAAATGTATTTACGTTTTATTAACTCTTGAAATAATTTTTTTTTTTCAATTAAAATTTTCGTTTTTTTTAGATAAAGGAAATTTTTAAATATTTTTGATTTGGAAAAAAAAGAACTCTTACATTAATTTTTCTTTTATTTCTAATCAAATTCAGTTGTGAAAAAAATGTTAAACAAGCCTTAAACCAGACTTAATTTAACGGAAAATACTTTAATAGTTCGAAATCAAAATAAAATTGATTATTTATTTTATTTTTTATTTTATTTATTTCAAAAAGATTACGCCAGATTATAAGTACAAGGTATTATCTTTACTAAAAATAAAAATTTTTAAATATTAAAAGATTTAATGATTTATGCCCAGTTCAAAATTAACTTTAAGCCAAAAAAAATCCCAAACTTCTCTTCTGGTATTCATCAAAAATCTTTAAAAAAAAGGAAAACTCCAAAAAGGCTCAAAAGTCGAAATCAAAAAATAATCCGAAATGTTTTTAAAGAGATGTAAGTTTAGTTGAAGATGATTTAGAAACTCAAATATCCGAAGAATTAGTGTCGCTCGTTAAAAAATATAATTGTATATTAGCAACATCTGTACCAAGCGAATCAGCCTGGCAAATTATATTCAAAGAAAAAGTCGTTCTTCATTGTCACCAACTACTTTGCGATATTCTATGGTATTAAAGTCAGCAATATTAATTATAAATGATTAGTTTATCCTTAATTTATCATAAAAATGTCAACCTAATCTTTGTTTAATATTTTTTTGAAAATTTATTTTGTCTTTTTTTACTTATTTCCAAAATAAAAAGTAATAAAAAAAATTTTCTTTTTTTTTTCCAAGTAATAAGAAATAATTCGCTTTTCTTTTTCAAAGAAATAAAAAATAAAATATATTTTTTTTCAAAGAAAAATAAATAACTCTTATTACTTTTTCTTATTTCTTTTGAATCAAGAAAAGAAAATTGACCAGCTCTAACCAAAAGTATAGAAAAAGTTTATATAATTTTAAGGTTTAGTTTATTATAAGCGAAAATTTCTTGTATACATATTTCTTACAAACGGTTTTCACTGTACTTAAATTACAAGTTCCTAAAAAAAAAGCTCAAGGATAAAATGTTACGGCTAGTTGTCTGCAGTCATTTTTGTAATCAAGGTCTTTCCCTTGAAATTAATACAGTATGTTTCAAAAATTTAGAAATTAATTCAAGACTCAAGGAGTTAGTTAAAGTATACTGTAATGAGATTTCTCCAACAAAAAAGGTTTACAGTCCCATATAGCGGTCCGAAAACACCTAAGCATAAAAGATAGACATGTATAAATATGCTTCAGAATCAGTCTCAATGCAATTTTTGTGGTATTGTACCGTATTTTCTCGCGTAATATCCCACTGGGAACTTAAATGAGACATGATCTAATGTCTCTAGGAAATTATATGAAACTAAGCAATTTTTGCAATAATAATAACCCCTGTACATTATATGAAACATTAAGTGACATTAAGTGAAACAAGGTAATTTTACTCTGAAATTTTATCGTTTTTTAATTTTATTTTAAACAGATAAGTCCATTTTTTTTATAATTAATGTAAAACTTTTTGTAAATAAAAAATTTTCAAATATCAATTAAATAATTAAGAATATAATTTTTTAATAATCAAATAATAAATAAAAAAAATATCCGTTTCATCTAATGTTCGAGGGTTATTAAAGTTTTAAAAAAGCAATAATTTCATATAATTACCCATGGACTTTAAAGACATGTCCTGCTTAATATCCCAAGTATATTACGCGAGAAAATACGGTACATATTAGTTAATTTCAAAATTTCCCCATTTTTTCTAATAGAAACCCATTATGATCAAAAAATTAATTTAAATGAAGTGAAGTTTTTGAATTTAAAAATTGACCGTAAATCTTAAAAATTCCTTAAAAGTCTCTATAATCTACCAAACGAGTTTTTCGAAAGGATAAGTAGGGAATTTAAAAAGCAAATAATTGGAGGCGCTTTCCCTAAATGGTTAAACAAAAAAATAGGCTGTTAAATTTCTTTAAAAAAAATTAAAATTAAAATTCCAATTTTGTAAAATAATCCCCTCTTAAAATATTTTTTATTTTTTAAAACAATAAACTTTACCATGTCAAATAGACCTTGATATTTCTCAATAAAAAACTACCAAAAATTTTCACTCTTCATTTTTTGAAATTTCATTTATTTCACGAAATAATTAAAAATTACATCAGAATTTCATAATTTTTTAATGTAATTTCGTAATAAATTCTTTATAAAAACTTATTGAATTATTTAATTTTTGCTTTAAAGTAACAAGCGAAAAAATAGCACTATGAACCGGTCAAAAGTAACCATAAGATTGTCCCGCAGCAGAGAATCAAAATTATGTAGCGATATTTTAGAAAGTGATGAAGCCGTACTATTGAAACATTACTTTAGTTCTAAATGATACAATAATTCCCCCAAGACAGTCTAATTTACTAATAAACGAAAATTTTTTGATCACATGCAACCAGACTACTAGTCAAGTAGAAAAATTGATCCATGAAAAAAATTCAAATGGATTTATAATCTCTTTTTTTCGACAAATAAAACCATATAAATCCATTAAATTAACCTCGGAAGCACTTAGAATACAAAATACTCCTAATGCCGGTGGCTCTTCAGTGGAATCAGAGGCTCTTTCATTCGAATTTTTCAAAAAATTTTTTAACGCAGAACTTCTATGTACAGAAATGGAAGTATCTTATTTTCCGCAAGGAGGATCAATAACTGATTATGTATTGATCATTTTCGGAAAGAGAATCGGAGTCTCAGTAACAAGAGCAATGAAAAAAAACTTCCAAGAGTACACCATCGAAGATGCTGATATTTTATTGAGAAAAAAACTCAAAGGCATAAATCAATCATCAAAGAATACATTGCTCAAATGGCACAAGCAAATACTTCATGTCTGGGCTTTTGATGACAACTCGGTGGATTTGTTGTTAATTGCTTGGTCCGAAATTGATACTCATTTAAAATCAAACACTGTGCTTGTTGTCACTTTGGCAACTAAAAGTCAAGAGTTATTTGTAAATCAAAAAATTGGAAAAAAATGCTTGGTGGTAAATTAGACTTGTTTTTTTTTATTTTTGTATTTAGTATTTTTCAAAGACAAATTGAAAAAATTTTTATCTGAAATTTTTTAAATATATATAAATTTAAATTTATTTTCATTTTTTAAATTGTGTATATTTTTTGATTAAGTAAAACAAAAATCTTCCGCATGATTTTGAATTGTTGACTTTAGAATCTTGAAAAAATGGCAAATTTATTTTTTAAAGACTTTAGAATTATTTTGTCCAACATATGGAATGAAATTTTCTATTTTTTTAATCATTTAGTAATTTAGCTATCAAATTATTATATTTTACAAACACAATTAAAATTACTGAATTATTTTTTAGGAAACAAATTGAAACTTGGATAAATACAAAATTTGAAAAGACTATTTTGAAAAGTAGCATTTTCTAATAATTTGTTAACTATAAGATAAATTTTAATTTAAATTTGATTTATTTTTATTTTTTAAATAAGGACGATGGCTTTTGACGAATAAAAAAAAACTATAGAATAGAGAAAAACTTAATAGAATAAGAAAATAAAATGAAGCATAAATTTATTTATATTTTTTAAGTTTAACATTTTCAACTATAGAATATAAAAATTGCAGTATAGTTTTGCTATTATTTTTTCTAAAATAACTAAGAAAAATTAAAAATGCCAAAAAAAGTTAGAATGGAATAAAGTTAAGGTATTTACCAATAATACTGAACTTGAAACTTGTTGAGCATCAGGTGTATCTTGTTGAGCCTCATATTGATGTTGTGGACCCCAAGCGAGTGCTGAAAATGGGGCTAAAGGAAAGAGGTCGTGGACGTCCAAGAAAAAGGAAAGTTGACGATGAGGTAGCTGATTTAAATAAACAAGCAAAAAAGAAACTAGGTCGTCCACCTAAGGTAAGAACCGCTTTAGAATTTGATTGATTTTTTTAGTCTTTAATGTATGAAAGAATTCTAAGAGATATATTTTAATTCTAAAGTTCAAATTTAATTGACTTTTTATGCTATAATAATTTGTTTTTTATTCTAAAATAAATAAAATTTTGTTTATACTACAAAGAATTTTTTTTTATTCTATAGATAATTTTTTTCATTCGTCAATAGCTTTTTCCCTTTAAATAATATTTGAATTATTTCACCGTCAATTTAATTATTTATCTGTACTGAGCTAATGCTCCTTCAGAATAAAAATATATACAAAAAAAATAATAAAAATTAAAAAAAATGGATAAATAAGTCTAAGTAATAAAAAAACAATTAAAAACGATATATTGAAATAGCTAGAGGTTAGACATGTTTAAATATTTGATAGTTCAGGAAAACAAGAAGAAATTGTTAGGTAGCAATTACACAATGGAGTTGGATATTCGATATATCACTATTCTTTACGCCTTTTATAGTGAATGGAACTGTGGTAATATAAAAAGTCCAGAAAATGTGCGAAGAGATGTGTTGATTGTTAAAAACTTTCAAAATTTAAGTAACCAAAAAGAGTCGAAACTCAATTTAATTTTTGAATTTTATTTAATTTAAATTTTGTTTTCATTTATTTTTATGATTAATTTTTTTTTTAAATATTTGAATATTAATCATACTCAGTTTACGATTTAAAAATTTTCTATTTTCAAATTTTAATTCGAATATTTCCGATAATTTTTTCAATTAAATTATTATATAATTCATACCTAATTATATAATTCGAATATGCATTATCAAGCTCTAGTCTATTAGGTAAATCTAAGCTTTTTTAAAAATTGATCTGAATAATTTTAATTCTGTACCAAAAAGTCAATAAAATCTTTAAAATACATCAAACTGCATGGATTGACAATGAGTTTATTTTTAAAACTAAAATTCTTATATGTCCTTTGGTGTCATTTTCTTAGTAAGGAGAATATTTTGTCCTTTTGTGGTTTCTGGAAAAAACAAGAGGCATAGAAAATCGGGGTCCGGGATGGAGCCCTAGTTTAGGGAATCGGGTTAATTTAAATTCAATTAATGTAAAGGCGTACTAAGAAAATGACACAAAAGGCTATAAAGACACGCTCATGGTCAATAGCTCTCCTCTTGGTCTTTTTTTTTTAATTTTGCAGTTGACTAGAACTAGCTAAAACTGTATTTTCAGCATGCTCTTTAATGGACATTTAAACAATAATCGTTTCTATCTCGGACTTATTGTTTTGGTCTTCTTTTTTTTTGAACTATAAAAATTGATATATTCGAAATGATTTCGAAGATGTATCAATTTTTATAGTATATGTGATTTAAGATTTATTTAGATTCTTGTTAGTGTCTCAATCGGTTGTTTTTCTAGAGATTTTTTGTTTTTCGATTCTCATTTAGCAGAACATCCTTAGCGTTTTCATGCCATTCGATTTCTCTATCACGACAAGCAATAGCAACAACATATTTAAACATTAAATTTTTCTTCCAAATCGGACAAGTACATTTACTTTGTTTCCAATCGTCCTCATTAAATTTTATCGTCCAAATCTTAGAAAATTCGCATAAGCATTTTGAAAAATCTGTGATATCCAACCTGATAAATTAAATAGATTTAATTTTTTGTTATCGTGTTGTAAATTATTTATTTTGAAGCATTAAAAAAAATGGCACTTTAAAAAATATTTAGACATCATTTATAATTTTTATTTTATAAAGGTACTAAATTTAATTTTGAAGCAGAAAAATAATTTTTATATGATCAAAAAAATTAAGTTCAATAAAAATATTTACGATTTTCTATATCTTCATATTTATTTGCTTGGATAAAACTATTATTAATTTAATGAATAATTTTTATACAAATTTCAGGTCTATTAGGTTGTTTGTTGGTCTATTAAGTTTTTTGTTTTTTTCGAGACTTAATTTATTCATTAAAAAATAAACTAAAATATTATTAGACACTAAAATAATTTTCTTCGTTAGAAATACACATCTCCCATCTTTCTGGCAGCATTTTGATCCCTCGCTCGTAGAAGTTGTGTGGTTTTGAGATGAAATATTGACTGATGTCTTTTTTGATTTCTCCCAAGTCTGAGTGACTTTTTTCATTGAGGAAGTGCTGTATGGATCGGAACAAATGGTAATCTGAAAGAGCCAAGTCTGATGAATAAGCTGGATGAGATAAGACTTCCCAGCCTAGATTCTCTATCGTGTTCTGAGTCGTTTCTGCAACATGTCGCCATTATTCGCCATTAATCTAGCGTTGTCATGTAAAAGAATCACTTCTCGCTCTCCTTTAGCTCTGTGTGGCCGTTTTGCTTCCAAAGCGTGGCCCAAACGAATCAATTGTTGTGAATAAAAGTCTGCGTTTATCGTTTGCTTGGGTTGCAGTAGCTCATAATAGAAAATATCCTTCTGATCCAACCAAACACAAAGCATTACCTTTTTTCATGAATTTCGCGTTTCGAAAAAATGGCGCTTTATCAGAATCGACCCATTGTTTTTTGTTGAACGGGTTATCGAAGTTGATCCACTTTTCATCTCCAGTTACAATTTTTCATAAAAAACTCTTTTTTTTCTGCCTAGACAAGAGAGAAACACAAATGTTTAATCGTTGCGCAATATTGATTTCTGAGAGTTTGTGCGGAAGCCATTTACCGGCCTTTTGAATCTTCCCTAATGCTTTTAATCTATTCCAAACGGTACCATTTGTTACAGACATCTCTTTAGCAAGCTGTCTGGTCGATCGCCTCGGGTCTTCCTCAAGCAGCTCTTCCAAATACGCGTCATCAGCTTCTCCCAACAGGTGCTTTGTCATTGAGGTCGAAATCGCCAGCTTTGAATCGAGAGAACCAATTTTGACAAGTGCGAACAGTCAGAGCGTTAACTCCATATACCAAACAAATTGATTTGGTAGCCTCCGTCGCATTTTTTCCTTCGTTAAACTTGAATAACATGCAATGGCGGATATGCATTTTTTCGTCATACATTTTTAATAAGTTAATTTTTTAAAAATTTAAAAAGTAAGCATATAATCTTATACATCATTTGAAAGAGCAAGAGTTGCTCTTTCAAACGCTCCTTTGAATGACTTGCATGAAAAGATCTCTGATTTTCATTATTCACTAGTCGGTCTTGTTAAGGATTCAGTGAAAGTTTGGCTCCAGTGATTATGGAAATTATCAATGGATATACGAATGAAAATGGACAATTGTAACAGCTCTTTATAAAAATAAAGACACAATTAAATTTGTAGAGACATGTTGTTTTGTGCTTAATGGAACTTTTAAAATGAAAAAATTTAAATAAAAAGTCAAGTTAAAAATGCTACAAATAAAAAAAAATAAATAAATTTTTAAAAAATAATTTTTGTAAAAGAAAGCACATTTTAATAAAAAAAAATCCAAAAATGAATGGTAACATGGAAAACGGTGATCATTCTCAATTAATGGTCAAATTTTTCACCAAAAATACAAAATACTCCATCGCAGACAATCCGTACTCAATACCAGCTTCATCGACCATTCAAAATCTGAACGCACTTATCATTGGCATCCTGAAATCGGATGACAATGAATTGGAAACAGATTTTTCAACCATTGAATTCGACTTTTACGTCAATGGTCAATATTTATCTAGCACTTTGGGTGATTTAATCCAAACCATTTCTGACATCAAAGTAGAATCTGTCATAGAAATCGAGTATGCAGAGCGCAACGCCGCCCCAGAACCCATCGATTCAGTAATTCTCGACGACTGGATCAGTTCTATCAAGGGCTTAAATGACTTCATACTGGTAGGCTGCTATGATAACTCTGTGCAAATATGGAATAAATCCGGCAATCAACTAGTCCTGCTGCCTGGTCACACTGGCCCAGTCAAATCTGTAGCTTGGTTAAACGAGTCAAAAATAATGAGCTCTTCCCACGACCAATCCATTCTCATTTGGCACTTGGCGCCCAAAAACAAGCTCATCAAGACCCAAAAATGTGTCGGTCATACCGAAAGTGTTGAGTGCTTGGACATCAGTGAGGACAGGTCGAAATTTGTGTCCGGTTCGTGGGACAAAATGATCAAGTTGTGGAATCTGCTGGATGAAAATGAATTGGAAGAAAATTCGGTGTCCAAGAAAAAAAAGTCTGATGTGCCCACACAGGTCAAAACTCCGCTGATAACTTTGAGTGGTCATGGGGAAAATGTGTCCAGCTGTAAGTGGATGGATGAGAAAAATGTGTGCACATGTTCGTGGGATCACACGATTAGGCTATGGGACATGTTCAGTGGTCAGGAGAGCCAATGTTTAAAAAGTGTTAATAAAATATATGTGACAATTGATTATTCAAGAATAAATGGTCTTATAAGTGCGGGTTCCAATGACTCTTTGGTCAGGATATACGATCCGAGATCGACTGAGGGAAATTTGGTCAAAATTAGTCTGGTGTCTCACACTGGATGGGTCTCTTCGGTTTGCTGGTCAAAAAAAGATCAAAATTTGTTAGTTACGGGCTCCTATGACAACACTGCCAAGCTGTGGGATATAAGAAAGTGAACAAAAATTTTTTTTTAATTTTTATTATTAATTTTAAAATTTTTTTTAAATTAAGTCCCAAGACAAGTATGTATGACATGGTGGGACACGAAGACAAAGTTTTGTGTGTTGACTGGACTTGGGAAAATGTGATTCTGAGTGGCTCGGCGGATAATACGTTTAAAATGTATCAGGCTTAAAAAATTTTTAGATTAATAAAAAAAACTAAAAAAATGTTTATTTTATTTTGTTGATTAAGACAAAAAAAATGCTCTATCTTAATTAGAAAATATATTCCAACAAATTGGATTGGGCTTTAGAAAAAAAATGGACTGTGTAGTCTAGTCAAAATTATTAACAGTAATAATCAGAAAATTGGAAAAAAATAAATAAAAAAAAACAATTATCTCCTTGTCGACTTTCGACCTTTGCTAAATTTGAATTAATTGAATAGGATATAAACATTTGAGAAAAAAAAAAATTTTTTTTTATTAGACTAAAATGAGTGAAGAAAATGCTGCAAATGATCAAGTGGTTGAAGATACCCAGCAACAGGAGCAACAAGAACAACAACAAGACCAGAGCCAGCCTCAAAGTGAAGAAGTGGTAGAAAGTGAGAATAATTGTGATGAGAGGGAAAACGAGGCCCAGAGCGCTCAGCTAGAACCAGAACATTTTCGAAAAGTATTTGTGGGAGGCCTGAGCTACAAGACAGACGATGAATCGTTCAAAAATTACTTCTCCAAGTTTGGCGAGCTGCTGGACTTGGTGGTGATGAAGGACAAGGAGTCGGGCAAGAGCCGAGGCTTTGGCTTTGTGACCTATGCAAATTCGTCCCATGTTGACCAGCTGATGCAGAACAGGCCGCACAACATTGACGGCAGACAAGTTGAGACAAAAAGAGCCACACCAAAAGAAGACTCGGGCCGGCAAGAAATTCAAGTGACTGTGAAAAAATTGTTTGTCGGCGGAATCAGGGACACCATCAATGAAGAAGACTTGAAGAGCTATTTTGGCGCGTATGGCAACGTAACAGACTGTGCCATCATGAGGGACAAAGAGAAAAATACCTCGAGAGGCTTTGGCTTCATCACTTTTGATGACTATGATCCTGTTGACAAAATAATCATTGAAAAACACCATACCATAAATGGACTGACTTTGCAGTGTCAAAAAGCCTTGCCCAAAGATGCCAATCAATCTCAGAACCGAACTAGTAATCACAGTAGACAGCATCAAAATTTTTCCAACTTTGGCAACAATGATTTCACGCAGAACAGAAACAATGGCTTTCAAATGAACTCTTTTAATGCCAATGGCAACAATTTTGGAAACTATTCAAATAGCTATGCAAATGGCAGTAATAATCGGAATGGACGTGGTGGTGGTGGTAGTGGTATGGGTAGTGGTGGAGGTAGGGGGAGTGGAGGTAGTGGAGGCGGACCAATGCGTGGTGGACACACAAAATTTAACAACAGATCTCAAGCTCCTTATTCAGGCAGCAAGAATAACCAAGGCAGAAGAGGTGCCAGAAATGGACCCTATCGAATCAACAACAACACCACTCCAATCAACAACTCGATGAACAATCCAAATTTAATCAGTAATGGCATGAATCAAATAAATATGGTGGGCAATGGCAATGGCATGTTTTAGATTTAGATTTTTATTTGACTCTTTTTTTTTTTCTAAAATGATTTTCTTATTTGATCAATTTATTAAATTAATTTTTGTTAATAAAAATTTTTGTCAAAAATGTTCATTGTTCAAATATTTATTTAAGCTCCTTACATTTACAATGTTAGTTGGCAATTTTTCTCAAATTTTCATAACTCAAAAATTAAATGTTATAATTTGCTTACGGAAAAAAATTCATTTTATCTAAATTATTTCATTTTCAATTTATCATTTCAAAATATCAAATTTGTCTCATAAAATAAAAAAATTGTATTTAATATATAAGTTTATGAGCCTATATACTGAAATTTTTTTTCACATCTAAATCCATTACAAAAATTTATTTATAATCTATTTTAGTTTCCTTTATATATTATATTTTATATTTTTTGTACAATTTTAGAAATCATAATGCTAAAGGTCTAATCTAAAATTACTGAATTTTTATTATAAACCCACTTAATACAATAATTAATTTTGATATTATCCCGCATTAAATTTTATTAATTTACAGAAAAATTTAAAAAATGTTTATTAACTCAACCATTTTATACCTGAAACCCATGGGTTAGTTTGCAAGGTTTTTGTACGATATAATTAAAGAAATTTTACATTCTTAAATTACAAAAATGTTCTTACATAATCTTATTGTTTTTTGATTAATATTTAAAAAAATATTCTATAAAGTTAGATATTCAAATTAAAATTCAATTTATTTGGCTCTTTTTTTTCTAAAATGATTTTCTTATTTGATCAATTTATTAAATTAATTTTTGTTAATAAAATTTGTTGTCAAAAATGTTCATTATTCAAATATCAAGCTCGCAAAGTCAATTTTTGTGAATTTGTTCAAAAATATTAGCTCCTTTGGTATTTCACAAAACTGGAAAGGTTTATTTATTTATTTATTTATTAAATTTAATTAAGTCTCATAGACACACGAATAAAGAATAGAAAAAAAATTATGCAAAAAAATCCACTTTTAACAAGTCGTTTAAAATATTAAATAAGTAAAAATAGTTTAAATTTTGTGACATTTCAATCCTAACTCCTTGAACAATAAATTTGATCGAGTCAACTAAACCTCGGTTTACACATTGGAAGACATGGTCATTCAGGGAGATTGATGTTTTTTTATTATAATCGAATGTATCGATATGAATTTCATTTTCGTAAGCTGTTAATCTGTCTACAATACGAAAAGTTTTTTTAGTCAAAATGTTCATAGTTTTCTTTTAAGAAAAACAATTGGCTATTGCACATAACATTTAGACGAAGTTGTTTTAAAAAAAAATATTATGTTTCTAATAAATTTACTCCATTGTTTCTACTTTTATGGCTTCTAACATTGGTCTGAATCTTGCAAATTTCTTTATACCAAGTGCTCTTTTTAGCAGCAAATTCTGTCTTGTTTTGAATTCATTTCGAACTTATCAGCAATAATCCAAACCGTATCGAGATAATATCTAAATATTGATTGGCAAAATTGTTTGTACAAAAAACCCACTAAATCTGGGCTTGTCATCCTTTACTTACAACCCAGTCCATAGGATGAGTAGAAGCTCTTCTCCACTTTTTTCCATTTTTCTTTTTTTCATTTTTCAACAAAATCATTAGCAAATTTTCCACCACCAATTGGGAGTTCAAATATCCAATGTTCTCAGATTGAGAAATAGACAAATCATTTAATTTTGGTTCAAGCTTATCTTTTATCTTCCCTTTTTGAAAAGTAAACGCTGCAGACTTATTTGGATCACAGTTAATTTTCCACATAGAAGAGAAGTTTGAACACACATCCAAAAGAGTTTGACAATGCCCAAACGATGGCGCCATAATTACAATGTCGTCTAAATACGATATGATTGATAGGTTAATACCATTTACGGCTGCACCAATCTTCAAATCAGTACATTGGTTTAAGAGATCGTTTATGAAAAAATTGAACAAAACAGGAGATAGAATAGCACCTTGTTTTACACCCTCTGTCGTTTCTATTATACCACTCGTTACACCTTCATGATTAATTAAAATCTTGGAGATGCTGTAATAATTGTACAATATTCGCCAAACCGTAGTCTTCATTAATTTGAAGAATAGACCATCTCTACAAAGTTTATAATCACGTAAATAGTTATTTTTAGCCACACAACTTTGCCAAGGACTTGAATGGAATTTTTCCAAAAGTTAACCCAAGACAATAGATGAATATTTTTGTTGAAAATAATTAAAGTGGCGAGACGGTTCCTGGGCTTTTAGTGTGGCGTTAAAAACAAAAAAATTTCAATAATAATATGGATTGGGAATTTTTTTCTAAAAATATATAATTAAGCGTCCAGAGATCTGAATAAAAAAACAGCTTGTTGAAAAACAATTACTAAAAAATAAGACCGATATTTAAATATATGAGCTTGGCTTTCAATGCAGGTCTTAGATCTGGATCATTGAAAAATTCATGAAAAATTCATGAAAAATTCATGAAAAATTCAAAATCACATGTTTAACGCTGCCTTTATTCTCACGGCATTACGGTAATATTTTTTTAATGCTGTTTGATTATCTAACTAAATTTTTAAAAAAATTTTTAAAAATGAAATCAAATTTAATGATATTTTATTAAAATAATTTAAAATAATTCGATGAGAATATTTCAGTGAAAAAGTCTTCAATTGAAATTTATTTCTATGAGCTTTAATAATGATTTTATCATTTTTTTCCATGAATTGATACATCATCATTTTCTGACTGGACATGTTTTTTTTATCTCTTTAATATTAATAAAAAAATTGATTATCCAAAACAACAACAAAAATATTAAAAAAATGAATATTTTTTAATAAATAGGGGAAAACAAAAATTCTCAAAAAGTAAAAAAATTAGAAAATTTGTAAAAGAATGAAATACCAAAAGCAACTTTTGTTATGCATTTAAAAATAAATTCAAATAAAAATCCTATAAATACAGATGTTTTTTTTTTTTAAATGCACATTCTTTGTATTTTCAATTTAAAATATTAAAAAGCCTTTTATTTTAAACTATTAAAACATCAACTAACTTGAATTTATTCACAAAAATGAACTCTGAAAACACTGCAAACGGGGATCATCACCCTGAAGAACAACAAGAACACCAAGAGCAGTCAGCACAGCCCCAACCAATCAAGGAAGAACTCAAGCAGGAGCTCAACCAGGAAGTCAAGCAGGAAATTGAACATGTGCAGGAGCAAGAACATCACGAGGAGCAGCAAAATCCGATCAGTGAGCAAACATACCAGGACTATAGCCAAAACGATTCCCAACTTGACACAAATTTAAATGAAATCAGCCAAAACTCACAAGACAGCCAGTCGAGCCAGCAACCTTTGGAACCGGAGCAGTTTAGAAAAGTGTTTGTGGGAGGTCTCAGCTTCAAGACAGACGACGAAGCGTTCAAGAGCTACTTTTCCAAATTTGGTGAATTGTTGGACTATGTGGTCATGAAAGACCGAGAGTCTGGCAAGAGTCGAGGCTTTGGCTTTGTCACCTATGCAAATTCGTCCCAAGTGGACGAGCTCATGCACAGCAGACCCCATACTATAGATGGTAGACAAGTGGAAACGAAACGAGCCACTCCTAGAGAGGACTCGGGTCGCCAAGAAGTCCAGGCCACAGTTAAAAAACTGTTCATTGGCGGCATTAGGGACAACATATCAGATGAAGACCTGAGGTCTTATTTTGCCAATTATGGCAACATCACAGACTGCATTATCATGAAAGACAAGGAAACAAACAAGACCAGAGGCTTTGGCTTTGTCTCCTTTGACGACTATGACCCAGTGGACAAGATAATACTGGAAAAGCACCACACTGTCAACGGCATAGCGTTGCAGTGTTTAAAAGCTGTTCCAAAAGATGGACAGGGTCAGGGACGCAAACATGGACAGAATGGTCGAGGCCACAGTGGTAGCTTTAACCAGCCGCAAGGAGGATACAACGGTGGCGGACAGTTCAACCCTAACTTTGGTACACCGTCAATGCCGAACACAAATTTTCAAATGGGCGGCCAAGTTCCTCAATTCGGGAATAATGGCAGCATGCAGAACACGTATGGCAGCTACAACCAGGCGCCGACACAGCAGAGCTCGGGTCCAAGGCGTGGGGGTGGCGGTGGACCGATCCGAGGCGGCCAAGGCCGCTTCAATGGCAGAAACCAAGGCCCATATTCAGGTAATTTGCAAATTTAACTATTTTTTGTTGGCACAGCCTCTTAATTAAGGAGACTAAGAGGACTTTTTAAAAGTTAACTAGAAGACTAATTTAGGATTTTATTTAGGCGGCATGCCAGGCCAAGGAGGTTTCAATAGAGGAGGTCGTGGTGTAGGTCAGAGAGGAGGAGGTGGTCGAGGAAGAGGACAAATTGGTTCTGGCCAGCAACAACCGTTATATAATCAATAAAAAATAAATAGTTATAATTATTAAAATATATTCCAAATTTTAGATTAAGGATATATTATCAAAATAAAAAAAAAAATAAGTATATTTTTTTCTTATTACTTAAAATTTTTATTGTAAATAAATGTTCTTTGGAACAATAATACTATTTTTCTATTTAATAATTTAAGAAAAAAATTGATTTTAGCTTGAAAGACCAGTAGGTTTGGAATTTTTAAGTCGGCTTCTAATCTCAAGCCAAATGCACAATGGAAAATTTACTCTTTTATTAAAATGTTAACATTTTAGATGTTGTAATTTAATGTGATGAGAGAAATTCACTTTGGCTAGCATCAATGGACTCGACGTGGTTATTCTAAAAAAGGATAAAAGACTTAAATGGCGCATTTGTAAAAGGTTTAATTGCAAAAAATAACTTTTGCCGTTTTTTTAATAAAAAAATATTGATTTAATTTTTTTTGAATTTTTGAATTTTTTTTCTCTAGCAATTTCAAAAACTTGCAAAATTACAAAACAAATTTTTGCTACTTGTGGCACTCAAAGACAAATTATTTTACCAAGATGACAATTATTTAAATATCACATTGAAATTAAATAGATTAAAGCAATCATAGAATATTTAGTTTTTATACAAACAAGAAAAAAACTTTCTTTAAAAAAGATAAACATTTTATCTAATTTACTAATTTCCTAAATTGTTTATACTAATCAGAGTTGTTTTTAAGTCACAAGTCTTAAGTCAAGTCAAGTCAATGACTTAAATTTTTTTTTTTTTAGAGTCATAACTTTGACTAATATTAAAAATCCAAAAAAACCAAAATGTTCTGTTCTGTGGTCTGTTTTAAACTTATATACGTTTTAAGATACTCATATGAAAAAAGGTTATTTTTCGGCGGTATTTGCTCGAAATATAATCAGAATGAGCTGAAACTAAGTGGACATTATTTTTTAGCGCCCTTGATTTGTTTTGTACCTGTTTTGACCCTGATTTCCCTAGGTCAAAACAGGTACCAGGAACGTATTTCATCATAATCCGCCAAGACCGTCCCTCGGGGGACCACTTTTCTAATTCTTTTGGACAAATTTTGTCAATGAGATATCACACTGGAATGTAAGCTGAAGGTCAAGAACATAAGAAATCGAGAGGATGAAAAATTCATTTTTAAAAAGTTAAGATTCATGGTGCAGCGAACTCAAGATTATTATTTGAATAATGGGCATTTTTAACAAAAAATTTTATCAACAAAAATTATTGTTAATATTTATTATTTTAACGCCACACTAAAAGCCCACAAACCATCTCACCACTTATATTATTTTAAACAAAAATATTCATGTATTGTCTTGGGTTAACTTTTGAAAAAATTCCATTTAAGTCCTTGCCAAAGTTGTGTGACTTAAAATAGTTATTTACGTGATTATAAACCTTAAAATAGTTATTTACGAAATTTAAAGGTTTAGTTGACTCGATCAAATTTATTGTTCAAGGAGTTAGGATTGAAATGTCACAAAATTTAAACTATTTTTACTTATTTAATATTTTAAACGACTTGTTAAAAGTGGATTTTTTTGCATAATTTTTTTTCTATTCTTTATTCGTGTGTCTATGAGACTTAATTAAATTTAATAAATAAATAAATAAATAAACCTTTCCAGTTTTGTGAAATACCAAAGGAGCTAATATTTTTGAACAAATTCACAAAAATTGACTTTGCGAGCTTGATATTTGAATAATGAACATTTTTGACAACAAATTTTATTAACAAAAATTAATTTAATAAATTGATCAAATAAGAAAATCATTTTAGAAAAAAAAGAGCCAAATAAATTGAATTTTAATTTGAATATCTAACTTTATAGAATATTTTTTTAAATATTAATCAAAAAACAATAAGATTATGTAAGAACATTTTTGTAATTTAAGAATGTAAAATTTCTTTAATTATATCGTACAAAAACCTTGCAAACTAACCCATGGGTTTCAGGTATAAAATGGTTGAGTTAATAAACATTTTTTAAATTTTTCTGTAAATTAATAAAATTTAATGCGGGATAATATCAAAATTAATTATTGTATTAAGTGGGTTTATAATAAAAATTCAGCAATTTTAGATTAGACCTTTAGCATTATGATTTCTAAAATTGTACAAAAAATATAAAATATAATATATAAAGGAAACTAAAATAGATTATAAATAAATTTTTGTAATGGATTTAGATGTGAAAAAAAATTTCAGTATATAGGCTCATAAACTTATATATTAAATACAATTTTTTTATTTTATGAGACAAATTTGATATTTTGAAATGATAAATTGAAAATGAAATAATTTAGATAAAATGAATTTTTTTTACGTAAGCAAATTATAAGATTTAATTTTTGAGTCACGAAAATTTGAGAAAAATTGCCAACTAACATTGTAAATGTAAGGAGTTTAAATAAATATTTGAACAATGAACATTTTTGACAAAAATTTTTATTAACAAAAATTAATTTAATAAATTGATCAAATAAGAAAATCATTTTAGAAAAAAAAAAGAGTCAAATAAAAATCTAAATCTAAAACATGCCATTGCCATTGCCCACCATATTTATTTGATTCATGCCATTACTGATTAAATTTGGATTGTTCATCGAGTTGTTGATTGGAGTGGTGTTGTTGTTGATTCGATAGGGTCCATTTCTGGCACCTCTTCTGCCTTGGTTATTCTTGCTGCCTGAATAAGGAGCTTGAGATCTGTTGTTAAATTTTGTGTGTCCACCACGCATTGGTCCGCCTCCACTACCTCCACTCCCCCTACCTCCACCACTACCCATACCACTACCCATACCACTACCCATACCACTACCACCACCACCACCACGTCCATTCCGATTATTACTGCCATTTGCATAGCTATTTGAATAGTTTCCAAAATTGTTGCCATTGGCATTAAAAGCGTTCATTTGAAAGCCATTGTTTCTGTTCTGCGTGAAATCATTGTTGCCAAAGTTGGAAAAATTTTGATGCTGTCTACTGTGATTACTAGCTCGGTTCTGAGATTGATTGGCATCTTTGGGCAAGGCTTTTTGACACTGCAAAGTCAGTCCATTTATGGTATGGTGTTTTTCAATGATTATTTTGTCAACAGGATCATAGTCATCAAAAGTGATGAAGCCAAAGCCTCTCGAGGTATTTTTCTCTTTGTCCCTCATGATGGCACAGTCTGTTACGTTGCCATACGCGCCAAAATAGCTCTTCAAGTCTTCTTCATTGATGGTGTCCCTGATTCCGCCGACAAACAATTTTTTCACAGTCACTTGAATTTCTTGCCGGCCCGAGTCTTCTTTTGGTGTGGCTCTTTTTGTCTCAACTTGTCTGCCGTCAATGTTGTGCGGCCTGTTCTGCATCAGCTGGTCAACATGAGACGAATTTGCATAGGTCACAAAGCCAAAGCCTCGGCTCTTGCCCGACTCCTTGTCCTTCATCACCACCAAGTCCAGCAGCTCGCCAAACTTGGAGAAGTAATTTTTGAACGATTCATCGTCTGTCTTGTAGCTCAGGCCTCCCACAAATACTTTTCGAAAATGTTCTGGTTCTAGCTGAGCGCTCTGGGCCTCGTTTTCCCTCTCATCACAATTATTCTCACTTTCTACCACTATTTCACTTTGAGGCTGGCTCTGGTCTTGTTGTTGTTCTTGTTGCTCCTGTTGCTGGGTATCTTCAACCACTTGATCATTTGCAGCATTTTCTTCACTCATTTTAAAATCACTGTTCTGACTTATTTAATTATTTAAAAAATTACTGTTTAAGTAAATTATTATTATTTAATCGTTAAATGAAATTAAATTAAAGAAATTATTGATCTTTTTTATACTCTTAGTAATTTTGAGTATCCATTTTTTATTTTTATTAAACAAAGGCTATTCTTCTACTTCAATTATATTTGTATCGACACTTTTTTTGTCTGATATTTTCTGAAATGTTTTCTTCTAGTTTTTTGATTCATTATTGTTTATTATAATTAATGCAATTTATAAAAAAAAAAATTTCGAAATTGTTTTCATGGACTTTAGTAAAGCTTTTGATAAGGTAACAGGTGTTCAAAAAGTAATGGCAGTAGTTCTTATGTTCGAAAGAGTCGAACTATGTTTGCGAAAAATGTCCGCAATAAAATTTTTTAACAATTTAAAAATTAGCAAAATACTTTGATTTTTGATCAATTTTATTGAATAAAAAAAAAACTTCAAAAATTCATAACAAAAATTTAGAAAAAAATGTAAAGGAAGACTATTATTATTGATTTTGAGCCTTGTTCACATAAATTTTGAGACATACTACTTAAGAAATCTTTATCATCATCTTTGTCAAATGTATTGCACAAATGATAAATTCGAATTTCCTTATCTGTAGCTTTACTATAAAATTCACCGATACGAAGTTTACTTATTTCTAATTCTTGTTACTTTTGCTCTTCCCTGAAATTTTGATTTAATTTATAAACACCCGGCCGGATTTTTACCACAACAACCTTCGAATTGTTTTTACGCCTAAATAATAAGTTTCGAAATATTTAAGAGTAACCTGGTACGATGCAAAGTTTTTTTTTATATATTCATAAACAAGATTTACATGCTCTAATGGCACAAAAGCGTTAATCTTAATGGTACTGTGATACCGCTAGCTCAGAAAATTGAATATTTAGGTCTCCCAATTGGAGATAACGACTTCATTTGGAAATTTGTTGAGGAAAAATGGAAGAAAGTTGAAAGGAGTTTTTATTCCTTATATGGGTTAGGCTGTAAACCTAAGTCTGCATGTCCGTATTTGGTCAGTTTTCTGTACAAGCAGTTTTGCCAATCTATCTTTCGTTATCATTTGGATTTGGTCTTTATTGGCGAAAAGAAATTAAATGAACTTGACGTAAGCCAGAATTTGTTAATCAAGAGAGCGTTTGGCATTAAACCTTTGTTGGAAACCTTACGTTTAGAGATGGTAGAACAACTTTATATGAAACACAAAATATTTTTCTTGAAGCAATTGAAAAATAGTTCAACATGTTGGAATTTATTGGTGTTTCTTATTGAAAATTACAAAATTTATGACCAGAAAATACTTCGTTGTGTAAGCAACTCATCAATGTTGTAAAAAAAATTTGTATTGACTTAAATGACTACAGTACCAAGACTTCGATAGCTTTAATTGATCATTTATTCTTGGAAAAAAATAGAGGTCTGGTCGACTCGGTGAAGTTTGTTGTTTCACAAATAAAACTAAATATGGAATCGAACTTAAACTATTTTTATTTTTATAATATGTTTATAAAAATAAAAATAGTTTTAATTAAAATTTATTTGTAAAACAGTTTGTAATTTTTTTTTTATTTTTTTTCTTTTAAGACTTTTTATTAAACATTTCTCTTTTGCCTATGAGGCTTTAAACAAATAAATAAAAATAATAATAATAATAATAATAATGTAAAAAAATTAATTATTAGCTAACTTGAATGTCACTTATTTTCTGAATAAGGCCAATTACATTGCCTCTGTTCAGCATTATCAAAATGGGCTTACCAGTTCTCAAGTTTTTGAAGCTATTAGAAAACATTTCAGTCTTAGAACTATTAGAAGGTGGATTAGAAGGAGAATTTGGGTGGTGCAAAGTTTGTATCAGCTGATAAATTTTGCAGAACAAGTTTTAGACTCATGGCAAAAAATTTATTGCATTTAAAATTTTTTTTTGTTCTTTGTTCAAAAATTCACAATGCTAATTTTTAAACTTTTTCGTTATGGATTATGTGAGTCTCTAATCAAATGGATAGAAACTTTTTTGACAAAAAGGAAGCAGAGAGATGATCTATGTGATGTATGTTGATCCTGGAGGCATTTTTTTTAATGGTGTTCCACATGGCTCAGTTTTAGGACCACTCTTATTTGTTATTTTTACAAATGGCAAGATCTAGATAAGAATGTTTGAAAATTATTTGCTGATGACACTGAAGTTGCTAAAATCATTAGGAAGACATAGACAATGCTAGGAAGACATAGCTTATTTACAAAACTATATTGACAAGTTATTTAATTGATGGCTTATGTAATTTAATAATGTGTGGTAATTAACTTTGGGACTAACAACCAAAAAGGTAATTACTAGTCGGGCGACTCGGGAAGTAAATTAATGAAGTCAACTTAAGAAAGAGACTCCAACTCCCATTGTGTAATTGCTAAAGTGCAGGAAATTCAAAACTTCCGTGCTAGCTAAATTTCTAATTTTTGACTTCATATTCGTAATCTACGACCTTTAAAACCCTAAATTTGATTTTTTTTTTGGGGGGGTCTAAAAAAAAAATTTGTACCCAGGGGTCTAAAAACAGTCGACCGAATATCGAGTTGTTGGTCTTTGAGACCCTAAATCTATATGATAGAACATATATATATAGACAAGTTATATCATTTCTGAAAGAGCATAAAATTTTCTAAAAACTCGATTGTTTTAAAATAAAAAAAAGAAGGTGTGACGATTTTTATAGCTTAAAAATATCAAAAAAATGCACTTTTTTCCATTTAAATCGAATCTCGTCCCAGGGGTCACTTTTAACCACTTTTTTTTTTTACATAATATAAAACTAGACAAAATTTGGAACAAATCTATGGTTTTACTTTTTTCATTTATTTCTTTATTTTTTGCATATAAAGCAACCAAATCACGTGATAAATTGTTTATTTTGAATATTTTAATCGTTTAATGGATTATGAATTTGGATTATGAATTTATGAAAATTAGAAATTTAGCTAGCACGGAAGTTTTGAATTTCCTGCACTTTACCTAACAATTTCTTCTTTTTTTCTTTAACTGTCAAATATTTATTCCAGAATAAAATAAAAGTTTATTCCGGAAACCACAAAAGGACAAAATATTCACCTTACTAAGAAAATGACACCAAAGGACATAAAAGAATTTTTAGTTTTAAAAATTAGCTCATTGTCTATTCAAACAGTTTGATGTATTTTAAAGATTTTATTGACTTTTTGGTACAGAATCAAAATTTTTCAGATCAATTTTAAAACAAGTTAAGATTTACCTAATAGACTAGAGATGGATATTCGAATCGATATTTAAAAAGAAGCCTCTCCAAGGAAATTAGTTATGAATTATGTAATAATTTAATTGAAAAAATGTATCTAAAATACTCAAATTAAAATGTGAAAATAGAAAATTTTTAAATCGTAAACTGAATATGATTTATATTCAAAATAATATTTTAAAACAAAAATTAATCAAAAAATTAATTGAAAACCAAATTTTAATTAAATTAAATTCAAAAATTAAATTGAGTTTCGACTCTTTTTGGTTACTTAAATTTTGCAAGTTTTTAACAATCAACACATCTCTTCGCACATTTTCTGGACTTTTTATATTAGCACAGTTCCATTCACTATAAAAGGCGTAATGAATATTGATATATCGAATATCCAACTCCATTGTGCAATTGCTACCAAACAATTTCTTCTTGTTTTCCTGAACTATCAAATATTTAAACATGTCTAACCTCTAGCTATTTCAATATACCGTTTTTTATTTTATTTTTATTTCTTAGACTTATTTATCCTTTTTTTTAATTTATTTTTTATTTTATCTTATTTAACTTTATTTTTATTTTTTTATATATTTTTATTCTGAAGGAGCATTAGCTCTGTACAGATAAACAATTAATTAAATAATTAGAAAGAGACTTAGGTGTAATTTTCAGTAATGATTTGAAAAGTTTGGAACTCGATGTTAAAGAAAAACAAAAGAAGCTGAAATGGAAGGTGTCCAAAGGAGGGTGATTAAACTAGCTGGACAATTGAGAAACTTGAGCTGTGAAGAACGCCTTAGAAAATTAAGACTTACTGCGCTCGGAGAAAAAAGAATAAGAAGAGATTTAATTAAACACTTTAAAAAATTTTTTAAAACTTTGACAAGGTTGAATAGCATTACCCATAGGTTTAAATGTCTGAACATTATAGAACAAGAAGTCATAGTTATGTTTTTGAAAAACAGCTAATCAGAATTGGATTTACCAGATTGAACTTCTTTACAAATCGAGTCGTGAATGAGTGGAACAAGTTGCCAAGAGAAGTGGTTGAACAAACAAGGTAAAAAATGGATGCTTTGTTTTTGCTAAGAAAAGATTTTACAGGTTACTAAAGGACAACTTATCCTTGTGCTCCGTTTAACGACGACTGATAATTATCTTTATTCTATAACCTTATTATTTATTATTATTTTTATTGACTTTTTTTTCTTTTTAAGAATTTTGTATTAGTTATAGAATTGAAGGGTCTAAAAAATAATTTTTCAGGGTTTTTGTGAAATTCAGAACTAAAGAAAAGAACAAAATATAAAATTTCATATTAAAATTACTTCTGTAAATTTAATATTTGTAAAATCTGCTAATTGCACTGGGCTAAATAATAAAGAGGTTTAATTCCCGTTCATTTTTCAGAGTTATTTTTGGAATTTTGAAAATTTTTGGCAAAAAAACCAAAAAGTTGTAGTTTGCCAGAACAAAAGTTAGAAAAAAAAACATTTAGTACTGTTTTTTATTTTAATTTCAAGGTTAATCAACAGTTTTGTGCCCCTATCTTAAGACTGATTAATACTTCATATATTTAAATTCTAAATAAAAGCATTCATTTTATATTTTAAATTATCATAAAATTAAAAATAAAATTGAATCCAAAATTGTTGGAAACAATTAACCATCAAGATATTTAAGTTAAACAATTGAAATTCTGCCAAAAATTATAAAAAAATCAAATTAATGTCAATTTTCAATGATTAATGACAGTTTTCAGCTTTGTTGATGTTGAGTTTTTTATAAATATTCTATGTTGTAATGAATAGAGAACGTACTTTTCTAAAAATTTGTTTATTTCATTAAAGGTGTTGGCTGCAATCTTTTAATTTAAAATTTCAAAGACAGAGATATTATAAATTTTGGCTAACTTAGTAACCGTTTCCTTTGGAAAATAGCATAGGAGAGAAGAGCAACAATCAATATTCGATAAAATACTGGACTTTATGTGAACTTTTTAATATAAATTCACAACGCTAGACTTCAAAATAAAAAAAATGAAGATTAAAATTTTTAGTGCCTTAAAGACTACATTGATTTTTTGTTTAATAAAAACAACTAATAAATTTAAAAAAAATTAATTTCTGAATAAAAATTTAAAGCTTAAAAAACCAAGTTTAAAATGAAAATTTTAATTTAAACACCAAAAACATATTTCGTTTAAATTAATATAATAAATTAATTAATTTTTGAAATAAAAATTAATTAAATTTTTATTTAATTTAAATTAATTTTATTTAATTTAACACAAAAAATAATTTCCATTGACTATTTTTGCCAAAGTTATTTTAAAATTTGATTTAAATCTTTTAAAATAAATAATTAAAAAATGGTAATGCTAAAAAACATAATGAATAAATCTGAAAATTAATAAAATTAAAAAAAATCTATTCTCTCGAAGTTGGAAAAAAATTATTGATTAGTTGGCACAAGAAAAGTTTAAACGCAAATTTAAATCTCTTCATTTCTTGGTTACAAATCCTGTCTAAACAAATAACTAATAATTTATTAAAAAAATTCTCAACAAGAAAAATTCAACAGCAAATATGAGCGCCAAAAATTTATGGTTAGACACAAAACCAGCTGTGTCCCTAGGCCAAATTTACCAATCATGTCTTACAAGACTCAAAGACATAAAAATAAAATTGGATCTACTGGACACCAAATACCAAATTGATGAACAAAATCGGTTCAGAACTTTGTCTACTCTTTCAGCAAGTCTAAACCGAGTGCGGCAGTTGGTCGGAATCGCAGAAATAAAGTCCAAACGAGACATCGTTGACATTATTAAAGTAATTAGCCAGAACATTAAAATCAACAATGAAGAAAAGGAAAAAGAAATGCAAAGAGAAGCTCTTAATCGGCAAATTTTGATCCAGGAAACAACAGATGACCCGGAGACAAGTGAAGAAAAGCTCAAGCAAGAACTTAAAGCTTTTTTAATTTTTTCAAGCAAATTAACAAAAATAATTCGCGAAAAACAGGAGGAAAATAGACAACTAAACAATTTAGATAAGAAAAAATTCGATCCTCTCATAACACCTTTGCTTAGTGGCATAAGAAAAAATTATATAAAAATTAGCCAACAAGATGAGCTTGATTTGGAGAGTTTAATTTCGGTGCTGGACCAAAGCGAAAGTGCCTTGGAACAGGACTACAAAGAACTAATAGATTCAATGGAAATAATAGCTTTTACATGCAACAAATATTTTCTTAGTTTTTACCAAGAAGGCAGCCACATTGAATCTAAAATGGTTGGAAAACTGTCCGATCTACTTGAACAAGTGGTCAAGTACGATGCTAAAAAAAGCTGGCTTTTTAAATACACCAAAAAATACATCAATTATTTGCGCAATATTCGCCATTCATTTTTTGACCTAGATGGGGTTTCACTGAAGCAATTTAGTGACACTGGTCACAAAATTTCCGCAAGATTTGATCTAGACCACCTGCAAGTTCTGCTCATAATTCCTGAGAATAGCTATTTGCTGAATGAGTGTGCCAAAATGCTGCGTGAATGGATCGAGTACGATTCTCTGTATGCCAAAATGGTCGAAAATGATATCATGGAAATAGAGAAAAAAAGAAAGGCCCTGCTTAATGACAAGACATATTTTGACAGATTTTTTAGTCAACTGGTTCGCAGGCTGGATTTGATCAGAAAAGAATTGGTCGAGACTAGTGGCAGCCTTAAGGTAAACTTGATTGAAATGTGCACCAAAAGACCCAGTTTTGGCGCTGACTTGAGAATTTTTTTCGACCAGGTAGAAATGGAATTGTCGCTGATAGAAAAAGAGATGAACAAGCTGAATTTAGTGGGAAGCACGGATGTGCTGAAATGGTCTATGTTAAAGGGAAAACTGGAATGCTTGGATTACCATATGCGAAGAAATTACGGCATGAAAAAAATTGAACAGCATGATTTGGATGTTTTAGATGCAGGCTGGTTGAATTTAAAGAACATTCATTTGTATAAAACATCCGATCAGACAGTGGAAAAAATTTTCTATGGACTTGAGTTGCCTAGATTTAAGTTTGGTCATCATGCGATCGAGACAGTGAGCAACACGCAACCAATTAATGGTAAAATTGTTATTTTCAAGTTTTTTTCTTTTCATCATTGATTGTGCGGTGTTGTTTTACTGATTTAAAAAGTAAAAAGGCTAAAAATGAACAAAAACAGAAGAATTTTAGAAGCTTTTATTTTTAATATTTTTTTTACAGTTATTTAAATTTTTTGGTTTCTGATTTAGCCAAATTTATTGATTTTCTAAATTTATAGAATTTTTGGAAATTTCAGTAAGGATACTTTTTTTTGAAAAATTTAAAGCATACGTCTAATACATGATCGTACAATTATTTTATTTATTTGTTCTATTTGTGCCGATCTAAAAATCCTTCAGATAAAAAAAATAATCAAGTATTCAAGAAAAAAAACAAAATTAGGGGACTAGTTAAATGATCAGTATTTCTTATATAATTGATCGGTAAAAAATAATATTTTGGTCAGTATTTTATTAAAATGGTCAGTATTAATAAAAATTTTTATCAGTAGAAAATTAAAAAATTAGCAATAGAGAAATAAAATTTGAGCTTTAAAACTAAATTTAAAAAAAATATATATTAGCACGTGTATTTTTTGCAGTATACTGGACAATCACAGCTACCTTCTTTCCATTTAGGAGAATTATTTGGCAATTGCACAATCAAAATTATAATTGCCCTTTTTTAAAATGATCAAATGTATTCCAGCGCATTTCAGTAACAGTGCTGAGATTCTTTTTTGTTACTTTATTGTAATCGCTTGCTGAACAATAATTCTCTCGATAATCATCACAGGTATTTGAACTTACACTTTTATTTCTTTTAGTAGCCAGAAGTCCACTGTTTTAACTCAATCAGTAGTAAATTTTTTGCTATCGACAGTACTGTTAGTAAAGTAATAGATATCTCTTCTTGATTAATTTTTCTCATTGCATCGCCTTTGCACGTGAACTGTTCTTCAAACACCCAGTTCTTCTTTTTGTTTACGTTGAGCCGTTTATTGACTTGTTTGAGATGTACAGTATGTTGCAAAAGTTTAGAAAATTTTTTATTTGTATTAAAATTAAAATCAGTGGCGATTTTTTGATAGCTAGATGTAGGATCTTTTCTAATCTCTCTAAAAATGTAATTTTCATCCCTAAAAGTTAGCTTTCGAGGTCTACCAGAACGGCTTCGATCAGAGACAGAACCGGTCTCTTCATATCGTTTTTTATTTGAAGAGACACATTTTGGAGATACACCTAACAACTTGGCTATTTCGTTTTGCTTTTTATCTCCACTTATTAGCAGGCCCACGATCTGCCATTTTTGTGGGCTAGACACATTTTTTTTACCCATTTTTTGCCAAATTAAAGATTTTTTGGTAATATATTTTTTTTTTGCACTCTAATATTTGTAAAATTCAATATATAAAAAAATTTAGATAAATAAAATAATTAATTTCTAAACTTTTGAAACATACTGTTTATGTGATGATTCACTATCATCATCTGAAATATAGTTTGGAACTGTATTTTCAGCCATTATTAAAATATTTAAATTTTAATTTGATTTAGATTAATTTTAGTTATTATAGTTAAATGAATAGTTAAATAAATTGATCAAGCGACATACTACTCCCGGGCATTAAAATAATTAAAGAAAAGAACTTATAAACTTTTGTTTATAAACTATTACATTCGAGGATTAGATGAGGGAAAAAAGAGAATTCATTATTTGTTTTACTCCTTTTAGGTATATCATTGATAAAAATACTAAAAAGTAAAGGACAAATTACTGAGCCTTGAAGAACACCTGTAGCAATAAATTTGTGATCATTTAAATATATGCAATCGCACAATTAAATTTTAAAATAATAAGTGATCATAATTGATTTATTAATTAAATTTGTTATGATAATAAAGTGAAAAATATGAAAAGTTATTTAATTATTTCAAAAATTTTCAAGCAAAAGAAAACTGTATATTTTTCTTTTTTAAAAGTTTGAAGTTTTATGACACAATTTTTATGCACTTTTAATTCCCACTCATTTTCTGAATATCAATCAACTCTAATTCTTCTTAATCAATATATTTTTATTTTTCATTACCTGTTATTACTTATTTCAATATTTTAATTTTTCTTTTATAATTTATTTTAGCTTATTCTTATTTAATTCTTTGATTTTTTTGATTTTTTTGATTTTTTTAAACCTTAAAGAGCTTAAGCTCGGCACAGATAAACAAATTTCTTATTTTAATTTGTCCATTTTAATTTTGTCTTATTTTATTTCAATTTTTTGACTATCTTATCTTTCCATTCGGACGAACCTAGGGCCCGCCCTAAAGTATATTTTTAATAAAAAATAAAATAAATCTTTTCAGAAGAAGCTTTAGCTTGGTACAAATAAACAAATGATGAAACATTAATAATTGATAATTTTCTAACACTAGTTATTTACCATTAATCGACAAATTATATGATCGTTAATGATCACACATTTTTTTACTTTTGACATATACTGAATTTTGATTTATTAAATTTTTAATTTAATTTTTATAAAATCTAAAGTAAACAAGGCTAATTAATTCTCAGAAAAAATAAATCTTCTTTTTTCCTAAATTTTAATTTTAATTAAGTCAAATTTTTGACTAAAGCCCAGATCAAGCTTTTTCTTTGTCAAAAAAAATTAAACGTAAACGTACAGGATTTTTTTGATGCAAAGTGAAGTTTATGATCAAAATCAACTGATCTTAATCAGATATTTTGATTAAAAAATTTTAGTAATTTTTAGTTTATTTGCTTAGTTTATTTTTATTCTCGGCAAAATTCATTACAACTTAACACTAAACGACACTTTATACAGACAATTTTTATCATAGCTTCAATTTGGGGTCTATTGCATTATGTGACCAATTTGGTTTTTAGGAATTAGTGACCGAAATCGATCACAAAATATGTGATCAAAAATTAAGTGAACAAAAAAAATTTGAAATAAAATTTTGTTAAAATAATAGCATGTTTTTTTTTTCTTTTAATATTTTTTATGATTTTTATATCTTGTAAAATCATACAAAAATTCTTTCTTTTTGTTTATGTGACCAAAAAAGAAATTATGTGACCAAATCTGGTCACTAAATTTTTGATCACATATTTTGTGATCGATTTCGGTCACTAATTCCTAAAAACCAAATTGGTCACATATTAAGCGACCAACTGGTCACATATTGCAATAGACCCTCAATTTGCCATTTTTAGATCCATTAAACCTTAAAAAAAATTTTCTTTTATTAAAAATATAAACAAAAATATGTCCATTATTAAAAGCTTTCATTAATTTGTAAATAAAAAAATTAATATATTAGTGAATAATTAAATTTAAAAAAGTTTCTTTTAAACCCACTCAGGTTTTAACGGTATTAAAAAAACTGGCTTTAGAGTGGTACAATACTTTTTCATCTTGAAATTATTTAAAAAAATTTTTTTGAAAGATTTATTTATGGAAGTAATCAATCTGGTATCGAAATTGATCGGCTCGGATTGGGTCAAGCTGTACTATTCGCTACCTTTTTACCCTGAGCGTGGATCGGAAATAATACAAAAAGACATAGATAACATTTTTAAGCTTTATTACAGAGGAAATTGTGAAAAAGTAAAGTTTGTGTAAATTTTTAATTAAGATTTAAAATAAAAAGAAAGGAAAAAGCGTTCAATTCGTTGATAAAATGGAAAAGAGTTCATCACCGATCTAAATTGGATGATATTTGCCAGGCCCTTAAAAAGATAAAACGTGTTGATATTTTGAAAGAAGTCAAAGAATGTTGCGTAAATTACGAGAATAAGTGCAAAGAGCCTTGTAATCAATTGAATAAAAGATCAAGTATCGACGAAGAGGATATCAAAAAAAAAGAAGCTGAAATACTTCATCAGCAATTGTGTAAATTTTTCGAGAGCAAAAATACCAAAACAAAACAGTTTGATTTTAAATTTTGTTCCAAAAACTCCCAATGAAAAATAAAATTAACTCTTAAATTTTTTTCTAACAATAATTAAGATGATAACAATTTTACGGTTATTTTTTTTTTATTAAAAGTGTTATTTTATTATAGAATTTTCAAGTTTTAAGTTGGTCTTACTAATTTAAGCAAATTACCAATTTAAAGCTTATTTAGGTTTAACATAAAATTTAGATCTAAAAGCTACAATGAGTAAAGAGATTAAAATAGATAAATTGAAATAATGATAAAATAGAAATAATTGATGAAATCAAATTGAATTTTGAATGATATTAAAGTTAAATTCAAATAAGAAAATTTTTTTATTTTTTACAATAATTAATACCGTATTTCCTCATTCGATTATGCTGCATCACAAGATAAGATACACTTTTGAACCATGCACCAAAGTACATCTCGCCCATTCTAATACATTTCTAATTTTGAATACATGGTCTAATAGCGTAATCACGGGTTTAGGCCCACATCAAACTTTATAACTCAAAAAACTCAAACTAACGGGTGATGAATAGCGAATATCTCAAAAAATAAAAATGATATTAAGTTCTGTTTTTTTTTGATGTAAAGAATTTATTTTTCAATAGAATAATGATTTTTAAATAATGAAAAAACTCCATCGCATTTTTGAAAGTTTTTTACTCAATTTCTTGGCTTTCTCATGCTGTACGGCGCTATATTTTGGTGTTTTTTCACGTTTACGATATGAAATATCCATTTTTGTTAACTGCCGGCCAACTGTTGTCTGGTGGACATTAAATTTTCTTGCTAGACGCCTTTGACTCACTCCAGTTCGGTTATTGGTCAATATCTTCAGTTTTGTCTTCCTTGCAGCTGTCCAGGTAGTTGGACGGCCCGTTCTCTTATTGTCCTTGATCGGATCTCCAATTTGAATACGGTTGATCGTATTATATAAAGTGCTTCGAGCGATTCCTTGCTTAGTAAAGTGCGCCAAAATGTCGGATTTTGCCATTTGTGAAATCATATTTTTGACTGTTTTTCGAAAAGCCTCTCGTTCAGACACAGAAAGTTCCATTTTAAATTTTTTTTTTGCAATATTATAGCTAATTTTTAGTAGTTTATAAATAAATATATATATGATCCCCTGATCATTTGCATGATCGGGCAAGTTAACTTAACTTTTGTCCATTTACTTATGCATCACCCGTTATATAACTCTGTAGTAAAAGCAACACTGATGTACTAAAGTGAATGTTGGGGGATGTGTGAATCTGACGGAAAAAGCCTGAACACCTTCCATACTGTAAGCCTGTGGAGGATTCTCGGGACACACTGGTCTGAGACATTGCCGATTCAAAAGAACAAATTCAGAGCCATTAAGTCAGTGCATTAAATGCATGCAATGCAGGAAAAAAAGACTGGGATGGCTTGGGCATGTACTTAGAATGAAAGAAACACGGATACCAAAAAGAGCCCTTCAATGGACACCTCAAGGGCGACGTAATGTATCACGACCAGCAGTAACATGGAGGTCAACAATCACGAAGGAACTCATCGAAATGGGAATGACATGGGGAAAAGCATGGGTAAAGGCAAAGGATCGACTTGAGTGGAAATCAAAAGTAATGACCCTATGCTTCTCAAGGAGTTAATAAGGAAAAAAATATTTTTTTTGTGTAGCTAAATTAATTCATAAAGTAGCTAAATTTTTTTTAAAATAGCTTATAATAAATTGATTTTAAAAACTTCAATTAACACACAAAATAATTTTATTGTCAAGATTTTTTAAGAGTCTTGTCAAATTATCTTCTAACCCGTTATTTACCATTTAAATTATTGTCGATTTAGTTTTTTGATCGACATTCAGATTTTAGAACAACAATAAGGTTTCATCACAAACCAATTATATCTACACACGAATATACGCTTGGTCATAATTTGTTAAAGAAAAAAAAGCGTTTCGTAAAAATCAAACATCAAAACAAAGAAGTATACATGGTTAAATCGACAAAAGTGGAATATTGAAGCGACTAAAGAAGGGTGCAAAAAATATTTAAACTCTAACGGCTCTTTGAATACTTATCAAGACTATTTTGCGTGGAACAATTCGTACTAGATCGTAGAAATCAGTGGTCAATTCTGGCAATTGAGCACATGTACTTGTCAATATTGGAGAAAACACTATATTTGCAAACATGCTATTGGCATTAGCTACGAACTTGAACTGTTTACTGAATTTCCATCTTTAGATTTTCAAATTTAACAAAACGCGAAAAGAGGTAGACGTAAAAAAGCCTCTTCAGCTCTTAATAGAAACTCTGCTGGTCCTTTAAATCAGAGTTGTTCAAAAGTCATAAAGTTAAAGTCAAGTCAAGTCTTTTGACTTGACTTTAAATTTTTTTTTTTTGAAAAAAAGTCTTTTGACTTGACCTTAAAAGTCGTTTGAAAACGTTAAGCGATGTCGCTTTCAATTTTTATTTTTTTATAAATAAACCTTATGCTAATTTTATTTGAGTTAGATTATAAAAAACGATTCCTTTTTACAAAAGCCAGTATAAAACTTATAGCTTCATTTAATAAGAATTAAAAGTATTGTTAGATTTCCTATATTCTTTTTAGCTTAACTATATATTTAAAGTTTTTAAAACTTTGTTTGTTCCTTAAATACTATATTTATAAAGATTTACTTATTGGATTTCGACATTTAAAATTTAAAATTTAAGTTTTTTAAAAACTAAATAAAATAACTTTAAAAACAATCTGATTTTTTCTTGGATACCAAAAGTCAAGTCAAGTCAAAAGACTTGATCTTTTTTCATTTTTAAACATAAATTCTATTTAACGGATACCGAACAAAATCAGACAAACACTTTTACAATATAGTAGAATTCAACTTAGCAATCAGAAATTTTGCTGGTCCATACTCTGAAACAAATAAAACATTTGTAAAGTTTATTTTGCACATTTTTCGTAATTCTAGGAATAATTTCTTAGTTTAATGCAAAAAAGTTGATATGAATTGCATTAAAAATACAACAATTATGGAAATAAATATGAAGGAATCAGTAATAAATATTTGCACATTTTCTTAACAAGAAAAAAATTGAATATAAAAATAAATCCATCATCTCAGAACAAAAAATCAAAATCCAAAAAGACACCAGCTTTTTAGATCGTTACAAAAATGAACTTCACTAGTGACAACGGAACTTACAGCTATCCTGCCGAGCAGCCTCCATTCACCGATCAAAACTACCAGGACTTTGGCCAAAATGACTCGCAGGCCGACATGACCATAAACGAGAACAGCCAAAACTCACAGGACAGCCAGTCCAACCAGCAACCACTGGAGCCGGAACAATTTAGGAAAGTTTTTATTGGCGGCCTCAGCTTCAAAACAGACGACGAGGCGTTCAAGAGCTACTTTTCCAAGTTTGGCGAACTCCTCGACTACGTGGTAATGAAGGACAAAGAGAGCGGCAAGAGCAGAGGCTTCGGCTTTGTCACATACGCCAGCTCGTCCCAAGTGGACGAGCTCATGCGCAGCAGACCCCATACTATTGATGGTAGACAAGTGGAAACAAAGCGAGCCACTCCTAGGGAGGACTCGGGTCGCCAAGAAGTCCAGGCCACTGTCAAAAAGCTCTTTGTCGGCGGCATCAGGGACAACATATCAGACGAAGACCTCAAGGCATATTTTGGCTCATACGGAAACATCACAGACTGTGTCATCATGAAAGACAAAGAAACAAACAAGACCAGAGGCTTTGGCTTTGTCTCCTTTGACGACTATGACCCAGTGGACAAGATAATACTGGAAAAGCACCACACTGTCAACGGCATAGCGTTGCAGTGCCAGAAAGCAGTGCCCAAGGACGGCCAGGGTCAAGGTCAAGGCCGCGGTCACGCTCCATCGGGCCGGGGCCACAGTCACGGCGGTTTTAGCCAGCCGTCCGGCGGCGGCTTCTCTGGCGGCAGCCAGTTCAACCCCAACTTTAGCACCCCGCCCATGCCTAACCCCAGTTTTCAGATGGGGGGCCAGTTTCCGCAGTTCGGAAGTAGCAATGGCAGCATGCAGAGCACCTATGGCAGCTATAATCAGGCACCGCCGCAGCAGAGCACTGGCCCGAGGCGGGGAGGCGGCGGCGGTGGACCCATCCGCGGCGGTCAAGGCCGCTTCACCGGAAGGAACCAAGGCCCCTATTCAGGTAATTTGGACTTTTTATTTTTCAGCGTTTTGTTGCCTGACCCTCTTAATGTAGGCGACTAAGAGGATTTATCACCAAAGTAATTAGAAGATTAATTTAGGATTTTATTAAGGCGGTATGCCAGGTCAAGGAGGGTTCAATAGAGGAGGAGGTCAAAGAGGAGGACAAAGAGGAGGTCGCGGTATAGGTCAGAGAGGAGGAGGCGGTCGAGGACGAGGACATTCTGGTCCTATGCAACAGCAGCAGTTTTATAACCAATAAAAAAATATTGAGAAAAAAAAAGAATATTTTATTTAATATGTGTCAATTTAATAATAAGCCCAAACTTAAAAAAAAATGAATATTTTGACAAAAAATAAGTATAACATTTTGTTTATTATAATATCTTTTTTTTGTAAATAAATGTTCAAAAAAAATTTAATAATTAGTTTTAATTTTAAAGATTTAAAGTTTTTTATTTTAGTGTTTTTTTTTTTTTTTTTGGTGTTTGATTCTGAGAGTCGTGTTTTAGACTCGAACACTATTAATTTAATTTTATTAAATTGAACAAAATTTATGTGAATAAAAATGCTTGATCAGGCTGGGCTAAGTATTTATGCACTATTCAATGGTTTCTTAATGAATTCGCAAAATGAAAATTAATTTGACAACTAGAAATCAATTTTTTTTGATTAAATCAAGTAATTCAAAAATCAATTACGAAAATATCTAAACAAGAGGTTTAATTATGTTTAAGTTATTTTATTTAATCCTCTTAACCATGCTAATTTTTGTTTTTTAGTTGCTGTAAAATGAACACGAACAAGAACATGCCCGCTGTTTGACCAAGTCTCGTCGGCAACATAGAGCTAGTGCAGACTCGTTTTGCCAAGTGATGAAGTGGTCCGACAAACAATCAAAATAAAAATTTCTTTTTATCTTTTTTTTTCCTTATCAAAATAAAATATATACTGTTTAGATTTTTTATTTGAAATTTATCAACATCCACTCTAAGTCTACGTCCACCGTCCACTAGTCTGTTGTTGCTTTCTCATTTGAAACCACTTGAACAAACTTTTAATTAAAATAATGCGCTTCCAACACTTTATTTAGAATAATTTTATTACACTTGTAAAAATATAAATTGGTTCATTTTTTAAATGCATCTTAGCGTTCTTTTGCTTTGTCATATGGTCTAGATTCGTCAACAAAATCGTTTTTAAAAGTGCTCGTTTTAACAAAGAAATTAATTCAAAATCAATTTTTCTTATATTTTTTTTCTTGATTTTTGGTGCTGCACCAAATGCATAATCAAAAAAAATGTTTTTATTTTTTGTTTTAAATTCGAGTCTCTTGATAAGGCATTAGATTGAGAATTTCAAAGTTTGATGTCGACCTAAACCCGTTATCACGCTATTAGACCATGCACTCAAAATTATTAATGTATTAGAATGGACGAGATGTATTTTTTAAATAAAAAAATCAAATTTCTAAAATAATCTAATGTAACTTTATTTATGTAGTTATTCCGAAATAAAATAAACATAAATATTATCACATCATTGCAAATTGAAGTTTGAAATCAAGATCAAATGATAAAATACAATAAAGTAATATTTTTTTTAATAATATTTTTTGTCAGCAATTACTTGACATGGTGTGTTTAGTATATTTACGTGAATATATTATATTCTTATTAATACTCTTAATACTTTCCGAAAATATTAAGAAACAAGAAACACATGTAAGCCGAAAGTAAAAAAAAAGGAAGCAAAAGCAGGCAATTTTTTTTCAAAATGGACTCAAATTTTTTCCTTAAAACAAATTGTTCAACGTCTGGACAGGGTGTCGTATCTGGACACTCAAAAACATTGCATGATTGGTGTGGTAATATTCCAAAATTTGTATCGGAGCTTTCAAATCATGTGAAATATCTAGATGAAAGGGAATTTGAAATTAACATTGAAATAAATAAACTGAAAACTGAATTAGCAACATCAAATAAAACAGCAAACTTATCGAACAGCAATAGTCGACGGGTTTTAGTGGTTAAACAGGGATCAAAAAATGCTAAAAAACCAGCTATTCAGATAGCTGTAGCAAATGCGATCATTTGCGAAATAAATGATAGAATGAGAAAAAGAAAACGTTTTGAAAATTGATGGACTCAAGATTGAAGACATTTCGGAGGAAACATACAAAGACAGCACCATTAAAAACGGAGTCAAACGAGTGAAAATCTCTTTTCCGAAGAACGCCGATCCAATAATTCAAAGTTTACCTGGACCAACAGTAATATATGGGTTAAAATGTGTTTTTTTTATAGCAGGACAAAAGCCAAAGTGTTACTTCTGTAATGAAGACGGTCACAATATTGCAAAGTTCCCACTCAAACAGTCAATTTGTGTCAACAAAAAGGACACTTAACCCAAAAATGTTCTTTGGCTGAAAAGTTAAAGTCACTCGAGCGTAGTAAAATTGACTAAAGTGATCTTTATGTCAATGAACCTGATGAAACTGAACCAAAAACAAATATTAAGTTCGCAATGCAGCTCCAAAAACTCCAGAGTTTTCTGAAAACTGGAATATGGAACAAAAATCTGGCCATTCCTCAGCATCAAGTGATACTAGTCTTAACACCCCAGTCCTAAAAAATTTTGTTCTTCATAAACCGAGTGATGACCAGTCTCAGGTTACTAGCCAGAACAAATCAATTTCGAAAACAAATCTCACTCCAGTTTTTACAAAAAACCGTCCAAAACGTCAACCAGAAAGCGAATCGAAAAGCAAGCCGAAAAAACAGTCGACGAATCGCGAAGAAGAAGAGGACGAATTTGAGAGCTTTTTTTCCAATGAATCAATTATGAATTCGCATCAGAATCAGATCCAAAATCGACACGAAAATCTATGAATTAGTTTTTTTTCCTTTTCTTTTTAAAACGTTATAAAAATGAACAACAAATTAAATCCACTTCAAAAAACAGGTAAGTAATTATTCATTGGAACTGATATCATTTACCCAGTAAGACTGAACTTATGAAACAATTTTTATCCAATGAATCCCCTGAAATACTTTTGCTAAATGAAATAAAAACTGACTCGACCCAGTCCAATTTTTACTTAGACTTCAAAAATTATCAAACGATTGTTAAACCTCGTGATAAAAGAGGTGGTTGCAATATTAATTAAGAATGGTATTGATTTTTCCATAGACTCCTCATTTGATAATTTTTCACTTGAACTCTTGTGTGTTCAAATAAAGCTTAGAGACTATCCTTTTTTCATTTTCAGCTTATACAACCCTCCTAATAAACTTCTTCTTTTCGAACTTTTCTCAAAAATTTCAAAAAACTGCACTAAATTTATAATTGGCGGAGACCTGAATTCGAAAACCAAACAAATAGGATGTATTGGAGAAAATGAAAATGGTCAAGTACTTGAAAGAGTTTTAAATGAGCTCAATGTTTCAGTAATCAATAATAAGTCACCAACTTTCAATATTTTTAATAGACAATACTTTGAAATTCTAGACCTTTTTCTTGCACCTTCTTCCCTCTTAGACAAAATTACAGACTTCAAAGTCCTTAAAAACGATGACATGACAAGTGACCACTATCCGATTCGGACATGCCTCTCAGTGGAGCACCTTATAATTGAGAAACAAGCACAAGACAAACTTGACTTTAAAAAAGCAGATTAGAACAGCTTTAGAGCAATTTTGAGCTCTAATCAAAAGCAACCATCTTCAAATATTAATGAACTAAATGAATTCATTACTGAGAATATCCTTGAAGCAGCTGAAAAAAGCATCCCAAAACAATCAAACAAATCGTTTAAATCAACACTACCCCATGACATTGTCGGTGTTATAAAATTACGTAGGAAAGTTAGAAGAAAATTTAAAAAAACTCAATGTCCACTTTTAAAAACACAACTTAATCATTTTACAAGTGACCTACGAAAAAAGCTATGAGAGTATAGGAATCAAAATTGGCTCAATTTCATCGAAAAAATGGGTAAGAATCCCTTATCTACTAGGCCGTTCTGGCGCAAAATCAATAAGTTTCGAACAAAAACAAGTTCAAACATGATACCAACTTTAGTTTTAAACAATATTTTTTTCAAATCAGATGAAGAAAAAGGACAGCTTTTTGGTGAGCTATTGGCTTCAACGTTTACTCCAAATCCTGACCTAACAAATTTAACCACGGAATCCGAAGTCGACTATGAAATTTCAAACTTTTTTTCTGAAAAAAACAAGAATTATCTTTTTGAATCAATTACCATCACTGAAATAATACTTGCAATTAATAAAATTAAAGAAAATTCAGCATCTGGTCCTGACTTAATTCACAGTTTAATGCTCAAAAGTCTACCTGAGTCAACTCTTTATGACATTTTAAAACTCTTCAATCTAAGTTTAACAACTAGCCAAATACCAAATAACTGGAAAAAAGCACAAGTTACAATGATACCAAAAAAGGTTCCACCAACACAGGATCCGTCGAACTATCGCCCTATTAGCTTGACCAGTTGTCTAGGCAAATTACTTGAACGAATAATTTATACAAGGCTTTACAATTACATTGAGAAAAATTTTTTACTCATTCAAGAACAATCAAAATTCCGAAAACATAGACGTACAGCGGACAATCTCTTTTTTCTAATTCAAAAAATAACTGAATCGTTTAACAGGAAAAAAAAATATGTTGTCTTTTTTTTGATATATCAAAAGCATTTGACAGAGTCTGGCATGAAGGACTTGTGTACAAAATGATCAAAATGCAATTGCCTAAGTACTTAATTTCTTGGATCAGATCCTTTCTAAACTCAAGATCGTTTTGTGTTAATGTGAATTGACAAAATAGCAATGATTTCCCAATCAAAGCCGGAGTACCACAAGGCTCAGTAATTAGCCCCCTCTTATTTGGTATTTTTATTAATGATATACCAAGAAAAGATAAAACAAATAATGAATACTCTCTTCTTTTCGCTGATGACTAAGTTACTTTTCTTATCTATAAATCTAAAAGAAACATTGAACTTAGGATCAATACTTACCTTAAAGAATTGGAACCATGGTTAACAAAATGGAAAATGAAGATTTCAATTGAAAAATCTTGTTACATGATATTCACAAAATCAGCAAGAGAAGAGCTCAGTCTTGATCTGAAAATATATGGGGACAATTTAAAGCGACAGGATGGAATTAAATTCCTAGGCATCAGATTTGACTCACGGCTAACCTTTAGTCCATTGATTGATGAATTAAAAGAGCGTTGCAATTTAATTAAAATTTTATCTAATAAAAACTGGCGCCTACATCACAAGACACTTTGAAATTTATATAAATCGCTTATTGGTTCCATTTTAGACTATAGTTTTCCTTGTTTAAACTCTTTATCTGATACCAACATTAAAAAACTTCAAACTGTTCAAAACTCAGCAGTTCGATCCATTCTTAATCTAAGGTTTGACATCCCATCAAGAATTTTATACCACGAGGCCCAAATAAAATTAAAAATTTATACATTTACGAATTGGCTTTTTGAATTAAGCGAAAGATATATCAGAGTTGGACTAACTAATTCTGTCCCATTACTTCTTAGACTGGTAAATGAATACAGACGAGTTTTCGAATCTAGATTTGTTTACTATCCAACTCCATTGTGTAATTGCTACCTTGTCATAGACTCTTTTTCTCTGAAAACTAAACCGAAATAGCTTTTGTCTTTTTTTTTTTTTTTTTTCATTTCCTTTTGACATTTTATTTATTTAAGTATATTTTTAAATTCTTATTTTATTTTTTAACTTTTGTTTTAACCATTTTATTTTGATTTAATTTAATTTTTATTTTTCTCTGAAGGAGCTAAAGCTCGATACAGATTTACAAATAAATAAATAATAAATAATAAAAAGAAGCTAATGGTTTTCCGACATACGTACGTACGAATTTTACAAAGAAAAAGCGTACGAATTTACTTTGATTATACAATTAATTTTCGACAAACAAGTCAATTATCGTTTCTAATAAAACATTTTTTACATTTTTTCATATTTTTTACAAATAAATAAATAAATTTCCATTTTTTCGAATCAAGATATATTGAATACCCTACTCCATTGTGTAATTGCTACCTTACTATTTCCTCTTTTTTTCATGAAGCTTCAACTATGTAAACTTTTGTCACATGTAACAATCTATTTCAATATATGTCTTTTAAACTTTTTTTACATTTTTTTTTAGGTGATTTACTTCATTTTTATTTTATCTTATTTTATTACTGAAGAACTTCTTTGTATCAAAATAAGCTTAAAAAATTCACAATTTTTTATATTTAGTCTCTACAATCCACCAAATATTCAACTTCCTTTCGAACATTTCCTAGATATCTCAAGGAAATCTGGAAAATTTATAATGGGAGGTGATCTGAATACGAAAACTAAAAGTTTAGGTTGTTCTAGAACCCTCATTGAAATAAAATTTGAATTTGAATTTTTTATTAGAGCTTAGAATATTTTACTTTTAATTTACTTTTATGGCATCGATATATAATTTTTATATCATGCATATTAAAAATTATATCAGAATATACCGATTATATATCAATTAGTTTAAAGTTTATATAATTTCAGTTTATTTTATATCATTTAATTTTTTTTTAATAGAAAAAGTCATAAAGAATAAGTCAAGTCGTCTTTTGATTAAAAAAAAAAAAATTTGAAGTCAGATCAAATGATTTGACTTCAAAATTTTTAAAAGTCAAGTCAAAACAAACAAACACAACAAATTGAAAATTAAATTATTTTTTATTAAAAAATAGAAATATGTAAATCTTTTTTTTATGTACTTGTTGAATTCGAAAAGAAATTGTCTTAGTTATTTTTTTTAAGAATTTTTTTTTATGATTTTATATTTTTATTTTTAATTTTTTTTGTCATCGTCGCATCTGGCGTAATTTTTGAAATAAATATTAAATAATTAATTGATGATACAGAATCTGTTTACAAACATATTGTTTGAATAAATAAGATATGTTTTTGATTTGATTAAATATCAAAAATAAAATAAAATAATATTTGTATTTAAGAATTGTTTTTGATTTCTTTAATATTGAATGCAAAAATGATGATGTTATTTATATTTACTTTTCTTTTATTTCATGAATTAAAGACCAACGAGCAAAAAGAAAATGAATTAGAAATAAAGTCAATGCTAGACCCAGCAGAAAGTTGCCATCATTTAATTCATTTTTCAAAAGTGTACTCAATTTACTTTCCACTATATAAAATATCAGTACAAATAAATTTTAACAACTTCGAAAACAATAAACAAATTCAATTAAAATGCTTTAACAATAAAAACATTTCCATAGTTTCAATGATTTTTGTTCCCAAACGATCACTCATTCTTGACAATGACTTAAGCATGCACCTAGACACACATCTTGCTGATCAAATTGGAATGAGTTTTGTATTTTACCAAGGTATAGCATCAAACCTGAACATATTTGAGTATTTTTATGAAAAAAATATTCAAATAAACATCAATTTTTACTATTCCAACTTTGGTTTTGAAAATCAGCAAAACAAAATTTGTTTGTTCACAGACAAAATTATTTTGCGAAAAGTGAAAATTTTATTTTACTCAATTAGCACAAGATATGTGCCATTTTCATGTCCAATTATTTTCTACAAATGCACTATTTTTCTGTTAAGAATGGATGGTATTAGCAATACATTGGTAAAAAATAATTATTTTAGCTTTCTTCAAATTAATTTTGATCTTGACTCAAAAATACACAATCTGGATTTGACTGTGTACCAAAGTAAACTAAATAAATGCATCTTGGATGCGAACGTGTTCGCTCAATTACAAACTTTGGCTATAACTGGTAAATTGGCACAAATAGAGGAAAATAGTTTCGAAAATCTAAAAAAAATAAAGCAAATATTTTTAGTTCTGGACAATATAGATACGATTTTATTCCAGTCCTTAAAATGGATTGATGCTATTAATTCACATGCAAATTACTCAAATGTGACAATTGACCTAAGACGCTATAATTTTCCGCAAACAGACTTATGCTTATTTAAAGACTTGCCCAGGAACAGAAAAATTTTGTTCTACTTTACAGAACCAAATTGCTCGTGCACCGTCCTTTGGCTCTATAAAATTTACCATTACCACGATGGATTTGACATCTTGAACGGCACTTTCGGGTGCCTAAATCTTTTATGGCTAAACGCCACCTGTAATTTTGATTTTTTGCACTGTCCTCAACTATTAACAAAAAAATATCAATTGTCCGAAATAGACGTTTTTTACATTTCTGAATATCTAAATTTAGTGACTGTTTTAATTTCTCCATGTTTTGCTGTGTTGGGCTTAATAACCAACTTGGTAAATATATTCTCATTGCTATCTAAAAAAATTTTGTCTGATCAATTTTTGCTAAAATTAATGCTATTAAATTCGATTCTTAATTTTTTCTATTGTTTGATTTATATTTTTCATTTGGCAAATGTTTGTGTGGGACTAAATGGAATTTTTTGCACATTTATCAGCAGATGGGTGGCAGTTCAGTTTTATCAGATTTACATGGTTGATTTTGTGGGTGATATTCTGAAAACATTGTCCAATTTCATTACTGTTATTATTTCATTGAGTCGCTATTTTTTACTAAGAAATGACAATGTGCTCAAATATTTAAAAAAATTCGGTTCAAAAAAATTTTTGCCAGTCACTATTATGGTACTAATAGCCATTTTAATTAATTTTGAAAAGATTTTAACCAGCAATGTCAATTATGAGAATTTTTTGGCAGAAGACTATTTTCAATATGAAGAATTTCCCAAAAGGAATACATTTATAAGTTCTTTTGAACTAAGTCAATATGAACAGTCTGCAAGGTTTAGGACACGGTCACAGAAGAAAAGATGGGTCTATTTTACGCTCTACTGTTTTAACTTTATTTTGAATGATTTTTTTCTTTTTGCTGTCTTGTGTCTTTCGGATTTGCTCTTATTAAGAAAATTTAGATCAAATATTAGGACTAAGAAATCAATAATGAAAAAAATCAATTTGAATGTAAAATGCAGCACATACAAACAAAAATCATCAGATATTTATATAACCAAGATCATTTTGGTGAGCATTAATGTATTGATATTGCTTAGATCACTAGAATTCGGATTGAATATTTTGGTATTAAAATTCAAAATAAAGAAAAGTCCCTGTGATAGAATTAACAAAATTTGCACCAACATTTATCAAGCTGGAAATATTTTCTATCTTGTCAGTTGTTCATATTCAACTGTAATTTATTATTATTTAAACTATCAATTTAAACAGGCTTTGAAAAGTAATTTTAAAAAAATACTTTTTATTTTATCCATCAGGAGAAAGTAATTATATATATTTCAATTTATTCAACAAAAAAATTATTTAAAAATTTTAGAAGAATGATAAAAATAAGTGAATCGAACTATGAAATTTTTCTTATCATTTTTTTTTTCTAAGCAACTTGAAAATGGCTTTTATTTTTATAAAATATCTGAATTTATTAATAAAAATTCAAAAAAATAACAATTTTCCAAATTTTCTTAACAAATTTTATTCATGTTTATTTTTTCTTATGCACCATAAATTCTCTTTATTTGTTTATCTGTACCGAGCTAATTCTCCTTCAGAATAAAAATATATAAGAAAAAAAAATAAATTAAAAAAAGTTAAATAAGTGTAAGTAATAAGAAGATATATTGAAATAGCTAGAGGTTAGACATGTTTAAATATTTGATAGTTCAGGAAAAAAAGAAGAAATGTTAATTAGCAATTACACAATGGAGTTGAATATTCGATATCTGTTGATTCGAATCTTTCTCTTTATTCTTCCACCAATCTGACGATCTGTGGAACAGAATGCCTCAGCCCTGCACTGACATATCTCTCATTCGACTCAAAGAGTCGATTTGAAAATGTAAGTAGTTTAAGTTTATTGAAGGCCTCTTGATGCACAATATTGGAGGGGGTATCATATTTCAGCTTCAAAATAGATCGAACTGCTGAATTTTGAATAACTTGTATTTTTTTGACGTTAGTTTCCGAGAATGAATTTAAACAAGGAAAAGAATAATCCAGGATTGATCCTATTAAAGATTTGTAAAGATTTCCTACTGTTTTTGGTTTTAGATCCCATTTTGTATTTGAGAGATATTTTATTAAATTAAACCTTGAATTACAGCGCTCTTAGTCCCTGAGGAAGCAACTTAGTAATGGATTGGGACATTTAAAACTTCACGAAATAAATGCCAATTTGCTTTCATATAATTAAATTTTTTGGTTGAGATTTCACAGTTATTAAGTAATCGAAAGCTATGGAAGTTTCAATTGAAAAAAGGTCACTTGTTATATTTATTGTAAAGGACGAAACTAATCAAGAATTTCAAAATTATCTCTATTAAAGATATTAAAAGTAGGGGTTTTATCATTAATTACGGAAAAATCTAAATCATTAATTATCTTTTCCAAAATAATTCCATTTTGATTTTCTCCTAGACAGCCTACTTGTTTTGTCCGAGCGTTAAGATCACCACCAAGAATAAAGTTTTTACATTTGCTATTTATTTTTTCAAAAAGATTAAAGTTAAGAAGTACATTTAGTGGGTTATAGAGGCTAAACACATAAAATTGATCGTGTATTCCATAATTTAACTTAATTGAGAGAATTTCTGAAGAGAACTCCTCAAATGAAAAGTCTTGAATAAATTCTTTGCCTTCCTTAACTAAAATGGCTACTCCTCCTCCATATTTATTACGTGGCTTAGTAATTGAAATGTAATTATTAAAATTAAAATAAATATTTGATTCACTCAAAACAATTTTTATTTCGTTAAGTAATACTATATAGACGATCTCTATTAGAATTTTATAATCAAATTTTGGCTCTTAATTCAGTTTCCTAAAAATTTTAATACTTCAAAAATTAAACCTATCTTAAAAGATGAAAAAAAGAATTCCAATGATATTAACAATATTAGACCTATTTTCCATATCTAACTGTATAGCACAGATATTTGAGAAACTTATTCTTGAAAATTCTCCTAACTTGTATAAGTTAAGTAACAATCAATTTGGATTTAGAAAAAAAACTTCATGCAACCATGCCATTTTTGTAATGAAAGAAACAATCTTTAACTATGTAAAAAATGGTTCTGGATGTAAAATTGCATCTCTAGATGCTGAAAAAGCATTTGATAAAGTTTGGAGGGATGGACTCTTTTTTAAACTTTTAGATAAACTTGACATAAATATTTGGGTTATCCTAAAAAAATATTATGATTCTTCACTCGCAATAATAGATACTCCGAATGAAAATTTTAAAGAACTACTCAAAGTAGAATGTGGTGTTAAACAAGGTGGAATTTTGTCTCCATTTTTATTTAACATTTATATTAATGAACTCATTGAAGATTGCTTACAAAGGAATATTGGAGCCTTATATAACAATATTAATGTTAGTATTGTTGTTTATGCTGATGATATTCTTTTAATTAGTCCATCAGATAAACAACTTCAGGAGCTCCTTAATATATGTTATGATTATGGAAAAAAATGGATGATAAGATTTAATCCAAATAAATCAAGAGTTATTGAATTTGGAAACCAAATCTTAAAAATGAGTTTCTTCTGGGGTTTGAAAACTTAACTAAGACTAATCAAGTCGAATATTTAGGCGTTATCCTAGACTCAAGTCTAAAATTTGACCCCATCATTTCTGAAAAATTTAAAAAAGTACAAAGATGCTTCTTTTCTTTATCGCATTTGGGTATGGGTAAAATCACAATGTGTCCATTTCTGCAATCATTCATTTATAAAACTTATTGTATTTCTCAATTCGGTTATGGTCTCGAAACTACAACTATTAATCAAAAAACAAAGGACTATCTAAATGTATCACAAAATAATCTAATAAGACTTATGTTGGGGATTAAATCAAACAATCATATGTCAAATATCCTAAAAGCTTTACATATATTTAATTTCGATCAATATTATATCAGCATGAAATTATCTTTTATTGAATCATTAAAAAATAACTTCCTAGCTTCTAAAATTTTTAAATATATCTGCTACAGATCGAGTAGTTCTACTTGTAAAATAAAAAGTTTTGAACAAGATATCAATTTATTAGAATCCTATTTTGGAAAGAAAATAGAAGAAATTTCAAAGAAAACAAAGTTTTACAAAGAAAAACTAAGAGACACTTTAAACCCCAAAGATGGAATTGTTGATTCAATAAAACAATGTTTACATAACTATAACCAAAGTAATTATAGAAAAATCTTAATAAATCTCACTAAAGTTAGCCCATAGCTTGATTAAAATTCTAATAAAAAATATATATGTAAATTTTATTTTATTAGTTTTTTTTTTTTTTTTTTGTATAATTAAAATTTTTATACTTTTACTTCTCCTAATGGAGGTTAATTCAATCAATCAATAAATAAATAAATATATCAGGACTTTTCTGAGCCAAAAAATTTTCTAACAGTTTAACCTTACTAGGAAGATGAGCACAATTCCAATGTGTAATTACCAACCTTTTTTTAAAGATTTATTTTTTTTTTTAAATGAGGAGTTGGAGAGTTTTTAAATTAAGCAGTTTAAGAGCAAAATTTACTCCAAATTAGAAGATATTTAAGAATTAATCATAAAGGTGTGAATAAAGCTAGTAATGATTGTTAAAACTTTTAGATTACCCGAATTTCAAAACTTTTGCACCGACTTTTATTTTTTAATTTTTAGAGGAAGTTTTTTGATTATAAATTTTTAAAATATAATTATATTTTTATGTCGAGTGTGATATATCAAATTGAAGAGAAAAAAAATTTTTCTAATTAGTGCTTTTATTTTTTTTTCTTTTGCACTCTAATATTTGTAAAATTCAATATATAAAAAATTTAGATAAATAAAATAATTAATTTCTAAATTTTTGCGACATACTGTATTTAAACACCTTGAAGTTATGCATTTTTTTTTTAATAAGAAAAAAATTACTATCTCTTATTTTAATTAAAAAAAAAACTGCAAAACTTATTTAAAATCAATAGTGATTTATACTGGAAAAATTAAAGCATCACATCACATATAACATGTAAAAAGCTGTATTGACAAACAGCTATAGCCAATATAGTAATATTAAATTGAAATTAAAAAATAATGGTGAATAAAATTAAACTAAAAAATACGTGAACGAATATTTTTTTTATTTTTTGTTAAATTTTTTTTATAAAGCAATCAACTAAATGTTTATTTAAATTTAATTCAAATAGCTTAATTATTAGATTTTCATCTTTTTATGAAAGATGGAACTGAATGAATTTTTTTATATAAACCGAATAGCGCTTGCTTGAATTGATTGTTTAAATAATAATAAATTACAGTTGAATATGAACAACTGATAAGATAGAAAATATTTCCAGCTTGATAAATGTTGGTGCAAATTTTGTTAATGATATCACAGGGACTTTTTTTTATTTTGAATTTTAATACCAAAATATTCAACCCGAATTCTAGTGATCTAAGCAATATCAATACATTAATGCTCACCAAAATGATCTTGGTTATATAAATATCTGGTGTTTTTTGTTTACTTTCATTTTGATATTTTTCGAAATTCATTTTTTCTGATATCATTTTCTTAGTCTTAATATTTGATCTAAATTTTCTTAATAAAAGCAAATCCGAAACACACAAGACAGCAAAAAGAAAAAAATCATTCAAAATAAAGTTAAAACAGTAGAGCGTAAAATAGATCCATCTTTTCTTTATGGTCCGGGTGTAAATTCTAGATTTTTGTGGATAAGGATTTAATTCAAAAAAGCTTGTAAATGTGATCCTTTTGGGAAATTCTTCATATTGTTCATAGTTTTCGATTATATTGATGTCAAAATTGACGGAACTTGTCAACAATTTGTCAAAATTTATAAATGCCACTACTGCTATTAAGGACACTAAAAGAAAAAATTTTCTCACATAAAGTTTTTGGAAAAATTTCAGAAATCTGTCATTTCGCAGTAAAAAATAGCGATTTAGTGAAATAATTACATTTAAAAAATTGGATAAAGTTTTGAGCATTCCACCCAAAAAATCGACCACATAAATCTCATAAAGTTGTACACTTATCCATCTGCTGTAATAAGGACATACAATTCCATTTAGTCCAACACAACTATTTGCCAAATGAAAAAAATAAATCGAGCAATAGACCAAATTAAGTATTGAATTTAAGAGCATAAATTTGACCAAAATTTGATCAGCTGAAAATTTTAAAGACAACAAAATAATCATATTTATGATGTTTGTGATCAAGCCTATTAGGGAAAAAAATGGAAAAAAAATAAAATTTGCAAAGTTGAGATATTCGGACAAATACAAAATGTCTATATTGGTCAATTGGTATTTTTTGGCCAGCCGCTGCTGAGGACAGAACACAAAGTCTAATTTGCATGTGGAGTTTAGCCATGAAAAATTATCACATTGTCCTGTTTTGTTCAAAATTTCCAAACCATCTTGGTAATAGTAAATTTTATAGAGCCATAAAATGGTACACGAACAATTTATGCCGAAAAAATCGAATAAAAATTTTCTGTTTTGAGGAAAGTTTTTAAAAAGACACAAATCTGCTTGCGGATAATCATAATTATCTAAATAAATGCTTACTTCAGATATATTAAAATTTGAATTTATTGTGTCAAGCCACTCAAAAGGCTCTAATAAAAACATATCTAAATTATCTATAAGAAAATTTAAATATTTTATTTTGCTCAAGTTTTTAAAGGTGTTCTTATCTATGCGCATTAGTTTTCCATGGATACTTAATTTTTCCATTCTTCCAAAAATGTTTGCATCCAAAATATTTCTATTGAGTACACTTTGGTAGACTTTTAAGTTCACTTGTTCTATTCTGGACTCCAGATCGTGACTCATTTGGTAAAAGCTAAGATGGTTGTTTTTTATTATTGTGTCACTCAAGCCACTCAGGTCCAATTCAATTATGTCACATTTATAGAACATCATAGGGCATGTATGACGAGTGTATCGTGTAGAAATAGAGTAGGACAAGAATTTTACCTTTGGGAAGATTATGTTCTGCGAATAAGAGCAGATTTTGTCGTGGGCATACTCAAATCCGAACTTTGAGTAAAAAAAAGTAGCATAAAGGAGAATTTTATTTTGGGAAAAAAATTCGAAAATGCCAAGATCAAACACAATGCCTTTATAAAATACAAAATTAACTTGGACATAAGTATCCAGATATGAGCTCATGTTCAATTTTAGATCATTGTCAAGAACAATTGGTCTTCTGGGCGTGAATGTCATTACAATAATGGTAATTTCTTTTGCAAAGCAATCTAATAAAATTTGACTGTTTTTGTCGTAGTTTGAAAAGAAGATCTGTGATGTAAAACCACTTGAAGGATAAAAAATTCTAAAGCCTTCCGTGAATTGAAGTATTTGTTGGCATCTTTGTTTTAAGTCCAACATTGCGCTCATGTTAAATTTGTTCTCCGTAGTTTGGTAGGCTTTATTTTCAAAAAATTGTAATGAAAAAATTAATAAAAAAATTTTTTTTATCATTTTTAAAATATGTGTATGCCATTTTGCGAATGCTATTTAAGGAAATAGTTCAAATCAGAATTTCTATCTGAAATCCGATCGTCACAAATCGGATCGTTTACCTTTCATTTTTTTTTGGACCTTTTCAAATTTGATATTTTCTAAAATTAATGCTTTATCTTCTAAAATTGCCATCTCATTCAAATATCAAAATAAAAAAAAAAAATTAAATTTTATAAATTTTGAAAAAAAATCAACTAATTTTCAATTTGAATCTTAATTTGGGGGATTTTTTAAATTGCAATTAGGCAACAAAAATTTTAATTTTTTTAGCCTTAACTAAATCTATGCTTTGTTAATTTCTCAAAAGAAAATTTTTAAATTAATTTAAATTTCATAATCTGAGATAAAAATGAATAGCTTTGTCATTTTGATGAGTGTTTCGCTGATAGCCAATTTGGTACCGACCTCACACGAACTTGAATGCTTTGAATGTGCTGGTTGTTCAGGAATAGGAACTCTTAAAACCTGTCAAAACGGAGAGACATTTTGCCAAGTAAATTTTAATTTTGAAAAATCGAATTTAATTTTCTCTTTGACAAGAAAATTTTCACTGACCAGGCTGGTATTAAAATGGTAGTCAGAGATTGTGTTTATTTTTGTGTCGAAACGGATCCTGCGCTTTTTAGACTTTTTGAAAGTGAAAGTGGAACTTTCTGTTGCAATACGGATGGGTGCAATTTTGGTATCAAAGTTAGCCCGAGTGTTCAATTATTATTTCTATCAACTGGGGTTGTACTTATGACTAAATTTTTTTAAGTAAACCAAAAATCTATAAATTAATTTAACTTTTTAATAGTTACATTTTGAAAATTCATTAGTCTAGGGGCTTTGACAAATCATTTATAAATATTTGTAGTATTAAGGAATAATTTTTAGAGAACCGCAATTTAACTTATATTTATTAGTTGTCACAGAGATTAATTTAAATTAATTGTATCTCGAAAAAATTAAATTTCAAAAAATTTTCATTCATTATTTGTTTTGTCCTAGAATGATTCTCGGAATTACTTTCGGTTCAAAGGATGAATAGTCTTTTAGTCATGAATTATTCGATTCCAGCTGAATCGTGCCACATCCACATCCATTTAGGAAATAAGAGAGTCATCTAACTAAAAAAGCAGTCACAAAATTGAGTTGAGTAAAATTAAATGAATTTTTTATTGTGAAAATTATTTCTATGATTGATTTCTAAATTTTTTTAACTGATAAAATTTATTTTTAAATTGATGATATTTTTTTGTAACCTGAATTTGTTTGACACATTAAATAAAATTTAATAAATACAATTAATTGACTATTTAGTCAACGATATTAACTATTTTAGGGTTGTCTAAAATTTTGAATAATATTTCTAAAAATTAAAAAATAAAGCATTTGATTGTAATCTGAAAATTAATTAGTATCATTTTATGATCGTAATTTTATACATGATTCAGCCTTGCTTTCAAAAAATGGTTTTATGTACTTTTAGTTGTAAAATTTAATGCATTGACGTATATTCATGTTCAGCAAACCAAATGATTAAGGAACAAGAATCATCTTATTGAACCAGCTTCACAGCGAAAATTTGGTGAATCAACATTTGGATATTTTTCTACTAAATTTATTAATAGTTTTTTTTTAAATAATTTAATACAAATATATATATTTTCTCTTTAAAAAAATGTTTATATGAAAATTTTAATACAATGATAATAAAATTTTTATCAATTAGTGAAAAATTTAGATTCATAATTAAATTTTTTTATTTTTAAAATTTTATAACATATATTTTTCTTACTTTTATATCATTAATTATTTGTAATTATTTTTTTATATTTTCTTTTTTTTTTATAGTATTTCCATGATAAAATTATTATGGAGCCCTTAACTTAAAAAGTTAACTGGTAAACAAATACCAGATAGACGATTGTCTTTTTTAACTTTTGTTCACATTTAATGAATAAGTGAAAAACATAATGAAAAAAATTTTCTACTGCTAATTTAGATAATTGCTTATAAATGATCAAGAAAATCTGTTCGATCAATCTTTAAAGGTTATACCTAAAAAGAGGATGGCAAATAAAAAAGAAATTTACTAAATTTTATAAAGAAGGTGTTTAAATTTGAAGAAAATCTTTAACTTATTAAATTCTAAATAAAAAAATTTAATTATTTTCGATAAGTGATTAAGAATTAAGAATTTTTCTTATTAAGGAGAATATTCTGTCATTTTGTTAACGTTATAGATTTTAAATTTATCTAATCTTAATAGTTTTTTTATATTTTTAAGTCATTTTTTGGATAAATTTAGCGTTAGTTCTATCATATTATGAAAGGAGAAATACGGGATCCGGGGCCGAGCCCTGAATTAGAGATTCCGGTTAATTAAAATTAAAGACAAGTTTTGTTAATTATTTTTAAAAACTAATAATTGAAAAATATAAAATAAATTCCATATTATTTTGTTTTTTCTTGAAATTTAAAGCATTAAAATTCCACCTTTTACTTTAATGCAGGCGGCAACCCGTTTTTTCATCGAAAAAATAAAATTTTTACAGATTTTTGTCGGAGTTTACAAATGGAACGGAATGACATACTCCTCCCGCTTCATATCTTTCGCTCAATTCTAAAAGTCGATTCGAGACAGTTAAGAGTTTAAGTTTATTAAGGGCCTCATGATGCACAATATTGGAAGGAGTATATTATATTTTAATTTAAGTATAAACTTGAATTTTTGTAATGTTTGAAATGTCTGAAAATGAATTCAAACACGGAAAAGAGTAATTAATTTTAAATCTGATTAAAGATTTATATAAGTTTCCTAGCGTGTATCAGTTAAGACCCCATTTTTTGTTTGACAATATTTTTATCAAGTTTAACCGTGAACTACAACGCTGTTTTATTTCATCAATCATTTGGGGTAAAGGTTAATTTTTAATCAAATTTTATAACTAAGAACTTGATTTCCCTTTGACTCCCAATTTTATTTTCATATATCTTTAAGTTTAAGTTAATATTTTCTTTGTTTTATTCAATGAAGACAATGAAGCAAGACTTTTCGACAGATATTTTCATCTTCCATTTGAAGAGCCATTTTTCTAATTCGTTTAAAGTATTTGTTTATCTTATTTCCTTTTTCCTTAAAAATGTAGAATGAGACCAAGTCGTCAGCAAAAAGTTAGTTTATAAATAAGACCATCATTCCAAACCTTATCAAACGCTTTTGAGATATCAAAAAATAGAGAACAAACTTTTTTCTTTTTATTAAATGATTCTACAATTTTTTGAATAAGGAACAAAAGATTATCAGCGGTTCAATGATCGATTTTTTAAAAACTGATTGTTCCTGAATTAGTAATGAGTTTTGTTCTAAATAACTATATAATCTCGAGTAGACTTCACGTTCCAACAGTTTTCCAAGACAACTTTTCATACTGATTGGTCGGTAGTTAGCTCGGTTTTGTCTTAAAATTTACTTTTTAGGTATCTTAGTAATGTGAGCAGATTTCCATGCATTCGGGATTTTACTTCTCTTAGACTTAAGCTAGATAAATAAATAATGTCTTCAAGAATATTTTGAGGTAAATTTATTAACATTAGGTTATGAATTTGGTCAGGTACCGAAGATGCTTCCTCTTTTAACCTTTTAAGCGCTGAGCTAATCTCTTTAATGCTAACAGGCTCGTCAAATTTGCATTGATTTTTTTATTAAAAAATTCAAGATTATAATCAATTATTTCACCATCTTTTTGGGGATTTATTAGAATGTTATTCGGACTGAAAGTTTTTATTCAATTTTTTTCCAGAATGGTCTACTTGAAAGCAGATTTTCCCAAATTTTTCCGATTAATATATCCGATTTTCGTTTTCGGATATACTGAAAAAATTGATTTAATTGTTAATTAAATAATTTTAACAAGGTATAAGAATAGGTAAGTTAAATAGTTCAAATTTTGAAACAAAATCTAAATAAATTAAATTTATGTTATTGAAAATTGAATTCTTAAACGTTGAAAACTTCAACATTGATCTCTTGATCACAAAGGAATTTATTAATCTTGAATAAATATATTCAAAAGTTTTTTCTCCACTTCTTGATTTTGCCATCGGTTCAATTAGGTTATTGCTGTTCCTTAAATTATAATTCAAATTCCTTGAATCATTTTTCTTTAATTTTTCGTTTAAATTAAGGGGAGAATTGCAATAAAGAAGACATTTGTAAGAGAAAGTTAGCATCCTTTCAAAAATTCTATGTTGAAAAGAATAAAGACCATATATCTCTACAGAGTTATTTAGTTCATTAAAGCTGTTCACTTCAAGCTTTACATTTAAAAGTTTAATGATAGAGATATAATAACTCTTAGCTAATTTATTTATTGCTTCTTTTGAAAAATAGCATAAAAATGTAGAGCAATAGTCAAAATACGGTAAGATAAAGGTCTTAAAAAACTGAACTTTTACTGAAGTAACAAGATAGAAGATTCTTTTTGTAGCAAGATTGAAAATAAATTCCTATAAATTTGAAGTGATAAATTAGAAGCAAGTTTTGTAAAGCTAAGATCTTGATCAATAATGACCTAATAAAAAGATTTCCTTAACAATTAAGATTTCTTCATCATCTTCTTTAATCTTATCTGAATACAGTTTTTAAATCATGCAAAAAGTTATAGACCAGTTTATATCAATTTAGTTAAAAATTCACCATTCTTTTAAACTTTTTTGTTGTAACATTTAATTTTATCAAAGCTGTTTCTACGTCTTTATCAGAGATACTTATTGTTGTATCATCTGCAAACATTTTGATACTTGAATTTTTAAATAAAAATGGTAAATCATTAACAAAAATTAGAAAAAGCAATGTACCTAATACAGATCCCTGAGGTACACCCATTTTTAATTAAATAGATTAACACTTTTCACTGCCAATTTAAATATTTGAGATCTATTTTCAAAATAGTTTGAAAGAAGACCCAAAGAAGAAATATCAAAACCATAATGGAAAAGTTTTAAAAGTAATAAATTTGTATCAATAACATCAAATGCTTTTCTAAAATCAATAAACAAAGAGACAGTTGTTAGTTTCTTTTCTTTTGCTTTATTTATTTCACTTATATACTCATGAATAACTATTTGACAAGAATGGCCAGGTCTAAAACCATGTTGTCCATTAAATAAAATCTTATTCGATTCAAAATAGTAAGATATTTGTTTTGCTAATAGCTTTTCAAATATTTTTGCTATTAGTGAAAGAACTGATATTCCACGATAATTGTTTATATCTGGCATCTATCTCCTTTATTCTTAAATAATGGATTAGCAATAGCAAGTTTCCAGTCAAGTTTTCAGTAAAAAATAAACAATTATTAAAAAGTTCACATAATAATGGAACAAAAAATTCGTTAAGATTTTGAATTGTTTTAGTATGGATTCCAAAAAATTTTAATTTCATAAAAAATAATTTATTTTTTCAGTTTGATTCAAACTTTTGGTCACAAACTGTATATTAAATTGTTGTATGTGTAAAAAAAATTACTAAAAACTAAAATTTTATTCAAAATAAATATTGACAGATTTAAAAATTTCTAAAAAAAAAGGCCATTTTTATTGAATAAAAAAAAAGTAACAAAAAAAACTTAAACCCTGACTTCATTCGCATAGATGCCATTCTTTGTCCTATAGCTCTCCCGCTGGTACTTGTCGCTTTTTTTCCTGTGACTCTTGGACTGTTTTGAGCTGAGGGCACAATTAAAGTCAAAAAACTCAACTATAGGTATTTCAATACGGACCCATCCGTTCCTCACAAACGACACACTCACTCCAGCCTCATCAAACTTAAAAAAATTGTCCGGAAGTTTACACTGCCGACTAAACTCTCTAAACATCAATTTGTCATTATTTTCAGTCGAGTCCGAGTCAATCGAGTCCAATGAGGACTCGCATGTACTGGTCAAACTGGCTGACGAACAGCTCGACTCCTCATTGAACAACATTTTCTTCCGCATGTTTGTCTCCTGGATAATTCTCAGCTTGAGAATATTTTTCTCAATGCGGACCTGGGTGCGGTCCGACGGCGAACAGCCGGGCAGTTTGAAAAAATAAGTCAAATAAATGTTGTCCATGGGGTCTCTGGTGACGCAGTTGAAGCCGTCCTCGAGCATTTCATCATTTATCAGCCTGTGACTGGAGGACAAGTGGCGTTCAATGGACCTGGACTTGGAACGGCCTCTTTCCTCCCGCTTCTCATCAAATCTGACTGACTTTTGCTCATTCAAAAATCCCTCATTGCTCTTGGGCCGCTTGACACTTCGGCAAGACTGCTTGGCCCTCCGCGGCCTCTCGCCGCCCTGCTTGTTCAGCTTGTCGTCCACACTTGAGCTAGGCTTGAGCGCCGAACCAGTGTTCTCTGTGTAAAGCGGATTCTGGAATATGTACTCGCGAGACTTGGCCTGGTTCATGCATTTAACAGTGGTGTACACAGGTGGTCTAATGCACATGCATTTTATGAACAGGTGGCAGTTTTCCAGGTAGGACTCAAGCGTGTTTAGGTCGCTGTTCTCCGGCAGGTATATGTCCTTTTTGAGCTCTCGCTTGAGACAATTGTTGCCTCTGGTCAAGTCGAGATCTATGATGGTGGGTGCTGCCAGTTTGCTGGTGTTTATGGTCAGGGAATTGGACTGTATTGGCTCGATTTTGAGACAGTGGACAATCAGCTTTTTGCTGGCCTTGTAGCTGTGGTCAACCAGCTGAACACTTATGTCCTCGGGTCCAAAGTCTGGTCCGATGTAGATGGAAGTTTTGAATTGGTCTGGGCTGTTTTGGTTTATTAGTTTGTTGGTCACTTGGCAAGATTTGATGCTGTCAAAGAATGGAAACGTGTTGGAGTCCATGAGCAGGTTTTCGATTGACTTGTTGCTGCTTTTGAGCTTTATTTCAGGCAGGCTGTCGAGTTTGGTGCGCGACTCATGCGACAATTGGCTCAGACTTGTCGACTTGATTGACTCTTTGTCTTTTTCTGGTGGCAAATTTTTGGACTCGAGTCGCTGGAATTTGTTGCTGTTGAGCAGGGCGTCCAGATCTTCGAAAGCGGACTGGTCGCACGACGTGGGCCGATCGCCCTTCATTGAGTAATAAATTGGGTTATTGGCCACGTTAAAGTAGTCGTATGAAAGCAAGTAGTTTTTATAGTACTCGGCGTTTGAGCTCGGTCTCAGGCCTTTGTCGTTTTTTACGAAAACATTTTTGTTTGATTTCATTTTTAATAATCTAAAGGTGGTTTTAAATTTAAATTTTTTTTTTTTTTTAATATTAATTTGAGAATTTGGAGAAAAAAATTTTATTTAAAAAAAAATAATTTAAAATTTGATTTTTTTTATTAAATCTAGAAAATAATTTCTTTTTTTTTTTCTTAAAATATCAATTAGAGAAATTTGGAAAAAAGTTTGATTTTTTGACTCCTTTTAAGAAATTTAGGAAAATATTGTTATTTTTTGTTTTTAAAAAATAGATTAATTATTGTTTTCGGTGATCGAAATTTTACTTAAATATTGGAAAAGTAAATTTTTAATTTTGTTCATTAGATTTTTTTCTTTGACAATTGATCATCACCATTTCAAATTTAATTAATCGCCTAACAATTAAATTTTTGTTTTTTGTTTTTCAAAAACTTGGTTTTCTACCATTTTTTCTGCTCAAAAGCATTTTGAATTAAGTGTCAGTAAATTAAAAAAAAATACATGGAGAATTTTGCTAAAAAAATTTAATTAAACATAAACAATTTTTTTTATTAAAAAAAATAATAATTGAAGCCGCGTTTTAAAGAATATCTATTATTAAGGTTCCCGCAACTCAAAACCTCAAATTCGATCTAAGATTCCACAGAAAACCACGGAAAAAAAATGAATTCAAATTTTTATCCTAAATTAAAAAATAAAAAATGTGCATTATAACAGTAAAATTGAATCAAGTCCTTCAAAAACCCATTACCCACAAATTTTATTATGTAAATTTATTTAATTTTTTTGAGGCAAAACAAACATTTGCAGATGTCACTTTTTATAATAATTTTAATTCAATTGAAAAGAAATTAGGAGTTTCAAAAAATAAACAGAATTCATTAAAAAAAAATTTTTACTTTAAATTAATTTTTTTAATTCCGATTTACCGGATAAGTCAGAAAACTTAATCCGGACAAGGATTTTCGGGAACCGATGAAACCGGATTATCCAGGTTGGACTGTATTCTGAAACTAGACAAAATTCTGGACAAAATTTTGGGATTAGTTTTTTTATATTTTGCTTTATTTAGCAGATAGTGTTTGTCAAAAATTGATATTTTTTGTTGAAAAATACAAAATAAATTTACACAAAATTTAAACTAAAGTTGATTAATATTTTAGTTAGTATTGAAAATTTTTAAGTGTTCTTGATATTTTTTAGTTGTCTTTCCGAAAAAATTAGAATTAAATACTTTTTACATGCTTCTATAATGTATCAAAATTGGCTAATTAATTTTAAATACATTAATTCAAATTTTGATTCTTTTTTTTTTAAATTCCTAAAATTATCAAAAACATTTTAATTTTTACATTAATTTATTATTCTTTATTTTATTACAGATAAAAACTTAAATAACAAAAATTGACTTAGCTAGAAAAAATGCAATTCAATGATTTTAAGAATTTATAGCATGAAAAATTTTAAAAATCAATCAAACTAAAATTGTTGATTTTTTGTCATTTTAATAAATTTAAATTTGTATATTCTTTTTGAATAAAGAACACTTAAAAATTAATTTTTTTTTTCATTTATAAATTTATTTCCCATTATTTTAAAAAGGAACTTAAAAAAAATAAATTGATTTGACGAATGTACAATTTACAGTCCAACTCATCGATTAGAATCGCGATGAAAAGATTAAAAAATAAAAAATTAAATAAATAATTGAAATGTAAGGAAAAAATAAATCCTGATTCTTAGCTTCATCCAAAAACAGATGCCTGCAACTGTGCAATTGTTCCTAATTTAAGTATTCTTTTCAAATATTCTTTTAAAAATATTTTTTTTGTATTTTTTTAGACAATTTGCTATAAAACTTAATGCAGGGACATATTTTTAGGGTTAAAGAGATCATGTTTAACCACAACCAAGTATGATCATTAATTCTCCATCGATAAAATTTTTGCAGAGTTTTGCAGACACTAAAATTAAGGTGAAGAATTGTATTTTGTATTTATATATATTTTCATACTGAAAAAATGCTTATGTAATAATTTTTTGACTAAAAATTAATTTAAAACACTTTTTTAGTAAAAACTTTGGATAATGATCATTAAATTTTGATTATAAACTTTAACTTGCCGCAATTATTTTGCACGTCATAAAGAAGTATTCTTATCAAATTCACTATTAAAGTAAAAAACCTATTAATGTGAAACTCAAATAAATTTAAAAAGAAGAGAGGTAATTAAGAAAATCAATTTTACTTATAATTTTAAGTTTAATAAATTATTAATAATTTTAATAATTGACAGAAAATTTTCAAATTTTAATTTGTTTATAGATATGTTTTTTAAAAGAATTAACGCAATGATTACATTTTTTAATCGCTTTGAAATCGTTTCTAAATATTATATCGGTTTATGTTAAGATTCTCTTTTTTTCTATTAAGTTCAACCATCTATCTTCCCAAAAATTCCTTTAGTTATAATATTTTCGACAATTTTAATTGTGCTTCCCTTTCCTTTGGAAATGATCTAAAGCTTTTGATGAATTTCACTAAAAAAAAAGAATCATGCATTGCTCATAATCAAATGAGTTTAAAGAAAATATATCTAAAATCTACTTTTCTCTGCGAAAACTTTTTTACTTCATTGACAGTCCTTAATTAATAAATGAGATTTGTTTCTATTTAATTAGATGAAAATTGATTCAATTTTTTTTATAATTTTTTTTCAATTAAAAAATTTTTTCTGCCAGAGCAATCTGTGATATAATTTTTTTTAATCATCGTCCATAAGGTAATTATTAAATTAAATGTTAGTAATATTCAAACTACAAAAATTTAGCCTTAGTTTGTTTTAGTATCTTAAATAATAAAAAATCATATTTTTTCAAGGTAGTTTGGATCACCATGAACCTTTTCGGCCCTTATATTTAAAAAAATAATATTGAATCCTGAATAAAATAAATAATATATAAATGAATGAATGTTTTGTAGATTAAACTTTTAATCTGAAAAATAAAATATATTTAAATCATCTTAATAAAATGAAAGTAATTTACTCTAATTATATTTTATCAGAGTTGTTTAAAAGTCGGAAATTAAGGTCCAAGTCCGGAATTGGACTTAACTTGAGACTTGTGACCTTTAAATAACTCTGTTTTTTATATTTCATTATTTAAATGAAGTTTAAAAATTCTAAAATTTATAAAAAGATTATCTATCTCAACTACAAAAGAATCAGTCAAAAATGAAAATTCACTAAATTTTACTACTAAATACACAATTTAAAAGATAAAACAAAAAATATAATTTGATTAATTTTAGATGAGGATAAAGCCAAAGTTTGATATGTATCTAACCAAGAAGTCATAAGCTATCAGTGTTAAAGCATGACAAAGCTGAAAAAGCATTCACCTTGTCATTCATAGTCTTTTTATTTACTGCTTGATAAATTTATTTTTTTATTTACTAAACAATAATGCGACATCTGTGTTTAAGAAAAAATCATCTTACAAAGAATGCATTATATTCATTTATGAAGAAACCTTACCTTAATTTTATATTTCAATATCTAATTAAATAATTTTTTTTTTCATTCTTAATCCTGAAGAAGTCGATTTTGTCGAAATGCGTGGTTAAAAAATAAAAAGATCATTTTTATTTATTTATGTGTTTTATTTTGATTTTTTTTTAAATAAATCAAAATTATTTGTTTTTATTTTTGAATAGTTTATTACCCGGTTAAATTTTTGCTAAAAATTTTCCTATCCTGAACTGTAAAATTTAATTTCATTACCAAGGATCTGTACTATGACCAATTCTTTTTTCCATTTTCATTAATGATCTACCTGAAGAAGTTATCAGTGTAATCAAGCTTCTTGCAGATGACACTAAATTGATAGCCAACATAGGGAACAGGACAGATGTGAAAAACCTTCAAATTGACAACGACAGACTTATCACATGGGCAAACAAGTGGAAGATGAGTTTCAATGAAGATAAATGCAAATTTATGTTTTTTAAGAACAAATTTTTCCCGGAATTATACTAAAAAATGTAAAACTTACAAATGCAACAAACAGATATTGAGCGCGATCTAGGAATCTACCTCAGGAATGACCTATGGAACAAATGGAACCATCAAGCATCTTGTGCAGCTAACAAAGCTAACATTATTCTTGGTCAACTTAAACAAGTTTTCAAGTGCTGGTCAATTCACAATTTTAGAAAGCTATATGTTACTTTCGTTAGGCCCCACCTAGAGTATGCATCTGCAGCTTGGAATCCATATCTGAAAAAAGATATAGAATTATTAGAAAAAATAAAAAGACGTGTAACTAAGTTGGTCCCCGAGATCAAGCACTAAAAGTATGAACAGAGACTAGCAGTCTCTTGTTCTTCAGCCAAAAGGTTATAATCTGGGGAAGAAGTAACAAAAGGGGTTACGTTGGCTTCAGTCAGTTTGAAACCACGGTTACTAGGGTTAAATTTGACGCTGCATTTCGGCCATCGCTGTGGCCATCTCTACGGATATTCTAGAGTGAAGAAACGAAAAGAAAAAGAACAAGAGATGAGAAGGAAAATATAATGAAAAAAAGAAAAAAAGACTAGAGCTAGTCTCGCTCCGCAGGTATTCTGCTGTAGCTAATCACTATTATTATTATTTGAAAAAAAAATTCAGCTGTAAAAAAATTAAAATTGGACCCAAATAAAAACCTCATATTTTTTAGCTTAATTATTTTTGATTACCAATAAAAATATTTTATTATTAATTTTATCCTCGATAACAAACTCACCTGGTCCGACCAAATCAAGGGCTCAATCTCTTAAGTCAACAAGTCTCTTAGCATGTTGTGTCGTTCCTTCCGCAGATGGACCCCTCATTGAGCCTATTCTCATTACTTTTGTCCGAATGAATGATAAAAGTTTTGTTGCTCAAGGTTGGAGTTTTTCCAATGGCTCAATGTCTTGTTTTTTGTGTGGATTCCAAGTTATTGAACTATATTCAACACTTGGTCTAATTAATGAGGTAAAAAATTAAATAAATGCTCTCGTATATCAATTTTTAAACAAGTTCTTCAGTTTAATAAGAAAAAAGCCTTTTATTGAAAAAATAGTTGAGCATCAAAGAAACTCGATGCTACTTAATTTTTGCTTAGAAATTAATTTTAATTTTATTATTTTTTTTTTAAATATTTTTACATAATAATTTTTTTTCCTTCAGTACGATTAATTTGAATTCTCTTTTTTTATCTTTACAAACGTGCCTATAATTGTTACATTGAAAAATACAAATATTATAAAGAAATGACATTAAACTACAAAAAAAACTCAATTATATATATAACAAATTTAAAACATATAATAAATCATTTTTAAATTGGCCAATTTCTCTTTAATATAAAATAATTTAAAGATATTGTTATGAGAAAAAATTAGAGAATAGTTATGCGAAATCGAAAAACAAACTTGTTAAAAAAACAACTATATTTATTTGTTTTTTTTGCACACTTTTGTATTTTTTGAAAAATTAATAAATAAAATTGAAATGAATGAAATAATATTTCAACTTTTTTAATTAGTAAATTAATTTATTTTTTCAAAATACAAAATTCGAAGGTAGATTCTTACTTTCACAGACTAACTTTCTATTTAATTTATCTAATTAAATTTCTCGATTTTATGGATATGATCCCAATAAATATCAGTAAATAAATCTTCGACATTCATTGTTATTAAAACTCTATACTTAGTTAAAATAAATAATATTAATAATCCAATTCTATATATTTTTGATTCTAAATTTTTTGAAAATATTTTTTAATAATTAGAACTACAAAATTTGTTTTAAAAAAATTTAATTGAAGTGATAACAGAGATGCATTGAAATTAATGGAAAGCACCTTTTTAGGAGAACGCTCCGATAAAAATGCAGTGTGACTTAACTTTTATCATCTGAAATATTTTTGACCAAGAAAACTAGAAGAAGAAGCCAAGCAGAAGTTTTTTTTTTAGAAAACTAAATTTTATAGTAAAATTTAAAATATTCTTAAATTTTTTTGCAGATTTTTAAATTCTTTGAAAATTAGATTTTTTTTTGATTTAAACTTTCAACTTGGACTTGACTTGAAAATGACTTTTTACCTGCTTGACTTGTTAACTGCTTTGAATAATTTTTAAAATATTCTTAATAATAAATAATATTTAAATTTTTAACCTACCAAAATAGATGAACAAATTTTTCTTAAAAAAAATATTTTGATTTATTATTAAACAATATTTAATAATAAATAGAAAATAAATCTTAATTTCCAATTTCGGTCCATAAGGAACATATTCCTCAAATTTAGAAATTGAGTAAATTTTTGTTTTGCTTTTGTCAATACTTAAGCTTGGGTGAAAAAGAAAAAAAGAAATTTGAAGGTGAAAAACTGATCAAATTTTAGAATGGAGGAGAAAATGTGTCAATAGAGCACTTAGCCTGGATTCGAGTTAAGCCGGCATGGATTAGTTAGAAAAATTTTCCAAAGTAGTTGACTATTAAACTAAAAAACATTGTACAAATGCAAAATCGGGAAAGCATCGACCAAACGACAAGTTTTAATTAAGTTAAATCAAGCATAAAGCCATAATCTATTTATTTAATTAAAAGCCGAGGCGAATTACTCTCGGATACTTTAAGTAAAGTATTATAAGCCAGATTTGAAAACAAAGATAGACCAAAAGCCTTAGTTAAAAGCGTAGATAATTCTTTATTTTTACAAAAATAATCAGATAGACTTGGTCAATTATTTAAGCTATTTGTAAGCCACGAAGTGGTGTTGTGATTTTAAAAATTATATAAATTGATATTGAATGATATGCATGAGTTGACTAAGTGTGTTGAGAGACCCAAATTAACTGTTCCAACTAAATATCCAAAGATTCTAAAGACTTGGGAAGCGGAAGCGTTCTGTGGCAATCGTTCAAGTGTATCAGTGGACTTTTTTGAATGCAATTGCTCAAATTGCTTCTCCAAGGTTAATTTGGCTTTGAGTTGATAGAATTATTTATTTTGATTGCAAAAGAGTGTTTTGTTTCAAATAATTTTGTTAACCTATCTTTTTAAAATTGAAAGCTTCGAGATGGTTTTTCTCATTTTTCTCATGGTAATGACATTTTAAAATCAATTTGAATTTATTTAAATCATTAAGACAAATAAACTTATTTTTTTCTCATTTTTTGACATATGAAGTTGAATAAAAATTGAAACAGTGATACTTTAAAAAGTTATTATTTAATGTACTATGTGACCAATTCTATATTTAGGGGATAAAAGAGTTCCCAAAATTTGATAACACAAATTGGAATTCATAAAAATATTAAATTATTTCAGTAAAATCTAAAAAAATTAGACAATGAAATCAAAATATTAAAAAATTAATTATTTGTCTTACATTCCAAGGCTTTTTTTCCCTCCTGGTTTTGGTTAATAGCCAAATATCGAATCTAAATACTTTTTTGGAAATTGAATAAACTTTTTTAATTTTATTTTTCCAATGTAACTATATGAACCGAATTGTTTAAAAAAAATGCATTGAGGTATAGACAGGGGCATAGTCAGAATTTTCAAATGGGGGAGTTGAAAAAATTTTTTTAAGAAAGTTACATTTTATTAGATGGAATTTACATAAAAAATATTTAATTTATTAGTTAATAATAAATAGTAGTAGTTTTGACTGTACAAGGCACACTAAGACAGCTGATGTGATTGATTGCTGCTCATCCAGCAAAAGTTGTTAACATTGGAGGCTTCAACTAATTTATTCGGCAGCGAGTTCATATGCTAGCGGTTATGTTGAAAAAAATTTGTATCTTTGTTTGAACCTCTAAATTTCTTTGTGGTATTTAAAACAGTGACTTATCCCTTGGTTTTTTATGACATTAAAATTGTTGTTTTTTTCAACTCTACACCAGATTAAAAATTCTAAATTTTTTTAAATTGATGTATTTTGGTCAAACTTAATGGACTTAAAAGTCAAAAATCAAAAAAAATGAGCTCAGCAATTTGTTCAGAATTTTTTCTGGGTCCCGATCCTGAAACTGGGTTAGTGAGTCAATAAAGGACGAGATTGAATGAAAAATGAATGAAATTCTAAATTCTCGTATGTTTGATATTGTTTGTTTTAGTGAATCTAAACTCGATCATACAATACCAAATTCATTTTTTGATAACAATTATTATTCAAAAATAAGATTACACAGGAATAGACATGGAGGTGGCCTGATTGTATTCATGAAAAACTCTTTGAAAGTTACTCGTATTTTTCTTCATGATACAGCTGAGCTAGTTTTCTTTCAATTTAAGCTTCATGATCAATGCTTAAATTTTATATACTGTTATCGTTCACCAAATTCTAATGAAACCCTTTTTCTTGATGATGTTGAAGATTTTATTCAATCATTGAATCTAAATGATCCCTTATTTGTTTTTGGTGATCTTAACTGTTACCCATCAAAAAAGCTGAATGATAATTTTCAAAATTTCATTGATAATAATGACTTGGTAAATTTTGTTTGTAAACCCACCAGAGTATGTTCTAGATTTCATAAACGTAGGAATCAATATCTGCAATCAGAATCAGTCATTGATCTTTTTTTGCATAATGCTGATCTTATTGATGAAACATGTGTTATTGACTGTCCATTTAGTGACCACAAGTTTGTTTTATCTAAATTAACAGTTGCTAAACTGAAATGTAAGCCGAAGACTATTTAATGTCAAAAACTTTCTCAAGTAAATACGGAAATCATTTGTACTCAGATAGATGAAATTGATTGGAGTGGATTCAAGACTTTTCCTTCAATTGACGAAAAATGAACGTTTGTCAAAGAAAAATTGATGAAAATTATCGATAATACTGCCCCCATTCGTAAAGTTTCTGTCAATATGTCAAGTCAGTTTCCATGGTATGATGATGATCTTATTTGTTTGAAACATTCACGGGAATTCTCCTACAAGAAATTCAAACTATTTGGTAATAAAGATGATAAATTAGTTTATGATTATTTTAAGAAACAGTTCAAGTTGCTAAATGATGAGAAACTAATTCATTTTTTTCAGGATAAAACCTTGAATGACTTTAAAATTGTTGTTTTTTTCAACTCTACACCAGATTAAAAATTCTAAATTTTTTTAAATTGATGTATTTTGGTCAAACTTAATGGACTTAAAAGTCAAAAATCAAAAAAAATGAGCTCAGCAATTTGTTCAGAATTTTTTCTGGGTCCCGATCCTGAAACTGGGTTAGTGAGTCAATAAAGGACGAGATTCAAAAATAGTGAAACCTCCAAAAAATATTTTTTCAATTTTAATGAAATTCTACTCACCATTAAGTGGCATGAAATCAGATAAAACTCAAATACACCTTTAATCTGTATTAAAAATGAAATTGTCAATGATAAGTTAAACATGTGTGAGATATTTAACGAATTCTTCACGTCGATAAGATCTTCATCAGAATTGTCGTTTAATGATTCTAAGAGCTTCATCCAGGATCAGTTTTCTAAACTTGGCCTCATGAAATCTGCTAATTTCAGATTTAGCTTTACGAATCGACATGAGATAGAAAAACTCCTCTTGGAGATCTCAACCTCTAGTGGTATCGGTTCTTGTGGAATACCTATTTAGATTCTAAAGGGTAGTTCAGCTAAACAACACACCATTATAGCTTATTTATTTAATTTTTCAATCTTAATGGGGTCAATGCCAAATGATTGGAAAATGTCCGTTGTTACGCCTTTATTTAAAAATAAAGGCTCAACTGATGATTTAAATAGTTATCGTGGCATTTCTGTTTTACCACCAATTGCAAAACTGTTTGAGAAGCTTATTCATAAACAGATAAGCAATTATTTTGCTAATTAATCAACATGGTTTCAGATCAAGCCATAGCTGTGAATCAGCCTTACATGAGATTATCTCGAAAATGAAACAAATTAAAAGCAATCGTTTAATCGGTATCTTTTTATTTATTGATTTTAGAAAAGCTTTTGATACGGTCGACCATAAACTTCTACTAACTAAATTAAGCTGTTATGGTTTTGATGATTCTTCAATCGCACTGCTGGAAAGTTATTTTGCGAACAGATCCCAAGTTGTGAAGATTGATGAGTTTACCTCTAACTAAAAAACGCTCAAATTAGGTGTCACCCAGGGGAATGTCCTAGGCCCATTTCTATTTTTGATTTACATAAATGATATTGTTTTATTCCTTTCAGATTTCATTGTGAAATTATTTGCTGATGATACAACTCTAATTAAAACAGGGGATAACCTCTCTGGACTTATTCATTCTTTTCATGAATCGATTCAAAAGTTATTTACTTGGTGTAAATTCAATAGTATAGATATTTATTGGTCCATGACTAAAATGATGTTTATCTCAAGCAAATCAAAACTTAATTTTCCCAGTAGTATTGAAATAAATGGTATTATGGTTGAAGTTGTTGATAAATTTAAACTCCTCGGAGTAACAATTGATAGCAAGCTCACTTTTTTGTAACACGTAATAAACTTAAGAACTTCAATAAATAAACGGCTTTATGCTATAAGGAGATTATTTTAATTATCGCATAAAGTCAAGCTCCAGTTCTTCAAATCATTTATCATGCCATTCTTTGACTATTGTCTTTCATTATCAATATATTTTACAAAAAGATCAATTCAAAAATTAGCTAATTCTTATTACTATTGTATTCAAAGATTATTAAATATTCGCCCAAATATACATGGAAATAATGATTTTAACACTTTAAATATCGAGTTGAACAAATTTAACATCGACTGTTTTCAGCATAAAATTATCAAACGTCTTGCTCACTTTATTCTTAAATTATAAATTTAAAAACATGGCCTGTAGACTTAAGCGAAGTTTTAATAAGCAACCGCTCGAAAAATATTGATTATAATCTAAGAAATTCAAATGACTATCTTGTTCCTTCCAAAGGAAAGTTCAACGATTATGGTGAAAAAACGTTTGACTATTTTTATTCTAAATTCATTAATAAATTACTTATTGATGATATACAGTTAGATTTTGTCTTATTTAAATGAATAATAAACAATAATATTAATTAAATTTTTATAAAATTTTATAATATTTTTTCTAATTTTGATATTAAGTTCAAAAAACTAATTTTTGGTTAATTTCTGTTAATTTAATAAATTTATATATGATTTTTTTTTTAATAAATGGGCCCAATCAACCCTTTATGGGTTTTGACCTTTGGTCTCTTTGGTTGAGTTGAAATATAAAAAAAAATATAGTTCATTGCAAATCTTTTACAGTTGGCATTGGAATTTTTTTCAATGAACTTATTTACCTCAATGAACTATAAAATATCTCTTGATTACGTTAATTTTTATAGAAACAATTACATGGGTTCTTTTATCTTATTTGCATTAAAATATATTTTCATAAAAAAAGCTAAAATTTCCAATGGCAATAGTAAAAGATATTTTATTGAGCTATAAAGGTAAAGTTTTGTAAAAATATAGTGAAATTTTTTTAAAATTTAAATCCAAAAATATTTTTTTTAATTTTAAATTAATTATTAATTATATCTAATTTGAAATATAAACTTGTCCAAGTTTAATAATAAAATCTTTGTTTGCTTAATATCTATTTTATTTGTTTTTTATTAAGTGCCAAATTAAAACTATTTCCTTTTCGTCACATTATTTGTTTCCAGAGAATTAGTTTATTAAAATTTATTTGTTTATTTATTATAAAAAACAACTCTTGGGTGATTAAAAATCTTCAAATAAAAATCAATAGTAGTCTCTCTTTATTTACGACACTGGTTTCGTTTCTTTTGTTTCTAATTGCGGAACGTTCATTAACATTATGTAAGTATTCATTTTAGTTTATTGGTAATAGAGCCATTTGGAGTCGGTATAGCTGATTGGTTTGTGTGTTAGTCATACTAGAAGATGATCAAAGGTTCAAAAGAATTAATTCTTTGAAATATGTCTAGAAAAATAGGGACCGGTTTCTACTGGGTCATAGTTACGGTGTAGAAGATCAACCTGATGCAATAACCTCTGTGTCAGATCGGAGTCTTTGCAGAAAAGCTACTGAGAAAGGAGATGAGCACCTTTTCTCTTGTCCGCTAGGGTAGAAAAGGGACAAACTATTGTGTTACTGCTGGTCGTCCTAGCTTACATCGGCCTTGAGGTGTCTATTGAAAAGCTATTTTTTATCCGTGTTTCTTTCATTCTAAGTACATGTTTAGGCCACTAATAATATGCCTCTTTCTATCCTAGCGGATAATGGGGAGGCACTCATCTCCTTTGCAGTACCTTTTTGAGCTACGGCTCCGACCTAACACAGAGGTTACTGCATCATTGAGTTGATCATCTACACCGCTATTATTACCCAGTCGAAACAAGTCCCTCTTTTGTTGTGATGAAAGGAGTTTAAACATTCGTCTCGTACTGCCAAGATATTTTGAAGATTTTTCCACCCTCAGCGGGTTTTGAACCCTCGATCCTCTGCTTGCATGACTAACACACAAACCATTACGGCTATACGGGTTTTTATCTGTGTTTCTTTCATTCTAAGTACATGTCCAAGCCACTGCAGTCTTTTAATTGATTCAAACTTTGATTCTAATTTTTAGAGTTGCTTGAATAATTAAATTTTGCTATAGCTAGTTGATTTCCATGCTTGTCGGAGTCCAGCAATGGCACTCTTTGCTATAGCAAGTCTTTTCTTAATGTCTTTGTGCGTTACCATTGCTTAACTGATGGTTATCAACTTATCCGATTTGGTTTTTATGAAAAAATTATGGCTTTTATTTTATTCGTCCAATTTTTAAAACTTTTGTAATTCTTTCTGGGCTCCAAACTTTGATTCTAATTTTTAGAGTTGCTTGAATAATTAACTTTATGTTCTTTCAAAGAACAGCTGATAAATTTCAAAATTTTTTAAAATTTAAATTGCTCTATTGTAAGCTTCTTCAATAGTCTTAGGTTCTTTTATTTGAACTTCTATTGCACGAAAGAATCGACAAGCAGAGAGCAGACATAAAAGTAACAAATGAGAAAGATAAAGAGTCGTATATTTTGTGGACAAATCAACGGAGGCATGACACCAGGAGTTTAAAAAGAAAAACTCAATACTTAAACTAAAAATCTTACCAGAACATATGGTAAATAGAATTATAAATTGTATTCATTGCTAAATTTTTTACGGGCATTTAAGATTCAGGCAAAATATTAAAGACCTTTCTAAATAAAGAACAATTACTTTAATAAAAAAAATCTGCCTTACATGTCAAGAAATAAAAAACTCACAATCACTACACAAGTCGCAGCTAAAACTTGAAAACAGAATTATTAAGATAGATGAAGGAAATGCCAAATAAGCTGAAATTCAAAACAAAAATAATTTTGAAATCCTATTTTTGCAAAAAATTAACTATTTAATTCTATGATTGAAATATTTATGTGAATCGGTATTTCTAAATTAGAAGAATTTGTAATAAATTTTTAAATTTTTTAAATTTTTCTGTTGCCAAGTAATTTTCTTTGCTTATAAAAAGACTTGCGCAAATTTAAAAAAAAAGCTTTTAAAATCAGATAATATAAACGTTTTTGAACAAGATTGCTTTTCAATTTCACTTCAAAAAATGAACTTCAAAAGTTTCCACAAATGTATTTGTTATATTAACCATGTAATTGTATTTCCTTAATAAAAATGGTTCAAAATATATAATATCTCATTATACTTAGATTTTATTTATCTTCAATTAAAGTTTAAAATAAATTTAAGCTGACTTTTTTTTGTAAAAAAGAAATATAGAATAGGTAATTTAAAAATATCTAAAAAAAATACTTTCTTGCTTTGTCAACGTTTTTTTTTTAAATTAAAAAAAAGAAATAAGAATAAATAAATTAATTTTAAATGCTTATTTGTTTATTGAAACAGGTATATTTTTAAAATTAAAAAATGTTTTACAAAAATTTAGCAAAAATTGAGCCAGCAATGGAAAGAATTAATAACTGAATGCTCGAGCCAATTGAGATTCCAAAATTGCATGCATCTGTATTACAACAGTAAGTTCCACCACCAATTCCGAGAACAATCGGAGTGTTGACCTCAGTGCAAGAAGTAACACATGCTTTGGTGACTGTTTCAATACTAGCAGCTACTGCCACTATTTTCTTGAAAAATTCAAGCAATATTAAAAAAATTAAGTTTTTTTTCAATTTGTTTAAATTACTTGGCAATGTGTGGCTGATGAAGAACATGTATTTAGTGTTCCTAATCCTGAACAAAGTGTGCATTCATAGCATTGAAGTCCATTTGAAGTTGGCACTAAGCTTACCAACAACGAAACGCTCATTAAAAAAACAATAGTTTTCATTTTTATTTGAGAATTTTGAATTTAAATTTTAGAAAAAAATCACTATATTTATATAAAACTTTACCTTTTTAGCTCAATAAGTTTTCTTTTACTGTTGCCATTGGAAATTTTAGCTTTTGTAAGGAAAAATTTATTTCAATGCAAAAAAAAATTTTGTAAAATCAAACTAGTAATCAAATTAAGATAAAGAAACCCTTGTAATTGTTTTTATAAAAATTGACGTAATCATGAAAATTTTATAGTTAATTAAAGTTAAATTAGTTCATTGCAAAAATTTCCAATGGCAACAGTAAAAGATAAATTATTGAGCTAAAAAGGTAAAGTTTTGTATTAAAAATTTAAAAATTTATTATAAGTTATATTAATTTTAATTGAAAATATTTACTTGAAAATTACTATTTTTGTTTTGAATTTCAGCTTAAAATTTTTTATTTATAATTTTTGTAACTGCTTGAGTTGTTGAGTGCAAAAAATGGTATAAGTACAAGTCTTTAAATAAAATTTAAATTGCTAAATTTGTTCTCATTCTAAAATAGAAAGTTAGTTTATTCAATCAAAAAGACTAGTCTCAATCCCAGGGGGTTGATTGAACATAGAAAGAATTAATAAAATAAAATAAAATAAATAAATTTGATTTAAAAGTTAATATGTAAAAATTTTGCAAGTTTCCGTAAACATTTCATTGACTGATTTCACAATTTTTTGCTTAAAATGGCCAAAATCCAACATTATATCGTCTAAAATGAAGGCATTTATAAATTTTGAATAAAAATAATGAAACGTTTTTTCACCAAAATCATTAAATTTCCCTTTTGATGGGACGTAGAGATTGAATTTATTTCTGAGTTCTACATTTGTTTCTTTTGAATCGGAGTTTCAGATAAATAAAGACTTGAGATTAAGTGGTGAGCGACATGAATTGATGGCGCACTCCCAAAAAAACATGTGTTAACATGTCCAAGTCCTTATTACTTTTTTTTTTTGTGCTCTTTTTTTTTAGTGTCTTCAAAATAACGTATTATGTCACTGATAATTGTATATTACTATTAGTTAATTTCATTTTTTTGTCTACAAGTCTTTAAATAAAATTTAAATTGCAAAATTTGTTCTCATTCTAAAAAAGAAAAAAAATCAATAATTAAAAAAAAGCTGGATCCGAACAACCGACTACTTTTTCTAAGTCTTAAGGATGGATCACTCAGATTTTGCTAAAATTCAAACTAGAAAAAACCTGAACACCCTCCATACTGGAGGCCCGAGAAGTATTCTTCGGCACACTGGCTTTAGACATCTTCAAATGCTGAGCTGTACACAAGAACTAATTCAGAGCCATTAACACTAGAAGAAACGAACTAATCAATAAAACGTTTTTTTTTCATTTTGAAGAAATCAAAAGTAATAACAAAAAAACTACAGCTCCAACGTCATCTGGCACCCCTAAGAGCGCCCTTAAAAGGGTTTTGAGTCAAGAAAATCAAGAGAATTTATCTCCTAAACGTGTATCATGTCAAATTCGTTTATTTGGTGATTATAAAGCGACAAATTTTTGTTCGAAATATAAAAAAGCATTGTGTGGATTTTGTACAATAAAAGAAGAGAGTATTTGTAAAAAATGCGATTGACCGTTTGGGTTTTTTTTAAAGTCAAAGAATAGACTAAAATTAAATAATTTATCATTTTTATTCAATAAATTCAATAATTTCAATAAATTTAATAATTTAAAATTTTTTTTAAAATCAATTTAATTAATTTTATGCTGGAAAAAAAAATTGATTTGATTTTTAGGGGTCTAAAATCAAAAAATAGTCATTTTGATTCGTTAGTGCTTCTAGTGTTAAGTCAATGCATTAAAAGACTGCAGTGGCTTGGACATGTACTTAGAATGAAAGAAACACAGATAAAAACCCGTATAGCCGTAATGGTTTGTGTGTTAGTCATGCAAGCAGAGGATCGAGGGTTCAAAACCCGCTGAGGGTGGAAAAATCTTCAAAATATCTTAGCAGTACGAGACGAATGTTTAAACTCCTTTCATCACAACAAAAGAGGGACTTGTTTCGACTGGGTAATAATAGCGGTGTAGATGATCAACTCAATGATGCAGTAACCTCTGTGTTAGGTCGGAGCCGTAGCTCAAAAAGGTACTGCAAAGGAGATGAGTGCCTCCCCATTATCCGCTAGGATAGAAAGAGGCATATTATTAGTGGCCTAAACATGTACTTAGAATGAAAGAAACACGGATAAAAAATAGCTTTTCAATAGACACCTCAAGGCCGATGTAAGCTAGGACGACCAGCAGTAACACAATAGTTTGTCCCTTTTCTACCCTAGCGGACAAGAGAAAAGGTGCTCATCTCCTTTCTCAGTAGCTTTTCTGCAAAGACTCCGATCTGACACAGAGGTTATTGCATCAGGTTGATCTTCTACACCGTAACTATGACCCAGTAGAAACCGGTCCCTATTTTTCTAGACATATTTCAAAGAATTAATTCTTTTGAACCTTTGATCATCTTCTAGTATGACTAACACACAAACCAATCAGCTATACCGACTCCAAATGGCTCTATTACCAATAAACTAAAATGAATACTTACATAATGTTAATGAACGTTCCGCAATTAGAAACAAAAGAAACGAAACCAGTGTCGTAAATAAAGAGAGACTACTATTGATTTTTATTTGAAGATTTTTAATCACCCAAGAGTTGTTTTTTATAATAAATAAACAAATAAATTTTAATAAACTAATTCTCTGGAAACTCTAGATTTCATCTCATATAAACATATATAAACAGTTTGGATACTTTTAATATTAAAATAGAAACTAATATCAACAAAATTATATATATTTTTTTTATTTATTTTACTTTTTTATCAATAAACGGGTTCTTTCGGCTCTTTGAGTTTGGCACTAGCCTTTCGAATGAATTGAAATAATAATAATAATAATGTGACGAAAAGGAAATAGTTTTAATTTGGCACTTAATAAAAAACAAATAAAATAAATATTAAGCAAACAAAGATTTTATTATTAAACTTGGACAAGTTTATATTTCAAATTAGATATAATTAATAATTAATTTAAAATTAAAAAAAATATTTTTGGATTTAAATTTTAAAAAAATTTCACTATATTTTTACAAAACTTTACCTTTATAGCTCAATAAAATATCTTTTACTATTGCCATTGGAAATTTTAGCTTTTTTTATGAAAATATATTTTAATGCAAATAAGATAAAAGAACCCATGTAATTGTTTCTATAAAAATTAACGTAATCAAGAGATATTTTATAGTTCATTGAGGTAAATAAGTTCATTGAAAAAAATTCCAATGCCAACTGTAAAAGATTTGCAATGAACTATATTTTTTTTTATATTTCAACTCAACCAAAGAGACCAAAGGTCAAAACCCATAAAGGGTTGATTGGGCCCATTTATTAAAAAAAAAATCATATATAAATTTATTAAATTAACAGAAATTAACCAAAAATTAGTTTTTTGAACTTAATATCAGAATTAGAAAAAATATTATAAAATTTTATAAAAATTGAATTAATATTATTGTTTTTTCTTCTTTTAAATAAGACAAAATCTAACTGTAGATCATCAATAAGTAATTTATTAATGAATTTAGATTAAAAATAATCAAACGTTTTTTCACCATAAACATTGAACTTTCCTTTGGAAGGAACAAGATAGTCATTTGAATTTCTTAGATTATAATCAATATTTTTCGAGCGGTTGCTTATTAAAACTTCGCTTAAGTCTACAGGCCATGTTTTTAAATTTATAATTTTATGAATAAAGTGAGCAAGACGTTTGATAATTTTATGCTGAAAACAGTCGATGTTAAATTTTTTCAACTCGATATTTAAAGTGTTAAAATCATTATTTCCATGTATATTTGGGCGAATATTTAATAATCTTTGAATACAATAGTAATAAGAATTAGCTAATTTTTGAATTGATCTTTTTGTAAAATATATTGATAATGAAAGACAATAGTCAAAGAATGGCATGATAAATGATTTGAAGAACTGGAGCTTGACTTTATGCGATAATTAAAATAATCTCCTTATAGCATAAAGCCGTTTATTTATTGAAGTTCTTAAGTTTATTACGTGTTGCAAAAAAGTGAGCTTGCTATCAATTGTTACTCCGAGGAGTTTAAATTTATCAACAACTTCAACCATAATACCATTTATTTCAATACTACTGGGAAAATTAAGTTTTGATTTGCTTGAGATAAACATCATTTTAGTCATGGACCAATAAATATCTATACTATTGAATTTACACCAAGTAAATAACTTTTGAATCGATTCATGAAAAGAATGAATAAGTCCAGAGAGGTTATCCCCTGTTTTAATTAGAGTTGTATCATCAGCAAATAATTTCACAATGAAATCTGAAAGGAATAAAACAATATCATTTATGTAAATCAAAAATAGAAATGGGCCTAGGACATTCCCCTGGGTGACACCTAATTTGAGCGTTTTTTAGTTAGAGGTAAACTCATCAATCTTCACAACTTGGGATCTGTTCGCAAAATAACTTTCCAGCAGTGCGATTAAAGAATCATCAAAACCATAACAGCTTAATTTAGTTAGTAGAAGTTTATGGTCGACCGTATCAAAAGCTTTTCTAAAATCAATAAATAAAAAGAAAGAACAAATTGCTGAGCTCATTTTTTTTGATTTTTGACTTTTAAGTCCATTTAGTTTGACCAAAATGTATCAATTTAAAAAAATTTAGAATTTTTAATCTGGTGTATAGTTGAAAAAAACAACAATTTTAAAGTCATTCAAGGTTTTATCCTGAAAAAAATGAATTAGTTTCTCATCATTTAGCAACTTGAACTGTTTCTTAAAATAATCATAAACTAATTTATCATCTTTATTACCAAATAGTTTGAATTTCTTGTAGGAGAATTCCCGTGAATGTTTCAAATTCATCTATCTGAGTACAAATGATTTCCGTATTTACTTGAGAAAGTTTTTGACATAAAATAGTCTTCGGCTTAGATTTCAGTTTAGCAACTGTTAATTTAGATAAAACAAACTTGTGGTCACTAAATGGACAGTCAATAACACATGTTTCATCAATAAGATCAGCATTATGCAAAAAAAGATCAATGACTGATTCTGATTGCAGATATTGATTCCTACGTTTATGAAATCACTTAAAACAAATAAGGGATCATTTAGATTCAATGATTGAATAAAATCTTCATCATCAAGAAAAAGGGTTTCATTAGAATTTGGTGAACGATAACAGTATATAAAATTTAAGCATTGATCATGAAGCTTAAATTGAAAGAAAACTAGCTCAGCTGTATCATGAAGAAAAATACGAGTAACTTTCAAAGAGTTTTTTATGAATACAATCAGGCCACCTCCATGTCTATTCCTGTGTAATCTTATTTTTGAATAATAATTGTTATTAAAAAATGAATTTGGTATTGTATGATCGAGTTTAGATTCACTAAAACAAACAATATCAAACATACGAGAATTTAGAATTTCATTCATTTAATATTTTACAGAGAATTAAATTGATATTGAGATGAAAAATTTTTAGTTTATTGTCCGATTGCAAAAATTTCTAAAATCTTTAAGATAAGAACGATCAGCATTACCTGAAACTTTAGATATTTCTAGTCATTGCCACAAAGTATCAAATAAGATAAATAAGATAAATTAAAAAAGAATCAATCACGAATCAACAAGATTTAATTTCTTTTAAAATAATGACAATAAAAATTATTTAGAATTAATTCTTTTTTAATTTTTAAAAAGTTCCTTTTATAAATTTGGATTCGGGTCTAAGAAAATTTACAAATCAAATAGCTTGCTCATTATATCTCTGATATCAAGTATCAACTCCAGTACTAGGAACTTAAATTCAAATATAAAATGTAATTAATGATATAATCCATGTAATTAAAGGATGAGCCTACCGTTGAAATACAGGAACTTTTTAAAAAATAAATAAATAAATAAATAACAGTAAATCTTTCCTAATTTTTTAAAGCGTGATTGAAATGCAGACTTGTTATTTTTAAATTTACTGTTAAACTTTTTTAAAAGCAAGGAAAATTATTTAGTTAAATTAGTTCATTGCAAATCTTTTACAGTTGCCATTGGAATTTTTTAGAATGAACTTATTTACCTCAATGAACTATAAAAATTTTCTTGATTACGTTAATTTTTATAAAAACAATTACATGGGTTCTTTTATCTTATTTTGCATTAAAATATATTTTCCTAAAAAAAGCTAAAATTTCCAATGGCAACAGTAAAAGAAAACTTATTGAGCTATAAAGGTAAAGTTTTGTATAAATATAGTGAAAATTTTTTAAAATTTAAATTAAAAAATCTCAAATAAAAATGAAAACTATTGTTTTTTTAATTAGCATTTCGTTGTTGGTTAGCTTAGTGCCAACTTCAAATGGACTTAAATGCTATGAATGCACACTTTGTTCAGGATTAGGATCACTAAATACATGTTCTGCATCGGCCACACATTGTCAAGTAATTTAAACAAATTGAAAAAAAACTTGATTTTATTTAAAATTGCTTGATTTTTTCAAGAAAGTACTGGCAGTAGCTGCTAATATTAGAACAGTCACCAAATCGTGTGTTACTTCTTGCAATGAGGTCAACACGCCGATAGTTCTCGGAGTTGGTGGTGGAACTTACTGTTGTAATACAGATGGATGCAATTTTGGAATCTCGATTGGCTCGAGCATTCAGTTATTAATTCTTTCGATTGCTGGCTCATTTTTTTCTAAATTTTTGTAAAACATTTTTTAATTTTAAAAATATACCTTTTTCAATAAACAAATAAGCATTTAAAATTAATTTATTTGGGTCTTCCTTGTTTTGTGATCAATAGACCACATATTTGGTGGTCTGGTCCTGGTCACAGGGTTGGTGAATATTAAAGATCACTGATCACAGTTAGCGTTTTTTGACCTTTAATATACAAATTAATAGTCACCAAAAATTTTACATGATCAACAAAATAATTTTTAATAAAAATCTCTTAAATTTAAAACGTTTTTGTAAAAATTCTATGTAAGGTTCAAAATTTTGATAGAAATTTGAATTGTATTTTGCACTTTTGAACAAAAACGAGTTTAAAACAAACTGATGAATTTAAAATTTTTGATGAGCTAAGAAAACTTGTCTTAATATCTTCTAGTCGTTGTTGTGATAAAACCAATTGTTTAAATTAAGGGTCTGAGCTTTTGGATCCATGCTGATTACGATCCATAATAAATTAGATTGTTTTTTGCTTAAATATAAAAAATTAATTGGTGGTAAAATAAGTTTTAAATATTTATTTAATCATACTCATCGCCTGGCCTATACAATCTGGCTATCTCATGCAAAACAAAGTTATAACAAGAAATACGATCATTAATTTTCAAAGGCTATTAGTAAATAGTAACCCCTAAAGTTAAGTCATTTTTTAATCAAAAATAATACTTTTTACTGTATTTTAAAAATATTGAAGTCAATTAAAAAATATTGTTAAAAAAAATAAATGAAAGATTTATTAAAAAAGGTTTATCATAAATTAAATTACTTAAATATAAGAAAAGTTTTCTTATATTTAAGTAATTTCAATAAACGTTGCGAAAACCATCAGAGTAAAATAAATACTAAGATAAAATAATTAATTATACAAATATTTCTCATTAAATTTTTATAGATAAAGAAAATTTTTTAAGTTGACAATATACTAAAGTCTTTAGAAAAAAAAGAGTATTTTAAATTTTTAAAGAATTAAAACCATAATGTTTAATTGATTGCAAATTCAATTTGAATTAACTCTTATTAAAATTTGTTTTTAAATAAAAAGTACAAGTATTCAATTAAAAATATCTATTTTAAAAAATTACATAAATTTAGAAGGATTTAAAATAAATAATAACAATTGTTAGATACAATAAAACATTAAAAAAATTTCATTCTTGGGAAAATTATATAACTTTTATTTTTAATTTAAAAATTATAATTCATATTTTAAATCTTCACAATTTAAGATTTTACCATTGTTTCAATTATGCTCCCATTATTCTTTAAGTTAATTAAAATTTTGATCATCTTTCTAAAAAATTATCTTTAATTATTAATTCTAAATTCTAATTGAAATTTAACGAAAATATATATTTCATTTATTTTTTAGACACCACTTTGGTGATCTAAAATAAAAATTTAAAAATTTTTACTTTTATTTAGATAATTTTTTTATTTTCCTCGTTTGAAATTAAATTTTTGAATGGACTTATGCAAATGATTAATTTTTTGACTATAAGTTTTTCATAAAATCCGGCAAATTGCTCGTCATGGTGCCTCTAGTGTAACTCTATAAGTGAAAAAGTGCTCTCTCAGTTGGCAGGTGGCTGGGAGTGGTCGGGCAAAACTGTGCTGGTTGGAGATTCTTCTTGTTCTACCTTGGACTTTGAGAGACGGGGCTATGTGCCAGTTTACAATGTTGGCGCCTGTGTAACATTTAAAGAATTGAATGAGATCACCTCTAGTCCTCCTGTCCTCCAGAGAGGTCAGATTTAGTTTCACCAGTCTCTCCGTGTAGTCAAGGTTTTTGAAATGTTTGACCAATTTGGTGACTCTCCTTTGGACATTCTCTATTGCCGTAATGTCTCTTCTTAAATGTGGTGACCAGGCGACAGCAGCGTATTCTAGATGTGGGCGAACAAAGGTGGTGTAGAGAGTTTTGAAGATTGTCGTTGTCCAGCATTTAAACGTCTTTTTAAGGATACTTAATGCAATTGTTGCTTTTGCCACCGCATTCGATATCTGATTCTCCGATTTCAAGTTACAAGATATCATGATACCAAGGTCACGTTCCAATAGGGTGTATTCCAGAACGTGTCTATTTGAGGAATCTGTCTTTTCCATGGTTAGTTGTGGTCTAGTACAGCTTTTCTTACTTATTTCCATGACTTTGCATTTATCCGGGTGGAACAACATATGCCTTTCCTTTGCCCAGTTGACAAGGGCGTCCAGGTCTCTCTGGACAAGCTCAAGGTCGTCGCTATTCTTTATAACCCCGATAAGTTTGCTGTCATCTGCAAAGAGCTTGATAATGTGATTAAAAACTGCGGGCATGTCATTTATGAAGATGACGAAGAGGAGTGGTCCGAGGACGCTTCCTTGAGGAACTCCACTTGTTACAGGTTTCCATTCCGAGTAGCTTTCACCAATCACAACTCGTTGCTTCCGACCGCTTAGATAACTTTCTATCCAGTTTATTAATTCTTTGCAGAACCCAAGTTGCTTCAGCTTGAAATAGAGTGACTCATGACATACTTTATCGAAGGCCTTCTGGAAATCTAAAAAGACAACTAAGGTTTGATGAGCATTATTAAAGGCATTCGTTATAGTATCTATTGTCTCCAAGAGATTCGTGATACAAGACTTGTTCCGTACAAAACCATGTTGCTCCTTGGTGATCAAGTCGTTATTAATAAGATGTTCCATCATCACATCCCTGACCATTCTTTCCATTATCTTGCAAGGGATAGCTAAAAATTTTAAAATAATTTGATTTTTGATTTTTTGAATGAAAATTGAACTTTTTTTTTTACGTAATTTTACGTAAAACTTCATTTTTTTACCGTAAAAAAGTGTAAAAAAAAGTAATTTCTTTAATTTTATTTGATTATTCAGTTTAATTTAATGATTCGACCATTCTCGTTTTTTTTCAATAACAATTGGAATAACCTTTTAAATTTGTTTAGCTAAATCTTAATAAGAATACTCAAATTACAATTTAAATTAATTACTTTGAGAGACGGGGCTAGCGACGACCTTGAGCTTGTCCAGAGAGACCTGGACGCCCTTGTCAACTGGGCAAAGGAAAGGCATATGTTGTTCCACCCGGATAAATGCAAAGTCATGGAAATAAGTAAGAAAAGCTGTACTAGACCACAACTAACCATGGAAAAGACAGATTCCTCAAATAGACACGTTCTGGAATACACCCTATTGGAACGTGACCTTGGTATCATGATATCTTGTAACTTGAAATCGGAGAATCAGATATCGAATGCGGTGGCAAAAGCAACAATTGCATTAAGTATCCTTAAAAAGACGTTTAAATGCTGGACAACGACAATCTTCAAAACTCTCTACACCACCTTTGTTCGCCCACATCTAGAATACGCTGCTGTCGCCTGGTCACCACATTTAAGAAGAGACATTACGGCAATAGAGAATGTCCAAAGGAGAGTCACCAAATTGGTCAAACAGTTCAAAAACCTTGACTACACGGAGAGACTGGTGAAACTAAATCTGACCTCTCTGGAGGACAGGAGGACTAGAGGTGATCTCATTCAATTCTTTAAATGTTACACAGGCGCCAACATTGTAAACTGGCACATAGCCCCGTCTCTCAAAGTCCAAGGTAGAACAAGAAGAATCTCCAACCAGCACAGTTTTGCCCGACCACTCCCAGCCACCTGCCAACTGAGAGAGCACTTTTTCACTCATAGAGTGACGATGCCATGGAACGCCCTACCGCAAGAGATCGTTCAATCTCTATCCGTCAACCAATTCAAGAACAGACTAGATAAATACTGACGTAAGGAGAAACCTACCACGGATGAATTCCAAAGACTCGGTAGGATCGACACGAGGGAATTGTTACATAATAAAAAACAACCTTCAATGTGATGAAGGCAGATTTGGGGAATGACTTTGCTCCAATCATAGTGGATGTTCTACAGTTACCAAAGATGGGATCCTACTGTTTCCTATCTTCGCAAGTCTAGCTTGCTAGCTTGTTGTAACTTATATTATTATTATTATTATAAAATTAACTAATTTAATGAGCTAAAATACATTTACAAAAAAATTGAAATTTTATGTTAATTAACATTAAATTAACATAAAAGCACGCAGTTTTTTCGAAATGGACTCAAATTTTTTGCTTGAAGCAAACTGGCCAACGTTTGGACAGGGTGTTGTATCTGGTCATTCAAAAACGTTATATGATTGGTGTGGTAATATTTCGAAATTTGTCCTGGAGCTTTCAAATCGTTTAAAACATCTGGAAGAAAGGGAGATTTAAAAAGACATTGAACTAAATAAACTAAGAGCTGAATTGGCAGCAGCAAGTAAAACGGAAAACTCACCCAACATCAGTAGTCAATAGGTTCTAGTAGTTAAACAAGGTTCTAAAAATGCTAAAAAACCAGCTGATCAGATAGCTGTAGCAAATGCGACCATCAGCGAAATGAATGAAAGAATGAGAAGATTAAAAAATGTAATTATTTATGGTGTGCCAGAATCAAAAAAAGAGATTTTAACAGACAAGAGGGCTGAAGATGAAGAAAAAATCAAAGAAATTCTGACCACCATTGGAAAAAGTGATGTCAAGACAGCGTATTCGAGACGTTTGAGATCTAAAGACCAAAGTAAACCAGGTCCAATTCTGGTGGAACTCAAAGAAGCTAACAGAAATCCATTACTGCTTGCAGCCAAAATGTTGATAGATTCAAATTCTCACAAAACTGTTTATATTAGTCCAGTTTGACTGAAACGGAAAGAGCTTTAGACTATGAATTGAGAAAACAAAGAAACGAAGCAAATAATGGTCTTTCACAAGACTCGCCCTTTCGATATGGCATCCGTGGAAATCAGATCGTCAAATTCAAGAAGCAATAATCGTTCATCAGAAGCGTCATCACGTCTAGATAGTATCGAATCATTAAAATGTATGTATTTAAATGCTTCTTCTTTGGACAATAAACTAGATGAATTCAGTGTTGTTATTGAAACATATAGCCCACAAATTGTGGCAGTTAGTGAGACTTGGTTCAAGAGCATCTCAATTACAAACGTAAAAGGATACAATTTGTACAGAAAGGACAGAAGTGATGGACGAAAAGGCGGTTGTGTATGTCTCTACATTGAAGAATATATCAACTTATTTGAATTAAATGATGCAGATTTTAATTTAAGTAATATTGAACAAATTTGGGTAGTAGTAAACTTTAACTCTGAAAAGTATTTATTGGCTGTCTTTATAGCCCAAACGATTTTGTTGATATGAACGATTTTGATTTAATTTTCAAGCAAGCTAAAGACTATGTAGATGAAAAATGTTTTAAAGATCCTCTAATCATGGGTGATTGTAACTTTCCATCAATCAACTGGTCAAATGGCTGTGTGTCAGAAATTTTAAACGAAAATGGAATCGAACATAAATTCAGAGAGACGCTAAACGACACTTTTCTATATCAGCATGTAAATGTTCCCAATTTTCAAAAGGCAAACGAAAAAGCTGTCAACACTTTAGATTTGATTTTCACGACCAAACCTGGCAGTGTGTATGCAATCGATACAAAATTTGTGCTCGGTAACATAAATAAAGGACATTCATTATTTCTGGTTATCTTTTTCAATTTTATTCTCAAAAACAAGGTTAGTAAGAAATCATATACCTGTAAAAAATTTATCTATAATAAAGCTGACTTTGTAAAAATTTCACATTTTCTTTCAAATATAAATTGGGTGAACTTGTTTGAGAATTTAACTATTCAAGAAATGTACGATGAGTTAATTTTCTATGTAAGCGAAGCTAGTAATCGATTCATTTTAGTGACAGATGGCTCTAAAAAGAAAGGTATCTCAAAACCATGGATTAAAGATGATCTCAAGATCTTAATCAGAAATGAGAGGAATCTTAGATACAAGAACTGTTCATGTAACTGGAAGGATATGAATCTCTTTAAAGATTACAAATCGTATCTGTAAATTAATTACATCATAAATTAAAATAGCCAGAATAACAAATGAACAAAATTTAGTGGAAAAAGCTTGGAAAAATCCAAAAATATTTTATAAATACTTAAATAATCAACAACTAATAAAAGAATCAATCAAAGGATTAAAAAATTCAAACAATGAATTAACGCACGAACCGAAAGAGATATCAAATCTTCTTAATAAATGTTTACAAGATGTTTTTGTTATTGAACAAGATAGTGAGCTTCCACCTTTTGAAGTTGAATTTAATGAAAACTGGTCAAAATATAGTGACATTGATCCAAATGATATTAGTTATGAAATGGTATTTAAAAAATTACAAGACCTAAATCAAAATAAATCATGTGGTGTAGACAAGCTTCATCCATCATTGCTTAAAAATTGTGCAGAAGCCTTTACTGTTCCTTTAACTTTGATTTTCAGAGAATCTTTATCCAATAGTCAGCTCCCAACCAATTCAGATCAGCAAATATTACTCCATTGTTTAAAAAAGGTGATAAATCAATGCCGAGCAATTATCGTCCTGTGTCTTTAACTTCAATTCCGTGAAAAATTATGGAAAGCATAATAAGAACCAAAATGGAAGATTATCTTTATAAGAATAATATTATATCTAAAGAACAGCATGGATTTGTCAAGAAAAAGTCATGTACCACTAATCTTCTGGAAACTCTAGATTTCATCTCAATGAGTCTAGATAAAAGTATTCCTGTTGATGTGATTCTGCTGGATTTTGCGAAAGCATTTGATACTGTTCCGCTTAGAAGACTAACAGCTAAATTGAAAGCGTATGGCTTTGGCGGTCTGACACTAAAATGGATTGAAACTTTCTTGAAAAATCGAAGGCAACGAGTTGTTCAAGGAGAAATTTTGTCGGATTGGGTTGATATTTTTAGGGGTGTACCACAAGGCTCAGTGATTGGTCCACTATTGTTTGTTCAGTATATCAATGATCTACCAAAAGGATTAGAGAATGTTGTCAAATTGTATGCAGATGATTTTAAAATGTTCTCGCAAACGGTATCAGAAATAAGCGCAGCGAAACTACAATTAGATTTAGATTTAGATCGAGAAACACGTGAGATTCGAAAATGATGTAATTGAATCTGCAGAAAGACGTTATAATTTTCGGCCCAGAAAGAAGCATTTCAAGAATTAATCATTTTATTTTTTTTGTTATCCTAGAATTTTATTTTTTTTTGATTATTTTAGCCTATTTTACTTATTTTGTTTTATGAAATTTTATTTATTTTTCGTTTTTTTTTAATAAGGTTAATATTTTAAGTCATTTATTAAGGAAGGGGATGTCATACCCATTAGGTATGATATGTAAATAAAATTATATAAGAAAAAAAATTTATTATTTAGAAAGATGTCACTTAGATAATCTTTTAAATTCTTATTTTTATTATGTAATATTATTCTCGCATATTCAATATTGTTAATGCATAATATTTTAACTTTAATATTAAATTTTGGATACAATTAATAAAAAATGTTTTTTCCTGAGAATAATTTTTCTTATTTTTATTCATTTATATCAATGAACGCCTTAATGGCGATGTACAGTAAAAAAATACATAGTTTCAAAGTATATAAAAAAGTTGATTTTTTATATAATATCATGAATTATTATTTATCTATTAATTATTTATTTTTTTATTAGAAATTTAATTTAGGGGGGTCCCCAGGTTAGTCCGAATGGCTTACGTCTTCGTTTAAACCAAGTTGCTACGTAAAATTGAATATAAAATTTTATGTATTAAAAGTTAATGTACAATTGGTGAGTCTGGTGAATTTATCCATAGGTGTCTCAGATCTTTTGATTGAGTTTGCTTGTCGTGTAAACATATTTATCTATTAAACATCAAATAAAGAAGCAAAAAAGAGGCGACAGATCAACTTCCAATTTGCGAGTTTTCTTTTTTCTTTGTTTCCAATTTCTATTCCTAATAGGATTTTGAAAATTTCACCAGCATTTTTCTGTAGGCCACATTTCCTAGATTTTCCATGCATGTTTTAATAGAATTTCTTAATATATGAAATATTTTTTAAGGTAATTTTTCTACTTTAATATTTTTACTTTGATTGATTCTTTTGCAAAAGGAGTTTTGTTACTCAAAGTCATTTAAAATGATTAAATAAACTATTAAACAAAAAAAAATTCTTGATTATTTTATTTATTTGTTTATCACTGCCGTTCTAAAGCTCCTTCAGATTAAAAAAAATCAAAAAAATAAATTCTAAAATAAAATCAAGAAAATTTTTTTAATTTTAAAATTTCACTATTTGTGGCTCAGATGTTTATGGACGATTATAAATTGTAAGGGATTTGTGGAAAAAATGAGATGGCATCAAAATGTTGTCTTTGTGACAGTTCGCATGAAGCAAGTGTGAAGAGATAATCGTCTTTTGGGCCCTCGGCACTGGATTATTTACACTAAAATTAATCTGTTTGAATGGCAAACAGTCTTAATTGGCAAGCAAATGTCGCGTTGATTAGTCAAACGATTAACTTAGATTAGTTAACTAAACTCAACAACAACAAAATTATCTCTTTGACTTGATACCGATTTAGATTTAAATATTTGTGACTGTTGGTTTGATTCTTTGTTTGAAGAGTGTTTGTTTTAGAAATAGTAAAGGTTTAATCGTACAATGTATCTTCCAAAGTTAATTCAATTAGACCAAAATTATCAATCTTTTTGCAAATAGAAATCTTTTTGATTGAGTTTATTATTTAGAATGATGACAAATCGTTCCGTGTGTGTGGTTGTTCCGACTCTTATTCCAACAAAAGGAAACAATTCAACAATTTTTAAATTAATTAAAATGAATCCACCTCATTACTTGACTAACTGGATTAGATCCTTTTTAGACTCTAGGACATTTAAAGTAAATGTGGATGATCACCTGAGCGAAGAATATTAAATAACTGCAGGGGTTCCTCAAGGCTCAGTAATTAGTCCTCTTTTATTTAGTATTTATATTAATGACATCCCCAAAAGAAACAAAACAAATAATGAATATTCTCTGCTTTTCGCAGATGATCTAGTTACATTCTTCATTTATAACAAAAAGGGGAACCTTGAAAATAAGATAAACAAACACACCAACGAACTAGAACAATGGCTTATTAAATGGAAAATGAAGATATCAGTTGAAAAGTCGTGTTCTGTAATCTTTTCTAGGTACAAAAAAGAGAGTGATTAAACTTAAAAATTTATGGAAACAGAATAGTGAGCAAAATAGAAATCAAGTTTCTTGGCATTAAATTTGATTCTAAGTTAAACTTTAATAAACTGGTAGACGAAATTAAAGAACGCTGCAATAAAAGGTTAAATATTATTAAGATATTGTCAAATAATATCAAAAAACTACAATCAATTCAGAATACAGCAGTCAGATCTATTCTTAAGTTAAAATATGATACTTCCTCCAACATGTTGCATCATGAAGCTTTTAATAAACTTAAATTACTAACAGTCTCGAATCGGCTTTTTGAGTTGAGTGAGAGATATGTTAAGACAGGGCTGAGTCATTCTACTCCATTGGTGGTCAGACTAGTGGATGAATACAAACAAGGCTTCGAATCAAGATATATTGAATACCCTACCCCATTGTGTAATTGCTACCTTACTATTTCCTCTTTTTTTCATGAAGCTTCAACTATGTAAACTTCTGTCACATGTAACAACCTATTTCAATATATGTCTTTTAAACTTTCTTTAAATTTTTTTTTTTTGCTAATTTACTTTATTTTTATTTTATCTTATTTTATTAACTCTATTTTTATTTTATCTTATTTTATTAACTCTATTTTTATTTTATTTTTTTTTATACTTTATTCTGAAGGAGCTCTAGCTCGGTACAGAAAACAAATAAATAATAAATAAAAATAATGATTGACTTTTTTAGATTCTTATCGATTTTTTTAGATCTCGACTTTTCGCATAAACAAACCAACCCAATAAAGAAAATAATAAATCAGCAATTAGAATTTTTATTAAAAATAATTTTAATTTTTTATTTGTTTACTACGGAGCAAAATTTTATTTAATTAGTCAAATTTGAAAAATAATTTCTAAAATCAAAGCGATTTAATTTTTGACCAAAAAAAACAAATATTCACTATGAATTTGTTTTTGATTTAAAGTTGATCATGTGTTGCTGCTTTTTTGAATTTCGGTGAAATTAAAAGTAAAAATTTAAATTTAATTTTGCTTATTTGTCTAATGAAACTCATCATTTAAATTATTTAAAAAAAAGAAAAAAATTCTGAACAGAATGGCCAAGTAACTAATGGCTCAAATCTTTGAATAATTTAAATGTAAAATATAAAAAATATTTTTTATTAAATAATAATTTATAATTAATTAATCGATTTTTTTAACTTAGTTTTTTATATCTAATTACACTAGAGGCACCATGACGAGCAATTTGCCTGATTTTATGAAAAACTAATAGTCAAAAAATTAATCATTTGCATAAGTCCATTCAAAAATTTAATTTCAAACGAGGAAAATAAAAAAATTATCTAAATAAAAGTAAAAATTTTTAAATTTTTATTTTAGATCACCAAAGTGGTGTCTAAAGAATAAATAAAATAATCAATAAAATATATATTTTCGTTAAATTTCAATTAGAATTTAGAATTAATAATTAAAGATAATTTTTTAGAAAGATGATCAAAATTTTAATTAATTTGTACACAATTTAAAATCTGAAAAATTATCTTAATATATGTTTTTTTCAGTTAATATATTATGTTGAAGAAATTCTCAATTGATATCAAATTATTTTGTCTGTTGATTACAATGAAAAATTCGACGAATTCGACAGTGAACTAGCAATCTTATTTTTTATAAATTTTATACAAAAAAGAGTCAATCAATTGAAATGAATTGCTTGTTCTTTTATCAGATAGAGGAGGTCTGTCTTCACTTTTAAACATTAAAATCGTATTCAAATTTTAAATTATTTTTAAGTATTTTAAAAAAAAAATCAATCAAATCAATGATGTAAAGTTTTTCAAGAATAAATTTAAATTAAAAAATAATCACTCGATTATTATAAAATATTGGTTTCTTATTTTAGTTCGATTATTTTATAAATTTATTGGATATAATTAAAGATTATAAATTTTTTGGCAGATAAATTAACCAAAATATCCTTAATCCCAAAATTAACAATAATTAAAGATTGAATGTCAGTCAAGTAGATAACAGGAAGACTACTTTTTCAGCATATTAAATTTAAATTAATTATAAATTAAATCTAATTTGAAATATTAACATGTACAAGTTTAATAATAAAATCTTTGTTTGCTTAATATTTATTTTATTTGTTTTTTATTAAGTGCCAAATTAAAACTATTTAATTTTCGTCTATTTAATTTTCGTCACATAACTAGAAAAATTGACACTAATCTTGGGTCGATAGTTACTCTTGTTAGTTGTCTTTGTATCAAATCAAGACTTGGCGTAGTAGCTTATTTGCTTAGTTTATTAAAATTTAAAACTTTTACTTCTTCGAATCAACAGTTTATTTTTAATTAAATAAATAGTTTAGTTGCAAAAGGATTTGTCCAATCTTGTCTTCATAATAAAAATTACATTTTTGGCATTGATTGTCAACCTAATTTATTTTAGATTAAAAAAATATATCATAAAATCCCTTAGATGCCATAGTGCATTTTTTTAAATTAGCATTCTATAAATGCTGCTGAATAAATAAATAACAGTCAATCTGTCCTAATGACAGATAAAAATAAAATAAAAGATATAAAAATAAATTAATTATTTTAAAAAAAATAAATGAATTATTTTTAACTCTTATTGATTTATTGAAAAATGTATATTTTAAAAATTAAAAAATGTTTTACAAAAATTTAGAAAAAAATGAGCCAGCAATCGAAAGAATTAATAACTGAATGCTCGAACCAATCGAGATTCCAAAATAGTATCCATCTGTATTACAACAGTAAGTTCCACCACCAACTCCGAGAACTATCGGAGTGTAGCCCTCAGTACAAGAAAAAAATTCACTGTATTTATACAAAACTTTACCTTTTTAGCTTCCATGGTATGATGATAATCTTATTTGTTTGAAACATTCACGGGATATCTCCTACAAGAAATTCAAACTATCTGTTAGTGAAGATGTTCAATTTGTTTATGATTATTTTAAGAAACAGTTCAAGTTGCTAAATGATGAGAAACAAATTCATTTTTTTCAGGACAAAACCTTGAATGACTTTAAAAATGCAAAAAAATTTTGGCAATTCTACTCACCATCAATTGGCATGAAATCAGATCAAAACTCAAATACTCCTTTAATCTGTATTAAAAATGAAAATGAAATTATCAATGATAAGTTAAACATGTGTGAGATATTTAACGAATTCTTCACGTCGATAAGATCTTCATCAGAATTGTCGAATAATGATCATAAGAGCTTCATCCAGGATCAGTTTTCTAAACTTGGCCTCATGCAAGCTGCTAATTTCAGATTTAGCTTTACGAATATACATGAGATAGAAAAACTTATTTGTTTTTGGTGATCTTAACTGTGACCCATCAAAAAAGTTGAATGATAAGCTGTTATGGTTTTGATTATTCTTCAATTGCACTGCTGGAAAGTTATTTTACGAACAGATCCCAAGTTGTGAAGATTGATGAGTTTACCTCTACTAAAAACGCTCAAATTAGGTGTCCACCAGGGAAGTGTCCTAGGCCCACTTCTATTTTTGATTTACACAATGATATTGTTTTATTCCTTTCAGATTTCATTGTGAAATTATTTGCTGATGATACAACTCTAATTAAAACAGGGGATAACCTCTCTGAACTTATTCATTCTTTTCATGAATCGATTCAAAAGATATTTACTTGGTGTAAATCCAATAGTATAGATATTAATTTGTCCAAGACTAAAATTATGCTTATCTATATTAAATCAAAACTTAATTTTCCCAGTAGTATTGAAATAAATGGTATTATGGTTGAAGTTGTTTGAAGAATTAGCTTGCTAAGCTTATTCTTACGTTTAGAAAAATTGAAAGAAGTTCTCTCTTTTTCAATGCTTTATTCTCTAAAAAGGAATGAATGCATAGATTGCGATCTATGATCGCTTATATATATAAAAATGGATTCGAGTCTTCTAGGGATGGTGACGTCGGTTAGTCCGTACATCACATCTCCAGGGGACTTTTGAATCTATCGTAATCCTTCTCCGCGCGCTGCGTGCTTGATTTCAAATCTGTCCACCGGTTTGGCTATACGCGATGATTTTCTTTGTTGTTGCGGGAAGGGATGGTTTGGACTTTGCGGTGCAGGACGTGATGTTTCCTGGCTTGACGTTTGCGATTGTCTGCTTGCTGCCTCAGCGTATGATGCCGTCGAGGTGTGTGTTCTCGGTGTTGCAGTGGGTGCAAACGAATCGTTGCTAGGTGCTTCGACTGCATCTGTATCGCTCGATATTCGCTGATTTACGCTACGTCTTTCCCTTTCATCCCTTGGTTCTGGTTCTGGACCCGAGTGCAACTCCGGCTCCACCTCCAGGGGACTTTTGATGAGCGCTTTCGAGGTGCAGCGCTTGAACCAGGATGCGTCGCGAGTCAGTTCGCAACCATTCTGCGCCATGGCGGTGACCATTGAGCCTTTGATGGCTGTGACTACCCACGGATCAATGTCGTATTTGTGGTGTTTCTTGGACCAGATTTTCTTTCCTTTGGTCTGATCCAAGAGAACAAAATCGCTTCTGTCGTTTCGACTGCGGGTTCCTCTTTGGACTGGTACTTTGGCAGACGGCAATGGTTCGGGCGCTTGAAAAGAAGGTCGGCTGGTGCGGTCTTTGTTGATGAATGTGGCGTTGATCGATAGCTACGTAGGAATGCGTTTAACTCCAATCTAAAGTTGTAGCCACTAAAAAACGAATTGCGTACTATTTTGTTTATGTTGCGCATGAAGTTTTCGCTCTGTCCGTTGGCCTGCGGGTGCAGCGGGGTTATCCGGCGGTGCTTAATGCCGAGGCGTTTACAAAATTCGGCGAACTCGTAGCTTGTGAATGGCGTTCCATTGTCTGTTTTGATCTCTTCAGGAATGCCAAATTCCGAGAAGATCTTATCTAGCGACTCGATTGTGCATTTTGCGTTTGTTGTCACGACTTCGTTTTCAACCGGAAAACGCGTTGATTCGTCGTTAACTACAAGCAAGTAGTGACCATTAGCTAGGGGACCGTAGAAGTCGAGTGACAACTTTGACCATGGCTCCGATGGCATTTTGGTCATTTGAAGTGGCTGGGGACTATTGCCTCTTGATGAGAGTTGGCATTGGGGGCAACCTGATACCATCGCCTCGACTGCTTTGCTCATGTGTGGGAACCACACTCGCTCGCGTAACAGCTTCGTCGTTTTGACTATGCCTTGATGTCCTTCGTGCGCTATGCGTAATACTCGTTGCTGCAACGCTGCTGGGATAACTACGCACAGGCCTCTCAGTACCATCCCGTTTTCCGCTACTGAGAACTCGTGATTATTTGCCATGTATGGCTCCATTTCTTTTGAGCGGTCCCTGTGGCCCAACCGGATTAGTTCGGTTAGCCTCTGGAGCAGGACGTCTTGATTAGTAGCCTCCACGAGTTCGCTGGTCGTGATTGCTCGTGGGGCAGACGATGCTGCTACGAAGTTAAGCATTTGCTCCGATAGCATTGTCTGCCTATTTGTTTCAGGATATTCGTACCAACTGATTGGGTTTCTCGACAGATAGTCGGCCATATTGTCCGTTCCAGGCTTGTGATTGACGATGAAATCGTAATCCATGAGTCTTACAAGAAAACGGGCAAATCGTACTGGTGGTTTTGCGTTTGGGTTGCGGAGGATTAGCTCGACTGCTTTGCAGTCTGTTGTTAGTGTGAATTCACACCCAATCAGGTAGTAGCGGAAACGCTCACAGCTAAATCCCACAGGGGTTTCGCCATCGAAGCCAATTTTGGAATGTGCTTTCCGCAGAAAACAGCGAGTCCCAAAAAACTACGTAGCTCAGATGGGGTCGACGACTCCCTTGCCTCCTTCAATGCTTTGATCTTTGTGTCGGTCAACGACACGCCACTTGCTGAAAACTTAAGTCCAAAGAACTCGAGCTCTTTCTTGCGGAACTCACACTTTTCCGGGTTAGCGGTGAGTCTGACGCTAACTAAGCGATCAAGGAGCCTAAATAGGTTGTCGTAATGCTCTTCAACTGTTGAGCCCCACACGAAAATGTCATCGACTAGGTTTTTTACACCCTTCAAGCCTTCCAACGCCTTTTCGATTTCGTGTTGGAAGATTTCACTTGCGCAACACACTCCCATGGATAGCCTCTTGTATCTCATCAGTCCAAGGGGGGTCCGGAAGGTGGTTATGTTTCGGCTGTCTTTGTGCAGGACGAGCTGATGAAATCCGCCACGGAAATCGAGTTTGGACATGAATGCTGCACCATTCAGCTGGTCCGTTAGGCACTCAATCGTGGGCGTGTTGTGTCGTGTTCTTTTTATTGCCTTATTCGCTTTCTTTGAATCGATGGTGATCCGGATCTCGCTGGGTTGACTCGGCTTAGGTACGATGACCATTTCGGATACCCACTCGGTCGGGCCCGTCGCCTCTTCGATGATGTCGTCTTCTATCATGCGGGTCAACTCGGCTTCCACTTTGTCGCGAAGGTGGTACGGAATTCGTTGCACTGGTTCGTAAACGGGTTTAATAGTCTTGTCGATGTGGAACTTTAGTTCGACACCTTTGAGTTTGCCAATACGTCCCGTGAAAAGGCTAGGGTACTTGCTTCGTATCTTATTGGCAAACTCATCGGTCTCTGACAATGCGTATGTCAACTGGACGAGTCCCAGCTGTACGCACGACTTGAATCCGAGTAGGTTGTCGCGAACGCCTTCGAAAACCACAAAATCGCACACTGCGCTGCGTCTGTTGGCTTTTATGGTTGTTCTGAAAATTCCGATCGACTGGATCGGACTCTTGCCGTCAAATGAGTACGCTGCTAGCTGGCAGGGGGACAATTTGGGTTTGTTTGGTAAACTTTCGAATGTTTCCCTGCTCATTGCGTTGATTGATGCTTGTGTGTCGACTCCAAGATTAACCCTTGCTTGATTGACGTCGACTAAAATGCGCGGACAGCCTTGGTTGTTGAGGTGCACGCTGCTTTTTACCGCAAATATGTTGTAGAGGGAGTTACGATGTGCCTCGTATTGTTGGCATGGCGGTACTTTGGCTTCAACTGGCTGTGGTACGTTCCTTAGTTGGTTTAGTTTGTGTCGTGGTCTGCCGATGCTTGAATGTTTGCTCGATTTACTTTGGGCGTTGCTGTTTTTGGAGCGGCAAACCTGGCTGAAGTGGTTCTTCTTGCCGCAAGCTGAGCATGTCTTGCCTGCTGCTGGGCACCTCTCGCCTTTTGGGTGGGCTTTGTAACCGCAGTTGCCGCATGGTTGACTTCGCTGGAATTGGTACGCTGATTCAAGCTTGGTTTGCTGCAGTGGACCGGTAAACGCTGCTGCTATTTCTCGTGAGTCAGCTTTTGCGGTTTCGATGTCGCGTGCGTAGCTGTAGAGCGTTTTCAGGTCCACTTTGGACGCCATTGCCTTTTGTAGAACACGTACGTCTTGTGCTCCATTCGCTAACTGGAGTCTAATCTCATCGTCCAACTTGCCGCCAAATTCGCAATCAGCTGCCAATGTTCGTTACCTAATAACGAACGCCTCGACGCCTTCCCCCGCGCGCTGTTTCATCTGCCGGAAAGCTATGATCAGCTTGTCCGTATTCTTAGCGGCTTGAAAGTGCGCCTCGAGGATAGCGTTGACTGCTTCAACTTTGGTCTCGTTCTCTGCGATCGCTTGACAGATGAGGTCGATGCCGTCACCTGCAAGGTTCTTAAAAGTGGCCAGTTTGAGGGCGTCGTCGCTAATTTTAGCTGCTGTGCAGAAGTTGGTAAATTTTCTGTACCAATTCTTCCAGCTCGCGTAGTTGCCAGATCCATCTATCTCCACTTGGAATTGATGTGGAGCGTTTAGAATTGCTTGTGGAGCGGACATTTTATTTTCATTTATTTTTTTTTTTTTTTTTTTGTTCCTCGTCGCCAATGAAGAATAAGCTTGCTAAGCTTATTCTTACGTTTAGAAAAATTGAAAGAAGTTCTCTCTTTTTCAATGCTTTATTCTCTAAAAAGGAATGAATGCATAGATTGCGATCTATGATCGCTTATATATATAAAAATGGATTCGAGTCTTCTAGGGATGGTGACGTCGGTTAGTCCGTACATCACAGTTGTTGATAAATTTAAACTCCTCGGAGTAACAATTGATAAAAAGCTCACTTTTTTGCAACACGTAATAAGCTTAAGAACTTCAATAAATAAACGGCTTTATGCTATAAGGAGATTATTTTTATAGTCGCATAAAGTCAAGCTCCAGTTCTTCAAATCATTTATCTTGCCATTCTTTGACTATTGTCTTTCATTATCAATATATTTTACAAAAAGATCAATTCAAAAATTAGCTAATTCTTATTACTATTGTATTCAAAGATTATTAAATATTCGCCCAAATATACATGGAAATAATAATTTTAACACTTTAAATATTTTATTTAAAATTGCTTGATTTTTTCAAGAAAATACTGGCAGTAGCTGCTAATATTAGAACAGTCACCAAATCGTGTGTTACTTCTTGCACTGAGGTCAACACTCCGATAGTTCTGGGAGTTGGTGGTGGAACTTACTGTTGTAATACAGATGGATGCAATTTTGGAATCTCAATTGGTTCGAGCATTCAGTTTTTAATTTTTTCGATTGCTGGCTCATTTTTTGCTAAATTTTTGTAAAACATTTTTTAATTTCTAAAATATACATTTTTCAATAAACAAATAAGCATTTAAAAATAATTCATTTATTTTTATATCTTTTTTTTTATTTTTAGCTGTCATTAGGACAGATTTACTGTTTTTTATTTATTCAGCATCATTTTATTAAAAAATATTACTTAAATCAGCTGTATTCTTTAAATGATGCTGATTTAAGTAATATTTTTTTTTAAAGTTCCTGTATTTCAACGGTAGGCTCATCCTTTAATTACATGGATTATATCATTAATTACATTTTATATTTGAATTTAAGTTCCTAGTACTGGGGTTGATACTTGATATCAGAGATTTAATGAGCAATCTATTTGATTTGTTAATTTTCTCAGACCCGAATCCAAATTTATAAAAGGAACTTTATAAAAATTAAAAAAGAATTAATTCTTATTAATTTTTATTTTCATTATTTAAAAAGAAATTAAATCTTGTTGATTCGTGATTGATTCTTTTTTAATTATATCTTATTTATCTTTTTTGATACTTTGTGGCAATGACTAGAAATATCTAAAAATTCAGGTAATGCTGATCGTTCTTATCTTAGAGATTTTAGAAATTTTTGCAATTCCGACAATAAACTAAAAATTTTTCATCTCAATATCAATTTAATTCTCGGGAATATATTTGAAATGAATTAAATTCTAAATTCTCGTATGTTTGATATTGTTTGTTTTAGTGAATCTAAACTCGATCATACAATACCAAATTCATTTTTTAATAACAATTATTATTCAAAAATAAGATTTCACAGGAATAGACATGGAGGTGGCCTGCTTGTATTCATAATAAACTCTTTGAAAGTTACTCGTATTTTTCTTCATGATACAGCTGTGCTAGTTTTCCAGTTAGTTTCCAAAATTTCATTGATAATAATCTAGTAGTGAAGATGATAAATTAGTTTATGATTATTTTAAGAAACAGTTCAAGTTGCTAAATGATGAGAAACAAATTCATTTTTTTCAGGACAAAACCTTGAATGACTTTAAAAATGCAAAAAAATTTTGGCAATTCTACTCACCATCAATTGGCATGAAATCAGATCAAAACTCAAATACTCCTTTAATCTGTATTAAAAATGAAAATGAAATTATCAATGATAAGTTAAACATGTGTGAGATATTTAACGAATTCTTCACGTCGATAAGATCTTCATCAGAATTGTCGAATAATGATCATAAGAGCTTCATCCAGGATCAGTTTTCTAAACTTGGCCTCATGCAAGCTGCTAATTTCAGATTTAGCTTTACGAATATACATGAGATAGAAAAACTTATTTGTTTTTGGTGATCTTAACTGTGACCCATCAAAAAAGTTGAATGATAAGCTGTTATGGTTTTGATTATTCTTCAATTGCACTGCTGGAAAGTTATTTTACGAACAGATCCCAAGTTGTGAAGATTGATGAGTTTACCTCTACTAAAAACGCTCAAATTAGGTGTCCACCAGGGAAGTGTCCTAGGCCCACTTCTATTTTTGATTTACACAATGATATTGTTTTATTCCTTTCAGATTTCATTGTGAAATTATTTGCTGATGATACAACTCTAATTAAAACAGGGGATAACCTCTCTGAACTTATTCATTCTTTTCATGAATCGATTCAAAAGATATTTACTTGGTGTAAATCCAATAGTATAGATATTAATTTGTCCAAGACTAAAATTATGCTTATCTATATTAAATCAAAACTTAATTTTCCCAGTAGTATTGAAATAAATGGTATTATGGTTGAAGTTGTTGATAAATTTAAACTCCTCGGAGTAACAATTGATAAAAAGCTCACTTTTTTGCAACACGTAATAAGCTTAAGAACTTCAATAAATAAACGGCTTTATGCTATAAGGAGATTATTTTAATAGTCGCATAAAGTCAAGCTCCAGTTCTTCAAATCATTTATCTTACCATTCTTTGACTATTGTCTTTCATTATCAATATATTTTACAAAAAGATCAATTCAAAAATTAGCTAATTCTTATTACTATTGTATTCAAAGATTATTAAATATTCGCCCAAATATACATGGAAATAATGATTTTAACACTTTAAATATCGAGTTGAACAAATTTAACATCGACTGTTTTCAGCATAAAATTATCAAACGTCTTGCTCACTTTATTCATAAAATTATAAATTTAAAAACATGGCCTGTAGACTTAAGCGAAGTTTTAATAAGCAACCGCTCGAAAAATATTGATTATAATCTAAGAAATTCAAATGACTATCTTGTTCCTTCCAAAGGAAAGTTCAATGTTTATGGTGAAAAAACGTTTGATTATTTTTATTCTAAATTCATTAATAAATTACTTATTGGTGATCTACAGTTAGATTTTGTCTTATTTAAAAGAAGAATAAACAATAATATTAATTAAATTTTTATAAAATTTTATAATATTTTTTCTAATTTTGATATTAAGTTCAAAAAACTAATTTTTGGTTAATTTCTGTTAATTTTATAAATTTTTATATGATTTTTTTTTTATTAATAAATGGGCTCAATCAACCCTTTATGGGTTTTGACCTTTGGTCTCTTTGGTTGAGTTGAAATATAAAAAAAAATATAGTTCTAATTCCAATGGCACCTTCATCAGCCACACATTGTCATTGATTCATATAACAAATACATTTTTGGAAACTTTTAAAGTTCATTTTTTAAAGCGTAATTGAAAAGCAGACTTGTTATTTTTAAATTTACTGTTAAACTTTTTTAAAAGCAAGGAAAATTATTTAGTTAAATTAGTTCATTGCAAATCTTTTACAGTTGCCATTGGAATTTTTTACAATGAACTTATTTACCTCAATGAACTATAAAAATTTTCTTGATTACGTTGATTTTTATAAAAACAATTACATGGGTTCTTTTAACTTATTTTGCATTAAAATATATTCTTCTAAAAAAAGCTAAAATTTCCAATGGCAACAGTAAAAGATAACTTATTGAGCTATAAAGGTAAAGTTTTGTATAAATATAGTGAAATTTTTATAAAATTTAAATTCAAAAATCTCAAATAAAAATGAAAGCTATTGTTTTTTTAATGAGCATTTCGTTGTTGGTTAGCTTAGTACCAACTTCAAATGGACTTAAATGCTATGAATGCACACTTTGTTCAGGATTAGGATCACTAAATACATGTTCTGCATCAGCCACACATTGTCAAGTAATTTAAACAAATTGAAAAAAAACTTGATTTTATTTAAAATTGCTTGATTTTTTCAAGAAAATACTGGCAGTAGCTGCTAATATTAGAACAGTCACCAAATCGTGTGTTACTTCTTGCACTGAGGTCAACACTCCGATAGTTCTGGGAGTTGGTGGTGGAACTTACTGTTGTAATACAGATGGATGCAATTTTGGAATCTCGATTGGTTCGAGCATTCAGTTATTAATTTTTTCGATTGCTGGCTCATTTTTTGCTAAATTTTTGTAAAACATTTTTTAATTTCTAAAATATACATTTTTCAATAAACAAATAAGCATTTAAAATAATTCATTTGTTTTTTTTTTTAAATAATTCATTTATTTTTAAATCTTTTTTTTTATTTTTAGCTGTCATTCGGACAGATTTCCTGTTATTTATTGTCCTCTTCTGATGAACTATGACAAAATTCACCCTCTTCAGCCTCTTCCATCTTATCATCTTCACTCTCCTCTTCTTCTGTTTCACAATCATCAAAATTTATATTTTCTAAATGACTAATCAGTCGAACAAGATTTGAACCTACATCACAATCAATTCTGCTTATTTTATTTTTATTAAATTCAAAAGAATTCACTATTTCTTCAATTATTTTTTTAACATTTTCGGCATTATGTCTACCAAACAGCCGAAGAATTCCTAAAACAAAAATTTCTCTTTTGAATTTTTGATCAATAACAATAGCTGCCACAACAACAAACTCTTTTTTGGTTTTACTAGTCCATGCATCAACACTAAAAACTACATATTTAGCCATTTTTAACTTTTTCGTTATCTCCGTTTTAAAAAATTTTACCAATTCTGGTATAGTTTTTTCAACAAATGAGTATTTTCGAATGTTATTCGGCAAAACTGCTCTTACATCCTTATCTTCTTAAATCCTTAGCTTTTACTGCAATAAAATTTTTAATAAAAAACTTTACTAAATGAAGAAGTTTTGTATCAATTTTTTTTAAAATAATTCTTAGAATTGTTATTATCAAATTCGTTCAGCCAAACACTTATATCAGACTTGTGAGTTCTTATATTTTTTAGAAGATTTCCGGTTTTTCCTAATTTCTGATTTGGTATGTATGCAGAATCATGTTTTCTAAGACTTGGATGGCATAAGCGACATTTGAATTGAACATTTTTCTTTTCAGAAAGTTTTAACTTGGTTTTTGATTCGAACTAATTATAGACTGTAGAATATTTTTTGTTAACAAAAGAGCCTTTCGCATTTTCGACATTAAAAATTTTGCCTTCGAAAACACCATTTAAAGCTAACTTTGTGAGGTGATTTATTGAACGTTCTTTGATTAATTTGAAAGAAGAATTAGATTGCGAATCATAAAGCTTTAAATAACAAAATTATTTTTTTTCATAAATTTAATTTTAAAAATAACTTTTTGTGATTTAGGTTACGTATTCCGTGGTAATGATCGCGAAGTATAGCTCTCATTATTCTATCAAGAAATCAGTTTTTATTTATTAAATTTATTTTAAACTTTCAGAATAATTTAATATACAAAAACATTAAATCAAAAAGTTTTACTTTTTTCAATTTGATTTTAATTCCTAATATTAAATTTGTATCCTTTTAGTAGTAGTAGTAGTAGTAGTAGTAGTAGTAGTAGTAGTAGTAGTTTCGACTGTAGCTGGCTAGCCAGCGAGTGTGCTGACAAGGCACACTAAGACAGCTGATGTGATTGATTGCTGCTCATCCAGCAATCAATGCCTGCTTTAAAACTGTTAACATTGGCGGCTTCAACTAATTGATTAGGCAGCGAGTTCCATATGCTAGCGGTTCTGTTGAAAAAAAAGTTATCTCTATTAAGTGTATAATTGAAAAAAACAACAATTTTAATGTCATAAAAAACCAAGGGACAGGTTGTGATGAGGACATCACAGTGTATGCACGGTCTCGCCTGCGCTCAACATGCACATCGTCTACCGAGTCAGACGAGTGCATGCAACTGCGCAGCGAACCGAGTACATACACAGTGATGTCCTCATCACAACCTGTCCCTTGGTTTTTTATGACATTAAAATTGTTGTTTTTTTCAACTATACACTTAATGGACTTAAAATTCAAAAATCAAAAAAAGTTAGCTCAACAATTTGTTCAGAATTTTTTCTGGGTCCCGATCCTGAAATTGGGTTAGTGAGTTAACAAAGGACGAGTTTCAAAAATATTGAAACCTCCAAAAAATATTTTGTCAATTTTAGTGGTCAAAAAAAATCTTTTAAAATAAATGTATTCACCATTTTGAAGCTTAAACAAAGAGCTTCAAGAATTTTTATAATAATATTTAAATATGTATACTAAGTCATGAGTTTTTTAGACCTAAAGGATACAACTAACAATTTTCAAACTAATCTTTGAAGGGGGTAGCATAAAAATTATTTTTTTTCAGTCCATTAAAAAATTGACTTACATAGATTTTCATAAACGCAGAATAGAATTTGTAGTCGAAAAAGTCATATTCAGATAGTGCTCTAGTATTAACCTGCGCCAACCTTAACACCAAGATCTCTTTCTATTGCTAACCTTTAGTTACTGCTTACCATTGATAAAATAAGGAAAATATTTGTTTTTATGACCATAATGCATGACCTGACGTTTGTGGTACGCCGCTATATTAGTGTGAGGCCATCATAAGCCATACGCTTTCAATTTAGCTGTAAGTCGTCTGTGCGAAACAGTATCAAATGCTTTCGCAAAATACAACAGAATCACTTCAACAAAAAAAACACTTTTATCTAGACTCAATGAGATGAAATCTAGAGTTTCCAGAGTATTAGTTGGACATGATCAGTCTTGCTGTTCTTTTGATTAAGTATTATTTTTTAAGAGATGATCTTTTTATGATGATTTGTTTATCTAAACCGAGCAAATTCTCCATCAGAATATAAAAAAGTTAAAATAAAGTTAAATAAGATAAATTAAAAATTATTTATAATTATTTATTCTAAAAAATATACTTTTTTCAATAAACAAATAAGCATTTGAAATTAAATTATTTATTCTTATTTTTTTTTTTTTTTAAAAAACGTTGACAAAGCAGGCAAGCATTTTTTTTGTTTTTTTTTAAGTTACCTATTCTGTATTTCTTTTTTAAAAAAATCAGCTTATATTTATTTAAAAAGTTAATTGAAGATAAATTAAATCTAAGTTTAATGAGATATTATATATTATGAATTTTTTTTATTTATGAAATACAATTACATGATTAATATAACAAATACACTTGTGGAAACTTTTGAAGTTCCTTTTTTGAAGCGAAATTGAAAAGCAGTCTTGTTCAAAAACGTATATATTATTTGATTTGATAAGTTTTTTTTTAAATTTGCTCAAGTCTTTTTAAAAACAAAGAAAATTACTTGGCAACAGAAAAATTTAAAAAATTTTGATATTTTTTAAAATTTATAACAAGTTCTTTTAATTGAGAAATACCGATTCACAGAAATATTTCAATTAAAAATGATTTTAAAACTTTTTTTGTATAAAATTATTAAATTTGAATTAAATAGTTAATTTTTTGCAAAAATTAGATTTCAAAATTATCTTAATTTTGAATTTCAGCTTAAAAATTTTTATTTTTATTTAATTTTTGTAACTGCTTGAATTGTTAAGTGCAAAAAATGGCTGGTTGTCACCGATACGAGCCATGTTCAATAGATTGAATTATAATTATTCAAATATTTAAATCTTTTATTTAATTTTTTAACTAAATTTTACAATTATTTCTTTTAATAAAATCTAAAAACAATTTGAATAATCATCTGCATAATTGTTTACTGAATTTTTTATATTTATTTTAGAAAAAAATTTAAATAAAAGAAAAAACCTTGTTCTTACTAGTTATACTAATATTTTTTCTTTGTAATTTACTTTTCATTTTTTGATTTATATTAGTAGTAGTAGTAGTAGTTTCGACTGTAGCTGGCTAGCCAGCGAGTGTGCTGACAAGGCATACTAAGACAGCTAATGTGATTGATTGCTGCTCATCCAGCAATCAATGCCTGCTTTAAAACTGTTAACATTGGGGGCTTCAACTAATTGATTAGTCAGCGAGTTCGATATGCTAGCGGTTCTGTTGAAAAAAAAGTTATCTCTATGTTGGAGCCTTGAAATTTCTTTGTGATATTTAAAGCAGTGACCTCTTCCTTGGTTTTTAGTGACATTAAAATTGTTGCTTTTTTCAGCCAATTTTATTCCATGCATGAACTTGTATAATTGAATTCGATCACCTCTTTTTCTTCTTTCCATCAGATTTGGAATGTTCAAAGCCTTCAATCTGCTTTCATACGGTTTGTTTCTAATTGCAGAAACAAATTTCGTAGCTTTGCGTTGAATCCTTTCAACATTCTCACAGTCATACTTAAGAATTGGAGACCATACAGGCAACGCAAATTCCAAAAGAGGACGAACAAAAGTTAAATACAGAGATCTAAATAACTTACAATCAAAACGAGCAAATGATTTCCTGATGCGACCTAGCATTTGATTTGCTTTGTTTGTAGCCTCTAACACTTGATTTTTCCATTTCAGATTTGTATTAAAAATGACTCCAAGATCTCTTTCGGTTTCTGACGTTGATAGCTGCTTACCATTGATAAAATAAGGAAAATCTTTGTTTTTATGACCATAATGCTTGACCACACATTTTGATGTGTTGAAGAGAAGAAGCCAATCTTGAGTCCACTTGAAAACTAAATCTAAATCTAATTGTAGTTTCGCTGCGCTTATTTCTGATACCGTTTGCGAGAACATTTTAGAATCATCTACATACAATTTGACAACATTCTCTAATCCTTTTGGTAGATCATTGATATACAAAACAAACAATAGTGGACCAATCACTGAGCCTTCTGGTACACCGCTAAAAATATCAACCCAATCCGACAAAATTTCTCCTTGAACAACTCGTTGCCTTCTATTTTTCAAGAAAGCTTCAATCCATTTTAGTTTCAGACCGCCAAAGCCATACGCTTTCAATTTAGCTGTTAGTCTTCTAAGCGGAACAGTATCAAATGCTTTCGCAAAATCCAGCAGAATCACATCAACAGGAATACTTTTATCTAGACTCATTGAGATGAAATCTAGAGTTTCCAGAAGATTAGTGGTACATGACTTTTTCTTGACAAATCCATGCTGTTCTTTAGATATAATATTATTCTTATAAAGATAATCTTCCATTTTGGTTCTTATTATGCTTTCCATAATTTTGCACGGAATTGAAGTTAAAGACACAGGACGATAATTGCTCGGCATTGATTTATCACCTTTTTTAAACAATGGAGTAATATTTGCTGATCTGAATTGGACTGGAAGCTGACTATTGGTTAAAGATTCTCTGAAAATCAAAGTTAAAGGAACAGTAAAGGCTTCTGCACAATTTTTAAGCAATGATGGATGAAGCTTGTCTACACCACATGATTTATTTTGATTTAGGTCTTGTAATTTTTTAAATACCATTTCATAACTAATATCATTTGGATCAATGTCACTATATTTTGACCAGTTTTCATTAAATTCAACTTCAAAAGGTGGAAGCTCACTATCTTGTTCAATAACAAAAACATCTTGTAAACATTTATTAAGAAGATTTGATATCTCTTTCGGTTCGTGCGTTAATTCATTGTTTGACTTTTTTAATGCTTTAAATGATTCTTTGACTACTTGTTGATCATTTAAGTATTTATACAATATTTTTGGATTCTTCCTAGCTTTTTCCACTAAATTTTGTTCATATGTTAGTCTGGCTTTTTTAATTTCTGATAAAACTAATTTACAGGTACGTTTGTATTATTGCTAGAATCGGCGAAAAAAATATAATAAATAATAATAATAAAAAAAATTTTAATCACAAACCTGAAAAAAAATGATCTTCAAATCTAATTTTTGCTTTAGATTTATTAGTTATTTTAAAATCTAAGACTTAAAATTTTAATATGTGCTTAAATTTTTAATAAATCAAATTTTCAATTGTAAATTTAGAAATTTTTTTATTCAATTTTTCAACTGGCTATAAATATTTTAATCATTTTTATTTTTCAATTAAATAAAATAAAGAAATGAACATCAAATATGTCTTATTTTGAAAGCATCTAAGAGATTTTATAATAAATTTTTTTCAATCCTAAATTAATTAGATTGACAATCAATGCCAAAAATGTAATTTTTATTATGAAGACAAGATTGGACAAATCCTTTTGCAAATAAACTATTTATTTAATTAAAAATAAACTGTTGATTCGAAGAAATAAAAGTAAAAGTTTAAAAATTTAATTAACTAAGCAAATAAGCTACTACGCCAAGTCTTGATTTGATACAAAGACAACTAGCAAGAGTAACTATCGACCCAAGATTAGTGTCAATTTTTTTATGTGACGAAAAGGAAATAGTTTTAATTTGGCACTTAATAAAAAACAAATAAAATAAATATTAAGCAAACAAAGATTTTATTATTAAACTTGTACAAGTTTATATTTCAAATTAGATATAATTAATAATTAATTTAAATTTAATATGCTGAAAAAGTAGTCTTCCTGTTATCTACTTGACTGTCATTCAATCTTTAATTATTGTTAATTTTGGGATTAAGGATATTGTTGTTAATTTATCTGCCAAAAAATTTATAATCTTTAATTATATCCAATAAATATATAAAAAAACGAACTAAAATAAGAAACCAATATTTAATAGTAATCGAGTGATTATTTTTTAATTTAAATTTATTCTTGAAAAACTTTACATCATTCATCATCATCATTGATTTGATTGATTTTTATTTTAAAAAACTTAAAAATAATTTAAAATTTGAATACGATTTTAATGGTTAATAGTGAAGACAGACCTTCTCAATCTGATAATAGAAAAAGCAATCCATTTCAATTGATTGACTCTTTATTGTTTAAAATTTATAAAAAGTAAGATTACTAGTTCACTGTCAAATTCGTCCAATTATTTATTGTAATTAACAGACAAAATAGTTTGATATCAATTGAGAATTTTTTCAACATAGTATATTAACTGAAAAAACATATATTAAGATAATTTTTCAGATTTTAAATTGTGTACAAATTAATCTTTTTATTTTTTATAAAATTTTAAAAATTCAATTTTCAAAGACTATTAGTAAATAGTAACCCTTAAGTAAAGTCATTTTTTCATCAAAAATAATATTTTTTTTCTGTATTTAAAAAATGTAAAGTCAATTAAAAATATTGATAAAAAAAAATAAATGAAAGATTTATTAAAAAAGGTTTATTTTCTTATATTTAAGATATTTCAATAAACGTTGCGAAAGCCATAAGAGTAAAATAAATACTAAGATAAAATAATTAATTATGCAAATATTTCTCATTAAATTTTTATAGATAAAGAAAATTTTTTAAGTTGACAATAAACTAAAGTTTTCAAAAAATAAGAGCCTTTTAAATTTTTAAAGAATTAAACCCATTATGTTTAATTGATTGCAAATTCAATTTGAATTAACTCTTATTTAAAATTTGTTTTTAAATAAAAAGTACAAGTATTCTATGAAAAATATCTATTTTAAAAAAATGCATAAATTAATAAGGATTTAAAATAAATAATAACAATTGTTATATACAATAAAACATTAAAAAAATTTCATTCTTGGGAAATTTAAATAACTTTTATTTTTAATTTTAATACATTTAATACTTTCATATTCACAAATATATTTTAAAAGATAAAATAAAAATTTAACTTTTAAATATTTAAATTATGAATTTTTGTAAAAATGATTATCAATTTGGTTATTTAAAAAAAATAAACATTGATAATTTTTTACAAAGTTAATATAAATCAAATTAATATTGTTTAAAATTGAAAGCTTGAATGATCCATATTTCAACATTGATCTCTCGATCACAAAGCTTTTTAACAATTTTAAGTAATAATAATAGTTAATATTCTACGGTCAAGTAAAAAAATCTTTACCATTGTTTCAATCATGCTCCCTTTATTCTTTAAGTTAATTAAAATTTTGATCATCTTTCTAAAAAATTATCTTTAATTATGGTGATCTAAAATAAAAATGTAAAAATTTATACTTTTATTTAGAATATTTTTTTATTTTCCTCAATTGAAATCAATTTTTGAATGAACTTATGCAAATAATTAATTTTTTGTCTAAAAGTTTTTCATAAAATCAGGCAAATTGCTCGTCATGGTGCTTCTAGTGTAATTAGATATAAAATATTAAGTTAAAAAAATTAATTAATTAATTAAAAAGCAGCAACACATGATCAACTTTAAATCAAAAACAAATTCATAGTGAATATTTGTTTTTTTTGGTCAAAAATTAAATCGCTTTGATTTTAGAAATTATTTTTCAAATTAGACTAATTAAATAAAATTTTGCTCCGGAGTAAACAAATAAAAAATTAAAATTATTTTTAATAAAAATTCTAATTGCTGAATTATTAGTTTTTTTATCGGGTTGGTTTGTTTATGCGAAAAGTCGAGATCTAAAAAAATCGATAAGAATCTAAAAAAGTCAATTGTTGAATTGTTTCCTTTTGTTGGAATAAGAGTCGGAACAAACACACACACGGAACGATTTGTCATCATTCTAAATAATAAACTCAATCAAAAAGATTTCTATTTGCAAAAAGATTGATAATTTTGGTCTAATTGAATTAACTTTGGAAGATACATTGTACGATTAAACCTTTACTATTTCTAAAACAAACACTCTTCAAACAAAGAATCAAACCAACCGTCACAAATATTTAAATCTAAATCGGTATCGAGTCAAAGAGATAATTTTGTTGTTGTTGAGTTTAGTTAACTAATCTAAGTTAATCGTTTGACTTATCAACGCGACATTTTGCTTGCCAATTAAGACTGTTTGCCATTCAAACAGATTAATTTTAGTGTAAATAATCCAGTGCCGAGGGCCCAAAAGACGATTATCTCTTCACACTTGCTTCATGTGAATTTTCAAAAAAACAACATTTTGATTGCCATCTCATTTTTTCCACAAATCCCTTACAATTTATAATCGTCCATAAACATCTGAGCCACAAATATTTAAATTTTAAAAATTATGAACAAGACATCAATCTATTAGAATCCTATTTTGGAAAGAAAATGGAAGAAATTTCAAAGAAAACAAAGTTTTACAAAGAAAAACTAAGAGACACTTTTAACCCCAAAGATGGAATTGTTGATTCAAAAAAACAATTTTTACATAACTATAACCTAAGTAATTATAGAAAAATCTCAATAAATCTCACTAAAGTTAGCCCATAGCTTGATTAAAATTCTAATAAAAAATATATATGTAAATTTTATTAATTTTTTTATTTTTTTTTTGTATAATTAAAATTTTTAAACTTTTACTTCTCCTAATGGAGGTTAATTCAATCAATAGATAAATAAATAAATATAGAAAAATTTTTCTATATTTTATTTTAACTAATTGATTTTACTTTAGAATTTATTTTTTTGATTTTTTTTAATCTGAAGGAGCTTTATAATGGCAGTGATAAACAAATAAATAATATAATCAAGATTTTTTTTTTGTTTAATAGTTTATTTAATTATTTTAAATGGCTTTGAGTAACAAAAAGTAAAAATATTAAAGTTGAAAATTTACTTTAAAAAATACTTAATATATTAAGTAATTCGATTAAAACATGCATGGAAAATCTAGGAAATGTGGCCAACAAAAAATTTTCAAATCCTTTTAGGAATAGAAATTGGAAACAAAGAAAAAAAAGAATACTCGCAAATTGGAAGTCCATCGATCGCTTCTTTTTTGCTACATTTTTTATTTGATGTTTAATAGATAAATATGTTTACACGACAAGCAAACTCAATCAAAAGATCTGAGACACCTATAGATGAATTCACCAGACTCACCAATTGTACATAAACTTTTAATATACAGTGGTGACACATCAACTAGGTTTTACGTAAATTAACGTAAATTTACTTTTGAAAAAAATAGTAAATTTACGTAAAACCTAGTTGACGTGTCCCCACTGTATATAATTTTTAATTCAATTTTACGTAGCAACTGGGTTTAAACGAAGGCGTAAGCCATTCGGACTAACCTGGGGACCCCCCTAAATTATATTTTTAATAAAAAAATTAACAATAAATAGATAAATAATAATTCATGATATTATTCAAAAAATTAATTTTTTTATATACTTTGAAACTTTGTATTTTTTTTTACTGTACATCGCCATTAAGGCATTCATTGATATAAATGAATAAAAATAAGAAAAATTATTATTAAAAAACCTTTTTTTTATTAAATTTATTCAAAATTTAGAAACCGAAACTTATCTTTATTTAATTTAATTTTTAATTTTAATAAACAAATGTTAAACACAAAAAAATAAAAATTATAAATGCTGACTTTTCTGCTAAAACGATTCTTTTAACTAGAAAATCTTCACGATAAGCTTGTCCTTTAATTAAACATTAAAAAAGAGCGAATTTCAATTAATTTAGGTCGGGACATATATCCCAAATTGTTAGTGTCGTGTGTGTATAAGTTTTCTTCATGTATTCAGCTCAAATTTCAAAGCTTGCACTAAGCCGCTCGATTAAAAAACAACAAAAATTAAAAAATTCTATTTTATTCTAAGATTTAAAAACAATTTAATTAATTTTGGATAAAAATCTATTGACTTAAAAACAAATATTTTTTTTCTCTTCATCACCAAAATCATTAAACTTGGATTTTTACATTTTATATGTATTTTTTTTTTCTCAATTTTTTAAGTATATTTTAACCTTGGACTTTTAAAATTAAAAACTCAAAAAATTAAATCATAAATTCTAGTTTTTGGATCAGCAAAGCTTTTTTTTCTAATACTTCTAAATCACTTGAAAAATAATAAAAAAAATTGTTTAAAATTATAAAAAAAAATTATAAAATGAAAAAAAAAGAATCTGTAACATAGCTTATCAATCAACTGAGAGGAATAAGATGTATTCAAAATAGCCTGGGAGATTTTTTAAGTAACATTAGTTTAATGTCTAGAATATTTTATTAATTATAACAATTTTAAATTCATGTGACCATATCTTTTTTTGTTTGAATCTTTTTTTATTAATTTTAGTAAATATGTTTTTGTATCTGCACTAGACTGTTGGGAAACTTTAGCTATTCCTTTCAGTTCCATGAGAGTGGGTTTTTAAACTTTAAATATTGGTAGTATCTTCACCAAGCTTTATTTTATTGAAGAATCTTGTCGTCCTCCAAATTTCCCATTAAATCTTCTTTATTTTTGTTCATTATTATGGTATTTATTATTTAATAAAGTGTCCTTTGATTGTTATTAGTGAATTTTATCAATTTAAAATTTAAAATTCCAACAATGAAATTGAAAAATAGCTTTTTAAAAAAAGGTTTTTTTCTGTGTTCTTATATCATAAAATAATTAAATAAATACCACCAATAAATATTCTCTGAAATCATCTCTATCAAAAATTAACAAAAATAGCTTTGATTTTTAACAAGATTTAGAGAATTAAAAAAAAATTAAATTTCCTCACAAAAATATATTCGAGTTAGACATTTTTCCTCACAAAGACAACTAATGAATAAATAATTAATAAAGAATTAAAAACAATCAATCATTTTATAAAAAAAGTTTTCATAGCATAATTTTGTCGTTTTTTTCTAATTTTATCCACTAAAAGCTCTTAGAATAAAAAAAAATACTTAAATATTTTTTTGTGCAGAATTTTATTTTAGATAAAAAACGCAAATTAAATAATAAATTCCTAACACTCAAATACTTAAAATAGAAAAAAAATACTATCATTCTAAGTTATTTTTTTGCCGCTTAAAAAATATTTCTTTTAAAATAAAATAATAATTTTATTTTGTTTCTAAATAAAATAATACTCTTCTATTGACATTTTGATGAAGAAAAATAATTTATTTTTTTTGATTAATTTTATTTATAAAAAAATTGAAACTTGAATATTACCACATATTAATAAAATTATTAAAAATGGTCTTTATAAATTAAAAATATTAATTTTAATTTTCTAGAAAATGAAAAAATTTTCACAGAAAATGTTTTATTTATCCTAATGATTTTATTTGAAATTTTTATGAGATATCAGCCGGGCTTTCTAGTGTGAAAAATTAAAAAAAAATAATTTTTTTAATTATTTATTTCAACAAAACATCTCTTGGTTGATATTAATTTCCGTAAATATAATTTCGACTGACGAATCAGTACTGACAGAACATAGTCTACTCTTTCCTTCCATTTTCGCTTGGGTTTATTTTTGTCTTCTTTTATTTGAAGGTGATTTAGTTAATAAAAATTAAAATGAAAATGATTAAAAAAATATAATGAAATAAAATGACGCATAATAAACAAACAAGTTTCAAATCGCTTGCTTAAAACTTAAACCTTTTAAGTAAAATAATTTATTGGAAAATTAATAATAACAAGCAATAATAATTTATTTTCCTTTGTAAGCAATTGAATATTATATTTTATTAGAGGTGCATGTTTTGGTCCCTTGTATTATAAAAAAAGTGGAAACTAGTTTCACTGGGCAATAATTGCGGCGTAGATGACCAATCCACTGCAGTTTCCCTTTTTGTAAGACTGAAGAATTCACTTGAAAACGTATCGAAAAGGAGATGAGCTGAGCGTCTTTACTTATTATCCTGCTGGATAACATGAGACAAATTATAATTTTTTTCATTTAAAAAAAAATAAAATAAAAATAAAACCCTTAAAGTTTTAATTTTTCATCTTGAGATTCAGTTTGAAAAACAGTTTTAAAAAAATTTATTTGTTTATTTATTTCAAAAAACTTGGGTGATTAAAAAGCTTTAAATAAAAATCAATAATAGTCTCCTTTTATTTAAGACACTGGATTCGTTTCTTTTGTTTCAAATTGCGGAACGTTCATTAACATTATGTAAGTATTCATTTTAGTTTATTGGTAATTGAGCCATTTGGGGTCCGTATAGCTGATTAGTTTGTGTGTTAGTCATATTAGCAGATGATCAAAGGTTCAAAAGAATTAATTCTTTGAAATATGTCTAGAAAAATAGGGACCGGTTTCTACTGGGTCATAGTTACGGTGTAGAAGATCAACCTGATGCAATAACCTCTGTGTCAGATCGGAGTCTTTGCAGAAAGGCTACTGAGAAAGGAGATGAGCACCTTTTCTCTTGTCCGCTAGGGTAGTAAAGGGACAAACTATTGTGTTACTGCTGGTCGTCCTAGCTTACATCGGCCTTGAGGTGTCTATTGAAAAGCTATTTTTTATCCGTGTTTCTTTCATTCTAAGTACATGTCCAGGTCACTAATAATATGCCTCTTTCAACCCTAGCGGATAATGGGGAGGCACTCATCTCCTTTGCAGTACCTTTTTGAGCTACGGCTCCGACCTAACACAGAGGTTACTGCATCATTGAGTTGATCATCTACACCGCTATTATTACCCAGTCGAAACAAGTCCCTCTTTTTTTGTGATGAAAGGAGTTTAAACATTCGTCTCGTACTGCCAAGATATTTTGAAGATTTTTCCACCCTCAGCGGGTTTTGAATCCTCGATCCTCTGCTTGCATGACTAACACACAAGCCATTACGGCTATACGGGTTTTTTATCCCTGTTTCTTTCATTCTAAGTACATTTTCAAGCCGCTGCAGTCTTTTAATGCATTGACTTAACACTAGAAGCACCAACGAATCAAAATGACTATTTTTTGATTTTTGACCCCTAAAAATCAAATCAATTCTTTTTTAATTTAGCATGAATTTTTTTTCAGCATAAAATTAATTAAATTGAAAAAAAATTTAAAATTATTAAATTTATTGAAATTATTGAATTTATTGAATAAAAATGATAAATTATTAAATTTTAGTCTCTTCTTTGACTTTAGAAAAAACACCAACGGTCAATCGCATTTTTTACAAATACTCTCTACTTTTATTGTACAAAATCCACACAATGCTTTTTTACATTTCGAACAAAAATTTTTCGCTTTATAATTACCACATAAACGAATTTGACATGACACACGTTTAGGAGATAAATTCTCTTGATTTTTTTGACTCAAAACCCTATTAGGGGCGCTCTTAGGAGTGCCAAATGACGTTGGAGCTGTAGTTTTTTTGTAATTACTTTTGATTTCTTCAAAATGAAAAAAAAACGTTTCATTGATTAGTTCGTTTCTTCTAGTGTTAATGGCTTTGAATTAGTTCTTGTGTACAGCTCAGCATTTGACGATGTCTAAAGCCAGTGTGCCGAAGAATGCTTCTCGGGCCTCCAGTATGGAGAGTGTTCAGGTTTTTTCTGATTTGAATTTTAGCAAAATCTGAGTGATCCATCCTCAAGACTTAGAAAAAGTAGTCGGTTGTTCGGATCCAGCATTTTTTTAAATTATTGATTTTTTTTCTATTTTAGAATGAGAACAAATTTAGCAATTTAAATTTTATTTAAAGACTTGTAGACAAATAAATGAAATTAACTAATAGTATTATATGTATATACAATTATCAGTGACATAATACGTTATTTTGAAAACACTAAAAAAAAGAGCACAAAAAAAAAAGTAATAAGGACTTGGACATGTTAGCACTTGTTTTTTTGGGAGTGCGCCATCAATTCATGTCGCTCACCACTTAATCTCAAGTCTTTATTTATCCGAAACTCCGATTCAAAAGAAACAAAGGTAGAACTCAGAAATAAATTCAACCTCAACGTCCCATCAAAGGGGAAATTTAATGATTTTGGCGAAAAAACGTTTCATTATTTTTATTCAAAATTTATAAATGCTTTCATTTTAGACGATATAATGTTGGATTTTGGCCATTTTAAGCAAAAAATTGTGAAATCAGTCAATGAAATGTTTATGGAAACTTGCAAAATTTTTACATATTAACTTTTAAATAAAATTTATTTATTTTATTTTATTAATTCTTTCTATGTTCAATCAACCTCCTGGGATTGACACTAGTCTTTTTGATTGAATAAACTAACTTTCTATTATAGAATGAGAACAAATTTAGCAATTTAAATTTTATTTAAAGACTTGTAGACAAAAAAAATTAAATTTGGACAAAAAAATGAAATTAACTAATAGTATTATATGTATATACAATTATCAGTGACATAATACGTTATTTTGAAAACACTAAAAAAAAAAAAAGAGCACAAAAAAAAAAGTAATAAGGACTTGGACATGTTAACACTTGTTTTTTTGGGAGTGGGCCATCGCCATCGCTATTTGTTGATTGTAACTCTCAAACATAGACGTGTGCTCTAATTTTTGTTTTTTGGGCTCGCATCTCTCCTCTTCGTCCTCGTCGCCCTCCTCCTCCTCCTCTTCTTCATTCAAATCATCGTCATCCGAGCGCACCCGCTTGTGCTTCGTTCTCCTATTCTGAAACCACACTTTAACTTGTGTCTCGCTCAAATTGAGCGATTTGGCCAGGTCCTTGCGCTCCTGTCCCACCACATAGTGATTGACCTCGAAAGCGTTTTCCAGTTTCATCAGCTGAGACGGAGTGAAGGCGGTGCGAATTCGTTTGGGCTTGCGGAAAGCGTTCTGCAGGAAGAAGGCGGCGGCGGCGGCCGCGGCTGCCGGGTCGGGCCCGAGCGGCGAGAAGCGCGGGTCGAAAAAGCGCGGCTGCGTGCGCAACATTTGGTACTGCATGTAGGCCGGGTCGTTGAAGTCCGACCACATGGGGTGCGGCGGCGCGTACACTGGCGGCGAGAATGGAGCCATTGGCGGCGGCGTCTGCTTTTCTGCCATCTGAGAGCTGGACGAACTTCTGGACGACGGCGATGTGGACGAGTACGAGTTGATGATGGAGTCGATTGAGAAACCGGAGGACTTTTTGTGAGTGTAGGGACTCAGATTGGACATGGCGTGTGCGAATGTGCGAGTGTGTGTTTGGTGTTAATTTAAAATTGATAGAAAATAAAACTCGATTTTGTTTCTTTTAAAAGAAAGAAAAAAAGTGATTAATTTTTTTTTTTTCTTTTTCTATTTGGTGATCCTAGATTAAATAGAGAGAAATTTTAGAGCAATTTAAAGATTTTTGCTAGCGTTAATACTTCAATTTGTGTCGAATAAAAATTAGTTGAAAAGTATGAGCCAATTAAATTTTGCTCTTAATTAGCCGAGGATTTAATCCAATTAGAAAAATTAGAATTATTTAAGAGGCTAAATAAGCCAATACGAGCCAAAACCTACTTTTGCGTTGTCTATGTGTGCTCGGTTCTGTTCATATCGAAATATCAAATTCTAATTAAATTTGCTATTTTAGAGCCATTGTTATTTTCCTCTCTTTCAAATTTTTTCCTAATAAAATTTTAAATTGCTCTTTATACTTTGAACAATAATAGCAGATAATACCTTTACGACTTGCATTTACCTTTGGGTTTCTAGTTACATTGCGCGCATCTAACTATTTGATAATTCTACACTCTTGTCTAAAATTAATTTGTTCGTGTCATTGCTAGCTAATTACCTATTCGAGGAGTAAAAAAATAAATATTAGAAAATAATTGCAAATATCTCTCACAATAGCACTCTCCAAACAAGCAAATAAATTTAATTTTTCCACAATTTTTTTTTATTAAAAAATTAAAAAATCACTTATTTGAAAACACACAATAAAATTCCTAATTTGTTAAATGGAATAAACAGCATTTATGGATTTTTTTTGCCGGTCCTGTGATGCAGTGGTTCGAACACCCGACGTCAATCAGGAGGTCGAGGGTTCGAATCCTCATCATAAAAAAGTTACAAAGAAATCACGAAAGCAGAAAGAAACTCAAGGGAGTGCAAATCAAAAGTAATGACCCTATGCTCCACAAGGAGTGAATAAGGAAAAAAAAATGGAATTTTTAGATCCACCAAAAATAATGCCATGTAAATTTAAACAATTATGTTTGTAGTGAAATCAACTGCTTTGTCAGCATTCGTATCAAACAGAACAAACTAGTGAAGCAAAATGGAAAGCATTACTATGAATCATTGACAACTGGAATTAGATAAATTTATCATAGGTTTTTTTAAACATTAATTTGTAATTTTAAAAATTAGCAATAAATTTATTTAGCATTTTTTTCTTTGACTTTAATTTACACAAGACCACTTAGACGAGCAACATCACAATATTTACTAAACGCTATCTCTAGCATTGATCCTTTAGAAGGTCGAATCAAAAACTTGGCACAAAATTTAAGCTCAAATGCGGTCAATATTGGACTTGAAATCAGTGCTAAAAAATTAATCCTGAATTTTTTATAATTAATGTCAGAGTCTGAAATGAAAAAGTCTTTATAGTTTATTTTCTCTAGTTCTCTTTTTCTGCAGTTATTTTTATTTATAAAAAAAGGAAAAAATATTCGAATAGAAAATATGTGATACTGAAAAATAATTAAAGAAAAATTGTTAAAGTATATTGAGCATTTACTTAATCTCTTTTTTATTTTATTTAACCATTTTTTAGATTCATCGCCGAAGAGGTGTTTACTGCAATAAATAGTAAACTGCTTTGCGAGAAACTGTCGATCGAGAGCGAAAATATCACGTATGGATGCATTAAAAGCAAGCTCAAAGATATCGATGATATAAAGAAGGAAGCCAAGACCAGCACAACATGCCAAGCCGTTCAGACATGCATTAGCACACTGAGTGCGAATTGGAAGGACATTTTAAAAAATATAATTAAAGCATTTTAGAAAATTTACTTTCTGTATGTCTCCCTTTCTTTCTTACTTTATTTTTCTCATTCCTATATGTCGAACAAATAAAGTACTAGAATTAAAAATACAATCTATTTAAACTTGTTTAAATTCAGAATGAATTGAAAATAATGAATTAATTTTATTATTAGAATTTTATTTTTTTATTCAATTTACATAATCTTTTGTATCTTTTTCTATTTTGTCCCCGGGACTAAAGACTTAAATAAAAAATTAAAATTTGTGTAAAAATAAGGGGGAAATAAATTCCAATATTATTCAATTTTCATTTTTATTTTATTTTTCATTTTTCTTACTTTAATTTCATCGCCAATATTGGCGTTTATTTTTGAAATAAATAATAATAATAAAATAATAATAATAATAAATCAACTAACATTTTGTTAATAAGACAGATTCCGAATAAAAATATGATGAGATGCCGCTTTTCAACAGGATGACAAAGGAGGGTGCTCACCTCCTTTCCAATATCTTCCATCTAGAAGAAAAGCTACTGCATCGAGCTGATCTTCTAAATCGCAATTATGACCCAGTAGAAACCGGTCCCTATTTTTTTTCTGATGAAAGGGGTCTAAACATTCGTCCCGCTCTGCAAACATATTTTAAAGATTTTGATCCTTTAACTAACACACTGACCATTAAGCTTTTCTGGCTATTTCTACGTTTATGTTAGATAAGAAATTTTCAAGATTTTAATTTGAATTAAGAAATTGAATTCAAATTCATTTCTAAATTAAAATATAATTATCGTCTTCTTTTACTCCATTTCATTATCTAAATCCATTTTTAATTAAAAAGAAAACAATTTTTTTGAATATTTTTATTTTAAAATAGGTTAAAAATAAAATCAGATTAATGGAATTAAAAATGATCGTTGCCTGTTTAGCAAACTAGAAAATTGAGAGAGAACATTCCTTGACGTTATTTCTTTTCCCATACTTTGCATCACTTCAGTGGTAGTTTTCTAAAATTCAACTACAAGGTAGTTAATACTACAACTTGTTTAAAGTAAATCAATGGCCTCTTAATTCTTGACGCACACTTGACCAAAAGAACATAGCTAGTCACAAGAAATTGTATTCTCCTAAGGAAACATGTTCTATAAATGAAAGACATAGTCACTTCCATTTCAAGTTTTCTACATTTAAGCTTGAGCATTTTTTATGCTTAAAATTTGTCAAAAATTAAAAATAAAACAATTTGAGATTAAATTGAAATTTAAAATGAACTTCATGTCTTTGTTAATAAAAAGGTAAATCTTCTATTCAAAAGCTTACATTCAATTTGCTGATCATGATCACATGATCAAAAATTAACTTATTATAATCTCAATAAAAAAAATGAAATAAACTTTTTTATTTCTTTTTTTAAATTAAACATTAAATGTTTAAAATTTTATATTTAAAAAAACAAAAATTTTTTTCTAATTGATCTTTAATTGGTTCTTCCAAAGTCTTTATTTGAAAACTTTAAAGACCAAGTTAAAATCCACATTGAGTAATTCAAACTACGGCTCAAATAAACGCTTTAAATGATATTTTAATTTCAATTAAAATATATTACAGTGAAACAAAATTACATTTTGTATTGCTAAAGTTCAAAATACCGATATATATTTAATTTTTATTTCATATTAAAATTTTTTATTTACTTAAAGTTTAAAAAAATTATGTTTAATTAAGTTTAGTCATTTATTAATAAAAAAATTGATAAAAAAGATCTTTTTTATAAATCTAAAATTTATTTTTTATTTTTTATCATGAACTTCAATTTGCTAAAAAATATTTGTTGTCTTAGACTTATATTTTATGCTGATACAAAATTTCTTTTTTCTACTTTAAAAAAAAATAAAAAAAATGATAATATTTTAAATTTTTGTGATGTTATTAAAAAAAAAATGATATCAAATAATTAATCAAATAAAAAAATTGAAAACTGAATCTACTGTTTTTTAATATAAACGTGTTAATATGCTCAAACATTTTGATTTAGCTGTTTTATAAAAAATAATAACTACAGAAAAAGAAACTTAGATAACATAAACTAAAAAGACTGTCATTTCAGACTCTAACACCTTCTTGCTGATTGAAACTAAAAATTTCATATTCATCAAGGATAAAGTCAAGTGCAAACAGACCATAGTATGATACAACAATAATAAATCATGTTTCCATACTACAGCAAGCTCAAAATTGTCAATTCTATTTCTAAGCATTTTTATTATTTAATTCATTCAATTAATTTTTTATTTAAGATTTAAACGTTTTATTGATTAAAATTATTGATTTGAGAAATAAATCTAATTGTAAAATAGTTATTATAATAATATGTAAAATAAAGATGTAAATTATAAATTAGTTTTACAATTAAACAAAATAGAGACTAGCTCTTGCGCTTTGGTTGTTGGCATCATTAGCAAATTTTCGAAGGAACTTCTGTAATATACTGTTGCGATAAGCAGCCTTGTTTATTTTTCTTGTTTGGAAAGGAAAGCGTGCGTTCGGGTGAAGATTGTATAGTTAATTAAAATGAATAAAGTTTTAACGAGCTCTGAAAGATAGAGCTAGCAACAGCGGCATGTTGATTAATATTAAAAGTCGATATTAAAACTGTAATATATTGGAAAAACAATGTGAAGTATTGTAAAAAACTATTTATTTCATTAAAAAAATAATTTCGGAAATAAAGTTTATTTTACAGTTTTTGTTTAATTTTATATTTTAAAAAATTTTTAACAAACAGCTTGAGAATCCATCAAAAATTTTCTTTAAACAAATTGTAATTTATTTTCTTTTGTCAGATTTTATTCATTTGATTTTTGTTTAAATTATTCATTTTTTTAATTTATTCGTGTATTTGTCTTGTTGTGAAATTTCACTAATTAAATTTCAAATTTTTTATTTTTTGCAATTTCTAGTTTTTTTTTCAGTTTTTAAAATTTCTTTCATCTCAATTAATAAAATTGAATATTTGATAGTCAATGCATTTGCACTCTAGTTTATTTATTTATTTTACGAATAGCTTTGGCCAACTGTTTGGAGATCGAACTGTCTCCTTTCAGCAAAATAAGAGGGTATAAATTATTTATAAAGTAATTGAGTAAAAAAGATAAAAAAAAAAATGTGTATAAATTATTAGTTTTAAGATAAAAATTATTTTTAATTAATTTAAAGTTTTTCTTTGAGTTTTACTAAATTGGGATAAAAATTATTAAGATAAATTTTGGAAATTAAGGATTGATTTAATTGGTTTTGATTCAGTTGAATCATACAAGTTTATTATTGAATTAATGTCGTAGTCGATATGTTTTATTCGCCTTAAGTTTTGCACTCTAGTCCTCCAACCAATGCTAAGCAAAAAAGATAAAAGCAAGCAAAATATTTGAATTTTATTAATACTTAAATAAACTACTGTAATCTTGTTTGTAGAATGTAGCTGATTTATCATTTTAGCCATGGCCGACTTAAACGCCGAGCAATGTTTAGCTCTCTTCCTTATTTACAAGTCTCATTAATCCGTTGAGTATTTTTAGGCCAATTAAATCAAACATAAATAATTTGTGCTAAGTTGTTAATCCACAAAGACTTGGTCGAAATAAATCTACAACAAAAAAATTATTAAAAATTTTTTTAATTAAAATTTATTTTTGTTTTGTTTTTTTAGAGACAATCTTGATGCAAGCAAAACGTTGTATTGTTATTTAATTAAGAAACGCTTAAGTACACATTGGAATTAATTGAGTTAGAGGAAAAATTCGAAAAATTCCCCAAAGACAAGGTGAATAAGTATTGCGGAGCTAGATGGATATTAGCTAATCAATCAATTGTCATCTAGTGCTTTTTGAAGCGTGTGAGAATCACTTTTTTACAGCAAATTAATTTCGAATAAATTTAAAAAACTTGCTCGTCCATCTTGAGATTAATTGCGAGCAAAACTCTTCTAAATAAACTCGTTTATTTTTTTAATTAAATTTTTCAAATAGCTCAAAGACATTTTTTAGGATAGGTTTAATTAAGTCAAGTACATTGAGAATTAAAACACTTTTTCTAATCGCTTATTATTTTTTAATAAAAGGCCAGTTTAACTTGTCAGACTTGAGAAAATTAAAAGCCAAACAAACAAGGCTCTGTTGGACTCATGCATTTTTAATTTAGATGGCTTCCGGGACTTCAACCAACAAATTAACATCCATACACAAAAACAAATACAAACTTAAATTCTAAAATAAATTGTTTTTTTTTTCCAAATTTATTTCTCAAATCAATTATCTTTCATTCCCTTGACATTGTCTTTCTTCAGGTTAACAAAATACTAAAATCATAGTCTAAAATTTTTAATTATTGAGTTAGTACAACTTAAATTATGTTATTCCCACATTTTTAACTGAAAGGGGGGGGGTCATGCAATTTTTTTGTTTATTTTTTTTTATCGTGTTCAAAGTGATGTGTATTGAAATAAATATATTTTTTTTAATTTAAATAAAAAATTTGATAATTTTTAATGACTACAAAATTATCCTCATTTTTTAAATAATTATTTTTGATCTTATTTTTTATCTTTTTATGCATTAAATTTTTAAATTTTTTATTATAATCTTTACAATTTTAAAAACCAGCCAAGGCTCTTACTAAAAAGTTTATCAAAAGATATCAAAAAAAACTTTGATTTAATTTATATAATTTTAATGTAACACGATTAACATGTAATGTAGATTTAAAAAATAAATTAACTAAAAAAAATTTTCTCAACCCATTAATAAAATTGATTTTTAAAATTTAAATTTATAAACTGATTTTATTAGTTTATTTTGAATTTTTTTTAAAAGTATTTGTATCTAACATTCAAAATTAAAAATAAAATTCAAAAATGAATTTCAGATATTAAATTCCAAATAAGTAATTAAATGAAAAGATCGATCTTTCCTACGAATATTTTTGAAATAAAAAAATTATTTTATATTTTAAAGCATGTTACATTTAAATAATTTAAATTAATTCAAAAATTAATTTTAATATCTAATGATAAACTCTTTGAATTGATCATCAACTCAATCATTAAGTAAATAAATAAAATGACTACAAAAACCATCTGGGTCAAATTAGCTAAATTTATTTTTTACATAAAAGCTTCGCCAAATTTGACGATCTTAAATAAAAATTTATTAAAAAAAAATATTTTATTTTATATGTTTTCATTTGACAGATTTAATATTAAATTAAAACATTTAAAATAGAATTTCATTTTTCAAATGTGATCAAAACATTTTAAATGCGCAATTAAATTTTCAATGTATAATTTACAAATTACAATTCCTTTTCAAAAATTTAAAAATAAAGCTTTGAAATGTTATAAAAATGTAAGAATCTTTGATGAAATTTAATTACGCATTTAAAGATGTTCTGATCAAATTTGAAAATGAAATTTGATCAAAAATGTTACTTTGATTTTTTTTTCTACATAATCAACACAGTTAATTTACTATTATTAAAGTAAATAAAAAATCAATTTACTCATCGAGTTTTATTTAATATTTTTTCTGATTATTTTTTTTTAATTTTGATATTAAATAAATTTTTAGTATTATATTTTATAATTTTTATCAAGTAAAAATAAATTCTTGAATGCAAAATTTTTTTTTATTTTTATTTTGTACAATTTTCATTAGAAACTTTAATTATTCTTTTTTCCTTACGCACTCCATGAAATAACAATTTGACTGCTAAAAACTTCATTATTGACCATCATTTCAACCAATTAATTTTTTTATTTCAGAATATGTTTTAAGAAATTTTAATAAAATAAATATTAAAATTTAATCTTTGCATTAAGTTCATTATCCAAATAATTGATACACAATCTGAATTCTTTTTGAATGAAAACAAAATAATAATTATAAAAAAATTTAAATGATTATTTCAATTAATTTTTTGTTGTGTGCAAAAATTCATTTTTTGTGTGTAGAAATCAATTTTTTTCCGTCAATAATTATTTAGCATTTGATATTTTAGCCAAACAACAATGAGCCATAAAAATTTTTTTTAAATTAAATTTAAAATTGATATCAAGCCATCTAATGAGTTGTTCTCAAATTTCTTCAACTATCAATTGTATTATTCAAAGTAAATATTTCAAAAAGATTTTTTCCAGAAATTCGAAACTAAACAAACTATATTAAATCTAAATTACTAGGCAATAAAATTAATTTATCAAACCAATAATTTTAAATCTGAAATGCGGCCTCGCCAGCATCAATAAAGAAGCATAGTTACCTTGATACAAATCTAAACATATATTTTTATCATGTGATCTTAAATCTAAATCTGATTTTTAATAAAGTTGAAAAAAAAAGATTTTACTTAGTGACACTTTTAAATAATAAAATCGGCTTTGTGGTCAAAACAACAAAAAAAAACTTATGCAAGACTAAATAGGCTTAAAAAAACAATATTATCAAAATTAATTTATTTAATCTTATTTATCAAAAAGATTAACAATTTATAATGAACGAGTCTGATTTGAACAAATTACGAGTGATTGATTTGGACGGAAATTGCTGGAAATATCCCTCGGTGAGACATTTGTATAAATGCTGTCTTAGAAGATCTTGATTATAGATTTTGTTGCTTGGGTTGATACCAAAGCACAAATCAGTGGTAAACGCGATCGCGTATACTCCACACATGATGTCATTTGTTTGTGTCTGAACAGGCTCGACAGAGCATTCTATCTTTTTAGTCCTGCTGTCCCCATCGTCGACCATCAGTCGTCTCAGCAAAAATTTAAACCACGGGTTTTTTAGATACAAATCCCTTTGGTACCAGGAGTCATAAATTTTTACTTGGTTTTTGTGCAGTGACAACATGTTTGACAAAGTGAACCAATGGTTTTTTCCATCGTGAAGTATTTGGACAAACCGGTCCGGAAATTTGACATAAAAATTATTTTTTTTCAAGTATTTGGATCGCAGGGCCACGGGATCAAATAGACCTTTTATTTGTCTGAATTGGTCCCTAAGGGTCACACAAGCGGCAAATATTTCATTGTCAGTCAATTGTTTGTTAAGGCAAATCCGACTCTCGGACCAATCGAGAAAAATGCATGCCTCTTGATTCAATCCGCAGAATTTGTCGCTTTTTTGGCTTGATTTTGAGCTTGAATTGGTCAAATCAATCAGAACATGTGAATCTTCCTCTTCATCATCAAGGCCGAACATTCTGGTGGCAAAATTTTTAATTTTTACAAATAGACTCAATATTAAATTATAAATAAATCGAAAAAAAATTAGCATGTTTAAAAATTTTATTTAAAATTTAAATAAAAATTCCTAATATGGTTCTATAGAAATTTGTTTTTTAAATCAAGTTCAAAATTTTAGAGATAAGTTGTCAGGGTGATCATATGGTTCTAGTATTTAGTGTTTTTATTTAAGTAAGAAATTAAATGAAAATTTATAACCATGAATTTTACTAAAGATGTTTTTAAATTTTTTAAAATTTTATTTAAATTTTGAACACAAAGCTTACATTTTTATAAAAAATAGATAACATTTTTTTGTTTTGATAGTTTGAATAAATATCAAAATCAGTAAAAATTCAAAGAAGGAAAAAATAATTTGATGTTAACTCTTAAAAATATTTTGATGTTTTAATTTAAAATCCGAATTAATTTAAAATGAATAAACGAATCAAATAAAAAAATGTCTAAAAAATATTTGAAAAAATTCCACTAATTTGCCAGATGACAATATATTGCTTCTTACCCAAAGTGTATTACCAGTATGCCAAAAAAGTTGTTCCGCAGGAACTGATGTACCTGGGAACAAAAAATATTTCATAAAAAATATTCATAGAATTTATTTTTCATCTAAATTATGAAACAACTTTTACAGAAAAATATTTAAAAAAAAACACAAATTTCGATTTCATCAAATTATGAAACAACTTTTACAGAAAAATATTTAAAAAAAAACACAAATTTCGATTTCATCAAATTAAGTAAACTTGTTTTTTAGAACAAATTTTAAATGTATTTACGTATTATTAAATTTTGAATTTGAATTTTCATTTTTTAAATATTTAGGAAAATTTTTAAAAATTTTGTCAATTAATTTTCTAAAAAAAAATCCATGATAAAATATCTATGACTTATTTTTTCTATATCTTATTAAAATAAAATTCTATGAATTGAACGTTCACCTTTCAATAATTTAAACATTTTTGACAATATTTATTTCAATTAAATTTAAATCCAAAAAACATTAAAATTATTAAATTTTTGTTGCTAAATGTTTTTAATTTCATGAATACATTTAATAAAAGGGTAGAAAAAATCCTTCGACCCCTAATTACGCTTTTTTGAGATTGTGTGGTGCGAATCATGAAGCTAAAAAAAAATTACCCGAACTTTGAACTTCTATAATTTTCCATAGTTTATTTTATTGTTTTTTTATAGAATTTTTAATTGTTAAATTAAATTTATAAAAAAACAAATATCTGAACTGGCTTTGGCTCGATACGGAAAAAAAAATAAAATATTCATATTTTTCTTTTATATTTAAAATCAATTTAAAAACTTTTAGCATTTAATATTTTTGGTTTTTGTGAATTAAAAAAATACGTAAAGAATAAGTATTCTTTAATTTTTTTACCATAGGAATAAATAAATAATTTTTTTATCAAGTTAAATAAAAAGCTACGAATCCAAATTTAAAATTTCCTTTCACTTAACACTCAAAGACACCTTTTTTTTACTAGGTTAAGGATAAAAAAAAATCGCTTAAATTCTGTACGCTTTTTAGTAAAAAAAAAATTGACTAGATTAAATTAATAACCTAAAATTATTTACAAAAATAAATCCTTCTCGCTTCATAAAATCTTGACCACATTTCTTTGAGAGGATAATTTGGACTAAAAGCACATTTTGCACAAAGTAAACTGATAAAAGCTTGTATGTATACTTTTATAATATATTTCAATCTCACCCATATCGTTCCATTTTTTTAAAGTTTTTCTATACTAGTTTTTTCAATAAAAAAAGTGGTAATTTTTTAATGCAATTAAACTTTTAATAATTTATCAAATTTATAACACCCACTGCAGCCCAGACCATGTCTCTCTCTCTCTTTCTTTATATACATATGTTGTATTTTAGTTTTAGTTTCAGTTTTGGTTTTAAATAAAAGTTTAGAACTTGAAACTCTCTTTTAATTTTATTTGATAGTTCCACGCTATTAAATTATATTATTTTAGCCTTTGTTTATTCTAATTTAGCATGAATTTAATTAGCTGTTTTACCTTATTTAAATTATTTTTACCATAAATTATATAAAAGAACCAAAATAAAAATGCCAAAAAAAATTTTATTGCTTACATTTGTTTCTTCGATAATTTAAACAATAAACTTCAATAGATTTTCTTCTTTTTTTACTTTATTTTACATTTTTTTCACTTGCTGTTAAAATAATGGATCTTGATTGTCGCTGATCCAAGATACAGCTTATTTTGGGAATATCTAAAAATAATTTTTTTTGGATGTGACATTTCTTCCTTAATACCATTTTCTTCTTCTTTTAAATTTTTATTATTTCACAATATATTTTTAAATCAAAAATTTAGAATCATTTAAATAAACTAAAATTTAGTCACCAAAAATATCTGGACAAAATTTTTAAAAAAATTTAAAATCATAAAAAATTCATACTATAATTTCTTATTCCAACCATATGAAAGATCTTCAAATATGTCAATTGGTTAAAAAAATTTAAACAAAGTTACAACTTAGAACAAATGTTAAGTATTTATGTAATAGAGTTCCCGAAATAATTACTTAATATTTTTTTGAGATTAGGTTCCATTTCTTAATTGATGGTCCATTTGACTGTATCGTTTAATTCTTCTTGAAGCTTTTCTTGATCTATGTTGATTTTGATTCAGTAGAGCCTTCTTTGCTTTGTTTGGTCTGACTCTCCTACGTTTGTGTGTAATTGCCACCTGTTGGACGGCAAGTGGTTACATAAATCATCTTTTGAATCGTATTTTATCTGTATTTAGGCTTCAAATTGTAGCATTTTTCCAAGTTATATTCAAATTTAGCTGAATCGAAGCTTACTTTCACACCTACTAATTTGGAACTAATAAAATATTTTAATTAAAATCTTAATTAAATGCTTCTTTTCAAAATTAATCTTTACTTAAAGTTTTTTTATACCTGAAATAATTAATCAATCATTTGAGAATAGAGAAGTTAAGAGCAAAAAAGCGATTTGCATAAATATAATTTTTTTTTTATGAAAATGCCTTAAATAAATTGAAGTTGTTAAAGCTTAAAAAAAATAAATATGTGCAACTCGTTTCCATTGTTTGAGTTGTTTCACAAGATTTATATGAAAGTACTAAAAATTATTTGATAATTTTTTTCAAAATTTAGATTTTTTAAAAATAAGGTTCATGTGTAATTTCAAAAAAAATACGAAAACTTTTATTTAATTTAATTAAATGGCCAATAATTAGACTCTTTAAATTTTGAAAAATAAAATATTTAAATAAAATTTGTCATTAATTTTTGAAGACTTAACTTTGCTATGAATTTTGCGCCCAAAGATTTAGTTGAGTAAAAGTTGGAAAAGAATCTTATTTTCGAAATGAATAATTTTAAAATAAATTAGAACAAATCTTTTCTTCCATTATAAAAACAGTATGAAATAACTAATCTTTCAGGAGAAATTTTGTCTTAGAAAATAAAAAAATTGAAGATATTTTAAACCTGTCAGAATTAAAAGTTGTTTTACTATTTAGTCTTTAAAAAATTAAATTTTTAAGTAAATAATATGACTTTGAATCAACGAACCAAATTGTAACTTCTTGGCTTTTTTAACAAAAAACTTACAAAAAAATCTTAAAATAAATACTAAAATATATCTTTTATTATTCCTTTATGATAGCTTCTGAGCTTTTTTTAACTACCACCTAGAAGCAAGTGGTTTAAATTGGTTTTGTAGATTTTTTGAGCTGACTTATTAACTGTATCAATCTAACAATACTCTACAATTTAATTTCATCCATTATATTGAGAGTTTGTTATTGGGAATTTTTTTGCATTGGCTCCAAATAGTTGAAACAACTTATAGGACCAATTTTGGTCACTTAGAAAATTATTTTTTATTATTAAAATAAAATAATTAATTTAACACTCTTGTAGATACCCCAATTTTTGAATGCATGCGAGATTTTGGTCGCTTAGTGTTGGGTTTTTTCAATTGACATTCAAAATGGTTCTCATAGTGAATGATTTTTGATTTTATTTTTATTTTAATTTTTTAATTTTCCGTAAATAATTTTTTGAATAAAATAATTGACAATGTATTTATCATTGATAATTAACAAGTTAAAATAATTGAATTTTTTCTTGAATTATGCCATATTCTTTATTCCTCCAAGTATCTCAAATAAGTCGATGTTCAAAAAGAAAAAAAACTTAAATTGTTTGTAAATCCTGAAAAATATATTTGGCAAATTTTTCTAACTTATCTTAATGCAGAGATATTCAGCACCTTTTAATCCAAAAAAACTATTGCGAAAGAAATCAAATCGAAAAATAAAAGAAATAAAAAGTTAATCAAGACAATTTTATTTTCTAAAATGTTTATTTCTAAAACTTTTTATTCGTTCATTTTAGAACAAATTTTTTTATTTTAATATTTTCAATTTTTTCACCTAAAAAAGCTAAAGCTAAACACAGATTTATACATAAATAAATAATTTTTTTTATTTTAAATTTTATTTCTGAATATATTTTTATTTTTTGTTTGGACAAAATTTATGTCATTTAATAATGATTAGGATTTAAGAGCAAAATAAATGCAAAAATTCAAATTTTTGTAAATTTATTACAAAAAAAAAAACAAAGTGACAAATTGAAGGTAAAACATACCAAATTCTAATTAATAATCATACCATTATCTTCTTAATCAACCTGGAAAAAATTTTACCTCTGAGTTTTAGCTTTTAATTTTAACTGTTTTAACAAAATAAAATAAATTTCATAAGCCAATTTAGAAACGAAATTTTAATCTGGTTACAAAATCAAACATCGCGCAAATCTTTTGTTCTTCCTTCTATTGAAATATCACCAAGTCTAGATACTCATTTGGAATTAAATGTCTCTAATTTAATTCGTTTTCAAAATCTAGCATAAAACAAAGATTAAATTTATTAAATTTTATTAAAACAAAATCTTTTTGTCAAATATTTAAATAAAAATATTATCTAAACCCAAAGCTATTTATTTTTTTTCTAATTCTAACAAAATGAAACTTCTACTAATCTTATTTTTGGCCAATTTGGTACGATCTCAATCAACAGGTCCAGAATGCCTAGTTCCATTTTGCTATTGCATAAGTCCTGTTTCACTCCATTGTGCAAATTTCACCCGCTTTAACCAACTTGACTTTGGCCGCACAAATGGCCGAGTTTTCCAAAAAGTCGACCTCATTCCCCTAGTTTTCCTGGACTTGAACGAAAACCTGAACCTAAATGGCTTGAGACTGAACGGAAAGCTCTCTTTTTCCAACATACGCTCCATCAACCCTTTCCACAACCCATTCCGTGTAATCGCCCACGAAAGATTTGACTTGGCATTCTACAATTCAAACTTTAGATTTACCAATTCAATTCAGCCGAGTCAAAGTGAAAATTTGATCCTTTCAAACTGTTCGCTTGACACCAACACCCAAGGCCTCAACTTCATATTCTCTGATTTGAACTTGGTTGAGTTTATCCTGTGCAGTGTTTATTTTGACAAGCCGGTGTGTCCAGCACTGTTCCGCAATTCAGTAATCCGCAACATGATCATAACTGACCCTATCGGAGCCTTTGGCTTCAGTGAAATCCGTCAAGACCCCATTATCCTAGATCCACTGCTTTTTCTTAACTCCTACATATCCCAAATAGAATTTGCCTATTCACCAGAAAGTACGTCTCCTCAGTACATTGATACCAAGCACATTCTTCAACCAGGGCTTTTTTTGTACTTGGAAAGAATCAACATAATATCAGCCCGTAGATTAGCCTACATCCAAGAGGATACATTCAAAAATCTACCCTCTCTGAAAAAACTGGAGCTCAACAATGTGCCATTGAAGAATTTGTTGACATATAACAGGCGGTGGTTGAAAAACATGAATTACCGAGAGAGGTTTTATGACATGGACTACATCCGCTTGAATTCCTCCATGGCCAATAAAGTATTCCAGTTTATAGTCTGGGCCAACGAAGACTGGAACTTTGCCGAAGAAAAGGACATTTGTTTATTCAAAAATTTTCCCCATGGCAAACTAGTTTTTCCTTTTTTGCTCTTTACCAAACCCGATTTGCCATGTACCTGCACCATCTACTGGCTCTACAAATACTTCACCAAATACCAGGACATTTACAATCTCAATCAGAATATAGCACCGTACCACTGCTTCAGAGAGTCAAACTGGGATAGCTGCAAGTTTGATAATTTGTTTGAAAAATACTGTCCTGATACTGAGGACCCGGAAGAACTTTTTACCACATTGCGACCTGGCACAGGCACCGTCACAGGCCCCGTTTTTACCCAGACATACACCACTTCAGATGTGACAAGTGATAGTCCGAATAGTCCGACTACAAGCTTTATGCCGAATATTCTGCAAGATAAGCAAGAGTGCCGGTACAGTAAACCGGCTTTAATAATATCTATTGTTCTAAGTGTAGTAGCGATTATTATAGTTACAGTTTTGGCGATTTTGTACTACCAAGTTTGTAAGCAAATTAGAAGCAAAAGAGTTTTGGACAGAGTGGAAATGATTGATCAACCAAGTGAACAAAATAAGTCAAATTCAAGTGATTCTGCAGTAAAGATTTGAAAAATTCAGCTTTTTTTTTTTAATTTTTGCTCATTAAAAAATAAATATATAACTTTATAAATATATAAAATAATAATATAAGTTTTAAGGAATTTTTTCTTTTTATTTTCGTTGTAAATTATTCAAGATTTAATTAAAATAAAGATTATAATTATAATAAGATGTGAATCAAATCTTGTTATACAAGTTCGGAATTAATTAGCTAACGAAAGAAACAACTTCTTAATAGAGTTTTTTAATTATTTTAATAAAGAGTCTTTGTCAAAAATTTTAATTTCTTTTAATGGCTTTGCAATGCTACCAAATTATTTTTTTCCTTATTTTTTTGCAGACTATTATTTTTATTCAAAATGATAGTTGACCAAAGAAAATTAACACTAACAGTGAGTTAAAAAAAAACAAAAAAAAATTATTAAAAATGCCAATAATATAAAATTGAACTTATTTTTTTAAATTTACGATTTTTTTTACTCATCGATTTTCAGGAAATAAAGATTCTGACTGGTTATTATTTTTGCGAAAAGAGTAAGAAAAGTTGAAAAAGCTAAAAATAATTATGATAATTATAAAAAATAAACTTTTGAAAATTTCAATTTATTTTAATTCAAACACTAATTTTCATCTATTCATCAGTTTCCATCTCAATCATATATTTCTGGCAAAAAAACCCATTGCAATTAGTGCGAGAACGGATAAATTTAGACTTTGATGGTTTAATAATAATTTTAAATGAGATTGACTTCAAAATTTAGTTTAAATATTCAAAAAATTATCAATATAATTATTATATTCAAAATTTAAATGAAATTATATGTTTTTTAGACTTAATAAAATAGAGCTAAAATTCAAAAAAATTAAACTAAAGATTTGTTTAGAATTTTGTCTTGTTTATTTTTAAAAAAATGTGGGTTTTAAGTGATCTCTGGAACTACATATAGGGTCGTTCGACCGGTTTCTAAAAATCAGTCATAAAATAAAATCCATGAAGTGACCATAAAAACTTTTTGTTTTTATTTTAAATAGCTAGAAGTTTAAAGACTTCCGGGGTCTTAATGTTTAAAAAAACTTGGGCTCTGGCTTACTTATTTTCTCCTAAAATTCTCTTATTTTTACGCTGTTTGAAATAATTTATTAATGTTTTATTTTTATAGAATAAAATTGTAAAATATAAGCTTAAAATTACGAAAAAAAAACTTTTTTTTCAATTTTATATAAAAAATTTTTTTAACTTATGGTGATGTAAAAAGAAAATAAATGTTCCATAAAAATTAAGTACACAATTTTCAAATACGAACCCGTTTTTGATTTTTTTGTTTTATAAATTTTGTAATTTTTGGCTGAGGAGGGCTCAAGTAGCCCTATCCAAAAACTAAAAGGGTTCAAAAAGTTCTATTCATCAAAAATAGTCATAATTTTTCAGTAAAATTATAAATTATCAAAAAAAAAAGTAAAGATTTTTTAAATTTATTTGTTTTATTACTTTTAGACTCATAAATTAAATATTTTATTGAAAATTTCATGTAAAAAATGTAATTTTCTTCTACAATTACTTTCTTCTTCGAGCACCTCCCTATTGGGTTTGTCGACCGGTAAGAAACCTAGTCGATTTTTAAAAATCAGTCATAAAATAAAACCGTTTATCAAAAATTTTGTCTAAAATCGACTTGATTTTTTTTAATTTAAAAATTTAAATCTTTTTTTAAGTAAAAGAGAAAATTTTTATATTTTTAATAGCTCAATTATTAAAAAAAATATTTTAACCTAAAAAAAAAGCTTTTAGATTTTTAATAAATTCACTCTTTATATTTATTTTATAACATTGACTGTGTTTAAGTAAAACCAATTAATTTATCAATTCTATTTTTAAACGTATTTGTATTTTTAATATTTCGAGTTTCTACATCCAGTGAGTTCCAGTTTCCTGCTGTCCGATTAGTAAAGAAGTTGTAGCGGACTCCAAAATTTCTAATTAGCTGTCTTTCGATTGAGAGCTGACCACGTCTTGTGATACCTGCAGGACACTAATTGATTTGAGACTAGATATTGACAACCTTAAATTAGCTCAACCTTGTCATCACCATGATTTATCTTGTGTAGCTGGATTAAGTCTCTACGCCTTCGCCTGTCTTAAAGTGAAATCCAACCAAGACATTCTTTTCTATCGACATAGGGCTTATAAAAAAATATTTTAAATTTAGGGTTTCAAAGGAAGTATTTTTTGAGAATTTGAGGTCAAAAATTATAAGTTCATAACACTGAAGTTTTGAATTTCTGGAATTTTAAATGGCGATTTATTATTTTTTAAACTAAAATTACTTTTCTAACTTTTCATAACTGATATTATTCTTATTGATTTTTCTAAATTGTATTATATTTTAAATTAAATATAATTTTACTAAAAAAACTAAAAAACAACTGATTGACGTTTGAGTTGAATTTCAGCAATTTTTTGGATGAGAGAAAGTTGTTTTGGTGTTAAAAGTTAGCAAAAACAGTCGGTTCAGAACTTTTTACTAGAATCTAATTTTTTTTCAAAATTTTTCTTATTCATCGATATTAAATACAAAATATCATGATTTTTTAGCTGATTTAAAATTTAAAAACTTGATTAAAATATTATTAATTTTGTTTAATTTGCTTTTAATCATTTATTTTAAATAAAAATCAAAATAAATCACAAGTTAAAATAGAAAAATTATTTTAATAAGTTTTTTTTTTTCTAAAAGTTTCGACCAAATCGCCTTATTCAGGTTTAAGACTGGAATAAAAATAAATTTAATAAATTTTCTATATTTGAATCTGTTTTGTTTTTCAAGCTTCAAAAGGAAGTATTCCACTTCTTTCTTTTTTTTTTAATATTACGACATATCCCTGTTATTTTATTGAAATCATAACCTTTTTAAGTAAAAAATCGTAAAAAAAAGTAAAAAAATGTGAAAGACAGTAAAATTTTCTTTAATTCTTTTATTTCAATTTTTAAAATAAAAAAAAAATTCAATTTTGAATTGTTTTTTTGACCTATCTGTTTTTAAACAGTTTGCAGACTTATTCAATGCTTTATGAAAACTACTTGCTTTCGGAACAAATTTCATTACATTTTCTAATAATTTTCTAATTAAATTTTATTCATAATGTTTTTAAAAATTATTTTACTCTTTCATTAAAGCCGATGGTCTCATGCGTATTATCATGGAATTTTTCTTTAATTTCAAGTCTCAATTGTTTAGTAAAATCTTTTTGCTTATCTTCAACCATTTAAAAATTAATTTTTTTCGGAATAAAAAAATTGAAGAAAATTTTACTGTCTTTCACATTTTTTTACTTTTATTTACGATTTTTTACTTAAAAAAATAAAACTTTATGTAATTTTCCGTAAAATATGGTAAATTTTCTTTTCATGTTTTGAAAAGTGAATTATTATTAAAAAAATGAAAAAATGGTCTTTTTTTGGCCCTTTTAGAATTACCAAATTTTACGTAAAATTACATTTTTTTACATACAATTTCGTAAATTAACGTTAAATTACGTAATTTTACCTCAGAATCAAGTGTCAAATCACCACTGTAAATAAATTTTACAAATAAAAAATTATAAATCATTTTACTTTTATTTAGAAAAAAAACTTAACAAACAGGAACTAAATTTTTTAGTCTTTTTATATCATCAAGTAATTTAATTCTTTCTCTTTGAAGATAGTCCACAATTCTAAGCTTACTTATTCTAAATAATTTAACTCGTTTAATTTCCTGCTCAAAACGCTCTTCTTCTTTGCCAAGAATTTCCAAATTTCGTCTGTAGCTTTCTTTTTTGGAATCAAAATCTTTCTCATTTATTCGCACGCTAGGTAAAACATATTGACGATACTCGTCAACCTCTGAAGTGTCAAGTCTTATTTCAAAAGGTAACTTCCTTTTTCTTTGAACATTAGACAATGGAGTTCGACTGATATCAAGCTCTGTATCGCTATCCTGAGTAACTGAGCTTTCATCAAGTAACTGAGACCTGATTTCTGGCACTTGTTTTTTTGGCGAAACTCCTTCTCTAGCCTCATCAAGGTATTCATATTCTTCCGAACCACTATTGTACTGATTTGAGCTATCCAGTGTGTCCAAAGATTGGTAAATGTCATCTGATTCATCCAAATGACTGAGCTCATGATTATTTGTTTGAGTGGCTTGGTCCTTTTTGAGCCTAGCAGATATACTTTTTTCTTTTCTGCCAAATGGAAGCTGGCCGTCTAAACTGGGCGTTGTTTGCGTATGGACTGAATGGAGAACACGGGCCAGGTTTGGATGCGGACCCAATTCTCTTCTGGTTATTCTAAATTTTGACATGTTAAATAAATAAAAAAAAATCATTTCTTTTTTATATATTTAATTTTTATCTAATTGCTTGGCAATTTTATATAATTGCCATAACCAGAGTTTATTTTTTATTTACACAAAATTAATTTTGTTTAAAAAAAATTTTCATTCACTAATAATTATTTTAATATTTAAAAATAAAATAAGAATTTTTATTTTAAAGTTTATTTTGTGAAAAATTGAATAAAAAACTGCCAATTGATTTATTAATTACGTTTTCATTAAAGACAAATTAACCTCTCTTTTTTTTTGAATATAAAAAATATCGAAAATTTAAATTTAAAAAATAAAATTTTCTTTAATTTTTTAATTTTCTAAAAAATTTAAAATTTTTTAGCATCTGCCATATGTATTCAAAATTTCGAGATTAAAACTTAAATTTGATTATTTTAATATTTCTTTTCGTTAATCAAGGCAGGATATTTGTTCTAAAATTTAGAATGTAATATTTTTATTTTCGTTAGACAACACATCCTTTTAATTTTAATTCCAAAACAAAATAAAAATTGATATATTTAATTGCTAAAATTAACTTTCAAAAAGATATAATTCAACACTGATGCTTAACAAAAGATCGTCATAGAATAATTCGAAAAAAATTCATCCCAACTTACAATTTATTAAATTTATAAAAATAATTTATCTAGATCTAATTTTTCAAAATAAATTTTTATTAAAGAAAAAAAAATTTATTAAAATGATTTGTATTTATTGCTTAGAACCGCACTCTAAGCAACTTTTTTATTCAAAAAAATATTTAAGCTTTTCCTAACTAAATTATCTATTTTATTTTAAAAAAAATTAAGTTAAATTTTAAGTTTATAATGAAGACAATCCGAGTCAAAGATCAGTCTACACAAACAACACCAAGTCTGACATCACGGCCACCATTTCGACGCTCCATAGAGCATTCTACCCCGATGGAAACACCAGAACAAGCCAAAGATCACCGTCACGATGACACTTTTCCCAAATCATCCAATTTAATACTCGAGCCCTCCAAGACTCCTCTTAACTTTGATGAAAGTTCAAGTCCTCACTTTAAGCTTAGTGTTGACGAGACCCCAAAAGACTTAAGCCCCAAATCTAAAATTAGACAAACTTTTAGAGCTCCCTCTGACAATGACTCTCGAAAAAAACTAAAATTAAGTCAAATTGAGAGCCCTAATTTGCAGATAAACGATCATAATAATCTTGAACAAAGTTCTGAGAGTCAAACCATGAATCATGAGACAGATAGAATAGCTAGCATTGACAATTCACACTTTTCCTCTGATCCGGTTGATGTTGAGCCTGAGATCAAGATTGTAAAGAAGCGAGGAAGACCGAAAAAAACTGAAACATCAGACAAACAGAGTGTAAAAAAGGCTGCAACAATACCGGCTCAGAAAATGGCAAAAAAAGAGCAAAAAGTGACCAAAAGTGAGACTATGGCCACTAGAAAGTCCAGAGCAAAGCAAGATGAAACTCCGGTGACGACTAAAAAGTCAAGTATTAGCGTGACTAGAATGGAAGAAGCACCGGAGGAAGGGAAAACAGAGCCGAGTCCAAAGACACCTAGAAGTCCGAGGACCAAAAGAGAGAAATTGGGCAAACAAAGAGAAAATTTGATGAAAAAAATTGAAATTTTAGAGTTAAGGTTAGAAGAGTGTAAAAACCCTGATCCAAATTTGAGACGAAGTATGAGAATTAGGGAAAAGATGATCAGAAATTATCAAAATCAAATTTCTGTATTGATGAATTTGGTTCATTTTGTTGAGCGTCAAGATGAGATTTTAATGAGACAGCAAAGAAGATATAAGGAAAAAAGTGAGAGCACAATTAGAAGGCCGTTTGGTAGAAGAGCTAAACAACTTAGGATTGTCAGTGAAGAAGATTCAAATTCGGGTTAATTTTATTTTTTGTTTGTTGGTCTTAAAATAAAATTTGTTTCAAATTATCACTTGTTTTTTTTTACTAATGACATAATAATTTGATCAAAAAATTATCTTGGAAAATTCAATTAAATTTTTACTAAATATGAATTAACCAGAGTATTTTTTTTTCAATTAAAAAATTATAAAACAGTTTAAAAAATTTAATTTTAATTTCAAGAGAATTAGTTTACAATACTATGGTTAAGAAATTTTTTTTTCATTATTCGTTTGGAAAAGGTATTTGAAGTAATTTAAGAGATAAGTAAATTTTCTTAAAATTCTCTCACGGTTTTGGTTTATATTAATATTTTATAGTAATGACACATTGATATTTCAGTATAATCTGAGGAGCTAAGTGATATTTTTTTTCGAAGTAAAATAAGTCACTCAATTTCCAATTGGAATCTTTTTTTTTAAATATCTATTTTGTTTTGTAACGAATATTAGTTTAATTAATTATTTTAAAATTTCATAATTCATTCTAAAATTACCATTTTTAGCTAGAGTGTTCCATCAACTTTTCGAAATGTAAGTCAAATTCCAGTGATGATACAAACAACAATTCCAGCTATGCCAACTTCGGTAGAACAAGAAACTGCCGTAGTTAGAAGAAGGGGTCGACCAAAAGGTTCAAAAAACAAAAAAAACACAGTTTAATTAGTCATTTATTCTTAATAGAATCGATTTATTTATCTTTTAAATTTTTTTAGTCTTTTTATTGAATTTTTATAAAAATAATGCCGCAGCAGAACTTGAATTTTATTATTTTTTAAAACGAAAAAAATAAAAAATGAATTTTTTAATATTTTTATTTCTTAATCTTTGGTGCTGCACCAAAGGCATAATTAAAAAAAATTATTTTTTATTTTTTACTTTAAAATCGAGTCTTAATGACGCATTAAACTAAGGCTTTCAGTGTTTGATGCGGACCTAAACGCGTGATTACGCTATTAGAGCATGCGCTCAAAGTTAACAACATTATAGCATGGGCGAGATGTACTTTGGTGCATGGTCCAAAGACGTGTTTTAACTTGTGGTGCAGCATAATCGAACGAGGGAATACGGTATTTATGAAATAAAATTTTATTTAAAAATAGAAAATCAAAATTTCAAAATCATTTTTTAAATATAAAAATTTTGATAAAATTTAAAAGATTTTAATCACATTAAATTGGAAAATTATTTTCAAATTTTAAAAGTATCCAATTGTCCATATGTGTTTTTTTTGTCGCCTAACACTTTCTTAATTTCTAACTGAACTTCTTCAGGTATCTTCGCCGGAGACATTCTTTAGCAAAAAATGGTGAGCGGGAGTGATTCATTCACACTCACACAATGAACTATCTTGATTCGAAACCTTCTCTTTATTCTTCCACCAATCTGAAGATCAGTGGAACAGGATGCCTGAGTCCTGCACTGACATATCTCTCACTCAACTCAAAGAGTCGATTTGAAACTGTTAGTAGTTTAAGTTTATTGAAGGCCTCTTGGTGCAAAATTTGAATTTTGAATAACTTGTATTTTTTGATTTTAGTTTCTGAGAATGAATTTAAACAAGGAAAAGAATAATCCAAGATTGATCAATTAAATAAAATAGGTAAATTTTTTAGCATTAGGTTGTGGATCCGATCTAGACCAGACCCCGATAGTTTGAGTTTTTTAAAGGCGTTTGTAATTTCTAAGAGAGTAATGGGCTCGTTAAATTATTTTGTACTTTATTTAAGAAATCGTTTATTTCTTGTGATACTTCACACTTATTCTCCGATTCTACAAAGTCGATGTGAGTACTAAAAGTAGTTGCTAATAGATTGCCAAAGATTTTTCCTTTATCTATATCCGTATTAAATTCTTTACCATTTTTAAAAAGTGATGGAATTTGTCTTGTAGATTTCTTTGATCTGAACTTATTTATTTTCCTCCAAAAAGACCTACTTGTCAATGGATTTTTTGCTATTTAATTTATGAACTCGAGCCAGTTTTTATTCAAAAAATATTTAAGACTGAGACGTAGCTCGGACGTAAGCTTATTAAAAGCTTCCTTAAGAAAAAGACATCTAGATTTTTGGAAAGATCTTACTTTTTTTCGTTCCTTAATTAATGTTACAATATTTTTTGGTAAACTAGATTTAAAAAACTTTTGAGAGTGGAGGGGTATACTTTTTTGAGCAGCGTGAATGATCTTTTTTGAGATGTGTTCATATAACTCGACAATATTTTACGTGTAAATATTATTCTGACTTGAAGACTTAAGTAAATCTTGGTAGAGTCCCCAATTTGATTTTTTAAAATTAAAATTGATACCGTTTCAATTTTTTTTGAATATTGATTATTAATTGGCAAGGTAATTTTTTGCCAATATATTGATGTTATTTGGATGCTTTTTTTTAATTGATGCTATTTTAATAAATATTAATTATCCAAACTTTTAGCTATTTTGATTGTTTTATTTTATTGGTAAGCTATTTTAATCTTGCTATAATAGACCAATCTATATTAATTTACTCTTAGGAAAAATACCTAGGAATAATTTTGGGTCATGTCGACTTTGTGAACGAGGGTTCACAAAAAATGTGATCATAGGTCTCATGCTCAGAATGTGATTTTACTAATCACCAAAATATTTTACTTATAAAAAATTAAAAATATTTTTTTGATAACCAAATAATTTTTCAAGAAATAAATGATGAATTGGAGGAGAGCTTTGAACAAATTAGAAAAAAAATTGATCAGCTAGATTTGAAAACCGTAAAACAAAAGTCAGTTATTTATAAAGAAATGGCCAGTAGAAGCTTCTGATGAAGCCCAGTTGGCGGTAAAAAAAGCGTTGAGTAAGCATCCAAATCCGGTGGCCTGTAGAATATGTGGTGAATTTATGAAAAATGAAAAGAGCACTAAATTGCACATGTCCAAGAAACATAAATAATTAACATTTTTCTTGATTTTTTTTATAAAAAGAAAATTAATTTTTTTTTTATCTAAGTAAAGTTTAGTAAAAATTATAAGTTTTTCTGATCACAAAAAAAAATTTTCTTTAATTCCTCGGTTAATTAATGGACGTTTTGGTCACAAAATATGTGACTTTTGATCACTGATCACATTCTGGGCATGAGACCTATGATCACATTTTTTGTGAACACTTGATCACAAAGTCGAGATGATCCACAATTTTTAGGAATGATTAAAAAAAGTTCAGCACATATTACAGCAGTGGTTTAAAAAGCAAACCGAACTCTTGGTCTAATTAAACTTTTATAATTAAATATTTTTTTCTAAATGTTTTGAGCGGATTAAAATAAAATAAAAATATACTTGAATTTTTTTAAATTGATTTTAATAGAGTATTATAAAATTGCGTAAATTAACATGAAAATAAAACATAAAATATTTGGAATGAGTTTAAGTGAATAATTACATTCATCTGAATTGCAGCAGTAAACAGAAATTCTAGATGTTAAAGTTTTTTCAGATTCAACGCAACCACTAGAACATTTTCTTTCCAAGAGTTCGGTGCCTAAGACAAATGACTCGCTTTTCTGTTTAATAAAATTAATTAGAGCATTTTATATTAAAATTTAAGATTTTATTACAGAGCAAAATGTTTCCGATTCTTGGCATGTAACAATTTGATTTTGTTGCACTGTCTCGCATCCGGTACATTTATAGCATCTTAGGGTATTAGACGAAATGATACAGCAAAAAAATGTTACTATAACTAATAAAAAATTTAAATTCTTCATCAATTTGGCTTAAATAATTAAGTTGTTAAGTAATAGAGACGGCTTTTTTTAATAAATTTTTCTTTTGCAGAATTTTTGCTTAGATTGCTTAGCAACTAATAAAAAAGAAATAAAAATTTATCCTAAAATTCTTTTACAATTTTTAAAATATTTATAAAAATGATTTGGGTGCATCCTTTTTTTGAAATTGAACAATCAATAATTATAAAAATGATTTTTTAGTGATTAAATATCAAATGATTTAGTGCTTGAAAAAGTTTTACAAATTTTTTTTAAATCTCTAAGGATTATTTGAAAAACCTTTAAAATTCGCTAAATTTAAAAAGGTGCATATTTTAATTTGGATTATATTTCAAAATAAAAATTAAATATATTAATTGATTGAGTAATCTTTGGCTAAAATATTTTTAAAACTACTTTTAATAAAAGCATTTTTTAATCAAAAACTTACTTAATTTAAAAAAAAACTCTTTGTATTTAAAAAACCTTTTTTACATAAGAATTATTTCTAAGATTATAAAATTAAAAACGCTTGATTTGGAAAGTGAATCCGATAGTAATTTTATTGAAAGAATGCACACTCAAGCAATTGTTCTAGATCTAGATAAGGAGTTGGATAAAGATAATGACCAAAAAGAATGATAAAGACGCCGAGTAAATTTGTATTTAGAAGTCGTTTTCCATATCTAAGACTGTAATGTTGAGAACATAAATAAAAAATTGATTAAAACCAACAAAATGCACTAAAACTCGAATAATCCAAATCTTTTTTTTTCAGATAAGATATTTAAATTTTGTCAAAAAGTATTGTTAAATTGCAAACGTTTTTATCTTAATAAAGTCGTTTCATACAATTAAATCTATTTTATATAATTACAGTGATGCTTTGCCACAAGGGTTTTAGGTAAATTTACGTAAAAAATTGTAGTTTTACGAAATTTTACGAAAAATTACGCAAATTTACTAAATTTTCCGTAAACTTGAAAAGGGCCGAAAAAAAGTGGATTTTTGATCAATTCTGTAAAATTAAAACAAATTTTTGATTTTTTTTAAATTTTAGACAAAAATTACCAAAAATAAAAATAACGTAATTTTTAAGTAAAATTGTTCTTTTATTACCGTAAATAAAATAAAAAATTGTAAAAATTTTTTACTTTATTTTTTAAATTGCTTTAATTATTTGACCATTCACCTTCCTTGTTTATTACTTGTTTATTAATTATAAACTAATTAATAAAAATAAATTCAAACTTTTCTTAAATGAATTATATATGATTGACATTTCTCAGATGTTATTTTTTTTGAAATTCAAAAATAGCTTTTAATCGCCATTTCTTCATTTTTTATCCCTTTTGATCTCACAAATTCTTTCATCTCATTCCAGACCATCTCGATCGAATTTAAGTCCGGTGACCGTGGAGGAGACCAACGAATCAAGAAAAAAATATTTCGGAGAAGTTTCCAGATCATGCTAACCAAACAATTAAATTTTATCAAGATAAAGATAACATTAAATTTGGAAATTAAGGGTAATTAATGATTAGTACTTTTTAGAGAATTATGAAGTTTTTATTTTAAGCTCATTTGAAAAAGTTTGTCACTTTTAGAATGGAATTTCCAACAGCATGGCTGAATGGCAAAAACAGTTTAAAAACAAAAAGAACCTTTGCTAAAACAGGATTAAATATTATTTAATTAATTTTGCTAAAAGATTCCAATAGAACTTGAAAAATTTACTTTTTTTACGTATAATTATGTAATTATTATTTTGGTTAATTTTGTCTAAAATTTAATAAAAATCAAAAATTTGTTGAAATTTTAAAAAATTGACCAAAAATCCACTTTTTTCGGCCCTTTTCAAGTTTTCAAGTAAAATTTTGTAAAATTACAAATTTTTCGTAAATTTACCTTTAATACTTGTGGCAAAGCAACACTGTATAAGTAAATTTATGCAATTAAGTTTAATTAATGTTAAAAGTTAGACATATGACATGTTTAATAATGTCTTTAACATTAAAAATTTGTTTTAAAAATTAGTTTTGTTAGATATGTATGCGATGCAACAATGAATTTATTTTTTATTATTTTAATTTTTTGAGAAAACAAAAGAAAAAATGTCTTGTAATTTATTTTAAAATTTTTCATAAAAAATTGAGATTTTTTTCCTACTTTAATGCGAATTTAAAAAATCCATTTCTTGGTCTTTTAATTGAAAGCAATATTTAAATGAAACCTAAATAAAATAAAAAAGGTATTTATTGCATTATTTCTAAATTTTTGCGGTGATATTGTAATTATTTTTTTTTCAAATTTATTTTATTTACTTTTTGTGATTTCGAACTAGATTCGCGTTTAAAAAAAATTCAAATTCCAAATCGTTTATTTAGAAATTTTATCAAGGCAAAAAATTTGGCATCTAATTGAATTCTCGGGTCTGCTCTAAAATTTCTTCACATTCTTTTTGGTTGCAAAATGAATCAATGGAATATCAGAACTTGAAAAAATTTGCAAAATTCTCAAAAAAATTTTTTGAATCATTTGTTTTTTTACAAAAAACAATAGGATTCTCGAAAGAGTTGTATTTTATTTCATCTAAACTTGTGTCCAAGGACAACTCATGACCATTATGCCAACACGTGTCATTTTTCCGTTTGCATTTTCTTAATTTACAGCACAATTTTGATTTCAAATCTTCCAATTTTGTACAATTATGAGTACTAAGTTTGGTCGGAATGTAGCCATCTAGCGAACACCACAAATATTTTCTGTTCTTGGTCTCCAGAAAATGTTTTTCTTCATTTACTTGCAAAAAATCTCTATCTATAAAAATTTTAAATTTAAGCAAAATTAAAATTTATTTTTAGATTACTTTTTGAAATTTTAACAAATATAATTGGATTTTTTTGGCTATTGTCTTTAAGGATGTCACCCAATCGACCATTTTCTCCAACCAAGTCACAGTTAATCAATATACCATATTTATGAAGATCGTGGTGGTGAAGTTTGTGCATTAGCTGAGTTTTGAGATCATCAAAATCGTGGCATTTGTCTAAAATCAACTGGACTTTAAATCCATGGTTTGCGCTTGAGATCCAGTCAAATGAAATCCAAATTTCGTTGCGACTCATTTTTAATTTTTGAGAAAAAACTTCCATCAACTTAGTTATTAAATTTTTATATGAAAAAAATTTGGAATTTGCATTTTATATGAGCTCAAAACTTTCAAGTGCGCAATTAGTTAAGCATTTTGAGAATTTCAAGGTTCATTAATTCTATAAACCAGATTTAAAACCAGATTTAAAACCAGATTTACTACTTCCATTGAGTAAACATTGAACATTTTTTTTTCATTCTAATAGAATAATCAAAATTATATTAATAATTTATGAATAATTTTATTTAATAACCTTTTTTTAAATAACATTTTTTGTATCACCAAATAAAGCAGAGAAAATAATTCAAATATTTTATTTTTCATCTTTTACCAACAAATATTTTAATTTTATAAATGCTTTTAATTAAATAACTATAATTTTATTATAGGTTTTATTTTTTTAAGTAAAAAATCGCAAAAAAAAGTAAAAAAATGTGAAAGAAAGTAAAATTTTCTTTAATTCTTTTATTTCAATTTTTAAAATAAAAAAAAAATTGAATTTTTATTTATTTTTTGCGTAATTGACCTATCTGCTTTTAAAGAGTTTGCAGTCTTTTTCCTCGTCTTATTTCAAGAGAGGATTGAATCAAGTGATTCGAATATTAAATCGGATAATGTTCTATCAGACAGATAACAGATAGGTCAATTACGCAAAAAACAAATAAAAATTGAATTATTTTTTTATTCTAAAAACTGAAATAAAATAATTAAAGAAAATTTTACTGTCATTAACATTTTTTTATTTTTTTTTGCGATTTTTTACTTAAAAAAAATAAAACTTTACGTAATTTTACGTAAATTATGGTGAATTTTTTTTTCATGTTTTAAAAAGTGAAAAAAATATTAAAAAACGAAAAAATGGTCTTTTTTTGGCCCTTTTAGGTTTACCAAATTTTTACGTAAAATTAGGTAAATTTACGTTAATTTTCGAAAATTTATGTAATTTTACGTAAAATACGGTAAAATTAAATTTTTTACATAAAATTTCGTAAATTAACGTTAAATTACGTAATTTTACCTCAGAACCACGTGTCAAATCACCACTGTATACTGCCAATGTTTTTAACTTACATGTAGCTTTTGTTTTTCATTTAATCACCACACATTGGTCATGGAGAAAAAATCATAAATCTTATCCATCTCATACCATTTACAAGTCTTTCTTTTTTACAAATATTTTATCCTTTAATCCAAAATAAATGTCGTCAAGTATACAAAAAGTCACAATATGATAACAAATAGTCTTTTATAGGAAAAAATAGCATGTACAAACAGGTTGAGTTTATATGTTTTTTCTCTAAAAAAAATTAGATATCATACTTTTATGATTTTTTGTCTCTAAGAAACTAACACTACATAGTTTTATGTTTTTGTTGTCAATTTTATCAAATCTATCTCTATGTTTTATTCTACCTCGTTCTATATCCAGGACTCATTAAGAAATTAATTAAAAATAAAAATTTCAAATGAATTAGACTTTCCTTTCGGCAGATATCAGGAAAAGTTAAAAGATTCTAAATTTTTTTAAGTAAATAAAGCAAGTAAAATTTTGGTCATTTTTTCAAATATCTTTTAAACGATAAGACATAAAAAATGATTAATGGCTCAATTTAATCGTTTTTTTATTGTTTTTTAAGATAAGGTATTAAAAATTTATATTTTCTTGATAAAAATTTGAGGACAGGTGTGATGCATGTTAAGGTGTTTTAGGTGTCCTTTTTCTTTTAGTAAACCATGAGACAATTAGATTTTTTAATTTTCTTAATTGTTAAAGTCTATTAAATATTTTTACAAAATTTGGTTAAATTCGGTCAATGGGAACACATTTTTTTACTAATCAAAATTTTGAACATTCTTTTTTGAACACCCGTTATATTAAATTATCACTCAAATTTTTTTAATATTTTTTTTAATATACAATTTTTTAATTTTAAAATGTCCATTAATTTTACTTGATGATATATGATTATTTAAATCACATTTCTTGGGCAACCTGGTCTTCTTTTTACGTCAAGTAAAGGTCTTTTTTTGCAATTCCTCATCTTGCCTTGAAAGCTTGCTTGCTCGTGGTGTACACGATTCAGTCTCATGTACATGAGCCATCAAGCCATTTACCAGTTATTTTTACATCGCCAGGAAAGCTTGTACAGCAGATCGAGAATAAAAATCGGACCAGATTTTTCAGATTCGAGAAAAGCTTGAACTTCCTCGAAGCTTTAGAAATTTAACTTAAACTCAAGACTTGAACTTACTCTGGCTCGTTCTCTTGATCTGCGTCTCTTTCTGGCAACTGTGAGTTGTGAGCAGGAAAATTTTCGTATTCAAGTTCTGGATTGCTCATTTTTAGAATATTACAGTGGTTCTTGTTAAAATGAAACGTTCCGTTCCAAAAGGGTTCCAGTTCAGTTCCAAAAAGGTTCCAGTTCCGTTCGAAAAGGGTACCGTACCGTTCTTAAAGGGTACCGAACCATTCCTAGAGGGTAACGTACGATATCGAAAAGTCCCATTTTAAAAATAAATTTATGAATTTATTTGATAAATTTATTCCCAAACAAGACTCTTACGTCGTTTTCTTTTAAGATTGTCTTATTTAAATCTGAAATTATTTTCAAAAATTTAGAAATATTTAATTTTATGATTTTTGTTTAGTAATTTATTTTATCAAATTTAATTTGAAATTTTGCATGTTTGTAATGGAACCCTTTAAGAACGGTACGGTGCCTTTTATAAACGGTACGGTACCCTTTTCGAACGGAATTGGAACCTTTTAAGAACGGTACGGTACCCTTTGGAACGGAACTGGATCCCTTTTGGAACGGTACGTTTCATTTTAACAAGAACCACTGTAAATGTAAGAATACTGATAAGGAAAATTTATTTTTAAGAAAGATAAGGCGATGGACAACGTAATTTATTTTTACTAAGAGCTCGATATTATTGGGCACATAATCAATAAAACAGGGCTCATTAATTTAATTTAGGGATCATGTTAATAATTTCAGAGCACAAATTAGTTAAAAGCAAATCTCAGCTAGTTAGCTTCAAAAATAAAATATACAAGAGGACAAATCAATTAAAATGGAGCGTAATTAAATTAAATTTAGGAACACAAGTCGATTAAATCCGATCCCTATTTTATTTGAAGATTTGAAAGTGAATAAATATTTTTATTCTTTAACTTTTGCGATGCTTTAGATTCCTAGAAGCATTGAAAATCACAGGTTTATTGTAGTGTTGGATGCGGTCAGAGCAAACCGGTCCATTTCACGGACGGTTTTTTGCGGTCATTTGGCCGGTTAGCTTGGTGGTCAAAATTTTGGACCGTCAAAAAATACGGTCAACAAAATACGGGCGGTCAAAAATACGGTCAACTTTTTGGCGGGCGGTCATTTGGCCGGTAACCTGTGCGGTCAAAATTTTGGACCGTATAAAAATACGGTGAGACCAAAACGGGCGGTCAAAAATTACATTAAATTTTTTGAAATATTTATTTTGATAAAAAAACAAAAAAAAACATTAAAATTAAAAAAAATTTTTTTTTAAAAACAAAAAAAACTTTATAATAAGCACTTTTTTGAAAAAAAAAATTTTATTAATTTTAATGACTTTTTTTTTAATGTAAATTTTTCCGACCGTTTTGGTCTGACCGTATTTTTATACGGTCCAAAATTTGACCGCCAGTATTTTGTTGACCGTATTTTTTGACGGTCCAAAATTTTGACCGCCAAGCTAACTGGCCAAATGACCGTCCGCCAAAAAGTTGACCGTATTTTTGACCGCCCGTTTTGGTCTGACCGTATTAGCCGGTTAAGTGTCCGCTTGTACGGATCCCAACACTAGTTTATTGCAGCATCATTTTTCAGAACCTCTTTGTTTGATGCACTGAACTAGGATGGCTTATTATTTTAATTATTAGTGAAAGGAGCAATCAAAATTTAAAAAGATAAACGCAAAAATTATTTCAATAAAATTTTAAATTATTTAAATAAATTTTTTTTAAACCTAAAAGAAAATGGATACATTTTTTGTTAGTAGCAAATTTTTTTTAAGAAAGTAGCTAAAAAAAGAAATAAAAGTAGATATTTATTTTTTTAAAGTAGCTAATTTTATTGGGTCTATTGCGTTATGTGATCACTGGATTATGAAATATGTGATTCCAAGTTACCAACCTAATTAGGTGATCATCAGTGATCACCTAATTTGTGATCATAAAATAGGTGAATATTTTCTTTTATGACATCTAATAAGAATTTAAAAAATGATCTCCAAAAATTACCTTTCCAATGTTTGACTTTTCAATATAGACTCTCATCAATCTCGATTACTTTACCTTGTCCACCAAGCTTTAAGTTAGCTTTGTCTATAGCTAGGGAACAAATCTGTCTTAAACGAGCATATGCACCCAAAACCATTGCTTCAGTTAGTTTATGTTCTAAATTTATTTCAATGACCGAAATTGCTTTAGAAGCTCCTATTTGAGAGGCCTAACATTTAATAAAGGCCAATACAACTATAACTGGTTTCCTAAAATGAACCAGCATATACCGAATTGAAAGTACGACATCCTTTGCACCTCCATTTAGAATCAAATTTGAAGAAGTTTTATCTCTCTTCCTAAGATCTGGCTCCATTTGAACAGCAAGACGTGTTATCACAACATTTACTAGAATGCACTAGGCCATAATTATTTAAGGCCAAAAATTCTCTTTACTGTTGACTTTCATTAGCATTATTTGGATTATCAAAATTCATTTTTTCAAAAATAATAGTCACAATTTATTTTTTGCATTTATATTTAGATTTCAAAATATTACAACATCAAAATTGCAAAATTTTATTTAATTTGAGCTCTTAACTTTAATATTGCAAATTTATTGGCATAGTTTTTCGTTAGTAGATAATTTTATTTAAAAATGTAGATAAAATAAATAGTAGATAAATAATTTTTGTATTAAGATAAAAATAGTATTCAAAAGATAATTTTATTAAAAAGTAGATAATTGTTTTCTGAAGAAGATATTTATCATAAAAGTGCTAATTTTTTGCTTTTTGACACGTCCGATATTACAAAGGCGCAATGCAAAGAGTTTGGATAAAAGAAGATGGTTGGCATGATCTGGATGAGTTGTTGGAATGGAGCAAGAAATTTTGTGTGATCACCAAATCGATGATCACACAATATGTGATCAAAAAAATAAAAATTGAAATTAAGGAAAAAACTTTGGTGATCAATATTTTTATTTTTGTGATCAAAGTTTCATTTTAAGTTTTATAAAATAAAAATCTTTTGATTACACTAAATTTATCTTTATTTAATATATTATATATTGATCATTAAAATGTAAACTTTTCTCATCAACTTTTCTTGGTAAAAAAAGATGTCGCACTAATATTACAATATAAATTATAAGTGCTTCAGTTTTGAAATTTTTTTTATATAATCATTCTTACGCTTACTTAGCTTGAGAACTGAAGTATATAAAACTTTGAATGTCTTGAATATAATATTAAAGAATGGATTCATCTGAAAGGGAAGATTTAAAACTTTTTGAGAAAATAGCTAAGATTGGCTTAGTCCAAAAAGATCAGAAATGCTATAAATCTTACTGCATAAAATTTGGTAGAGTAATGAATTTAAAGCAAAGAAAAAGATCTACCAATGCCAAGAATACCATTATTTCATGGCGATGTAGTTCTTGTGGAACATTTAAATCAATCTTTGAAGACTCGTTTTTTTCATTGTTTAAAAAGCCGATTCGTGTAATTTTGGCTGTTATTCGATCTTGGGCTGCCGAGTTGACTGTTTCAAAGACAGTTGATTCAATTCTTCTCCACTTTGACCACAATTTAAACAGAGAAACAGTTTCGTCAATTTTCTTCCAAATGCGACAGCTTTGCTCGTTGTCTTTAGACAAAAAAAACTTAATACTTGGCGGACAAGGCAAGATAGTTGAAATTGACGAATCATTGTACGCCAAAGTAAAGCACTGGAAGGGTGAGAATTTATTTTAAAAAAATATCAAATTTCAATTGTTAAATATTTTTAATCAAACAAGGGAAAGATCTTATGAGGCCACAAGTTTGGACGTTTGGTCTGGTACAAAGAAAAGATACCTCAACGAATGGGAAATGTTATCACACAGTAGTTCCAAACCGGGAAGCCGAGACATTGTTAGAAATTATTTATGATAAATGTCTAACCGGTACCAATATCTACTCGGATTGCTGGGCTTCCTATGCAAAAATCTCAAAACTAAAAGAATTTAACCATCAAACGGTAAATCATTCGTATAACTTTTTGGATCCGGACACAGGGACATGTACAAATCGAATTGAGAGTCTCTGGAACGCTTCCAAGCACAAATTTAAAGATATGCGAGGTTGTAACAGAACATACATTCAATCATATTTGGACGAATTTGTATGGCGATTTAATAACGGCGTCAATGGTAATAGAACAAGAGCTTATGAACTTATTTTGGAAGTTATTGCACATTTTTATAAACCAGGAAATAAGTAAGTATAACTAAAAGTTTTGAATAAAGTTAAAATTAGTTAATATCTTAAGGTTTGAATCACTGGAGAAACTTTTTGCTGATGTTAATGGCGACCCTAGCGAGGAAGCAAAAGTACAATTTGTTGTTGATGATGTTGATTATGACGATGATGATGACGACTCTCAGTCTTTTGGCTCAGACGTTAAATCGATTTTTTGGTCTTTAATCGGCTCAGATAATGATTTAACTGATGAAGAGTTTGCTGAAGGTGAAGTTCGAGAGAATGAAAAAAATTCTGACTTATCTGACGACGAGACACTTGGTTGCACTGATTCAACGTCTGTTACCGTAAGTGACTTAAACTCTAAAGAGACTGGCGTTGACTCAAGTGTAGATGATGAGGAGGAAGAAATTAATTCAATTAGCGAAAATTTAAATGAAATGAGATTGTTAAATATTAAAGAAAAATCAAACGAATATCGTATGTTGGCTTTAGAGCCACATGTTGCTTCGGATGAGGCTAAAGAACAAGTAGCAGTTTCTTTGAGCAAGCATGCGAATCCGGTCTCGTGCCCAATATGCAAGGCTTTGATGAAGAATGAACGCGGTGTCAAACTCCATATCGCTAAGAAACACTCGGTTTAATTTCACATTAAATTTTTTTTTTTAAAACTTTAAGTAAAACATTGATCACATTTATAAAAATCGATCACATTTTTTCCTTAATTTCAATTTTTTTCCTTAATCGATTTGGTGATCAGTCTTGTTCATAAAACCACTTGTAATTTATATTGAAAAATTAATGCGACATCTTTTTACCAAGAAAAGTTGATGAGAAAAGTTTATATTTTATTGATCAATGTATAAAATAAAGATTGCCAATTTATATCCAAAGAAAATTACGTCTTTTTTATTAAATTTTTTGAATATTTTTTGAGATATTTTAATGATAGAATTTTTCAAAAATTCCCTTTCTTATTATATAAATTATTTTTGTTTTTTCATAAGGAACGTCAGAATATTTAAAAATAATTAAATTTTTTGCATAAAAAAAACTAATAAAAATTAATAAAAATAAAAATAAAAAGAGGGTTCTAAAAAAACTTAATTTTTTTGGGTCTATCTCTCCTCTTTCTAAGTTGAATACTTTTCATTAGTCTTCCTGGTGTGACTGCCATTTTATTCGAGAAGGAGAACTCCAAAAGTTTGAACTCTTATTCAAATCATTCAGCAAGAGAATAAATTGCTGCACCAAAGCAATGTGAACTAGTTTAATGAGGTGCATTTTACTGAAAAATGAAAAGTTTTTGTAGAGTCTCATCTAATATTTAGCATGTTTGTTGTATTTTTTATCATTTTGCAGAGGGATTTTATCAAATACCGAGAATTGTTTAAAAGTCTCAAATCAAGTCCGAGTCAAAGACTTTTATTTATTTTTTTTAGAGTCAATACTGGGACTTTAATTTTAGTGACTTTGACTTAAACTAAGCCGCCATAATAACTACCTGGAAGGAAAAAAAGGGCCACATGAATACGGCCACATGAATGTAGTTATTGTGGCGACCTGGTTTAAGGAAAAGTCACTAAAATTAAAGTCATGTTCATGACTTAAAAAAATCAAAATTTATAGTCCTGACTTTGACTTTACTTAAGACTTGTGAATTTTAAACAAGGCTGAATTTTTTAATCTTAATATTCCTAAAAATCTGACCATAATGGTGGGGTGGTAGTCCTACTTGCTGCTCATACTTGAAATGATTGAATGTGGTTGACTCAAATTGACTTTGAGGTTTTATCACCACTGGGATTAATCAACATTATGAGTGCGGACGGAATTAAGATAAACATAAAAGAAAGTGAAAAATAAAAAAAAATTACATAAAAAAATCTCAAAATTAACTTCCTAAAAGTTGAAAAAAAAGATAATCAAGCATAAGTTATTTAATTTATAAGTAAAGTTATAAGTAATAAGTAAAAGTTCTAAGTTAAGTAAGATACGAACTCAAAATTTTTTATTCATGTTTAAATGATTTTTTTATGTGAATTTTCTTTTTTTGAATAAAAATAAAAATAATTTTTCACCAATATCTCTGAAAAAATCACCAATATTACTGAAAAAAGATATAAATTACTGAATTGTAATAAATAGTTTCATTTATGATAAAATTAATAATCAAAATTAATTTTTTATTCCAATTTTTTTTAAAGAAAAATTATAAAATATATTTATTTAATTTCAAATGTTCGATTTTGAAATTTATTCCAATTCTTTTCTATTCAAAAGCTGGTAGAAACAAAGTGCTAAGAACTTTTGAATTCTAGAAATAATTCATTTTAAGTACTTTTGTATGTAAAGCAAACTTTTAGGTAGCCTTTATATACAGTGGTGATTTGACATAAGGATCCATGGTAAATTACGCAAATTTATGTAAAATCACGTAAATTTACGTAAAAAATGTTAAATCAACTAAATTTTAATATTAAAATTTAAAAAAATTTGCGTTAAAAGAAGAAAAGTTTAAAAGGCACAAATTTTTTCAAATTTTCTTTAATTAATATATATAAGCAATTATTCTTTTAATTTGCAGTAATTTTTTGAGATCTTTATTTTCATAAAATCTAATCGGATTATTTGGATTACTTGTGAAATTCTCTTTTAATTCATGTCTTAACTGGTTCAAACATTATTTTTAAACATGGTAATTTTTTAGTGAAATCTCCTCCAAATTCTCCAGATTTAAGCCCCATAGAGATGGTATGGCATGAAATGAAAAATTTCATCATCGAAAAAGTACCAAGAAATGAAGATGATGTTTTGAAATATATTTTTGATTTTCAAAACAATCTCACACACGATAAATGCAAGAAATTTATTAACCATTTAAATAAGTAAAATAATTCCAAATTTTTTATTAAAAAGTATCATTAAGGTAATTGAGATTGTTATTCAAAAGGATGGTGACTGGTCAGGCTATTGATTGAATTTAAAAAAATTCAAAAAATAAAAGTGTTTTGTTACAAATTTTATTGTTTTTTTCATTCTTTTCGTTTTTTAAGATTTTTTACCAAAATTTACCAGTAAAATTTTGTATTTTACCAATTTTTACATAAAAAATTAAATTAAAAAAAAAATTTTCGTGCTAGACAAAATCGTATTTTTTACAAAATTTTTATGAAAAACAGCAAAATTTGAGATTTTTTTGGCATTTTTGGAGTTTACAAAATTTAACGTAAAAATTGGTAACTTATCTTCTTTTAACGCAAACTTACGTAAATTTGCGTAAATTTACGTAAATTTACCATGGATCCTTATGTAAAATCACCACTGTATGTTGTGATCCAGTCATAATCATGCTCAGTTTCTTTATATTTGTTCTCTCTAGCCCTTTATGTATACTTTTATTTTCTATTTTTCTGCAGCTAAAACCCATGTTCTAGCTATTATATTAACTTTTTTGTTATAACTTTGGATTCCAATAAACGTTTTTAAAATTACTTGTTTAATCTTTTATTGGTTGAAGCCCAGAACCCCTAGAAGTCCTCAAGGTTTGGAGTTCAACAACAATATAAATTATTTTTATATTGTAAATTAAATTTTTAAATAATCTATCATTTTTATGATGGCTTATTGGAATTGGTAATTTTTCAGAAATTAACCTACAACATTGAAAGCCTTTAATTTAGTTAGGTCACTTTTTTTTTCTAAAAAAAAAATTTCTTCTTGTTATATTTACACACATAAAAAATTTATGAAAACTTGTTTAATTTTTCTAAAATTATATTGTTGTACATATTTAAAGAAAATTCTGTTATATTTATTTTATTAAAATTCTAAAAATATTCTTTAAACAAGAGAAAATAAAGAGCTCAAATTAAATAAGAATAAATTTAGACAAAAATAGAAAACAAAAAAATTAAAATAAATTATCTTTCATTAAAGATTCATCAAAAATAGATTAATTAATGAAGATAAAATTTGAAAAAATTCAAATTCTATTCAATTTAGGCAAACTTATTTCGGGCTTCTTTTTTCGGCTTTCTTGAATAGCTTTAGTCGGTGCATGGTGTATATTTTTGGCTGGCAAGTACACCTTAACTGCCGATAAAAAAGAATTTGTTGTTATATATTTGGGCCCTTGGATCCAATTCGACCTCTTGGAAAAATACTCATTTAATTTTAGCTCATTGTAAATATTTGCGTTCAACTGGTCGACTTCTGTTTTTCTTTTGGTGGCGTTTTTCTGGTAGCTTTTAAGCGCTTGACGAATCTCAGGTATATTGAACACAGTGAAGGGTCCATTTAAATCTTTTGGTTTGCGAAGACAAACCACGGGCTGTTGGTATTTTTGGCTGATAACATACGAGACTGCTGACTTGGTCCGCTTTAGATTTGTCTTTGGTGCTATGAAACTTGTGCCTAAAGCTAAGTTGGATGAAAAAGAACTTTGTGAGCGATTTGTTGATTCAAAGCGCTTGGGCTTCTCCATTATTCCTTTTTAAATTACTTTTAAATTAGTTTTTAAGAAATTTTAAAAATCAAAATTTATCGTATTTTCTTTTTATTGTTAACTAAGGAAAAAAAACAAAACTCTGATTCAGGTAATAAAAGAAAATAAATAGCAATCGAAATCTTTAATTTTCTTTGTTATAAAAGTAAACTTTGAAATGTCTAAAGATTTGAATTTTTCATTTCCCTTTAATTTATATTCAACCATTGTTTCTGGCTTTAATTGATGGTTTGTTCGCTCAGATTCTGAGTCCCAGCGCATAGTAACTATAAAAAGTACAAATTTTTTGTGACTTCATTATGTACGGTTTTCTAGAAAATTGATTTATTTAAGATTTTAAAAGAAGTTTTATTAAAACTATTTTCCTTAGCAAAATAAGGAAGTTCTGTCAATATTTAAACTAAATCTAAATAATTAATGGCTTTCAATAAAATGGCTTCAAATCCAAGATGATGGTTAAAAATTTATTATAAAAATAATGTAAATGAAAATGTAGCTAAAAGTGTCAATAATCAATTTTGGGAAAATTAATTTTGAGACTAACAATTTAGCTAAAGTAAATTTTTTTTATTAATTATTTTTTGAAGTCAGTTCTTCATTTAACGAACAGCATGGGCGGAAAAATTATTTTAATTAAATCTAAATTTTCACCAAAAGAGGAAATTGAAATTTAATTAAAAATTATTTAAAATAATTTAAAGAATCCAACAATTAGTTTTTGAACCATTATTAATTTATAAATTAATACAATGAATTTTATTAATTGAATTTTTTTAATTTGTGACCACCTTAATTTTTCATCAAATTTTTGAAATTTGAAAAAAAATTAGAATTCAAGTCGACGAAGTTTAAAATAAATAAATTCATTTTCTTTAGCAACTTCAGAGATTTTTTTGTAAGATTTTATTGTATATTTGAATTGAATAAATTTTTAAAACAATTTTTAATTTTGAAATTTATTTTAGAAAGATTAATATAAATAATGATTTTTTTGGTAAATAATTAATGTTATAAATAACAATACAATTTATGAAAATTCGGTAATTTTTATTTTTATTTTCTTTTATATTGACGAAAATTTTAATAAATCGCCTTTATTTATTGATTTTTAAATCTGAATGAAAAAACCTTTCAATAATGATTTATTCATTCAAATATTTTAGTCTAACTTACATTTAAAATAAAATTCCCATGTTATATAATTAAATTTAAAATTTTTTTCTAGAATAAATTTTAATTCAGCCTCGTTTAAAAATTTTTAATTTTTTCTCTAGAAAAAAAATTAAAAATCAACCATGGAATTAGAATAAACTAAATTTTACAAAAAAATTTTTTAAAATTTTATTTGATCCTAAAAATTCAATAAGACTAAAATGTTCATGAGTTTAAAATTTAGTCTAATGGAAAGTGCAATTTAAAAGAATGGCCTAAACTTTTGAAAATATGCTTAAAAAAACATTGATAACTGAGATAGAAATGACCAAAAAAGTGACAGCATTGTTTCTTTTGATTAACTGGTCGCGTTTTTCTTTGTCAATGAACTCATTTGTCTTTGCCAAATAGATGAGAACAACTCCAACAACTATCTGCAAAACCAGCGATAATATCACAAAAAGCAAAATAATAATGTTTAAAACGTCAAGCTTTCGTGTTTGCCCTAAATCAATTATATCTTTTAGCTGAACAAAATTGTTGGCTATCATTGCCAAATTGAAAAATCCAGTGGCATAAGTCTTTTTAGTTGCGTAAGAGTCGAACAAACTTATCAAAGCATCTATGTCCATTTTTTTTACTTTAATGAATCTCTGTTGCTCGACCCTCTGAATCTGGTAGTCGGACTCGTCGGTTTCAGCAGCTGATTTTTGGATATGTTCATTCATCTTGATGAAGTTTTTTAAACTATTTGCATAAAGTGATTTAAGTTTTTTATGTTTAATAAAACTGCGTAGAATGCTTTTTGGATTTTGGATGGAACTATCCCTGACATTATAAATTTCAAAAAACAAGCGATCAAAAAAAATTGTCCTGCTGCTAATTTAGGTTAAATTTTTAAAATAAAAATAGTAATTGCGCATTTTAAAAGTAAAAAATAATTTTCAAAAAATTTAAAAAAATATATTCGAAATTAATTAAAAATTCAAAGTTTTTACCTATCATTTTTGATGATCACAAAAGAATTTTCAATTTTATCTTTTAAAGTTTAAAATCAAATTTTCATTTAATTTTCATGAATTTTACTTAAATTTTTAATAAATAAATAAATCTAAAAAAATTTTCGATTATTTTTTTAGTGATTATTTAAATAAAATTCAAAATTTGAAAATCAAAAAACAAAGCAATAAAAAAAATTCAAGTCAAGTCAATAGACTTTTTTTAAAATAAAATTTCAGATCAGATGACTTTGACTTCAAAATTTACAATTAGCGCATTCAAGTAGTTTTTAAAAAATGAGTCTTTATTTTTCTGCAGATATATTTTTACAAAGCAAAATTGATTTTCTCTAACTTGTATAAATTTCGAAATCTTTCCAAAATATTTTTTTCGATTGTCTCTACCACTAAACTCTATTGTATGAGAATTTCTTGAATCAAACTCTTGGTCATATGAAAATAATGATATTCTCTACCTTGAATTAATTCTATTTTACTAAAATGCTTTTCATATCTAAAATGTTGACTCTTGAAATGATGATGATAGCTGGCAAATAAAATAAAATGATAAGAAGATAAAGAGAAGAAGAGAGTAATCTCAAAAGTTAAAAAAGTCTCTGCTGCTGGTCCTGACAACATAAGCAACCAATTCTTAAAGAATTTACCTGATTCATTCCTTAACAACCTCCTTAAGTTCTTCAATCTTTTTCCAAGTATTTCAAAAATATCTAAACAATGGAAAATTTCAAAAATAAATATGATACCTAAAAATAAAATCCCCAAGGATCCACTGAAGCATCGGCCAATAAGTGTTACTTGTTGTCTTGGGAAGCTTCTTGAGCCAATCGTTGGAAATAGATTATATAAATTCCTTGAAGAAAATAATTTAATTTGTATGCAGCAATCAGGCTTTCGTTCCCATCGTAGAACAGCAGATAACCTTACGTTTTTGACTCAAAAAATCTCTGAAAGTCTTAATAGGAAAAAAAAATTTTGTTCTTTGTTTTTTGATATTTCTCAAACTTTTGACAAAGCATAGCACAATGGTATTCTCTTTAAAATGGTCAACTTAAAAGTACCAATTTATATTCTTGAATGGGTTAAGGACTTTTTAAAAGATAGGAAATTTTTTATCAGTCTAAATAATTACTCATTCTCTCGGGGCGACATCTATACGGAAGTGTTCCAAGGATACACTTCTTTTTTATTTTTATTAATGACATCCCTAAAGTACACCCAAAAATTAATATTTACTCACTACTTTTTGCTGATGATCTTGTCTCTTTCTTCATCTTTAAGAAATTTGGTAGAATTTCTCTTTTAATTAATTCTTACCTTAAAAAAATCGAAGTTTGGCTTTTTAAGTGGAAAATGAAATGGCATTTGAGAAATTAATTCATACCATTTTCTCAGGTAACTCTTCTAAAAATAATGTTTTGGATTTAAAACTTTTTGAAAAGATTATTCCTTAGAATAACATTTGATGAAAATCTTTGTTTTAATTTTCATGTTGAGTATATTAGATCGAGATGTATTGACCGTATCAATATTATAAAGATTCTGTTTCAAAAATCCTGGAGATTAGCGTAGAAAACCCTTTTGAATACCTATAAAATTCTAATCGGTTCTAATATTGATTTTGGTTTCTTTAGTCAAATTCTTATATCAAAAACTAATCTTTTAAGGCTTCAACTACTCCAAAATATCTCAGTTAAAAATATCTATAACTTTCCTCTTAATGCCTCTTCAGATCTCCTGGTAAATTGGCGGTGTAATGTTTCATAGCATTCTATTTTTCATAGCATCTTTTTTTTCATAGCAGACAAATAAATTTTCATAGCATTTGTCGAAAATTTCATAGCATCTATTTTCATAGCACTTATTTTTCATAGCAATTAATTGTAAATTAAAAAAAATAAATAAATTACATGACTTAAATTATACAAAAGAATGAATAAAAATTTTGTAAAGCAATTTTAAAATTTTTCGCCTTCGGAACGTATTTTCCATATTGTTTCTGGCTATCAAAAAGATGATTGCTTGGAATATTTAAAAAATATCAGCTTAGTTACAATCAATTAAATTAATTCAATAAACTATAATTAATCATTTATAATCATTTAATTTATCAATAAAATATCAATAAAATGTATTATTTACTCAATCAATTATTTTTTTTATTATATTAATTTGTGCTATGAAAAAAATGCTATGAAGAAAAATGCTATGAAAAGATGCAGCCCCGGTAAATTATTTAGATGAGATTAAGCTTGATAGTATTGAAGTTCGCCTCGATAAACTATTTTCAAAATATTTAAAAAATAATTTCTCGGATAATAATGTTTACTCAGAAATTAGTTAAGAACTATTTTGGCGCCTTTGTTATTAGCTTTAGACCTTGTAAGAATAAAACGCCATGTATGTGTAATGTTTGGAATGAGTTCAGACAATGGTTTGAAGATAAAGGGTTTTCTCTTTAACTTTTGTTCCATTTTTATTTTTAATTTTGTATGCTTTTATTATTTATAATAATTCTCCATTTTCGTAATATTGACAAGATATTATTTCGTAATTACTTTTTTCTCTTTATAAAGTTAAGTTAATGTGATTATTAATTTATTAGTTCATCTCTGCCGAGCTAAAGCTCCTTCATATAAAAAAAAATAAATTAAACAATAATCAAGAAAAAATTTAATAAAATAAAAGCAAAATAATTTAAAACTAGAAAACTCTCTTTATGATAAACTAATTTTCCATTTCAAAATTTTCTTAATTTGAAGATGTGTGATATTGAAAGATTATATTTAAAAATTTTAAGTTAATTAAAATGGTGTATTATGTCTTTTTGTCAAAATCAAATTTTGAAAGAGTACAGCTTCAAATTAATTTTAAAAAAATTGAGTAACTTATGCATTCTTAAGTATAATTAGTTATTATATTTAAAAAAATTGATGTAGAATATTTATTTTTATTATTTTAAAACAAAAATCTTTGACTTTTATAATTTATGGTACAGGCAATGAAATTACATTTTTTAAAAGAAAAGATAAAATAATAAATTTAATTATTAATTTTCTATTATATTAATTTTTAAAATAAAAGAAATTAATTAACACACTATTTCATTTCGATTAATAACATTGAAATTTTTTTTTATATTTGATCCTTGAAAACAACACCTAGTGTGAACCAGCAAATTTATCATAAAATTTTTAATTTAAAGTTTAAATCCAATACATTTTATCAAATAAACAATTTTTTAGATAAATATAGTTTAAACTTTAAACATAGAATATTTGAAAGAATGATTCCCTTTTCTTTCGTATGTTTATTTTTTTTTAACTAAGTCAAAATTTAAAAGATAAACTAATCGAGAAATTTGAAATACAATTTACAGAAAGAAACAACCTGTTTGAACGATTGCAAAATCGAAAAATGGCCAAAAAAAAATTTTTAATATTTTTCTTTAGTGCCCCAGATTATAAAAGTTAATAAGTTAATAAAATAAGTTTCTTTCATTTGAATTATAATCTTGTTTCATTTGTTTTTTTTATTAAAAGTTCATCTTTTTTTGGGAAAAATTGAATAAAAAGCGACCAATTCGGCCAATTTTTTTTAAATTATAGCTGAATATCTCCTTTATAAAAGTTGGTAGGCTTTGGTAAAATCCAAAGTCATAAAGTCAAAGTCAAGTCAGTAGATTTTTGACTTGACTTGAAAATTTATTCTTTAAAAATAAATCTTTTGCCGTTTCTTTTAGTTATTAAGGCAGCCATTTTTATTACAACGTCTTTGAAATTACTTTTTTTTCAAAGACTTTGTAATAAATTTTAAGTCAAATCAAATGACTTGACTCTAAAAAGACTTTAAAATAACTTTTTGTCCTGACTTTTGTGCAAGACTGGTACAATCAAATGTACATTTTTCGCCAGAGAATCTCTAATTAGAGCATAAAAAATAAATTTTATTAATTTTATTCAGTGATGGCATTTCAAAACTTTAGATCTAAAGATTATTGTTTGTTTTTAAATAAATTAATAAAGCCTAAATGATTTTCAAAGCTTGAGGTTCAGGAAGTTCAATACTTACTATTTTCCTCATCATTTTCTTACAATTGTAATCGCGTATAACATATTAAAAAAACAAAAGTAATATTTTCTAGAACAAAAATACTGATGTTAGTGTCAATTTTTTTTCGTTAGTACCAGAGTTGTTTTTAAGTCACAAGTCTTAAGTCAAGTCAAGTCAATGACTTAAATTTTTTTTTTTTAAGTCATAACTTAGACTTATATTTTTGTGACTTAGACTTAAAACTGTGACTTATAAACAAGTCTGATTTGAACAAGAGATATTTGGGCTTTGGGGGCCCTGGTCAAAAAGTACAGTAGTACTGCTAAGTGCGAGCCTTGCCTCAAAATTTTAATAATTTAATTAAATTTACCTTTTTTTTTGCCGAAAAATTGGCTTTTATTCTTAGACTTTAAAAAAAAAAAATTTTAAGTCATTGACTTGACTTGAAAAAAAAATTTAAAGTCAAGTCATAACTTTGACTTAAATTTTTGAGACTTAAACTTAAAACTGTGACCTAAAAACAAGTCTGGTTAGTACAATTAAATTAAATTATTTCAAATATGATTGAGTTGGTAACTATTTTTATTTCTTTGATAGCTAATTTGATTTAATTGAAACAAATGTATATCTAAAAAAAATTTTATCTCATTAATCAATTTAAGAACTTTAAAAGCTGATTCCAACAAGATGAGTTTATTGATGTAATACATAAAGGAAATTATTGAGCTAGACAATATTCACTATTCAAATAATGTCTTTTATCGAAGAAATACCAAACAATTTAAGCCAATATGAGTTCATTGAACAAGAACTAGTGAAAAAACCAGGGAAAAGGGAAAGGTTTAACTCCCTTTCAGTAGTTTTTGTAACGTAAAATCAGATTCGGACGATCCGCCTGTACAAGAGCCAATATCAAAAAGAATTCGTCTTGAAGAGACCCCAATCGTTACTCCACAGCCCCAAGTTAAAAAAAAAACGCGGAAGATCAGTTGGATCAAACAAACAAAAAAAAAGTAAATTGGATATTATTTTTGTTTATGTCTAATTATTTATAAATTTTTTTTTAATTTGTTATAAATTGTTATAAATTTTTTTTATTTATGTACCTATTTTATTACAATAGAGATAAAAAAATACATTTGTTCCTTATTTTAGTAATTTTGTTTTTATTTCAATATTAATAACATAATAATTACAGGCCAATTGTAATACTTTTTTATATATTTTATTTCAATTTTTATGGACATTTTTTTCTTTTTATTCGTCATGATTTTTCTAAAAATTAAAAAAAAATTTAAATGTATGATATGCTATGTTTTTTAATTGATTGTACAGTTTTATGATTGAATACATTTTTGAATTTTTAAGAATCAATTAAAATTTAAAAAAAAAAATTTATTTTGATTAATAAATTATTTAAAATTAGTTAAATTTAATTTTGCAATTTTTCAAAAATTCATTAGACTTAGTTTACGGCTACGCTTTTTTCTCATAACCTTTGCAAAAAAATAATTAAAAACCCAAATCTTGTGATTTTATAATTTAAACTTCAAAAATGAGTGAAGATAGTCAGCCAAAACAAAAAGAAACGGAAGAGTTGGCCAATCTGAGCGAAGAAATTCGTCAAAATATGAACATATCCAGAGCCAAAATTAATGAGAACTTGCTTGTCACCAATTTTGTTGCCTTTTTCGAACCATTGATCCAAAATTTAGACTCAAACGTTCAATCACTGAGGTAAAATTAAACAAAAATTCCAAAATTTAATCTTTTTTGACAGACACAGCCAAATCGACCTTCAGGACCAAATAAAAACACTTCTAAACCGTAATAAAAATTAATTTAAAAAAAACTTAATCCACTCTTTTGCCTTGAAAAGAAATCGGAAAAATTTATGAAGATGAAAAAAAAAGAATAGACTTGGACGAACACACAAAACGACTGGTTCTTACCAAAAAAAAATTGAACTCAGTTCAGGCAACTATTTTAGCTGTACAGGTAAATTTAGTCTTTAAAAAATAAATAAAAAAAAACTAAAAAAATATTCTAAAGGAACGCCTAAATCGCATTTATACTGCCGTTCACAAAGACCCTAATTTTAAGTCCAAACTAACAAATATTGAATAAAATTTTTAATAAAATTTTGCTTTATTTTCAAACAAATTTAGCTTTTAACCAAGTTAATTTAATTTAAATCCAAAATTTAAAATTTAAAAACTTTATTTAGTTATGTCTTTTAAGCCGCCTGAATCTCCGAAATCATCCAAGGTAAACAATGTTGTATTTACTAATCCCGTTCGTGATCATACTCTATCTAAGCTTGACCATTGCTATATCATTTTTTCACACTAAAAATCCTAAGATCGACTTTAGAGGAAAAAATATTTGCTTATTGATTGCTCATCCGGACGATGAGTCCATGTTCTTTGGACCACTGCTTTGCCATTTGTCCAAAATTGATTGTCAAATTTTCATTTTGTGCATGACCACTGGCAATTATTACAACCAAGGCTCTCGGAGGGTGCAAGAGATGCACTCGGCATGTAAACACATGTTCAGTAGATACAATTTGAAGATAGTTGACCAAGGAGACAGAATCCCTGACCATGCAAGCAAAAAATGGGATGAAGAGCTCACCAAAAATATCATTTCGGCTTATTTGGAGCAAAATTCGATCCAAACAGTGGTAACTTTTGACCAATTCGGAATCAGTGGACATGCCAATCACTGCTACCTGAATAAAATAATGAAAAAATATTTTTCTTTTGTGGAAGTTTGGCAATTGGAGACAGTGAATCGAGCCAGAAAATTCATACCTCTGATTGACATTTTGTTTAGCCTCAAAGAAAACCATTTAATAATCGGCTCAATGCACGACTATTTTAGAATATTCGGCATGATGCTGGAACACAAGAGTCAATTGGTCTGGTTTAGATGGCTGTATTTGATCACCTCTAGATATATGCTTATAAATTCATTTAGAAAAATTTATTGAATAAAAATTTTATTTTAGTAAATTTTTTGTTTTAAAGACCCCGCTGTTTGATGACTATGAGGGCTCGGAGTTCGAATATTCGGCCAAAGAGTCGCGGTCCGATGGCATTCTAAAAAAACCAGAGACCAGAGCCGCTAGCCTGCCGTCCAAGGCCTATTTGAGCAATGAACAAATGAAGAATGAATCACAGATCCGGTCTTTGCATTACAGAAGCATGAATGCCTATGCCCGGCATGTAAAACTGGTCAACGACTATCTAATCTATTACAGTGGCGGAAAAACGCTCAAGGAAGTGTTTGAGCGCGACATGTCCAAAGACAAGACAGATTTGGATGTAATAAGGGAAGAAATGAGGTTTATTTGGGACGAGCAAGATGAGCCTAGCACTTGGGAGCAGAGATTGGCAAAAAAATATTATGACAAGCTGTTCAAAGAGTACTGTATATGCGACTTGACGCTTTTTGACCAGAAAAAAATAGCTATGAGGTGGCGAGTTGAGAAGGAAGTGTTGACTGGAAAGGGCCAGTTTGTTTGTGGTGATAAACGGTGTTCAGTGCGTGATGCACTCAAAACTTGGGAGGTCAACTTTGGTTATGTGGAGCATGGTGAGAAAAAAAATGCTCTTGTGAAACTAAGGCTTTGTCCTGAATGTTCTGTTAAATTGAACTTTCATCATAAGTATAAATTTAAGGAGTTTTTGTATTGGGTTTTTATTTTTTGCTAGAAAAAAGGAATATGTTAAACCGGCAAAGGTTGAAAAGAGAAAAAAAAAGCATACAAAATTGGAGAGCTCCGAGTCCGAAAGCGACAAAGAGGAGACCAAAGAGGAAAAAAAGATAAAAACAGAAGAAGTGGTTGACTCTAGGGAAAAAATTAGTGCTGACGGAAATATGATTGTTTTGGAATCGGATGATTCTATGTGGAAATCGACTGGTGTTTCCGAAAAACATAACGAGGATAAAGCCAGAGAAGAGGAATTCGAAGAGTATCTTGAAGATTTATTTTTTTAGAAATTTAAATATAATAAATGATGTAAATAAATTTTTTTTAAATATTTTTATTAATGATAGATTTATGTAAAGCCTCGATCTCAAAAGCTCTGGGCCAAACAGCCGCAGAAATATCATTTAATAAAGTTTTTGATGAGTTAATTTACCAATTTATCTGGAAAACTAACCAGTCATTGCAAAGTTTTGGACAAAAAAAGATAATAAATACTAAAAAATTCTGTATAATTTTACGTTTTTATTTTTAAAAAACATTTGATTTTCATTACAATTTTAAAATGATTAAAATTTGTTTGAAAATCTCAAATATTAATATTAAAATTTTTATTTTATAATTATTGTTATTCACTAAAAATCTGAAAAATATTGGTATAGAATATTGGTTAAGACTTAAATTAAATTCATTATCATCAAAAAACACTTAAAACTTTTTTAAGGAGACGGTATCAAGTGGCAACTAGATAATTTATTTTAATTCTGTTCCTGTTAAAGGGCAAAATTAGCTCTGCGTGTTAAAGGAAGACCTTTGTTCAGTTAAGAAATCCTTGGTGTCTTAATTTATATTGATTTTATTTTTTTTTGTTAATTTGATCACTTCTAGAACCCAATATTTTTTAAAAATCAAAAAACAAGATCGAACAAAATAATTATCTCATATTGAACTTTATTTGGATAAAAATTCAAAAAAATCTGTTCGATAATTCTCTTTAATTTTGTTCCCAAAATTTTGACAAAATATAGATATATTTCAATTTTTAAAAAAGATAACCAGAAAAACTATCAAATAATTTAATTTTATTAAAAAGAGATATTTTGAATTTTATCCTGTGTGTTTTTTTTAATAATAAAACCAGTTCTTTTTTGGGCTTTTTTACTTAAAAGTTTAAAGAAAAATATTAAAAAGAAAAAAAATCTTTCTAATAAGAAAATAAAGTCAAACCCTAACCCTTTTTTTATTATTTTTTCTGTATTGATTGAAGAACTAAGAAAAAAAAATTATCTAGATATAATGTATTTTTTATTAAAATAAATTTTTTTATTTTTTTGGAATTAATTGAATTTAAATAATTGATAAGCTTGATCGTAGAGAATATTGTTAAACTTTTTTTAAAGGTTGCTGGTTTTGGATCTAGCATTATTGCATCTAAATTCTTCTTTATTTAATAAGTTATTTTATTCTCAATTGTTGTAATAATTATTTTTTTCCGATTTTCAGATCATTTAAAGTTTGACATGTCTCTTAAATTTTAACTTTTTAAGTGATAATAATATAACTTAGTTGTGGTAAATATAAATTATTAGTGAGAAAATTTTTTTGCTGGCAAAAATATTAGCCAGAAAAAAAAAATATTTGCTGATAAAATCAACATAGACCAAAAAAATATTATTTTTGATGATTGTATGTTTAAAAAACTGTTTCCTTTTTAAAGTCTTCTAGAATTTTACCAAGGCAATCATGGAAATTTTTGACACTAGAAGATCCAATTTTTTTTACCATTAAAAGAAAATAATATTTTGTTTTAGTTATTTTAATCTTATATTTTATAATTTTATGTTATTATTAAAATAACATTAATATAATAATTCTAACAGCTTAAAAACTGCTGAATTTTTAGCAAAATTAGGTACAATTTAGAAAAATTAAATTTAATATAAAAACCAAGAGTTTTTATAAGAGGACCAAATTAATGAAAAATATTACAAAATTTTTGACAAGTCTTAAAAAACTATATGGGTCTGAATGTTAATATTTTTAATACTGTTTAATTATTAATATAAGTAAATCTATTTAAAAAATTATATTACCTTTTTGATATTAAATTAGGGGAAAAAAATTCGATTATTTTGTGTTGAGTTTTTATTTAATTTAACTTTTAATAGTGGAAAAAGTTTAAAAAAATTCATGGTAGTGTTAAGGCTATCAAACATTAATTATTGATCATGAAGACCACGAATTAAAAAAAAAATTTAAGTCTGCACCAACTCTGCCTCATTTGTAAGACTTTAAAACAGTTTGTATTTTTTGAAAACTGGACTTTCTGGAATACTCAAACGCTTTTTATTTTTTTTGAAATTTAAAAATTCACAATTTTTCTGCTTAGCCTTGGTATCAAAATCCATAAATAAATTTACAATTTGAAAAACCTTAGCATCAATGATGCAAATTTTAAAAAATAATAATTTAATTTTAAAAAAAATGTATCTAAGTTTTAGCTAGTTACAAATTTTTAAAATGATTAATTTTTACGAATTAGAAATTTAGATTTTTAAATTTTATTTTATTAATTAGTAAAAAAATGGAACATTGTGGACCCAACACTCGATCCAAATCAGCTAAGCGTTCGACTTTGAAATCTGATTCATCGAAGCAAGCGGAAACGATTTTTATCCCCACAAATCATATACACATACTGAACCGAATTGAAAAAGACTTGCAAAAAATTAAAGCTAACAAAACCAGCAAGAACACTTCAATTAGTGATCAGTCTCTCCAGGAAGCTATTGATCCAAAGAATATAATGCGTGAGACCTTGTTTGAGCTTAAACAACTTAAGTATTTGCCTAAAAGAAAAAGAGATGATCTAAGTGAAAAATTGCACTGTATGGACGATTTGAGTCTTATGCATGAATTTGAAATGGAAATTGCTCGCACTCAATTTGAAAATAATATTGATGAGTTAAATCAAAAATATTCTATGTTTAGAAAAACATTGAGAAAAATTAAAAAAATTCGACAATGTTAATTTTTTTTGTTTTAGCCTTAAATAAATTTTAAACTCTTCAATTTTTAAAGAATATTATGAGAATATGAGGCAATGAAAAATTTTAAAATCTTTAAAAGATAAAAATAAAAGTTGTCATATGCTAAAATGTTTGGCTCCAAAAAGCGTCTAACGACAAGTTTTTTAAATGTGAAAAATTAGGATAAAAAATCCTGAAAAACTTATTTCTTTTACTCCAAAAAAATTAAAAATTTTGAAAGATCTCACTTAAGACTTCAATAAGAACAGTCATGTTTTTCTTATTTAAACTGTCTTTCAATTAATTAAATAAGAATTTAACAATTTTTTTTTAAATTTTTAATAGAAAAGCTAATCAAAATCTTAAAATTTAAGAAAATAATAATGGTTTATATAAAGAATTTATCAAAATCTTATATTTTTCTATTGAACTTCTAAATTAAAAAATGTGAACATTAGTTAACAAAATAAAAAACAAAACCCTATCTGGTAATTATTTACGGCTCCTATTTTTTAGCTATCATTTTTTTTTCTTTGTATCTAGTCTTCGTTTCTAACATATTTTTTAATCAAAATCCTGAAGGGAAAAAGCTTTTGACGAATAAAAAAAATTATCTATAGAATAAAAAAAATTCTTTGTAGTTTAAAGAAACTTTTATTTATTTTAGTATAAAAAACAAATTATTATAGCATAAAAAGTCAATTAAATTTGAACTATAGAATAAAAATATATCTCTTAGAATACTTTCATACATTAAAGAATAAAAAATAATAACAAAAGTATAAAAAAAATCAATCAAATTCTAAAGCGGTTCTTACCTTAAGTGGACGACCTAGTTTCTTTCTAGTATCCTGAATCAGAAAATAAATCAAAAATAGCTCAAGATGAACAACTTAAAAGTAAAAAATAAAAAAAAATTCTTTAATTTCTTGATTTCTTTCCTGTATTTCCCTTTTTTTAAATTGAATAATCAAACAAAAATAGATATATTTTTTACTAACAAAATTAGATACTATATATTCCGCTAGCTTATTTCTTTACACAATAAAAAAATACGAAATAATTAAAATAAAATATTCTTTAATTGTGTTATTTTTAGTTTTTCTGCTAAAATTGGTGGATTTAAAAAAACTAATTTAAACAAGAAAAGTCATAATCTTGAAAAATTCTCTGCTTACTGGACTTATGATACTTTTCAGTATGAACAGACAAAAAATAATATGGATTTAAAATTTTTTTTGATTTATATTTTAATTGATTTATTTCCTGTTTTTAAATTTGTTTTTGCTAACTAAATTATCTCTTCAAGAATAAAAATTTAAAGTAAAATAAAATTTAAAAAAAATATACAACAAAATTAAAATAAAGATAAATTGAAAATGGTGAATTACATGTACTAAATGTTTATTAAATATAGGGTTCAGGAAAGAAAGAAGAAAGGCTTCGTTATATAGAAACTTCTTACTTAGATTTTCTATGTTAAGGCATGGAAAGATTAAAAAGAAAAAATAAACTTTGCTTTTTACTTTTTTTAATTTGACTTTTATAAAATTTAATTTTTTATAATTGAATGAGAATAAGAATATTTATTTATTTATTCATTCAATTAATATAAAACACAATAATAACTAATAAACAAAAAATATTTAATAAAAAAATTGTAATTTCTAGCAAAAATATAGTTGGCATGATATTTTTTCATTTTAACATTTTATTACGTTAATTTTGGTCAAAAAATAATACAATCATTCTTGAGAGTTTCAATGGATAAAATAAAAAAAAAATAATTTTTTTACGAAATCTTCGATTTTTTTCAAAAATTATGGACATTTTGTGTTTTACCATATTTTACCACATTTTACGTAAAATAACGTTAATATACTTTATTTTACGTTAAATGACGTTTTCTAGAAACTGGCATTTCACGTAATTTTACGTAAAATGTGGTGAATTCATCGGATCGTAGCAGCACTGTAAAAAAAAATTATTTTTCGTTATTTTCCTTTCGAATTTTATTTTTGTTTAATTTTCTTTTGCTTGACAAATTCTCAAATAACTTTTTATTTTTCTTGAGTTTGAATAAAAAATTATTTAAATTTATTTTCTAGAAATCAAAATATAAAATTTAATTCAAATAGCACAATTCTTAGAATGGTTTAAAATGTTTTTTTAAGCATGAAAATATGTGCCTTCATTATAATTAAAAATGCTTAAAAACTTTTTTATAGGACAATTTTTTAACATGATCGTCAACTTCATTTTGACTTGTTTTTGAATGTTTTGTTTGATAATTTCTGTTTGATTAAAGATATTTTAGTTTTTAAAAAAAATAAACTGAAAAGTTATCAAATGATTTAATTAATTTATTTAATTTTATCTTGTTTGATTTTTAATATTAAATCAGTTTTTTTTGTTTTTTTCCTAGAGTATTATTGAAAAATGTTGCTATTTGTTTAAGTTTAACAGATTTACTGCGCTTCTTCATGTTCATTTTCATCGCATTTGCTAAATAATTCTTGTTCAGAATCATTCCATTCAATATTTTGATTTCTAGAAAAGGAATTTAAATAATTTTTTATTCAAACTCAAAAAAAATAAAGAGAGTTGAGAATTTATCAAGCAATAGAAAATTAAACAAAAATAAAATTCGAAAGAAAAATAACGAAAAACAATTTTTTTTAATTTAAAATTTTATTTTAAAAAAATTTAAAAATTCATTGAAAAAATCAATTTTATTTTATTCTGATTTTTCCAAAATGACTAAAAAATACCAATAATTATTTTTGCTTCTCGCAAAGAAGAGTAATCAAAAAGCAATTATACTAAAAAATTTTGTACTAAATTTTAATTTTATTTTCTTGATCACCTTTGAACTCGACTTGTTTCTCACTAATTTTAAAGGCATTCACTTTATTCAACAATTTATTAGACAAATAGATTTCAGCATTGTGCTCGGCCAACTTGTGGTGCTTGAATTTGGAACAAGTTCTTTTTTTCAAACAACTGTCACATGCCCCTTTCTTTTGAGCTAAATAAAAAAAAATAAATTCCAAAAAATAAAATTATTTCCCAAAAAAAACCCAGTGTTCTGTCCAAATCTTGTAAGGTCATCGAATGCTTATTTTTTCGCTTCTTTTTAACACTGGAATTAAATCTAAGCTTCTGGTCGACAAATTTCTCTTTTATCTTGTCCAAGTGAGACTGGTAGGACTGAGGAGTTTTGAGTGTGAGCCGATGCGGCACATGCTCGTAGTAGGAGTCATAGGCCGAAGACAGTCGACTCTCTAGGTCGCTCTGTTCGGCCTTAAATAAATCAAAGGACACGTGAGACAATCGTCTCATTTTGGCTGGTGCAGATTGAACACTTCGCGCAAATAAACTCGGGCTGAATACTCCCGATGTGGACAGTGAAGACAGATTTACTTTTCTTGGCTCTGAAAGTCTTGACATGTTCCGGCTTTCGATGTTTTGAATGAACTTGAAATTTTTGGCCTGCAAATCGATGTATTTCTCTATCAAGATGGACTTTTCTCTTTTTATTTTTGTCAAATTGTACTTCAGTTGACTGTCCAGATCTTTTTTTTTCAGATTCAAAAGTTTTTCGTGCACATTGTTTTGATTTACCTTGCGGATTTCGTTATCGGTCATGAGAGACTTGCCAATAACCTTGATGCCACTTATGGCTGAGTTTTTTTGTCCTGCCCGGCTTATTGCTCTGTCTCGTTCTACACTTTCTATTTCATCATCTCTCCAATTGTTGGTGCTGATAGGTATGACGTTCCGGTTTGCTTTGGGTGCCTTTTTGTTCATGTAATACAAGGCCATGTGTTCTTTGATCAGCGATTGCTGCTTAAACTTAATTGATCTACTGAGCAATTGGTCATTTGATAACTTATAGCTGGAGTAAAGTCCGTATTCTGGAAGAGTCATCGCTTGACTTGGTAGCTAGGATTAAGAAATTTGAATGTTTACTTTTTTAAAGTTTTTTTGACTAAATTTTTGCAGGCAAAAGTTTTTTTAAAGAATTTTGGAATTTAATTATATTATTTACACCTTTTCTTTGTATTTATTTCTTTTGTTGAATTTTGATGAAAGAAAAGGCAATGAGATGAGAGTGTGTTTAATTGTGCAATTTGAATTTGGTTGAATAGCAAATTAGGAAACATGGAAAAGTTAATGTTTGATTATTTGCCAAAAAATTTCACAGATTAAAATTATTTTTAATTCAGTTATTCAAGTCAATTTAAGTAAACATAAAGTTTTGTAATAATTTTTCTATTTTATTCCGCAATGTTAGTCCCTATAGCACGCAATTTAAATTTTTTTTCAATTTCAAGGTTGATCAACTAGCTGGTGTTCTTGTAATGGTAGACTAATTAACACTTCATTCAAAGTCAAGTAAAGTAGTCGAATACGACTCACATTTAAATACTTTTCTCTAAAGTTAGTTGACCTTCTTTTCAAGTTTTTTGTTCGTCCTCATTTGGAGTTTGCACTAGGAGCCTGGAATCCATATCGACGAAAGATATCGATGTCCTCGAGCAAGTTCAACGTATATTCTCTAAAATGGTTCCTGAACTGCAATCAAAACCCTACTCTTGTGAGAAGAGAGGCTCTAGGATGGAGCACACTTGAAGAGAGACGTAGGCGAGGTGATCTCATTCAACTTCACAAAATTCAGCACGGCCATGATAAGGTCACATTCATAAATGGGGATCAAAAGCTGGCTTCGGATGGTCTAGACAGCCCGGCAGGTAACACAAGAACTTGTCATAAAGAGATCGAGCGACAGTTGATTCGCAATTGTGGAGTGAGATACAACTTTTTTACAAACCGTAAAGCGGGTATTTGGAACACTCTGGACGAAGAGACTAAAAGTGTAACTAATACGAACATTTTTAAAAAAAGAATTGACAAATTACTTAATTTTATATAAAACTCTTTCTTTGATTCTAGTAAGATAAAAATTGTTCTAGAATATTCGAAATATTTTTAAAAATTTTTTTTTATAAATATGTAAAAATAAGTTTTCTTAAAATAACTTATTTAAAAATTGGTCATAGGCTGTTATAGTGGGGCGTCTACGTGCGCGGATACTTGGAAACTCGAATCTCCCACAGCATATATACTACTACTACTAATACTAAAACTTGATGAGCTCAAAAAAATTTTGTTTACTGTTAGTCTTATTCTATGTGGTCTATTGATGTATCCTGGTCTCAAAAAAAGACGTTCTACAGGTCCTGATGATGCTGGAATAGACAGGAATTTTAATGCCAATACGAATAAGCTAGAAAATCTTGATTGAATTGTATGATATTTAGTTATTATATTTAGGGAACAAAAAAGCAAAATAAAAAAAAAAATAAACTGATTATTAAGGAATTTTTTTTAAATATAAATTTATTATATTAACGTTAGCATTTTAAATAAATTCAGGTCAAATGACTTGACTTAAAAAAAAATTTCTTAAGTTAAGTCCGTGACTTGACTTTGACTTTTAATCATAGAATAGTAAATCAAAAAAGTCAAATAAGTCTTAAATCACAGTTTAGCAATAGTTTTTATGGAATTTGCCAAAGCATTTGACAAGGTATCGCTTAGGAAACTGATCAAGAAACTTGAAGTTTACGGATTAAGGGACAACCTTCTTATTTTAAAATTTGAGTTTATATTCTTTAATAAAAAGCATATTCCGTTAATTAACCTTGAATAGAACAACATAAAATTATTTTTACTTATTTTTAATTTCTTAAATTTCATTTTTTTACGTCGCCTTTAAGACGTTCAATGAATTAAATAATAATAACAATAATGCCAATGAAGCAAACAAATTTGGAACGCGATTACAGCATCTTTTTGACAAGCGAACCTAAAATGGAATCACTAAGCATCATAGGCTGCAAACAAAGCAAACACTATTTTAGGACAGCTCAAGCAAATGTTCAAGTGCTGGTCAATCAACACTTTAGACCCCACTTAGTCTACAAAAAAGGATTCAAAAATATAAGAAAAAGTACAAAAGTAAAATATAAGAAAGAGTCACAAAAATGCTTTAGGACCCTAGGCATCTTGTGGTACGGACAAAGGCTAAGCAAGCTAGAGTTGACGACTTTAAAGGCTAAATTAATAAACGTGTCATGCAAATCAGCTACCAAAGCGAGGCTTTCAAAATTAATAATGATTATTTTATTTTTTTAAAGCAAATTATTTATTCTTTGTGATATATAGCTTAATTTTCACATTTTCACATTTTTGTAATAGGAATATTAGAAAAAATTAAAAATATATTCTATTTAAACTTGTTTAAATTTAGAATCGATTGAAAATAATGAATTAATTTTTTTAAAAGATTTTTTTTTCTTTTGTATCTTTTTCTACTTTGTCCATGGGACTGAAGGCTTTAATAAAAAAATTAAAATTTGTGTAAAAAAAGGAGGAAATAAAGGAATTAATATTCCAATTTTATTCAATTATCATTTTTATTTTATTTATTTTATTTTTCATTTTTCTTACTTTAATTTCATCGCCAATATTGGCGTTTATTTTTGAAATAAATAATAATTAGAAAAAATTAATCAGAGCTATAGATATGAGGTGTCATATCTTTTAAAGATTTTTTTGGCTAAAAATGATTATTATGAATTACAGAAATTTACGTAAAATTCAGTCAAAATAATACAATTAATTTTTGATTTGAAAAAAATATAAAAAAAATATTTTTTTTGCCTTTTAAAGATTTTGAATTTTATCATGTTAATACCGTAAGTTGAATTTTTTAAAGTGCTAAGTCATAAAAAAAAATTTTGAAGTGAAAAATTTTTTTTTAAGAAAATTAAATTTTATTGGTATTTACAAAAAAAATATTGACTCTTTAAAACAAATTTATTGACTTTATTGACAGTTTTGGATTTTTTTTTGGGTTTTCAACCTGTTTTTGCTCATACAGCATTCCCGCTTTTAACTCCTAATCTAATCATTTATAAAGGTGTTTTGGAATCGGCGCTTATCCTAGTAGTCTCTAATTTATTAATTTAAATAATATTTTACAAGTTAATGCTTAGTCAATTTCTAAAATTAGAACTTTTAAAATTTTAATTTTTTAATGTTCTTAAAATAGTATTCTCGCCTTAACTAACAATCAACGAACTTGACTGATAATTTTTTAAAAATCTATTAAAAGAAATATTCACGATTGCCAAATTCATAATATAAAATCAATTGAACGCTTAAGATTATGAAAATAGTTAGATGTGGGGAAAAATTGATAAAGATATTAAATTTTTAAAAACTTCACATCATATTTTTCAAAATTGTATAGTATTGATATAACATGATGGTCGACGGTAATTTTACGTAATTTTTCGTGAAAATACAAAATTTTTTCAGAAAGAAATTAAAAAACAAAAAAATTCTAAAATTCACCAAGATATTAATAAACTTTAGACAATTTAAAATCTAATAAAATTTTACTAAGTTTTTAAAAATTTAATTTTTTGCCTCAATTTTTAATTTATCAAAGTGTAAATATACGAAAATTTACTTCAAAAAGAAATTAAAAAACAAAAGAATTCTAAAATTCAACAAGACAATGATAAAAGAAGAAGTTATTTTCGTAATTGAATGAAAATTTTATGCAATTTTTTGAAACTTTCTTTAATAAAAATTAATCTTTAAATAAAATGAAATTCATTTTCTTTAATTATCAGGAAACTGTGTACCCACCTAAATCTATTTGCTCTACGCTTTTCAAAAATTGTTTCCTTTTTCCGAATAATGAATACTAAAAATTTTTTTAGAAAAATTTCCGAAATTATTTATGTTCACTCGAATAAATTTTAGATGAATTATATCTGAAAAAAACTTTCCCACTCACAAACGTTTTTTTAGGAAGAAAAATTATTTTTAGTTTAAACTCAATTTTTATAAAAGGATAAAAAAATTAGAATTTGTTTAACAATTTGAAAAAAAAATTTAAAAAACGAGGGGGCATCCGGGATTGAACCGGAGACCTCTCGATCTGCAGTCGAATGCTCTACCACTGAGCTATACCCCCTTCACATTTTTCACTTAGATAAAATTCATTTTTTTATTTCAATGACTTTTAGTCGAGCAAAAAAAAGTGCCGAAACTCGGGATCGAACCAAGGACCTTTAGATCTTCAGTCTAACGCTCTCCCAACTGAGCTATTTCGGCTCATATCTGTATCATATTGCTTATCCTTTATTATTAAAGATGCATTGTCAATAAATTTTTTTAATAAAAAATATGGTCAGAAAAAATTCAAAAAAAACTTGTGCACCGAGCTAGAGTTTAAGTAATCCAAAGCATTTTTTAGTTTATGGCGATTTTTCTAACAGAAAATACTTTATTTTGCATAAAAGTTTTTTTTTATTTTAATTAATTATAAAATATGTTTTATACAAATTTGTATTTATTTAAATTAATATTTACTCAAAAATATAGCTTTGGCAAAAATATCTTAGTCTTCATATAAGTTTGTCAATTATTTGTCAGGTTTACGGTTAAATTAATAAATTCACTATTTTGTCGTCTATCCAGAATTATTTTTAAATAAAGATTTCTGAAAAAATTAGGAATAAACTTTAGTTGAAAAAACACAGGGGTGGAATATTTTTGAATAATTAGTTTATTAAATTATTCTTGATTAATTTCTTTGAAGCTTACAAACTGAAAAAATTCCTAAGATTTCTCTAAGAGAACATTGAAAATTAGGATATCAAATTTTTAAGCTGTTTTATTTTTTACGAACTTTTATTAATGGCCTTAAAAATAATTATTTTTGAGCTTAAATTCAAACTGTTCTTTTTTATCTCGTTTCCCAATTATTTTCTTTTAAAAATCAGGTTTCTCATCAGATTCTAAATTTGATTATTCCTAAATTGACTAGAACAAATTTTAGCTAGAGATTAGATATTCCATGTTCGAAAAGAGTCCCATTTCTAAAAAATAATTAAAAAATGTCACCTAAGGTCGGCTTTGAATATTTAGGATTTAATTGAATGAAAATTAGTTTTCAAAACAGCTTTTTTTTACACTGGTATAGATTAGATGGCAAAATTTTTTTTAACAAAGTTTATTGCTTTATTTTTAATAATTTATGGTTTAAAAATAAATTTAATTTGTTGAATTGAGTTATTATTTAATATTCTTGAAATGAAGCAGCAGAAATCTATTCTAGTTTTTTTTTTTGGAGAATTCATTACCATAAACCATTGCTTAATGCATGTTTTTACCACTTCTTTGAAATTTTCAAACAAATTAGACTAGTCATTCATACTTAAAATTTCATTAAAGCAATTATGAGATTTTTTGTTATTAAGTTTTCGGCTTAATGGAATAACTACATTTTTACCTGCATTTACCTGCTTATTAAATGTGAAGTATTTTAATCTACCTTAGCATAAACCATTAGATATTTTAAAAAAATTTTCATACAAACATTCGAAATTTTCTTTAATCCTTAAAATAGCTGTAATAGATTGGTTTTTAAGGGTAAATGCGGAATCTATCAAAACAAATTCTGTATGATCCTGTTGGCATTTTTATTAGTAATCCAAAAATAATTATTTTTATCATCTTGGTGCTTGTTAAATAAAGACTGGTCTCATCAACCTTTAAAAAAAGTTTATTTTCTTTTAACATTTTGTATGGTTTTTGCTTTTGTTATGTCAATTTTGTTAAATTTATTTTTTTATTTAAAATTTTGACAGTGTTCGAAAAACATTGTTTCTTCGCTTTAAAAGAAGGTTGACGTTTATGATTTTCTAAAAATAATTTATTTTGTAGAATTTTAAACAGGAACTTAAATTATCAATTAAGTTATTTCTTAAAATAAATTTTTTATGATTTATTAATGAGGCATTTTTAGGTCATTTTTATAATTTTGTGATAAAAGATTTATTTTTAAATTCAATAAATAGATTAATATATTATATTTAGGAGAAAAAGCCTCACATATAATTGAACAATATCTAACCTCTTAAGGTCATGTGAAATAAATGTAAAAAATTTTAAGCTTTTTACCATTTTTTTTTCAAAATTCTTAAATATTAGCAATGATTTTATTTAAATTTTTAATCTGTTTATTTTGTTTCCAATTGGAAACTCTCAATAAATTTTTAATTAGTGGTGTCAAAAAGCAATTAATTCTTAAAATAAATTCCAAAAAAGTAATTATTTTTTCGAATTAAAATTTTTAGATAGAGATGAAATTAATTTACAGGGTTAGATATGAGCCGAAATAGCTCAGTTGGGAGAGCGTTAGACTGAAGATCTAAAGGTCCTTGGTTCGATCCCGAGTTTCGGCACTTTTTTTTGCTCGACTAAAAGTCATTGAAATAAAAAAATGAATTTTATCTTAGTGAAAAATGTGAAGGGGGTATAGCTCAGTGGTAGAGCATTCGACTGCAGATCGAGAGGTCTCCGGTTCAATCCCGGATGCCCCCTCGTTTTTAAATTTTTTTTTTAGATTAATTTTAAAATATCGAAGCTAAATGAAAAATTATTCAAATTGAGTTAACAAAAATTTTTTATTTTTATTAATCAAAGTTTTATTTTAGTGAAGCTGATAAAATTCACAAGATTTTCAAAAAAAATAAAAACAACATTCTAGTCTGCGTTGTTAGATAAAACAAATCTATTTTTAAAAAATTTAACGATTAGTTTAAATTGATGTTAAATTTAAATCATAAATTTCATATTTTAAAATTTAATTTCGAAACTAATGAGCAAATTAATTTGAACATTAATTCAAAGTGTGTCTGTCAATGCGACTCAAGTGCTAAAACTAACAAAAAAAAAACAAATTCTAAAAATAATTTTTATTTCAAGATACATTTTTGCAATCAAAAATTATAAAAAACTATTCTTCATCTGAATTTCTCGACTTGTAGTCGTCGTAGAGCAAATTGGTTATTGACGTACTAGTGCCTTGTTCATTAAGGCGCCGTAAGTCCCGCTTGATTACCAACAAAGTGAGCAAGAATAACGCTGAGCCGATCACATACTCGCCAGGAAAAAATATATATAAAGCTCCTAAAATTCAAATTTTTTTAAGGTTTATTTACAAAAAAAACACTAGAAACTGGCTAAGATTAAAAAAAATATATTTTTTAATTATCAAAATTTAAAATATTTTTTTAACTAAAAAAACTAAATTTTATTATTTAGACATTTAATAATTATCATTAAACTTTTATTTTTAGTTAAAAAAGAATTTAAAATTTAAATGTTTAAAAAAAAATTTTCTAAGTTTTTTAGCTAATAAATAATGCATTAATTAACTAAAAAAAAATTTTTTTTAGATTTTTTATCTTTAAATGATTTTATGAATTGATAAAAAATTTAAAATTTTTTTTTTTGAATGATTAGTTAATTATTTACTAGATAAAATACTTAAAATACTAGAAAAATTTTTTTTTAATTATTTAAATTTTAGATTCTTTATTAACAAAAAAAAAATTTTTTTCTAGATTTTTTATCTTTAGACGATATTTAAAAAAATTCAAAAGCAAAATTTTTTTTTCTAGTGCCAAATTTTGTAGATAATTTGAAGTAATTTAGCAAAAATTACCTCTGAACGCTTGCAGGTCTGTCAAATTGAACGTATTCTTGATTGCACTTTGAACTGATGGCACTATTGTCTGCATGTTTCCGCCAATGTTAGAAATAATAAAAAAGTAAAGACCAATGCCTGTGGTGCGCAGTTTTTCTGGCACAAGCTCGACCACAACACTTAGGCACACGCCAACCCACATTTCACCTTAAATAAAAAACACTTGAGCACAACTTTCAGAGGGGGCATGCTGAGATAAGATCATTAGGGTGGTGGCCAAAAAACAAACACTTCAAACTAGCTCTAAAGGTGTCTTAATGAGGAAATGGTTGTTTATAAAAAAAATTTTTTGAGTGTATTTTTTTCTTTTTATTTTTTTAAGCAGGACTTATTGCTTAGACGCAATTATCTTTTACCTTGATATTTGTTTTTAGAAATGTTTTAAATTTTTAATAGCTTAGGAAAAAAGTGAAAGTGATGTCATCTAGCAACAATTCGAAGCCGACTGAGCAGAGAATAAATCTTCCATATTTGACTTTGAGCGGGGTGTCGGCGCCGCGTCAGCCCATTCCGGTGATCTACGAGGACTCGAGCAAACAGCAGTCGCTCAGCAGCTCGGCATCCTCACTTGGCCCACACTCTTTTGTAAATAGCTATGTAAATATGAACAAGCTGCACCAGTTGCACGAGTCAGAGAGCGCGCCCAACCTGCTGCCACTGATCAACCACCAGAAAAAGAGCAAGACCAAGCCGGTGCCAGTGGTGATCAAGAGCGATGTGCACAACAGCATCTCGGTGCTTGGCAAACCGGCCTCTCATTACATGAAAAAAAGATTCAGTGACATCACCCAACTAGAGTCCATATCCAAAATAAACGAGGAGAAAAACTCCAGACTGAAAGAGTTCGAGCTGTTGCAGACAATTGGCACTGGCACTTTTGGCCGCGTCATGCTCACCAAAAACCAAGCAGGTGACTACTTTGCGCTCAAAATAATGAGCATACCGGAAGTGATCCGGCTCAAGCAGGTGGAACATGTCAAGAATGAAAAGCTAATTTTGTCCACCATCAAGCCCCATCCGTTCATAGTGCGCCTTCTCTGGACCCATCACAACAACCAATTTTTGTACATGCTCATGGAATACTTGCCCGGTGGCGAAATGTACACACTGCTCAAGCAAAAGCAAAAATTTGATGTCAAAGTGTCCATTTTTTACACAGCCGAGATTGTGTGTGCCCTGGAGTATTTGCACTCGATGCAAATTGGATACCGGGACCTTAAGCCCGAGAACATTTTGCTGGACTCAGACGGCCATGTCAAATTGACTGATTTTGGCTTTAGTAAGAAAATTGTTAACAAAACTTATACCATGTGTGGCACGCCGGAGTATTTGGCGCCAGAAATTATACTGCTTAAAGGCCACGACTTGACCAGTGACTGGTGGTCGCTGGGAATTTTGATTTACGAGTTTTTGGCCGGCGCGCCTCCCTTCTACGAGGACAACCGGAGCAAAGTGTACGAAAAAATTCTCATGGGCAAATTTGAGTGGCCTCGCCACTTCGACTCTGTCTCCAAAGACATCATCAAAAAATTGCTGAATCCCGACCCGACAAAGAGACTTGGTAGTGGCAATTGCGGAGTGGTCAAGAGCAATTTTGTTATCAAGGAGAACGATCTCAGCGAGTCGGTGAACGGAGTTGTTTTTTTGACCGAGCCAGATCTGGCTTTGCCGGACATAGATGCGGCCGAGTCTACAGCAAGCAGCTCCAACTCCAAGACAAACAGCAATGACAGTTTGTTCGGCGAGTCGGGCTTCAATTTCAAGAGGAGCAAGATAAATATGGGAACAGAAGAAGTGAAAAGACACAGGTGGTTTATATCGATTACTAACTGGAATGAGGTGAATGAAAAAAAATTGGTGCCTCCGTTCTTGCCCGAAGTTAGCCATCCTGGTGATACCAGAAACTTTGATCACATTGAAACACCTGATTTGAGCAAAGCGCCTGCAGCAACTGATAAACAACTAGACTTCTTTTATAATTTTTAATTTTATCTATTTATTTTTATTTTTTCATCCCGGTCATTAGATATATGAATTTTTTTAAATAAAATATAAAATTATGAGCAAAAATTGATTTTTTTAAACTTTTTTCTAATCAGTGAATTCAATTAAAAGAAGAAAAAATGATGACTTTTTGTGATTTTATGAGCTGAACTCTATTCAAGAAGTTTGACCAAAAAAATTAAAAAAAAATTTTTTCATTAAAATAACGCTTAAACATGTAAATTTTTAAGATTTTTGTTTTAATTTTTTAAATCTTAAACTAGGAAAACAATTTTTATCTCAAGCAAAATTTTCATTTTAATCAGTTCTTTGAAATTTTTTAAAACAAAATTTAACTTTAATTTATTTTAACAAATATTTAAAGATTGTTTAAGAATCAATTAAAAATTAATTTGATAAAAAGATATCTTTATGCTATTTATCATATCAAACATTTACTTTTTTGATTAAAAAAACAAACACAAAAAGCTCAAATCATCATTTTATTGAGATTTTAATTTATTAAGTGTTGATCATATGATCATGATCATGAACATTAGGTTGCCATCAATGATAGCAGTCTATTTTTTTTAAATAGTATTTTCTGAATTTATATAAAGCTTGATATCTTTAATTGATAAACTTAAATTTTATAGTATGCATTTTTAGAAAACATATCTGACAAGATCATTTTTTTTTGCAGAATGTTGCAGCATTCATTTTTGCTTTATATCTTTTCTTATTTTTAAGTTAAAAATGTAAAAATTTGAAAAAAAAAATTATTTTTTGTGAGAAATGAAGCTGTCATTGTTTTTTGTGAAATTCTAATAGATAATATATATTATATAATATTTTAATACTATACACCTTGCAAAATTAAAAAAACTTTTTTTAACTTATTACTTCTTAGAAATTTCATTTTATATTTAATTTTGTGACTGCATTAAAAATCTGAAATCTTTTTGGATAAATTTAAAAATAAATAACATAAATAAAATTCCAAAAATTTTATCTATGTTTTTTATTTTTAATTATTCAAGTAATTATTGAAATAATTTATGTAATAAGTTTTGTCTTTGATTTAGCATTAATCTTCGATGATATAAACTTTTTTCACTTTAAATGAGCAAGTCTAGTTTGACTAAATCTTTTAATAAGCGACCAAAAACTAATTCTGCTCGCTCAAAATTTTTGATAAAAAAAATATTTAATTTTTAAGGACTGAGTTTTTAACAATTTGAAAGATTTCAGTCAAATGGAAAAAAATGATTTTTTTTTAATTCACAAAATTTTTACTTGAATTATTTAAAATGATATGTAAAAGCATTAAATTATCTAAAATTAATAGAACCATTGATGTTCTGCAAAAGTATCGAAGTATTGACGTAAATCCTTTTGAAACTTTTCTTAGAATAAAAACTTTCTGTAATAAAAAAAAAATTTTTAAAATAGTTTTCGTATTTTTTCAAAATGGTTTTAAGTATCAGTTTCGATATCTGATACCATCAGGAAAAGAAATTTTGGAATCGTTAATTTATATTCTCAGAATTTGAAGTATTCCTGAGAAAATTTGAAGATGTTTGAAGCGTCTGTTCATAAATTAAAAATATAAGTCAATTTAAAAAAGGTATAAAAAAATTAATTAAAAATAAATATTTAAAATCTAAATTTACAACTAGGTATTTTCTTTGTATTTGTTTAACATGATTCATATTTTCCAATAGGCACTTTATTTTAAAAGAGTTGAATTTTTTATCTTTTTTAATTTGCATTTGTTGTCGCTAAATATTCACAATGTGCAAATTATTTTTGTTAGTTGATTGAAGATAACATATAAATGTTTTAAGTAAAAATAATTAGAGTTTGTTTTAGAATTTTATAAACAATCAAATAAATTTTTTATTTACCTTTTAAAATTTTAATTTAAAAATTCAATTCAAATTCTAAATGAGTGACTTAAAACTTTTAATCTTTTGAGTAAGTGACAACAGTTTTTATTCAATGTTTCATTATTTTAAAGTCCTTGAATCTTGATTATTTAACATTTTGAGAGTATTAGCTTAAAAATATCGCTTAAGTTTTTTATATAGATTTATTTAATCAATAAATTTAAAATACTGAAGTATTATTAGACAAATATTTTTAAGTATATAATTAATTAGATTAGATTTTTTTCTCAAATCAATAATTTTAATCAATAAAACGTTTAAATCTTATAACAGAATTTTGTAAATTGGAACACCATAAAAATGTTAATAATTGTTTCCTAATTTTTTTAAGATTTTAAAAATAAATTCATGTAATATATTTCATCGGCACATTTTTTTTATCTTTAGTAAATGCTTCATAATGCAATAATCGGGCCTACCCGGTTTTGTTATCAGTTCATAACATTTTTTGTAATTGTTTATAAAATTCTTCTTTATATTTTTTGATTCCAACACGAACATTCTGAATATTTAAAAAATAAAAATTTCCCTCGACTAATATTAAATTTTTTTAAGAAGAAGATGAAATTTTATAATATTGATGGAAAAAAATAGCGATTAAAAATGAGAATTTTTTTCGATTAAAATTTTTTAAATAAAATATTGGAATTTAACTTAGAATTTAACTAAGAAATTTATCTAAAAAGTTAGACTAAATTGACGAGTTATATCTTTCTTTTAGTAGAAATCGAATAAATAAAAATAAAAATCTTGACTTTTTAGTCAAAATTTATTTAAATCAATACAAATTTAAAAGTACAAAATTTTAAAATTTTCCTCTAAACTCTATTGAATTAATTTAAGTTAAAAAATATAATTTTATTTTTTGATCTCTATCTTGCCTATTTAAAAAAATTCGTTTAAAATATCTGGTAAAAAACAGAATTCCAATTTTCTCAAATGTCGAAAAATTGAATACTTGGGAAATTCAACCAAGGAATTTTAATTTTCAAATAAAATTCAGATCTATTGAAATTTTTTAAAATATTGTATCTTTAAAAAATAGCATCTAGTTTACAAACATTTTTTAAAAAATTTTTAAGTAATTTTGATTATGATTTGAGCTTATTTAAATAATTTAAAAATAAAAATTTTCAATTGAACTTAATTGAGTTTTTTTTTAATTATTTGAAACAGAAAAATTTATTTTATACAATTTTGAGATTTTATTAATTATGGGCCGGACTTAATGAATTTATTTAGAATGAACATTCTTATCTTAGAAAACCCTATCCCCTAGAGTTGAATTCTTCTTTTCTTCGGATCAAACTTGGCAAAAAAAAGTTGTTTGTCTATGCCTCGTTAAAAAAAATAATAATTTTAATGAAAACTAAAATTTATGCTTTTTAAAGAAATATTTATGAATAATTTTTTATTTAATTTTCCCATTAAATTTTAAAATTTTAAAATACCTAATAACTCAGAGATCTCGATAGTTCTAATATTGGCGTAAAAGATTTATAGCTAGATAGTTAGATAACAAAATGGATTAAAAAAAGTTAAAAAATTTAAAAATGACAAAGGGTTAAAAAACTTAACTTCTACTTACCGAAAATATAGGAGGGTATAAGAAAATAATACGAGTATGGTGGGTCAAAAAAAAGTACACCAAAAGTGAACGGAGCAGCAATAATCTTAAAAATAATAAAATAAAAATCATGCTTGATACTTAATTAGATGAGAATACCTGACTTAGAACCAATACCCAAATTCGAGTCCAAGGCTGAGCCTTTTTGGCCACTCGGTCTGACACAAAACCTCCCACAAACGAACCAATAATTCCAAACACAAGCGGAATCACTCCAAGATATGAAGAAATCTGATCTGCTGTTTGGCCCAATTGTTTATAATAAGTATTATTATTGTATCCCCATACATATCCTGCTGCATTTCTGATCGAACCAGCAAGACAAAGCAGCAACAAAGTAGGCTTCAAAAATTCCTTGGCAGCTTTGACCAATTTTTGGGTATTCGATTCATCTTCAATTTGCGAGGAAGACGATGGCTCTGTTTCGTCGTACTTTATTTCTTTCTTAGGCTCTTTGACACTCAAAAAAACCAATGGTCCCACCAACAAACCTGGAATACCACATAGAATGTAAACCCATCTCCAACTCAAGTGCTTCAAAATTTGATTTCCGATGGCAAATGCCAGTGAATATCCGGTGTAAATACCCCAATTGTAAATGCCCAAAGCAGCACCTCTAAGCTCTAAGTTAAAGTAGTCCGAAATTAATCCAGTGGCCAGAGGATTACAGCCAGCTTGGCCGATGCCTAGACCAAATCTGAGAATCAACAATTGCCAATAGCTGTTTGTGAGCCCAGTAAGAATTGTCATCACAGACCACCAAACGAGTGAAACAGATAAAATGAGAACTCGGCGATTTTGGAATTTATCCGCAAACAGAGATATCAAAATGCCGGTAAAAGTAAATATTAAAATAAAAGCCGGACCGGCAAGAATCTAAATTAAGAAAAATAAGTTTTTTTTTTTAATTTTAATTTTTTATTTTATAGAGGTTATTTTACTTGGTATTCAATGCCTTGGCCATTGTAGTCATATTTGCAAACATGCTCAGCAGTACCATTGGTGCCGTTGATTACAAACTGTTCGCAAGTAGCTTGGGTCAAATTTTTGCACAAATTTGAAGTTTCTTTGGAAAATCCGGGTAATGACAAGCAAGATTTGTCACCGTAATGCAAAGACTGAGCTGTTTCCACGCTGGTTATGGATAGAGCGTATCTATCAAGTTGGTTTAGCATGTATACAACAAGCATTGTGAACAGTATGTACAATGAATATGCATTTGCTTGCCGAAATACTTGGACATATTTTTGAATAATATTCATGGTAGGTCTTGATTGATTTAAGGGAATAAAATAAAAATATAAAAAATTTCTTAATTTTATTTTTATCCTACAAAAACACATGATCTATGATAGCTAGTAATATCTTTGGCTTTTGTTGTGTAAGTGATTAAGTTTGAAAAACGTGGATAGTTTGTTCAATTGGTCTTAGATCTAGTTTAATTTTTACAGATTTAAATTTTTCTTTTATCTAGTCTTTAGTTTTGGTCACTCAGTTAAGACATTTGGTTTGGAAAAAATTGACAAAAAAATTGTTTTTTATGACAAGAGAAGCAAATTTATTCTAAAAAGTATTTATTATTGAGAAAATAATAATTTATGGCAAATTAATTTTTCAGAGTATATATTCAATATGTATAATTAAAAAAGTTTATTTGTGTTACAAATTATCTTAAGAAATTTTTGATATATTGAATAAATTTTTTTTAGATCTCTCTAAATATTTTTGTTGTAGTGGACCAAAAAATCAACATAAAAATTAAATTAAAGATTTTTTTTTAAAAGCCTTTAAATAGTTGCATTCAATGAATTTAGTTTTTGATATTAGAGACTTTTGTTTCAGCATTCATTTTGAACACTGAAAATAGGATTAGTAATTTTTCAACATGATCATTCAAAAAATCTAAATTGAATTTAAAACAAAAATTCTTAAATTTTTAAGCAAATTTATTTGAATTTTTCTAAATCGCAACCAGATTCAAAAATTCAAGTTATCAATCTAATTTGAGTTTTTAAAAAATATGTTCTTCAAAAAAGAGGTTAAAAGGAAGAACTAGGATCCATTCAAAACTGCATCTTTATTAAAGTACAGTGGTTCTTGCTTAAGTTCCTGAAAGAGGAACGGAATGGAGACGCATTCTTAAAAAAAGCATTCCCATTCCATCCACTTCGTTCCAGCCATTTTATTCCGTTCCATTTCATCCAATTATTTCATTCTGTCCCATTCTTTCCTATTAATTCAATCTTATAAACAATTGATTGATTTGAAACTTTCTTTAAAAACTGTTCACTTTTTTTTATTTGTTTTTTTTTAAACTATTATATTTTTGAATAAAGTTTAAAAATAATTATATCGTCCATATAATAATTTTTTTTCTAAATTTAAAAAAAAGTTCGATTTGAAACGGAATGCATAAAATTTGGTGTCGATAACTGGAAAGAACATTGGAATGTTATCCTCCAAAGAAAAAGAAAAAGGCGATGAAGCGAAAAACAATAAAAAATTTAAAAAAAATTCAAAATAAACTTTATTTAAAAATATAATAGTTTAAAAAAACAAATAAAAAAAAGTGAACAGTTTTTAAAGAAAGTTTCAAATCAATCGATTGTTTATAAGATTGAATTAATAGGAAAGAATGGGACAGAATGAAATAATTGGATGGAATGGCTGGAACGGAATAGAATGTGAATGCTTTTTTTATGAATGCGTCTCCATTCCGTTCCTCTTTCAGGAACAGAACGTTTCACTTTAGCAAAGACCGCTGTATGATTAAAAAAGATTCACATGCACACTTTTGAAAAATTCAATCTTTAAACACTCAGTTAAAATTATAAATTTTTTTAAATTTATTTATTTAAAATAGACTATAAAAAATTCAATTAATTATTTTTAAAAGCCTATTTTTAAAAGAAACTAAAAAGATTTTGATATTTACATGTTGAAAATTTTTTGATAAAAAAAACATAACAGAACAAGAATTTTGAATAAATTTATGAATTTTTATAAGTAAAGATGAATGTTGGGTATGTGTGAAATATCAGGCAAATAAAGAGACTTTTAAGCTAACGTAATTGCTCGATTTTAGTGACATGTCACTCTATTTATAGTGATATGTTATTAAATAGTGCCATGTCACTTTAGTCGAAAAAAAGGCATTAAAATGATTTTTTAAGTTATTTATTTTTTATCTGGAATACGAGAAAGTGTGTTAAAAATTAAGAAACTTTTTTCATTTTACGAATTTTACGCAAGCTTCCAGTCAACCCAAATTTAATGATTCTTTAAAGACATTGGACTCAATTTCATCAAGATTTCATAAAAGATTCATTAAAAATCATCTAATAATCATCATATGAAAATTTGCTTATTTTTTCAATATTTTTTTGAAGGAATCACTGCAGATAATCTTTATTTTCTTATTCAAAAAAGTAGTAGTCTTTTAAGAGAAAGAAAAAAGTCTGTTGTCTATATTTTGACATCTCTAAATCTTTTGATAGAGTTTGGCACGATGGACTAATTTATAAGCTAATTAGAGCTAATCTGCCTCCTTATCTTATTTATTGAATAAAAGCGTTTCTGCATTTAAGATCTTTTAGAGTAAATGTAAATGGTCATCTAAGTGATCAATTCTCTATTAAAGCAGGAGTTCCACAAGGGTCAGTAATTAGTCCACTTCTTTTCATTATTTTTATAAATGACATTCCAAAAAGAAACAAGACAAACTGTCAATACTCTCTTCTTTTTGCAGATGATTTGGCTACTTTTTTTATTTTCAAAAAGATAGGAAATCTTGAAAGCATGATCAATAAGTACCTTAACTAGAAAGGCGAGAGCGTGGAGATCTGATTCAATTTTATAAAATTCACAACAAATATAATCATGTCAATTGGTATTATGATGCGGAACTTATGAGTTCTGTGAATAATAAAGGACCAAGTGGAGGAGTAAGGTAAGCAAAGCATCGCATTTGCTCGCAGCTAACAAAATGTGAAGCAAGGCGAAACTTTCTATCAAACCGAGTAGTGAACAAATGGAATGTGCTGCCAACGTCGGTTGTCACAGCAAGTTCGATCAACCAGTTCAAAAAACAGACTGGACAATGTCGGTAGAAATAAAAAAAATGAAAAGTCTACTAAAGCGGGATTACGTTAGTCTTCCTGCTTAGTCAATTTAGTTAAACTAAACTTGATCGTAGACTATTAACTATTATTAAACGAAGTTGAAAAATGGCTTTTCAAATGGAAAATTTCTATTTAAAAGTCATGTCACATGATCTTCGAGAAAAAACAAAAGTAAAAATCAATCTTGACCTTAAAATTAATGGTAACAATTTAAATAATGAGGAAAAAGTCAAACTTTTAGGCATCACACTAGACTCAAAACTTACATTTAGTCCAATGGTGGATGAATTAAAAGAACGCTGTAATTCAAGGCTTAATATGATAAAATATCTCTCAAATAGGAAATGGGGTCTAAAACCAAAAACGTTAGGTAATCTTTACAAATCTTTGATAGGATCAATCTTGGATTATTCTTTTCATTGTTTAAATTCATTCTCAGGAACTAACATCAAAAAAATACAAATTATTCAAAATTCAGCAGTTCGATCTATTTTGAAGCTGAAATATGATACCCCCACCAATATAATGCACCAAGAAGCCTTCAATAAACTTAAACTACTAACAGTCTCAAATCGACTTTTTGAGTCGAGTGGGAGATATGTCAGTGCAGGACTGAGGCATTCTGTTTCATTGATCGTCAGATTGGTGGAAGAATAAAGAGAAGGTTTCGAATAAAGATATATCGAATATCCAACTCCATTGTGTAATTGATTCTTAACAATTTCTTCTTTTTTTCCTGAACTATCAAATATTTAAACATGGCTAACCTCTAGCCAATTCACCATATCGTTTTTAATTTTCTCTTTATTACTTAGGCCTTTTTTTTTTAATATTTTTATTTATTTTTTTTAATCCTATTTAACTTTATTTTAATTTTTTTTTATATATATTTTTATTCTAAAGGAGCATTAGCTCGGTACAGATAATTTTTTAATTATACCGACTTTGGTTAATTTTAAGTCACTTTAGCCGAATACCTAACTAAAGTGACATGTCACTAAAATCGAGCAATTACGTTAAATTTGAATATTTCTGGGGAAGTGAGATATCTGTGTTAAATAATTGACATTAAAAAAAATAAAAAAAAATATCTTGATTTAATTAACCATTGTACCCAAAACAGAAAAAAATTATATAGAGTGGAGAGAAAGAGGGTGCCTAGAAGACGCTAGGGTGGGCCTAAAATCGTAAGATTTTCTTGAGTGTGTGCCGATATAGACAAAAGAACACGTCTGCTAGTCTATAGCATAAAGTATTATATATGGAAACGTATCAAGAGTTGTTTTATCTTTATAGCGTATTAAATAATTTATTTAAAGCAAACTATGACTCTGGATGACCAATTTGTGTGTTTTTTTGTTTTTTTTTGAATATTTTTATGTAACTCAAATTCGTTTTGTAATTGGAATTATTTTATTAATTAAAGTCTCTTATATATTTTTTATAGATAACAAAATTGTCAATATGACTTAAACTTTAGATAAATAATAAAAAATAATAAATATTTAATTTGAACTTAAATAAAAATTGATAAAAAAAAAATTTTTCTAACTCTCAGAAGCTGAAAAAAAAACTTCAACAATTATTGTCTTTATTTAACAAATGTAAAATACAAAACTAAAAAACCTTCTTTTTTATTTTCACTCTGACTGCTTTTACTCCAAGCAAAACATCACTTAAAAAAAAATATAGGAAAAAATAAATCGCCACGAACGTGCAGCTTAGTGTGAGCTGAACGGTCCTAATCGACAGCCACGTGCTTGTCTAAAACCAAACAAAAAATACTTCAAAAAATAGTTTATTAACTATTATATTACACTTCTAATTATAATCACAATACCGGGCGTAAACTCCATCGCGATGCCTCAAAAGACCAGCTTGGGCCGAAAGTTCAGTCTCATCGGCATTTCCTAAAATAAAAAAAAATTAATTTTTTTTCTTAAATTTGAACAAAAAATAAATAATGAAATTCTTTTTCCTAATAAAAAAAATATAAAATAATGAAATTTTTTTTTCTCTAAAATAAATAAAATTAATTTTTTTTCTTAAATTTGAACAAAAAATAAAATAATGAAATTTTTTTTTCTTAATTACTTTATCTTTCCATTTGGTGACGAGAATAAATTTAAGAGTGTGGTCCTTGCCAAGTATTTCATCATTACACACAATGTCCAGTTCTTTGTACAGGTCAATGTTTGAGTAGATTTTGTGTGCGACAAATTTTTTCAAATGGTTTATGGTCGAGTGGCACGAGCACAAGATGAATTTTCTTTCCAAGTGTTTGAGGCCGTCGAGCGGCTCGAGGCTAAGCGCTATCTGTTCATCGTCGCGATGATAGTTGTTCATGTCTGTCTTGGTTTCGCCATTGCTCTCGGCTTTTTTATCACAGTTTATTGAGCCTATTTTTTTATTAGTTAACAGGTTGAATTGTTCTAGTTTTTCCTTGAGCTCGCGTGGATACTCAAGCTGGTTGTCGTCAAAGTACTTTAGTTGACGCTGTAGCTCGGCCCGCTCCAAGTCGGGCACTAGTTTGTAGACTATTGACTGGAGGGTTCGATCATGGGCAATGTAGAGCAGGGGGTGAGACTGGTGCAGGAGAGTGTCGCATATGGGACAGTTGGTGTTCTCTTCGAGATACTCGACAATGCATTTTTTACAAACTTTTTGAGTAAAAATTAAGAGAAATTTTTTTTTTTAAGGGTCTTACAAGTATGCAGACATTCGGTGATCGTGGTGGCGTCGATCAGATAGCCTTTGCATAATACACATGTTATGAAAGTGTTTACGTCGGTGAGCAAAATTTTTTTGTCACTTTTCATGTTTTTGCAGCTGAGTAGATGGTTCACTTTTGAAGTCTATCTCCTCTCAAAGATATTGACTTAGTTTTAGAAATAATTATCGTCGATTTGCATTTTTTCTATTTTAATTTAGGGGCTATTTTAATATTCGTTTCAAATTTAAATTTGTCACGACACTTTGTTTGTCTTTACTGTTGCTATGAGTTTTTTTTCTTCTTTTTTTTCATTTTTTATGCCAAGGATTGAATGGGATTTCAAAGCAAACAAGGATTCAACAAACAATTTTTTATGCTTTATTAATTATTTAAATACTAAATAATAAATTTCTAAATGAGTTTTTTTTTGTGATTTTTGCGTCAAATATTACACAAAAATTAAACTGCTGAATAAACATGATGTTGAGAAATTTTTCAAAAAGAAAGAAAAAAAAGTAAAAAATTAATGAAATTGTATCACATGGTACTTCGTAAACTGTCGATAATTTTTGATATATTTAAAAAAAAGAAATTCAGGACATTTTACGATGGCATTGTGAAATTTTAGGTTTTTTTTATTGTTTTTAAGATAATATAATATCAAAATATTTTTTATTAAGTATCAGATTTTTTTTAAAGTTTATATATAAAAAATGGCTACAAAAACAAATATTAATATTTTTATTAATTATTAAATAAAAAAAGGAAAAAATACAGAAAAGAAAGCAAGAAATAAAAGAAAATTATTTTATTTTTAATCTTTTGCTTTTTAGTTGTTAATCTTCGACTATTTTCGGTTTTTTTTTTGATCCAGGAGGCTTTCTTCTTTTCCTTTTTGGAATTTAATTCTGAGCTGTATTTAAATTCTCTTCAAAAAACTTCATATTTTTCACTTAGTTTGTTCTCCAGAACGAGTTTTTGACCATTATGTTAAGACCCAAGTCTTGACACGTCTCTACTTATTATTTAGAACTGTATATTGTGAGGTCTGCAGCTGGAGCGCATTTTTCAGCTACTATTTAAACCACTAGATTATTGTTATAATTTCGGATTCCATTTAATAAACTTTTAACTACATTAAGTTGTTTTATTTATTTCTTGGCTTAAATCTCTAAAGTCAAAATTCAAGACTTTAAAATTAGAACATAATATATGTTTTCTTTTTGAATTGAAAGTATTCTATGAAATTTAGCTATGGCTTTTTTGATAAAGTTGGTGAAAAAAAATTTCATTTTTAGGAAAATTATTTTTAGTTTCATAAAAAAATTGTCATTGTGAAATTTCATACAAAACTTCCAATCGAAAATGAAAAATTTTTCTAACTTTTGTTCTAAATGTTCACTTTAATTTCAGTTATTTTTGGTATAAAAGATCCAAAAGAATAGAAAATAATCGAGATCCTTTTTGTAAATAAGATTTAATTATTAAATCTTATCTGAAGTGAAAAAAATTGTAAAATTTAAGGAAGCTTAGAAAACGATTAAATTATCTCGGAAGCAAAAAGCCAAGATTTAATAAAAGAAAATTCTTAAAAAACTTTAGCTTCAATTTTTAACTTATTATTGCAAAATTGATTTTTTGTTCTCTTTTTAAATTCATTTTTATTTTATTATATTAAATTTAATAATTAAGATAATTTTTGTTATAATTACTCTTTCTAATGTTTTATATTTTTTTTTACCAAAAATATTCCAACATTATTCTTTGCCATTTTAGCTACAAAAAAAAGCGTATAATTGCTAAAATTATTTTAATTCATTACCGAAATTGTCAAGTTTTAGGTGAAATTTTGCAATAAGTAAGATAATAAGCGATTTTTATTATGAAAAAAAAAATCGATTAAATTATTAAAAAGACGCATTTTTTCTATTTTCCTTATCATAAAATCGAGGTAAAGACAACGAAAAAATCAAAAAACTGATTAACACTTCATTTAAAATTCATAAAAAAAAATTATATTTATTAATTGTTTTCATGGTTTTTGTACCACAGGTTCATACATACTATAGCAAATAATGGTGAATATTAGTTTAAAAATAATTATATTAGCAGTAGTAGCAAGAAGTGCTGTGGGGATTTTTTTGTCCCAAGCAGTAGCGACAATAGATGCTCTGCTTTAACAGCCTTAGACCAGTTTTAAGCAATTTATAGTGAAGTAAAAGAATAAAAATAGAAATAGAAAAGCTATTATTGCTCCTAATATATTTTTCCTTTAAAAATAGTTTTATTTTAAATAAATAAATAATGATTTCACAGAGAATCTAAAAGCTTATCAATTCGGTTTTTGAATAAGTTGGTGTCGGTGATGATTCTGGTAACCGGATCAAGTGTGTTCCAATATCCAGCTGTTCGATTGGTAAAAAAGTTATGCCGAACACCACAGTTTCTTGCAAGCTGACGTTTAATCGCTAACTGACCTACTGGGCTGTCCAAACCATTGGATTGTTTAGTTAGCGCTCATTTGATATTGGCTTTTTAAAATAAATCTATTGTATAAAAATAAGGTCTTTTAAATTACCTGTAACTCACACATGTACTCTAATTTTTATCATGAGAATATAAATGCTTAATTATTTTAAAGAGCAATATTTATTTATTTATTCGAAAAATAATTTACGAGTTGGACCCCAAGGCAATTTCAAGCAGCTTTATCTCTCTTTTCAGCCCTCTTGATAGTAAATTTTTGATTACAAAAAGTGTTTTTTGTTAAATAAAAAAAAAAACTTGATCGAAAAACACTTCCCAACTGCATTGAAGTTTCAGATCAAATTTTAAGATCAAAACGATAATTCAAAATTTAAAACTTAATTAATCTAATGATTTTGATAATTTTTTGAAAAATAAATACTAAATATTACTATATAATCAAATTAACATCAAAATCATTGATCTCTTAATTATTTAACAAAAACAATAATTTAAATAATTCTGGTCAAGTTAATTTCCAAATTCAAACAAAAATAATTTTATTTTTCCACTTAAGCAAATTCTAAATTTTAAAACAGTAATTTTTTTTTCTTTTATAGGAAGTTTTTATTAGAATCAATTAAAAATTTTAATCTTTTAAAGTTAAATAAAAAGGGATATTAAATTTTATATATGAAAATAAACTTGACATAACATGTAAAGTAATTGAGTCGATATTTGTTTTCAGTGGAAAAAATTTGATAATTACTTTGGAAAATTTGAAGGTCTTTTTTAACATGCCAGAAATTAAAGAGAAATAAAAAACGATTTAAATCAGTCCTGTGAGATATAGTTAAAAAGTTGTCGGAAAAAATGACTAAAATTTTACTTTTTTGAATTAATTAAAAAAATAAAGAATTGTTTACTTCTTCTCATATCTGCCCAAAGTAAAGTCTAATTCTTTTGAAACTTTTGACTTTAATTAATTAATTACTTAGCTTTACAACAAATATGTTTTCAATTAATTCCTTAATCAGTCCTGTATACAAAGTTCAAAACTTAAAAGTGGTGTTTACTCACTTCGTAATAGATTATTTCCTAAAAAATTTTTTAACTACAGTTTTAAAAGTTTAATAGGTTTTATAGGCAGACCAAAAAACATATGATACATTATAGTTTTTTATTTTTCTCACTCTGGAGCTAAAATTTTTCACGGGACTATATATCTCGGTATTGTGAAATTCGAATACGAATTGAATAAAAATAATTCCTTTTTTGATAAATAAAAATAAACGAAGATAAAATATACTTAAAAAATACTGTAACCTAGTACAATATAATTTAATGCACCTTTTTACCTAAAAAAGTTTTTAAAATATTTATTAGCTATATTTTTAATTTATCAAAAAATGAATAATTTTGAAATTCACAATGTCTTATATCTCAGTTCGGAAATTCACAATGTACTTTTCTTTACGGGAAATTATATTTCTTCTTTAAATTCTTCCAAGTTCGAGTACTCTTCTTTTTCACAATGACATTCTAGATTTGGTAAATTTGCATGCCATATTTTTAGATAAAAGAAAAATTGGACAAACTCAAATAATTTTTGAACGATAAGTTGCAAAAAATTGATTAAAGGCTCATTTTAATCTTTTTTTATTCCTCTTTAAAATAAAGTTTTAGGCATATATATTTTCTCGATAAAAATTAGAGGACATGCGTGATTTACAAGTAAAAGTGTTCTAGGTGCTCTTTTTCTTTAATAAATCAATCATGGAACAACTAGATTTTTTAATTTTCCTAAATAGATTGATTTCTAAAATTAAAAAAAATAAAATTAAAAAATATTTTGATTCAATTTTTTTTAAGCTTTAATTTAGAATACATTTTTATATATTTTTTTATAGGAATCATTAAAAAAGATCGTCAGAAACCCTAATGTGGACACATGTGAGTGTAAAAGAAACAAAGAATTTTTCTTTATATTAAAAGATATTTAACTCAAATTAGTTTTTCAAAAAATTAATTTATTTTAAAAAATTTCACACTCAATTAAATATCTTTTTTTAATTCTTCAAAATTTACATGATATTAAAAAAAATATCTTTACCATGATCTGTATAGATGAATCCGATAAATTTTTGAACATTTTTCTCCGGTAAAAATTACTCTTTGTTACATAATTTTGCGTAAATTTTGCTAAAAAAAATGTGGTAGACCACCGAAAGATTCAAATTTTTTTCAGTTTTTCATTATTTTCCTCTTTTTGTTAGGTAAAAATTAAATTTTTCACTTTATTTAAAATTATTTTGTCGCTAAAATGATTTTGAAGAAAATTTTTTTGTTAGTTAAAAAATTATTAGTCAGAAATAAATTATAAAACTGAAAACGAAAAAAAAAAAGAAACTATGATAATCTTCTTTTCAATTTTTTTTTGATTTTGATTTCTCACGAATGTATTCTCGCATGTATTCTCAAAGGTATCCCATAATTTATTATTTCAAAACCGATTAATTTGATTTATCTATACCCAGTAATTAATCATTTTGTCACGTAAGCTTTTTTTAGAAAAACACTTCTTTTGTGTCAACAAATTTGAATTTAAAGTTTGAAAAATATTTTTGGATATTTTTTTTTCGATCATGATAATAAATCGCTGGCGTTTTTTCTTTAGTAATAAAGTCTCTTATTTTAAGCTGCGAGAAAAGCATTACAAAAATAATTTGATATTCCTTGGACATTTGGCTCTCTTAGCTTTTACCTTACACTTTAATGGCTCTGGGCTAATAGAGCTAGTAATTAAATGTGCAAAATTAAAATAGGATGGTAAAAATCACCAGATCTAAATTTAAAAATTTGACCTGAAAATTAAGCTGTCAGAAAAAAATTGCAAAATTTTGTTAGAATAATAAAATATATTTTCTAATTAAATCCTAGTAGCCAAGCAAAAGATCAAGCAGCATTCATTTAATTTAATTTAAAAAATAATCAAATTAAATTTTTATTGTTCTGCCATCTTTATAGGAATATATTTTTTTTAATTTTTACCCTATGTTAAAAACTAAAAGCAGTTATCTATAAAAGAAAAAAAAAATCTTAATATAAATGCCCAAATGAACTTCGGTGGTCCGGTGTGCAGGCTTCAAACCTGTAGCTGTCTAACGACAGAGTGGTTCGATTCCACCTTTTGGGCGCCATATTTTTAATCAAAAAATATTCAATAAATTTTTTTTTTCAAAAAAACGTGCACAGAAAAAGATGTCTAAAAAAATTTATGCCGGAAATAGAAATTATTTATTTGAATATATTTTTTTTTAAATAAAATTTTATTTCAAAAAATTTTAAAAAAGCGTGTTATTATTTAGCACAAAATTTTGTCTTTGTTGGTTTAAATTTTATTTGGGGTAATGGTAATTTAGCTGTCCTATGTACAATTGCTCTCTTTTTGGGGCCTTGTCAAAATTTTTCCCATCACCACCTTCTGATTGTTTGTAGAAACAAATTTGACAAGACATATTTAGATCAGCTCTAGGCGCCTAGCGATGACTAATTTAAAAAATCTCAAAGTTGATGAATCGAAAATAAATAAACATAAATTCTGCTGCAAATTCTATTCAATACATAATTTCAAATGCGTCCCGTTCAAATCTTGCCTCTCTCTCATCTCTTGCAATAATCTTTTTTTTATATATATGCAAATTACACTTTAATTATAGATTCAATTCAGTATTTCGTTTTTAACTTTCATAAACCAAAATTATAATCCCAATAAAAGATGAAATTCATATTTTTTGTGTGCCTTTTGATTCCCTTTATGAGCACCCAAGGTAACTTTTTTTCTTCCAACCACCCTTAAATTGTTCTGAAGCAATCTCTGTAGACATTTGCAATTTGAGTGTTAAGCCTCAACAATATCCGCCAGGCTTACTGAGTTCCAACACAAAAATTCTCTCTGGCATAACTGGCACAAAGAATGCTTTAAATACAAGCTCGCTGCAGGAATGTGTCCTGTCGTGTTGCCAAGATCCGGCATGCAATTTTGCCTACTTGCAAAATTCAGCAATTTGTTTCCTAATCACATGTTCTGGCGAGAAAAACTCTTGCCAGATTGGAGTCAACCCTAAGAAGTCTTCCAAAGACCCCATTGATTACTTGGTCAATGTAAAGTCAAGACCAAATATCCAAAATGGCCTATTGGAAAGCCTGATCAGCAAAGAAAAGGAAGACTTGGAATCTTTTTTGACAAACAGAGACAACCAGGATGAATGTTCACCAGAAGAGAGCTCTTGTCAGCCATATGAGTTATGCCGACTGAACAAAAACATGAATGTGTATGAGTGTGTTTGTCCTAGTGAGTATGGTTTTCATATAATAGATGGAAGATGCCGCGAGTTTTTGCCCAATACAAAAGGATGCGAGATGTACATTGATCCATGTCCAAAGAATGAAGAGTGCCTGATTCGAAACAATTACAGAAAGCACGGAACTTGTCAATGTGAGATTGGCACTAGACGCAACATGCAGACTTTCAAGTGCGAGTCTGAGTCGGACAATGATTTGGCGAAGAGCCGCAGGCGTCCAGCACCTGCTGCACAAGAAGAGGCAGAAGAAGATGAAGAGTCATTTTGGGAGAAAATTTTGAAAGAAATCGGATTTAGAAGTAAGAAATTCGAAAAAGATGGCACAACTTTGGCAAGCACTAGAGTTACTGATCCGCCAAAAATTTTTACTAGCAATTTACAAGCTAATGCTGGGCCTAGTCAAAATGTTTACTATCCGTCGCGTTTGTGTGTACTTAATGGAACTTTGACCAATTTGTTGCTGGAGAAAAAAATTAGTAAATGGCAATGGAGCAAAGATCCGTCAAGTCCTGCCTTTGGTGTAAGTTTCTTTTTTATTTCGAATTAAAAATTTATTAAATATTAAAAGTAAAAAAAAATTAATTTTCTGGAATCAAAACAAAAGCATTCTAGGACAAATTTTGTACAATTAAATAGTTTTTAAAATTTTTCTTAAGATAATAAAGGTGAACGTTCAATTCATAGAATTTTTTTAAAGAATATTTTTTGAGAGATAAAATAAAGAATAAATAATTCATAGAAATTTATCAAAGAATTTTTTTGAGAATAATGGTCTCTCGAAATTTTTCATAGACAATTAATTTGACAAAGTATTTAAATTTTTCGATAAAAACATGAAAATAGTAATTGAAAAAAATTATTTCAAGAGTTAATAAAACGCATATTCATTAAAAATTTGTTCTGAAAAATAACTTTAATTAATAAAATCAAAATTACATGAGATTAAGTAAAAAAATGTTCTGTATAGATGAATCACAGTAATTTGTTTGAAATTTTTCCTCGGTAAAAATTACTCTCTGAAATGTATTTTAAATAAATTTTGTTAAAAAAAAAATATCAACAACTCGAAATTGAATAAAATGTTTTTAATTTCTTTTCCTTTTTTTGTTTTAAAAAAATTCATTTTTTTTAGTTTATTTAAAATTATTTTGTCGTTAAAATTTTTTTGAAAAAATTAATTTGTCAGCAGGAAAAAATAAAACTAAATATTAAAGATATTTTCATAGTTCCAAAAATAATATTTTTCTTGATAATGATTTCTCACATTTTCATTCCCAATGTTATCCAAAGAATTGTTAAGAATTTGTTATTTCAAAATTTATTAATGGAATTTATCTATACTCAGTAATTATTCATTTTGTCACGTAAGCCTAAAACAATCTTTTTCAGAAAATATCTGTTTTGCGTGTGCTGTATATTTTTAAATAAAATTTTTTTAAATTTAATTAAAAAAATAATCAAATTAAATTTTTATTATTCTGCCATCTTTATAGGAATATATTTTTTTTAATTTTTACCCTATGTTAAAAACTAAAAGCAGTTATCTATAAAAGAAAAAAAAATCCTAATATAAATGCCCAAATGAACTTCGGTGGTCCGGTGTGCAGGCTTCAAACCTGTAGCTGTCTAACGACAGAGTGGTTCGATTCCACCTTTTGGGCGCCATATTTTTAATCAAAAAATATTCAATAAATTTTTTTTTTCAAAAAAACGTGCACAGAAAAAGATGTCTAAAAAAATTTATGCCGGAAATAGAAATTATTTATTTGAATATATTTTTTTTTAAATAAAATTTTGTCTTTGTTGGTTTAATTTTTTTACTATTCGATCTATAAAAATATAAGTTTACAATTTGTAGTTTAAATTAAAAAGATTGGGATCCAATAATGCAAAAATTTTGAAAAGATTTCATCAAAAATTAAGGTTTTTATTTTGCACAATTTTTAATTACTTATTTAACTTCATCTGTATAAATTTTCTTATATCTATATATAATTAATTTTAACGCATAAAACGATTTTAATAATACAAAAATGCTTTTTCAATTTTTAAGACTTTTTCTTTATAAATAAGCTTTTTTCAATGTAAAACTACAATTAGTATAAGTGTCTTAATATTACCTCTCAACTCCAAAATTATCAGCGCCTTTTTCTTACTTTTGGTCTTTATCTTTATGTAGCAGTTTCTTGAGCTTCTTGAGTGTCCATTCTTTCAAGAAAACTACTATCGGTTTCACTGTTCAAATCAAGCATAGAATTTAGTAAAAAAAATTATTATAATTTTGTAAATAATTCTGAGGTCAAAAAAGTCTTTTTATATGAAAAGAGTTTTTTTAAAATCAAAAAAGTTATTTATTTATTAAAAATTTATCTTAAATGCATGTAGCATTTTTATAAGCAAATTTGTTTTAGTGATAAAAAAATTAATTTTAGTTACAAAAACAATTTATAATCAAAAATTAAAAAAAAATTAAAAAAATAAAAAATAGAAGAAAAAAATATTTTTTTAAAAGAGTTTTAATCTTATTGCATGTTCCATTGAAATCATCAAATTCTTTATTAAAACTAAAATTATTTGATAGAGATTTGCTGGTACAAATGAAGCGCCAGTAGTGGTGTATGAAAACATGGTCGAAGGCGAGTATAGATTTGTGCTTAAAGTGTGGTCTAGTGAGGGTGAATTTAGTCAAGACTTTGTGCATGTATTCGTACATGGCTCAACTAATGAAAATGTGTCGGCCGAATCTCATAATCCGGCTCACATAAACCAAAACATGATCGAAATTGAGCTTGATATTGAGCCAAGTTTGCTTTCAGAGGGCCTTAAAATCGAATTTCTGAACAAATTGCAGAATTTTTTGCTCCAAAACAAAGAGTTCAGATTAACTGATCCAAAATTAGTGCTAATAAACTCGCGATTATCATACCTAGAAAAAAAAAGTAGCGTTGTCCTCGAGCTTTTGGTAACTGACTTGGTAAATTCGAGTATACCAAGCGGAATCAGTGATGATTTGGTCTTGGGCGACAAAAATCGCCACATTTGCCCCAGTGCGCCTATTGTGCTCCAATTAAGAAAAAAACAGAAAAGTTTCAAAAATCTTCTTGACTCCATCCAGACCATAATCGAACGAATTCAAACCAATGGACTCAAAAACCAAACTTTAATGGGCACAATCGAGCAACTGGACAACAAAAAGAACCAGGTGCTGGACTTTTTGAATGTTAAAATATTGAGCATCAGACAAACAACATGTTTTGATGATAGACTGTTTGACCAAAACTTAAACCACACTTATTCTTGCTCAGGTCATGGCACATGTGACATGCATTCCAGAAAATGCATTTGTAACAAATATTGGATGCCTAATTATTCAAGATATTTTTTGAACTATGAATCAGATTTGACAGATGGAAACAATTGTGGTAATTTAAAATACTTGAAATAAAATTAAGATTTTATAATAATTTTAAAAAAATTTTATTCAGAATACAACATTCCGTTGACTGTTTTGGTACTAGTGCTAATCGGGTTGCTGGTCTATTTAACGCTTAAAGTTATCTTTAAATACTTTTTTTACTATCTGTGCTGTTGTTGTTTGTGCTGTCGTCGAATTAAAATAGATAAGCAAAGGTCTAAGAGGCTTTTAGGAAATTCAGGTCTAGATGAAAGCTATTTGAATGACAGCATTGATATGGAAGACTATGACAACAAATATAAAAAGTAAGCCAAGCATTTTTTTGTTTTGTCTTTAAAAATAAGCATCACCTCTTATATGATTCAACTCTTATGATTTGATGTGGCAGCAATAAAATTATAAAAAATATTCAAAAATTCGAGAGATTCTGACGGAAGTAATAAGACCTAAAATTTATGTTTGACTAAAGTTTACAGAGATTTAGAGCAACTTGAAGTTCATGATCATGATCAAAACTAAATTAATTAAAATATCAATACAATTATGAAATAAGCTTTATTTATTTATTTTTTTAATTAAACATTAAATGTTCAAATAAAAAAAATCTTTTTTTTTCTAATTGATCTTTATTTGAAAACTTTAAAGACAAAATTAAAATCTAGATTGAGTTATCCAAATTTTGGCTAAAACAAACCAAGAAAATGATAGTTTAATATTGAATAAAATATAGTAAAGCGAAACAAAGATAAATTTAGTATTTAAAAATTTAAAAATATTGATTAATATTTAATTTTTACTTCAGATAAAAATTAATTTAGTTTTTTCCTAATAAAAGATTAAACAAATTATTCTAAATAAAGTTGAGTCATTTGTTGTTAAAAAATTAATAAAAAATATTTTTTTTCAAATCTAAAACTTAAAATTTTGATTTGAAATTTACATTTGATCATGAACTTCAATTTGTCAGATTTAGAGCAGTTTATCATTATGTCATTATATTTTCAGACCAAAATTGGAATTGTTGAAATCTTTGGACTTTCATGTAAATCATAACTTAAAAAAATAATTTTGAAAACTGATCTAAAAATTTTTTCACCATATTTTTTTTGAATATAAAAAAAAATTCATAAACAACAAAAAGGTGAAATCGTGAAAAAATAGAAAATTTCATACTAAAGACATTCTAAAGACTTTAAAAAATTGATTTCAATAAAAAAAAGATTCCAATTGTAAAAAAATACTTATTTCTTTGTAGAATTTTGATCATTTTTTTGTTTGGCCTGAATTTAACAGAACTAAATGTAAATATTTCCTAAAAATTGACAATTTTCTTATTTTATTGTGCCCCAAATTATAAGCAAATTTGAAAATATTAATTAAAATTTAATAGAGATGGTGAATTTCTTTTAAATTCCTTGAGAGTAAATAAATTCAATTTTTTAATCAAAATTTGACTTTAAAGATATTAATTATTTAGAGCAAAAATTAAGTAAAAAAATGAAAACGATTAATAATTTTTTTTTCAAGCCAAAATTTGGTATTGTAAATTGCAGCAGGTAATATATTCAGTGTCATTCCTGATTTCAGTATCTGCAAAAAATTTTAAAAATTACCCACATAGTAGTATATTAAAATTACATTTCAAAATGTTTGCAGAAGCTGTTTTTAGGTGATACTTTGAATGTATCAACTGATAGAATTTACAGGACCAATTTTTTACTCATTGAAAAAAAATTATTAAGTTTTATCATTTTTTTTCTGTTTTTTTGCTCTAAAAATCTAAAAACTAGGCACTTAATAATGTTTTTATTTTTCAAAAAAGAATATTAAATAATTAATTAATAATAATCGTCTTAATCATCAAATCTAGAACTCTAAATTCGTTCAAAATAAAATTTCAATTTAATTCAAAAGAAATGAAATTCTTTCAAAAAAACTGGCATAATTTTTAATTAAAATTTAATTAATTACAAACGCTAGTCAATTAGTTAATTATTTATTAGAATTATTTTACATTTCAATATTCGTTTTTAAAATATCTTTAAAATTTTATTTCTTTAATAAATAATATCAAGATAAAATGCCAGTAAAATAATGTAATTGTCTGTAAAATAAGAATTTTGGTATTAAGACTTTTTTACGGCAGATTTTTCAAAACAGTTTTTTCAATATTCTAAATTTTTTATTTAGAAAGCCAAAAGGGTTTCTGGACCGACTTAGACTTGTGCCAGGTTCGGGTTCAAAGCGCCTGAAGCATAAGTACGCACTTTTGCAGTCGGATGAAAATGATTCAATAAATGATTCGGAAAAGTTTTTTAAGAAAAATGGAATTTTAAGTGACGAACAACTCGGCGCTCAACTTGATTTGAATGACGACGAGGAAGTGGTGTATGAAGAAACAATGATAAATGATACCAAAAAAAGAAAAGCAAACAAAGAAGATTCCATCAAAAAATACAATCTCATTTAGAAAAGACTCAATTAATCATTTTTATCCTCTAGTCACAGGATAGCGAATCTTTAATCGATTTTAATCATACTTAATAGCATTAAACATTTTTTACTTTTAATATTATTTTTTTTTATAGTTTTCGTTTATTTAATGATACCATTTATTGTTAAAAATTTTTAAGAAATAAAAATTTTAAATTCGAAAGGTAAAAATTTAATAAATTTATTTAGAATATAATAATGGGAATTTCCCCAGGGCAGCTGCGAATGAGTTAGGCCTTATTTCCAAAATTTATTTTTTATAATTAATAAAAATAAATTAAAAATAAGATCGATTTTCTAAAGTAATTAGATAAAATTTTTGCAGTGTTAAAATTGAATCAAAAATTTAATAATCGAATTGAAAGAACAGATTGGAGACTTTAGATAATAATATGGAAATAATGTGGAATGAGTATGAAAAGAGTTTAAAAAAAAAATACTTTTAATTTGATAAAAGACGATTTTTACCTATTTTTAGATCAACTGACTTTATAAATAAAGAATTTTTTTATTAAGTTATTGTGTCGAATAGAATTCTTGTGTGTTAACTCTTTTAGATTAAATCTTGTCTTATTCCTGTGATACATGCAGGAAAGGCAGATAATTTTATTAAATAAAAGAGTACTTAGAAATAAAATTATTTTTAAAATTTCAATTTTATCATGTGGTTCATGGTATCACGTTTTTAAAGAATTAAAATCGTTAGAAAAAACAATTAAAATAAAAGCTGAGTAAAATAACTTTTATGCTCTTGAACTAAAAAAAAAACGATCCAACCCACGTATTTTTTAATAATTATTCATTGAAATTTTATTTTAAATTTAATTCAGAAATATATATTAATATTTTTTTCTTACTAATTTACTTTTCTTTTTTAAATTTTTATCATCGACAGAATTGCCCTAATTATAAAATTAATAATAATAAAAATATTACAATGTTTTTGTTTATTATAAAATAAAAAATATATTGATTAAAAAATACAATTATTTGAATTCAAATTTAAAATTTTGTTTTATTTTATATTCGAATAATAGTTTTCGGTGTGAAACCCAAATAAGTTCCAAGTGGTAAAAAACTTTTATCCCTTATTAAAAAAAATATATAAAAATAGAAATTTAATACCTTTTCGAAAAGTTTAATTTTTTCCTTCAAAGGAAAACTTAAATTATTTCTTAAGCGCTTTTTAGGAATAAAAATAAAGATTGAATTAACTTAAAAAAAAATTGCCAAAAGCTCAAAACTTTGTTGCTAAATTAAATAAAAAAAACTTATGGCTTATAATATTTTTTTTAAAAAATTTTTTTTCAAATTATTTAAAATTCTGTTGATAAATATTTGATCTTTAATTTTTAATTTAATTTGACAAATATTATATCTTTAACTCCAAAAGGAATTCTAGACAATACTTTTATTAATCGTTTTACTAAATTTATAACAACAAAAATAATGAAATGTCCTTTTTTTAATGTTTTTAATTTTTAGCATATTCCATCGAGAAATATTTTTAAATCAAACTAAACAAACAATAAAGTTAATTAAAAAAAATATATTTTCTAATGATTCTCTATTAAATTGTGTGCATTAATAACGCAATAAAATTAAGAAAGTATCTAAATAGAATTTAATTAGCCCATAAAAGTTAAAAAAAAAGTCACCATTTATTGTAAAAAATTTCGAAATTAAAAAGATATTTACAAAAGTAAATTTGTTCATATCGGGTTTGATTTGTGTGTAGCTTTCTATTTAACTCGGCACTTTTATTGACACAGTCTAATCTTAAATCAAAACCCTTAATCTCTTTTATAAAGAAAAATATTCAAATTTCTATTATATTTTAGGGTTTTGATTCATATTTTAAGGCAATGAATATTTTTTACAAGTTTCTTATTTTTCTTTGTTAATTAATTTATTTTAAATTTACAAAAAATAGACTCTTGGCGGGGTCAGGAAGTCATTTTCTAGTAAATTAAACACTGTTTCTTTAAATAAATGATCAAAATATTTAAAATTCAAAGTTTTTAATTTGGATTGTAGAACTAAATTTTCCAGAGACTGCGAAAAAAGGCTTTTTCTGGGACAGAGCTCTAGAGTATTTAGTTTTTTAAAAGAAAAAAAAACTAAATCAATTTTTTTTATTTCGAGTAGGCCCATTAAATATATTTAAAAAAAAAACGATGAAAGTGCAATTAATATCTTTGTTTCATTTGGTTCTTTAAAAACCATGAACAATTTTTTAATCTAAATTATTTGAATGCTTTTAATTAAGAATTGAATTTTGTCAAATTAAAACAATTATTCTAGATAAAATCGATTTATTAAATTTTTTTGTTCAAAAGAAATTCTGGGCTTTGCTAATGACCCAAAAATGGTGATTAATTGATTGCCATAGTCTTATATCTAATAAGCCGTGACCATACAGTAACTTATTGACAAAATGTTTTGATTTAATCTTAGCTTATTTGTGGGCCAAAATTATCGAGCCTAACTCAAAGAAAAATCACGAAAAAATCACCTAAAGAAATTTTTTCTTTAGTATAAAATCCAACAAAAAAATAAGTTTGGTTGTGCTTTTCGGCTAAAAAATGCTTTGCGATTCAAAGTCACAATTGAAAGCTGAGTTTAGAAAAAAACTGAACAAATATCTGGCTTCTAAGGCTAGCAACGAAGAGACTTCCAAAAAGGAGAATTTGCTGCAAAATTTTTCCGACAAGCGGATCATAGAACGCATCTGCGAGAGTAGGCAGAGAGTTGAGCAGGTTTCAGGCATGAAAAATCAAGGACAGGACATTCTTAAACCGGTGGCGCTTAGGCCAAAAAGAACACCTTTGGAAAAAAGTAGCTTCAGATTATCGAGTTGTCTCAACTCTGAAAGCTCGATCGGCAAACGAGATAGCATGTTCATTGATCAGCGACCTAGCTTCCGGGAGCAAAGAGGTGCCAAAAGCAAATCGATTTGTGCGGAAAATGAGTGGCAGCCGAGCCGAGAGAGGCCGTGCTTGAATCTAATGAAAAATTTTGTCAAACAAAGCGATGAAGATCTATGCACTAGAACAAGTCAATTAGCGGATAAAATTTATAAATTTAAAGGTAAAAATTGCTTAGATGACAAATTTATTCAACAATTTAAAATCGATTTGAATCAAATAGAAAATGACACGAATTAATTTTTTTTTTAATTTTTTGTTTTTTTAATTCAAAAATCAAAATCGTTTTGATTATATTTTTTAATAAAATTTTAAATTAATAGGCAAAATTCAATTTTTCAAGGGCTTTCATTTATTACCTTTATTATTTTCACGCATGAAAAATTATGATCTAATGCTGCAAGTCATTTTGGGATATTAAATTTTTACAAAAAAAATGGCATTTTTTACAAAAATAATTAATACTTATCTCTTTTTATTTTCGAATAAAATTAATTAATAAATCGATAAAATTAATTGATTGATTTTAAGACGATTTCATCAAAGTGGAACGCTAAAGCTACAATAGTGCTATGACACATGATTTTATCTAGTTTTACGTTAAATTACGTTAATTTACTTAAAATTACTAGAATTTACGTAAAGAGCCAAAAAGTCGACATTTTTCTTAACTTTAAGTAAAATAAATCCATAAAATTTTTTTTGATCATTTTTGAATGAAAAAAACAAAATTACATTTTTACGTAAGTTTCAGTAAGTTTTAGAATTTTAAGTTACAAAAATGGATGCCTTTAAAACAATTTATTTAAAAGACAAATAGTGTTTTTTTAGGCTAAATTCAAAATTTTTTTTTATGTATTTTTAAGTATTTTCCTGTTAATCTGGACCTGCTCTTTCAAAAAATCATGTTTGTTTCTTTTTGGAAAAAATCTTCTATAAAATATCTTTGTTTATTGCACACCATTACACAATTTTGATTTACCCCAACACTTTCTCAAACACCTTGTAAATTCTGAAAGAGAATTAAAAGATCTATAAGTCAGAGCCTTGACGACTTGACCAGTCACTAAAAATTACACGAAACTTATCAAAAAACGCATTTTTTTCGGTGCCCCTGCCATACCCTAGAAATTTTTCAAAAATGACTTCATAGTCATGAAAAAAATGTGTTTTTTTGGCATTTCTGAGGTCAAAAAAAATAAAAAAGTATGTCAGCCCACTCTTAAATCGATAATTAGAGATCCAAAAAACAGGATGCAGTCCCTTAACAAAATCCTCAATAATAAGTGCTAAATTATGAGCTATTTATAAGTTTTAAGACTCGAAAAATTCAAATATGTACTTTTAGAAAAAAATATAAAATTTTTTAGTATTATTTTAAAAAAAATGTGTTTTTTTGTAACTCATTTAATTTAAAAAAATTTTACTTGGATTAAAATCGTTTGTCTTTTTCAAGTCAGCAAAATTATTTCTGCAAGCTTAATTCACTTTTACTAATGCTTTAAATTAAAAATGTATTATATAAATAAAACTTATAAAAAAAACAAATATTGAAGCAAAGAAATAATAAATATTTAATCTAAAATGATTTTTTTTTAATTTTCTCTTTCAATTTATTATTCATCCCTTTTTATATAGAAAATAATAAAATCCATAAGATTAAAACCTTACTGATGTTAAATTTTGGTTGTAAACAATTTTAGTAAAATATTCATATTTTGTTCATGACATTTTCTAGTCAAATTAAATTTTTAAAAATCTAATAAAAATTTGTCAATTTTCACAAAATTAAAAAAATTATTTTAGAAGAAATATTTGTTATTTCTATGCTTCAATATTTGTTTGTTTGAAAAATTTCTAGGGTATGGCAGGGGCACCGAAAAAAATGCGTTTTTTTTTGTTAAATTTCGTGTATATTTCGTGTAGTTAATTTTTACTCCAAGGTAAAAAATTAAAAGTTTGAATTTCCTTTAAATGACATGCTGAAAACTTTAATCATTTTGAAAATTGAATTGGCTTTAGAAGTTCTAAAATATATGAAAATATTTTTTTCAATTTATTTATTTTTTTATTTTTTTTTAACTCTTAAAAATTCAAAAATTATAAAAAATTAGGTAAAAAAGGGTAATTTTGTTATTTCATTCAAATCTGATCAAAATACATTTTTTAATTTATCTTGTCAAAAATTAAGAAAAAAATGTCTGCTTTTCGATTTTTTTTGGTTTTACAAAAATTCTAGTAATTAAACCTAAAATTACGTAAAAAACATGTGTCATAGTACTTGTGTACAATTTTCTATGAAATCTAAAATCAATTTTTTCTTTACCGTTGCTCGGCTTCATCAAAAAGTATTTAGTATTGCATCTTAAAAAGAACATTTTTTCATTTCAAATTGTATATTTGGTAAAAAGCAAAACTTGATGGTGTTGGGTTTAGTTTTTAGATTAAAATATCTATTTGGAAGGGTATTCGGTATAAGTACAAAAATTAATCTTTTTGTCATTTATTTGTAATATTTGTACAAAGATTACGTAAAATAAGCAATCTTTCACATTGTGTAGAAACAATGTAATCTCTTAAAATTAAAAGATTTTAATCTTCAATTCAAAATCAAACTTAATTTGTTAAAATTCTCTATACAAATACTTGAATGAACACTGACAAGAATAAAAATATATTCAAACAAAATATTATTTAAAAAAATTTTTTAAAAGACCTGAATTCTGTGATAGAATAGTTTACTGCAGTAAATTATTCTATACCATCGCCAAAAATCGCTTAACCATATATGACTTTTGCAGTCCTTGTTTTAGTTTTTACATTTCATGATCAATTAGAAATTTAAAACCGTTGATTGTTTTGGCTGATATTGTTTCAGTAGTAAATTTATTCCATAATTCTACAACTCTTCTAATTTTTCTATTCCATTTTATTTTATAAAATATTATTAATTTTAATTTAGTAAATTAATTGTAATAATTAATTTTTAAGTTTTTTTAGCAAGATAAATGTTATGATTAAATAAATTTAACTTTTAAATTGAGATTTAAATTTAATTTAATAAAAACATTTTCCTTTTTGTACTTTGTCTAAATTTAAATTTATTTGGCACTGTTTCGTTGTGTACTTTCTGTACGGCCAAATAAATTTAAATAAAGACAAAGTACAAAAAGTTCAGAAAGGCTTTTTACTTTTTAATATTCTCTTTGTCTTTACCTCTCTTAATTTAACTAATATTTAAGTAAAAACCGTTTTTTTTTTATCTAAAAAAACATTAATTAATTTTATTATTAAAATAATTTTTAAGAGACAATCAAGTACTAATTAACACTAGAGGTACCAATCTTTTTTATTGTTTTGGTGATCCAAAATATTCAACAAAATATAAAAACAATTATACTGAGTAATAATTCTATTTAAAGAAAATGATAAAATCTACATGGAATAAGAAAAACACTTATTTAATTGAAAAATCTGTTCAAAAGATATGAGGATTTAAATTTTTTTAAAAAGAGCAATACGACTAATTAGGTTCTTCTATTGTTAATAAATAATGAAGAAGTGGAAATTGGAATTTAGCAACTAAAGAACTTGAATGGACTTGTTAAACTTGTGAAAGTTTCCTGGTCATTTTCTAAAATTTTTTTTAAAATGCGGCACTAAAATTTTATTATCATTTAAATGAAAAATATTTATATGATAGTAACTAAAGGATTTTTAAGTCATTAGCCTTCATTTCCGTCATACTGGGAGGTCATAATGAATAGTTTCTATATACAGAATGAATAGTTTTGGGCCAAGAACAGACATTTGTGAGACTCCGCTAAAAATTTGAAAACAAACCAAAAGAAGTAATAAATTATGAAAACATTGAAATTTTAAAGGGAATAAAAAATTGGTTTTTTGTGGACTTTTTGATTAATAAATTGTTAATGGAAAAACAAATTGTTTGGTTTAGAAAAGCTTTTTTGATGCAATCTTTGGAATTATATTAATTTTTTTGGTTAAAAAAAGATGAACTAAAGAAAAAATGATTTCATACCAATACTCCATAAACTTCAGAATTACAATTTCCTTATGACGATTGGAAAATGATCTAGATCTAAACATGCAGTCAAAGCAGGCATTCCCCAGTGTGGTAATCAAAAGTTAATTTCAAAAGAAAATATTATCAAGTTACTTTCAATGAGAAAAAAAAATTCTTAATAAATTCATTTGTTTAATCGAATTAATAATTCAAAATTTATTTAAAGTAATTTTAAGTAAATTTGGAAATTTTTTTTGAAAATATTTTTAATGAGTAAAAAGTTAATAAATTATATCTAGTTATAATTATAATTGAGGGAAAATGGGGTGAAAAGTGCAAAAAATTGACTAGCTTCTCGAGCCTTTGAGTTTAAAATAATCTTTAAAATTTTTATAAATGGCTTCTAAAGTTATCTTGTAAGACTGAAATTTTTTTTAATTTAATAGATTTTAATCTTTAAAATGATGGGAAAAAATTATGTCAGAAAAAGTGAGATGGGGCATGTTGGGACATCACTGAGTCATTCAGCTTCACTCATTTTCAAACTGGTAGACTGAAAGATTTGAATTAAGATATATTGAATTGCCAATTCCTTCCGATCTGTTCCAAACAGTTCTCGATTTTTTCCTCAAAAGTCCAATTAAAAATTTCAATCTAATTTTATAAAATTTAATCAGAAAAAGGATTATTAAATTTAATAAGACCTTTTGAATTTTTCCTGATTATTTGTTAATTAGTTTCGATTTTTTTGGAATTTCTTAATTTTTTGATATTTAATTTGTTTATTAGGTTTTATTGAATTCAAATATATTTTTTTTTCTATTAAACCAAACCAAATTAAAATAAATGTTTAGCTTTGTAATTTTTAATCAAAATTCTTTGTAATGCTTTTATACTTTTATTATTTTTGATGTGATACTAGCATGTTTTTTTTGTTTTTTTTCATTGATGAAAAAGTCTTGGTTTTAACAAATTTTTTTTGTATAGAATTCTCCGAAAAACTAATATAGAAAATATAATTAATATTAAATTAGTTTAAATTTTAGAGATTAAAATTATCAAAAAAAAATTTTAATAATTGAAGATTTCAAATTTTTTATAAATTATTTTAGCATTTAATACCAAAACATTATTTCGATTAATTCTTAATTTGAAAAAAAATCAAAAAATCTGTTCATTCTATATTCTTAAAAAAAATCATAAATATTGATTATTTTATTATTCAATATGAGCACTATACCGCAGTAACTACTACTACTACTACTTATAAAGACATAAACTATAATCCACAAAATTTTTTAAAAATACATTTAAATATTTTTTCCTTAAATCTCATTTAGATAAAAAATCCCTCGTTTTGTTTTACCTAATCTTACTCTGAAATTAATTAATAAGGATTTTTTTTTGAATGCTATTAAATAGAATGCAGTTGGTAAAACAAAAGATGCATCATCTACGGAATAATCATATCAACATTTCCTGTGGTAGTTTGTATGAACTTTCAATATGTCTTATTTTTTTATAATTCTAGCCTGCATATATAGTTATACTTAACCAGCTTAAAAAATCATGAATTTAAAATTTGGAACATTTTTATTAAATTTAGAGACAAAATATAAAATTTTTTTTCAAAAATGTGCTCTCTTTTTTTAGACATAAACTGATCGTTAAACTGTATCAAAATTTTTTGTTTATTGTTTAATTATTTTAAGGCCAATACTTAAAAAGTTAAATTTTATGTCTCTCATAGAAACTTCTCGGAACTAAAAAACCAGATAGAAGAGGAAAATGAAAAATAATAGATTATTTAAGGGATTCATGATCCAAAACGTCATCCATAATTTTTTTTTAATTTTAACTTGATATTCAATCATTGATTCTTTAAAATCGGTTATTTTCACAAATTTTTTTTATAATCTTTATTTTTAGTATATTATTGTGTTGTGAATTATCATAAAATTTGATTAAATCCTCGTTTCAAATCAATACTCCAAAATATTGAATTGAAACGATAAAAAAATTGTTTTAAAAAATAATTTTTTCGCTCTCGTTTATTTAGGGTTTTAGTTGGTATTTGGGTCATATAAAGTGATCAATGTGAAAATTCATTTTATTGGCATTTTATATTCATTTAAATTGGTTTAATTGGCTTTTAATTAATTAATATAAGAAAAAAAGCAAAATCAAATGAATTTATTATAAAAAATTTATTCTTAAAATGTAGGAATTTAAAATTTTTAAAACTGATCAAACAAGTGGCTGATGACACTAAACACATCGAAATGAAAAATAATGCATACCGGCTAAAACAACCCAAAAGCAGTCTACACAATGCTAGATAACTGCTCAAAATTAAAATAACTGAATCCACGTGCGAAAGAGACCTAGGCATCTTAATCTCTTACGACCTTAAGCCATCACACCAAGTCAGCAAAGCCACCGCTAACGCTAACTTCATACTCAGCTCACTAAAGAACGCATTTATGTTAAGAGACGCCAAACTCTGGAAAAAGCTTTACACATGTTATGTCAGACCGCACTTGGAATTTGCAAGCTCAGCATGGAGTCCATACACTCAAAAAGACAAGAAATTGCTAGACAAAGTACACACAAAGCCACAAAAATCATAGATGTGCTTTGATGCAGCAAACTCGGGCTAACTACACTAACTACTAGGCATATCCGTGGAGACATAATTCAAAAATTCAAATTCGAATCCAACTTAGAGCACATAAACTGGTACACAAAACCACAATGTTCAGAGCCGCGAGGTGGTCACCGAGGTAATTTAAGGCGCGAAATAGAAGAATGTTGCAATCCAAGGCACAACTTTTTCAATAATAGAATTGTTAACATTTGGAACGGCCTACCAGACAATGTCATCAACTCACCTACAGTGAACTCACTCAAGAACAACCTCGACAAGCATCTCGATACCACTACAGGGCGTCATCTACTGTTGACGCGCTCCGCTGATTTTTTTTGTTCATGGAGCGGTTTTTTTACTACTTCTGCTACTAAAGATTATAAATATATTTAAATTGTAGCTTATTTTTTTAAATAAACTTTATTTCAATTAATAAACAGTATAAATTTTTTTTTATTCTAAAAATTGTACAATAATTTTTGGAGTCTAATTCTAATTCACTTTCTAATTCTTTTTTGAATCAAAAGAAGATAATTTTTAAACATAAAAACAAAATCGAAGACTACTGGGAAAAAAATATATTTTATTGTTCTTTAAATTTAATAAAAAAAAATTTACACGCTTTCAAAAATTCGAATTTATTTCATTCTTAATCCAATATCTCCAAATAACTAATTAAATTTTTGTGTAGAAGCAATAATTGCGATCACTATCAAAATGTCTGCTTGAAAAATATTTTAAAATATTATTGTGTATAGAACAAAAAATAAGTTTTTAATCAGATAATTAGCATTCTTGGCATTGTTGGAAAACCGCGAAAGAGAAGCGGAAAAGCAAACAAATTTAAATATTCAAAGCATTTAGTTTATTTAATTATTTGGAAAATTTTAATTAATTTTATCGCTTTGAATTGTCAACCAGAAGATTTTTCCAAACACATGTGGGCAAATTAATCTAAACTATTTAAAAATGAAAAATTACCAAAAAAGGTTTTTAAGTTTTTGTATTTTTTGCTTTAAAATTTAAATCAAACAGAACTAGATAGATAAAGCTTAAGTGAAGCAAGAAAGTTTCAGTTAGTGATCGTCTTGCCGATGGGTCCAAATGATATTTTCCATTTAAATCGATTGTTTAAATTAGATTGTTGTCTACAAATATTAAACCTGGCTATTTGTTTGCCATATTTTTTTTCGGCACGAAAATGCATTTAGCTTCTTGCCAACTCAAGCATACTGCCTAGCAAAGTATCGACTTAGCTACAATTATTTTAGTTATTTTTTTGTAATCAAACTAATTCTATTCAATTTGTTTTCTTGTCTTTCCAATTCGATTCATTATGAATTTGCCAATGTGCATCTCTCACCTTTTCTAGCATTCTTTAATTACCAAAATTTTAAATTACATTCACATCGTGTTCTATTCCATTTTCAAATGCTTTCTTTTTAGTTACGCATCAGTCATTAAATTAAAAAGTAAATCTTTTCTCTTTTTTTTAAAGATTTAAAATTTTATCTAATTGTTAATCACATCGATTCCCACGCGACTTATCATCTAATCTTAAATTTTTTTTGATTGTTTGCAACTTAAAATTAGATTTTAGAGAGTTGTGAATTTTCAAGATTATTTTTTGTTCAATTTGATCAGAAATTTATTCAATGGATTTAAATTTTGTTTATGATTTTCTGCTTTAAATAAGTGATAAAAATAATTCGAAAAAAATTAGATGGTTTTCTAAATAGAATAAATGTTCAAATTTTGGAGAAGACAAAAAATTTAAATACAAAATTCTCATATTAACAAAAAGGATTAAACGATTTTCGCACTAAAAAACCAAGATTTTTATTGCTTGCTTTTAAATTGATTCATTTTTCATTATTTAGTAATAAAGATTTTTAAATACCTTTTTTTAATTAATAGATAGCCATTCATTTTACTAATTTTAGTTGATTAAAATTATTTTTTCAAACTTTTTATTTAAAATATATATTTATAGATCTGTAGAAGAAATGCGCTAATGCAGATTCGGTTAAGTAGAAAAAAAGTCCTTGTTTTGTGTTTTGCTATTATTATCTAATGCATTCAACTAAAAAATTAAATTAGAAAACTTAAACATTAAAGATTTTCTGTGATTTTTTTAGTGGTCATATTGAATTTTTTTAATCTGCTGGTCTAAATTTACTCGAAGTTAGTTATTAAGTCTAAATTTGAGATTATAAAAGTAAAATTTTTGATATGTTCCTAATCTCAAAAGAATATTTAATCGTAATCATGCGTAAAAACTTTTTAATCGATATATTAATATTAAACTCGAAAAAAGTCTCCTTTGATAAAGTCTCTATAATTTTTTAAATTTATATTTTTGTTACCAGGTGTACCTGAGGAAACAAAAAATTGAGGGTTTTATCAAAATAGATTTATTGTTTGCTTAATAAAAAACTATCAATAATTTATTCTTTTATCAATAAATTGTTATTGAATTATTTTTTTAGCTAAAAGATTAAAAGCTAAATTATTGAAATGAAATAATTTTTTTACTGATAACTTAAAATTTAAGAAAATTTTGGTGCATCCACAAAATGAGTGAAATGTTGCTTGTGTTACTTTTGAATCAATTAGATTGTATTGTATAAATTAATTTTTCATTTTAAAAAATGCTCTATTCGAATTGAAATTCATTAAGGTAAAAATAAAATTCCATGACAAATTAATTTTTTTTGGAAAAATTTAGCCTCAACATAACTAATTTTCATCAGAATATTTTGTTTAAATCTACGAGAAAAATATTCTAAATTTCATTTATAGTTTTTTAGGCGAACATTCAGGCCTCAAATTTTTCAAGATTATTATCCATTATTTAGATTCAGACATTCATAAGCTTTTCATTTCTTGATATTTATGATTCAGCGTTTATTAAACATGCTTAATTATGTAATTAATAATGTTTAATTTAAATTTTTTATGCCTTGTCTTTAGATTAGCTTATTAGAAAATTTGACATTCAATTTATTTTAAATTTTTTAAAAAAGAATTTTAAATATACTTTTTTATTATTTGTTAAAAAAAAAAAATTTTTTAGTTAATAAGCAAGTTAAACTATTAAGGGATTTATAAATTGTCCTCTTTAAGTATTCCGAAAGGTCGTGCATTTAAATAAGATAAGATTAATTTTATTGATTTGGAAAGAAACAGTGAAAATTAGATGAGTTTTAGAAATCATCAATAATATATTTTTCTTAGACAGGGGTAATAAAAAATAATTTTTTATTTTATTAAAATTTATAAAAAAATAATTGCCTATTGAATTACTTTACATTCCTTTTACTTTTAAAAGTTAAAGTAAATTCCATATTTCATATAAATCAATAGAAAGACCTATGCATCCATCAAGCAAAAATAAATAAATAAAAAAAGCATTTGTCAAAGTTTATTAGTTTTGTAATTTTTTTGGAAAATTACTAGAAAATACGTAAATTTTTTTAAATTTTTTTAAGCTGACGTTTTAATAGAACCATGACATCTTGAGTTGAATTATTATTGTAACTTTCACTATGAACACCGATTTCTTAAACTTTGGAATCTTCAATTTCATTTATACAATTCGTCTCCGATTGAGTACATATTTACTGTATGTTTGGTACCTTTAAAAACTCAATTAGCCACTTTTTAAGTTTTTAAAATTTATTGTCTCTTGAGTAATTTTTAATAAACTCTTTTTTCTTAAACATTTACAAGACAGATGCCGTTAACTTTTAAAGATATAAAAAAAATGTGAACCCATCAACAAAATTGTATTTTATTAAATTTTTTTTGGAATTTTTCCAAGAATAAAGTTCAATTGTTATTAGAATTTTAATTCAACTTAATTCAACTTAATTAGTTAATTTGAACGTTCAACTTTTTCTAATAGAAGATATACTAAATTCAATATTAATTGTGAAATAATGAGGCCTTAAATTTAATTTTAATTAAGATTGATTTTTAGAACTGCTTTTTCTTAATTGCCTAAGAATTCTTTAAATTTATTATTACATTTTATGCATATAGTTTTTTTTGTATAAACAAAAGAATTTTAAGATAAAAGATTTATTTTTCTAAATAGAATTTTAGGCAATTGAATAAAAATATTTCTCATTTAAATATTTTTTTTTGATCAAATTGAATAAATAATTTTAAAAAAATTTGTATATCTAAAGAAAAAATTTGTTAGCTTACAAAAAATACAAATTTAAGGAAAGAAATTTTTTGTTTATTTATTGCATATATTTGTTCAAGAAAATTTATTTTTATTTAAAAATAATATATTTCTATTTAACTTAAGTAGTGGGCCACATTTTTTTATCATTAATGCTAGAGAAACAAGGGTAATCTTTTTTTTTTATTTGTTTATTTGATAATCTGTACAGAGCTCCTTCAGAATTAAATTTTTAAAACAATATACAAAAATACAGTAGTTTTCGGCTGTTAGAAACTCTAATTTGCATCAAAATAAAATTTTTCATATCCAAAGAATTCTTTTAAACTAATTTAGTAAACTTTTTTATTAAAATAAAACCATTCAGTTTTTTTTTACTAAATTACTAATTTTAATTGTAAGATTGCCAATAATTTATTATCTTGATTTCTTTTCTCATTCATTTCAAAATGGAAAGAATTCAGCAAGATTATTTTGGTTTTATTATTTCAGTAATCAGTCGAACTAATTGATATTCGTTGACTAGTCCAAGTAATTGTAGAAAAAGCGCATTCTTTTCAAAATTCAATTTTCTTGATTTTTTTAATGATGCGTGAGTAAATGCATTAAAGGTTTTGTTTTGGCAAAAAAAAATTTATAGTTTTTTTTTTACTAATCGGAAAACATTTTAGTCAGAGACAGAACAATAAAAAAATAAAAATTATTAGAAAAGAAATTTAAAGAAAAAAATTCTAAAAAAATTCCAAATGACTATGCTTCCAAAATAAAGCAAGTGAGACTCAATTAATATATTATAAATTAGCTCCGCTTTATATTTTTAAAAATATAAACAAGTAATTTTAGTTTTTTTAAATTATTTAGGATTCACAAATTATCAATTATAATTAGTTAAAAATATTTAATAAAAATTGAACATTATTTTTTCATAAATTCTAATCTTAAAGTTTTGATGATATAATGTTTTATCAATAAGGTAAATTAATTGTAAATTTTAAACAATTATTTTTAATGTTTTTATGAAAAATATGTTCTCTGGAATTAAAAAAATATAAATTTTGTAACATAGACTTATTTTGTAAAAATTTTAAATTTAACAAATTATGGTGAGAAAATTCGAAATTCGATCACCCAAATTATCCTAAGATTTTGACTTACCCATATAGACCGACCGGTGACCGAGTGAGGGGTGACCGAGTGAGGGGTAATCTAGTTGCCCCATTATTTAGGAGAATAAGACCGAATACTCACCCGTTAAGCCGAAATTTCACCCTTTTACCCCCATAAATAGCCAAATTGTACCGTAAATTTTTCTGTTATTTTCAGATTTGATTTTTTTTTCAACACTGAAAAAAATTAAGTTTTATCAAAAAATTTATAAAGGTTATTATGAATTCAACTAAACTAAATCTAAAATGAATTATTTTGGGTGAATATAACTTGAGGCGAAAGGTGATGAATTTTAGTGATGAAGAAGCTGAGGTAGAAAATGAGCCTGAGGAGTTGGTTGAAGTTGCGGTCGATGCCAGGCCCAGTAATTATTTAAAAAAAAATAGTTTATTTAATTTTAAGCAAAAAAGGTTCAACAAAGTATGTTGCAATATATTGCAGTATATTTTTAAATATATTTAATTATCTTTAATTTTAATTCTCTAAGAAATGGAGAATTTTCAATTTGTATTTAATTTTCACAATGCCAATAATTTAAAAATTTAATTTCTCAATTTTATTCTTAATTTATTCATGAGAAATTTTTTAAATATTGTTACATGGGGCAATTATTTAATGTGTAAACCGGTTTACATCTTTTGAAAAGTGTTATATTCTCCTTATTAACATCATATGCTATTCAACTTCTTTAAATAATATAATTTAATTTTATTCTTAAAAATATTTTTTTAGATATTTTTAAATTTCATTAAAAAAAAATTAAAAATAATCAGTCGATTTTGGGTCAACACCAGCTCTCTTGTCAAATTATTTCTAAGTAAATTTTAGAAATAATGTATAAATTAAATTTTTGTAAATTCAATCCTAAATTTATTTATCTAAATAATATTTTTCAATTTATTTCATAAATAATATTTTTAAATTTATTTGATAAATTTCAGCATGTCTGTGCTTAAATTTAAATTTTTATAATTTAAAAGAAATTAATTTAGTATGATTCGGTTCGAAAAAGAAATAGATAATTCCTTATTGCGTACAGTCTTTTTTGAAAAAATTGTCATAATGGAAATAAAATTGAAAATTTCTGTATAATTTTTTCAAAAAAATTAATTTTTTTCTTCTTTTTTTTAAATTCCTTCATTGAAATTTGTTCAAGAAAATTTATTTTTATTTAAAAATAATATATTTCTATGAATGCTAATTAGAAGGAACAAAAAAATTCAGATTGCGTAAATCTAATTAATTTTTTGTTTTAATTTATTAGACTTTAATTAATAAAATATTTTTTTATTAAAAATATAAATCTGCATATTTTTATACCGTAATGAATAAAAAATGATGGCACCAGTATCTTGTACAAATTCAATACCGAATAATCCGCCGATTCGCACCTTCACAACCACACCAGCCGTAAATTCGGACAACAAGTACTTCAGCCAGTATGCTCAAAACTACTACAGCTCAAGCTTTACTGACCTGAACTCAGAGATCAACTACTCTCAATATTTGTACTCAGAGCCGAGTCCTCAGGCCAAAGTAAGCCAAAAAAAACAAAACAGACTAAGTCTACTAGACGACGATGACTTGATTGAAAAAACCGCCCAGCTCATCAACAAACAAAATCGCATTAAACTTTTAAACATCCAAAACGACGCTCAAAAGTACTCTCAAACAAATTTGTACACCAGTTTGCCAAGTCAGGCTGCGCCGGCCGAATACATGGACCAGCTCAAGCAGCTTCAACAACAAGTCGAACATTTACAGCTAGAACTAAGACAAAAGCAGCTGGAACAAGAAAAAATCCAGAAAAAAATCCAAGAACACTTGATCCAGACAAACTTCTACTCGATGAATCCAGCTCTGGAGCAAAGTCGCCAAAACTTGCGCCAGCAACAAGAACAAATTCGGCAAAATTTGGAGCAAACATTATCCCAATTTAGCCAGTACCAAAATAGCACACCAAGTCAGGCCAGATCGCTCAGCTATGACAAAAATTCTCCCACACACGACCACCAAGAATACGCGCCCAAGCAGCGCTCAAGCAGCCATGCACCCACCATGGCCAAGTCAACCCACGAGCCTGACTCCAGGCGAGTGTCCCGAGTCGACCTATTCAACCAGATGAGACCACAAGACCAAGACATTTCGGCCGAGTACAACAAAGTGCTGGAAAATTTGCTCAGGAACGAGTCACGGTCCTATTCACAAAATGTGTCCGAAGAGCCCAGAGTCTACGAAAAATCAGCCACTATGTCCTACCCGACACAGAAAAATTTTCAGCCCAGTGAGCCAAGGAGGATATTTTTGCACAATTGCCAAAAACCAAGTTTTACCGACTCGGGCATCTACAGCCAAGACACCGGTCTGTGCTTGTCCAAGACCGACAAGAGCCTTGAGCTCAGGGTCGACGATGACCGCAGCTTCATGTTCGAGCGCTACCTGAGGGAAATTCAGATGAAGCGCCGCTTAGAAGAGGAGAAAATGCGCGAAAAAGAAGCCTACGAAAGGAAACTAATGGAAGCTAAGCAAATTGAGGAGAAACTTAAGCGGGAGCATGAGCTCAAGGAAAAGGAAGCCCTTGAGCAAAAATTGAGGGAAAAAGAGCGGCTCGAGCTGCAGCTGAGGGAAGAGCAGATGAAGGAAAAGATACGGCGCGAGCAGGAACAGCGCGAAAAAGAGGCCTTGGAGAAGGCGCTAAGGGAAAAGGAGCTGATTGAGAAGAAGCTTTTGGAACAGCAGGTCAAAGAGAAGATGAGGCTGGAACAGGAGGCGAAAGAGCGCGAAAATTTGGAGAGAATTTTGCGCGAAGAAAAGCTAATGGCTGCTGAATTGAGACAGAAGCAACAGAAGGAACAAGAGATGCTGCAGAGACAACTGCGCGAAAAGGAAGTCATTGAGCAAGAATTGCGTCAACAACAGATCAAAGAAATGCAGGAAAAGGAAATTTTGGTGCAGAAATTGAGAGAGAAAGAACTTTTGGAGCAGAAAAAAAAGGAACAGCAAAAATTGAAGGAAAAGTTAAAAAAAGAAAAAAAACAAAAGCTTAAAAATCAAGAGAATAGACTTCAAATTAACATTGATGATTTCAAGAGGCTGCAATTTCCCATTGAAGAGGACAATTCGATATTTTTTGATAGGCATTTGAACAAAAATGACCCTGAAGTGCCCAGTTTAAATGAGGACGAAATTGACATTAAGGACTACAGTGAACGTTTGCCTAAAAATTATTTTGGTGAATTTAACTTGAGGCGAAAGGTGATGAATTTTAGTGATGAAGAAGCTGAGGCAGAAAATGAGCCTGAGGAGTTGGTTGAAGCTGCGGTCGATGCCAGGCCTAGTAATAAGTTGTCAAGCTTGGCGTTGAGCAATGTTGAAGTGATTTTGGAAGAAGAGGAGGAAGAGGCTCAAAGAGAATACCTTGAGATGATGGCCTATTCAAAGTAAGAGGAAAAATAGAATTTAAAAATTGAAAAAAATTTTTTTTTCTTTCAAGATCAAATACAATGAATGCGTTTGGTCATACGCGAACAAATTTGCAAAAAAATGGATACAGTTCGGAAGGCCACGATGACGATGATTATGAAGAAAATTAATTTTTTTTTCTTCTTTTTTTTTAAATTAATTCAAAAGAATTTGGCAGAATTCTTTTCACGATTTTTTTGTTCCGATGATAAAAATTTTTGCTTTGTTAAATGCTTTTATGTGTATTATGAATTTCAGGCTTTGATTAACAAAAACATTTTTTTTAATTAATTAATTTTAAGACTATTTATTTCTTGTTTATTAATAGATAGTAGATTTGATAATATTTTTAATTCATATTCTAATTAACAATTTATGAATAAAAAAAAAAGAAAAACAATTTCTTCAGTTTATTTTTTACATAAGAAAAAAATAAAAATTAAAAACAATAAAAAAATTTTTAAGCAGATAATATTTTGTTATTTAGTTCGCACAAAAATATTGTGAATAATGGGTTAGTTCGGATTAAAATATACAATTGGAAAAAAAATTTGGAATTTTTTGATTTTTTCATTGCTTTATCTATACATGTAGTACTTGCAGTATATATAGAAAATATAGTAAAGTAAAAATTAAATCAGTCTGTAATAAGATGAAAGAAAAGAAAAAATATCAACTCCTAAAAGAACTAAATTTGAACTGAGACACGTTCAGGCCATGCTAGCTGAGCATTTGGAGACATTCCTTAGTTGCAAGATTGCTAAGTCTACCCTTTCCGATAGAGTCGAGCAACGCGAACAGATTTAAAATGTCTCAGAAAAGATACAGCCTTGCGATGTAGGGACAATTCAGAGCTTTAAATCTAACTATGCTTCCCAATTAGTTACTTTTTTTAACCAATTCGATAACGAGAATTTAGAAAAATTAATTATACCTATTTTATTTATTTATTTATTTGTTTTCTGTACCGAGCTAGAGCTCCTTCAGAATAAAGTATAAAAAAAAAAAAAAGATAGAGTTAATAAAATAAGAAAAAATAAAAATAAAGTAAATCAGCTAAAAAAAAAAAAAAAATTTAAAGAAAGTTTAAAAGACATATATTGAAATAAATTGTTACATGTGACAGAAGTTTACATAGTTGAAGCTTCATGAAAAAAAGAGGAAATAATAAGGTAGCAATTACACAATGGAGTAGGGTATTCAATATATCTTGATCCGAAGCCTTGTTTGTATTCATCCACTAGTCTGACCACCAATGGAGTAGAATGACTCAGTCCTGTCCCAACATATCTCTCACTCAACTCAAAAAGCCGATTCGAGACTGTTAGTAATTTAAGTTTATTAAAAGCCTCATGATGCAACATATTGGAGGGAGTATCATATTTTAACTTAAGGATAGATCTGACTGCTGTATTCTGAATTGCTTGTAGTTTTTTGATATTATTTTCAGAAAATGAATTTAAGCAAGGAAAAGAATAGTCTAAAATTGATCCGACTAAAGTTTTATATAAATTTCCTAGTGTGTTTTGAGTAAGAGCCCATTTTTTATTTGACAAAATCTTAATAGTATTTAACCTTTTATTGCAGCGTTCTTTAATTTCGTCTACCAGTTTATTAAAGTTTAACTTAGAATCAAATTTAATGCCAAGAAACTTGATTTCTTTTTGGCTCACTATTCTGTTTCCATAAATTTTTAAGTTTAGATTTTCACTCTCTTTTTTGTACCTGGTAAAGATTACAGAACACGACTTTTCTACTGATATCTTCATTTTCCATTTAATAAGCCATTGTACTAGTTCGTTAGTGTATTTATTTATCTTATTTTATCTTATTTTGCCTAGTGTTAAAAAGTGCTTTTACATGGTTACTTAAGCATGTGCAAGAATAAGTGAAGATATAGAATAAACAATTGCAAAAAGTGTGATATAATTAATGGTCTAATGGACATGGAAAAAAAATAAATTAATGAGAATTATAAAATTTTTATTATAAATTGAAACTGTTAAATCTAAAAAAATTCCTAACACGTCTAGAGACTCTTAATCTTTTCTTAATGATAAAGATAACAGCTTGGGGAACTCAAAAGAATCAACTTGTTCAGAAATCTTCGATATTGTTAGAGATAGGCATAAAGATACAGCTGAAGATAAAGACACTGATTTGAGGGATTTTTGGGAACCGATGAGTCCGGATTAACCAGGTTAGACTGTAACTTCAAATTTAAATAAAAATTTTACAATCAAACGACTTTTTTTTCTTAGTTTCCCGCATTTAAGTAAAAGTTCAACGTAGTTTTTTAAATTTGGCGCCCGATTAAATTTTGATAGATTTTACATCATACATCAATCACCAAAGGGTGCAAAGAAATTGCATATAAATTAATCACGTGTCAGAAGCGGGCTCGTGACATCCAAAAATAATGAGACGGCAATGGAGTTAACTACATCAAATTTATATCAATGCTTATGGAGAAGTTATGCAGACAACTACAATTTAAACTTAGTATTCACATATGGATTCAATTATTGTCATTTTGATGATGTAAGAGGTTTTATGGAAAATCTTCAACCAGTGGATCAAACCCAATTAAACTCCACGATAAATCATCACACAATCAAAACGTAAAAAAAAATTCGAAACAGTTTCCTCGTAATAACCTTAAAGTAAAGGAGGAAAAAAATATCAAGAAGATCCTTTGTAATAGTAATATATTCCTTTCTATCCTTTGGCACTCATCTCCTTTTTCAGTACCCTTTTTGCATTTTTAAAGGATCTTTGTAATGTTTACATATTGTTTAGCCAATTTTATTAATGGCTAAATAATATTTCAAAAAATGCTTCAGAAGCTAATTGCATCTTCTTATTAAGAGGGAGGTATGTTAGGACTCAAGTCTTCCTAGTTTTTATTTAATCTTGGATTACCTGAAGCTTAAGTTCTCGTTCAAGTTTCTGTATAAACCACTACTTCTATGTAAATAATAATAATATAACTTTAATTTCAAATAAAACATTTACAATCAAATGACCTGTTTTAATTTAGTTCTACACATTTACTTAAAAGTTCAACGAGGCTATTAACGAATGTATTATGAAATTCAGTTGATAATAAATTATACAATTCGATTAAAGATATGATCGGCTTAATTTGCTCTTCTTTATTTACTTAATTTTTAACCGTTCCTAAATCGTTGCATAACCGATTTCAAATTTAATACTTTTTAAATGAATAAATATTAATTTTTGTTTTAATATGTTTTTTAAATTTTTTGATTTTTTTTAAATTCTCTTTTATTTAATTTTAATTTTTTTTTAATTCTTAATGCATGTGTTTAAACAGCCATACATTGCCAACTAATTCATACTGATTGAAAAAAAGGCCTTTTCTCACCATGAGGGAAGCTAATAAAAAAAAATGGCAAAAAACCCAAAATGTTCAATTTAACAAAAGAATTTTTGTCAGGTATTTCTAAACAAAATAATAAGTAGATATAATGATGACTTTGATAATTAGTCTTTGGGCCTACTTTCTAATTATTTTACAAATAGATCACAAATAGTTCGCGTTGGTAAAGAAAATTCAAAACCTATATCTCTTTAACTAGGAATTCCACAAGGATCAGTTTTAAGCCCTCTTCTTTTTCTTTTTTTTGTGAACGGCCTTCCTTTTCTTTTAAAGAAATTTAGTATTAAGATGTTTGCAGATGACACAACCATTAGTCATTCTGAAAAGAACTTAGAGACTGTATTAGTTAATTTTCACTTGTTTTTTTAATATTCTAAATGATTGGTGTTTTTCGAATAAGGTCGATATAAACTAATTCAAATTTTTTTGTATGATTTTTACTAAAAGAAATATTATTGATCCTGAAAAAATAAACTTATGTGGAATTGAATAAAAGTTGTCAAAGAAATCAGTCTATTAGGTTTTATGATTGATCATAATCTAAATTTTTCCAAACAAGCTAGCAGCATGTCTCTTGCTGTAAATTAGAGATTGTTTAGCATTAAAAGACTTTTTTTTCTGTCTAAGAGAACAGTTTTTCAAAACATTTATCCTACCTAAACCCTTGATTATTGTTCAACTCTATTGTTGTGTTATTTTTATAAAGAGGCAATAATTAAACTGGCTAAAAGTTATTATTTTTAAACTGTTGGCAACTGGAACTAATCGCAAAAAAAAATAATGGACAAAAAAATTTGGATTTTTTTATTCAAGATTAATAAATAACTATGTGATCAATAGATCGATGCTGAAATTTTCTACATTCAAGCTATCTTTTTACAATAATGTCAATTTGATCTATATTTACTTTAAAAAAAAATTAAAAAATTTAATATAAACTTATCAATGATTTATTTTTTTAAAAATCTTAATTAAAATTTTTTAAAAAATTTTATTTAAATTAAATTAATGAAGTATTAATCAGTGGTTTTGTGAAATTTGGTAGAAAATAAAAAAATGGAACAAAAATTAAAGCTAAAAAAGCTTACAATTTATTTTCTGAAGGCTTTTAATTAGTTATGTAAGCGCAACAAAATGCAACATACTTTGTTGCACCAAAAGTCAAAGTCTGCTAATGATGTTGAAAGTCTCTGCAAAATGCACTATAGCCAAATTGGTCCAAATTAGTCAATGCTAAATTTGCAGAGTTTTAGCATTTTTGTCAGACAATCACACGCATTTTTTTTCGAGTTTGAGTTGAGTTTGCGTGCGTACCACTCAAACTCACACTCACACTCAACACGCAAGAAAATTTGAGTGTGACACTCACACTCACACTCAACACGCAAATTTTTTGAGTGTGAAAAATTTTAAAATTTTGAATTTTGATAGAATTTTTTAGTTTTTAACTAAATTTTTATATTTTATGGAAAAAAACAAATTAATATAACTTATTTTATTTTAAGTTTTTATGAAACGGCATAGTTCAGATGGAAAAGCGTGCGCATAAATATTTTTAAAAAACATCGCAGGTTCCTGCTTAGACCAAAATTTTCCCAGATAATTAAAAATAGTTCCAATTTCGAAAAAAATAATTAAAAAATTTTGTTTAAAAAATGAGTCAAAAAATTTTACCTAAATTAGGCCAAAAAACGTTATTTTTGGGATTTTAAATAAATTCTTGAAAATGCCAGGATACAAATCTGAGAAAAGAGAGTTTTTTTTATGAATTTATTTTATTTAGAAAAATTAAAGATTTAAATAACATTATTTAGCTCTTCAAGAATCTGAATATTGGCCTTCAGCATACTTCTAGTAACTATTTGATCATCTCTCTTATTTCCTTCCCCTTTTATGCAAATTATTCCTTAAATACTAAAAAATCTTTCAATAAATGCTCCAGAAACATTGATATTTAACAAAACAATAGCAAGTCTTGCTAATCGGGGCATATCATCCATATATTTATTACAAAAATTTTTATTAGATTTAACTGTTTTTAGAAATTCAGTTTTGTTGAGAATTTCGGCTAACTTTACTATTTCTTTTTCTAATTAAATTTCAATCTTATACTTTTCTGCTTCTTAATTCTTTTTTTCTTCGTCATCATCTCTCAATAAATCATCAAAATAAATTGCCTCATTTTCGGAATTTTCATCATCTGACAATGCTAAATTTTCTTCTCTATCCTTTGATTCTTCGTCATTGAAAAAATATTCTAAATAAACTGCCTTCAAGGATCTAAGACCTTTAATCACAACTTGCTCACAGAAAAATTTATTCATCCAAACATTTACCTTTGCAATGTTTAAAACTGTCAAAGCCTAAAAATTTAACTTTTAAATAAGCTTCAAGCTTATTTTTTAAATCATACCTGATAAACTTCTGATTGTATTTCGTATTTAAACTTGCTTTTAAAACAAAAAATTAAAAGTGTTATGAGCCTTTCATTCTGAGGATCTAAATCCATTGTTTCACAACTATGAATAATTCTGCTTAAACTTGAAATCAACAATGAGATGGGTGATTTATTATTTCGAATAATAAATGATATACGATAAGCTGGTTTCAAAATTTTTAAATATGTTCCAACTTTTTTTAAGCTAATAGGGCACTTCAATTCTTCATTATGTACGTCAAAAAGATCCTTGTCATAAGCCCTTTTTACAGACTCTAGCATTAGATAAGCCAAAGACCATCGTGTGTCATTTTCAATTTGAAGTCTTGCTTTTTTTGAGCGAATGTCTTAAAAAAACTCTCTTTTCTCGGATTTGTATCCTGGCATTTTCAAGAATTTATTTAAAATCCCAAAAATAACGTTTTTTGGCCTAATTTAGGTAAAATTTTTTGACTCATTTTTTAAACAAAATTTTTTAATTATTTTTTTCGAAATTGGAACTATTTTTAATTATCTGGGAAAATTTTGGTCTAAGCAGGAACCTGCGATGTTTTTTAAAAATATTTATGCGCACGCTTTTCCATCTGAACTATGCCGTTTCATAAAAACTTAAAATAAAATAAGTTATATTAATTTGTTTTTTTCCATAAAATATAAAAATTTAGTTAAAAACTAAAAAATTCTATCAAAATTCAAAATTTTAAAATTTTTCACACTCAAAAAATTTGCGTGTTGAGTGTGAGTGTGAGTGTCACACTCAAATTTTCTTGCCCAGTAACCTCAATACATGCTAAGGAAAAGATAAAAAAATCACAAAACAAATTTTACTCTATCTCATACTTGGTAATGGAGAACAACAATATTACCCCATACCTTAAGCCATTTATCTATAAAACTTATTGTCTATCTAAATTTACCTATGGCCTAGTTATCACTACTTTAAAGGAGGATACCCTGAAATTAAACTATGTCTTAACAATTAAGGATTTCAATTTTATAAAAATATTTTGAGAGACTTAATCAGACCCTTCTGAACTAGGATATCTTCAACCCGCCTTGGTTCATATTTTAATTTAGCATATATTTGATTTTTTCTTTTTTTTTATATATGAATTTTTATGTGATTATTATTTAAACTTATTTAATTTTATCCTGTTAATTTAAACAAATAAATAAATAAATCTATAGATACAATCACTTTTCACCATTTTGGGTTTATAAGATAAAAAGAATAGTTGGCAAAAATAAAACATTAAAACTTATTTATATTAGCTGGAAAACAAATTTAAACTTCAAGTGATGATAAACATTTTTTTTATTTCATAAATTTCTCTCAAAGCTCCAAAATAAATAATATCCCAAATTAAATTTTAGCAACCAAAAGTTACCAAAATATTGCAAATGGTGCAGTTGAAACATTTCAAGAATATAATTTCAATAAATTATTCTAATTTTTTAAACACAGACCTTATTTTTATTATTGATTTTTATCTAAAAATAATATAATGTTAAAAAACTACTTAAAAATATTAACCAACTTGCTCAATTATAAAAATTTGTCAACACATCACCGCATTTTGACTCAGAAAGAATTGAGTGAAAAAATCCGACTGAAGAATGCTCCAAAAAACGAGCAAACAATTCCCTCTTTGTCCCAAAAAAAAGCCAAAAAAAGACCTAGAACACAAATTCAGAGCCAAGAAAAAGCTGAGGACACAGCTTTGGTCAAACCCACTGACGAGAAGGCCTTCTTGAACCAAGCCTCCTTCAAGATCAGAATCGAATCATTGGATGACCCAGGCCGAGAACTACTCTCCAAAATGGAATCCCTGTCCAAAACTTCCACGGACCCAAAGCATCTATCCATTATCCATCAAAGTCTAAACACCAAAATTCACGATCTAATCGAAAAAAATACAAAATCTCCTCTAGACCAGGATCTTAACACTCTAGTTGAGCTAAATCCCGGCTTTGGTCTGCTTACTAGTCAATTCCTAAAATCAAAATCAAAATTCTCCAAGTTTCTTTTAATCGAGCCATTTTCCAAGTTTGTTCCACACTTGGATCAACTTAAAAATCAGCATCCGGACCTACATCTGCTTAAAGCAAATCCGTTCTCGGACAACTTTTTGTTCGAGTCAACACCGGTGAATAGAAAAAAATTTGTCAACTCTTTAAAAACAGATAGAAAATTAATCAAAGACATTAACTTGACTATTTATTCAATTGTTCCGTGGAATTCTAAAATTTTTCTCAATCGTCTTTTCTCCCATTATTGTTCGAATCAAGGCTTTTTTGGTCTAAACAAGATAAAACTAGTAGATGAGGAAGAGTTGAGCGTCAATTTTGGCATGCCCGAGTTTTACCTGTTCATTCCTGAGATACTGATGGCAAAAATAAATCCTTCGCTGGACAAAAAATTCGCCAAATACAAAGGCAGGCTGTCGGTTTTTTCAAGTGTTCTGTCTTCTGTTCAAGTTTTAGATGTTGTGCCAGTGGATTATTTTTTTCCATATCCCTTAATGTCCAAAAAACAGAGCCACTCAGACATTGATTTTAAAAAAATGTACCTGATTCATCTAAAATTTAAGCAAAAGAGCTTTGTGGACGAGCACAAACGCTTGTTTTATCTGTTTCTGAGCAATGTTTATTGCCACAGGAGAGAATTTTATATCAAGGACTGTGTTAAAGGGATGTGCAATGACCCGGAAGAGTTGCTGGATCGGATTGGCATTTGGAAATACACCAAGCTGAGTCATGTATCACCTTATCAATTGATGAAAATGTTCAACATTTTGGTCGAAGACAAACATTTGAGCACCATTGATAACTTATTGTTTAAGTCTGAGAAACATTTGGACCCGAATAGTGAGCAGAAAAGGGCTACTGAGTTAAAAAAATTAAAAAAAATAAATCAAAACCTTTCTGGACAACTTATTTTGCCTAATAAAAATAGTTAATATGAGCAGTTTTTTATTGATTTAAGTCTGGAACTGTCATTCCAGATAGATTGTCTATCAAAATCACTTTAAAAGTAAGTATTGTTTAATTTTAATTGGAAAAAAAAAGATTAAAATCTTTTATTATAGATTCAATTGCTATTAAAAATTACTATTTATTTATCTTAAGTCTATGAATTATGAAGAATAGTGTGGTACTTTTTACGTTTGTATATTGATAATTTCTTTTGAATTGTTCTAGAACATATAATTTAGAACTAGGCTTATGATTTATTTCGATTTTGAAAAAAATTTTGATCTTTTTTCCAGACAAACTTTATTTTAAATCCATATGAAAGTTTTTGGGTATGAACTGAAAAATTTTTTTTTTTTTATGGTCACATTTTTTAACAAAAAAGTAACTGGAAATTATTATTTATATTTTAACATTAATAGATTAGTCGATTTGATCAAAATTGTCAAGAGTAGTTAAAAAAGGATAAATAAGAATTTTTTGACTAAACTAAACCATGGTTGCCACCTTTACTTGGTTATAAGTTAATTTTGTTCAAAACTTTGATCTCTGCAGCATGTCTTTCTATTGATACTATTAAAATATATTTTTCTAAATTAAAAATCTTTTAATTGAGAAATGGAAAAAATTTTTATGTATCTAAAATAATCATCAAAATTAAAACCTATTTAAGTAAATTCAATATATTTTTTTTCATTTTTAACAAAAATTAAGTTTGAACAAAAATTTGAAAATCTTTCTTTATAAAATAAAAAAAAAGGGAAAACCTGAAAATTTAATAAATTTAAAAGCAGTAAGCGTAATTTCTAATTGATATTTTTGTGTAATTAGTTTTAGATTTTAAGTTGAGATGAGGTTAGTTAAAGAAATTAAAGAAATACAATACTATTCCGGAACCCAAACTAAAATTTAACTCATTTTAATTACAGTTTTGAATGTATAAAAAAATTTCCTAAATGTTTGATCCCATTTTTTAAATCAAATCTATCATTTTTTAACAATGACATATTTAATTAATGCATAAAGAAATAAGTCTTTCCTTATGTATAGATATTAGAGGAAATAATATTACTTGGAAATTCTACACTCATGGTATTTATCTACTAAATTTTTTAAATTTTTTGTAACTCTCATATTTTATAAGGTTTAAATGCGAAGTCATGGATTAGGGTTTCGAGCGGTTTGGAGAAGAGTATGAATTTTTTAATTTTCAATTTTTAAAAAAATCATTTTTTTCAAAATTATCTAAAAAAGTATTTTAAAACTTGAATTTTCTATTTTAGAAGGTGCTTTTTTTATTAAATTTAGTAAAAATATAAATTTACTGAAAAAAATTTAAATTATTTTCATCGAAAGAAAAAACTAAAAAAATTTTTAAGTTCTGCTATATTATAGTATTTCCCTTTTGATTTTTTTCGACTTAAAAAAATTTATTAATTAAAGTCAATGTTTTAGATCGAAATTTTTTTTAAAAATTTAAATAATGTATAGAAAAAAGCGGGAGCCCCCGGAGCTGACAAATTATGATCTTTCACCATTTATGCCTCATAACCTTGTGAAAACCACATACGAAAACGAAACCATTGAAACTCTGCAGCAAAAACTGCACATTAAAACCGAATCTCTGCAATTACTGAACCGGCAATTGGAACAATGCAACAAGGAAAAAACCGAGTACAAAAGACTGATTGATCAGCTGTATGAAAAAAATCTATCTTTAAAAAAAACTCTTTATTTTAAAGAAAATTCGCCTGAACAGGGCGATTACAGTTCAAATTTAGAATCAAGCTCATCTCTTTTTTCCGACATTGACTGTGATGATTATACCAGAGTGCTGAAGGACTTGGTAAAGTCTTTGCAAAAAGAGCGCTCCGAGTTGATTCGAAAAAACGAAGATTTGAGCCAACAATTGGTCGATTACAAAGCTGATCTGAAGTTGCTGCGCGAACAAAATGTTCGCCAGCGAGTCGGCACTTATCTGGAGGGACTCACACTCGGAGATTTTAATTCTAGTCCGGAAAAAGCCAAAAGTACCATGAGCACTTCAATTTCGTTCAGCTGCATAAATGATGTCAGACAGAGTCTCATCAAAGAAATTGAAGAACTACGGGAACAAAATACCACCATTGAGAACGACCTGAAAATGGCTCTTTGTCAAAAAGAAGAATTAGAAATTGAACGAGACTCGTTCAAAGATAAATATTTTAAACTAAATAATTTCGTGGAAGACAGCTCATCTCATTTGGGAATAAGAGTTGATGAATTGGTGTCAAAAAATAAATATCTAAGCGATATGATCAATAATTTAAAAGAAGAAATTGATATGCTGAGACAAAATGGCAAAAAATCTTCGGATATCAATCAAAAACTTCACCCTATATCGAATTATAAGCAAAAAGTTGATTTTTTTATCCAAAATAACCATGACTTGGGCCAAAATCTGGCCGCTTTACTTGACGAATCTAAGTGTGTTATTAATTTGTTAGTTGATGGTCTGAATGATAAGTTGGTTGCGTTTCAGCATCAGAAAAAAGTTAACAAGATGCTCGCTTCGCGAGTACAAGATTTGGAAAAACAGATAAACATTTTAAACAATGGTGAGCTCAGTATTGAGACTTCGTTACTTGGTGACTCACCGTCAATGAACAAATTGCCCGAACCACTTAGACCTTCGAATTTTAAGCTCTAGTTTTATAAAATAAAATAATTTAAATTTTTTTTCTTTTTAATTAAAAAAAATCTAAGACTTAAAACGGACGCTAATAAATTTATTGTCATTTTCATAAAATGACTTAAACTAAAAAGATAATATGAAGGTACTTTTAAGTTCAAAATTTACAAAATAAAATATTTAATTTTGATGGTATTGTGAAATTCAAATACAAAAAAGCAAAAATTCTACCTATTGTGATTAATTGAAGTTTAATAAAATAAAATATTTTTTCCTATTAAAAATATGAGACAAAAAACAAAACGTCAACAAGATTTTAATTGATTATTGATTTGATTTCCCTAAAAATAAAGAAAGTTAAAATTTATTTTAGATAAATAAGGTGCAACAAAGTATGTTGCACTTTTTTGCAGTATTTTTTTAAAAAATATTTTATTTTATTAAACTTCAATTAATCATAATAGGTAGAATTTTTGCTTTGTTTGTATTTGAATTTCACAATACCATTTTGATGTTTAATCCAAAAAATTTCCAAAGAAAAAAAATTAGAGTTGTTTAATAGTCACAAGTTTTTAGTAAAGAATTCAAATATTAATTTTTATGACTTGATTTTTAAGTCAAAGTCACCTATGAATAAAAACTTTGTTTAATTTAGATAAAATTTATATGAATCGATATTTATTGTCAAAATTTAAATATCTCTTAGGAGTAAAATTCCTTAATAAGTAACATTAAATAAAATTTTTGGGGATGGTCATTTTGGTGAACACTTGATCATATTTTTATTCTAATAAACTTATTAGTTAATTATATGATCAAACAAAAATTTTTATTAGATTTGAGTTAAAATTTTCTTAAAATTTTTAAACTTAAAGAAACTTTAAAAAAAAGAAAACAATTATTTCTTGAATTAATTTATTTTATTTACGTGATATTTTTATTGTTCAGGTCATTTTAAATAATTAACATTGAATATGTAAAATTTAGCCATGAATCTTGCCGAATAGAATGTTTCTAAGAATAAAAATTTAAACTAAACCTTAGCAAATTTTTAGGTAAATTTTAGTAGTAGTAGTAGTAGTTTCGACTGTAGCTGGCTAGCCAGCGAGTGTGCTAACAAGGCACACTAAGACAGCTGATGTGATTGATTGCTGCTCATCCAGCAATCAATGCCTGCTTTAAAACTGTTAACATTGGGGGCTTCAACTAATTGATTAGGCAGCGAGTTCCATATGCTAGCGGTTCTGTTGAAAAAAAAGTTATCTCTATGTTGGAGCCTTGAAATTTCTTTGTGATATTTAAAGCAGTGACCTCTTCCTTGGTTTTTAGTGACATTAAAATTGTTGCTTTTTTCAACCAATTCTATTCCATGCATGAACTTGTATAATTGAATTAGATCACCTCTTTTTCTACTTTCCATCAGATTTGGAATGTTCAAAGCCTTCAATCTGCTTTCATATGGTTTGTTTCTAATTGCAGAAACAAATTTCGTAGCTCTGCGTTGAATCCTTTCAACATTCTCACAGTCATACTTAAGAATTGGAGACCATACAGGCACCGCAAATTCCAAAAGAGGACGAACAAAAGTTAAATACAGAGATCTAAATAACTTACAATCAAAACGAGCAAATGATTTCCTGATGCGACCTAGCATTCGATTTGCTTTGTTTGTAGCCTCTAACACTTGATTTTTCCATTTCAGATTTGTATTAAAAATAACACCAAGATCTCTTTCGGTTTCTGACGTTGATAGCTGCTTACCATTGATAAAATAAGGAAAATATTTGTTTCTATGACCATAATGCATGACCACACATTTTGATGTGTTGAAGAGAAGAAGCCAATCTTGAGTCCACTTGAAAACTAGATCTAAATCTAATTGTAGTTTCGCTGCGCTTATTTCTGACACCGTTTGCGAGAACATTTTAGTATCATCTGCATACATTTTGACAACATTCTCTAATCCTTTTGGTAGATCATTGATATACAAAACAAACAATAGTGGACCAATCACTGAGCCTTGTGGTACACCGCTAAAAATATCAACCCAATCGGACAAAATTTCTCCTTGAACAACTCGTTGCCTTCTATTTTTCAAGAAAGCTTCAATCCATTTTAGTGTCAGACCGCCAAAGCCATACGCTTTCAATTTAGCTGTTAGTTTAGCTGTTAGTCTGTATTTTATGATCAAAAAAAAATTTGCGGCTCGAGATATCGAGAAAGTGTTTTTTTGTTCATAAATTTTTTTCGAATAAAGAAATTTAACTTTTGCCCACAAAATTGACTAGTAAGAACAACAAAAACGAGGGGGAGGTAGATCGTAATGTATTACAATTTATTTAAAAATATATCAAAATCTATTGAGAAATTAAATTATTAATTTTCTTTAATTAAGAATACTAAATTTTCTTGGCAAGATATTTCAAAAATTTTTCCATCAAAAAATTTAGAAAAATCGGCAAATTGAAGTTGATGATCAAATGTAAATTTCAAATTCAATTTTACTTTGCCGGGATAAATTCTATCTAGTATTGAAACTAGATAGAATTTAGAAAAATATGTTGTTCTCATTTATTTTTATTTTTTTAACCAATCTAAATTTTTAATAAAAAGAAACAAATTAAAAATAATTTATTCTCAAAAATTTCGTTTTTTTTTTAATTTAATTTATTCAAGAATTTAATTTAATAAGCCAACAACTTTCTAAAAAATAAATCCTGGTGAATCAATAGAAAAAATGATCGCATTTGTATTATGAATTATGAATCAATACAAGAGTATTTACTTAATTAAATAAGATATGGTAGCTATTCATGCTTACAAAAAGGACCAGTATTTAAAACATTATAACCATTACTTTTCGATAAAGATTTTATTTGAATTTTTGGATCGAAAAAACCTGACTTTTCCGGATTTTCCAAAGCTTCTAGAAATTTCTCACTTTTAAAATTAATTCCTTTATAAAATAAACCTATGGCTGTTACTACACTTTTTCTATACAATTCAAACTCGCAATCATTTTCACACACTTTACAAATCAAAGAGGCCACCTTTCTTAAGTAGTCATCTAAAATACCCGCATGACCATATTGAGTAAAATTCAAGAACCATGATGGACCTGGCAACGAGTCATAGAACCTTTTGTTTGATACTTTGTCAGGTGCACATGCAGGAAAGAGTGGATTGGCCGGGACATTGTCTAAGCCAGTTCGAATCAACAAAGTTGGCATTACAAAAGGCAACTGCTGAGGTGGGTTGGTAATGTAAATCTTTAAAAAACCAAAAGGATCGTAACCATCTACTGGATCAAGCAAAATGAGAGCTTTCATTTTGCCACACGTCTCGTTTAAATACGAGACCACAGTATGACCTGATGCCGAATGGGCCATTAGGCTAGCCTTTTCCACTGATGGAAAAACTTTGTCTTTTATTTGCTCTGGCGTTTTTTTGTTATTGAAAAAGGCAGGTAAATTTTCAAGAGTCCATTCAAGACTAGTCGAAAACATTTTTTCTTCTTTGTTTGGTATTGAAGGAAATCTTAAAGAATCAAATGAAACTATGATTGTTTTGGTCTCAATTGATAGTCTGGTTATAAAATCAACATAAGCAAAACCGGGCGCCAGACCATCCAAACCAGTGAGAAAAAATATCACAGGATATTGTCCGGGAGTTGTTGGGGAAACAAATCTTATGTCAAATTCAATTGAGTGATTTTTTGGTTTAATGAATGAACCGAAATTCCAGGAAATACTCTCATTTTGAGCATGCACCAAACCAACAAATACTAATGCCAATAACTCTTTAATCATTTTTATCCACTAATCAATTATTCTCAGTGTATTTTATAGGTATTGCATGAGAAAATGACATGATGTTGGTAGCTTTTTGTTTACTTTACCAAGATAAAGTCACATTTTGGTAGCTCAATTGTTTAGATTTTTATCTGGGATGAAAAATAAACAATTTTTTTTTGGTTGTTAAATAAAAACACCTCTTTAAAAAAATGCTTTTTTAATCATTTTTTTTTCGGACTGGTTGAACCAATTTTAAATTTAAATTCTCTTGTAATTTCTTGTAATTCTCTTTGTGTAATTAAAATTTTTTTATCAATTAAATTTAATTTGCAAAAAAAAATATGTAAAATGAAAAAAGTGAAGAAAGTGAAGAAAGTGAAGTCAGCCTTTTAGAATCTTGATTTTTTTTAGTAAAATATAACTTTTTATAAACTAATTTTAGAAAATCTTTAATGGCAAATACGGCTTTTATATTTTGTTTTTTAAATTAAAATCAATTTCAATTTGGAGGAAAATAAGGGTTTGAACTACTCGGCAAAGTTTATTAAAACATTATTATACTTGTAAATCAGGTTTATGCAAGAACGAAGATACATAAATATTTGGATACCATTTGTGAATGGACAGAGGTATGTTATGTGGGTTCATGTGCTAAAAAATAAAGGTGATGCACTTTGGAAGATAAAATGAGAGACATATGACTGATAGCAAAAAGAGAGTGGTAATCAAACACTAGAGGAAACTAACTATGAAAAGGGGTGATGGTATCATCTAATGATATAAAAAATGCTGTAAAAAGAAAAAAAGATACTCGGAATGCTTAAGCGAACTACTGTCAGTAGAGGAAAAAAATAATGGGTAAAATTGTGTACGTGTGTGGTAAGACCACACTTAAGTTTCAAGGTTAATATACAGGCTAATGTCCATGCCTCAAGAGACCGATTAATACTTTATTTATTTAAATTCATTATAAAATAATTAATATGTAAAATATTGAAATATTAACATGTATAAAATGAAATATGTTTTATTGCTTATTTTGAATTAAATTTCATGTGCTCTGAAATTAAAATAAGAATTGTTAAAAATTTAATAGTTTCAAATTTTCTAAAATAATTGAGATAAGAAAAAATGAAAAGCTGAAAAATTGAACAATTGAAAATTTGAATGAATTTTTAAAATTTTTATACTTGAAAAATAGAACAATTGAATAGATTGAAAGCTTTCCATAAAAAAAGAATCGGATTTTATTATTTTTAATAAATCCACCATTCTTTAAATGATTTATTATAAACTAATGTCACAATATTTTTATGTCAAAAATAAATGTCAGTGAGTCAGAGTTGGTCAAAAGTCAAAGTCAAATCTGGACTTTAATTTTATTAATTTTAAGTCAAAGTCTGACTTTGACTTTTGACCAACTCTGCAGTGAGTTTAATGTTAAAATGAAATTAAAGAAATCCTTGTAAAAAATTAATGAGAATTTAATTATTTTTTTAACAAAGGGAATTATTGTTAATTTTTAAATTAAGATACCAATATTAAAATAAATTAATGTTATTTTGATTTTTTCCTCAACTAATGATAAAACAAAGATGGGAGATTAAACAAAACGTAGCCGCTAATTAAATATAAATATATTTACCCTATAAATTTCGATAATTTTTTTTTTTTTACTCAATACTTGAATAAAATTTACTTTTAAAAATTAAATTAATTACAAAATACTAAATGAAAGTATCTGAAAATGTTGTTTATATTGAAAGTAAATTTGGTATCAAAAAAGTCAAAAATTTTCACCCAGTTATCATTTATAAAAACTTCAGCTATTGGTGGAGCATACAAAATCAGGACTCGTCTGTGCGATTTTTTTGCAGGAAAAAAACATATTTTTCAAGATCCGAATCAAATACAACAAAGTAAAAAAAAGAGCGGGGTAACGATCCGATTCCTATCGCAGAAGTAATCATATTTAAAGCTTTCTATAATCTAAAAAGAAAAGCAGTTTTTAATTTTTTAATTTTTTTAACAAAAATTTAGATTTTCCATCACAAGGAGTATTCAAAATTGCAATCAAAAGACACAGATGAAATTTTAATTATTTTTTTAGTATTAAAAAATTTTTGACATTAGCATAATTGAACCTGATTGATATTCTAAAACTTTTTTTAAGTCTTAAATTTTTGGCGTTGTGAATTTGAAATACAAATTGAACTAAAATTCTTAATTTTTTGATAAATGAAAATTAAAGTTAATAAAAAATTTAAAATAAAAATGATTCAACTTATTTGTTGCACCCTTTTTACCCAAAATAATTTTTCTAATGAAAAAAATAAATAAAACATCAATAAGATTTAAACTGATTTTTGATTTGATTTACTAAAAAAATAAAATTTTATTTTAGGCAAAAAAGGTTCAACAAAGCACTTTTTGGTTGTATTTTTTTTAATATTGTTTATTACTTTCAATTTTAATTTATCAAAAATGAATAATTTTTGTTCAATTTGTATTTGAAATTCACAACGCCAAATTTTTTTAATTAAATTTTTACCAGACAAAATTTTCTTTTAAATGATTCTTGAATAAAAGAAAATTACGAAATTAAATTCTAAAAAAGCTAAGAATAAGGTAAGAAATAAATAAAATAGAATTTTTTTTTAATTTTTTTGATTTTTAGAATTACATTTTTAATATTAAAAAACTTGGTTTAATCCTAAATCTTTTCATTATTCATTATATCCAGTTATGATTAAAAAATATAAGCTTTTTCGGAATAAATAGTTTATTAAATAAACAAGCATTTTTGGTATTTTTACCAATCTAATCCCAAATATTTCTCATAGTCTCCAAATATAATATTCTTCATATTCTATATTAACAATAACCCAAGGATTATTGTTAATTTAATTTAGAATTTTTAAAAACTATTTTTCAACTAAATACCAAAAAATTTGAAGCATAATTTCAAGACCTAGATATTTCATTAGACTTTGATAAGACTTTGAATTAATTAAAGCTCAGAGTAGCAAAAAATGAATGCCCGCCAAAGCTTCCTCAATAGTACCGAAAATGTTGGTATTCTACCACGCAGCATCAATTCTGAATTCGAAAAAGAGGAAAAAAAAATTCAAAACTTCGAATCAGCAAACAAAAAATTCTACAAGGATGTTAAAAACTACTGCGACAAACTGGACGAGTTGGTAAAATCCGAGGCTAAATTGATTACAAATATGTCAAATTTGACCGGTCCATTGGCCGACTCAAACCAGGAATTAGCTCAAAAAGCCACAAAACTCAGGGACCAACTGAACGAACGAGCCAAATCGAGTGATCAACTGAAGCAAACATGTCTCTCAAGTGTAATCGAGCCTATGAAAAATCTAAACTCTGTTTTCCCTCATGTCTATCAGTCAGTCAAAAGACGTGAACAGTACCTCAAAGACTTGCATAAGCAGCAAGATAAATTGTATAAACTTCAAGATAGAGAGCACACAGGAAGTAATTTAGTCAAAATAAATGAACAAACTCAAATAGTCAATCAATCGAAGCACTTGTTCATGAAGGAGCACTCGTTTTTGATGAGGGAATTGCCACTATTGTACTCGAGTGGACTTGAATATGTGAGGCCGTGTGTCAATAGCTTGATTAAGTCGCAGGAAAATTTTTACAAAGAATATGGTAAGTTCTACGAGTCCGAAATTGACAAGTCAAGCGGCCCGAGTTATGAAAACTCAAACAATTTAGAACAAGATATTCAAAGTTTAAGTGATGACATTGAAAAGTGTTTATCAGACATCAAATCGCTGTCTATTGTTGCGAGTGATTAATTTTTTTTCTATTCCAATCAGCAATTTGTAAAAATAATTTTTTAAATATTAAATTTTTTTAATAAAATTTTTCAAAAAATTTATCAGACAAAAATTTCTTCTCTGTCTTGTTTTAGTTGCCGAGCAACTGTTAAAAACTTTTAAAAAAATTTTTGAATTATTTTTCATATTCAATTTTCAATGTTAATCAACAGGCAAGTAAGTGCCTCTGTCCATAAAAGACCGATTAACACTTCATTTTTTTTAAATTTAAATTTAATAAACTAAAAAAATAATAAAAAAAATGTAACATTTTAACGCTTAAATTAAAATTTTAAAATTTTTAAGTTTATATTATAAAAAAATTTGGTGAAGATTAAAAATAAATAAAAAAAGTGAAACATAAAACTAAATATGTCAATAAAAGATTTTTCAAAATTTTAATCAACTCCTAAAATTTTTTTTTTTTACTAAATGCAATCTAATTTTTTTAAATTAATTTCAAATTTTAATTTTTTAAAGAGTGATTATTTTTTAATAAAATTTTTCAAAAAATTTATCAGACAAAAATTTCTTCTTTGTCTTGTTTTGGTTGCCGAGCAACTGTTTAAAAAATTTGACATGCTCAACCTTTTAAAAGAATTTTTGAATTATTTTTAATTTGATTCTGAGAAAAAAAAATTTTGAAATGGTTTTTCTACGGGCCAAAGTTCTAGTCGTAGGTGACTGTTGTGTGGGAAAATCGGCTATTTGCCAAGTTTTGTCCAGCGATGGCGGGTCATATCCCAAAAGCTACAATTCAGTAAGATTTTGGTATTTTTTTCAGCACATTTTTACTTTCAACAAAGACAATAATGACCGAACTATTGATAAAACAAATTCAACTCACAGATAAAGATGACACAGTGGAAATGTTCATGCACGACAATTCTGGAAAAGCAATTTATTTTGAAAATTGCAAAGAAACAGTATAATTTTAGTATTTAATGTAAAATTTTGTTAATTAGTTCCTGGTAAAGTGGTTATATGCAGATATGGTTGTCTTAGTGTATGATGTAAGCAACAAAGACTCGTTTGGACACATAAAATTTTGGTATGAGAAGGCTAAAGAGACTTTTTTGTACGACAAAGAAGTAATTGGATGCGTAATTGGAAATAAGTCAGACTTGAGCAGCATTGTTAGCCAAGCTAATGCGAAACAATTAGCAGAGAGCATCAAAATGAAGGCTTTTGAATGTTCGGCAGTAGGACTAGAATTTTTATTTTAAGAAGATAAATTTTAATTATTTTATTTTAAAGAAAGATAATAATGGTATCTTGGAACCCTTTAAATATCTTGCTTCAGAATACGTTAAAAAATATAATGAAGAAATTCGAAAAGTTCAAGAAATAGTTGACTAGTTAATTTTTGTATTATTTTAATAAAGTTTAAAAATTTTTTTTAAATAAAACTCAAGTCAGTCAAATACATTGATGTTCCGATTTTTGATTTTTACAACAATTTACGTTAAATAAAATAAATTTTAGTAAATTTGTAAAAGTAAAAAATCATAAATTTACCACATTTTACGTAAAATTAGGTAAAATATTGAAGAATTTTTAGCATTTAATTTTATTCACAAAGCAATTTATCAGTCCTGAGAATAAATATTCAAATTTTTTTCATCATTTTTTAATTTTGAATCTTTTCAAATAAAATATTGCTGTTCTTTAAATTATTTTAAAAATTTTTTGAGTCATTTTTTATCATTTTATTATATAAATTAAAAGGTGAGTTATTATAAAGTAAACATTTAAAAGAGAAGGTAATCTTTCTTTCAATATTCTATTTTCAAACGAATAAAGACCGTAAAAGGTTGTTTACTTGATTAAAGGTTTTGGCATTAAACTTTAAATTTAAAAATAGATATAATAACTTTTGGTAGACTTATTGACCGCTTCGTTTGAAAAATAGCAGAGGAGACAGTTGGTCAAAAGTAAGAATTTTACTTTATAATTGAAGATTTAGTTTGAAAAAAATAAATAATATTAAAAAGATGTTTTTATCGGTAATGAACATAATTTAAATCGAAAACAATCAATTTCTCATACAAAAAAAATAGAAAACATTAATCACTTTAGTTCTAATTGTCAAAAACTTGTTCTGCAGATGAAGCAAAGGAAAACAACTTTTGTTTCACCTACTGCAGAAGTCTGCAAAATATGTGGAAACTAATTGCGTTATACATATTTTTAATAATTTTAAATAGCGTGCAATTTTGCAGACTTCCGCAGTAGGTGAAACAAAAGTTGTTTTACTTTTTTTCATCTGCAGAACAAGTTTTTGACAATTAGAACTAAAGTTATAAAATTTTTTCCTATTTTATTGAAACTTTTGTATGAAATTTCACAATGTCATTTTTTATTTTTCGGGAAATTCATTATTTAAATTTTGAGAATAATCTATTTAGTTTCAAAACAAATTAATTAGAGTTTGTTTAATTTTATTATTCTGTATATCTTTCAGCATCTTTAAGGTAAATTTTCATTTACAATATTATCATTTAGTTATTTAATAATTTACTATTTTATCAATCTATAAATTGATCAAAAAACAATAAGTTTTAAACTTATTTAATGAAAATCATCGATTTTAATCGGATTATCCCAAAAAAATATGGATAAGCAAAGCTTTATATGCGAATGACCAAACGTTAGACTTTTTTTTCAAAAAATTCAATTTATTAAAAAAATAATATCGAAATTATGATTGAAATAAATAATTTTAAAAAATCTAGAATTATTTTGTTTATCAAAAAATTAATTGTTTAAAATTAGAAAATTATTTTCAAATCGCGCATTCTAAATTTTCACTAAACTCTCATTGTGAGACTATAAAGCTCGTCACGACTGCTTCATTTCTCGCCATAATTGAAAGTAAAAAAATTATTATATTTTAATGATTTTATTTTAACAATTTTGCTCTATTTTTAATACATGTTGCAATGGAAAGCACGACATGTCGTTTTCTATCGAACATTGGTTTTCAAAATGAAACAATGTCATGTCGTTATTGTCGAAAATGGCCCAAAAATGCCATTTTTTCAATTTTGAGTGTTCGACGATAACAAAATGTCGGCTAAGTAAAATTTTTGATCAAATTTCATTTTTCAAATTTGATCAAAACATTTTAAATGCGCAATAATATTTCAATGCATTTTTTACAAATTACAATCCTTTTTTAAAAGTTTTACAAATAGAGCTTTGAAATGTTATAAAATTGTAAAAGTCCACGATGAAATTTGAAAAATGAAATTTGATCAAAAATTTTAATTTGCCAACATGTCGTTATCTCATTTATGACATTTCGTAATTAAAGAAAATGTCAAACTAAAAATTGACTTACTTAAGGTAAATTTTTTAAAGATTATCAAAAAAATTAAAAATAGAAAAATATTTTTTAATAAGAAAAATAATCGAATTTAATCGATAAATTTTAAATTTAACACTGCTTAATTCTGTTTTTTATTCAAATTCATTATCAAAACTTAAATCTTATTTACTGTATTCTTCAAAGCATTATACAAAATAAAGGATAAATTGTATATTTTATGTTTAAATTTATTGAAATTATTGAATTTATTGAATAAAAATGATAAATTATTAAATTTTAGTCTCTTCTTTGACTTAAAAAAAACATCAACTGTCAATCGCATTTTTTACAAATACTCTCTACTTTTATTGTACAAAATCTACACAATGCTTTTTTATATTTTGAACAAAAATTTGTCGCTTTATAATTACCACATAAACGAATTTGACATGACACACGTTTAAGAGATAAATTCTCCTGATTTTCTTGACTCAAAACCCTTTTAGGGGCGCTCTTAGAGGTGCCAGATGACGTTGGAGCTGAAGTTTTTTTTGTAATTACTTTTGATTTCTTCGATAAGTTTGATCAAAAAATCTCGTCTTGAAATGTTGCATTTATTCACACTCTTGCATAAAATACAGCTATTGATGCCAGCTAAATTAATGATGTTATAAAATGCCTGCATTGACCAGCGTCTTATTCGAACTTTTACCGAATAAAACTTCTTGAGTAAAAAATGGTCTTCCGGTTCTACATTGACTGAATCGTGAAACGAATTAATCAATGAACCGTTTTTTTCATTTTGAAGAAATCAAAAGTAATTACAAAAAAATTTCAGCTCCAACGTCATCTGGCACCCCTAAGAGCGCCCCAAAAAGGGTTTTGAGCCAAGAAAATCAGGAGAATTTATCTCCTAGACGTGTGTCATGTCAAATTCGTTTATGTGGTAAAAACTAAACGATTCTTATTGTGATTTGGTAAAAGTTGACACAGTCTATCGCTTAGTCCTATTATTGAATTTAGTGAATGAATTTTGTACAATAAAAGCAGAGAGTATTTGTAAAAAAATGCGATTGAACTTTGGTGTTTTTTTTTAAGTCAAAGAAGAGACTAAAATTTAATAATTTATCATTTTTATTCAATAAATTCAGCAATTTCAATAAATTTAAAGATAAAATATATAATTTATCCTTTATTTTGTATAACGAGTCATTTTGACTCGTTTTGGTGCTTCTAGTAGTATCTACTTGTTTTTGCATAAAGACATAAATTTTTTTAAATAAATTTAATTAATTTTAAAAATTTTTCTTATTTTTATGCTGAAAAAAAAATTCATGCTCAATTAAAAAAAATTGACTTGATTTTTAGAGACCAAAAATCAAAAAAAAGTCATTTTGACTCGTTGGTGTTTCTAGTGTTAATCACTCATAAATTCATCATCATGTCTGAATCTGAACTATTCCTTATCAAGGATATTATTTCTTTTTTTTATTATTATTTGATTAACTCAATGTGTAAATCTATAAAAATTTTATAATACAAATCATTTAGATCAATTGAAAACTTTATTTTTTATTTAAAAAAAATCGGATTAACAAAAAGATAATCCGGCGAAATTTGGACCGAGGACTGGGATTTGTCGACAAGCTAAGGGTCCTAGAGATGTGAAAAAGCCACGACGGAAGTACTTATATAGCGTTCTAAACGATTGACCATTAAAAAAATGAAATCGAAGTCATTTTGTATCCTTGTACTATCTTGGAAATGCTAAACAGTTCATAAACTAAGTATGGTCGGCGTACACTTTTCGAATAGAAACCTAGAGTTTGGGTAAATTATTTATAAAAATAACTAAATAAAGTGGACCTAGAACGTATACTTGTAGGACTCCTCTTTTCACGGACTATCTTTCTAATTTCTATTTGCAACTTGTTTTCCTTTTCGGTCAAAAATTAAAGATTTTACCCAAAATGCTATTTCTTCTTTGTTTTTAGCTAAAAATGCATTCCTAATTCAATTTATTTTATCTTATTTAAATTACAAAATTGAATGATTAATTTAGAGTCTAGTTAAAGGTTTAATTCAAAAACCAATAAATATGATGATACTTTCTTATTCCTAGACTCTAAAAGATTTTTTGTATACTAAGCTATGACATATAAGATAAAAGAAAGATATATGTAACCGGTTAATAATAAATATGATATTTAGTCTTTAAAAGCTTTATTAAAATAATTGAACGTTCTGAAGTTCTAAGAATGGAATCCTTGTTTATACCTATATGCTCGTGTACAGAACACAAGCTTATAATTAAGTCAAGATGTTAAATGTATCTGTCAGCATTTCGAAGCGTCTAACTTCTGAGATACGTGACAAGTAGTAGTAGTAGTAGTAGTTGGATGACTGCGAGTTGCCGGATGACTCCAGCAAGAGAACCTGAGTCCTATGAGCAGCCTGTTCTCTGGTCGTCAATCCTCTTCTTGAAAGAGTTGACACTTTGTGCGTCAATGACTGAATCGGGTAGCTTGTTCCACATTCGTGCTACCCTGTTGCTGAAAGCGTTACGTCTGATTAGACAGTCCTTCACTAGCTCTGGGCGGTCCAACTTGTAGAGAGGAGTGTCATTCGACAGTGTCCAGTCCTTTCTGAATTGTAGTCCAGTCCTTTCTAATTAAAGTATAATTATTACTTATCTTTGTGCACCAGTTAATAAGCTGATGAATAACTGTTTAAAGAAGGTAACATATATATATATATAAATTACCAAATAAGGCAAAATAGTGAATTTTGTCAAGTTCTAATTGATAAATTATTCAAGACATCAACTAATTAGATGACAAATAGCTCAAATAATCGAAATATCTTCCAAGTTCAAGTTTCAGTAAAACAAATTCGTCAACAAATTGGACCAGTTCAATTAAGCGTTAAAGAAGCTATCCAAAATAATGAACAATTCAGAGATCGACTGTTCGCTGCGCAAGACTGGTAGATGAGATTCAATAATAACCAAGGCATTTAACTAAATAGTCAAATACTTATTTAAGGCATTTCTATACAATTCATTAATTGAAATATTTATTTTGATTTTTTTAAGTTGCAATTTTTTAACCAACCATAAAAAAATTTTGCAAAAAGTATCTTGGACATGTTCATTATTTTGGATAGCTTATTTAACGCTTAATTGAACTGGTCCAATTTTTTGACGAATTTGTTTTACTGAAATTTGAACTTGGAAAATATTTCGAATATTTGACCTATTTGTCATAATAAGAAAAATTTCCTATTGTATTTGATATGTATGAAAAATAAAATAAAACATTCCTAACCGTTTCTTACTTAATTTTACGTAAAATTAGACAATTTTTGGTAAAATTTTGTAATCGAAATATAATATATCGAATAATTAATAAAAAACGATCAATTTTAAATTATTTGACCAACCACCACCTTTTTTTTTTCTCCAAAATCCATTACCTTTAATTTAAATTAAATAAAATAATTTTAAATACTTGAATTGAATAAACTTGCTTTTTTTAACCATTTATTATTTTTGATCTATATATATCTGTGAAATCTCTTTGCGAAAAAACTAAAAAAAAAAGATAAATTTAATTTAGATCAACACATTTTTTAATTATCCTTTTACTTATTACTCATTTCATGTTCTTCATCAATATTAAGAAGGGAGGTTAATTAAGAGATTCTCTATTGGTTTATTTAACATATAAATTCCTTTTTCATATTTTAGTAAACCTTTTAACTTTTAAAAATTAATTCAAATATTAATTAATTTATTTAAATAATTCGAGAGTTTAAATTGGCATGTTGACTTTTGAGTGTTTAAAACATTGGATTCAATATTTTAAACTGAATTAAACTAGATATTAATTTGTGTTTTAATATTTTATTAAAAAAATAAACTCATCTTTACTAATTTAGATAATTAAAATAAACTTAAAAAAGATTAAAAACTGTCAAAGATTTTCAAAAAAAACGCACGTTCTTCAAAATTTTCAAATAACTTCCATAATTTGCTCAAACAAAAATGAAAACTTTGTTATGTTGACTCGCATATTGCTGTCCTTCCAAAAAACAAAGCAATCTTCATTCTTTAAACAATCTCTTGATTTTGTGTTGAAATACTTTCCCGAATGTATTGTCGGATCTGGCTGAGTGACAAATCTAAAATAAATATGACCACTTTGAGTGGTTATTCTTTCGTACAATGGATAGTGAAAATGAGGAGGCGTTATTTCCACTACAATAGAAGTTGATGGCATAAAAATTGCATTTGTAAGACCAGCTCCGTGAACTGAAATAAGAAGTTTTGTCTGGGACATTTTCTTCACCTGTTGTTCAAAGTTTAAATCATCAAAATAAATCGAATCAAAATCATTTGACCCTGTTTTTGATTTTATAAAATCTTCTAGCTCATTTTGGTTGACTATGTGGCGATTTTTTCTTTTAACAAAAACAATTTGAAAGCGCCTAAAATCTAGATTAAATTTTTTGCCAACTTTGTTTCTAAGGTAGATAGCTTCTCTTGGTCCAGTGAACAAATAGATAGCTGTTCCAGGAACAAACATATATTTAAAACACTGCAAACCTTCATCGCCAAAATGTACTTTGTTGATATTAATATCAGTGGAAAGTTGGAGAAAGTTTTTTTGCCAATCGCTCAAGTCAGTGGACTTGCGGTTAAGTATGTGAATTGAATCAAATTCTGGACACAGATTGTTCTTATGAAAATTGAGATAAATAAAAAGAGGTGATATCTTTATGGACCAGTGGAATATGTTTTGGTTGGAAGCATCAAAAAACAAGACCGAATGACATCCATTATCATGAAATTTTGAATTGTTCCAAATTGAAGCACTTTCGTAGCGACCATCTAAAAATGATCGGAAAGGAAGTGGGTTTTTTACATCTCTATTAATTGGCTGTCCTGTGCTATCAATTTTTTCGTAATGATCCCAACTATTTATCTTTCCATTGAATTCAAAATTTCTACTTTTCATCCCATCTAATAAAGATTCATTTTTGGTCAAAAAAATAAATTTCTTGTTTTGCAAACATATGTTTTCATATAGGCAAAAGCTAGTTAGATCTGAGAATTTTGTACATTCGATTATTCTAGATTCAATCATTGTTAAACTTACCGGTCTGTTTGATATTTTAATATAAAATAATATTAAAATATAAAATAATATAATGATTAGAATTATTAAAAAAAAATTTAATTTACTAAAGAATTGTTTTGAAATATACATTCGAGTTTAATTTGGATTTTTAAAATAAATACTTAACAATTTTATCTAAAAAAAATTAATTGTACAAAAATAATTTTAGTCTCATGTGATGTTTAAGGCATAAGTGAAAAAATGTTAGGGGTTCACAATAAAAATTAGACCTAGAAATATTTTTTTCAGATTTAAAGCCGAAAATCTTCAGTAAAAAAAGACTTAAATTTAAAGTTTAAAATAAATTTAGTAGAAAATTGAAACCCTTTTTAATAATTAAAAATTTATTTTTAAACAACTATTATGAAAAATAGTAAATTTAATTTTTTTGAGACGTGAGAAACGCCTACTGTTATTGTTATTGGCAAATTGAAGTTTAAGACCAAATTTAAATAATCATGTTCAAAAATATCATTAAAGAAAGATTTTTAAGAAATTTTTTATTTTAAATTTTATTGCAGAACCTTTTTTTCAACGTAAACATTTAATTTTAAACTGAATTTTTTTTATCTGCAAATCTCTGCAAAATTTTATGCAAGCAGGATTATGCACAGTAATTAGATAAGTTTTAAAAAGGTTTACTACACATAAAAATTAGTCACTGCATTTAATTTTTTAATTTTAAAATGCTTAAAAATCTTTTTTTTAAAGATAATTTTTGAATATGATCATGAAATTTTGATCATTAACTTCATTTTGTACTGTTATTTTGGATTCATCATAAATGTCATAGCTTAGTATACAATGAATCTCTTAGAGTCTAGGAATAAGAAAGTATCATCATATTTATTGGTTTTTGAATTAAACCTTCATACCAGACTCTGTTGATGCATTTGGAAATAACGAAAAAAAGGAACAAAGTTTTTCTTTCTATTATAAAATCTAAATCAGAGTGTTTTTAAGTCACAAGTCTTAAGTCAAGTCAATGACTTAAAATTTTTTTTTTTTTTAAGTCATAACTCTGACTTAAATTTTTGTGACTTAGACTTAAAACTGTGACTTAAAAACAAGTCTGATCTAAATTTTTTTAAATTTAATTATATTGTCATTACTTATTCAAAAAGAAGCTAAACATTTTTTCATACTTGTTTTTAAGTCACAAATTTAAGTCAAAGTAATGATTAAAATCTTTCGATAATTCAAGTAAGTTTAAATTTAAATTTAATATTTCCATTCTCATCGCGGCTCCATGAATGTTAGTCCGACAGAATAGGAAAAAATTTAAATCATTGACTTGACTCTTAAAATTTTTGATTTAAAAAAAATCTCTGGTTCACTCCAACGTCAACAATCCATTAGGTGAGCACCAAATTTTCACGTATTACATGTGTTCAATTGGAAATCTTATCAAACCATGAAGAGTTTAAAAATCATCACCTTTTTAGATGTTTGTTGTTGGTTAATTTTTTTCGATAAAACTAGGGTTGCTGGAGGCTAACCGGTAAATAATTCATTACACACATAACTGGTTTGAATTATTGACCATTTTCATAAAACTTTCTAATTTTTTTAGAGATTTTAAATATTTTATTTACTCAATATTATTTATTATTGTGATAAGCTTATTCACTCTGATTAAATGTTTTCTACAAAATAGCAATAAAAGGGCAATGTGAAATTTTAGTACAAAAATTACAGTACAAAGGGTAAAAAGTTAATAATTTTTTTTCTAATTATGCAAAAATGGTTCTCTTAAGATTACAATATTGTACAAATTTGTACAAACGAATTCCAAGCTCTGCAAAAACTCTGCAATTTATTGCATAGTTTAATCAAATATTTTTTGATGGTGTGCATTTTACAGAAAATTGCAGAGTTTTTGCAGAGCTTGGAATTCGTTTGTACAAATTTGTACAATATTGTAATCTTTACAGAACCATTTTTGCACAATTAGAAAAAAAATTATTAACTTTTTACCCTTTGTACTGTAATTTTTGTACTAAAATTTCACATTGCCAATAAAAGAAATATTGATAAACGATTAAGAGCCCAATAATTTTTCTTATGATACTGATGAGGAAAAGATTAATTGTTTATCACTCTAAGCAGATTCAACAAATTTATTGATGACAAATGGCCTAATAAATATTGAAAAATCGTACTTTGGGATTTATGTGGAAATTAAACAAATTTGCTTTATTTCTTATCTTTTATTAAATTCTAAATATGTAAATGAAAGTGGCCACTCTTTACCAAAGAGTAAGCCGATTAATATGTAAATGAAAGAAAATAAGTAAGTGTACACAAAAGTTATAATAGTGTTTTCTCTCTAGCTGTTCAAATTCAGCTTTAAATATAAATCATCAAAATACAAACATAGTGTCGTGCGCAAACTGTTTGTAATTTAAATTGTTATACAACAAGTTTAAGGTTCGGTTTTAGAAACTGGTTCTGTTCATATTTGAATTTAAATAGAGACTAATGCTAGGACACTACAAATATGAAAAATATTGATGAGATAGTTTTAGAAATAGGGGCCACAATGTCAATAAAAGCAGAAGATTGCACAATATAGATTAGAATAAGATTTTGGTCTGATGCAACTAAGGTAAGACTTGCGGATGATAGGTTAGTAGATGGTTAGTTTTTAATAAAAAAAAAGTGCAATAAGGATATTTCAATTTATAAAAAAAGACAATCCGAAAAACTAGTAAGTGATTACATTTTGTTAAAAGAGATTTTTTGAAAATTATCCTGTTTGATTTCTAAATAATAAAACCAATTCTCTTTTGGGCTTTTTTTACTTTGAGATTTATTTAAAAATGTAAAATAGAAAAAATCTTTCCAATTGTTTTGTTATGATCAAAAAATTCAAATTTCTTTAATAACCCTAAATTTCTGAACAGGAATTTTTTTGTCATTAACTTCAAAGGTAATAATTATTTTTCTTAGTTTGGACATGTCATCTAAAACACTATTAATGGTGTATTCGAACACGATTTTTTTTAAATTAAAAATAACAAAATTGACAGATTTTTTTTTAATTTTTTTTATTCTGTATTTAAAAAATTAAACCAAAAAAAAACTAAAAAATGCTTGAAAAATAAAGCAATCTAAAATATTTTAAGTCTATGAATCACGTGATTGCTTGATGGTCAAAAAATGTTAACAAAAAAACAAAATTATCTGATCTGACTAAATTGAGTCTATTGTTTCAAAAATTAAATTTTATCGATGAATTTTATTTTTGTTGAGCTCGACAAACTATGCCAATGCGCTTTTCCCACACAAATCGAATCTGGTTCACAAATTTCTTAATCAAGCCAAGCAACAACAACAAAAACTTTTATCATCATTAAAATTTTGATTTATGTATTTTTATTTATTTTGTTTTTGGCTCTCTCTCTTTTTCTCTCGTTCACTTCATTTCTCCCAGTGTTTGATTATTACAAGAGTATTTTTATTTACCTGAACTAAATTTTTAAGTCTTTGGAAAACAAAAAAAATTTAAAAACTAATTAACTAATTTAAATGTAGGCTTGTGAGTGATAGAACTAAGAGAAGATGAGAGGGAGAGAGAGAGAGAAAAAAAAAAGATATATCTTTTCATATTTCCAAGTCACTCAAGCATGACGGGTCCTTATTTTGCCTATTTTTCTCTCTCGTTCTCAATTCAATTTACATTGAATGTTAATTTTCCTATTTATTTTCTTTTGAGCACGCATTAATCCAGAATTGGTTGGCCATGTCCAAAATAGACAAGTACACATTTTCCAACGAAGAGAATGACTACTCAAAACTGAACTCGGGTCGCACCAGCCGCCAGGGCGAGTACTCCCGCGCCAGAGACAACATCAACAGCTTTGAAGACACTTCGGTGCGCAACTCGCACTCGGGCGCCACCGATGCCGGAAATGTGCTGGCCAATGGCGGCTCTAGCCGCGTCTCCTCCACCTACAGACTCAACCAGGACTCCATGGAGGCTTTGGGCAGGAACCAGCGCGAGACCTTGCACTCGCGCTTCGACTTCATCAAAGTGCTTGGCAAAGGCACCTACGGAAAAGTGAAGCTGGCCAACGACAAGCGCACTGGCAAACAGGTAACAGAATATTTTTGTTGGCCAAACTTTTTTTTAATTTGAAAGAAAGTCAGTAAGACAATAAAGTGTTCAAAAATGCTTAATGTGGTTACTTAATTTAGGTTGCTATAAAAATAATTCACAAAAATCGCATAGAAAATAAGCAGGACTTGGCTCGGGTGAGAAGAGAGATCGAGTTCATGTCACGGCTTAATCATCCGCATATCGTTAAAATTCTAGAAGGTAATTCAAGTTAACTATTCCTAATTTGCTTAGCTAATGAGAGCAAGATTTTTAAATTGCACCAAAACTAAAAAAGAGTTGTTGCTGATTTTCTTTTAAATTTTTTGAAATTTTTGATTTAAATTATTACACGTGGCCTTATCTAGGTAGCCATAAAGCTCATTAATAAGAGTAAAATAAACGTTAAACCGCGCAGGTTAGAAAGAATAAGACGAGAAATTGATTTCATGGCTAACATAAATCATCCGCACATTATTAAAATCATTGAAGGTAAAAGTTAAACGAATTTGGTGATTAAAAAATTTTGCTTTTTTTGCTTAACATGTTTAGCTCTACTAACATTTTTGGACTGTTGAAAAATTAATTTTCAAAAATTTAAAAAATCTTAGAAAAATTCGACTTCAACTTTAATTTTCATATTTTTATATTTTAGAAAACTTTTTTTCTGGATTTTCATATGTGAAATTTTAAAATTTTGAGAAATATTGCACAAAAAATATATACAGTCCAAAAAAAATTTACGTAAATTTACGTAAATTAATAAATTTATATTACGTAAATTTACGTAATATTTTAGTAAATTTACAAAGTTAAAAAATTAAATTTATTATTTAATATTATTTTAATTATTAAATTAATTTTGAAAATTTTTTTTAAATCATAAAAAAAATAAACGTTAACATTTTAATTTCAATAATAAGTTTCATCAGAATTTTTTTGTAATTATTCAATTTCAAGGCTAACCATCAGGTTCCTCTATTTTATTATTATTCAAGGTTAATCAACAGGCTAGTGCCCATGTCATTAATGACCGATTAACACTTCATTTATTTAATTTTATAAAAGTAATCATTACAATTTAAAAAAATAGAAAAAAAATTATTGAAAAAAGTAAAACATTGAAACATTTGAAATTGAATTTTTTGAATTTTTTTAATTTTTTGAATCAGGTTCCTCTATCTTTTGGACTGATTAATACTTTATTCAATTAATTCATTAAATATTAATTATTCATTTCAAAAGTTTAAATAATAAAAAAAAATATTATCAACAAAATGATCGTCAACATTTAAGTTGAATCATTTTAAAGTAATTATTAATTCACATGCTCATTCAGATTAGATTAATTAAAATTAAAATTTCTAATCATAGATTTGTTATGTTTTTTTTGGTCTATTTCTACAAAAGGTCTTCAGTTAAATTTAAATTGCCGTGTGCTGATTCATTAACAAAAATAGCTAATTTTTTTACCAGCTTTACTTTGCTTTCGTTTTCATATATTAACCTTAAAGATACAATTATTCTCAAATTCTAAAATTTAAATTAAAAATATTCAAATGCAAAATTGTTCTAATTATTGTTCTATCAAGTATTTTTTTGTAATAATGACCAATTTTATTCACATTTGGATAAAAAAGGTTAAATTTATTTTCGAAAATTATTCGGAACCAAAAAATTTCAAAATAAAAAAAATTTAAGTTCTGAGCTAATACAAATTTTCATCTTTTTCGTTTTAAAAGAATTATTTCACCAGTGCTAGGTTATAAATACTTAAAAGACATAGAAACAAAAATTTTAAATTATTTTTTTTAAATAAAAGATAAAAAAGAAAAATGGTTTAAATGAGATAAAAAAATGTAAGGCTTTTTAATTTAAGAAATTTCAATTGTATCTACGATTATTTCTTTATTAAAGACTTTTTTTTATTATTTAATAAATGCGAAATTTAGTTATTTGGATTAATCCGAATCTAAATGATATATCCAGTAACAGAATCAAAGAACCATTTTATTCGAAAATGAAGTTCCAAAAATTGAAATTAAAATAAAAAATAATTTTGACTCAAAAAGAAGTTTTTGATTTATAAAAGAAAACAGCATACATGACAGAGAGCTTGAATTTCAATGCAGATCCCAAAAAAAGTTTAGGTGATAAACCTTAATTCGAATGATAAATGTTTAATGGTATCTATATACGTTGAATTACGGTATATTAACTAAATTAAATGATAATTTTTCTGTATTTTCAGTCTTCTGATCCTCATTCCTAACCAAATTGTAGAATTGAAAATTTTTACTTCACTGATATCTTGAGGGAAAATTTTGATGGAATTTTTGTTTTCTAAAAAAAATTCTAGTTTGATAAGATAAATTGGTCACCTGAAATTCTAAAAAGAATAAAAGCATAGTTATCAAAAAAAGTTTGCTCTTTAATTTATCAATCTTTAAAATGTAAAAATAAATTTCGGGTTGAAAAAAAAAACAGGATAAATGAGGAGAGAAAGGAGAAATAGGAAATTAGCATTTGCACTACTTACTAGATACATTTTGAGTTCAAACTTGTCTGGTAATCATCCACCAGCCAGACAACATCGGAACAGAAAAACTCAGTTCTACTCTCACTCAGCTCAATAAGTCGATTCGAGACTGCTAGTATTTTAAATTTATTTAAGGCCTCGTGATTTAAAATGTAAGAGGGAGCATTATATTTTAGTTATAGTAAAGACAGAGCTATTAAATTTTGAATTACCTTTATTCTTTTAATATTTGTTTTTGAGAATAAATTTAGACAATAGTAATGAGCAATTTAAAGAAGCAAAAGTTGATTTTGAATCTAATTTAACCCATAACGTTGAATGCTTTTTGATTCACGATTTTATTTCCATAAATCTTTAAGTTAAAATCAGAGTTGTTTAAAAGTCCCAAAATTAAAGTACAAGTCAAAGACTTTAAAAAAAGATGTTTAGTCTTTTTTTTCGAAATTTAGGACTTTTGAAAAAAAAAAGCTTTGAAATATCTTAAATTTGTCAAATTTTTTAAATTCCTTAAAAACTATACTTCCTGGACAAAAACTAGACGCATTTTTAAAACAAAATACTCTACAAAAATAATGGTGGTCAGTTGTATAAAATATAAAAAAATTCAATTTTAAAATAAAATAAATCTTGGAAAAAAAAATAATTTAATTTTCAAAAAGTACAGAAAATTCCAAACTGAATGACATGTTAAAACTTTTTACAATATTTTTACTTTATAAAATAAGTGAGAGTAAGGAAATATTCAAAAAAATTTTCGACACTAGATTCGTTATCAGACTGTAATGGTTGAGTTATTTTGATCAAAAGATAATTTTATAAAGAGAATAAATTTATTTAATTTTTAAGGCTCAAAAATCAAATTAATTAATTTTATTTAAAATTTTTTTTGGACCAATTCAGAAGTCTATATGATTTCTCATAATTTTTTTCAAAATATTTTTTAAATAAAATCTATTTTGTAAAATTAAAAAAAATTATTTTAAGAAAATATTTTTATTTCGCTTTTAAAAAAATAACGACTAATTTAAAAGAATAGGAAAAAAATACTAAAATCATACTTTTCTGATATTTAAAATGTTTTTATTTAAAAAATTTAATTATTTTTTTCTTCTAGTATACGAAAGCTCTGAGAAAATAATCTTAGTAATGGAAAACGCCAGCGGTGGGGAGCTGTATGATTATTTAAATGAAAGAAAAAGAGTTTCGGAAGTGGAAGCTCGTGGTATTTTTAGACAAATTGTTTCAGCTGTTCATTTTTTGCACAAAAATCGAATTGTTCATCGAGATCTTAAGCTAGAAAACATTCTCATCGATTCCAATGGTGACATAAAATTGGCTGATTTTGGTCTTAGTAACAACTGGAGTCCAAATAATTTGTTGTATACATTTTGCGGTAGTCCTTTATATGCATCACCTGAAATAGTCAATGGTTTTCCGTATTTTGGACCGGAAGTCGATTGCTGGAGTCTGGGCGTCCTTCTTTACACACTTGTATATGGTTCAATGCCATTCCAGGGTGGTGACTACAACAGACTAGTTAAACAAATAACCGATGGCCAATTCATTGTGCCTAGAGAGAGATCCGGTGCATTTGGACTTATCAAGAAATGTTTGTGTACTAAAGCTTCGAAGCGTGCATCTATAGATGACATTGCTGAACATTGGTGGGTTAATGTAGGCTACGCGTACCCACCAGTTGTATTTTATTCATACATGCCGGGCTCGTCTAGACAAGGCGTCCAAGCACTTGGCTATGAAGGATCGCCAAAAGTTAGTCCTAGCATTCAATTGACCAGAAAAAATTCAACAAACCAACAAAACGCCGCTCAACCCACTGCAGTTTACTGAAAAAAGACTTTTTATTTTTAATGCTTGTAAATTTTTTTTTCCAGATAAAAACAATTTATTTTTTCAAAATTTCACTTTAGACTTAGTTTTTTTTAAGAAATAAAATTTTTTTAGATTATGAAATCTTTTTACTTTAAAATTGGAGTCTAAAGCAGTACTAACTTTTTTATCAAGGTTTCAAGCAATTTTCAAGAAATTTTCAAGATTTTTTTAAAAAAGACTTTTATTGATAAATTTTTTGTAAGCTAAATAAAATAATTTTCCACTAAAAATTATTACATTCTCGATTGAAAGCTAATGTTAATTGTTTTTTTTTTAATATACAAATGACAAGCGACCGGTCCATGTTTTTTTCGCAAGCCAAAAAAAAAATTTTATTTTTTGTTCTATTTCAAAAATACCTTAAATTTAAAAAAGTTTAATTTTTTAAGACTGATTTTATTAAAACCCCAAAAGCAAGCTTACAGAATCTCAACAAAAAACCAGAAGCATCATTGATATTGTGAAATTGATTGCAAAAATTAAAAATTAAAAATACTAATACAATATACTGATAATATGAATACTTTTTTTTTAATCCTTTAACACCAGAAAGCCCGGCTGATTTCTCATAAAAATTTTTAATAAAGTAATTAGGATAAATTAAACATTTTCTCTGAAAATTTATTCATTTTCTAAAAAATTAAAATTAGGACTTCTACTTTAAAATTTTTTTTTTAATTTTATATAATGTGATAATACTCAAGTTTTAATTTTTCAAAAAGGAGTCTAAAAAACTCATCGGGCGTTCTAGTGTTAAAGAGTTGATCATGATGATACTATCACATTTTGATTTAAAAAAAACTTTGGATTAGTTTAAGTAAAATTCTCCTCTGTATTATGCCTCAAAATTTCTATCATTTATTATTTAATTTTTGATTTTTGATTTTTTTTTCGTAGTTCTTAAAGAGTAAAAATTTTGAAATAATTTTTTTTAAATTATTAAATTAAGAATCAAAGAAAGGAGAAAAAAATAAAATAAGAAAAAATTTTCTTTTATTGAAAATTATTTTCAAAAGGTATTTCTGCTAAAGCTTTTTTATTTTTCTTAAAGAGTGTCTCGTACACTCTTTATATGTTTATTTATAGCAGTGTTTAATAATTTTAATGCAACGAAAGTAATTTTTTTGACGAAAAAAAGAATTTTAATTAAATTTTTAAATATAAAAAATCAATTGTTAAAAATTAATAAAAAAAAATCTCAATTAACCAAAATGCTTTTACTCAATTTTTAATATCTTTTTAAAGTATTTTTTCTTGTGTTTGTTGCCTAACATAGGTAACAGCATCAGTCCAAGTATTTTAATGGTTTGTTAATGAAATTTTTTAAATTAAAATAAAATAATAAGATCTTAATTTTTTATGTTTTTTTCAAATTCAAAAAACAAATGGATAGCTTAGAAAAAAAAGATTCGTTTAATTTTTGAATAAAAGTTCAGATAATTGTTGAAAACAAATTCTTTTTTAATTAAAGATTGTAAAATTTTAATTTAATTATTTATCCAAAGGCATTATGAAGCTATAATTAAATTCTTTCCAAAAATTCACTGCTCTTAGCAATTCTTGACTCGAATAAAGTTAGAAAACAATTTATTTATATTTACAACAAAAATCGAGTTTATGATTTCGATCTTGATCTTGATTGTGATTTTTATGATTTTTTCTATAAGTTATTTAATTTGCATTAAAACTCAAAAGTAAATCAATTTTCTAAAACAAAAAAAATAACGCGCTTGGAAATTTTGTTTTTAAATTAAATTAAATTTATAAAAATTCATTTAGATGTCTTAAAATAATTCAAGTTAGAACTAGAAAAATTGTTCGTGTCATTTTGATTTTTTCTAACAATTTTAAGACCTTCAAGGACATAATTATTAAATAATTATGTTTTACATTATCTCTTTTATTTCTATCCTCAATTCGAAGAGGAATTTTTCAGCTTTAATTTAGAGAAAAATCACTAAGACTATTGGATTCTAACGAAGCTATTAGACTTGAAATCTAAATGATTAACTCCTATTTATGGCATCAAAAAGTTTGGAAATTTTTTTGCAGAAACTATTTGAAGGTTCTAAATTCAATATATTAAAACATTTTTTTTTTACCCTTTTCTTAACCCTTTTTTTATTTTTTTTAACATCGCCTAAAAGGCGTTTATTGAAATAATAATAATAATTACCAAATAAAGTTTACAATTTCAAAAATAGAAAAGGAAAACAGTCTTGATCATTTTTTTTTATTTTAGTACAATGGTAGTAACATTTTCAAAAATATATAAAAAACAATTTTAAAATATCGATGACAAATTAACAGCTATTTATTTTTAATTTTGTTTTTTATCATAGCATTCTAATTCTAATTTAATTTTTTAAATGATAAAACATTCAAACTATTTATTATTTTAATGTTAAATTTAATCAAAAAATACATTAACAGTATTTAAAAGCAATTTTTTTTGTTAAAAGTAGCCTACTTTCTAGAGCTGAAATTGAAAAAAAATAAAAAGCTCTGAAAATTTTTTTAAATTAAAAAATAAGAATAATTAGAACTCGAGTTTCTTTATTTTCTACATCAAGATCTGATCCAAAATGTATTAAATTTTAGAAATTTGCATATTGTTGTAAATTATACAATAGAAATAAGTTTTTTTTTCTCTAATTTATTTCATATTAAATTTATGAAAATTAAAAAAGTTAGGATCCAAATATTTTTAATAAACCTTAATGAACAAATTGTATTTCTGCTTTTGAATAGTTTCTAAAATAAAATTTAAAGAGGGAAAATAAATCCGATTAAGTTTTTATAAAGATTCCCAAATATTTTGACATCTTTTGAGTTGAAAGGTTCTTTTCCATTGAGACAAAAGCTCAAAAAATATTTAAGATTAATTTTTTTAAAAGACTTTTTAACTTAAAAATCAATGTTCAAGCCATTTCAATAATTAAATTTTAAAATCAGGAAACAATTAGTGAATTTTCCAAAGACATAAATCAAAAATTCATTTAAATTTTTGTGACCAATTTGCATGCTTTGTAATTGCTTTTAAATTAGTTAGGAATTAAATCTATTCGGTAGACATGTTTTGCACTTTTATCATAATTAAAATTAAATAATTTTTTTTTATCTTTTCATTTATTTTTTAAATGTTAATTAAAAATATTTTACATAAATGTATTATTCATCATTGACTATTTCATTTAGATTCTCGAGCTCAAAAGTGCGTCTAAGATTTTTAGAATTTTCAGATGATTGACTATCTTGAATTTCCGTGGTCAAATTTTCGACTTCGTTAGACCGATGCAGTTTGAAGTTAGTCTGATCGGTGCTGGTTTTATCATTGTGCAGGTTGGATAAATTGTTGCCGTAACTAAGATTGTGGCTGATGACCATTACAGAACGGGTATTCGCAGGGTTGACTGTGGGCAAAGTGTGTTTGTTTATGAGAGAATTGGACCGGAGCAAATGAGGGTCAGACACTGGCTCTTTCTCATGTATTTCACTCGAGTAGGTGTGTTGTTTTTTGAACACTTTCACCTCTGAATCACCTGATGATGACATATTTTGAAATCTAAAATTTTAAAAAATTTAAAAAATCATAAATTATAAATGCAAAATAGTTTTAATTATTTTCTAAGTTTATACAACAACAAAAAGAAAAAATTCGAAATTATTTTTTAGAACAAAACTTTTTTCTATCTTCTAGTTTATTGTTCGCATTGGCAATCAATTCTGATTTGAAGATTAGATAAAATATAAAATAAAATATCAATCAAATTATGATCGGCACTTAATAGGCAGATAATTTAACATTAATCGCATTTTTGAAATAGCTGAAACTCTACAAATAAATTTCTTTCTTTTTTCCACAGATTTTCTTTGGAATTTTTTTAATTGAAAAAAAAAATTTTTACTTCAAATTTTAGATAAGTTTATCCAAATAATAATTTTGAAATATTACGTAATTTATCTAAACAAAAAGAATTTGATTTTATTATTTTTGTGTTTTATTAGAAAGGTTAATTTGGTACTGTTTTTACACCATTTAAACCAGTCTTTCGAATTTTACAAAAATTTTTGATAAAAAAATAATTCCATTAAATGTCACTGGAGTTTAGATGAGAAAAAATTCAAGAAATTTTATTTTCTATAACTTAAATTATTTATTATGTAAAGCAACATAGCCCAAAGTTCGCTAGGACTTTCTTTTTGCGAACACTGCTAAAAAATTAAATTAATTATTATAATTAATTTAATTTTTAAATAAAACTTGATAAAGAAATTTAACTAGCATAAACATTTTAATGAACGAACATAATTGAGAGTAAATAGAATCTTGGGAAAAAATTGAATTTTTGAATTTTTCTATTAATGCTCTCAGTGCATAAATTTTATTTCCGCGAGACAAAAAAATAATTTTGCTAATAAAAAATAAGCTTAATTAAATTAAAAAAAATCAGCGAAAGAGTTTATTTGTGATTAATATTTAAAAAATTTTATCTTAAAGAAAATAATAATAATAATAATATATATAAGCTACAGCAAGTCTAGCTTGCGGAGGTGACCTACTAGGAGGTCACCTATGGTAGCTCCTTACACATAACACATGGAAAAGTACTGGAGAAGAAATACAGTTTAATTTTTAGGTCAAAATAACGTTAAGATTACAGGTAGAAAAAGCTGTAAAGGAAAAATGACACAAAATGAAATCTCGAAATTGATTTTCTATTCTAAATTTGAAAAGTTATGAAAAATTTGCCTTTATTTGAATAAAAGTTTAATTTTTTTTTGGGATTATTATTTTGACAATAATCTACATATCAAGAGCAAGATTTTCTTATTGCTCTTAATTAAATAATTCAAGTAATTTTTTAAAATATTTGCTTCATTAGATAATAAAAAAATTAAATAATTAAAAACATTATGTTTAAATCTATTTTCAACAGTTTTAAATAGATTAGCTTATTTTTATAAAATGGTTGAAAAAAAAAAATTTCATATAGAGATTAATTTCATACAATCTTGTTGAATTTATTAATTAAAAAATAATTAATTTTTGCTAGATTTTTTTTTTAATTTTTCGTTTATTTTTAGCATTGATTAATTTTTTTAAATAAAGCAACAAAAAAGGTATTTTAATTTGGTTAATTTTTTATTTTCTTAAATAAATAAACAAAATCGAAAAAAAGTTCCAATTTCAATTTATCACTTGATTAAAAGAAAAAAAATTTTAAGAGATCAATTCCTGGTTAAAGAATATTTGCTTTTTTAAAAATTTTATTTTGCTGTCAATTTGAATTCTTTCATTATATTAGAAATCTGAGTCTAATCGGTTACGTAAACCATAGTTAACTTAGTATGGGAACAATTCTTGTTCTCAGGTTTCGTGAACTATTGGTTCAATCTTTTTGTTCACGGAAATAGGATTAGGTGAACAAAAGATTTCTAAGATTTCACATGAACACATTTTTAGCAGTATTAATGATATTATTCGATTTGTTCATTTAGCTCATCGATATTAGTAAGAAAACTTAATTCTTGGTTTGAAGACCTAAGTAGTTTCGAAGACTTAACTTAATGTTATACAAAATGTGTGCTCCAATTGCAATTCAAAAAATGTGAACACAGTATTTACAATATTAATATACTCAAATTTTGTCATTTTACTTATATTTTTAATATTACCTTTAATTTTTTTCAAATTAGGTAAACAATTTTTAGATTAAGCGAAACAAAAGCTCACTAAAGCCGAGAACAAGAATTTTTGTCATAAAAAGTGATATTGGTTCACCTTACCGACTAGAAATCTTAAAAATTTAATAAACACTTGATCGTGATATAAATTGTGAATTTCAAGTACAAATTGAACAAAAGTTTTAAAAAATATATTATTTTTTTGTCTTGTATGGTACCAGCGTGATGGAAAAGAGCAAATGTTATTCCAGTCTACAAGAAGAAAAGTGGTAAAACAAATCCTGAAAACTACCGTCCAATATCGCTATTATCGATACTAATAAAAATAATGGACAATCTAATAAGAGATGAAATGCTAATGCATTTATCGGAACACAAATTACTGTCTGTTCATCAATATGGATTTATGCATGCTAAATCCTGTATAACCAACTTGCTAGAAACTTTAGATATCATCACTGAGGCCTTGAATAGAGGATTCAGTGCTGTGGTAGTATTTTTAGATTTCTCGAAGGCGTTTGATCGCGTTTCGCGTTTGATATGCTAAGTGGGGTTCCACAAGGTTCAGTTCTTGGTCCGTTACTATTCCTGATCTTCATAAATGATTTACCAGAGCTAGTAAGTCACTTTTGTAAGCTGTTTGCGGATAACAGCAAATTGATTAGTGTCATTAGAAATTCAAGGGATCAAATGCTAATTCAAGATGACATTGACAAGATGGTTGAATGGTCGAAACGATGGAATATGGAATTTAATGAATCTAAGTGTTAAGTAATGTATACTGGCAACTCAAAGATTGCTAGGCAAGAAATCTCAATGTTAAACGCGAATGATTTCAGAGTTGAATTAGCAGAGACTACTACTGAGCGCGATCTTGGTGTAATGGTGAACAACAAACTCAAATTGAATGATCAAATTCATAGCTGCGTTAAAAAAGCTAACAACATGCTTGGTATGCTCAAGAAAATATTTGTGTATTGGGATGCTCAATCGTTTTTGCAGCTCTACAAAACATATGTTAGACCGCATCTGGAATACTGTGCACCTGCCTGGAATTCTTATTTAAAGAAGAATATATTTAGACTTGAACAAGTACAAAGACGAGCAACGAAGCTTGTTCCACAAATAAAAAGTTTGAATTATGAGTCAAGACTAGCTAATTTGGGATTAGAAACTCTAAAAGAAAGGCTAGAGCGTGGAGATCTGATTCAATTTTATAAAATTCACAACAAATACAATCATGTCAATTGGAATTATGATGCGGAACTTATGAGTTCAGTCAATAATGAAGGACCAAGTTGAGGAGTAAGGGGAGCAAAGGATCGCATTTGCTCGCAGCTAACAAAATGTGAAGCAAGGCGAAACTTTGTATCTAACCGAGTAGTGAACAAATGGAATGTGCTGCCAACGTCGGTTGTCACAGCAAGTTCGATCAACCAGTTCAAAAACAGACTGGACAATGTCGGTAGAAGTAAAAAAAATGAAAAGTCTACTATAGCGGGACTACGTTAGTCTTCCTGCTTTGTCAATTTAGTTAAACTAAACTTGACCGTAGAATATTAACTATTATAATTATGTTTAATTTTAAAAAAAAATATTAGGAAATAAATAAAATTCGCTCATTCAAAATTTTAACACTCAACAAACCCTGCTTTTTTGCCATAAAATTCAATTTAAAATAAATTAGATTCAAGAAAACAGTTTGATATATAATCATATTATTAAAAAAAATATTTAATTTACAAATAAAAATAAATCGAATAGGAACTAATATGACTTATATTAAAATTAAAATTACTTTAAATTCAATTTCTCATATAAAACTAATATCTTATTTAATTTTCAAAATCTTTACTTTAACTCACTTTTGAAAATAAAGGTTATTTTTTTTAAAGAAAATAAAATCAAATATTAAATTACTTTAGAAAATTAACAAATTATTTTAAAAAAAGATGAAATTTTTTTTTCAAATTTTTTACCATTTAAACTTAATAACTAACCCACTTATTTAAAAAAAAAATTATTTTTTTGCTGGATTTATTAAATAAAAGCTCATTTTATATTTTATTTAAATTCAAAAGTGAATTGAATTAAAATATAAATTTGAATTCAAATTTAAATTTTCTTTTTGAAAGTTTAACTCAAATAAAAAATTCGTTTAAACTCTAGCTCAAATTTATTAATTGATTTAATATAGAGTAAATTGTAAATCTTATTTATTCACAAAACCAACAAAAATAGTTAAAGTATTATATTTACATAACTAGATAGATCGCAAAGCTAAAGCAGAGAATAATGGAAGAAAGTAAAATTTAGTTTATATTGATTTTTTTTAATTACCAAAAAATTGTTACTATGATTTTTATAATATAAAGATAAAATAAACTAAACAAATTTTATGTAATTTAAACGGATTTATTTTTAAATATTTTTAAACAGAAATTAAGTAAATTGTGCGTAAATAAAGTGAAAAATAAAAAAATGTGTGCTTAAATTAATTAGGTATTTTAAACACGCAAATAATATTTTCTCTTACAAATTTAAGATAATAATAATTTGCTTCTATTTGTGGTTACTTCTATTCTATTTATGGTTACCTCTATTTTAGGAAATATGGGAGTAAGGCAATGGTTGACAGCAAATTTATAATCTGATTTGTTTATACCGTTTTTCTTTTACGAATTATTATTTTAAGAAATACGTATCAAAAATTTAAATGGCAAAAATAAAGATTGATTTAAAGTTTATAGAGAATTGATAAATCTCAAATAAAAATATGATATTTCATTAGGTATTGTATCTTCAAATACTAATTAATTAATTTTATATTTTTAGAAAATTTCTCATTATAAAATATAATTTATGATGAAAAAAATTTCTTATTTCTCATTTTATCTATTCTTTATTTTTTCTTTTATTATTATTTTTTTATTTCAATAAAACGTCGTAAAAGCGATGAAAAGTAAAAGAAAAAGAATAAACAAAAGTAAAAATGGAATAAAAAAGAAATAATTACAAAAATATAGTTAAATACACTTAAAGTATTCCATTAGTTCTATTTTAAGTTTCATTTTGAAATTATTTTTTTTTCAGATAAGAGAATAAAAATTTTAAAGATGCTAACAATAGTATATAAAAGGAACCAATTTTCAATAAAATTTTATAAAGCAATCAAAAAAATCAAAAAATTAAAGATTTAACTGGTATTTTTTATTTAAACTATTTTTTTGAGAAAAATTAAAACAAAATCACCAAAAGAATTGTAGCAAAAAGTTAACTACTGTAATTAATTTTCAAAATATTTCTATAGTTCCTCTTAACTATATTTTTTATCGCTTTTTCATTTAATTTAATTTTAATTCTTTTACAGATTTAACAGAAAGACTTAACCATGTCCCAAAATATCTCTTACAATCAAAAAGTTGATTCGGTACTTTTGGTAGCATTTTAATGAATTTATTATTTGAATTTATACAGAACGTTCAATTATCTTAATAAAGCTTTTAAAGACTAAATATTATATTTACTATTAACCGGTTACAAACGCCTTGGGCTGATATAAAAACATAATAAACAGAAATTAAAAAAGAAGAGAAATACATGTAAAAAAGAATTCACTTATTGGACTTAAAAGTAACTAAATTTTTCTTTTTGGAATTCTTTGCTAAGACAAAATTTATTGATTCAATAATATTATTTTTTTCTGATCTTTTATTTTGGTGAATTATGGATTAGTGTTTTTAGCTTAAAAATGTAACCAAATTTTAATTTTGAATGCTTATATTATTTTGATATCATTTTCAACACAGAAAAGGGCAATCAAAAATTTTGCCGAGTATATGTAAAGATTTCCTTAAATTTTGGAAATGAAGTTCTTTTTTGTCAGACGGATACTTAATTAAGCTATTGTTGTACTAAAACATTCTTTTGTTTCGTTTTTATTCTTAAATTTTTTCCTTAAATCTTAAATTTTCAATTTATCTTTTATGTATGATTATACTAATATCGAATTTCTCCAAAACGCGAACTTAAACTTAGTGATAATCAAATTATTTACATTAACTAAATTAAATTTTCAAACTGTTCCACAATTCTTAATTCTTTCTATTTAAAAAATATTTTATTCAGATGTCGATAAATAGTCGATGGTATTTTCGAGTGGCTATGGCTCTCTATTCAGCTACATTTTAAGTAAACATTTGGTAAGATAAAATTTTTTTTTCTAAATTTTAAAAATAAGAAAACAGTTTTGAAAAGTGACTAAAAAATATTTCTTAGTTCAAAAAACACCGCAAACTTTAATATAACTACGATGGTTTGATGCAAACAAAAAATTGAATTTTTATTTAATTAAAAAAAATTAAATATTTACTGCTTTATAAAGTTATGTCTTCAGCATTATTATTTAAGGTTTCTTGTCAATCTATCAAAGTCATTTCCTGTTTTCCAATATTGCTGAATAGATGTTTGCAGTTTAAATAAGCTATTTAATAAATTTAGATCAGCGTTATTGAAAAATTTAATCAAAAGTGGGTCTATCTAAACGATTACTCAACAAAAATTGAGCCTAGATAAGATATAATTAAAGATTTTAATTAAAAATAATAGACGATAAGAATGTTTTAAATGATAGTTACATTTTTATTTTACATTTATCAAAATTAAGTAGCTTTTAACTGAGTGATTAAAAGCTCTTTAAATTAATAGTTTAAAACACAAAAGCAATTAGGAGAGAGTAATTATTAAAAATATTAGCATTAAATTTTTTAAATTGAACTTAAAATGTTGCCAAATTATCTACTCAATTAATTTTCAGTATCAATTTTTTGACAACCTAATTAAAAAATTTATTGATCGTTGTTATTGAAATAATAATTAAAGAGAAATCAAAATTTGATGGTTTGCATATAATTTTTAATTTAAAATGTCTTAGAGTCTTTAAGTCTTAATTAGCATTTTTATATCATAAATAAAACTAAATGTAAAAAACCCTTGGGTTTGTTATAAATAGATTAATCATTAATTCTTTGAAAAAAATAAAAATTGAATAAAAAATTCAAAAGAATAAATAAAAAAATCTCTAGAAAAAAGATATTTTTTAATAAAAAATGTAAAAATTGGTTGATTTTTGTTAAATTTTTTTATTACGAACAAACAAAAAAAAAACGCAAAAAAATCGGAAATGTATTTTTAAATTATTAATTAATATAATTTTTTATATTACAAACAATAATAATTACGGATTAATCACAATTAAAATTTCAAAATTAAAAAAAACTTAAAATTTTGGTGTATAAATCTTGTGATTTTGGTGGAGAGTTTACCTTAAAATTTTTTGAATTAAACATTCTTGATGATTAAAAATAAAAATACTCAAGTAATTTTGTTTGAATTTTAAATGGAAAAACAAATTCAGATTTATTTATTTAAGAGATAATTTAGAAGGTAAGTTCTTCTAGGCTGCTCAGAACGGGGCGCGTCCTTCTTTTCAGTCAGCATGTTAGGAATATTTTTTTATCAATTAAACTATATTGAAGCTTATCAAATTTTTTTTATGTTGGATTAGATCTTTCTTGGACAAATAATCGTCGATTTCCTTTGCGATTAATTCATATTGAACTCTTCAAGGATTCAAAAATTTTATAAAGAGTTGGTTAAATCTTTCTTCAAGTTTATGGATTTTTAAGGTTTTTTGGATCGTATCAATGCTTGTTTTTAGAGTAAAAATTTTTAATTTTTTTTTAAATTTTTCTTTATTCTTTCTATTTCTGAATTTAAAATAATGAAACAGTAGTCGAACAAAAAGCTGATCAGAGATTTTAAAAGGGTTAAATTGATTTTAAGGAATTAAATTCCATCAAAAGTTTTTGATTCTGCGAATCAGATTCACTTTTGACACTTGTTTTTTCATGATGTCTTTTAGATGGCCTTTGAAGGTTAGTTTCGGATTGAGTTTGATGCCTAAAAAGGTAGGACTTGGCTCAAATGGTACCTCTTCCTGGTCGATTTTGAGATTGATTTTGAGTTTGTATTTCCTTTCGTAGTTGCTTCTAATACCCGCTCTTGTGAAATTCGTGTGGCATGTTTTTGTTTTATTTATTACGAAGCCTCATTTTTTTTACCTCTTTTGGCAAGAAATACCCAATATCACTGAAGAATAGACTAAACAGGGTTGGAGAGAGACAGCTGCCTTGAGGGACATTACTGATTTATGCTTAGGTACATTTTCTTGGTAAAGTTTGAAGCTTAAGTGCGACAAAAAAGAAGTAAAAATCACCAAATTGTTCTTACTTTTTAAATTCAAACAATAATACTTAGATTTTTTATTTTTAATTATCAAAAATTTAAATGCTTTACATTTAAACCCAAATTAACCAATTTTTACTTTACTAAATAATTTAAAATATCAGATAATTTTCAAAAATTATCGTAGATTCTTTAATTTTGTTTTTTTAGGATTTTAAGGTATTTTAGCTGAATTATCGTAATATTTTGTAAGAAAGTTAGCTTAAAATTTGGTAAAATCCTCGTATTAAATCACCACCGTAAGTCAAATTAACGATTTGAATCTTGAGAAAAATAAAATAAAATAAAACTAATAAATTAATTTCAAAAACCATATAGGAATTATCAGTGACATACAAGGATCAAAAAAATGAGATAGTGGAGTTTTTTCAATTTGGTCGTTTGAATTCAGAAAAACTTGAATAACTTTTTAACATCAAGGAATAATTCACTTAATCCGAAAATATATGTCTGCAAAAACTCTGCAAATTAATTAAAAAATAAATTTTTTAAATAATCTTTAGAAATTGTTAAAAAAATTATACTTAATTATAATTAAAAAACTAAAAAAAATTTTAAATAAATCTTTTGAAGTTTTTTACAAAAAAATTAAAGTTTAATTGATACATATGAAAATTGAAAATTTAAATTAAAAACTTTACAGAATTCAACCTTAATTTCTTGATCTCATAGCTATTTATCAATCTTAGAGAGAAAAATTCAAAATTTTTTTCTCATTATTTTTAAATACTTTAAAATTTATTAATTATTTTTTTTAATTCTCGAATGAATTTTGGTTAAATAGTGTTTTTTAAGAAAATAATGACATTCTGTCCAAAATTCTTGGCTGAAAAATATTTAACGGGTTATGAGTAAGTTATCAAAAAAGGCTTTAAAAAACACAATAACATAGACTTTTAAGAGTGGTGGAAAATTTGATAAATTGGTCCAAATTGAGCTTAAGATTGACTAAATACTAAAAATACCAACGACCTCGTTTTCAAGGTTGATTTGATTTTAAAATTTTTCTTTATTTAGGTTTAAAAGATATAGTAAGTAAAATTAATTTGACACTTAAATGATAAAAATGTTTAAAATTTTTAAGAAAATTGTAGATTTAAAAATTTTACATAAAAATTCTTTAAACTAAAATTATTTTGATATTTATTTTAATTTTCTTAATAATAAATTGATTGATATTGAAACTGATAATTTTTTATCTATTTTAAAAATTACACTTTTTTTATTTTGTCCAATTATTTTGATTAATTATTAATTAATTTGTTCTCGATTGAAGAAAACTTAAGAAAATAAAAATTTTAAAAAATATAGTCTAATAAAAATTGTTTAATATAAATTTTTTTTTACCTCGACTTATTTTCATCAAATGCTTTTATTGTTTAGTCATGATAAAAAGATTAATTCAATTAAAAATTATCAATTATTAATTTAATTTTATGTTAATACCCTTTAACATATATAACAAAATTAAAAACATTGATTATTTGATAAAATAGTGACTGGTTAATCTAATGATAATCAAAGATAGATAAAATTATGTGTCATTAAGATTTTCGAAAGCCTAAAAAATACCTTAGAAAGATCACAGACAAGTAGCCCAATAAAAAATCCAAAAAAGAAAAAATAAAAAGTCTGTTACTTCAACCTCTGAAGAAAAAAAATGTATTAGTACTGAATTAAACAAAATTAAATTAAGATAATTTAATGCTAAATAACGAAAAGAACATACAAAATTAATTAATTAATGAACATTGTACTCAAATTTCTAAGGAATATTTTATCTTAATTGAAAAACTTAATTATATAAATTATTACATAGATGTTCTTAGATCATTTGATGATGAATATTGAATAAAAAATCTTTTTATTCTAGTATTTATCTTCTAATCAAATGTTTTTTGAATAAAAAAAATCAATAGATGATGAAAAACCTAAAAATGCTTAAAAATAATTGTTGAAAAGATGACACTAGCTGTTATCTATGCACGGAAAAAATTCTATTTCTTCAAAAATTTAAAAATTTTTAACAAGTTTTTATTTCAAAATTTACCAAAGAAGAATAAATTTTATACCTAAATTAAAAATACCTGCAAAATGTAATATTGTGGAAAAAAAATATGTCCCTTTCTATCCTAGCGGATAATGGGTTGGCGCTCATTTCCTTTTCCAGTACCTTTTTGAGTAACGTCTCCGACCTGAAACAGAGGTTACTGCATCATTGAATTGATCATCTGCACTACTAATATTACTCAGTCGTTCCGTACTGCAGAGATATTTTGAAGATTTTTACACCCTCAGCGGGTTTTGAACCATTGATCCTCTGCTTGCATGACTAACACACAAACCATTCTGCTATACGGGATAAGATTGTGGTATAGTTATTTTTAAATTCAGGTAAATATTAAAAAAATACATCAACTAGATATACTGAGAAATCAAATCAATTAATTTTATAAAAAAATTCTTAAAAAAATTGATTTTAGATAATTAATTTCCTTCTTTAAATCCGTCCTCAGAAAATAATACCAAAAGAATACTAGTCATTAAAAATTCAGCTAAATTAGTAGTAAAGCAACCATCACAAACGATTACCAAAAAACAAATTCGAACGGAATCAAATATTCCAGAATAATCCGTCTCCGATGAAGAAGTTGAGAGGAAGATTGAAGCAAAATGGTCCAAATGGTAGAATTGAGAGATGTACAGTGTTTCGTTGAAGGTTACATGTTATTCAACTACCGTAGTGACGTTTCTATTCTTTTCAGGAGTGAGAATGAAAATGACCATAGTAATCTACAAACATCAAATAGGTTATCAAATGAAATAAAAATTGAAGCCAGAAAATATTTTGATTTAAAAATGAAACCAAAAGCAATTTTAGAAAAAATAAAAGAAAGCATTCCCATCAAGAAAAAACGTAAATTTAAAATTTTATTACTCAATTGCCTCAAAAACAATTTAGTCAAATGAATATAAGTCTCGGTGAACTCGGGGACTTTTCAATTTTTTTTTTTTCAAATTCAAGGCTAATCAATAGGCTAGTGCCCTTGTCATAAAGACTGATTAACACTTCATTTATTTAAATTTTATAAAAAGTTGATTTCTTTAAAAAATAAAATAAAATAGCAGTTTTGACTAATTAGAAAAATTAAACATTGAAAAATTTAAATCAAATCTTTTAAATTTTTTAACAAAATCTGTTAAAATTAAATTTATATTATTATAAATAGAAAGCTTGAATGTAGTGAATTTCAGCATTGATCTCTTAATTACAAAGCTATTTATCAATTTTGAGTAAAAAAATCCAAAAGTTTTTTCTCCATTATTAGATTTTTCCATTGGTTCCATTAAATTTTCGCTATTCCTTAAATTATATTTTAAATTTCTTGAGTCATTAATTAAACTAAAAAAATGGACTGAAGGCTATATTTGGGAAAAAAGCAACAAAGTAGTGACATCTATGGTGTCAGAAAATACAACTGAATACTGCATACTAGCTGGTGAACAATTGAAACACCTTCAGTCAATTTAAATAGTGAGCTTTCACTATTTGGATCTTGACTCCACCAAATAGAGATGATATAGAAGTCAATTGTAATGAAGGTAAATGCACCTGTCTAACATTTTTAAAGCTGTACATGTGCAAACGTCAGCCTGTCTTGCAAACCAGCACCAGCAGCAATAAATGTACCAATTACCGAAATATATTTATTAATTTTTTTTAAAATTAATAATATTTAATTTTTAAATCTAAGAAACACACTTTTAAAACTATTTATTAACAATTTCTCGATATTAAATTAATAATAAGTCAAATTAAATGTTTTCTTAATAAATTATTATTTTATTTATTTGTTTGTCTGTGCTGAGCTAAAGATCCTTCATCAAAACATTATAAAGATTTTCTCAGGCTTTAAAACTTGATAAAACCACTCAATTCTTTGACTCTTTGAATCTTTTACCACTCTTTGTGTTAAACCTCTTAAATGCTCAATAGAGATTACATTCGTGTTTTCCATTTTGGCATCTATGTATGGCCATAAGTTCTCGATTGGGTTGAGATCTGGTGAACGGGCACACCATGGCAGAACCTCAATGTTCTGTTCTTTGAACCAGTCGCTTACTGGGTGAGCGGTATGTGCCGAAGCGCCATCTTGTTGTAAAATTCAAGAGTCATTTGGCTCATAAAGGAGTTCAACAGATGGTAAAATATTGTTTTCCAAGGTGTTGATGCAGACAAATAGATTGGTTCGTCCTGTATAAATATTGCATATACCAGTGCCTTTGTAAGAAATTCATCCCCAGATACCGGCTGAGCCTCCACCGTTTTGAAGCTTAGGTATACATAACTTTGGATGAAACTTTTAATTTTTAAACCTTTTTACAATTACTCTTGACTTACGATTAAAGATCTCAAAATTGGACTCTTCACTGAAAATAACTCTGGACCAATCACTAACTGTCCAATTAAGTCTCTGTTTACACCACTTATATCTTTTTTGTCTATCTTTTAGGCTTAGAAGGGGTTTTCGGACCGCTGTATGAGACTAAAAATTTTTATTTTGGAGAAATCTCATTATCCTAATCCTGACTCCTTGAATTTTAGAATTAAAATCAGTGGTGAGTTTTTTATAGCTTGATGTAGGATCTTTTCTAATCTCTCTAAAAATGTAATTTTCATCTTTAAAAGTTAGCTTTAGAGGTCTACCAGAACTGCTTTGATCAGAAACAGTACCAGTCTCTTCATATCGTTTTTTAGTTGAAGAGACACATTTTTGAGATATGCCTAACAGCTTGGCTATCTCATTTTGCTTTTTATCTCCACTTTTTAGCAGACCCACGATCTGCCATTTTAGTGGGCTAAACACATTTATATAAATTGCGCTGAAGAAATTCGACTTATCTGGCGAAAAAAAGAACAAAACAATGAATGCCCGCAATGTGCAGTATGTTTAATGCCTAAACCGGTGAAGGATTGGATAATTTTTTAAGAAATTTTTTCACTATATCTGTTGCGAGTGTGAGCAAGATTTACTAAGACAATCGGAAAGAAGATGGATGGTTATTCCACAAGTAGAAAAAGAAGCCCTAAGCCACTGAAGAAGTTTTTATTATTAAAATAACTCGATATTAATATTTTTTTGAAATAATTTTAAATTTACTTTCATTATATTTATTTATATTCACTTAACTTTTTGATTTGTTTTTATTTTTTATTTTTCATTTTTTTTGTAAAAATTGAGAACAATTTCCAATTAAAGGAGGGAGAAATTTTATATGATCATGTGATATGATGCATTTAAATATCATGTTTTATCTTCTTTTGTTTTAAATTTTTGTTTTATATTTTTAATAGACTATATTGAACTTAAACAAATTCTCTATTGTTCGATACTCAACTACAATTTGTTTCAACAAAATCATCTAAAATTAAAAAAAAAAAAACTAAATTAATTGTTGAAATAAATTTCTCTTGGTAATTTGAAGTTTAAATTTTTATAATAACAAAGTTAATTCTTAAGGCTATGTAAAACATAAGCTTTTTCAAAAATAAAAATAATTTTTAAAATATTTTATCTTATTTTTATAACTAAAAATAAATGATCAAAAAAAAACTTATAAAAATATCAAAGATTTTTTTAATTAATAAATTGAAAGTATAGACGAAAATAAAAAATAAAAATATCTGAATTTTCTTAATAGAAATAATCCAGACTATTGATCAATTATTTTTTTGCTATTGTATTTTATTCCAGTAATAATTTAACTACAAGCAACTTTCGCTTATTCTTTTTCATTTTTTTGTAGAATTAAGAATTAAATCGAATTAATATTTTTTAAATTTATTTAACTTTACTGAGCAATAAAACTATTTGATGGCAAAATGTTCAGGTAAAGATCAAAACCATATTTCTACTTCTAAAATAAAAGCTCAAGTATCTTCAAATGTAATTTTTTTAATTTAAAGAAGCAATTTAAAATGTTTCTAATATTTACAATTAAAGATTATTTTAACTTGGTTTGATGAAAGAAAATAAAAAGATAATTTTTTTATCTAACATTTGAAACGATTAAAATTTCAACCCGAAATTACTCACTAGACAATGAGTAATTTAGTAAAAACTCACCCTTTTAAAATGTCACAGATAGAAAGAAATTAACAGTGCTAATTTTTATCTTTTATAATGATTACTGAATGGTCTAATTTTAAAACAAAATACAAAGTTCTAATAAAATCCTAGAGAATAAGCAAATTATCTGCTGTTTAAATAAAATTATGGCTTTTGCTATCTTAAATAAAATATAAGCTAAAATTAAACGCAAAGACTATAAAAAGGTTGCTTTATTTTAATTTTAACAAAAAATGAACTTGATGGAATTAACTTATAATCAATTTGAAATTTTAAAAGAATACTTCAATTCTTTTAATTTTTCACTGGATTCGCTTATTGTTTTGAAAATTTCATCTGCGGCTCTATTTGGTTCTGGACTGTTATACTTTTTAAAAATATGGAATTCGTATCGCTTTTTTAAAAAGCTAGGAATCAGAAATGTTGATTACAAATTTTTATATGGCAACTTTCCGGAACTTCTCCAGAAAAAAGTGAAAAATAAAATCTAGAAAATTTTTTTTTTAATTTATTCTTTAGAGTAACTCAAATCTTTTGCGAGAATGGACCCAAAAATATGGAAAAACCTATGGATATTTTGAAGGTCATTTACCAGTCTTGGTCACTAGTGATTTGGATATTATTCAAGAAGTATTCATAAAACAATATTCTAATTTTTCGGCAAAAAAAAGAAGACTTATATCCCCTAATGATGATCATCCATCACTTAATTTGATTAACAGCACTGGTGTGCGTTGGAAGCGTATGAGAAATATCATGAATCCAACTTTTTCGTCTGCTAAAATAAGAGAGCTTTCACCAGATTTAATCAAATGTACTGAGCGCTTAATCGAAATTTTGGACCATGAACAAGAAAAATCCATAAATATAACCAATTTCTTCAAACGGTTTACCATGGACAGTATTTGGAATTGTGCGTTTGGTGTTGATGCCGAAATACAGATAAATCGGGACAATGAATATTTTGTCAATTGTGAGAAAACTTTTCAAATTTATGGAGAAAAAAATTTGCCAATATTAATAGGAAGTATTATGAGAGATTTTTAAAAGATAAAGTCAAATTTATTTATTTTTTTAAAGTGTATTTTCATGAATTTAGAGCGCTAACTTTTTCAGTTTTAAATTTAATGAACAAATTGATGTCCAAATTTGTCAACATTGAATCTAGATTGCCACTTTTTTGGTTTATGAATCGGGTATTTAAGATTGTTGACAAGCGTAAACAGGATGGAATTAGAAAAAGAGATTATTTACAGCTTTTAATTGATGCCGAAGGAAGCACTAGTGGAGATATTAATCTAAAAGCGGATAGTTTTTCAAATGTTCAGCTGGAAAAAAAAATGACCATTGATGTAGAATTAGATACGAAATAATTTTTGGCTTTTAATTTTAAAATTTTATTTAGGAAATTAAACAAAACGTGACTTTGTTCATGTTTGCTGGCTATGAAACTACTAGTACTATGTTGAGCTATTCGGCTCACACCCTGGCCAAGTACCAAGATGAACAGAAAAGATTGTATGATGAGATTAAAGAGTTTTTTGACTCAGATAATGATGTAATCTATCAGTTAGTAGTTTAAAAGTCACATGTCATAAGTTGACTAAACATTTTTTGTTTGAAATATTGTTAAGATTAAATTAGCTTAGGAGTATCCCAAAGATTTCCCAAAGATGTCAAAAAAATTTCAAGATGGGTTAATTTTGTGACGAATTGATCATATTTTTATTTTAGTAGAATTATAAGCTATCGATTTTTGACTAAAAAAAATAGACTTTAAATTAGAGTTTAATTAAATTAAGTATTTTTTTAATTTTTTTTAGTTTAAATCACTTTAAAAAAATTTCAATCCATTCTTGAATTAATTAACTTACATTTTATCATGTAAGAATCATGTGTAATCATCTAAAATTTGTAATTTTTTTAGACAACTAAAGGTGTAAAATTTAAAAGGACCAGTTTTGTTAGTAAAAAAAATTACCAAAATCGACAATTAAAAAAACTTAACCAAATTAAAGGTAAATATTTTGATCAAAAAATTTAATTGTAGATCTTAAGAAGGTGTTTTTAATCACAAAATTAAGTTTCAAAAATAAGTTGATAATTTGATCTAAAATTTTATTTTAAAGTATTTTTTCTAATTTTCAAAATTTTATTCTAAAATACTGATTTTTGAAAATTTTTTTTAAAGAATCCTTTTTTGGTATAAGATGCATTATGCATCCCAAGAATAAATATTTGGATACACACTAAGGTACATTCTTGGGTACATATGAAGTTAAAAGTAATTAAATTTTTAATTATTTTTATTCAAGTTGATTAAAAGCCTAAAAAATATTTTTTTTTGATAATTTTTCTTGTTTAATTTGATCTTCGTACTTGTTTTAATTTATTAAAAATTTTTTTCTCTCAAAATTTCGTCGAAAGATAGAGCAAAATCTTAATTTTGATTTAGTACCCGATGAATTTTTTTAATTTGGCATTGAATATTTTGATTCTCTGACTCAATCAAATTTTTTATGCTTTTTTTAAAGTTTTCTATAGATAATATTACAAAAAACATACACAATCTTCAGGATCAATTGAAAAGGTCAAAACTAATGGACTGTCTAGTAGATAATTTTTATAAAGAGTTGAAGCAATTTAAGTAATATTTATCAACTATTTGGCACGTGACTTTCACAGAACTCAGTTGATCAATTTCTTTTTTATGTCTAAAATTTTTATTAAAGGCTAAAATAGATTCAGATAGTGTTCAAAAATTGGAATATTTAGACATGTTTTTAAAAGAAGTAATGCGATTCTATCCGATTGGGTTTGACAAGATTTTTATTTTTTAATTCAAAGTTTTATCTTTATTCATTTAAAGCCCAATGACTAGAAGATGTACAAAAAAAACTAATGTGAAAGGAATCGACATTCCGAAAGATTTAGTGATTGCTGTAGATGCGTTAAGTGTTCATTTTGATCCTGATGTTTGGGGTCCAGTTGATCCAAAAGAATTTTATCCGGAAAGATTTTCTAAAGAATTTAAAAGACATCCATGTGCTTTTATGGGATTTGGAGCTGGGCCTAGAAATTGTATAGGAATGAAATTTGCCTTAGTAGAGCTTAAGATTGCCCTATGCAAAATATTACTAAAATACGAATTTTTACCACTGACTCATGAGAAAGAAGAGTTAGAAATTTTCGAAATGCTACTGAGAATTCCGAAAAATGGGGTATCAGTTACTATGAAAAAACGACTCTAATTTTGATTTTATTTATATTAAACTATTATTTAATATTAAAAAAATTAACTCTTTAATTTAGAAAATCTAATAAAAGTCTTTTTAAATTTTTTTAATTATTTTTTTTACTTAAAATCAGAGTTGGTCAGAATCGTCAAAAGCCAAAGTCAAAACTTGACTTTTAATTTTACTGATTTAGACTTGAACTAGGCCGCCACAATAACTGGCTGGAACGGCAATCCATCAGTCAAAATTACGGTCACATGAATATTTTGCCGTTCCAGGTAGCTATTGTGGCGGCCTACTAAATAATATCCCAAAATTTGGGCTTTTAAAAAAAAGTCTTTGACCCGGACTTTAAAAAAAAAAATTTAAAGTTAAAGTCCACACTTGACTTTGACTTCATGACTTGGTTTTAGTTGACTGAATTGCCATAATATTAGTTTAATTTATACAGTATGTCTATAAAATTTAGAACATTTATTTTTTTTATGCAAGGTTTGTTTCTGGGAAGCCTTCTGGTTTGTTTCGGCTAAATAAAAAAACAAAAATAATTTTTTTTGTTTGAATTTTATTCAGAAAAAAATTTTTTATCGGAAAAGTACAAAAACTAGGAGAAAAAAAAATCGAAATGAAAAAATCGCAAAAAAGAGAGGTTTATTTTTTATCAAAAAAAATGTCTAAAAATTTAGAAAATAATATTTTTTAACATTTAAAATGGCCGCCCTTAGCTTTAATAGACTCAGCGACACGTTTTGGCATAGATTCAATCATGTTCTTGACTATTTCACTTGGAATTTTCAACCATTCATCAAAAAGAACGTTTTTTAGATGCTCTACTGATGTAATCTTTGTATTGACCATTTTGTGGTCTATATATGACTATAAATTCTCTACTGGATTAAGATCAGGTGATATTGGGCACCAAGGGGGGACCGATATTTGTTTTTTTTGAAACCGATCTCGAACGAAATGAGCAGTATGTGAACTAGCACCATCGTGCTGAAAAATCCAATGCTGACTCTGATCAAAAAATATCTCGACAGATGGTAACAACTGATTTTCCAGGGTGTCCATGTATACAAACTGATTGATTCTGCCTGTATAAATAGAGCAACAACCAGTACCTTTATGATTAATACATCCTCAAATTCCAACCGAGCCTCCACCATTCTGTAACTTTAGTAAACAAAATTGGAATACTACAAATACTTTTCGGGGAATACTTTTCGTTTGCGAAACGTTTCACTCTTAATTTTTTGTTTAATACTTCAAAATTAGATTCATCGCTGATAATAACTTTTGACCAGTCTTTAACAGTTCATCTTTTTCGTTCTATGCACCATTTGAGCCTTTTCAACCGGTCCAGTACAGTCATAAGAGGCTTTTTTGAATCAGTAAATGACTGTATATTTTTTTTTCTTAATAGCATTTTTCTAACAGTGTCTTTATTAACACTAACATTTCGAAACTTAGAACTAAAGTCAGATGCTAGTTGTCTATAGCTTTTTGTAGGATTGATTCTGACCTTTCTAAAAATGTACGATTCATCTCAACTGATAAGCTTTCGAGTTCACCAGACCTTGGTAATTCTTTGGCCACCCGAGTCTTCTCATAATTACACTTTGTTGTAAACACGCATTTTCTCGAAACTCCTGCAAAATTAGCTATTTATTGTTGAAACTTTGTCTTATCCTTCAACAACCCAATTATTTGTCACCTTTGCGCCTCAGTTACTTTTTTTTTACCCATTTTTATGGAAGAATCAACGAAATGGTACAACTGAATAAAATAACCGATTTTAAAGCCAAAAATACTAATGGGTTGTAAAAAGTGCATGTAAATAATAAAAAAAGAAATTTCAAACATTGTGTGACAAAAAAAATTCCAGGGATTGTCAAGGTCTGGTAATTTTTAGTAAAAAATGAGTGTTCCAAACTTTATAGACTAATTTTTAGTGTTTTATGAATTTTATCTAAGTATTTTTAAAAAGAGTTTTGGAATAGTCAAAAGTTTTTTTTGGACAATTTATATATCAAAAGAAAGCTAAAAAAATATTCTATTAGATGATATAATTTGTATTATATGATAATCGATTTTTATTTCAAATTTTCACTACTTAAAACTTTTTTTATTATTTTTTTTGTAATGTTCTAAATTTTCTAGACATACTGTATTACCCTTAACATTGTGCGCTATTTAATAAATTTTTTTCATAAAATTAATTTGATTAAATTCGCACTTTTTTAAATTAATTAAAAAATTTTATATTTTACTCAAAATGTTTAAAGAATGCTTGTGATATAAATTTAATAACTAAAAGTTTAATAAAAAATCATTATTTTTATTGACTACAAAAGAAACAAGAAAGACTGATCAAAAAAATCTGATCAATAAGATCAATTGAATTTTTGGACAAACAAAATAATATTGACATTAATTAAATAATTAATTATTGAAAAATTAATAAATTTGGAATCACAGGTAATATCAAGTTTACTGTTTGCTAAATTTTATAACAAAATTTGTTTATTTTGAATTAAAAATTTTTTAAAACTTTTCATTCTAAAAACATGCTTCAGAATTTCTACCACGCTTTATTTATGAAATTAAGATTTCAAATTAAAATAAATTTAAAGAGATTTGAACCATGTCTTTCTATTTAACTAGATTTAATTGAAGCCACTGAGCTGTCACGTTAGATTCATTTTTTAAATTAAATAAATTAACAAAAAAATCAAGAAATTTAACATTATAAAATAAAATTTATAGCTGAATTAGCATTTAATATTTTTTTCAATTTGAGAATATTGGAAAAAAATGATAAAAGTTCGATCTTTTCGGCTCGATTGCCCTTCACTAATTAAAACCTTCATTTATTTGATGATTCATTGTTTGATTTTGAATTGCTGATGCTATTTGTTTCATTAGAACTGGTTGAGTTTTTTTTCTTCCTCATTTTTTTAAATTTGTCTCTATAATGATCAAGCAATGGAAATAGATGAAAGTTTCATGGAGTGGCGACCTAGAATACCTTATTAAGTCCTCTTGCTAGCTCTGTAAACCATCATTGATTTATCAATTTCTCTGCCTGGTATCATGATCTACAATTGCTAAGTAACAATGTACTTAAATATGGCAGATTTATGTTTGCATTGTTGAATTGAGTAACAATTGAAGAAAAAATATATTTTTTTGATAAATAAAATAAAGCTAAAAAAATTTTTTCAACAAATTAGCAATTTTTTTACGTAAAATTTTATATTTGACTTCTTTTTTAAATCAATCAAGTCAATAGTTAATTTTAATCTTATGGATATCTTATTTTTTGTCACTTAAGTTCATAAAAAAGTTAATTTCAGGCCAATTTGTTTAAAGAATTTTTTTACAATTAATTTTAATTAAAAAAAAATCATTTTTAAATTTTAAATAAATTTTTACCGCCCGCATTAAAATTAAGCATTTTAGGTTTATGCGACATTAAAGCTTGAGATTTTTTCCAAAAATTAAAAATTAAATAACCATTTCCAATTTTTCTTTGAATACAATTTATAGGCCTGGATCAAATTTAAAATTCAAATGTTTGAATAAAAAATTGTGATGTTTCATATTTTTTTCAACTAAACAATAACTAAAATAGAGATGGTTGATAAAATTTTTTATTTATTTTTAAAAATTTTATTTATTGTAAGAATATAAAAAAAATTAAAGAGTTCCATAAATCATACCTGGGTATGTTTCTGGAGTTCCATTTTCTTTAGCAGATTTCAAATAGCAGTATTTGAAGTCTTTGTAATAAGCATAAGCAGCACATCCGGTGGTTTGACGGCATAAATTGCAACAATCAGTTGACGATGCTACATCAGCTACTTCTTTCAAGTCAGATCCTGGATAATTGATGTCAGTCTTTTCAGTGCATGGGCATGGAGCTGGAGTCGGAGCCAATGTTGGCTGTTGTCTGCATCCTGAGAATCTTCCATCCGACATAACTCTCCGTTCAGTTACAGTGTATTTCAACCAGCAAGCACCTGTAGATGGCAAAAACGTCCAAGCAGCACACTGAGCAACCTGGTAACACAATGCACAACAATCGTCCAAAGTCTTGACAATACATGGTCCTGTTCCCAAATCATTACCAAAATAATCTACATTTGACTCGAAAGTGCAAGTTTGGGCATTGACATTCAATAGAGCAATGCTGAATATAACCAATATAACTTTAAACATTTTTAGTAATTTAATTTCTTTTTCAAATTAATGTTTTGGGTAACATTTTAGCCGAGTTAAATTTATACATGAATCCTCATCATGTATTACGTCAGATCTTCTTCGTTTTAAGTATTGGATTACATCTTGAATTATGAAATAGCATTGCTTCTTTATCATCAAATAGACTAAATCCTTAAAGTTACAATTTTAAAAACAAATATTTAATAAAGAATTGATTACATTTAAAAAAAAAGTGTCATTTAAGTTAACTTGAGCTTTTCTAGAAGCAATCTTCATGTAACTTTACCAAATTATCCTGTTACTTTGAAATAAATTGATTTTTTAGCCAAAATCTTGTTAGTTATTAAAACAAAAATTTCATATTTTTGATCATACATTGAATAGAAATTGTTTCAAAATAATCGAAAAAAATTAAATTAAAATAAACAATCTATTTTGTCTCTGTCTAATTTAATATTTTTTTATCATTTTAATTTCAAATAGCTAAATAAATTTTAAATTTTAAAAATAAATTTTTATTTTATTAATTAATTAATCGGTTTTGTGAAATTTATTAAATGGTAAAAAATTAAAAACCCAAAATAAGGATAGTTTTTTCTTAGATGAAAATTTAATTTTAGTACTTTTTACTGAATTTTGTCTAAATTTACGTAAAAATGGTGATCATGTAACGACTGTAAGCATTGCTTTTTATAGCCAGTGCGTATCTTATCATCAGTTGATTTTTTTACTTAAAAATACAAATCGAAAAGAACAAAATATTTCACATTTTCATAAAGCTTTGTTTTCTTAGAAAAACTTGAAAATAAAAATCAGAATACGCTAAGGTGGTCAAAGCCTAGAAACTAGAATATGAAAAATAAGGAAAATTTTATATGTATTACGTAACCTGATGAAAAAACAAAAATGTCCAAAAAAATGAAGAATTTTGGCGTTTTTTTAATGAAGATTTTTCATATTTTGCTAAATTTTCAATCAAAAAATAAATTAAATTAAATTTTTCAGAGAAAATAATGGTAAAAACCTAAAATAACCCTAAATGATTAATCAATAAATAAATGAAATTGATTATTGAAAAAAATTACAAAACAATTTTTCTTATTTTACACAAAGATAATATGACATTTTTTCACAGAAAATTGAAAGTTCTAATGATCTTTTAATTTCTCATGACGACCCTTCTCTTTTTTCAGCTACGTTATTCATTATATTATCAAAAAATAGTGATTCTAGGATATTTTCGACTTTTACTACTTGTACTCTCAAGAATTACTTTCAAAAGGCCAGAAAAAATGTATTCAAGCAAAATCTAAAGTTTTAAAACTACAAACATGCAGATGGATTTATTCTTTTCATCTAGTTTTTTTTCTGGGAATAGTCTCTACTTTCTCTACTTTACACAATTTATTAATTTTTTTATTTTTAATTGGGCAATATTAAACTCATTGGGTTTTTTTTTTAGTTTGATTTGCTGCAATATCTGCAATGATATTCTCGTCAGATATTCGACCATTTTAGGAATGTCCTCGTCTATCTTTTATATGCTGAATCAACTTCGTTTGTTTTCAATTTTATTATTAAAATAAAAATAATTATTTGTATAACCACTTTGGAGTTTTTAATTAATTAATCTTGTGGAAAAGTATCTACATGTTTTTATCAACATTATTTTAGCTAAATAATTATGAAATGAGATAAAAATCCTTTTTTCATTAAAAAACCAACAAACATAGAAATTAAATAAAAGTTTGGCAATTTTAAATATTTTTTGTTATTCTAAATGAAAAAAGGAAAAATTTTTATAAAATTTTATTAATTGAAAATCTTTGTTATAGAATCTTGAAAATTATTCCACAAAAAATTAAATTTTAAATCTTCGTATTCTAAAAGCATTTTTTTTTCTTTTTCTTCCTTATACACTCCCTGTGGAGCTTAGGGTCATTACTTTTGATTTCCATTCAAGTCGATCTTTTGCCTTTACCCTTGCTTCACCCCACGTCATTCCCATTTCAGTGAGCTCTTTCATGATTGTTTCCCTCCAAGTCATTGCTGGTCTTCCTACTTTTCGCCTGCCTGGCATTGTCCATTACAGGGCTCTTTTTGTTATTCGATTTTCTTCCATCCTAATTATATGCCTAGCCACCTTAATCTTTTGTTCTTTATGCACAGGTTCATTGATTCCGAATTTGTTCTTTTGTATAGTTCGTCATTTGTTATTGTATCAGGCCAGTGTATTTTTAGGTTTTTTCTTAAGCTAAAAGTCTGGAATGTATTAACACTTTTTCTGTCAGCTTCAGACATCCTCCATCATTCACTGCCATACATTAGCGTTGCTTTCACTATACTATTGTACCGCTTAAGCTTTCTCAATATCTTTGTTTGTTCCTATAGCCGTGATGATGATGCTTCCTAGATATGTGAATATTTTACAAGTTAACCTATTATTCTTTAAAACATTATCTTAATATTAAAATGTGTTTTTTTTGCTCAAGGCGAGAGGTATTAAAACATTGATTCCATTCATCCATTTTTCTTCACAAGCTTAAGTTCGGAGATCGATTAGTTTTCAAGCTATTCATCGATTTTCTTGTCACAACTTTTAATGAAAAACTAAATCGCGCATTTACTAATGCTAACAATAAGTTTAATCAAAATAAAAAAAGCAAACATCAAAATAAGGCGGTTAATTAAATGATCAGTATTTTTTTATATCTTTGATTGGTATTTTTATTAAATAGTCAGAACATAAATAATAAACGATTAGTAAATTACAGATAAATACCAAAATTAAGAAAAATTTGGAAATTTTAAAAAATTAGACCAACCATCCTATATAAAAAAATTTTTTCTATATTTTTTGGAAAAAGGTTTTTTTTAATTGTTAAAAAAATCGCTCAAAATTCTTTATCAAACCTTTATCCACATTATTATTTTTTTAGGCATTGATTCAAATAATCATTTTGATGTAGTCTTAAGTAATTAAATTTCATTCGATTTTTAAATTTTTATAATAATATGTTTAAAATAATTTTCATTTTAAACAAAAATTTGATTTTTTCCAATTAATTTCTTTCTCAATTCGACGATTCTTGAGATTTGAAACAAGCTGATTCTTGAACACGGGAAAGTGAGGCTCTCTCAATTAGGCTAAATTTTAATATATTTTTTAAGAATTTGAATTATTTTTGTTTCACACAAAAACAAGTTTTTTTCAGCTCAACATTAAAATTAAATTTTAAAACAAAAATGATCGAATTCTTGAATCTGAAGTTAATGATCAATTTTATATGCTCAAAATGATCAAGTTTAAACTATTGAATAAAATCTTATTTCTTAACAAAACATTTTGAATTCAAAAGCTTATTATTGAAAGCAAAATTGGTCCTGTAAATTTTGTCACTTCAATTCTTAAGTATGACTGTGAGAATGTTGAAAGGATTCAACGTAGAGCAACGAAATTTGATTCTGCAATTAGAAACAAACCGTATGAAAGCAGATTGAAGGCTTTGAACATTCCAAATCTGATGGAAAGAAGAAAAAGAGGTGATCTAATTCAATTATACAAGTTCATGCATGGAATAGAATTGGTAGAAAAAAGCAACAATTTTAATGTCACTAAAAACCAAGGAAGAAGTCACTGCTTCAAATATCACAAAGAAATTTCGAGGCTCCAACAAAGAGATAATTTTTTTTTCAACAGAACCGCTAGCATATGGAACTCGCTGCCAAATCAATTGGTTGAAGCCCCCAATGTTAACAGTTTTAAAGCAGGCATTGATTGCTGAATGAGTAGCAATCAATCTCATCAGCTGTCTTAGTGTGCCTTGTCAGCACACTCGCTGGCTAGCCAGCTACAGTCGAAATTACTACTACTACTTAATACAATCTAAAAGATAAATTTTGAATTTTTAAAAAAAAATTTGAATTTCTAAATTTTTGTTCAAAAATTCAGACTTCCGCAAATTAGAAAATATATTTAAGGGGGTCTTCCCTGTTTTGTGACCAGTTGGTCACCAAAAATGTGACCAAGTACTTGACTCCCGGTTTTGTGACCAGCCTGGTCACAGTCATCGGTGACCAGGAATTTGGTGACCAGAAAATTTACCTTGTGACCAGAAAAATCATACAGTAATTTTTTCGTGACCAGTAAAATTTTATTAAATATTCAGTTTTAATGTCAAAAAATAATCAATTTCTTAATAAAAAATTTAAATCAAACTTATTTATGAGATCTGATTTTATGTAACTTTAATCCTTTGACACCTTCATAAAAATCTCCACAAACATCACACTCAACTGGATTTTTTTTCAAAACTTTTTTAACTTCATATTGAACGTCTTTTGGTGCTTCTGGTATCTCCTCAGATTTCACTTTGTAATATTGCGATTTACTTCTAGGACTAGAATAAAATTTTTACAAAATATGATTTATGTTTATATTTTTTTTTTGTTCAAATAAAAATAGCGTCAACATATTTTAAGCAGATCAAACTTTATTCTAAATTTTCTATATTAATTTGAAACTCAACCAGAATTTTACAATTTTATTAACAAAAATAACATTGACAAGTCGAAAATTTAAGTGACCAGGAAAATTACGATGTGACCAGGAATTTTACCTTGTGACCAGTTTTTTTATCGAGTGACCAAGTAAATATCATTTTCTGGTCACCAAATTCCTGGTCACCGATGACTGTGACCAGGCTGGTCACAAAACCGGGAGTCAAGTACTTGGTCACATTTTTGGTGACCAACTGGTCACAAAACAGGGAAGACCCTATTTAAGTGGTTTCTAAGATACTATTAAAATAGCAAAAGTTAGTAAATCTTAATTTAGCTATAGCCTACTAATCGGGGTTTTATCTTAAAACTTTTTATTGATAAAACAAAATGCAAATTTGCTTCTACAAAATTACTTTTTACTCTAGCGAAAAAGCTGATGAGCTCAAGTGATTTAAAAATTTTTCATAGCCAGTATCGTTTTAAATTTTTTATTTACAATAAAGAGACTTATCTAGAATAAAAAACTAAATCTAATAGCTTTAAAAAGAAAATATTTATTTTGAACTTTTATTTCTAAATTAAGGAAGTTAGACTGGAGCTTTGACTCCAGATAGCATGCCTTTATATGAATCTTTGTTGGCACTGGAAGACTTTAAATAACAATAGCTGTAGTCAACATAATACGACCAAGCTTCGCATCCATCTGTTAGTCCACATAGGTTACAACAGTCACTAGCATTTTCTACTGATCCAACTCCTTTCAGATCGTTACCAGCGTAATTTACATTATTTTCAATAAAACAACCGGTCACTTTGGTCGATGTACTCTCGGTTGTAGTTGTTCTGGTCGTGAGTGGAGAAGTAGATGAAGAGGAAGTGGGTGATGAAGAAGAAGACGTAATTCTAGTTGTTGTTATTGTAGAGCCAGTGACTTGTCCACCTGATTGCTTCACACCGGAAAATCTACCATCGGAAACGAAGCGCCTAGAACCAACTGAAGATTTTAGCCAACAAGCACCAGTAGCAGGCAAAAAGGTCCAAGCATTACAGGCCACAGTTGTGCCGCATGTTGCACAACATTCGTCAATCGAATTTTTGAACACTGGATTTGTGCTTAAATCATTGCCAAAGTAGTCTATATTACTTGAATAGGCACATTGTTGAGCTATGGCCAAAGCTGACAAACCTAGCAAAGCACAAGCCAAAAAAAAACTTTTCATTTTTAACTAGATATTAAATTTTATTAAACTTAATCAAATTAAAGAGAAAAAATTGGTTATTTATAATCAATTATTACGTAAATGTGTGCATTGAGATTGAGGGCTTGATATTGTTACATTTTTTGATATCGTTTTACACTTAATCCTGAACTGTTTTAATTAAAATTCAAAGTCTTATGTAACGAATAGTGGTGGATTTAGGATTCAATTGTTGGCAAAGATATTTGGTTGCTAATTTTGGTTTCATGATTAGTAAGAATCAAATTTTGCGCCGGGTCGTGTTCGTCGCTTCGTTGAGTTAAGCTTTGTTGTGCTGCTAAAGTTTGACTCAATTCGGGAAATGTTTTGAACAAATATTTGTTCGATACATAATACTGGGCTCGTTGTTCGGCTTTGCAGTGCTTTTGGTAACGTGAGCAAATTTTTCTGTTCGTGCTGTTCACTCTGCGAATGCGCTCTTAAAAATTTTTCAAATCAACACTTTTCTTTCATGAAAATAAATTTAAAAAAAAATATTTTCCTAAGTGTCCATTTAAAAATTAAAAAATATTTTTTAATCAGCTTTTAAATTAGAAAAAATATCCAATTGCTATTTGGAAATTTAGATGAAATTTTTGAGATGAAAATTCTTGCCCTAAATAATTTGACACATAGCTTGATTTACCATTTTTATTTTTTCAAATTGGAAAGACATTTTTTTTGTGTTTAGAAAAAAATTAAATTAGTTAAATCAAAAATATTTTGAAAAATTGGAAATAATGTAGTCCTTTAAATAACAAAAATTACTTTTGGGTCTAAAGTCATAGGTGACCAGTACCCCTCACCCAAAATATGTGATCACGACTGGTCACATAGTTTTCATAGATGGAATATGTGACCAGAAGTTAAATAATAAAAAGATAAGTGATAATAAGTGGCCAAATAAATTCAAAATCATCAGATTTAAGTTCTGATGCTTTTTAGCCATATATATTTTAATCCTTTTAGCGCAAAATAACTATCGCATTTAGGACACCTGATTGGACTTCTCTTATTACTTAAAGATTTTTCTACTTCTTCTATAGTTTCATAGGTGGCATTGTGAAATTTCATACCAAACTTACAATACAAAAATGAAAATTTTTTCTAACTTTTGTTCTAAATGTCAAAAACTTGTTCTACAAATGTAACAAAGTGTAACAACTTTTGTTTCACCTACCGCGAAAGTCTGTAAAATCTGTGCAAATTAATTGCATTTTATTTTAAATACTGTTAGATAGGGTGCAATTTTGCAGAATTTGCACAGATTTTGCAGACTTTCGTGGCAGGTGAAACAAAAGTTGTTACACTTTGTTACATTTGCAGAACAAGTTTTTGACATTTAGAACAAAAGTTAGAAAAATTTTTCATTTTTGTATTGGAAGTTTTGTATGAAATTTCACAATGCCTTCATAGGTGTATTTTGGTTTTTCAAGTGTTTCATTTAACTTTTACTTCTGACAGTTCCATGTTTATTGTATCCATTTTTTCCTCATATGAAGTAAAATATCTTTTTCTATTTTCTGACTCTTGCTCATCTTCATCTTCAATATCAGTAACGTCAAGATCATTCAATTCGATCAGGTGAATATCCAGCAACTGTAAAAATTTCTTAAATTCAGGAGATTCTTTGACATATTCTTTTACTTTCATATTCATTTTTGACTTTGACTAAATATTTTGAAAGATTTTATCTTTCTTTTTTTATATGTTAATGCACAATTAAACTTTTATTGTGCTTCAAAATGAATAATATTTTATCAAATAAAATTAAGCTTTTTTTCAATTTAGAATCATCAAAATTTATTTTAAATTGACTAAAAATATGTTAAATGTTAAAAAAAATAATATTCCAAAAAAATAATAGGTGACCAAACGAAAGAATTCATCTATGAAAACTATGTGACCAGTCGTGATCACATATTTTGGGTGAGGGGGACTAGTCACATAATGTGACCAACTGGTTACCTATGACTATAGACCCCTACTTTCTACTTAAAGATATTTTTATTTATCCTTAGTAAGCCTTACTCACCTAATTGATGACCGACAAATCGGTAACAAAAATATAGTTAGAATTTTAATTATGTAAAAATCATGAACAAAAATATTTTCGAAGATGGATCAGTTATCTAGTATTAGCTAGAAAAAGTAAAATTAACAAAGATGTTACTGAATGGGCATTTACTGACTCAAGTGAACGAAATGGGCTACTTGAGTGTCTTAATGAACAGAAAGCTTACAAATAAGCTCCATATTAAGAAAAAACTAAATGGAGTGAATTTCAAAATGCTTAACCTGCACCGAAGTAATAATTACAGCTGAATTTAGCTCAATTTTATTCAACTTATGCTCAACCTGTACTTCTATAAGGGCTCGATGTAATCATTTTAAACAACAATGTTTGGTCTGAAGAGGTCGTGTAGAAACACGCCACTTTCTATTGCAAATGGTCTTGAGAATATTGATGTATGCTTGACAAATAGACGATATGAGCTCTTTGGTAGGCTTATGAGGAACCCGACAACTAGACTGCTTATTGAACAAATAAGAACTGAGCTGACGCAAAAAGGTAGAGCTTTATAAAAGGCCCATAATATTATATCTTGAGATGCTAACAAAAGGACGCAATATGAAAAATAATAAACTAATTGATGCCTGTAAGCTTTTGGTTAATATCAATAGGAGTATACATGGTATGGCATAGTCAAATAGCAGGTAAAACGAGGATTAGGCTAAAGGAAGGAACAAATAGCATCGGACAAGGTAATCAGTAACTAGGGTCAGTATCCTAAATATGACTAAATTTAAAACTTTTAAACTAGAGCTAAAATTCAAAAAAGTAAATCCATAGATTTGTTTATCTGTATATATTTTGTCTTTTTTATTTAAAAAAAAGTGGGATCCTAATTGATCACTGGAACTGCATACGATTCAAGTGGAAAAAATTGTTTTTTTATTTGCTTTTTTTCAATAATAAAAATTGGCACACTCTTTTTTTAAAATAAAACTATACACCAGACTGTAGAAAATTTTATGTTCTATCAGAATATATATTATTTTAAAAAATATTTTAATTTTATCACTGAATAATTGTATCTGAAAGAACTAGAACTTTTTAAAGGGTTAGTTATTTTTAGATCCCTGGGTAAAGAATTTTTTTTTAGCCTCCCAAATAAAATTTTAGGATTCTAGGATTTCTTTTTTAAAGTCAAAAATTAGAAATTCAGATAGCACTTAAATTTTGAATTTCTTGAACTTATTCAATAATAATCTATACTATATATATCTATATTAAAGCGTCTAAACTATATTTTTGATAATAAATTTTTGATAGAATATATTAGTATATTAAACATCGCTGTTTGGCGTTTATTGAATTAAATAAAATTATATTTATTCCTTTTTTAGAACACTTTTATTTAATAGTTAAGTCATTTGACTTGACTCTTAAAAAACTTAAAAATGTCTTATTTAAATACTTTTGCACAAATCTTGTTTAATTGAAGTATTTTAACTTTGCTCTCTTTGATTCTTGACTGAAAAAAAGATTTTAAATCTTCAAACAAATTGTGCATTTTTAATTTTTCTATGCAAATTTAATTGCACGGATTATTTAAAAGTTTTACATATAATGAATTTTGCACTATGATTGCAGAAAAAATGCAAAGTTTGGCTCAAAGTCCGGACTTGTTTAAATGTGGCCGTGATCATGACTGGTGAATGATTTTTTTACCATTCCTGATAGTTATTGTAGCGGCTTAGTGAAAGTTAAAGTGAAAGTAAAATTAAAGTCCGGACTTAGGCTTGACTTAAGACTTATGGCTTTAAACAACTCTGGAACAATGTGAAATTTCGTACAAAAATTTTAAGAAAAGTTACAAAAAAAAAATTTATAACTTTTGTAATAATGGTCAAAAACTTGTTCTGCAAATGGAAAAAAGTGAAGCAACTTTTTATTACCTGCTGCAGAAGTCTGAAAAATTTGTGCCAATTAATTGCGTTTTAATTTTAATACTTTTAAATATACTGAAATGTTGCAGAATTCTCACAGATTTTGCCAAATTTCGCAGCAGTTTGTTTCATCTGCAGAACAAGTTTTTGTCTAGAACAAAAGTTATAAATTTTTTTCTTTTTGTATTGGAAGTTTTGTACGAAATTTCACAATGCTTAACTCTGGAAGAGACAATAGGGAAAATTAATGAGCAAGACACTTCAAGTCATTCTAGATGCTTCGGTCACTCACAGTAAGTTTTAAAAAAAAAGTTTGAAAAAATTTTAAAATATTAATGGTTTAATAAAGAAATTTAATAAAAATTCATAAAAATTATTTTTAAAAATAAAATTAAAAAAAATCAAAGTCAACTTTTAATTTTTTACAGAACATTTTTGACCCAAAAAACCAAGTTAAGAATTAAGTTTTACGAATTAACTTAATCCGTGTTTTAAGAAATTCTAGAAATTTTGCCGATAAAAAGTTTATTATTTTTATTATTTTTTTTTGTTTTTTTATTGAAAAAAAAATAATAATTAATCTTTTTAAGTCATAAAAATAATAGCGAAAATTATATTTTTGTTGACGAAGTTACAATTATTGTTTATGATAATTCAACGAATCATTTAAGATTGGTTGCTTCAAGACCAGAAACAATACCATAAAGTTCAGAATTAAGGAGCAAGATTCATGTCTGGGAATGGATTTCGTCAAAAGGCTCAACAAAATTTGCTGTAAGAAAATAATAATAATGGAGAATAAAATATAAAATTAAAAAATAAAATTTAATTTAAAAGCTTTTCATAAAAAATATTAATTCAGAACTTTGTAGAGATATTTTAGCTGAGTATCTAATACCGTTCGCTTTTGAAAAATTTGATTTTGATTTAAGCTTCATCAGGATAATGATCCTAAAAATACATTATTAATATGTAAATAATTCTTAAAGAAAAATAATATTATTTGGGTAAATTCAAACAATTAAACTAAAAATTCAACTATAAAATTGTTTTAAGGTAAAATCTCCTGCTTACTCACCGGATTTAAACCCGATCGAGATGTTTGGAACGAACTAAAAACATTTATTTTAAGGCAAGAAGCAAAAAATGATGATGATGTAATTAAGTGAATGTTTAAATTTTAAAAAATTTTGACGGCTGAAAAATGTAACAAATATATAAGTCATTTTAAAAAGGTATTTAAAAAAACCTTATGGATAGGATATTTTTTTAACGTTTTATAAAAGGTGATTACGATCGTAATTCAAAAAAATGTAGACTAGTCTAACCGTTAAACCAATTATTTAAAATAAAGCATTTTATTGAATTTTTTATTTTTTTTTTACACATTTTTACCATTTCAAAAATCGCTTTTTACCTAAAATTACGTAAAAATTGTTATACCTTTTTTTCTCAATTTTTTTAATCTGTCGAGTTTACTGAAAAAATTAAAAAATTACCTATAAAATGTTATTTTTTGGCATTTTTTTTTTTACACACTTTTAACCGAAAATAACCGAAATTTTCGTAAAGTGCAGGAAATTCAAAACTTCCGTGCTAGCTAAATTTCTAATTTTTGACTTCATATTCGTAATCTACGACCTTTAAAACCCTAAATTTGATTTTTTTTTTGGGGGGGTCTAAAAAAAAAATTTGTACCCAGGGGTCTAAAAACAGTCGACCGAATATCGAGTTGTTGGTCTTTGAGACCCTAAATCTATATGATAGAACATATAGATATAGACAAGTTATATCATTTCTGAAAGAGCATAAAATTTTCTAAAAACTCGATTGTTTTAAAATAAAAAAAAAGAAGGTGTGCCGATTTTTATAGCTTAAAAATATCAAAAAAATGCACTTTTTTCCATTTAAATCGAATCTCGTCCCAGGAGTCACTTTTAACCACTTTTTTTTTTACATAATATAAAACTAGACAAAATTTGGAACAAATCTATGGTTTTACTTTTTTCATTTATTTCTTTATTTTTTGCATATAAAGCAACCAAATCACGTGATAAATTGTTTATTTTGAATATTTTAATCGTTTAGGGTTTTAAAGGTCGTAGATTACGAATATGAAGTCAAAAATTAGAAATTTAGCTAGCACGGAAGTTTTGAATTTCCTGCACTTTAATTTTTCGTAAATCTACGAAAATTTCTTTCTTGTATCATCATGAAAAAAAAACGAGAACTAAAATATCAACTTACCAATAACTTTTTTCAAGTCATAAAACGATGCTGTACTCTGTCTTGTATTATGTTTGAGGTAACTTGGCAAATTTCTTCTTTTTTGTTCTATGAACTTGTCAAAGACATTCTTGTTCTGGTGTCCAACATCAATACTGCGAGTTGAGCAGTCTTTTAAATGAGCTGCTGTTCGAATTCGATTAGTAGATAAAGTTTCTCTTACCTCAAATTCACACATTACATACTCACGGTCTAAATTGTCACCATTTACTGCCTGAGTGTCCATCAGTTGTTCCAGCAAAAGAGCCTTTTCTCTTTTGATCATTAGCTGACTGTAACTTAATCTTTTATCCAAATTTTTTTGTTCCAAAATCAAAAGTTTATCTTCAATATTGTTCTGATTTAATTTTCGCCTCTCATTTGGGCTGGTAAGAGACTTTTTTTTCTCTATTTTGACCTCGTCCTTGCCACTAGATTCTTCGGACAGACACTGCCCAGATTTGGACTTTTTAAAGTATTCAACATAAAAGCCTTTTTTTTCATTCAAATTCATGTTCCTGAATCGATTTGTAATCGGGTTCAAGTTATTGCTTAAAGTCATGGTTGAATTGGTACGGTTATCCGAACTTCGAGAAAATGACGAAGTTCTTATTCCATTTAACTGATCTGGTTCTAATTCTGAATTCATTTTTGTGAATAATTTTTTATTTAAATTTAGTGTAAACTTTAAGGTAGGCAAACCTTGAGATTTTAACAAGACCATTATATCCAGGGGCGTTTAATGTTTTTAAATGCAAATTTTTTATTTTAATGAAAAATGTAAACAATTAGAATGGAAATATTTAGAAGCTTTTATTTTAGAAATTAAAAAATGTGATGGCAGTGTTTGTTAACAAAATAGACGCCAAAATTTCCAAGCTAGCTTTTGGAGTGGTGCCAGACGATACCAAAATGTAAAATTTGGTTGTTGTTGTTGTAGTCACAATTTTGTTCGTTTGAGGCTTCCAAGCGAAGGTTGATTGTTTAAAACCGGAGTATCCTTTAATTAAAGACTTAAAATTCATTACTTAATTAAAACATTTTAAAAAAATTCTAACACTTCAGGGTACAAAAATTTTTTTTTTAATTATTTGTTTAAATAGCTATTTATTTTTCAAAAAATTTTTTTATAGTCTTTAATTAAATTTTTGGCGTTTAAAAACTTTAATTTTCAATTTTTTTCCAAAATAATTAACTATTTTATTAATTTAAAAATTCAATTAATTAAGTGCTAATCAGCTTTTAAAAAAGCAGATCATGTTTTGATTTTGTGTTTTTTATTTTAATTTTAATTTTTAAAAATTCACACTATAATTAAATTCTTTAGTTTTTCTCTTTTTAAAAAGAAACAAAAAACTTTTTAATCAAATATTTTAATATATCAAAAAATTAATTAATAATAGTATTTTGAATTATTGGACTTCATTGTTAAAAGACCATTTTTTCAATTTTATTTGAAAATTGAAAAAAAAAATTCAAAAACTCATGGAACAGATCAAGGAATTCTCTAATTTTAATAATCTGAACCAAAGAAAAAGTCATAAAGTCAACTGCTAAAAAAACAAAGAAAAAAGAGTTTAAATATTTTCATCATCAAATAAATCTGAATTTGGCATCAAATTTTCACTCAAATTTATCATCAAAATAAAAAATTTCCACCAAAATTTTTTTTTACAACAAATAAAAAATAAATTAATAAAATAATTTTTTTTCTTTGATTCAAAAAAAATTTAAAGCATTTTATGAAAATTTTTCTTCAAAAATTTACAAAGACTGGAATGGCTCCGACATGTACTTAGTACAAAAGAAATATACTAAATACTAAAAAGAGCCCTTCAATGTGCCTTTCAAATTGCTAATAATTATAAATAAAATAAATTACCTTATCGATAAAAACCTTACAGTTATCAAAAAAAAAATTTTTGGTGAATATTTTCTACTTAATTAATAAAAATTTTCGTGTATTTTGATGATGATTTTTTTTAATTGATATATTTTTTTGATGAAATTTAAAAAAATTTGGTGATAAATTTTTATTAATTGATGATTTAAAAAGTACCGTCCAAAGAAAAAATAAGTAATTTTTGCTTATTTTTTTTTTCTGTTCGATTTATACTTAATTTTTAATTTTGTCATTTAAATAAAGATTTTGTGACTCGAATTAGTTTATTTTGTCAGTAAAATATGTGTTTTTTGTCAGTGCAAAATTATTAAATAGTCAGTACAATAAATAAGTCAACCTAAAAAAGTTAACATTATTTCTAACATTATTTCTTTGCTTTTATTATTTGTCTTGGCTGGAAGTAGCCAATTGCTATTTAACAAAATCTTTAAGGAATTATCTTTTTCTCTTTTGGTTATAAAACTTCTATAAACTATTTAAACCACCAGAACCTCTTTGTCCATCAAAAATTTTATATTATTGTAATAAGAAATATTTTACTTGATTCTTTCAAGAGCAACACAATACTTAAATAAAGAAAAATTTTTTTTAGAAAGGAAATATTTCTAAAAGAAACGACGCTGATGATACGCATTCAGGAGCTAAAAGAATGAATACAAAAAAATTAGATAATTTTGCGTAAATGCTATTTTTAATCTATAAAATGAAGTAAAAAATGGTAAAAAAAGTAAATTTTAAAAGTTAAGTTTATTGATTGAATTATAAAAAAATAAATAGATGTTATGACATTTTTTACAGAAACTGATGAAGCCTGTATAGCAATAAAAAAAAGCATTACTTAAGTTTTTTCCAAAGAATGAAAAAATTATTGAGTGTAATTTGTCTAACAATATAAAATTAAATTTAATTATTTTTTGTTCATTATCTAAGACTGAGATTTTATGCTATTTTGTGTAAAATATTAATCACTTAGCTTTTTGATCAACAAAAAATAAAAAATGTAATATCTACTGTTAAATTTTGTGATCACTTGAAAATTGTGACTAAAGTCGAAATAACACTGTGAATCAAAAAATTTTAAAAATTAGGAAATAAAAATTTTAATTAAAATCTAATACTCTTTTTAGTAAATTTTAAGTTTTAAAATAGGCCGATGTATTTTATTTAAAGCCAAATAATTTACTTGATGTCACATTTCGTCTTCGCTCTCCAATATCACTTTTGATCCAACAAGCTAAATTGGCAGAGACAAAAGTCCATGCCTTGCAGTCAGGTTCTTGATTGCACTTGTTACAGCATTCACCGGCATTGAGTGCAAACGAAAAATATAAATCTTTGCCAAAAAAGTCAACATTCTTTTCGTAAGAACAACATGATATTAATGAAACAAGTGCTAGAATTAAAAAAATTTTGAAAATCATTTTCTTAAAATTTTTAAATCTTTTTATTAAATAATAAATAAGTATCGAAACCAACTTTAATATTTTTTTAATTTAATTTTAACTGTAATTCAATCATATCCCCAAAGAGATTATTTTCAAGTGTTCGTGTCTTTAAAACGATACCCAGTAGTACGTGCTTGGTTGTCTAGGATCAAGATTTCGACCACGTTTTGTCTACTTGAATTCTGTGACCAATGTCAGACAAAACTGATTAGCACATAAGACAGACTTTCTATAAAAGAAACTAGATAATTATCGCTTTTAAATAACTTTCTTTTAAAATGAATTCTTTTTTTATTCTAGCAGTTTTGGTATCTGTTTTTGACGGATACTTATCCAGCACATTAACATGTCGCTATGAATCCAATGTTGAATATGTTGGATGCCGAATTGGTGGTGCATATTATGTAAGTGCAGGCCAGTGTTGCTACATGTGCACCAAAGACCCTCTGTGCAAAGCCTGGACTTATGACAAAAGACAAAATTATTGTGTTCTTAGAGGATCTTCTCAATACAGGAGATACAGATGCGGTCAAATGTCTGGATACAAAGGAACTTATGACTCCATGCCGCCTTTTGTTACCGAAACCACACCTGTTCCTTCTGCTACCACCTCAATTTCTGGAGCTACAACAGCTTCAGGTACCACAACAGCCAAAGCTTCTAGTTGCATCATTGAATTTAATTCAAACTACCCGGGTAACGATATTGGTGGTTCGTATAATGTTAACTCAATTGACGAATGCTGTAATTTGTGCGGATCAAATCCATCATGCTTTTCTTTTGCCTACTTGGATAGCAGCAAATATTGCTTTTTTAAAGGACAAACTAATCCTGATCAAAGAGAAGATTATGATGGCATCACTTCTGGCGTAGTTACAATCAGATAAAATCTGAATTTTTTTTTATTCTTTAATAAATTGCTTTAATTAAAATTGACCAAGTAGACGCTTTAAATTTTTTTATTAAATAGTAAAATAAACTAAATTTTTAATATTAATTACAATAATAATTAAAAAAATGACATCAAGTCTTACGTTGGAAGCTAAAACATGTAACAAAAAAATTAAGTTTTTTATTTAATCGAACTGCTGAATAGAAACTTGAAATCTTTCTGACTCTTAAGAAAATAAGAAAATTTAGCTAGAATACAGCAATTATTAAAATTTTAGCTAGATTTAATAGTTATGGCAATGTGAAATTTTAGTACAAAAATTACAGTATAAAACTTAAAAAGTTTAAAATTTTTTTTCTAATTGTGCAAAAATGGTTCTGTAACGAGTAAAATATTGTACAAATTTGTGCAAACGAATTCCAAGCTCTGCAAAAACTCTGCAATTTTCTGTAAAATGCACACTATCAAAAAATATTTGATTAAACTATAAAATAAATTGCAGAGTTTTTGCAGAGCTTGGAATTCGTTTGCACAAATTTGTACAATATTTTACTCGTTACAGAACCTTTTTTGCACAATTAGAAAACAAATTTAAACTTTATACGTTTTATACTGTAATTTTTGTACTAAAATTTCACATTGCCATGACTATTAAATGTAGCTATAATTTTCGTTCATTGAAAAGGCGTTCATTGAAATAATAATAATAATAAACTAAAATATTATTATTTCAGAAAAGAAAAGAAAACAACAAACAAAAATGAGCCCAAAACTCAAATGGATTTAAATGAACAAAATTAATTCTGAGATCAAACTTAAATACTTTTTTTTCTAAATCAAAATGACACAAATTACAATAAATTACGATAAATTTTCTGATGGTTTAATTGACTTTTTTACTTGACTTGTTTTTTTTTTATTTTTTACAAAGTTTGTTTTATTAAAATTCATGAAAATACACATTTATGTGTTAAGTAACATTTAAAAAAAAATTATGTTTATTCCTGATTCACTTTTTAAATTTTTTTATTTACTTTTTTGGACCGTTTTAAAAGACCTGTCTTTTAGACGGTCTTGACCGTCCATATTGGACCGGTCTTTCTAGGACCGCCACCTAACACTATTAAGGATGCTAAGTGTTTTAACTGATAGAAGAACGAAAGGTCTATGCAGCCATAAATATAATGTCGTGCTAAATAAATAAAATCTTTGTTTTGATAAATCGCTATTTACTATTATATTCTATTTAGCTTAATCAAATACCTTAAATTGATTTTAACAAAATTAAGAATGTTTTGTGTCGATTTTGAATAAAAATCATCTATTTTAGAAAAATGAATATTATTTTGATTGCATTAGAGAGCCTGACAATCGGAAAATAAAATTAAATAAATATTGTAGAATATAAAAAATCAGTTTTATTGTTAAGATTTTTTTGATTTTTTCTTTATTTTATTTGCATAAATAAAGAAAATTCTATTTTTTTTAATTAAAAAAAAAGCTTTAAGAATTTATAATTTTTCTTGTTTAAATTAAAAAAAAAATTTTAATACAGTCGAAAAATGTCCGATCCAGACCAAATGGTAATGGGTATTGATGCGTTCGATTGTGGAATTCAGAAACGATTGGTTCATGCCGGAAAAACCCCAACAGAATATGTCGATGGCACCAAAGTAATTATCTGATCAAACATTTCTGTTTTTGGTATTCAATAATTTTGAAGGTTTATTTCCACTTTAAAATTGTCGAGCCCGAATCAGGTGTCATCATGGACGATAGCAAAAAAATGAATGAAAAAAAACCAATGGAGCTGATTATAGGCAAGAAATTTAAAATAGAGACATGGGAAAAGTGTATCCGCACAATGTGGTTAAATGAAGTAGCTCGATTTAGTGTTGTCAAAGAAGTAATTTAGGAAATTTTTTGATTAATTTACAAAATTTTTATTTTAAGTTACTGTACGATTTTCCCATTGCGGCAAAGCAGCTAAGGGATTATTATTCAAAAATATGTGAAAGCAAACACCACAAAGATGAGACCCATCGCCACCACTGTTGTGGTTTTAACATCATGGAGCATGGAGTTGGATACCAAGATTTGGATGAGTTTCTGAAAAAGCCAAAAAATTTAGACTTTATTTTTGAGATTGTCAAAGTTGAGCAGCCTGGCGAATACAAAAAAGACTCGTGGAGCTTGACCGAGGATGAAAAAATAAAGCAAATACCAATTTTGAAGTCGAATGGCAACAGTTTGTTCAAGGAGAAAAAATACGAGGAGGCTAGTAAACAGTATGAAGAAGCTCTAGGCTATTTGGAACAATTGATGGTCAAAGAAAAACCATATGACATCGAATGGAATCAGTGGAATGAAATAAAGATTCCGATATTGCTCAATTATTGTTTATGTAAATACAATTTAGGCGAATTTTATGCATGCATCGAGCATTTGAACTCAATATTGGAAAGTCAACCAAATAATACCAAAGCATTGTACAGACGTGCCAAAGCGAACGCGTCTATTTGGAATCTGCAAGAGGCCAGAAATGATTTTAAGCAATGTGCAGAACTTGATCCAGCTCTCAAAAATGATATCTTAAATCAACTAAATCAAATAGATAAATCTGAGGCTTTACAGTATAAAAAAGAAGCCCAAAAATTTAAAGGAAGGCTTTTTTCTTAAATTTAAAAAAATATCTATTTATGTATTCTTTTACGTTGGGCTTAAAATTCCAATATTTTTTTTAATTAATTTATGTCAATTTTCAATTTTAATGAATATTTAAAATTTTTATTTTTTTTTTTCGAGGATATGCAGCTAACTGTAGCCCTCTATAGACTTTCAAACCACATTAAATTTCATAATGTACCTGGAAATATTTTAAATGGGTAATTTTAAAATTGGATATTTTAAAAAATTGGTTTTTAATTATGAAAAATCCAAGAAAGCATCGAATATGGCCAAAACCGAATACGAAACAAAAAAATTTTTTATTAAGAAAAATTGATACTGAAATAAATAATATGAAGTTGATTAGCAGACCTTACGAATCTGAAGTAAAATAAGATCCAGTTTTTGTTCTGCCATTTTTTTTTCTAATTTACAAAGGAAAATTCAGGACCTGTTTACGAAAAAATGAACCAGGAAAAGGCCAAAATTGAATTTTTGAAAAAATTAGAAAAAGTCAGAAGTAACAAAAATAAATTGGAAGACAAATTGATGTCGGATCATCTAGATCCGTTGAGAAATCATCGAGTTTGGGAATAGAATTTTATTTAAAAAAATAAATCGAACTTATTCACAAATATTGTTTTTAAATAAAAATATTAATTTAAATTTTTCAAATATTTAGTTAACTTAGTTTAGTAAAAAAAATAAAATTTAAATATTTTATTGGAATATTTAATTCTATTCTGTTTGTGCATTTTTTTTAAGTTATAAGTTTTGATGTCTCAGTCAACTAGACCCGGAAATAGAGAAAGGGGATGGAATGATCCGCCAGAATTTTTGCATTCAAAGGATAGTACAGCTTCCCAGAACAAGCGAACTATTTTGAACCAAAGAGTAGCTCATTCATTTGACGGCAAGCCGGTTGAGAAAAGTCCAGACACATTAGCAGAACCACCTAAGCTATCTTCTCCGCCAATAAGTCAGATTAATACTAAAAAAGAAGAGGAATTTAACCAAGCAGATGCTGCCAATGAAATAGATGTTGAAAATTTGGAAAAAAAATTAAACGAAAGTGTTCAGCTTTTAAAAGATAGTGGCATAGCTGTAATTTAATTTTGAATTGAAATTTTCGGATTTTAATTTTTGTTTAGATTAGAATATGTGATGATATTTTAAAAAGGATAAAAATTTTTGTTAGTAGTTGGCCTAAATTTAACCAAAATGTCAAGCAAAGAATGAGTAGTTTGGTAAAAAATTTGGAAAATAAAGAGCTAAAAAGTGCGAATGAACTGCATGTTCGCTTAATGATGGACTATCCATCCGAAGTTAGTCAATGGATGGTCGGTATAAAAAAATTAATATTTGAATTGATTGAACTAGAAAAAAGGAAAGAACCTGATTCAACAAATGAATAAATTAAAAATTAACAGATCGCTTTTGAATTTATAAAATTATTTCTTAATAAAAATTTAATAAAATTTTAAATTTTAAATGCTTTCTTTTAAAACAAATGATCATTTTTATATTAAAATGTATTAAATTAATCCAAAATTAAGGCTTTTTTGCGTAAAAGTACCATGGTGAAAAGATTCTAACTAATTTTTCTAATTATAGTAAGATTTATTTCATACCTTTTTAATCTTTTAAGAAAAATTTTAAAGCTTCTGATTCTTTTAAAAATGACGGAATATGATACTTTATTAAATTCGTGAAATAAATTTTTCACTAACCACGAGGAAAAAGTAGGGTTATTCAAATAGTTTATTAGAAAATTACTATAAAAGATAAACTAACATACATTTTCATGAAATATAAGCATTTATATCAGATAAGATAACCTTCATCGCGACTAGAAACATTGGCATGCCTCTTAAGTAAAAATTTTAATTAAGCAAAAAAAATCTTTTTAAATTATTATTTATTTGATTTTACAAAATTTCAATGTTTCTAACTTGTTTCATAATCTATTAATTTAATTCACAATCTAAATCACAAAATGTGATGGAACATAAAATTTTGAATTAATTAATTTTATTGTCTGTGAATGGTCATTTTAAACAAGTATAAAATAAGTATTTCAAAAATAAATTTCTAGAGAAAAATTGGAAAAAAAATTCAATTGCTAAAAATTCAATAAATAGAGAGTTGAATAAACAAACATTTTTTATTATTTTTTTTAACAAATTTTCCAATCAATAAGATCAAATAAATAATAAAAAATAATAATTTGTCCTTTTTCAACCCTGGCGGATAATAGGGGAGGCGCTCATCTCCTTCTCCAGTAGCTTTTTGAATAACGGCTCAGAAAAATCAAAAAAAAATTATTAAATTATTTTAAATTAAACTATTAATATAAAATTTATGTTAAAAGTGTCAGCGAGAATATAGAATAAAAATGTAATAAAAAAAAAATTCTTCAACTTTTTTTCTATAAGTTGAAGCATGCTTCTATTGATTGAATCAGCTGATACAATCGATCCATCACTTAAAACCAACTTATCCAAAATTTGGATTTTTTTTCAGAATTTTTCCAGTATTTCGTTTGTTTGTTTGGATCTAAAATTCACATTATCTTTGAAAGTGTTCATTCTTTTCAGTTACAAAACTAAAAAAATTTCAAATCGTAAAATATTTGAAATAAAAATTTGATTTTTTTAAATTTAATTGCTATTGCTTATCACGATTCAAATTGACTCATTGAAAAAAGTTAATTTTCATTAGAACTAAGCTTGAAAATGAGAATTCATATTTTTACAATTATTTCCTATGTGAATTGTTCATTAGTCAGCTTGTGGAAAATAAGCATAAAATCTCCTAGATTGTTTATCTTTGGCATAAAGCGTTGCTTTGGAAAACTATTACCTAGAGTAGAAATCGTAGATTAAAATCAAAATGGAAAATTAAAATCTGCTATGTCGTCTTTAGCACACAACATTTAACTTACAATTTAATAAAATTTTATTTTAGATTTAAAATATGTTGCCAAAATTTTGTTGATCATAAAAATAAAATGTCGCCATTTTATTAATAATCATTTTAAAACCAATTTTATTTTTTTCCTCAATACGCAACATGTCAAATTCTATCAATATGTCAAATTTTCATTTCTACAGTCTATCTGGTCATCTCACTCTCAAGCACCGAATAAGTAAAATTTAAAATTTTTTCAAATTTTGACTCAACTCTTATTAAGCTTTTCTTCAAATTGCTGTGGAAAAAAAACTATGGTTTGTTTACAACGAGAGTCTGTTTCAGCTCGAAAGCTATCTGAGCGAAAAAAGCTTTCTTTTAAAAAACAACCATCTGCATTGCATTAATTTACTGCGCTCTGCCATCATACCAAGCCAGGACGAACAAAACGTCTTCATAATTCTGTATATTTTTCTTTAAAAGAAACAATTGAAAAATTAAATTTTATTTTAGCACTGACAATCAAAAGTATGAGCTAAGAGCCGAAAACTATGATAGCTATTTGGTGTGGGTGAGGGAGCTGCAGGTAGCAATGAGTATTAACAGAAGTTTTCATAAAAATTTTAAAAGTTTTATGAAGAAGAAAAGAAGCAATTTTCAAAAGGAATGCAATGAAGTGTTTTACATGGATGCTTTTAATGAAGAGGGCGATGCGACCATTTTTCATGATGATTTCGATGATGCGTTGTCGACTAGCTCTAATAGTACCATAAAATGTAAATTTTTCTAGTTGAATTTTCTTAAAGATAATGGATATGATAAAAATATTTTAATTAAATCAAAAAAATTTTCAAGTCATTTGTCTACAAAATTTGCTTTTTAAAATTATTATTTTAAAAGTTAAAAACAGTGAAAAACTAAAGCATTCAAGTCGAATTAAAGTTGCGTCTGTGGAATCGATAGATTCAGCATTTAGTGATTTTAAGATGGCATCAAGCGTATCGTGTGATTCATCCAGATACTCTTTGGAAAAAGAAATAATGTATTTTATTTAAAAACCGAAAATAATGGGACTCATTGATTTTATAAAAATTTTTTTAAGTAAATTAAAAAGCGAGTTAGCTTTGTGTAAAGACAAAGAGAGCGAGTATCAAAAAATTTTGAACCAAAAGGACGAAATAATTGACGATTTGAGAAATCTTATTTTAGAATCAAATCAAAGTAAGAAATTTTTTTTTAATTTTTATTTGAAAATTTTGCTAGATTAATTCAATTAATTAATTCTCTGATAAATTTTATCATTTTATCAAAAAATTTTAATTATTAATGGTCATTGATATTTGAAAAGCATTTTAAAAATCTAGCTGGCATAATGAGAGAAATAATTAAAAAAATTTTGTCAGGAATTAGCTAAAAATTATTGTTCAATTTTTTTATTACTAAATAAAAACAAAATCTCATTCAAAAAATGAATTGTTTATTTATTTTACGAAGTTAATACTTTCAAGACTTTTGATAAATTTAAGCATCTGGATCAAATCATTATTATCTCTTTCTACTAAGATAGTCCTCAATCTGTCTTCATTGCATTCTTGGTTGATTTTGAAATTTTATTGCTGTTTGTTCTAAAAATTTCAATACTTTTTTTTCGTTCTAGAAACTTTTCTTTACTTAAATAAATTTTAATTTTTTTTTTTAAATAAATAACAAATTTTTCTTATTTATTTTTGAAATAAAGCTTGACGATTTTCAACTTATTTGTTAATTGATGATTTTTAAGTCTAGAAGAGATAAAGGGTTATTTAAAAAATAGAAAAATAATATTTTAATTAATTAAATCAATAACTAGATAACCAAATTTAAAATTAAACTAAAAAATAACTAATGTGAATTCGTCTTTATTTTAATTTATATTTAGAAAATTCGGCGTTTAATTTCAAATACAAATTGAACAAAAATTCATCATTTTTTGATAAACAAAAATTAAAGTTAATTAAAAAAATACTGCAACATACTTTGTTGTACATTTTTGGCTTAATTAAATAAAAATAAAATTTTTATTTACTTTTTTCTAGTAAATCAAATCAATAATCAATTTAAATCTTATTGATTTTTTATTTTTTGTCTTTTTTTTACATTAGAAAGATTATTTCAGGTAATAAAGGTATGTTGCAGTATTTTTTTTAATATTTTTAATCAACTTTAATTTTAGTTTATCAAAAATTGATGAATTTTTGCTCAATTTGTATTTTAATTTCACAATACCTTAAATTCAGAAAAATTAATAATTTCAAAGTATTTCTTAAATATTTCACTTGTCATCAAAATCTGAACAAACATTTTAAAAATATTCAAAAATACAAAAAAGTTAAACAAAATAAAAAATTAATCATTATTTTCCATAAAATTTTTGACTACAGTGAATAAACTTTAGTAACAATCTTCTTAGACCTAAATTAGATTACAAATTATTAAAAACATTAATTATTTTATTTTTCAAATGTTGATTTGAAATTAAAAATTTAAAAATCCGAGAAGAAAAACATCTAAATAAAAAATTAAAAATTTTCAAATTAAAAAATTTATATAAAAATGTTGACTACAAGGTAGAAATGAGATATCTCGAAATATTCGGGATGAAAACGAAATCCTGCAGACAGAAGTGTCTCTCTTGAAATTAGATTTGAACAGAGACAATGCCAAATTTCTAAGATTTGAAAAGTAAATTAATTTTTAATTATTAAATACAAAATTAAAATACAAAATTAAAAAGCGAGATAAAATATTTAAAATCTGAAAATAATCGACTCAAAATGGATTACTTGGATATTCTACAATCTTTCTTAGCTTGTTCTAGTGACTATCAAAATTCTAATAATCCAAATGAGAATCTTAGCATTTCAAACCTGAGTTTATCTGATGATCAATCTATTGATTTACCTCCATTTAATGATTCAATTAAACAATTCACTCTTTTCGGAGGCGAAAAGCACAAAAATAGACTTAGGGAATACCTAGAAGAGTGCCGACGCAATGACCCGAGTTTTCCGTCCTGGGAAAGCGTCACTAGTAATGAATGTTTTGTAGATAAATATGGCTTTAGGTACAACAAATCCAATGAGTACGCACTTATCCATTATATATGCCAACAAATAAGCATATTTTACAAAAGTCAGCCAAAATTGAAAGAGGCTTATTTATGGGAGACAAGACTGCGAGAATGGAAGAAATCACTAGACCCTTCCAGTGAAGTTAAGTCGATTATTCGCAGCGGAATATTGCCGAAATATCGGTCAGAATTTTGGAAGTTGTGCATATATAGACAAGTGGGAGACATCAAAAAATCCAAAGGACCAAATTATTATCAATTTTTGTGCAATCTTTCAAACGATTTACCTGTAAGTTTTAATAGGAAAAAAATTGATTATTTTTTTTTAATTTTTATTATCTTAGAGGGACATAATCAAATTTGACCATCAGATATTTTTGGACTTGTTCAGAACCCTACCAAATAATGTAAAATTTTGTTCAAAATATTCACAAGGAGTAAATAAATATATTTTCAAAAATAAAAATTTATTTTATCTTTGAAAGATAAATCAATTACAAGAAGTATTGAGAGCATTTTGTTTGTACAACCCAAAAATAGGGTATTGTCAAGGCATGAACTTTATTGTAGGCATCGCACTGCTTTTTCTTGATCCAGAAGACGCTTTTTGGTGCCTGGTAGCATTAACTGAAAATTTTTTTCTAGCCCACTACTTTGACTGTGGTCTGGTGGGCGCCCAAAGCGACCAGCACTGCTTGAAGCAACTAATCGAACTTAAACTGCCAGATCTTCATTACCACTTGAAAAAACTTGACATCGACATCTCAACAATTACACTCAATTGGTTCATGGCTTTGTTCATTGATGCCCTACCATTCGAAACAATGCTCAGAATTTGGGACTGTTTTTTGCTTGAAGGAAACAAAGTTTTGTTCAGGTATGCATTGGGTCTGTTGTTTATGCACAAAAATTTCCTACTAAAGCACACCGATACCATTTCGGTCTTCAAAGCGCTTAAATATTCAGTGAGCGTGACATTCGATGTGGAAGAATTGACCAAAATTTCTTTCAACAGTCTCAAGCCTTTTCCGAAGCGAAAAGAAATTCAGCAAAAACAAAGAGCTTTCTTTAAGGAATTGACTACCAAATGGGAGAAAAAGAAAATAAATGAGGCAAGTGCTTTTTATGAGGAAACTGAGAGCATTCATGATCTTAGAATATCATATGCATGTTTTGTCAATGACAAGGAAATATGGGTCTGTAGTGGAAAACAAGCTGAAGGTATTGTAATGGTCGCAAACACTGAAACGAGAAGAATGGCCGTTCAAAATTTTAATGTAAGCTGATTATCAATTATTAGTATGTTTTTTGATCTTATTTAGTGGGAATACTGTAGTTTGTATTTTTCAGGCAAGGAATGAGTAAATTACTTATAAAGCAAAATTTTTTAAAGCTTTAACTTGCTTGAAAAAAAGTTTTAGTTTTAAAAGAATAGATTTGAATGTACAAATTTGCGAGATCAATTTTTTGACCACCAAAAAACATTTTTTTCATTCAATAAAAAATTGGCATTGTGATTTTTGGTGCAAAAAAAAAAAAACAAATATAAAAGACGCCAGAGGTTTAATTCGGACCGACCAAAGCATATTTTGTAAATTGTAGCAACTGATACATCCTCTGTACCACCACTTAAAATTGAGTTGGATTTTTAATAATATACCAAATGCACAATTTTGCAGATTTATTGCAGAGTTTTGCAGAATCAGTACATTGGAGGAACAAAGGATGGATCTGTTTACATAAAATGTTTTAATCCTTCAGAACTTAATCTTTGGCATTTTAAGTGTTTTGTTATTGTTTTTTGTACCAAAATTCACAATACCTTTCTATCACAAAAATTTCTTAAATTAAATAATGCACGATTACTTTATTCAACTTTGGAAAGTGAAAATGAAGTTTAAAGGTCATAAAATCATTAAAATAGATTTTTAGTTCATTTTTTTTTAGAAAAAATGCAAAATTAAAGGTTTTTTTTCGTGGCATTAAAAACTTTGTTTCATTTGAAGAACAAATTTTAAACCTTTACAATACATAAATCCCTTTTTTATTGAAGAAATATATGAATTTTCACAATGACTTAAAAATAAATATCTAAGTATGATTTTCAGCAAAAATTTTGTCTTTTGCTAGATTTCTTGTTTCTTGTTTATTTTTTCTTTATTCATAAAAATTATTTTTTTAATCAGAAATCTTGGAAAATGAATAGGTTGAATAGAACTGAAGTGATCAAAATTAATAAAGAATGACTCTGAACTGATCTTTAGATATTAGGAGAATTTAAACTCTGTTTAAATAATTAAAACCTTTTTTATTAAGGATTTATTTTGTTGTAAACTAAATTCTAAAATTTCTTTAAAAGATTTCCCTTTTTAAAATTCTGGATGATAGGTTCTCGAAGAAAGCTCCGTTAAGCGATTTTCCAAAATTTTTAATTCAAGGTTAAATTATTTACTAAAATTTTGAATTGAATATTATATTATTGAAAAATATTAAATTAATTTAAAAAATCCGAGAATAAATTTTTTATTTTATGCAACTTTTTTGTCTTTTTTTTACTAATAAAATTTGATAATTAAATGTCCAATGTATTTTTGAGTAGCTATTTTTTTAAAGTTTTTGAATTTTACTAAATTATGTATTTTTAATTTTCAAAATTTAAAATACCTGACCTTTAAATAACCCAACTTTTTAGCTTATTTTTTTTTCCTAAAAAATTATTGGATTAACACGTCAATTTAACACTTTTACGGATCTATATTCGTCCAAATTTTGGTTTAAATCAAATATTTCCATTTGAAGTTATTCATGAATTTTTAAAGGCACTTTTAAAAATGAAAATTTTGACTATCCTTAGGCTATATTTTTTGAAAGAATAATCAGAAAATTATGATATTTAGCTCATTGAATTTCTAAATTCTTTAAGAATAAAGATTATGAAAATTTATTTTAAAAAAGAATTTTAATCAAATAAGTTTTAATTAATTTAATTTGTTTTTTTAAATAATTTTCTATTAAAATAAATGTATTTTCATAAGTTTTGTCTTGTTATATTAATTTTCTGTAAATTGATATATTATCTTTAATCTGTTTAATTTACATTAATACTTTTTAATGTTTGATAATAAAATTAAATTAAAATTTTTTTTATTAAGACTGACTGCAAGGTTTTGTGCATGGTTTTTCTGGAAGATTTTAATATGGTATTAATGGGCTTAATATCAAAAGAACTTGTGGCATATGATTCCCAAATGAAGTTATTTAAATGTCTTTTCTCTTAACTCAATTATTTATTAAATTTTTTTAGACATTATTTGTGGAGTATCAAACTAAAAGAATCGATACTGCACATGTTTAGTGTTAAAAATGGCCAACAAGGCTACAGATTGTACTGTGGTCTGGCAAATGGATTTCTCACTTACATAGAACTAAATTCTTTATCCCAACCATGTGACATTTTTGACATAAATGTATCTAATAACCCCATTAACTATATCGAACAAATAATTGATGAAAATCAAACTAGTTACTTGTGGCTTGCTTCTGTAAATGCAGTTTATGTTCTTAACGAGAGGTTTTTTCTAAAATAAAAAATTTGAAAAAAATCTAAACTTTATTTTAAAGACTGCTGATGAATGAATTTAAATTTGAGGTTGCCGAGAACCAATATGGTCCTATTTTAATGCTGAAACAATGCAAATACGGAGTTTTTCTGTCAATAAAGGACTCATCTATTTTACATTTGTACGATGTCCAGACTCATAGTTGTAAGCTTCTATTCGACTTGCGGTACAATATCAAGCTTAATCTTGAAACTGATGACGATTTTAGTTACAGTAAATCTCGACTCACCTGCTATTTATCATTTGAAGATCTTGTTTTGATTGGTACTGGTGACGGATTTCTTTTTATCTATTTAATAGAAAGATATGAGAAAAAAAAGGTCAAAAAAGTTCACAAAAAATTTAGTTTGATAACACCTATGCTCAGACAGAATAATTCGAGACGAAATTTGTCCATAGGACCGCAGTTATTGGGGAAAATTTTGGAAAAAAAATTGAATAAAGAAAAAATGAAACGAAATTCATCACTGCCTTCAGTTCTAAATAAGCTAGATGATGGTCCAATCTTGAAGAGGACCAGAAGTTTTACTCTTCTAGATTCTTCTGTTTCATTAAAAGAAATTAGAGATATGAATCACGTGAGGCCGAGGATAAAAACAAACAACCAAAAAAGATACGACTTTAATATGGATCTAGTCACAAAAGTAAAAATAAGTGACCAACCTGTTAAATGTATTTTGGGGAAAAAGTAATTTTTTAGAAATAAAAATTTTTAATAAATTTTGAAAAATATTTTTAGGATTAAGAATCAAGATATAGTTTTTACCTGTTCGGGCAGCTATGGTGACGATGAGACAGTTCTCAAATGGACCAGAAACTATGAGGTTCTTTTTAATTCAGCTTTTTATTTTTTGTTAAATTTAAGCAAAAATTTTAGAATAATTGGATTAATGAGCCATTTATTGAAATTTGTCCATTTACCAATGTACCAAAGAGACCAATGTATGCCAAAATTGAATATTTTCAAAATTTAAAAAGAAAAAATTAAATTTTTTTACTTTTTGATATAATTTTATATTTTTTGATTAATTGTATGTTAATGAATTTTTTAATTTTATTGAATTGCATTTAAATTTTTTCATGATAAGTTAGAGATTATTGTTTTCATTTGGCTCAATATTTATTTATTTAACTTTGTTAAGTATTCAAAACAGCCGAATAATGAAAAATTTAAAAATCATTTTTTAAAAAATCACTTCTGTAAAAATATTAAGTGAATTCCACTGAGTTATATTGAGAAGGGAGTCTGACCTTTTCGACAAAGTAACTTCCAATAAGTAAAATCCGATAATTTTATCTAAATAAAATAACACAATTATTTTTTTTTAATTTAAATTAATTAAAAGGTAAGGTAAACGTGGTCCGGGGTGGAACCCTGGTTTAGGGATTCGGATATATACTAGATTAGGGAACAATAACTAAGTACTAAATTGGATAATAGCTGCCTAGATTTTCGACAAATCAGTTTTGATAGGTAATTTTTAATCCAACCATGCTAAAGTTTTTAACACACTTTCTGCTGAAAAAAAAACGGGTTAGCATACTGAATTTTTTAAATGAAAAAATTTATTTTTTAAATCTAGTTTATATAATAAAAGTATTGAATTTTTGTCATTTTAAGTAATTTTTGAAAAAAATATACAACTTGTATATTTTTGTATATTTATTTAAAAATGATTGTTTTTATCAATGCACTCGCTGCTTTTTTTTGACCACCATGTTTTGTTTTGTCCACGAAGTCGTTAGTCTCTTGTAAGTATCTTATAGACAAAAAATACTCATTTACTTGTTCGAAAAATTCTTATTTAGAATACTTTTTGGCGAATTGTTTGCATTTCCTATCAGATGATGATTCAAAAGCAAATTCTTGAAGATTTTCTGAATAATAACGAGACATATTCAACTAAACGCCTATAAAATTGTAAATACTTAATCTCCTTTGAAGAGTGAAGGTTCTTTTAATAGATAAATTAAGGATCCGACTTTTAATAGACCGGAGAATTGGTGCAAGCATATCCAGTCTACATTTTGTCAATCACAAAAACTACCCTTGACCCGTTAAAATAGACGCCGTCAAAATATTTTAAAAAATCCTTACAATTTTTATTAGAGAAAACTATAAACTCTTCAATCGTTAAATTGTATTGATCTTAAATTAAATATTCTATAAATTCTTTTCATTTCATGCAAGCGTCGCAAATCCCTACAGCTCGGACAACTATTAAGTCAAAATTCACTACTTGTTTTTATTGTTTCCAAATAATGACTAGAAATAAACTGGTTGAATTGTTTTTTGATAATTCGATTACGATTCGGTGATCGCTGAAGCTTGGTTAGTTATCTTCCGAGATTGAACTAGCCTTGTCAGGTAAGTTGATTTCCGAGTTTCACCCGACCTTCATCTGTGTGCCAGACTTTAATGATTGGTGGCGTAGCAGCTAGTCTAGTTATGGACTCAGTTCGAATAAGTACCATCGTACCCGCACCACGTTTACCAGTGCTCTCGGAACTCTCAATGTTATATTGTTTCAGCTTGCTTTTATTACTGTAGGATAGCTGGGCACAAGCAAAAGCGACTGAGTCTGAAGTAAGCCTAATCTCGGTGATAATAATAATATGCGGTCGTTTGTCTTCAAGTATCTTGTATGAGGTATGGGACTTTATCTTTATCTTTGAATGAGCGAGCATTCGATACTAAAATGGTTGGTAGTTGACGAGAGAGCGCAGAAGATTTAGATATAAATGGTGATGCAAGTGGGTTCAGGGTGCTTCGACTGACAAAGAGCTGATGATGCGCAGCTCGGCGAACTCGTCATAATCCAAGCGCTTTATACGTTCTCGACGATAACTTTGTGCTAAACTACCACATTATTTTTGGCACCAGCTGACTTGGCCAGGTCGATACAAACTAGGGTGTTACGCGATTTGTGCAGGATGTTTCGGTATTGTTCAAGTAACTTATATGCATCGAGTGAGTCGTTCAGTCTTTTAATCTCTTGTCTTTGTTTAATGAAAGCGGCTTGTTACGCAGGCGTGCAGTCCTCACGAACCATGACATTACAGTCAATCCTCGATATAACGAGCAAGTTGGGCGGAAATTTCGTTGCTCGTTATATCGAAACTCGTTATATCGAAATTGCATTGAAAAAGATGGACAAAAAAATTTTTTTTTCAAAATGTTTATTGGTAAAAAAATAAATAAAAAAGGTAAAAAAAATACGAAATTATTGTTTTTTTACAAAATCTTTAATAGATGTTTGTTTGGTATTACATTTTTCAATCACAACATTTTCAATATTAAACAAAAAATCAACTATTTTTGAGAAATCTTGGTTTTTATTCAAAAAAAAATCTATTAAATCATTAATTTTATCGATAGCTTCTTTTGAGCATATAACAGGTTTTTTAGGTTTTTCGATTTCTTCGACATCAGAATCACTGTCACAATTTTGTGCTGTATTGTTAACTGAACTGATGATCTCAACATCTGATAATAAGCCGCGTGCAGGAAAATTTGAGTCGATTGAAACATAAGCATATTTGTCAAAGTTTAACTTTTTTTCAAACGAAAATATATCATTAAATTCGTCGTTTTCTTCACATCCACTCAATGAATCACCAAATAAAAAATCGCCCTTGAAACCAGCTTTTCGAAAACATCTTTGGATTGTTAATGCCGAAACACCATCCCATGCACGTTTGATTTTATAAATTGCCGAGAGAATATCTATTTTGGGCATTTCTGAACCATACTCGATTGCATTTAGTTTTTCTCTCGCAATATCTTATAAACAATTAGATAGGAAATGTTTTCTGGTGATTTATAGTTATTCATGAAGATAAGTTAATTGTTTTATTTTTATTTTTTTTTTATATAAAAAGTGTGAAAAAATTTCTTTTGTTCAAGCTCGTTATAGGAAGTTTTTATTCTTAAGAAAATGATTAAGCGGTATTTCATTATAGGCTCGTTATATCAAGTTTTCGTTATATCGAAACTCGTTATATCGAATTAATTTTTATATCTTTTTCTATAGCTCGTAATCGGTTCTAGCCAAGTTGCTCGTTATAAAGGGTTTCTCGTTATATAGGGTCTCGTTATACGGAGGATTGACTGTAGTGAAATTAGCTGCTCTGTGGTGATAACACGCTTTGTCACTGTCACCGGGATTGGAGAATGAAACAAGGACAAGATTTGGATTAGAAGAAGACAAATTACTTAACTTTATACGACGTACATTTTTGATTGTTGAAGCTGGAATTTCCTATGAAATCGATGATAAGCTGGACTCGTTGCTGGTCGACGATTCGGACAGGCCAGAAATGATTATGTTTTGCTCGTGTTCTTGACGGTCTTTATTTTCGGTGGCAACGAGGTTTAGAAGCTTGTGTTGCTGTTATTGCTGTTGTTGTTTTGATTCAGAGGATTAGCTGGTAATTATAGCTGTAAAGAAGGCTGGAGTTGAAGAAGCGGTTGAAGGACTGGATTTTAATTGTTTCAGTTCACTCGCTTGAATCTCGCTGACTTTTTTCAACTCGACAATTTTTTATTTGAGTGATGCAATTTCGTCGAGCACTGATTTAAGTAGCAAGTAGTGCCATCTGGCCAGCTCAGAGTTACAGTTACCTTGACCAAGAGATGGCCGATTGTTTGCTATTTCAATGATGTCAATTTAATAGGAGCTTAATATATGCCAATTTGAACTTGTAAATTACCAATAAGTATATTACCAATACAAAATTTAATTGCAAATTATTCTTGAAATATTCGCTAGAATGTTAAAACAACAATCTCATGTATTTAAAACATTGATATCATATCAATGTGCAAGATTTACTACTACTTGAGGAAAAAAATGTTAAAATGATATTTTGCGAGAAAATAGTAAATTTTCCAAAATTCACGTAAATTCTGAAATAAACTTAAATAATAACTCTCTTCAAAAAATTGAACCCAAATCGTACTTTAAATAGATTTTAATCTTTAAAAAATCATCTTCGAAAAATATTAATCCAAAAATTAATCTTTCAAATTAATTTTAAATTAATATCAAATTAAATTCATTCTCAAAAAAATCATTATGACCCAATTCAAAAAATTATTCACAAAGATTGATTTCAATTCAAATTAAAAAAATTATTTCAGCTCAACAATAAAATTGCAACCATGGCTACACACACTTTTTGCTTATAAGCTCTAAAGAATGAGTCTAGAAACGTGAAAAAATCATAAAAAAATCTAATTATTATCTAAAAAATATCTTTAGAATGAGCTGTTGCATGGGCTTTTTTAAAAAAAGACGTGGAAAAAGTCTGGTAAATTAAATAAAAATTTTAGCTTGAATTTTTTTTTTTATAATTTTTTTTAAAAAAGCCTCCTGGAGGAACCCAGTCAAAAAAAAACGAGCCCAATTCGACAATAAATAAACTTATCAATGCCAGTTTACAAAACATCGATCTGAAAAAAGACCAGAGAAGTAAACGTGAAGTCGACTCTCATTTGACTTCGCGGAACAACGAGGATGACGAGACCCTGAATGATGAGAACGAAATTTACCCGGCTCCTTATAGTTTTCGGGAGCCAGCGTCCGCTGATTTAGACTCAGAGCCAAAGACTCGCACTTGGGATCAAGAAACCGATGCTCTCAGGAGCTTGGATCTAAATTTAAAAAAGGAACTCAAACAAAAAACGCAAAAGAATGCACAGGATTCTATTTTAGCCAAGACTATAATTGAAGAAGACCGAAGTTATGGCGAAATCAAGTTGGAAGAACTTCAAAAAATTGCCAATAATTTCAGCATAGACATAGAAGAAAACTCAAATTTAAAATCTGAGAACAAAAATTTGTCGCTGGAAATAGGTAGATTAAAATCAGAATTGTTAGAGCGCGAAATTAAATGGAAGGAAGAAAATGATTTTTTAATTTCTACAGTACATTCGGCTTTATCCAAAGATTTAAGAAGTGACAAAGAAAAAGAAGCTCTGGTCAATTTATTTGTATCCAAACAGACAGAGAAAAATAAAGCTCTCATTAATGAACAAAGTAATGTGATAGAACATTTAAAGCTGAGGTGTTCGGCCTATGAGAACGAAATCAAAAATTTGGTCGAGTCTCAGAGAGAATCTGCTCTTTTTAACCAAGTCAATCAACTCCATTTAGAAATTAATCTTTTAAGAAATTTGGTGTATAGACTGAATGTTGAGTTGAGCGATTATCAGGCAAAATATCCAAGTACGGCTCTCAAATCTTCAATTAAGGTATTTGAAAATTTTTATTTCATTTTAATTGAATTTTAATTGAATTTGAATATAAAGAAAATTGATATATCTAGTTTGCCTACAAGAGGACCCATACCTATTTGGCTGGTGAATATTAAATTTAATTTTCTTTTAAATTGGTTATTTTTTTCTCATTTATAGATAAATTCAAAATATTTGTCGCCTCTCATCGCGGCTTATGATGATAAATTGAAAGAGAAAGAGACAAAAATAAACTTTATTCAGGTATTTGATTTAATTTGATTTTTTTAGATTATTATGAATTAAAAAAAAAGGAATAGAAAAATTTGTCTTTTAAAATTTAATCTTTTGAATTAATTGAATTTGATTTTAAACTTCTTATCCAAGATTCAAGATTTTTTCTTAATTAAATTTTTGCTGGATTTATATTTTAATTTTCGACTAAGAGTGCAAAAATTTTTCAACTCAACTTAATTTTTAGTTCAGTTAAATTAGATTTTCGATCAATGACCTCTTTGCTAAAAAGTTTTTTTAAATCTTTTCATTTAAGAGCCTTGTGAATTTTTGTAAAAATATTCCAATACAAAATTTAAATTCATTCATTTTTCTGTAAGTCTTAAAAGGTGAAACAAATATTTTTTCATTTAAGTATGTAGTTTAAAAAAATAGATTAAAAAAAAATTTTGAAACAATTCATTTTTTTTTATTAAATTTAATGTTAATTTAGAATTGGATTTTAAATTTTTAGCAATTCTTAATTAATTTTTAAATAAACCAACCTAAATATTTAAGTTATATTATTTTAAAATTCTCACCACCAAATTTATCATTGTTTGAGTTCAATTAGTGTAAAATTTCATATTTCATTCATACGAGGATCAAAGGTTACTTGTATAAGGGACTGAATTTTTATTTTTATTTTTTTACATTTAATTTAATCTTTTTGCTAACTGGTTATTTTACACTTAAAAAATTAAATTAAAATAAATGGCCAAAATATTTGCCATTAGAATAGATCTAAAAAAAAGATATCTCGAAAAATTTGATGGCATCAATATTCCCTTTAAAAATTAAAATCAATCAGCTGAGACATATCTTGTCTCATGTTGTTTCAGGCATTGTGAATTTTGGTACAAAAAGAAAATATCAAAAATGCCAAAGCTTAACTTACGGACCAAATCATGTTCTGTAAACTGAAGCAACTGATACATCCTTTGTACCACCAATAAACTGATTCTGCAAAACTCTGGAATAAATCTGCAAAACTCTGGAATAAATCTGCAAAATTCAAAAAATTGTGAATCTGTAATAGTATATTATATAATGAGCTCAACTCAATTTTAAGTGGTGGTACAGAGGATGTATCAGTTGCTAAAATTTCCAGAAATTCACTAAGATGACTGAAAAATCTAATGATTTTGGCAAATTTGGAGTAGAAGTCGTTTCTAAAGAGATGATGGCAATCATTTTTGTATAATATATTTTTATGATATTTAAAATTTAAATAGAAATTTGGATGATAATTTAAAAAATTATTTCGAAAATATTCTTTTGTTAACTCCAAAGACAAAAATAAACCATCAATTAAATTCAATTTAATTATTGATTTAATTCATTTTAAAACGAAATTAGCGAATCATGATTTTTAAACAAAGTTTTTCCTCAAGTCTTAAGTCAAGCCCAAGTCACGACTTGACTTTTTGGTCGTAAGATTTGAAAAATAGCGACTTGAGGAACAACTCTGTTTTTTAATTTATTAAAATATCAAAAAATACCAAAAATTAAGTAAAAAAAGGTAATTTTATTTTTTATATTGAACAAATTCTTACAAAAATCTGCAAATTTAGCTTAAACTAAATTGTAATATATTCTAGCGTTTTGCATTTTTTAGAGATTAGTAGACTTTGACAGTTGACACAGGCATGTATGTTGCGCTATTTTGCATCACTAATTATACACTTTTTGTAATAAAGTAATTAGGTTTTTTTTATCATTTATTCTATCTTTTTGTCCCAAATTTCATAAAACCTTTTACCAAAAATTACAAAAATATATTCACTTTTTGGCCTTTTTTTGTTTCCCATAAAATTCAAGCAATTTAACGTTAATTAATACAGTTTGATGTAATATCGCGTAAAAAACTGTATCATTGCACTAATACTTCTTAAATAAAAAAAAATGTTATTTTTTCATTCATATTGAAAAATGTAAACAAATCTATAGTAACGCAAAGTATCCATTTTGTCAGCGTGGCTTAGTCATACTGTTTAACTTTTTTTGAGAACACGATAAATTAAATAATAATTTTTTCTTTTATTCTTTACTAAAACAGTTTAAAACATTCTTTTTAATTAGTTGAAAATTTTTAAATTTTTAAGTTTTGTTTTAAATATTTTAAAATATTTTAAGCAAAAGTTTGATGAATTGTCTGATAAATTGACAAAAACACTAGAAGAAAATAGTGAACTTCATTCAAAATTGGACAAAATTGGCAATAGTTGTGGCTCTGGTGAGGCGGATGACAATGAATTGTAATTTTACATTTTTGTTTATTTTTTTTCATGTATGCTGTTTAGACGAAAACAAATTCGTCACCATGCCATGCTGGTTTTGGAAGAAAACAAAACACTCAATGATCAAATAGAAGTTAGTCAAGAAAATCTACTAGAAACACGTAGAAAAGCAATAATTGAAAGTATTTTAGATTTTTAATAATTCTTAAATATTTATTTATTTTTCTGTGACGAGCTAAAGCTCCTTCAGATTAAAGAGAGAAAAAAATTCAAAAATAAATGAGGTTAAATATGGTGTATTTAATCATATTTTAATAAAAATTTTCATACAATTTTATAAAAGCATGAAAAAAGTGTGATGTTTCAAATTTTTTTAGAAAAAAAATAAATGGGAGTTACTTTTACAATCTTATTACATTTAAATTAAATGGATTACATCAAACTAAGAATATTTAGTTTTTATTGTTTATTTTTAAGATTTATATTCAATGATACTTTCAATTAAAAAGATAAAATTTTTTAAATATTTAAGAATATAATAAATTACTTATTTTTCCGAATTATTATATTAATTCACCTACTTTGTAATTAAAAAATTTAGATACCTTTATTTTAAATTGATATTTTGAATATTTTTTAAAAAGACTGTCTAATATTTAAGTATAAAAGAAATCTAATTTATTATTTTCTTAAATATTTTAAAAATTTTTATCTTTTTAATTGAAAGTATCATAGAATAATAATCTTTAAAATAAACAAATTATTTTTAAGATATTTAAATGTTAGTATTTTGATTAGTTTTATTTATTAAATATTTTTTGTAATAAAATAAGGAAAGTAGATTAAGTATTTATCTTTTTTAGATGAATGTTATTTCTTATTTTCTTACTATTAAAAGATTATTACTATAAAATAATAAAAACTAAATATTCTATGTTTGATGTAGTCCATTTAATTTAAATGTAATAAGATTGTAAAAGTAACTCCCATTTATATTTTTTCTAAATAAATTTGAAACATCACACTTTTTTCATGCTTTTTAAATTGTATGAAAATTTTTATTAAAAGACGATAAAATACATCATATAAAGTAAAATATAAAAAAATAAAAAAATTAAATTAAATTAAATTAAAAATAAATAAAGAAAAAAGACAAAAATAATCATAATAAAAAATTTCTATAAAAAAGATCTAATTTGAAATATTTATTTCTTTAATTCTGATAATTATTATTAATTTTTTTCTTTGAATTCTTAAAATTAATTAAAACTATGTTTAATAGTCGGAAATTTGTCCAAACGAATAATTGTAAATGAAGCCGAAAAAGATGATCTAAAAAACCACATTGAAACCCTTAAATTTAACTATGACGAGCTGAGCAAAAAGTACAATGACTGTCTTGCTGAGTCACAGCGTCGTGTTCGACTTCAAGATCATTTGAGTCAAACAGGCGATCTTAAGAAGCAAATTGAAGAGTCAGACATTTATTTTAAGCTGGAGAGTGATCAAAATTTGAAAAAAATAGAAAATCTTGAGTACGAAAAAAAAGACCTGATGATAAAAAATAAAAATTTACTCACCGAAAACCGAAAGCTAATAGCTGAGAACCAAGTTCTCGATAAAGCTCTTAAGTAATTGGGATGTTTAATTCAATTTAAAGGTAAATAAAAAAAATTTTTCAAGTGATGGAATTGGTCGTAGAATGCAGCGCAATTTAAAAGATTTGGAAAAACGTTTGGAGCTGTCAGATATGAAGGATGCCTCTTTAAAAACCGAAATATCCCAATTGAATTCCGAACTTGACAAGATTAAGCAAGAAAGAGACACTTTTGAGAGCATGTACAAATCAAGTCAAATGGAAGTGAAAAAACACGAAAATAAACAACTGGAGGACAATATAAAACTTAGCAAATTAGAGGGAAAATTAGAAGATTATAAACAAAAAAACAATGAGAAATTTTCTCATCTAAATGAAAAATTAAAAAAAAAAGACTCGGAATTTTATCTAAATAGGCTCGAATATGAAAAAAGAATAAATGATCTTCTCAGTCTAAACCATAAAAAACAAAATGAAATAGATGAGTTGATACAGGAAAAAAGGTAATGTTCTTTAAATTGATTTTAGGTGATTTTAAAAGGTTTTTTTAAAGACAAATGGAGTGTGAACTTGAGATGGTATGGCAGACAACTACTTCGGAAAATCGTCGAATTAAAGAAGCTTTGCTGGAAAATTTAAGAGGAAAGCCGAGTAATGAAAACGATTATGGACATGGCTCTTCTTTCTACAAATTGTTAATTGACGATTTATAGGTCTTTTTTAGTGTATTAAAAAGTTTTGTAATGATTTAATTATTTGTTATAATTTTAGAGGATTTTTTTAAATGTAAACTAGAAACTTTATATAATTTGAGAATATTTTTATTTTTTTAAATTAAATTCATTTAAATAAAATCTTATATTTTTTAACTATTGGTTATTTTTAATATGATTATAAACGATTGAAAAAAAAATTAGAACTTTCACTAAAATTTCTTGGTTTTATACTGCGACCACCACATGTTCATTTTTTCTTTATCTTTTGATTTAATTAATTATTTTTAATCAAACATAACAAAAAAAAAGCATAAAATTGTTTTTGATAGAATAAAAAAATTGGTCGTTTATAACAAAAAATTTTTAAATCATTAAATTTTAATAAAATTCAATATAAAAAAAATTTAATAAAAACAAAATAAAATAATGTTAAATAAAATATTTAATAAAAACATTTTATGTTTAAAAAAAAAATTTAATCAAAAATATGAGTCAGTAAACTATTATTTATGTATTTAGTAGTAATAGTAGCAATAGTTTTGACTGTAGCTGGCTAGTCAGCGAGTGGTCTTAGAAGGCACACTAAGACAGCTGATGTGATTGATTGCTGCTTATCCAGAAATCAATGCCTGCTTTAAAACTGTTAACATTGGGGGCTTCAACTAATTTATTTTGCAGCGAGTTCCATATGATAGCTGTTCTGTTGAAAAAAAAGCTATCTCTATGTTAGAGCCTCGAAATTTCTTTGTGATATTTGAAGCAGTGACCTCTTCTTTGGTTTTTTGTGACATTAAAATTTTTTGTCATGTGGTCAAGAATTTATGAATCTCGATTTTTTTCCGAAATGGAAACAAATAAAGCTTTACTTGTGAGAAATTTAAACAATTTACATTTGGTCCTTGGTTAAGGAAGAAGGTTTTTAGATCGATCTGTAAAAATTGTTAAGAACCAGGAATACGAATTTTGAAAAAATTTTTGGAAAATATTTTTTTTCTTGAATTTATATCAATTTTTTTTATAAATAATTTCAAATTTTTTCTTAAAAATAGGCAAAATTTTTTTTTAAATCAATTAAAAATTAGTAAAAGACATTTATTTTTACATTCAATATATTTTCTAACATATTTTGAGTAACTTTGGTAAATTAAGCAATCTAAAAAGCATATTTTATTAAAAGGGTTTTTAGGACCCCTTAAGTACTTAACGTACAAAAAAATTCCGGTGTTTGAGTGTTAAAGGGTCTTTTCTTTTCGAAAATTTTTCAATCTAAAAAAGTTTTAAAAAGTAAATAAAAGAATTTTCTTTCTTTCTATTATTAACAAGAAAATAAGTATTTTACATGACAAGTGACAGGTGAATTTTTTTCTGAACAAGACACATTTTTTTCAGAAAAACAACTCAAATAAAGGGATATTTTTCAAGTCTAATACTCGCAACTTTCTTCTATACGTGGTTATTTCTATTTGAAGAAATACGGTAGATAGCCTAGTCATATTGATCGTCACCTAATAAAAATTTGTCAAAATTAACAGTTTTCAATACGTCAAAAAAAGCTTTTCTTTTTTTTAAATACGATTTTTAACGATAATGCCCAATCTCAATCATTCATCATTTAAAATTTTTTATTTTTTAAAACATTTATTTTTATTTACTTTGGATTTTTATTTTATTTTTAAAATTTCTTTGGTCAGTTCGGCTACCCTAAACGAAAGATATTTAAAGACATCGAATTCACAAAAAATACTGACAATTGAAAAATTGAAAAAATTGCGAATTTTGGGCCATTTTCGACTATAACGACATGCCGTAAAAATCGAGCAAATACGTAAGATTAAATTAACTTAGTTAAAATTAGTGATGAAATCGAATATCCATATTCGAACCGATTTTCGAATAAGTGCCATTTCAAATAAAAATTAGGTTTAAATATAAATTTTGAATATAAATAATTTTGAATAATATACTTGAAAATAAATTTGTTTAAATTGAAAATTGAAAATACCTAGTTTTTCAAATATTTTATTCAAATTTTAATATTTTTAAATTGTAAGTTAAATTTATCTAAAATTCGAGTTGTTTTTTAAATTTAAGTAAAGTTTGAATTTTGATTTAAAAATAGGTAATTTTGATTTTCAATTTCAAAAATGCAAATAAATCAAATATAAATTCAAATTTATCAAAAATTTCAATATTTTATTCGAATATATGTACTAGTTTTTCAATAGTCTTTTTAAATTTTGTATTTATTCAAGTTTCAATTTGTGTCCAAAAACTAATGCGATTTCATCACTAGTTTAAATTAATTCCAATTATGTAAATCATTTAAACATTTAATACAACGGTAAATTAGTTTACAATCTGAATAAATAATTTTTTTAAAACCACTAATGCAAAACAAAGTCAAAATTAAGTCTTGAGATATTTGACTGATATATTTTATTCGTTTGATTTTTTAATTTTTCGATTTGAAATATTTAAAATTAATTCTAGACTGTAAATAATAAATAAAATTAAAAGAATAAAAAAACATTTCCTTATAAATTTAAGAATAAATACAGTGTATAAATGTTTGACATATTGTAGATCATTTCTGCCAATTGCTGAAAGTTAGAACATATTCGGCTGTTTGTTGCGCAGATATTTTTAGTTTTACTTGATTCAAATTTTCTTGATATATAAAAAATAGAGACACTAAAATGAAAAAATTTAACAAAAGCAATTATAGAAATGTTGGTTATAATTAAAATTGTAATTTTTTTCTGCCTTTTTTCTAGAAAGCTTTTTTGTGAAAATTTATTTTCACCAATTTTGGTCAGAATAAAAATTTTTTTCTTAATATTTTTTCTCAAAAAATATAACAAAGCTAAATCAATAGCAAAGGTGATTAAAATAAATGAAATATCATTTATAATGAAATTGATCATAAAAAGAATGTAAAAAATAAGTGCCACAGTTCCATTGTATTTGAATCTAATACCTATTCCAGCATTCCTTTGAAATAACAATTGAAAGGTGTTAATGAGAAAGAATAATGATGGAAATGTTGGACACAAATTTAAGAATACTAATCAAAAATTGTCCACAGATAACCTCAAATAATTGAACGTAATAGTTTCTGATTATTTTGGAACAAAAAATGCCATTTGCATAAACACACTTATTCATTAAATGAAGAATATTAAGGGAAAATATGAGAAAATTTACTGTTGAATTAAGAAATACCAGTTGGTTAAATAAAATTGATTTTTTGTGATTTTTCGATTTTAATAAAAAAATAGAAATAAGAATGCTAGTTGAGTTTGTAATGAGTCCAACTATTGAAAAAATTGTATTAAAAATAATATCTAAAAAATTCACAAATTCAGATAAATAAACAATTTCATTGACAAATAAAATTTTATTAACAGATGTAATTTGTTCACACCGATTAAATTTAGATTGAAAATTGCATTTTGTGAATAAGTCATTAGTTTCATTCGAACAGATACTTACAAAATTTCCTATATCCTCATATAAATAGCTATTTTTGTCTATCATATTTTGAAGATAAGTGCTATTTTGATTTATGTTTTGATGAATCCACATCAAGGTGCATGAACATGTGGAAACAGAAACTGTCAAATAAATTAAATTGTCATACTTGGCTACAAAATGTTTGAACAAGCAAATGTCTTGATCTGAAAAGAAAAAATGTTCCTCATGGCTAACAAATAAATGCAGGTGAACATTTGGTTGAATGTTTGAGAACCATTTGAAACCTTTGGCACAAACACTTGTGGACAAGTATTCAAATTGAATTTGGTTGAAAAAGTAAAAAAAAAGAAAAGAAATATTTCCAAAATAGTTATAATTAAATTTGTCTATAATTGAGCAATTTTTTAATTTAGAGCCATTAGTGTAAATCTTAAAATTAGAATAGTACATATATACTCTAATTTCGTCATAATAGTTTATTAAATTACTAAAACTGTAACCAGTATGATCAAAGCCTTTTAGATTATAAAAATGAATAAAAAGTGCTTCAGGTATGTTCTCATACTTTTGTTTAAGTGGTTCATTTAAATTGAATGTTAATCTAGAGTCTAAAATAAGAGAGTGCTTGGGAATAAAGAAAATATTGAAAGAAATGTTTGAACTGTCGAAACATTCGAATTTAATTTGATCAAACGACAAGAAATTTTCAATTTTTATCTTTAGATCTAAATATTTATGCTCAGAAACGGGTAAGAGCTTGGATATGTGATTTAAATAGTGGTTTTTGATGTAAAGACATTTTTGATACGATATTGGGGATGAATGGCTAATATTTAACAATGAAAAACAGTTATGGTTAGCTGGATTAAGAAAAAAAATAAAAATTATCGCTTTCAATAAATTCATTTTTAAAAATAAAATTTTAAACAAAAAGCTTTTAAGTAACATGATACCAAAAGTCTTGTAATTTTTAAAAATTTTATTTTTGAAATCTATTTATTTAACATTTGAAGATTAAAAAATCAAGATATTTCAATGATCAAAATAAAAATTTAAGTTCTATTTGTTCTAGAAACTTGCACAACGTTATAGAAATAAAGATGCTTAAAAATCTTTTAAGAATATTGAATTTTTAACTAAGTTTTTTTATATTATAATTTTTTTTTTATAGTTTTATTCGCTTTTATGAAATTAAAAAATGAATGAACTAAATAAAAAACATTTAATGATATTTTTTGAAGTTTAGTGTAAGAGCTAAAGTTTCATATAAACTATAAAATAAATTTGTATTGTTTTGTAATAACTTTAAAATATTTGACAAAAATTAATCTTTTAGCTGAAAAAAATACATTTAAAAAAAAAATTAGATAACAGAGGTTCAATTATTTGTTATAAGATTTTAACTCCAATACAACCATTTAAAAACTGAAAGTATTGTCTACGTTAATTTAAAAAAAACTTAAATCTTAATTTTCAGGCCTAATATAAAATCATTAAAAATCTAAAAAAGGGAACAAATACTCACTTTCTTTTTTAAATAATTAAAAAAAATTTTTAAATTATATTTTAAGTGTCAAATTGTTTTAGGCCTAATTTTATTAATTTTACTTATTTTTACTAATATATTTCAAATATTACAGCCACATTGACAAAAAGATTTAAGTTGTTTATTTAGAAAAAAATTTTTTTTAAATAATTTTTTATTATTTATTTTTATCGGTGCCTTAAAATTTAAATCTAGATTTTAAGTTTTTCCAAATACTTTAAAAACAGTGTTTATTAATAGAAAAAATTATAAAAACTGAAAATTATTTAAAAAATAATGTAATTATAAAATATTAAAATAAATTTAAATTTTGAATTATAAATTGTAAATTGGTTTAAATGAAATTTTTCTTTGTATTTCTTTTTTGCTCAAATTTATCATTTTTAGACTTGTTAACTGATTTTAAATAATTTCGGTAATTTTTATCAACAAAAAAATAAAAATAATAATTGTTAAGCAGCGATACAGTAAACAAAAAATGGCAAATATTTTTAATTAGTCTAAAAATTCTTAAATCATAGCCAAAACTTATTAGAAATAAATCAAATTTTGTCAAATCATTGCCTAGTTTTCTAAAAATACCCATGAAAAAATCTAATAAAATAAATAAAATAGGAAATAAATTTGGCAATTTAAAAATTCCATTACACAATGAATTAATTAAAGTTATTTTTAGATATCTAATTTCAAAATTAGCATCGTTTGCCTTATTCAATTTTGATCGTAGAATCTTTTTTTCTTTGGCAATAATGTTTATTTTAAGAACTAGTTGCCAGTCTAGAATTAGCGAAAATATGTAGAGCAAGAAAAAAGTTATTGTTTCGCTGACTGATATTAAAATTTTAAAAATTGAAGTAAACTTGGTATCCAGAAAATAGGCATTGCTTAAATCATACTCAATAGGATACTCTTGTTCAGGTATTCCATAGTTTATCTGGCTATTAAACAAATATGAAAAACTCATCACAATTCCAATCAAAAGACTTACAACCATGTACAGATTAATATTTTTTATTGTGAACATTAGCTTATTTTTGCTTATATGACTGAATTTTAAGTAATTATACCCGAGGATGATAGTTTGAAGACAAAAAATAAGAACATTTTTCAAAAAATTTGTGAAAATTTTCCGGTAAAATTGAACAAGAACATTTTTGTGCAAAGATGAGCAGAAAATTTTACTTCGAAAAGGACAAAATGTGATTACATCAATTAGATTAATAGAGAATAAAATAGAGCAAATTAGTGAATAATAAATAATAAACTGAAATTCTTTTTTTCCATGCTTTTTTCTAAAAAAAATAAAAATTGTGTAAACATTTAATAAAAGGCCTATTGAACTGAAAATTGGAATCAAAAATACCGAAAATATCATGTCTATTAGCACAATAGTTTGAGTTTTATCATAAAAATTTAAATAAACTTTAAACTTGTCTTTTTGGCATTTTTGAATCATACTTTTGAAATCACAGTCGGAAAAATTTTGCTTCATATGAGAATATACTTCTGCTGAGTTGTACATGATGTATTTGATGGTGCAAGTGGCATTTTTGACCAAAAAAATGTCTAATGAAATCAGATTTATTAGTCTATTGAACGGAAATTTGTAGTAGATACAGAAGTCTTGTTCGGGAAACATTTCTCTGCCCGAAAAAGTCGGATCATAGAAAATCTGCTCCGAAGAGTGCACAATTTGGAGTGAGAATATTTTATCTGAGTTTAATTGGATCTGAGTTTCGTTCTGGGTGTCAATATCAATGTCAGTATTTACCGAATTGAGCCAGTTGAACCCATTTTGAAATAAATAGCGAAAAAAGTAAAAGTCCAAAGAAATTTTAGATAAGTGTGAAAAATTAGAAAATAAATTTTCTTGAATAGAAATTATTTTCCCTAAAATTAACAATTCTTCCGTGCTTTCAAATAAAATTTTATCTAAAATTTTCTCATTTAAATCTATTTGATAGCAATTAAAAGTCAATTCTTTAATTTTAAAATTAATTAAATATTCTTTATCACTGTAGAATCTTAAAGTGTTTATTTTATAAATTGAATTTGACAATTCATGAAACTCTAGATAGTTGACATTAACATGATAAAAAACAAGTTGACATATTTTTGTTTTGTATATTGTTCCTTTGCTGAAAATAATCGAATCGAAATCTGATGTAATATTGTTCATTAAAGAATTATTTTCGCATTGTGTCAGATCACTGCTATTTTGGTAAATGTTGAGAATTAAGTTATAAAATTTTATTGTAAAATAGGTAAACATTTGTGATGGTTTGTTTGAGTTGAATAATTTTAGATCAATTCCTTTTAAGTTTGAATAAACAAATACCAAATCATAGTCGAAAAGTGTGGAAAAATAACTGACTGATTTTTCAAGTGTTGATTTTGCCAAAACACTTTTAGTGTTAAAATAAACCAAGTTTTCAATAAAAAGCGGTCTATTGTAGGGATAAATACTTTGAAAACATGGACAAAATATGAATTTTTTATCATAAATTTTAACTAAAGTACAATTTTCATTAGGTGCTTTGACTAAAACGCAACCAAAGAACAACAAAATTAAAATCGTAATAAAATATTTGAACATTTTATTTACTATTTTAGAAGGTTTTTAAAATTTACTATTTCTTGTCAGAAAAATTAAAGTGTTCCACTTTAAACAAAATAATTTTTGAATTAAAGATCTAATATTTAAAAAATGTATTTGATAGTAAATATTGTGCTCAAATTTTATTTTATTGTCTCTTAGATAACATTTTGTTTCATTGTAGAAATCTAATATCATAAGCAAAAGGAAAATTTTAACAATCAAAAGATCAATTGTCAATTAAATTACATTTTGTTATTGTTCTTTTTAAGCTTTAAAAAATTTAAAGATCTATGATGATATTAAATTTTTCTATTTTTAATTTAACTTTGAATTTGAGACAATTTTGATGCTGATAAAATATTAATGACAATATTTTGTTTTTTAAAAATAATTTTATTTAGTACAATATTTATAAGCAAAATGTAATTTGGCTTTTAGTATATTTTATTTAATTTACTTAATTTTTTGTATAAGGAGAACTCTGCTAAAAAATTTGCATATGCATAATTATGCATTACATTTGGTTTTGGTTAAACATTATTTTTCAAGAATGAACATAAAAATATACTAATGCACTGAATTTTACTTATAAAAATTAACTAAAATCTTTTTTCAATAATAAATTTTAAATTTAGTCATAAGCATCAATCTCCGAAATAAAAAATTTTTAAATTTATGTAAAAATTTAAAGTCTAACATTGTTTTCAAATTTTTGTTTGAACATTTCAATTAAATAATTAATATTTAATAATCAATAAAATCAATTCTTTTTTATTTTAATAAAGTCTTGGGTAATTATGCAAGTTTTGTTAAGCCATGTTGATTCAGCTCCTTCTGATTCTAGAAAAAAATTCTAAAAACCATGCATAGACATAGTGACTCTTCTCTGAACTCGTTATAATGAGCTACTTTTTACTTGGTATTTGGATCAGTGGATTAGTGCTCATTTACTGTAATTCTCTTGTCGACATACATAATTTTTCACTTAATTTATACCAATTTAATAATGCGTCAACTGGTTCATGATTTTCTAATCCATCAACATCTACTCGTATGGCCTGCACTTAATTAACTTTTGCTTAACTCATCATTAAAGTCAAAGTCTCACATAATAAATAAAAAGAAATTTATTTTTAAAATTATAATATTATCTGTTACTTCAAAAAAAATTTATAAAAAAAGGAAACAATTTTGTAAAGTATGCATCAGACTTATGCAAAACTAAAAAAATTAATTTAAATTCTTTTTAGATTCAAGCCAGTATCTTTTAATTTAATAAAAAAATTTAGCTTTACTTAATTTTTTTTTAAATTATATTAATTCAAAATAATTGAAAAAAACGAAGCCAAAAATTGTAAAATACCGTTAACCTTTGCGAGGGATAACATTTTCGGTTTTTGCCTAGCATTATTTGATTCTTGATTTCTATGCTTCTTTTGAAAGATAAAAAACGCATCACAAGGTTGCCTATTTTAACATGGGGTCGATGGTCGCTTGTGCGGGCACTAAAACCGAAGAATCAAAATTATTCCTTCGCAAGAACGCGCAAGGGTTTACAGTATCATAAATTCAAAAAAAATACACAAAAAGCAAAGATTGAGCTTTTTATTTTTAATTTTAGAGATTACTTTTATCATCGATTAGAATTTTAAAAATTAATTTTTGTAAAATTAAATCTTTTTATTTTTTATTAAAATTATTTTCAGCTTCAAAAATACAAGAAAAAATTTAGACATCACGACTTGAACAATACCGGTATCAAGTTTTGCTTTTCTCTACTTTGCGCCTTTACTATTGGATCTTTATCTGCATTGCTTGATATCAATTTTTGACTCAAAGTATTTATTAATGTAAAATATTAATCATTTATTTTATAATCAGATGTTTGTTAAATGCTTTTTTATTCTTGAAAATGAAAGACGATATATTGTTGAAAATTTTATTAAACAAAGATGCCGATCAAGGGAAATTATAAAAATAGAAAAAAAATGAAAATTGAACTTGATAAAACAAAAGTAAATAGGATCAAATTTTACTTTTAACACATGAAAGTAAGCCTTTTGGTCACTGTGAAGTCTCCTAATTAGTACAGCAAAAATTATTTGTTTAAAAAATGAGATTTAGACAAGAGATAATATTGTTTTGTCATATATAAAATATAAGTGTAAGATATGAAAAATTATATTTGTCAGACATTTTTGATAATTTGTAAGATTTGGAGACATCAGATTTTAAATAAGACTGTCAGATTTTTAATATAAATGTCAGATAATCAATATATATGTCAGATATTTAGAAATCAAATATTTATTTAAATTGTCACATATTTTTAAAAATATCAGGTCAAAAAATATCACCATATTTTCCAAAATTGTCTGAAAAATAAATCTAAGATAAAAATTTTCCTACTTATTGAAGGCTTTAGTAATTTTTTTAGGTCTACCAGCACTTGCAACTTGACCTAATGTCAAACACCATGACTCTTTAAGAAATTCTTCAAAAAGACGTTCACGATAAGCTATGCCGATTATGTGCTTACACATGTAGTGTTTGGACCATGAGGGACATATACAAGTGCTTTGTTTCCAATTATCTTGATCAAGTTGAATAATGCGAAGTTGTTGAAATTTAGATTGAAAATGGAGATAATTTTTCCATTCACATTTTTTTAACATCTTAAGAAAATTTTTACACCTATCTTTGTTAAAAACTTTCAGCTCATCTATTTGCTCGATAACTGACTCTTCTTGCTCTAAAACTCTCTTTGGTTTTCGTCCTCTTTTATCTTTCGAAAAGACAATGTAATTACATTTAGAACTACTATTTTTAGCCTGCATTTGTATAGCTAATATTCCAATCAATTTTTTTTTATTTCAAAAAATTTCTAATTCGACTTTAGGCTTAGCAATCTTGATCTTAATTTATAGCGTCATCACGTGATCTAAAAGCTAAATTTCAAATGGAAAGTTCCCTAGCGAACCCAAGCGAAATTCAACGTTGGAATTTTAAGAATTCAGTCAAACTGAATCTTAAAAAGTTAGAGAAACCTGTTAGTCACAAAACAATCTTTAAGCAACTCAAATGTGAACTCAGAGACTCCGAATTTAAAGAAATTACAACAATTTACAATTTCTCTTCGAAAAAAATATGGATTATAAAGTTCCAACACGCCTTTACCGCTTCAAAAGTCTTTGAACGTTCTATCGAAATAAATGGTGACTTTTTCAAGCTTGAAGATGCCAACAAATTGCCAGAGACAAGAAAGAACTCGATATTAAGATTTCAACAAGGAATTACTCCGAGACTTTTTCGATGCTGTTAAAATCAATGGACTCAAAGTTGTACAAATTTCAGAAGAAACGTACAAAGATAGTCAAGTAAAAAACGGTGTGAAACGAGTAAAAGTGTCCTTCCCGAAAGAATCAGATCAGTTAGTTAAAAATTTGACTTGTCCAACAATTTTATAGATTAAAGTGCGTAATTTCAATTGCTGGACAAAAACAAAATTGCTTTTTTTGTAATGGCGAAGGTCACAACATTGGTAGATGTCCTGTTAAAAACCAAGCTTGCGAAAACAATATATTCTTATATATATATATATAGATTCTTCATTTATTAACTTGTTTTTTGGGAACTCTGGAGTTTTGGTAACTACCTTTCTTTATTGTAATCAAAAAGGACATTTGACACAGAAATGCTCTTTAGCTGAGAGGCTTAAATCGATTGAACGAGCAAAAATCGACTATAGCGAACTAGCGATTCGGGATGAAGAAGAAGTTTTTCAAATAGAAACAAACATTTTGGATATGATTACCAAAACTCCAGAGTTCCCAAACAACAAGTTAAGAAATGAAGAATCTATTTTGCCGTCACAGTCCAGCCAAAAAAGTATGCATACTCCAGTTCTATCAGTTAATCTTAATAAAGATTCTGAACAAATAATAAGCTAAAATTTGGAAAAATTAAGATATAAAGCCATCAAAATACCTTTCCACTAATGTTCAAACAAGTAGGCAGATCAAGCGCGTCTAGCAAACAAGTAGGCAAAATGAAGAAACTTCATTTTAGGTGGTGATCTAATCGCTAGAACAAAGCAAATAGTCAGCGTATGGGAAAAAGAAAATGATATAATGTTGGAAAGAATAATTAATGAGTTAGACTTTTCAGTAATTGTGGTGTCCACCACAGATACTTATCTGTTTATTTATTTATTATGTATGTGAGCGTTAAGTTACTTATGATATTTATTTATTTTATTTTTGTACTATTTATTTTGCATGTTCGAGTAGTTATATAACTCTCGATAAATAAAGATATAAAGAGAGAGGCGAGACGCGAATTGGGAGATTCCGTCTTTTTTGGCTTAAGCTCAAAAATAAAGATTTTAAAAAAGACAAAAGCTTTTCTTGAACTGAACTTAAGAGCAACTTCACACTTGGCGACGAGGATAAAACTAAAGTGGACGGAATAGCACCTTCAATCAGATTAAAATCCGAGAAAGACATGAGCAACGACAGAAGTGGAGCCACGTGCGGCTCATTCATCTACGGCGGCGAGCCGGCAACTCTGGGGTCAAGATGGGAGACTTGGCTGGAGCGCTTCGACATCTACCGGACCGCCACGGACCTGTTGCAGACGACCAACGCGGAAAAGGCCAAGGCAACATTTCTTCTTCTCATCGGAGAGGATGCTTTCGAGGTGTGGAAGACTCTACGGAAGCCCGACGACACGGACACGCTCAAGGAAGCACAAGAGAAGTTGACGAAGCACTTCGTAGAGAAGAAATCCGTCTTCACCGAGAAGTGTGTGTTCCGGCGTGCCATGAAGCGACAGGACGAGTCGGTCAACGAGTACGCCATGAGGCTACGACGAATGGCGGCGCACTGCGAGTTTGGAGCGGTACTGGAGACCGAGATTTTGAGCCAGTTCGTTGTGGGCGTCGGCATCGATGAGTTCCAGCGAGAGTGCTGCCGCACCAACGATCTCGATTTGAAGGCAGCGCTGGAGAAGGCGCGCGGCTACGAGCGAGTGGCCGAGAATGTCAGCGGACTGCTCAAGCCAACCGCGGCGGAGATGAGCAGCAGATCAATCAACTACACCGAGCGCAGACCGATGAGCAGCGGTGGTAGTAGCAACACCAACAGGCCGAGCTGGTCGACACCGAGTCATGGTTCGTCGAGGCAGGACTGTGGATACTGTGGCAGGCGAAGCCACAAGGAGAAGTCAGAGTGTCCCGCGTTGAACACGGAATGCAGGAAATGCGGCATCAGGGGTCACTTCGCGAAGGTATGCAGGGGCACAAGTGGAAGCAAGGACGCGATGAGAGGCGGTCAGCAACGAGCAAGCATGCAGCAGTTCCGAGCGAGGAGCAGTGGAGGCAGGAGCCAGATCAGACAGCTGACCATGCATAAGGACAAGTATGAGGTCAACAAGCATGAGTACGATGAGTTTATGCGTTACAAGGCCAGTTGCGATTGGGAGGTCGGCACGATTGGCAATCGAAATCGCTACAACGATGGACCGAGAGCGAGTGTGCAGATGGGCGGCACCGCAGTGGATTTTCTGATTGACACAGGAGCGCCGATCAATGTCATCGACCAGTGGACATACGAGGCGATGTCCAACAAGCCCAAGCTCGAGCGCTGCAACAGCAGGCTCTATGGATACAGAGCGGACGAGCCGTTGCCGATACTAGGCCAGTTTATGTGCCGGGTCAAGCGTGGTCGAGCTGAGGCGGCAGCTGGATTTGTGGTGATCAAGGGTGGCGCAGATTGTTTGCTGAGCTATCGCACGGCAGTGGATTTGAACACCATTAAGCTCATGGACGAGGCGCGCGAGGTGCGCGTGGTCAGCGAGGGAAAGGTCCGACCGGATCTGAGTCAGCCAATCGAGGAGCGGATCAAGGCGATCAAATCGCGGTTTCCAGATTTGTTCAGTGGCAAGGTGGGTTGCATCAAAGGGAGGAAGATTCACATAGAGGTGGATCCAACGGTGGCACCAAAAAGGCAACCACTGCGGCCAATAGCGTTCGCTTGGCGCGATGCGGTCGAAGAGGAGATCGACAGTCAGATCAAGGAGGGGGTCATGCATAAGCTGGGCGAGGACGACGAAGTGCCCGACTGGATTTCGAACTTGGTGGTAGTCGAGAAGAAGCAGGAGAACCCGGGGGTGGGGCAGCCGAAGAAGGTCAAAATCAGAATGACATGCGACAACAGGCTGCTCAACAAGGCCATCAAGCGCAAGCGTTACCCGATGAAGAGCATCGACGACATCATCTACCTGGTCAACGGAGCGAAGGTTTTATCCAAGCTCGACATCGTCAAGGCTTTCCATCAGGCCGAGTTGGATGAGGAGTCGAAGAAGCTGACAGCGGTGACGACGCACGTGGGCACACTCGTGTACGATCGGCTACACATGGGTATTTCGTGCGCATCGGAAATGTTCACCGAGCTCATACGCACTATTCTCGAAAAATGCCCGGGCCAGCTGAACATGACCGACGACATCTTGGTGTTTGGAGCATCGGAAGAGGAGCATCACGAGAACCTCATGCGTGTGTTAGAGACATTGGAACAAGCTGGCGTCACTCTCAATGTGGACAAGTGCGAGCTGTATAAGAAGGAGCTCACATTCTTCGGACTACGACTATCCGAAGAAGGGATGGCACCAACTCTGGATCGAGTCGAGGCGTTGAGGAACGCGAAGCGGCCGGCAGACGCGAGCCAGTGCAGGAGCTTTCTGGGCATGGTGCAGTACAGCGGCCGATTCATCCAGGATTTGGCAACGTTGGCAGAGCCGTTGTGGGCTGCAATCAAGGCAGAGCGATGGAGCTGGGGCGAGCGAGAGCAGAAATCCTTCGAGCAAGTAAAAGCCTCCATTTCAGAGAAATGTTTCTCGTATTTTAAAAAGGACTGGCGGACCAGATTGGTTGTGGACGCGAGTCCAGAAGGGGTCGGCGGTGTGCTCACACAAGTCAACCCGAACGATGAGAACGACAGGCGCGTGGTTTGTTGTGCCTCACGGCTGCTGTCCGCAACTGAGCGGAAGTACAGCCAGTGCGAGAAGGAGGCACTAGCGGCAGTTTGGGCGTGCGAGCGTTTCTGGATCTACCTGTTTGGGCAGCAGTTCACACTGGTCACCGACAACAGGGCCGTGCAGCTGATCTTTGGGAACGCGGCATCGCGACCACCTGCACGCATCGAGCGATGGGGCCTCCGCCTGTCACAGTTTGACTTCACCATCGAGCACCAGCCAGGCAAGACCAATGTGGCAGATTACTTTTCTCGTCAGCCAGTGGGACCAGCACCGACAAGGGACACGTCCGAGGATGAGAGCGAGTTGGAGCAGTTTATCAATATGGTGGTGGTCAGTGCTCTGCCAAGAGCAATCACAAAAAAGGAGGTGGCCGTGGCAACAGAGGCCGACGAGCAGCTGCAGCTTTTACGCAAGTTCATTCTTCAGCCGACAGGGCGGCTACCAAAGGAGCTGGCTGAGTTCGAGCACGTCATTGGAGAGATCAGCGAGGCCCAGGATGGAGTCATGCTACGAGGGAGTCGAGTCATCATACCAAGCAAGCTGAGAGGGGCGATTGTGACGTTGGCGCACCGTGGGCATCAAGGAGTGGTCAAGACGAAGGCGCTGATTCGGGCGAGAGTTTGGTTTCCAGGGATCGACAAGCGAGTCGAGCGGGAGGTCGCACACTGTCATCTGTGTCAGACCGTAGCACCAAAGCAAACATTCGAGCCGCTCAGGACATCTTCATGCCCAAATGGACCATGGGAGCGTGTCGCCGGCGACTTTTTCGGACCGTTGGCGAACGGCAAGTTCTGGTTTGTGAATCTTTGCGAGTACTCGAAGCAAGTGTTTGTCAACGATGTGGCATCAACGAGCTGGTTTCACGTGAAGCCTGTTTTGGACGAGCTCTTTTCCATTTTTGGCGCACCGCTAATTTACAAGTCGGACAACGGCGCACCATTCCAATCACATTCCTTTGCCGAGTACGCACGGGAGTTGGGATTTGAGCACCGCAAGATTACACCACTTTGGCCAAGGGCCAACGGCGACGTGGAGCGTTTCATGCGCAACCTAGGAAAGACCATCAGAGGAGCCGAGGCGACGGGCATCAGTCGAGATCAGGCACTAAGAGATTTCTTGAGGGCGTATCGGGAAACACCTCATGCAGCCACCAAGATTTCTCCGAACCTGTTAATGTTCGGCTTCAGTCGGACTTCGGGTTTGCCGGAACCAGTTGGCGAGCCAGACCGAGCAGAGTGGCATCGATTGGCCAAAGAGAACCACGAACTGTCCAGGAGACGCATGGAGGACGAGTACAATGAGCGCACACGCGCGCGCATGAGTGTCATCCGAGTAGGAAGCAGAGTGCTGCTCAAGCTCAAGCGCACTCACAAGTCTAGGCCGGAATGGGATCCGGAGCCGTATACAGTCGTGGACGTCAAGGGCAGCATGGTCACTGCTTCGAGACCAGGCCATTCAATCACGAGGAACTCCTCGTTCTTCAAAGTATACTTCAGCAGTTTCGAGGAGGACAAAGTGGTTGTTCAGGAAGTGGTGAGAGGTAGCAGCGGCTCCCAGACGGAGTCTGCGGCTGAAGTCAGCGCGGCAGCAGCACCAGGTGATGATGGCCAGACCAGTGCAAGTCCAACAACCAACGCAGCAGCGGTCAATGTTGAGGCGGCTAGGGCAACGGGTGTAGGTAGAGGACGCCCGAAGAAGGCCGAGTCGGAGCATCGAGAGGCGGAACGGAAGGCAGCGGAGGTGGCAAAAAGAGTGCTGCGTCCGCCGGAGCGAGTTCAACCGGAGCGAGCCGCCAAGAAACAGCACGGTCAACAATGAAGCAATTCTGGCTCACTTGGATGTCTAATGTATTTTTTGTTATGTTGTTTTTTCTATCTGTTTGTGATTTTTTTTACTCAAGCTATTTATTCATTAACCTATTGTATTTCATTTATTTAGAGAGTCGAAATTTCTATTTAAAGAGAGGGGAAGTTGTGGTGTCCACCACAGATACTTATCTGTTTATTTATTTATTATGTATGTGAGCGTTAAGTTACTTATGATATTTATTTATTTTATTTTTGTACTATTTATTTTGCATGTTCGAGTAGTTATATAACTCTCGATAAATAAAGATATAAAGAGAGAGGCGAGACGCGAATTGGGAGATTCCGTCTTTTTTGGCTTAAGCTCAAAAATAAAGATTTTAAAAAAGACAAAAGCTTTTCTTGAACTGAACTTAAGAGCAACTTCACAGTAATCAATGATAAGCGCCCTATTTTCAATATTTTTAATTTGAAATTTTTGATCTTTTTTTAGTTTCAACTTCATTAATTGACAAAATTACCGACTTCAATGTCTTAAATAGTCAAGAGATGACTAGTGGCCATTTCCCAATCGAAACATCAATTTCTATGGCTATCAATTAGAAAATAAATCAACAGTAAAAAAATTTAACTTTTTATAATTAATTTATGACAATTTATTTATTGTTTTGTTTATTGTTTTTATTGTTTGGAATTATTAAAAAGATTTCGGAAATGATTTTGATACATTTTAATTTTCATAAAAATACTCCAATCAAAAATTAGATTCTAAATAAATTTTTAAAATTAAAATTTCTTTTTAAAGCTAATTGCTAAAAAGTGTACCAAACAATGTCTCTTTGAACCGTTGAGTTTAAAAAAAAAAGATGACAAGTAAATAAAATTTTATCTTAATTTTGAATCGTAAATTAAATTTTTTGAAGTTTCAAATTTATTTAAAAATTTGAATAGATTAATTTTAAAAATTGTTAAAATTTTAAAACATTGATATTCAATCATATAAAAAGATATTAAAGTTAAAAATCAATTTTTTTTAAATTTATATTTTGTTTCATGTTGTTTCACCTTCAAGACTTTAAAATTTATTTAAATTTATTTAGTGAAAAATTTTATTTTTATTATTTTTGGAAGGTTAGTATGAAATTTCACAATGTCCCAAAAGAAATTCATCTGGGGTAGTTTTGAAATTTAAAAATTGATAATAATTCTATGCTGGAAAAACTATACTAATTTAATTTGTTATTTGAGATGTTAAAATCATTTTTGCTTTAAATACATGGTCGAAAATTCAATAATATTCCATTGCAGTAATAATACGAGTTGGCTAATTTTTTTAATTAAAATTAATTTATATTTATTATATTTTATTATTTATATTTTTTTATTGGAAATTAATTATAAAACAATTTATTAATTATAAATAAAAAATAAAGTTAATAATAAATAAGAAAAATAGTTATTTGAAATAACTAATTAACGAAAATTTAATTCTTGTTAAACGATAAACAATTTAAATCAATTTTGAAATATTCAAAATGGAAACTAAGAAATGAAATTTTAGCCATTTGACTAAGGAAAAAACTATTTTGTCTAAAAAAATTTTGGGAGTGGAAAGTGATGTTGAAATAATTATAATTAGAAAAAAATATTTTTCTAATTTTTTCTTTATAAGATTAAAAAAAAAAGTTATTTTTAAATTGCGAATCGGTATGTCCGAAGACACAAATTATTTACCTTTCGTTTACTGTTTAATTTATGAAAAGAAAAAAAAATTTTGTGATTTCTGTTTTAAAGAGTAAGTTGTAAACTAAAATAAAATACTATTAATACCTTATTTTAAAGGCTCTCAAAAATTTTCTCATGTCCAATTTGTGGTTGCATGCATTACTGCAATCGAACTTGTGAAAAAAATGATGCAATTCACAAATTTGAGTGTCAAAATTTTAGCCAGTTTTCTAAAAAATCTGATATTAAATTAGAATTTTTAGAAGATAACATCTTAATTTTATTTATGCGGACCTTGATCAGAATAATTAAAGTAACTTTAAATAAATTGGCCTATAAACTAAAAGAAGTTTTTAAATATTCAAAGCATGCAAAAAAATTTCATTTAATTAATTTTTTTGAAATAAACCTAAGCTAAGAATAAAAGCATTTAATTCTAATAAATTTAAAATATTCTTTAGTCTTTCAATTTTTGAAAATAAATTTTATTAAATGAAATTTAACCCTAATTTTATCTATCAATGGCGGTCAAATGGCCGCCATTGACGGTACCCAACAGTAGTTGCTTAAATTTTTACATTGTATAGATTGATGATTTTGAAGCTCAATTTTTTTTGGAATTGGATGATAGTAATCTTTTATTCTTAGGTTACAACTTAAATTTAAATCTTAAATCTTAAAAAGAATGTCACCTCAATAAACGTGAATCAATGGCAAACAAATATATTGAAGATATTTCTGAATTAATGGGCACGAGTTTTATTCAATGTTTTAATCAAAATGAATTGGTTTCTTATTTTCATAAGATGATTGCAAACAAAATTGAAATAAAATTTTCTTCAGAAACGATTGGTCTTGGAATCTATTTGGACAGCTCATTTGATGATTCGGACAAGTCAAACACTCATATTTGTTTTGACGGTCTCAAGATGATTTACAAGGTAAAATTACTTTCTTTTTGATAAAGTATTTTAAAATGGCTATTGAAAAAAAAAATCATTTGAAAATTCGACATTAAAATATTTTTATTTTTAATTTGAGATACAAAAATTTGTTATTAATTTTTTGACATTAATTATATAATTTAATGAGAAAATGAAAATTTTATTAAAATTTCTGATTCTATAAAAATTAAAAAAAAAATTTAAATTCAAAATAAAAAAATATTGTGGAATTTTTGAAGAAAAATTAATCAAAAATAGTTACTTTTAAAATTAAAATTTTTTTTCATTAAAAAAAAAATTAATAAAATTTTATTTCAAAATTAATTTTTAAAAAAAAATTTTTTTTAGAGAAATATTTTTCCTAAACTCAGCTTTTCCGAATTAGCAAGTGACTGCTGTTATTTGAAAACATCGATTCGAATTGCTAATAGATTTCTAAAGTCGAAAATAGTAAGAGACTTTTATCGAACAAAAATTAAACTAAAAGCCGAATTTTTACATGAAAAAATATCTCAAGTTAAAATTGTATTTGAGGACCAAATAAAAGCTAAACCTGATCAAAGAGACTTTCTAGCATGGACTGATCGCGATGTTATCAATAAAATAAATATAAATCGAATATTTGAGAATAGATTAAATTCTATAAAAAATTCTCATGAATCATTTAGTCAAAAAGAATTAGAAATAATAATTGTTTTTATGAGTTTAATAATTATTCATGAATTTGCTCATCTTCTTTATAGATGGAATGGTAACTTTCATTCGCCTGATAGTAAAGAAGCTGGCAATGACTTGGAACAATTAATTTTCAATGGTTTTACTCGAGCAATAATTTTTCCAAAATCTAAATGGAATGAAAGTTCAAAATTTCTTGGTATATTTTAAAATTTACAAACTTTTTTAATATCAACTTCTATTCAAACAATTGAATTAAATAAATCTAACAATGTTTCATTTTTAGGCATAGCAGTTGAACCTCAAGGCAAATTTTCAGAACTAAAACACTTGTCTTACAATGATTATATCAAGAAAATCTACGAAAATACATTACCTATCAATTTGTATTTGAGTCCAAAATTTGAAGACCAACCTGAAGAACTAAATTTTAAAGCAATTAAACAGTGCGATGAAAATAAATATGATAACGTATCATTTGAAGAACAGTCAAATAACTATGTTGATAAAGAGACATTAAATATTCTAAAGTGTGGAACTTAATCTTATTTTAGATAAAAAAATTTTTAATTTTCATTTTTAATTAATATATAAATTAATAATATAATTATAAATTATTTAGCAATAGAATTTTTTTATTAATTTTAACTCCCATATTCACAGTCAATATGGAAAAAAATGACCGTGTCATTAAAGGCCGATTAACACTTCATTTATTTTATTTAATTTTTATTAAAAAAGAAAGAATTTATTTTAAAAAGTAAAACATTTGCAATAACAGTATATGGCTATGTCCTAAAACTTGGATAAGTCTGTGCTCGGGGGAAACCCCAATGCTAACAGCTTTAAGGCAGGCGTTGATTTCTGGATGAGCAGCAATCAATCACATCAGCTGTTTTAGTGTGCCTTGTCAGCACATTCATTAAAACAACTGAAAAATAACAACTAAAATTAATTTTTTTAATTTATTTAATTTTAAATTGAAAAAAAAATGAATTTTCTTTTAATAAATATAAAACCATTGTCTTTTTGATTAAGCTTTTAATGTTAAATTCTAACTTCTTAATATATGGCGACACCTAAGACCAGCAGTAGCCAACGGATTACAAAAATAAATTTTGATCAAGCTGTAGCCAGCTTGTCGCCCAGTCCTCAAACAACATCAAGAGTGACTTCTAAATATATGGCAACACCTTAGACCAGCAATCACAATATAGCCGAATCTAGTATTTCTATTAGTAAAATAGATAAATGGGAATATGATGTTGTTTATTGGATAAATGAATCCAAATTTTCTTTAGTATCATGCTGCCAAATTCATCCTAAAAGTTGACAGAATATTGAGGTTGGCTTAAATTACGAAACGTCTTTTGGAAACAGTAAATATCCAGCATGTGTGAAATTAACTGGTATTTTTTTAAATTTTTCATTCTGTTTTTACCTACTTTTAATATGGAAGGATCAAAAAAAAATGTCAAGAAGTTTTAAGAACAATGTTGTGTGAAAATGATTTTACAATAATTTTAATTCAAAGACTCCAAATAAAGAAAATATCAAAAAAAATCAGGTCCTTGATTTTGAAAATGTTCGGCTAAAGCAAAAATTAATTGATATGGCAAAATTGTTGAAAAAAAGGATCAAATTATTCATAAATCGTATCTAGTGTTGGGATCCGTACAAGCGGACACTTAACCTGCTAATTTTTTTTAGAAACCGTGACCGTGTCCGCATTGACCACTTTTTGGCGGGCGGTCACATGGCCGGTTAGCTTGGCGGTCAAAATTTTGGACCGTCAAAAAATCCGGTCAGCAAAATACGGGTGGTCAAAAATACGGTCAGCTGGTCGGTCAAAATTTTGGACCGTATAAAAATACGGTCAGACCAAAACGGGCGCTCAAAAATTACATTAATAAAAAAGACATTAAAATTAAGAACATTTTTTTTCAAAAAGGTGCTTATTATAAAGTATTTTTTGTTTTTAAAAAAAATTTTTTTTAATTTTAATGATTTTTTTTGTTTTTTTATCAAAATAAATATTTCAAAAAATTTAATGTTATTTTTGACCGCCCGTTTTGGTCCGACCGTATTTTTATACGGTCCAAAATTTTGGCCGCCAAGCTAACCGGCCAAATGACCGCAAAAAACCGTCCGTGAAATGGACCGGTTTGCTCTGACCACATCCAACATTAATCGTATCCAAGGATCGTTGGATTTACTCTTTTTATAAATAAATTAACACCCTTATTTTTTTCAATTTAATTAATTAAGATATTCTACTTAAACAAAATCTCATGGCTCATAGTCACTTTGTCTTGATATCAATGGTGAACAATTCACCCATTTTTGATGCTGTAAGAAGTGTCAAATTCAAATAGAATCATGTTGTCCGGAGTGCTTCAAAGGAGAATATTGCCAATTCAAAAAGACAACAAAAAAAAAATAAGTAATTTCATGTGGGGCATTTGTAGACCGTGTGCTTGTGATGAGTCAAAAATTTTTCACCAGATTGCGTCAAGTATTTTATTTAAATACAGTAGTTCTTGTTAAAATTAAACGTACCGTTCCAAAAAGGTTCCAGTTCCGTTCTTAAAGGGTACCGTTACAAACATGCTAAATTTCAAATTAAATTTGAAGAAATAAATTACTAAACAAAAATCATAAAACTAAATATTTCTAAATTTTTAAAAAAAAATTTCAGATTAAAATAAAACAATCTTAAAAGAAACAACGTAAGAGTCTTGTTTGAGAATAAATTGATCAAAATAAATCTAAAACAAGTGAATATTTTTGTTTATTTTTAAAATGGGACTTTTCAATACGGTACGGTACCCTATAGGAACGGTACGGTACCCTTTGGAACGGTACGTTTCATTTTAACAAGAACCACTGTAGACCTTTCAGATATTAATCATTTGGTTTTTTCTTAGAATGTTTCCAAGCTTTTTTTGCACTTAAAACATTTTTTCTTCTCATCCTCCTCGGTCGTTCTCTTTCATTTAGTGTTTTTTATTTGGGTTTTGTAAGGTGGTAAATGGTATTGTGAAGCAACGACTTGCTCTACAAATCGAGAGCTCTTTTGGTTTAATTTTTTGAATTGCTGTTATTAAATCCTCTTCACTATATTTAACTTTTGTTTTTTTACTATTATTTTTAGGGATTTTTTAAAAATTTTCTTAGTTTAGTTTTAAGAAGTCACTGGTATTTATAGTAAAATATTGATGTGAGTTCATTTACTTTATTAATTAATAAAAGGATAAGTAGGAGTTAATATTTGACAATTAAAGAGTAGAGATTTTATTTAAAAGATTTAAGCAAAAAATAATTTTCAACTGCATAATTTTCTTTTTTCTCAGCTGATCGGTTTTACCCTTAATTTTGAGAAAAAAAGTTTTTTCGCTACATCTTTTGAAAAGACAAACCAAATTAAATTCTGTAAAAAAATTGAATTTTTCGGAAAATTTTGATGGGACTCATAAGTTTTTTTTTAAAGTAAAATAACAATAGGCTTATTCTTTGAAGTTTAAGCTAAAGAAAATAGATTGTTTAATTTTTTTTTGATTAGGATAGTTTTTGTTCAAATAAAAAAGACAATTAATTTAAATTATTTAATTAAAACTATATATTTTCTTGTAGATAATTTTTTCTAGTTTCTAAAAATATATAAGACCATTTTTAATTTAAAAACTGATGAGAAAAATTTGAAAAACGTAAACACAGTAATGAGTGGTCGGTTTTACCCGGTTTTAAGATATCACTTTTTTTATTTGTTTTTAATCATCCTCCTTAAATGATTTGAAAAATTTAAGCAATTTACAAAAAAGCTGAATCAATATTAAAATTTCAGAACAGGTTCTTCAAAAAAAGTCTATGAAACTGGTGAGCTGAACAATTCAACTAAAATTATTCTCAAATAAAAAACAATATAAAATATATCTTTATTTAAAAAACATAAAAAACACTTCTCTTTTTCTATTCTAATTAAATTTGACGGCATAACAAATGAATTTGACATTAAAAAAAATCAAGATTTTAATTCCTGTAACACTTGTTTCAAAAATTTGTTTTCCATTAAAACCTCATTATCTTTAGATTCTTTTGTATCGCCAATAGACTTGAATTTTTTCTCGGAAAGCTTTAGAATCTTGGCAATTTTTTTTTCATTATCCACTCTCAAATTCACTATTTCCGAATCTTTTCTCTTTAATCTAGAAAAAAAAAAATTATTCAAGATTTTTTCCATTAATTTAATACTTTTCCATTAGATTAGCCAATTTTAGCGAGGCTTTATCTTTAAACTCATTAAAGGCTTCTTCAATTTGAGCGTTTTTGGCTATGAGCTCTTCAATTCTTTTCTCTTTGCCTCTAAAATCTGCCTCGCTAGTCTCGACCAAATTTTCCAACATTTTTTTTTCAAATTTAATCTTTTCCAATTCTTTCTCTAGATGTTCTATTCGTTTTTTAGATTTCGATTCATTTATTTTTCCCATTTCCAAACTCCTGTTCAAGTCTTTTAGTCTTTTTTGTGCTCTGTGACCAATTCCTTTGCTTAAAATAAAATTTACATTTAAAAACAAAAAATCCAATTTTTAAACTACTTTAAAGCCTCGTCAAGAACCATATTCTCGGCCTTGAGCCGCTTAATCTCTGCTTCCGAATCAGTCAATTTGATGATGAATTTTTTCTTCTCTTCTTCATAAGCTTGAACTTTAAGAAGTAAAAGCTCTGTTTCATGCTTATGGTTTAGATTTAGCTCTTCCATTTTGCGCTTCAAGTCCCCAATTTGAGTCAAATGGTCGTCCAGTTTGATCCGGCGCTGCATCTCAACACTCGATTGATTGAATTTTTTAACTATTTCCTCATTATTGGCCTCGAGCATGTCGATTTTATTCAACAATTCCATGCGTTCTACTTCACAATTTAATATCCGTTTGGAAAGTCTGGATATTTCCTCCAGTTTAAATTTTTCCGAATCGTATACCTTTTTTTCTTCAAGACTTAATTTTTCACTAAGAAATTTATTCTCTTCGAGCACCAACTCTGCCTGACTCTTTATTTGAACTCTGAAAATAAAAATTAAATAAATATACTAAGTAGTTAGTTTTGAGTACAATTGATTTTTTATGTTTTCTGGTAAATTTTGAAGCTTGGAGTGTAAATTTTGATTTTCTTCTATCAAAAGATTGAATTTGTTGGTTATTTCGTCAATTTTCAATCGCATCAATTTCATTGCTTCATCTTTTTCTTGTAATTTTTGGTCATATATCAAAAATAATGGTGTAAGTTGACTGACAGACTTTTTCCATTTATTTTTTTCTTCTGATAATTTTAACTCCACTTCTTCTTTCTTTGAACATTAAATAGTTAATTAATTTAATTTTTTTAATTAAAATGTTTTAATCCTGATTTTACTAAATTAAACCATTTTTAGCTTTTCGAATATGAAAAATAAATTTATAATTTATTTAATTTTACTCAAAAAATGTAACAATTTACGATTTTTGTAAAATTTTTTATAACTTTTTTAAATTTTATATTGTTTTTTGTTCATTTCAACAAAATTCTAATTAAGAATGCTAAATTTCGCATTCAAATTTTGACTTTTGATCAGGGGAGAATTGATCTCCAAAACAACCTGTTTAAAAAAAAGCGAGAAGTCTAAGTTATGAACTGAGAAAAAAAGAGCTATTGTTTGAACCAGGTATAAAATCAAAGCATGGTAAAAAAACATTTGAATACCTTTATCCAAGACTAATAAAAACAAGTTTGTAATTTTTTAAAAAGAATTAAATATAAACCACTTTAAATTATCAATTTTTAATAATATTAATAAAATTTATGCAAAAACAATATGCCTTTTACAAAATTTAATTTCAAATTTAAAAACATTATATTTTGAGTTTATTTTTAATTTTTGTTTTAATTTATATTTTAAAATTACAATTTATATTTTTAAATTTGAGTTTGTCCTCAAATAACTTTTGAACGATAAGACATAAAAAAAATGATTAAGAGCTCATTTTAATCGTTTTTTTTGCTCTTTAAAATAAGGTATCAAACATATTTATATTTTCTTAATAGAAGACAGGTTTGATTTACAAGTAAAGGTGTTCTAGGTGGCCTTTTTCTTTTATTAAATCATGAGACAACTAGATTTTTTAATTTTCTTAATTGTTAAAGTATATTAAATATTTGTACAAAATTTAATTAATTTCGGTCAATAGGAACATTTTTTTTTGAACGCTCGTCATTAGGAAAAACAGAAATTCAAATCTTTGAAAAAAACAAAATATTTTAAAATGCTTTTCTCTGATTTGAAGCAAAACTTTTAACAAAGAGAGTAAATTTAAGAGACTTGCCTTTATCAAAATTTATTTTTTTTAATTCCTTAAGCTATTCAGTTTCTTCTGTGTTTAATAATTAAAAAATTAAAATTAAAAAAATACCAACTTTTTTACCATAATTAGAATAATAATAATTTAATTCAGTATTTTGTCTACGAATAAGTTCTTTTAGCTTGAGATTCTCTTCTTCTAAATAATCAACTTGTGCATGAAGAACATCATCTTTAAATTGAATTAATTTTTTATTAAAAAAAAAAACAAATTTAAATTTTAAAAAATGTACCAATTTGTGATCTGTTTAAATTTTTGATTTCTTTTTCAAAATTTCTGCATTTTATATTCAATAGATCGATTATTTTTTTCTGGTCATTTATTAATTTTTCATTGCTCTCTTGCTGTTTTGAAACCAAAACTCGAATTAGTTCCTGCTTTTCACTGTCACTTTTGTTTCTAGACTCATTTTCATGAAACTTAATGATCATGTCATCTGTATTTTTTTTTATTATTTCATCACGTTCCAATAGCTGCTTTTCCAAAATTTCTATTCTATTTTTCAATTCAGAATTTTCAGATTTTTTTATTTTCTCAGCTTTATCATGCAACTTAAGGACTTCAGATTCAGGCTCTCGAAAAGTGACCGACTGGTTTGTAGAACTATTAGTCTTGAACAAAACTTCCACAGAATTTTGAGTATTGGAATCATTTTTTTTGCTATTATTCTCTTTGATTCTATCCGCCAGACTTTTGTTTGAGGTCTCTTTTTTTAAGGATGATTTTATAGGCACATTGGAATGAGATGAGACTGATGTGATGCTTTTTGAGTCCGAGTCATGTGTCTTATTGGTGCCGGTCAAGGTGTTCAAAAAATCAAGGTCATTTCTAGATTTGGCACTGCTTTCACTACTTGACTCATAATCTGGTTTTGTTCTGCTGGCATTTGAGTCATTTATAGACTGATTTCTGGCCGGGAGACTAGAGCTAACATTGGTTTGTTCCTCGTCTGATTCAACTTGCTCGGTCACTTGCCCGAGGCTTTTCAAATTTGGATCTGTTTTGTTCAAATTAGGCAAGCTGGCATTTTTAGCCAAATTTTTGGGCTGTTTTTTGTCCAAAGGCTAGCAGAAAATATTTTAAATCTGTAAATTTTATTAAAAATAATTAAAATACTTGACTTGAAGACCTTTTTTTGAACAACCGATCGAATAAACCCATTATTTAAAGGTATTCTAAATCAGCATGTAATGTTATCGACATACACTTTTAGCTAAATTATGATTTTAGAAGGAAAATTTTCTTATTTAAGCTCTTTTTTAATTGTCATAGTTACGTTTTAAAAATTTAAAAAATAATTGTGTAATCTTCTTTCAACATTATTATTTTAGAGAGTTATTTGAAAGGTTTGTTTTAATTCAAAATATTAATGGGTACGGTCAAAAGATTTTTTTTTCGAAATTTTATTAACAGTTATAAAACTTCTTTGGTATAATTTGTATACATGGTTTTTGTTTTTACTTTTTTTATTAAAGCTAACACAAAAATTATGTCATTTTAATTCCACTATGTTTATTTTTTTTTTTAATTTGATTGTTCAAATATCAAACAAGTTTTTGAAAAAATTTTATTTAGATTATTATGTCAAATGATTTCTATTTTAATTCGAAATCGTTGTTTAGATTTTATTTAATCAATAAGATAGAGAAGCCGATCTTGAAATAAGATTAACGAGACATTATTTATTTTTTATTTCAAATTTCGCAGGAAGGTTGTCAATATGAGATTTTTTTTTAATTTAATAAAGCAATTTTTATTAATTATAATATTTTTCTAAATAATGAAATTTTGTATTGGATTATATTTTTTTAACACTCAAAAACCGGAGAGGTTTTTTCGACCCTTTTTGGAACTTCTTTTGCTTGATGTTCCACAAATTTAATCTTTTTTGAAATTTTTTTTTCTATCAAAACTAAAATCAAAAAAATATCATAAATAATTAATTTTGATTACAAAATAATTTTATCTTTATGCTAAAAAAAATATACACGTTAACAGACATGGCTAATTATTCTTTAACTCCAAACTCTACTTAATTTCAATTAATTCCTATTATTAAAAATAAATTTTTGAACCATTTCAGGAAGAAAAGATACCTTAGAAGCTCTCGAACTTCTTAGAAATGCGTAGGATACTCAATCAGAAGTCTCTGATGATGATCATAATGATTATGCACCATCAAATCGACTAAGGAGCTAAGAAGTATATTCCAACAGCGATGAAGACTTTCATTAAGGTAAAAAATAATCAGATAAAGCAAAAACATCTTCTAGTAATTATACACTAGGAGAAGCAATGCTAAATGAAAACTATGAAAATCTAAAAGAGCCATTTTTGTTATTTACAACTTACAAATATGAAAGAAATCCAGTTATGTAAAAAAACTTTCAAAGAAAACTAACCAATTTTGTTTTCGATATAAAAATTCAAATAATTTTAATATTCAATTTTCGCTTAATTTTTTTATCTATATCAAATAAATATTTTGTTTTTAAATTATTTAAACTTTTGAATCAGCATAAATTTTTGTTCAAATTCAAATTAGAATTTTTTTTATTCGAACATTTATTCAATATTCTTAATATTTTAAATTTTATTACGAATATTTTAAAATTTTAATTAAATAATATTTAAATACTAAATCAAAGAGACTTTTCGATTTTCAACACTAAAAGAAGTGTAATGATAAATACTTGCCTTTTGTTTTTATTAAAAAGTATAATTTGAGAAATATCGGTGCAGGTCGGAACCAAACTCGGTTTTCTTTTTAGCCAAATGTTGAAAATTTTTATTTTAAATTAAATTTGAAAAAAAATGTTTTTAAAATTTTTCTTATACATGATTTAAAATTCTGCAGTAATTTTCCTTCTTTTAATTTTTCAAACAAAAATATTGAATGATACATTAATTTTATAAGTTTTTACTTAATTAATATTTGAGATGATCATTGACCCTTGATAGAATAATTTCAATGAACAGTGATTAATAAATATCCGAATGATTATTATAAATGAAAAACTTTAAAATATTTAAATTAAAACTATTTTTTTTCAAATTATGGCTAGTTGTTTATTTTCTAGTAGCATCTTATAAAAAAATCCGATCGAGCCTGTTTAAATTTGCACAAAAAACTTCGTCTGCATTTGAAGTCACAGTCTATCTCTTGATCATATGACTTAGAAAAATGTCTGTACAAAACATCAAAAAGTGGATTATTCACATCATTCCATAAGCTTTCAATAAAATTATTCCATTCACTGGGCAAGAGGCTTTTTAAGTTATAAGCTCTTTTAGCCGAATATTCTCTGCGCCAAACAGGTCCTGATTTCGGCTTTAAGTTCGCCTCAGTTAAATTCATAAAATAGGTTTCATAATCCAATATTTGATAGCTACTTGAACGATAGGCTCCATCAATTTCGAAAATTCGATAAGCTGGGTTCATTAGTGGATAGGTGGTGATACTTCCTGTCATGTAAGCAATACCTACCGGGCGCTTTAAATTCTCCAGGTCGTAAAAAATCTCAAATTGGTCATTGTGAGTGTGCCCAAAAAATTGGCCGACAATGGTCGATTCATACCGGTTGACTATTTTGTAATAATTTTCACTAAAAGATCTCATACATCCGGAAGGATTTATGTGGCCAATAATATGAACTTTTTCTCCTTTGTTCTCACTCTCTTGCAGAATTTGAACCAGGAGTTTTAACTGATCCAACGGGTCTATTGAGTTGATAAACATCCAGAAATTGTATGCATAGCAATAGGCGTTGTTGAGAGAAAAAAGTCTCAAGCCTGGAAACAATTCAGTGGTATAAAAAGCACCTCTACTTTGAAAAATGATTAATTTATCAAATTTAGTGAAATAGGTCTAATGCGATTTCTCAAAAACTGAAAGCCTAGGAATATTCATTCATCTATTTAAAAATTTCTCAAATTAATGGATTTTTCAAAAATCCAGTAGTTCTGTTGAGGAATAGATACAGTGCTTTTATATTTAATGTATTTAGAATGGGCTAAATTACGCAATTTTACGTATTTTTACATTATTTTTAGTGAGCTTAAGAAATCTTACGCGAATATTAGTCGGTAAGGATATTTAATTTTACGAAAAATTACGTAAGCTTACATTAAAATACCTAACTTTTAGGAAATTCGTTCCTAAATGCTTACGATCAAAAAAATGAGGATTTTGGTAAAAAAATTTAAAATTGGCTTCTTTTCCAAAATATTTAATTAATTAAATTTCAACATTCCTTACCGTTTCTTAATTAATTTAACGTAAAATTACACAATTTCTGGTAAAATTTTGTAATGAAAATATAAAATATCGAACAATTAATAAGAAAAGATCAGTATTAAATTATTTGACCAACCACCACCGTTTTTTACTACAATATCCATTATCTTTAATTTAATAATAAATTTTGATACTCGAATTGAGTAATATTGCTTTTTTTAACCTTTTATTATATTTGATCTATACATATCTGTGAAATCTCTTTGCGAAAAAAACAAAAAAAAAGATAAATTTAGTTTAGATGAAATTATTTTATATTATTTTTTCACGTAATTATTAAATCAAAAAAAGAATATGGTAAAATTTAGCATTTTTTGAAAAAAAATACTTAAAAAAATGTAATAACATTTAAATTTTTAAATTCTCTTAAAGATTTACAAATAAAATATTCTTGATTTTGTATTAAATTACGACTCTCTAATCAAAAGGTTTCAAAAAATTTAATAAGGTAAAATTCTTTATAGATTTACATTTTATTATTTGTATTTTTATCTTATGCATTTAATTTCTTCTTATACAAAAAAGACTTTGTTTTTATCAATTTTAATTATTTTAGATTTTTTTTAAATAAAAATCATAATATTGTGAATTATTTGATCATGAAAAATTTTTAATCCAAAAATATAGCTTAATTTATGAATTATTTATTAAGATTTTTATAAAATTTTCTTAAATTTATTGAACTGCTGAGCTAATAATAAAATTAATTACCATTTTTATACTTTTGAAAGAGGTCGGAGGACGACATCGAAATGATAAATAAATTATTTTTTAAAAGTTTGAAAAGAACATCTTTTCTTAGTTAAAGAGAATAATCAATTCTAAAAAAGATGTACTTTCTTTTTGAGAAAATTTTAAAGTCTTCATTGTAAATAGGTCCAAATGACAGAAGATATAAATCTAAAATTAAACTCTGCAACAACCTTACTTTTGACTGAAAACTTTTGAAGAAGTTCCAATTCTTGTTAAATTCTTGTCAAATCATAAAAAAGCATTGCTAATTTCAACGTTTTGTGTATAAACTATGCGCTTAAGCAAAAAAATATCATTATTTTATTTAACATAGGTAAGATGTTTTTAAAATAAATGATATTTGTGTTTTTATGCATGAAAATGCTTGCATAACTTCAAAAAATTTCCAAAAGAAATTTTGCAGAAATTTCAGGAACTGTATTTATCTTTTAAATTGAAAGTATGAGTAAATAAAATTTGAGACCAATTTTAAAGTTTAAAAAAATATGAGAAAATTGAGTTTCTTCAATTTACTAAATTTTAATTTTTTTCAAATATAGTAAGATGGGTCAATTATTTAATGTGTGAATGGGGTGAATTTTTTTTTGATTGAATTTTACGGTTCATAATACCATTTTACGGCAAAATAAAAATAAAAATTTTGTCTAAAAAGCAGCATTATGGGTAGAAAAAATATCGAGAATTCCGAAAATACCATTACTTTTTTCATAGGACCTCATCAATGTGGTCAAAATTTATGTTTTTGTAAAAGGTCCGAAAAATTACCAAATTACCTATTTGCCTAAATGGGTTAATGCACTAAATTAAATTTTCATAAGAAACCAAGATATCCAATAGCTCATTTATGCATGATATTGAAAGCCCTCTGCCTAAGTTATCAATACAAAACAAAAATTAAATTTAAGTATTTTTTATTAAGTCCATTCTGAGTTAACCCTAACCTCATTAACCCCTTTTGCTAAGGGGGTGAGTCGGAAAATTCGGTTAATGAATTCGGAGTTTTCAAAAAATACTGAATCGATAGACAAAAAATAGAAAAAATAGGTCACCCGGTTAGGCCATCTTTCTATAAGATTCTTGAACTCTTTTTTTAATTTAAATAAATTTTAACAAATAAAAACTTTTTTTGAAATTATTAATAAATCTTTTTTGTATTTCTTTTGAATTTCTATATTGATTAAAATTTTTTTTGGTAAAAAAATCGATTGGATTAAAATAATTAATTGGCGGAAAAAATCTTTTACCACCAACAATGCTTCTGAAATTAAAACTAAAAATCAGCTTTTTTAGTCCTGAAATAGCTAAGACATGGTAAATTAAAATAAGTCCACTAATAATAATACACAATTTATATTCCATAAGGCTCAAAAGCTTAATAGTTAAAATTTGTCTACCTTACTTTTGTATAGATTTTTTTTGCGACTCGGGCGCCCCAAATCTTTGCCAATCTGGATAAAGGGCATCATAAAGCCATGACATGCTGTTTGTTTTCATTAAAGGATATAAATTATCTGGCTCGGTATCATGATTGCCAACTGTAGAGTAAATTTTTTTGTTCGGAAAATATTTTTCGAACATTTGCCGCAAATTTTTAAAGTATTCCAGCTGATTTTCTTTGGAGTCCTCCCATACACTATGCGGTCCAAGATCTCCAGTCCAGTATATAAAGTCAAACTAACAATTTCATCAAATAATTAATCATAAAAAATATAGATTTTAATTTAAATTTAAATTTAAACCTCTTCTTTTTTGGATATATGGTCGAACATAGACTCTAGAGTCCACTGGGGCAAACCACAGTATCTATAGTCTCCCCAAGCGCCTGCCAAACGTTCTACAGATTTCGACTTGTTCATGGAAGTGCTCTGGTTTCGACAGCATAAAATTTGGTCACAATCAGCCAAAGAACCTGTTTTATATTCCAAATCAAAGTGAATGTCAGTCAAATGAAGGATTCGAATGGTTGGAAAAAAAGGCTTAAAATTAAGTATAAGCAAAAAAAAGAAAATATTTCAATTTTATTATACTAGTGGTTGTTGAGGTTGCATTGGTTCTGGTTTTTTGGTATCGGGCAAATTAATGGTCCAGTTAAGAGCCTTATTCTTGACAGGTTTGCATTCAAGAAAAGCGTGACAAAGCTCTTCATCCGAAAGAGGAGTTTTTATTAGCACTTTATATACAGTTGATTTGTAAGTATTGATTATATCTTGGCACATTTTAGTGTTTGACAAATCGGGTCCGACACATATGGCCAAAGCCATTTTTTCCAATACTTTAGTTAGATCAGTAAGTATCAAAAATTTTGCCATCGGTAAAATAACAGTGCATGTGGCACAGTAGCTGTCTAATTTGAGCTTAGCTTGTCGGCATTCTAGTTCACTGGTACAAAGTGGAGTTTCTGAGAAGAACACACTTTTAAGATAATTGCAAATAATTTGGTCAGATAATAGAAATATTATTGTCAAAGATAAGATCAATTGTCTCATTTTACTCTCAAAATTCTGATTTGTATATTTGATTTTGTCGCTTGATTTGAGCTCAAGGCTATCGAACAATTTATCTCATTTTTAGTTCAAGAATGTCAGAAAAACTTTTTAATAAAGCTAATAAAGATATAAAAATTGTTCTTTACAATTAGATATTTTTGAAAAGAGAACATGACAGAAAGTTTAGATAAATAGATTTTTATTTTTATTTTTTAGATGATTTTCTAAAAGAATAACAAATTTTAAAATGCTAAATTTAGCGAAAATACTTAATTAGATTATGGTGTCCGATTAAAGACGATATTTTTGGAAAATATTAAAATTTAGTTTATATTTTTTTTATGCAAAATTAATAGAGTGAATAAAATTTTCAAATTTTTAAGAAAAAGGACATTGTGACGAAAATTAACTTGTCACATCATATCATCTGATATTATATGATATCAAATTGTATGATCTGATATCGGCAAATTGAAGTTCATGATCAAATTTAGATTTCAAATCAAAATTTTAAGATATAGATTTTAAAAAAAAAGTTTTTTTTTATTAATTTTTAAATAACAAATGACTTAACTTTATTAAGCATAATTTGTTTGATCTTAAACTAGAATTAAATTTATATGAATTTTCATCTGAAGTAAAAATTAAATATTGATCAATATTTTGAAATTTTGCAATTCAAAATTTAACTTTTTTTCACTTCAATATTTTTTAATAAAAATAAAATATAATTTTAAGTTTTTTTTTGAGCCATAATTTCGATAAATCAATGTTGAATTAGAATTTGTCTTTTTAATTAGAATTTTTAGAAGTGAAAACCAAAGCAATTCATGCAAGATTTACCAGATTTGTTTATTTAGCTTTCGAAACTTTTCTTTCTTTAATAAACTCGACTGACTCGTGGAATTAAAATCACAATAAATACATAATTAATTTGATATTTTATTATATTATAAAAAATAAAATAATGGAAATTTTTCAATTGAAAGCTCTGAAATTGCAATGATTCTCAACAGCTATTTCCAGTCAGTCTTCTCTAGATATATAAAAAATAAAAAATTCAAAATAAGATAAAATAAAATTAAAATAAAAGAAAATTGGTATTGTGAAATTCAAATACAAACAAAAATTCTTCCTATTTTGATAAATCAAAATTTAATAAGATAAAATATTTTTTAAAAAAAGTGCAACATACTTTTTTATCTAAAATAAATTTTTACTTTCTTTTTTTTAGGAAATCAAATTACTGATCTTTGTGGAACTCATGCTTGAAAAGGGTATATATTAATCATTTCCTAATAATAATTTTAAAAAATAATTTTTTAATTTTTGAAACAAGTCAACACTTGTCATTTTCAAAAAAATAATTTTCAAGTCATATTATTTTTTACTTGTTCAGACTTTTTTTCCTGGCTTTTATACAAGTCTGATTATTTCGTTTACTTTTTATGCATATATAGCATATTAAAAGCATATTTAGGATATTTTTTTAAGCATATTTTGACAGTCTCTGTTGACCACCTTAATAATCATTTACATTTAATCTATTTAGCTTATTATAATCACTCTAGAATTTATCTTTTTGTGTCAAATGAGCACTTCAACCTCAAGGATAATCATCGTTATGAAAGTTTGGGCTAGAGAAGACTGACTGGAAATAACTGTTGAGAATCACTGCAATTTCAAGGCTTTCAGTTGTAGAATTTCCATTATCCCTGGATAAAAAATGATGATCGTATTTATCAATATTATTAAATAGAATAAGAATTTTTAGCATGTTATTTGTAGAAATAAAATCATTAAGTAAATTAAGTGATAAAAAAATTTATTAAAAAATAACATGCCATTTTAGTTTGTATATAATGTTAAATTGAAAAACTTAAAAAAAAATTATGAAAAATAAAATTAATTTTGAAAAAGTTGTCAAAATAAAACATTTTTATTACTATTAAATTTTTTATTGCTTGCAATCGTAATTATTAACGGTTAATTTTTTTTTCTAAAAAATTTCGAAAAAATGGACTCTTTCGAATTTTTTGTTTCTTAAACGTAAATTTTTTATAATTAGAAATATTTTAAAAGGCAAAAAAGATCAAAATCTTGAAATTGTATAAATATTTAAAATTAAATTTTCTAAAATTTAATTGATTCCAATATTTTAATCGTTAAAAATTTTTAGAAGTTTATTCGAGAAAATAAATACCAAATCAAGCCTTTTCAAGATTTTAATAATTCAAACCTTAAAAAACAAATTTAAATATTTTAAAAGTCTCTTTGTTAAAAAAATAATGAGAAACTCTTAAAAATGATCGAAGAACTTAAAATCACATTTTAAAAAGGGCAACTCAAAATAACATTTGATGTTATTTCGTTTTTTCTAATTAAAAGGATTTAGAGCTCAGAATTTAATTGTTAATAAATTACATAACTGAATAAAATTTTTTCTTGTTTCAATATAAAAATAAATAAAATGATAGCTAATAAATTAAAATGAATTTTTTACTCTCTCTTATTTTATTTAGTACAATATTTCATGATATCAAAAGCACAAAAATACGCTTTGAAAAGTATTTTTTTAAAATAAATACTATAACTATTTTATCTAGTTAATTAAGTCACAAATTAATTGGACTTAGACCTAATAATGCCCAACAATTAGACTTATTGGAGCAGCTTCAATTAAATTCTGATGTATTAGTTCTTAAAATAAAATTTTTTATTTTTTTTTAATTTATTTATTCAGTTTGATGTTTGGAATGGAATTCGAGGTCTTGGTGAAAATATAGACGTTCGATTATCACCAGAGAGCTATCTAAAATATAAAAAAGTATTTGATATTTTAGAAATTGGTTACACAGTAAAAAATGAGGATATCCAGACAGCTATTGATTTAGAAACCTGGCAAAACAGTCCATATGGCTTTGGAAAATTTACAAGCATCACCAACAACTCGAAATATCTTAATTACCAGCAAGTATAAACAAAAAATTAATGCAATTTTAAATAATATAATTTTTAAATTTGCAATAGATAACTGATCTAATGAATAAGTTGAGTGAAGAAAATTCTTTTCTTGTATCAAATTATTCAGCAGGAAAGACCCACTTAGGCCGGGATCTGATGGTCTTAAGACTCAAAACTCCAACCAGCCAACGAAGCATGTGGCTCGACTGCGGAATCCATGCAGTAGGTTTTTTCTTAAATCCAAAAGGCTTAGCTAATTTTTAAATCAGCGAGAATGGATAACTATTTCAACCTGTGTCTACATTATGGAAAAACTTGTCAATTCATACAAAAACAAAGACCTAGATGTTGTTAAGCTTCTTGATTTCTATGAAATTCATGTCATGCCAGTGGTTAACCCGGACGGGTACGAGTATTCTATAGCAGTGGACCGTATGTGGAGAAAAAATCGCAGCCCGCCTAACCTGTTTGGATGTTCTGGGGTGGATTTGAATAGAAATTTCGGATTTTATTGGCTAACTGCGGGTTCCAGTAATTATGAATGTAGTCCTGTTTTTGCTGTAAGAAAGTTTTAGATGATATAAATTTTTTGATTGCTTAAAAAAAAAGATTTTTTCAATCAAAGTGACGATTTTTAAGGTATTCAGTATTATAATGTATTCAATTAAAAAAAACAGGGATATTAAATTAATTTTTGGAGTTTGAATATTTGATTTATTTAATTAATTCAAAAAACACCTCTTGGATGATGTAAAAAATTAAAAATTAAAAAAAAATAGTAAAAAATGAAGAGAAAGAGTAGTTAAGGATAAATTTAATTAAAATTTTGGATTAAATAATCAATTAAGTTAGTCACATAATGATAAGTTTCTTTTGTAATTTTTAATTGATGTTTGCTATGAATTTTTTTTGAAATATAATTTTAATGGTATCTAATTAACAATGAATTTGTAATAGGTTCACCTGGTCAATATCAAAACTAAGTACGTTTATCTAAAAAAAAACCCAATATTTAAATCTAAAAATGACTAAAATAAATTAGACATTTCTTATCGTTTTTATTTATTTTTTTTTTAATTTGTGAAATGCAAAAAAAAAACTATATCAATTCAATTTTGTGAGAACGCATTTATTTATTTTTATCTGTATCGAGCTAATGCTCATTCAGAATAAAAATATATAAAAAAATAATATTAAATAAAGTTAAATAAGATAAAAAAAATAAAAATATAGGATAAATAAGAACGCATATTTAAGTTTTTATTTTTTTACTGTGATTTTTGTACAGAAATAAAAGATACCAAAAATAACAAGAATTAGTTAAATGTGTAAATTTTTCGATAATGTGTCAATAAATAGAAAATTAATAAATTAAGAAAAAAATCATAGAAATATATTTTAATAGAAAAATATTTGATAGAAAATCTATAACATAATTTTTTATCAGAAAGTGTGAAACAATGTTATAGAAAAATATTTTTAAAATTAAATAAAATTTGATAAATTTAAAGACTTTTTTGGAACAAATTTTAAATCGATTTGCAATAATAATAATAAGCAAAGTGAATAAAACAAAAAATTTACTCATGAAATTAATTTTTTTTAAGAGAATTTTGGATTTTTTAAAATATTTTCTCAATTTATTTACAATGAAAAATTACGAGAGATTGTTATTCTGAACAAAAAGCCTATGAAAAATTTACTTTGAATTATTTTTCTATATATTTTTCATTTAAAATTTTCTATGAAAATAATTCTATGAAAAAAATACGATGAATTGAACTTTTCATCCCTTAAAAATTGAAAATTTCAGTTTAAACAAAATTTACAAAAAACCTGATAACTAATGAAAAGTAGCTTTTAATCACATGAAATTTGTATTTTTTAACAATATTTATTTAATTTCTAAGTTATAATTTAATAATTTAAATATGGTTCAAATTGAGTAAAGAAATTTTTTTGCAAAATAAGATTTTCTCAAAATAAATTTAAGATTTTAAAATCCAATAAACAAAAATAAAGATTATGATTGAAAAAAAATTTTTTTGCTGTCAAAAAACTCATTTGTAAAAGATTGTAATTTTTTAGGGTAAAATGGCAGACAGTGAACCTGAGACCAGAGCAGTGGAAAATGCCATTTTGCAAAAACTGGGTCAATGGGATTCGTATGTAAGTTTGCACAGTTATGGACAATTTTTTTTCACTCCATGGGGTTTTACATCAGTTCTTCCATCTGATTACGAAGATTTAGAAAATAAAGCCTTAATTGCTACTGAAGCTATCAGATCAGTGAATGGTAGTGAATTTAAAGTCGGATCATCTTCCAACCTTTTATGTAAACTTTAAATATATTTAGGCTAAAATTCTTAAATTTTTTTAAAGATATGTCGTCGGGTGGATCCGAGGATTGGGTTAAAGCAAAAGCTGGAATTAAGTATTCTTACAGTGTAGAGCTTGGACCCAAAGAATCAATTAATGGTTTTATTGTGCCCGAGAGTCATATACCAACTGCTGGGGAAGAAATGTATCAGGGTCTTTTGGCTCTTTACAGTGAATTAATGAATGAAAAAATAAGAGTTTTTTGAAACTTAATTTTGCTTATTTTGAATTTTAAAAAGATATATTTGAATAAAAAATTTGAAAAAATAAAGCTTTTAATTTAAATCTGAAAATGAATATTTTTGCCTTACGAAACTTGAGACCAAAGGTAGTACAAATTTTGCATAGGTGTCCGCTTTCAACCGAGTTTTACCCATACACTACTGAACTTTACCGCAAAAATTACATCAAGTATCCGGTTCAGTCTCGGCAGGCGATTTTGCATGATTATTTTTTCCATGAAGATGAAAGATTGCCAAGTTTAGAAGAGCGATTGAAAGAGTTCAGAGATCCAGAGGAGCTAAATGGAAAACAAATTGGACACTTATGGAAATTTCCAAAAATAAAAGAATTTAAAAAAGAAATAGGCAATAAAATTGAAGAGAACAAAAGTTCTAAACAATTGGAATTGGACTCAAAAGAAATGAGAAGTAATTTATTCTTAATAAGTTTTTTTAGGTCTATTTTAGAGATTTAAGTCGATTTGCCTTTGGACAATGTAAACCAACAGAACAAAGTTATTTCAGCTTTTAAAAATGTTCAAGTGGCCGCTGAGCACTATGGAATCTTCAAAGATTTATTTAATCATGACTATTTCAAACCTGTTGTTGATTTAAAAATTGATTATGATTCTAAACTGGTTTATTACGGAAATAAACTAAATGCTCAGGATGTAAAAATAAAATAAAAGTAAAATTTAAAAAATAATTTTTTTTTTTCCCTAGACAAAAAATGCACCAAGTGTAAATATTGAAGATACATTAAAATTTTATGAAACAAAAAATGACAAAGTATATCACACATTGGTATTTATGAATTTGGACGGAAATTTTAACACAAATGAAAATCAAGTTTTATTATGGTTCAAGTAATTAATTTAGATTAATTTTTTTATTTTTTTATTTTTTTATTTTTTTTTTAAAGTTCAAATATTAAAAATAAAGAAATTGGCAGTGGAAATGAACAAGTTAAGTATTTGCAACCATTTCCAATGAGAGGCACCGGCTGGCATCGTTGTGTCTACGTTCTATTCGAGCACAAATCCGAAATTGACTTTGATTTACAGCTAAAAAATGCCACAACCAACTCAAAATTTAATGAGCGCAATTTCAGCTTTTCCAATTTTTTCAAAGCCTATTCGAATGATTTGGTTCCAGTTGGGCTGTCGTTTTTCCAGACCGAATGGGATTTGAGTGTCAAAAGTGTGTTTTATGACTATTTTGATCTCAAAGAACCAGTTTATGAGTTTGATTTTGAAACAAAATTTGTGCCTAGGATGGAAAAGTATCCCAAAGATATTCAGCCTTTTAATTGGTACATACAAGAGTACATGGACAAGAAAGAAATTAATGAACAGGTAATGAAAGATTATTTGAAAATGTTAAGTCCTTTTAGTGATGCTCCTGAGCCGGCCAAATATCCATTGATAGATTTGAAACGAGAAGGTCCAAGATGGTATAAATTTGAAGCGGAAAATGTGCGCAAGAGGAGACATCAGTACAGTCAAATACCGTTCAAATATTTCTCACCGACTAACTCGATCCGGGAGCAAATTAAAAATTTACCCTTTCAACAAGAAAAATAAATTAAATTTTTTCAATCAATTATTAGAATAAATAACTTTTAATTCAAGTTCTAATTTTTTGTCAATTTAAATCTTCAATTTTTTAATTTTTGTTTTAAAAAAATACAGACCTTCGGGTGTCACCTGAATTTGTGTCAACAAAATAGTAATAACATATCAAAGCTTTATTTTTAAAAAGGTTTGTAATTTGTATTAAAACGCATTGAAATTTAACTATACTTTCAATTAAAAAGATAAAAAATTTTAAAATATTTAAGAATATAATAAATTAGATGAGTCTTTTTAAATAATATTCAATATATCAATTTAAAATTAAGGTTTCTACAATTTAAAATAAAGATTAAATAACAAAGTAGGTGAATTAATATATGCGGAAAAATAAGTTATTTATTATATTCTTAAATATTTTTAAAATTTTTATCTTTTCAATTGAAAATATCATAGAAAAGTATCAAGAATATGAATCTTAACTAAAATCGTAACTAAAATCCCAATATTCTGTTAGATTAACATCAAAATCTTAATAAGATTAAAGTAAAATTTCATAAGTGAAAAAAAGTGGCTAATTAGTATTGAACTTAATTTTTTTTTTACACTGCATTTATAATTATTTCACGTCTTAATCGAATGAAGTACCGCAAAAAAATATGCATGGAAGGAGTTTTAAAATAGTGAAAAAAGCGATGCTGTTATTGTTCGGTCTTGTTTACTCAAGTCTGGTTATTAATTTCCTCTCTATAAAAATAGCAAAACATCAAAAGAATGATTTTGGTAAGTTTGTTTTAAAAATTGATTTTATTATTTACTTTATTTTTATTTTATCTTATTTTATTAACTCTATTATTTTTTTAATACTTTATTCTGAAGGAGTTCTAGCTCGGTACAGAAAACAAATAAATAAATAATAAATTATTGGTTCAAAAATTTGAGAATAAATCCTGAGCCCAAAATATCTCTCATTCAACTCAAAAAGTCGGTTTGAGGCTGGTAGTTGGTAATGTAAGTTTATCAAAGACTTCGTGTAATAAACATTCAGATCAATTATAAACTGTAATTTGTCGAAATTTTTTAATCAATTTGATTTTTACCTTTTTTTATTCTGACAATCAAAAAAAATTTTTCTGTTTTTTTTTCATCACACCAATTTAAAATAAAAATTAAAATTAAATTCTTAATGTAATTGAATGTAATAATTCTATAAATATAAATAGTAAAATTGATAAAATTGATCAAATTTCAAACTTAACACTCAAAGCCCGAAGAGGGGTTTTTTCGACCCTCCAAATATATTGACTTTTATTTTGTGTAATAAATCAAAGAATGGCAAATTATGCTTTTAATTCCAAACTCTACTTACATCCCATAATAGTTAAATGATAATTTTTTGAACCATCTCTCGATGAAAAGCTCTTGAACTTCTTAGTAATGCGAATGATACCTAATCAGAAGTCTCTGATGATAATTATAATGATTTGAAGAAAAAATGGAAACATCAAATCAACCTAATACTGAATATGACTCAGATTAAGACTTAGATAATGAATATTCTGAATAAGAAGAAACTAACAATGAAAAAACTTCATTTTTTAAGAATGCAACGATATGGGTTAGATTGAATGACAGATAAGAGTCAAGCTTTAGAAGAAAGAAAAATTTTAATGAGAAAGTTAGACCAACAAGCTATGCTATACGTAAATAAATGAGACCTAACTGTCACATTTTTCATGATCTTTGACTTGTCCATGATAAATTTACATTGAATTGTACCAATTGTCATCAGAAAACTGTAGATCCTACTCTTTCATTTATAAAAGGAGATATATTAGCTTTTATCGGTATCTTTTATACAAAAAGTTTTTTTTACCAAAATGTTCCTCTCAAAGCCATGTGGTCAAGAATTTATGAAGCTCGATTTTTTTCCTTAATGGAAACAAATTAAGCTTTACTTGTGAGAAATTTAAAAAATTATCATTTGGTCCTTGGGTAGGGGAGACGGTTTTTAAATCGATCAGTAAAAATTGTTAATAACTAGTAATACGAATTTAGAAAAAATTTTTGGAAATTATTTTTGTTTCTTTAATTTATATCTATTTTTTTTAAAAAAGTTTTAAATTTTTTCTTAAAAATAGGCAAATTTTTTTTAAAATCAAAACAAGATTAGAAAAAGACATTTATTTTTAAATTTCTAACATATTTTGAGTAACTTTGGTAATTTATGCTATCTAAAAAGCATATTTTATTAAAGGGGTTTTTTAGACCCATTTAGTACTTAACGCATAAAAAATTTCGGTCTTTGAGTGTTAAAAAGAATTCTAAAAAATTTATTTTGGCTAAAAAGTTTCATCTAAATTATGTCTTCGAAATTGAATTTTTAATCTTGAAAAAATAAACAAATTGTTTTAAAATTTAAGTTTTTTTTATTTATGAAAGAAAATTTTCATTCATTATTTTGTAACTAAATTATAAAGTTTTTTTAATTGACCATCTTGACTCATGTAATTTTTATCCTAATGGCCTAAAATTAAAATTATAATTTTTTTAGTTTCAATTCAAGCGAAAATTATTAAATTAAACATTTACATTAAATAATTTTAATTGTGCTGAAACTTCAATTTGAGTAATTTTTTTTGACTATTGTATTTAGCATAAGCTCTGATCAAATTTATAACCATTTCCAATATTTCTGCAAAGCTCAAAAAACTGGCGCCCATGAATAAACCAAATTGACCACCCATTAAACCCAAAAGTGTTTCAAAATTCAATGCTGGCGATTCTTGAATAAAAGTATATCGCAGTTCATCGTAGAATATTGAAATCATAGCAACTGAGGAAACGAAATCTGATTTTTCAGGTTTGCTTATTGTAATGCTTGAACTAGTAGATGATTCAAATTTTGAAGCTACTGTGGTAGTAGGTTGGGTCAATGTGTTATCTGATGGGCTGAATAATACTGGCGGATTAAATTTAGAAATTAGATTGTTTTGTTCACTTAAAACATTAGCATAGTAATTAGTAGGATAGCTTGATTGACTAATGCTTGTTGAGTAAATCATTTGGTCACAATTATCTGGGCAAAATCTACCACAAACTTCATCAATTTTTTTGCTTGAATCAAAAGAATTTCTCTGTTCTTTTACACAATTTAAACTTTTTGCGTTGCTACAAATTGTTAAATTGGAATCAACTATTGGTATACTTGGATCAGCACACTGGCAATTGGGAACTATTTGTTCATACTGCAAGCATATTTCATGGCAAAGTTTTTGATAATATCTTGATATAGAAAGTGTGTGTTTGTGATACTTTGAATCAGAAGAGAGTAAATTATCTGGATCACTTCTGCAAGAACTATAAGGTAAAGGTTGTCTAGAAAAATTTGTTCTCGACACAACAATATTTGCAGCTACTCCGGGAGATACTTCAATACCATCATATTTAAGAATAGGTCTTACACCTCGCTCATGAATTACCACTTTGATTCCCATTTTTATCGAGAAAAAGTCTTGTCTTTCAGGAACTCCTACAAAAATTTCCATTTTCAAACCATTTTCAGGGCCTGACTTGCTTGTTTTCAAGCTTTCTATTTTTTGGTTATTGCCATCAAATAAATCATTAAAAGTATAGCAATTTCCAAAGTCATTATCTCTAAACCAGTGGAACTTTTCCAAAGAGCATTCTTCATTATTGTAAAAACAACTGATTAGCATTGTATCAATTGTGAAACCTTTTTTTTTTAGATCATCAGATGTCAAATTTTTATCTGCTGTAGCATGGGCTTTTATAATACTTTTTATCTCATCAACTTTTAAAATTGCAGTGTCGTTTGTTGATAACTGAATTATGGGATTAATTGAATTATTGATCAGAGCATTTTGCAAATAAATTCCTGTATACTCATCAGTGCCATAGTCAAAGGGGTTCAAATTGCAAATGGTGATGGCAGGAAATGGTGATGGTGAATCTGAAACTATTTTGTAGCTTACCACAACTTCATATTTGAAATATGCCAAAATAATTGTAACCACAGCTTTTTTAAGAAAAATTAATTTTTTAAGATAATCAAATTTAATTTTTCAATTACAAAAAATGCAGTATCCGATGAAAAGTAGGACTAGAATCAACCAAACTATTCTGATAACCCAACTGTCAGTTCTGATCATGTTTGAAAATCCATGACTGCTAGTGTTTTCACACCACTCTTTAACGCATTTCTTTAAGAGTTCTTGGATTTCATGTTCTTCCCTTTTTTTTTGATTTTCAGGGTCCAAAAATACCTTTTCCTTGTTGGAAATAGGCAATGGCGATACTCTTTATGATGGAGTAGCAACTCTATGTTGGCTCATTCTAAAAGATTTTCTAAAAATTTATTTTATTTAAATTATTTTTTGAAATGATCTGCAAAAGATCAATTTTTTGATTATATTTGAATTTTTCTTATAAAAAATAAAAAAATATAATAGAATAAAAAAAATTAGAAAAATATAAATTTTTGCTAATGCCTTGGAGAAAAACTGGCTAGATTTTTTCTTTTTTACATTTAAAAATAAAACTTTGAGTAAAAAAAACCCAAAAAAGAACTGGTTTTATTTATAAAAAGACAGGTTAAAATTCAAAATATCTTTTATTAAAAAATTAAATTACTCCATAGTTTTTCCGTTATTTTTAATTGAAATAAAATAAATTCACTTTTTTATATTTTGTCGAAATTTTGAGAACAAATTTAAAGAGAATTATCGAACACATTTTCCTTGATTTTTTACCAAATGAAGATCGAAATTTTTTTATTATTTTGTTCGATTTTTCTTGTTGATTTAAAAAAAATTAAATAATATATAAATCATATTTGGTACATTTAAGTTTTTTTTTTAATTTGCAAAACCAATCTTTGTAAAAAAACAAAAAAAAATTTTTTTTTAATGATAAACTTATACTGTTTTGATAAAATGTAAATAATTTTCAATATATTGACTTTCTAAAATAAAAAGCCTAAACAACTCATATTAGAAAGTTTTTTTCTTTAAAGATTTGGTATTCAGTGACAACTAGAGGTCTCAACTCGTGTAATAAGGATCTCTTAGATTTTCCTTTCCGTCATATTTATGCTCAATAATGAAAATTGCTCGAGATTTTATATTGTTTAACGATTGTTTTCCAATAATTAGTATTTTTAATTGTATGGAAAAGAAAATCATTTAAAAAAGCCATCACAGAATGTTTCAGACAACATCTTAAAAATTGTTGACGTTTTTGATTTATAAATTTTTCATTTTAAAATAATATTAATTTTAAAATCAAATTTTTTCTTAAAAGAACTAATTCGTAATCAGAAACAATTTTTTTTGCACATTCTGAATTTAAATTTATTCTTTTAAAAAATAAATTTTATTTTTTTTATTTCTTTTTTTTAATTATTTGATTTTCAAAAAAAATAACTTATTAAAAATTAAACATACTAATTATTGGAAAACGATCATTAAACAATATAAAATCTCAAACAATTTTTATTTTTGAGCTTAAAGTCAATAAAATGAAAAGGAAAATCTTTGACATTGTTGTTGAAAGAGCTGAGACTTCTAGTTGTCACGGAATACCCAATCTTGTAAGAGAAAAAAATTGGTTAATTAAAGTTTTATGGGCTATTTGTATAACTGCATCATTATCATACTGTTTTTGTATTTTAACGAGACTCCTTATTAGCTATTTGAATTATGACGTGCAGATTCAGATAACTACAAATCGTCTGACATCAATAGAGTTTCCAACAGTAACATTTTGCAACAAAAATCCATTTAATTTTCAAAAAACATCCCTCGACATGAAATTAATTGAAGAATTGCATGAACTTAAGATTTATTTCACGAGTGATAATGTGCTTGAAATAATTAATAGCTTAGATTCAATGTTTTATATTCAATTTGGTACAGCAAAGATGTTATTAAATAAAACCATTGTGGATACTATGGGATTCAATATTGAAGAAATGCTGATAAATTGCAGATTTAATGCTCTTAGTTGTAGCAAAAACGATTTTGAAGAAATTTATTTGCCTTCCTTTGGCAAATGTTATAAATTTAATTCTGGTAGAAGCTTGAACGGATCCAAAGCAGAAATCAAAAGAGTCTCAGTTCCAGGTTTATTTTTTGGTCTCAGACTCGAATTATATATAGGCTCAACAGATCATGAACTAGATTTGGTTTCATCTTCAGGTTTGAGGCTTTTCATACACAACTCATCGACAGCACCTTATGATGACTTTGATGCAATTGATTTACCAGTTGGGCATCAAACAAACATTGCAGTTATCCAGGAGCATGCAATTAAGTTGCCAAAGCCTTACAGTGATTGTATCCAAAACACAAAAGACAGCAATAGCTTCACTTCTAGCTTATTCAATGCGACCAAGTCAGTATTTGGTATTTACTTACAAAAAAATTGTCTTTTGTTATGCTACTTTGAATTATTTAAAATAATATGTGGTTGTGAATATCCGTTTTTTTATGAAATAAAATACTCAAATTGTTGTAAACTTGAAGATATTGGCTGCATTGCTTATAGTTATAAAAATTTGTCTCAATCTGCTAGATGTTTTGAAGAATGTCCACAAGAATGCGAATCAATCAGATATGGTTATTCTATTTCTCAATCTGATTTTCCCAGTTTATTCTATGCCGAAATTCTAAAAGCTTACAATAATAAATCCGATGATTTTAACAGAAATTTAAGCAGTTTTACAAGAATAAAATCTTCTGTTCTGGCTGTAGAAGTTTATCATGACGATATAGCTTTGAGTTTAATCAAAGAAAGGCCTGCAAAATCGCCGGAACAGCTAGTCTCAGAAATCGGTGGAATTTTGGGACTATGTCTTGGAATAAGTTTTTTAACAATGGCTGAATTTTTCGATCTAATTGCACAAATTATTAAGTTTTTGATGAAACAAAAATCTAATAAAACACAAATAGTTCAAGAAAAAATAAAAACCTTAACATATTAATTTTTTTTCAAATTTTAATAAATAAAACATATCATTTATCTAGTTTTGATCATTAAAAAATTTTAATTCACAAAATAGTCAAAAACTTATTAATGCTTTTTGAAAGAAGGGTAAATATTGGCGGCTTTTTATGGTTTCTTATTTTCTTTATGAATTTCCAAGTTAACCTATTCGCTGATGAAACGACTTTATCATTGATTGACCTGAAAATGAAAAAATTATTATTATTACTATTTATTAGTTAATGCGGCTCATAGGCAACTTAAAAATTAAAAAAAAAGCTAATAAAATATTAAGAAATTAAATAATTGTAAAATAAACAAAATTAATTCAGTTTAAAATTCTTGATGCTAAATTTATCTGAACTGTATTCTAAAAATATTTTTGTAAAATTTAAAGTTAATTTGATCTTAGCTAATCAGATTACACCAATTAATAATTATTCTATAGGGTTCCGCTTTGTCTGTTTGTTTCATTTCGTCAAGTAAACTCGATTAATTACTTCTAAGCAATTTTTAGCCTTTGTAACAGACTTGTTTTTAAGTCACAGTTTTAAGCCTAAGTCACAAAAATTTAAGTCAAAGCTTTGACTTGACTTAAAAATTATTTTTTTTAAAGTCTTAGAATAAAAGCCAATTTTTCAGCAAAAAAAAAGGTAAATTTAATTAGATAATTAAAATTTTGAGGCAAGGTTCGCACTTAGCAGTACTTTTTGACCAGGGCCCCCAAAGCCCAAATATCTCTTGCTCAAATTAGACTTGTTTATAAGTCACAAGTCTTAAGTCAAGTCACAAAAATATAAGTCAAAGTTATGACTTTAAAAAAAAAAAAATTTAAGTCATAACTTTGACTTGACTTAAGACTTGTGACTTATAAACAAGTCTGTTTTTATGTTTTTTAAAAGTTTATCAAAATAAATTAAAAAATTTAAACCTATTAAAGTTTAATAAAAGGGATGTTTTAAAATTTTATAGTTATATGAAAATAAAGTTATACATTACTTGACATAGAACGTATGACATAATATCGAAAATTAAAAATATCGAAAGGTAGAATGTCTAAAAAAAATATCGAAAAAAAAAATGTAGCATAACTTGCTAATATAACATTACTTAAAATCTGATTAATTTACACGTTTTAATAAGATTTACATGAAAATTTAAAAAATTTAATGTAATTAAATTATTATTTTTTAAGAAATAAAATTTTATTTTTTTAACTTTATTCAATAAATTTTTCTTTCGATATTTTTTGTTTCGATATTACAAAAAATTTGAAAACTCGATATATTTTTTTTCGACATTAATTTATGTTTAATCAGGGTTCAAACCTGACTGGAATCAAACTAAGCGACTCCGAGATCAGTAGAGTAGAAGATTTTGAGTAACTAGGCTCAAAACTTATATCATGCGAGACCGATTTTATCCATCGTAGATCACTCGCTTCGGCAGCGTACTGGAAACTGGAAAAAATATGGAAAGCTAAGCACTTATCAATCAAGTTGAAAGCCAATATATTTGAATCTACCGTTATTTCAGTAATTTTATACGGATGTGAAGCATGGATAGTGACTAAGGACATGGAGAGGAAAATGACTAGTTTCGCCACGTTATGCTATAAAATGTGGTTTGGGATCAGACCGCTCGACAAGGTTTCAAATGAAGAAGTGTACAAGATGGTAGAGCGAAAATCTGTGGTTGAAAAACTCAGAAAAAGGCAGCTTAGTTGGGTAGGACACGCGCTACGAAGAAATGCAAGCGATCCAGCTAGAGTGTTTTGCTTCTACGAACCCGAATTCAATGATGGTTCAATTAAACGAGGTCGAAAAACAACAACATTTTTCAAATACATCAGCGGTCTATTGTTCTCTAAGGAGGTTGAAGTGACCAAGTCTGAAATTGAGAGGTTGGCAGTGGACAGAAGACTTTGGAAGAAACATATCGCCGAATGCTGTAATCAAGTGTTCGAATGAAGAAGAAGAGAAAATTTTCTATTTTTACCTTTAGATATTTTCAATTTTCGATATTAAGTACGTTCCCCCTTGACATAACATGTCAAGTAATTGTTTAGGAAAAAATTTTTTTTTCTCTATTACTAAAAAAATATTACATTTTATATTTTGATCTTTTGATCTTGATCTCAAACTTCAATTGCCCTTTTTTTTTATGAGTATTAGTAGTAGAATTGTTCTGCACTGTGTATCAGCTGATTCAAACCTTGTTTTGCCCAATTTAAGTCTCTAAAATAACTCTACAATTTAATTTAATTTTATTTATTTAGATTAAACCTACTTTAAGGAGCAATTTTAAAATAAAGAAAGTAAAGAAAAAAAAATTTATAAAAAAGTAAATTTTAATAAATTTAATTTTAATGATTTTCTAAAACGTTTAGTGTTTTGCAGAGACTTAAATTGGGTGAAACAAAGTTTGAATCAGCTGCTACATTAAGCAAAACGAGTATTAGGCCTAAAGAAAAAAAGTTGTTTTGTGTTTTGATTTTAAGTTTTTGTTTTTGTATATTAGTTATCTCAAAACTATTACAAAAATAGCAATTTACTATAATGAATCTATAATTCAATAATTTAAGTGATAAATAACATTTGGCTTTAAATTTTCTTCAAATCAATAATTGAAGTTTTGATTTAGTTGACCTTCAAGATTTTAAAGTTGACAGTCCAAAAAAAAATCGACATTTTTGCAGTCGACTTACAACATCAAAATTAGAAAACTTGGTAAAAAAATCAAAATTCATAAAATTGTTTTATTAAATTTAAAATTTAGATAAAAATTTTTATAAAGAAAAAATTTCCTATACTTGCCATTCCTTGAAAAAATCATTTCCTTTATTATCAACTACAATAAAACAAGGAAAATCGACCACATCAATTTTATAAATAGCCTCCATACCTTAATAAAAAAGTTAATTCAAAAAAAATTTTCCCAATATAAATTTCTACCTAATTCAGGATACTCTAACAATTCCACTTTTTTGATACAATTTTGAGCCAAAATGGCTGCTGGACCTCCAATTGAGCCTAGATAAAAACCGCCATGCTTTTTGCATGCATTAGTGACCTCTTTGCTTCGGTTTCCTTTTGCCAACATGACCATACTGCCTCCTGCTGCTTGAAACTGATCCACATACGAGTCCATTCTCGAACTAGTAGTAGGTCCAAAGCTGCCAGATGCGTAGCCATCGGGAGTTTTAGAGGGCCCGGCATAATAGACCGGATAATCTTTAAGATATTGCGGTAGGCCTTCGCCGCGGTCAAGTCTTTCTTTTAATTTTGCATGAGCAATGTCCCTGGCAACAATTAATGTGCCTGTCAAAGACAATCTGGTCTTGATCGGATAGCTGCTCAGAGTAGACAGCACTTTTTCCATTGACTGATTTAAATTCACTTGTACTACATCATCGCTAAGCTGTTCTGTTTGAACCTCTGGCAAATACTTTCCCGGGTTTGTTTCCAACTGTTCCAAGAAAATGCCCTCTTCTGATATTTTGCCCAATATTTGACGATCAGCTGAGCACGAGACTCCCAGACCGACAGGACACGATGCACCATGTCTTGGCAAACGAACAACTCTAACATCGTGACAAAAATATTTGCCGCCAAATTGAGCTCCGATGCCGGTTTTGTAAGTCATCTTTAAAATCTCATTTTCAAGTTCCAAATCTCTGAATGCCCGGCCATGTTCATTGCCGCTAGTGGGCAAATCGTCCAAGTATTTGCAGCTGGCTAATTTGGTTGTTTTCAGAGTCAATTCAGCACTGAGACCTCCAATGACCAAGGCCAAGTGGTATGGCGGACAAGCAGCTGTTCCAAGCGTTTTTATTTTCTCATTTATAAAAGTATACAGTTTTTCTTTGTTTAGTAAAGCTTTTGTTTGTTGGTACAAAAATGTTTTGTTTGCTGAACCGCCACCTTTGGCAATGAACAAAAAGTCGTATGTATTTCCTTTTTTGCTGTAGAGGTCTATTTGAGCTGGAAGGTTTGTGGCCGTGTTTTTTTCTGTGTACATGTCCAAAGGAGCCACTTGGGAATACCTAAGGTTTCGTTTTGTATATGTGTTGTAGACTCCGCGCGAAATATGCTCCTCATCATTGCCATCTGTCCAAACAAACTGTCCTTTTTTTCCCATACAAATGGCAGTGCCAGTGTCTTGACAGCTCGGTAGGACCATGTTAGCAGCGATGTTGGCGTTCTTTAGCAGCTCAAGAGCCACAAATCTGTCGTTGCGGGATGCCTCCGGATCTTTTAATATGTTGGACAGTGATTGAAGGTGAGATGGACGAAGCAAGTGGGAAATATCTACAAAAGCTTGCTCGGCAAGCAAAGTTAGAGCTTCAGGCTCAACTTGGAGCACTTTTTTGCCATTCAGATCCACAGTGGACACATAATCTCCAGTTAGTTTTTTAAATGGAGTGTTTAAAGGCCTGGCATGCTCAAACAGCTCTTGGTAATAGAATGGTTTGGTGGACAGACCGCGCCGACTTGCCAAAGGTTGCAATCGAGACAAGTTTTTTAGCATTTTTGAGTTAAATTATTTAATTTATGAATAAATTAATAGCTTTATTTTGCTATACCTAACGCCAAAAACAAAATGCCGAATTAGTAACTTTTTTTACATTTTATTTTGCTTTTTAAATTGTTTTAAAGTTTAACTTCAATTTTTTTAAAGTTTTTTTATTTAAAATTTATGTCAAAGGCCAGTGCCAATTTATTAAGTTAATTTAAAATTTTTTAAATAACAAATTTTAATTATTAGTTTAATTTACAGCATTTTTCTGCACAAATATTTTATCACATAAAACAAGAAATTTTTGATTACAACAAATTAGGCTGAACAAAAAAAAATTAAATTAAATAACCATTTTTTAATAGAAGAATAAAATGTTGGTGAAAGGTATTTCCCCCCAAATACCTTATACCATGAAAATAGATGCTTCACACAGGCATGTGTTAGAACAGTCGTCCGTGGAAAGAGATTTAGGTATCATGATAAAACGTAAGCTCAAATGGATTGAGCAGATAGACAAGGCAATCCATACAGCAACTCCGGTCCTTGCTCAACTCAAAAATGCCTTTAAATGCTAGACAAAGGACAACTTTAGAAGACTCTACCCTGCGATTACAGCAGTTTGGAATTCTTTGCAAAAGAAAGACATTAAAAGACTTGAAAAAGTCCAACGTAGAGCTACCAAACTAGAGCCTGATCTCAGAAATCTCAAATATTTCTCAAGATTAGCAAAAATTGGTATCCCTACGCTTGAAAGTAGAAGGAAAAGAGGTGATGCAATCCAACTTTTCAAAATTGTCAGTAAACAGATCATTGTTCATCCACATGCCTTCACAGATTCAAACCAAGCTCCAAAAATCAATCACCCATCGATGAATCTACGTAAAAAACCAAGACTCAGGATGCAACTCTGCTTGTCAAAGCCAAGAGAAAACTTCTTCAAAAACAGAGTAGCATCTTTATGGAATGAGCTACCGGACGCTGTTGTTTATGCAACTTCAACAAATGCATTCAAAGACACGTTTGACAAATTCAGATCTCAGCAATTGGCGGCTAATGATACCACTATAGTCGAATAACCCATTGATTATTCTTCTTCATCTGATTCTCATATCAGATTGGAGTCTCACTTTCATATTCATATTCAGAATAATTATTTAAAATTATTTTAACCATTTAATATTTAAAAATTTTATATTTAAATATTTTAAATTTTTTTTCAAGTAATCAAAGCCATTTTTTTTCATACTTAGGAATCTTTGCCAATATCACCATGTTTGATTAAATTTTGAGAACCAGTGATCTTTTAAAAACTCAATTGGACCTAAGTTAATATCTAATTTAAACCAATATTTAATTTATTGAATAATAAATTTGAATTTTTTTTAATTGTTCAAAAGGTTGCCTTAAAATCTAAAAAATAAAATATTCAGTATCAGATTGCGTTACAACATTCAAAAGATATTGACGTGTTAATTTTTAATAACTCGAATTTCTGATTTTATCAATAAGGCTTTATAATGATTTTATTTTTATACAAAACATGTTATAAATTCTTATTCTTTTTAAAAATATTAATTAAAACCAAATTTCAGATTTAATTCAATTGGTTTTGAAAAATTCAGTAAAAAATAATAAAAAGGACAGAATAAGATGTTAAAAAATTGAATAACTTTTTTTCTAAAAGTTCAAAATTAGTCCGGTGAATGCAACATGGTGCAACATTCAAAGTTGCATCAACTATCAGGGTCTGCTAAATTTACAGAATTTAGCAGAAATTAGATTTCAATTTAGTCGAGCGTAGTACATGTTGAAGAGATCTATCACATCATTAGCAGACATTTACATTTGATGCAACTTTGAATGTTGCACCATGTTGCATTCACCGAACTAATTTTTTACTCCTAGGAAAAAAAATTACTAAATTTTTTATCATTCTGTTAATTTTTTTGGACAAATTTCACAAAACCTAATTTTAATAAAAAATTATAAAAAATTAATTATTTCTGAATTAAAATTACATTTTTTAAAAACTTTTTTTTCATGAAAATAGAATTTAAATTTCTTTTTTTACTGGAATTTAATTAATATTAATAATTTTCAGTAAAAACTAGTAAAAATATTTTTTAACAAGAAAAAAAATTGATTTTTTAGAAAAATTACTAAAAAATCATTTTCTTCGAAAAGGGTATTGGCGTTTATCTTAGGATTTTTGGCTCCTGGTGTTAATCTTTATGACGGAAGACTTTCTATACCATTTTAGAAAGCTAAGAGTGTCTTCTTTACGAAAAAGCAACAAAATCTTTCCGTCTTTAAGATTAACACAGGCAAATTGTCTCCCAAACAAACTCTCTACTAATAAATTTTCCTCTATGTTATGCGAGCTTTTTCTCATTTAGTTTAAGTTAAAAAAATTAAAATTACAATTAAAATTATATTTATTTAAAAGTATATAAAATTTGATGGATCTAAAGCTAAATATTTTTATTTTAAGTGTACATTTAATCATGAACTACAATTTTCCCGGCTATTTAAAAAAATATTAAATTAAATTAAAAAAAACAAGAGAATTATTTTATTTATCTTTTAGAAATTGAAAAATCGGTATTAATTTTTTGTTTAGAAAGCAGCAACAATACAATTTTTAGAAAAAACTCAAAAATTTCTGCTATACTTAGCAGACTTAAACCAGCGCAGAGTCCCAAAAACCCACCAATTTCGGCTACTAACTGCTCTACTGTTCTAGTTGGCTTTTCTTCAACAAAAGTAATTGCTATATCATCATGATAGATATTGACAGCTAGAAAATTTTCTTTAAATTGATTAAAACTGCTCACATTTTTGCCAAAGCTAATATTAGAAAAATTATCTAAAGCCTGAAAAAAAAAACTATTTGCAAAATCTGTCATTGAAATTTTATAGCCATACTCAACAATTTCACATTCTTCTGGACAAGAATCAAAACAATTCAGCAAAGATTCTGACTTTCTATAAGCTATATCGGCATCATTAATGCAATCAAGGTGTTCATTGGTGCACATCTCTGATTTTTGCATAGTATTTTCATTCCAAAAGTCTGGATAATAACACCCACAGTTGTCAAATATGAACCCATTATAACATACCATAATACACATTTTTTGATTATAAGTTTCAAGCAAAGCTACTGTTCTTTTATAGGTTCTTGAATCAAACGAATCGTTGCTACTGGTGTTTTTTAAACATCTACTATAAGGTTCTGGTAGTCTTCTTGTCATTTTTTGACTGACAACAATGTCTGTTTCGTAGCCCAGGGCCACATTTAAGTAGTCGAAATCTGCATATGGAAGAGTTGAAGAATTGTGAACAAATATTTGAACTCCTATTGTATTGAATAAATCAATTTCCGAATTTTTAAAGCCTCCAAATAAGACTAATTTTAAGCCTACACTGATACCCGGAGCTTTTGATTGTTTTAAATCAGTCTTACTTCCGTTCAACAGTCTACCTGAGTTGAATTGAAAGCAATTTCCGAATTTTGGAATAGTAATATTCACAAAGTTGCTTCGGTCACAGTCCATGTCACCGAATCTACAATCAATTAATATGTCATTTAATTCATAGCCCACATAATTCATCAATTCTTTGAATTCTATGACATTCTGAAATGATTCATGTTCAACACTGGCCATAAATTGAAGTATTGATTGGGTTTCTTCATTTTGATTTAGCATTGACTTTATTTGATTGATTTTTTTGGATATGTTTTGAAAGTTTTTTAACTTTTGTGGATTGAAAGGATTTTTGCTGCAAAATGTGACGGTGGGAAATTGGATTGATTGTAAGCGATGGGTTTTTATTAAGGTGATTGATTCATAATTAAAAAAGTAAAGAAAACTTTTATTTAGATTGTAAATGCAATAGGCTGATGATACTATTAGACTAAATATCCAAAGTGCTTTTATGAACCAACTTTTATTGGTGACAATTTTTGGTAATGCATGGCTTGTCGATACTTGTGCACAATCAAACATTATTCCAACAATTTCTTTCTTCATTTTTATCCAATTTAAAAAAAAAAAATTTCTCCTGATTTTTAAAGGTTTTAATATAAAATTTTCTTTCTCCTTATTTATATCATAAAACAATGAATTTAATTAAAAGTCAATCTTTTTTCCTTTAAATCTAATCGAAATATTGCGGAAAATGAATTTCCCGTTCTTACCAGCTTTATACAAAAAATTTCTCTTATTTTCAAATTGATTAAAATTCTATAAAAGAACATTTATTAAATTTTTAAGTGATTTTTATAGCTGGAATTTTTGTTTATCAAATGTTAAAAAATTTATTTGAGTATGATTTTATAAATAAAAAATGTAAAGTAATTCACTGGTTCGATCCCAATTACTGAGCACAAATTCTTAAAATTATTAAAACCATTAAAAAATCTGTATCCTTTATTCTGTAATATAAATTCTGCTTATATATTTAAAAAACAAAGATTGAATAATTTTTTAAATTTTTTAAATAATATTATTAAAAAAACTAAAATACTAAAATTGGTCGCATTAAATAAGCTAGAAGTGAAGCTATTGCTGTCTTTTGTGTTTTGGATACAATCACTGTAAGGCTTTGGCAACTTAATTGCATGTTCCTGGATAACTGCAATGTTTGTTTGATGTCCAACTGGTAAATCAATTGCATCAAAGCTATCATAAGGTGCTGTCGATGAGTTGTGTATGAAAAGCCTCAAACCTGAAGATGAAACCAAATCTAGTTCATGATCTGTTGAGCCTATATATAATTCAAGTCTGAAACCAAAAAATAAACCTGGAACTGATGCTCTCTTGATCTCTGCTTTTGATCCGTTCAAGCTTCTACCAGAATTAAATTTATAACATTTGCCAAAGGAAGGCAAATAAATTTCTTCAAAATCGTTTTTGCTACAACTAAGAGTATTAAATCTGCAATTTATCAGCATTTCTTCAATATTGAATCCCATAGTATCCACAATGGTTTTATTTAATAACATCTTTGCTGTACCAAATTGAATATAAAACATTGAATCTAAGCTATTAATTATTTCAAGCAAATTATCACTCAGGAAAATACTCTTAAGTCTATGCAATTCTTCAATTAATTTCATGTCGAGGGATGTTTTTTGAAAATTAAATGGATTTTTGTTGCAAAAAGTTACTGTTGGAGACTTTATTGATGTCAGACGATTTGTAGTTAACTGAATCTGTACGTCATAATTAAAATAGCTGACAAAGAGTCTCGTTAAATTAATAAAACAGTATGATAAAGATGTAGTTATACAAATAGACCATAAAACTTTAATTAATCAATCTTTTCTCTTACAAGATTGGGTATTCCGTGACAACTAAAAGTCTCAGCTCTTCCAATAAACAATATCAACGCATTTACTTTTCATTTTATTGACTTTAAGCTCAAAAATAAAAATTGTTTGAGATTTTATATTGTTTAATGATCGTTTTTCAATAATTAGTATGTTTAATTTTTAATAAGTTATTTTTATTGAAAATCAAATAATTAAAAAAAGCAATAAAATAATTAGAATTTATTATTTAAAAGAATAAATTTAAATTCAGAATTTGCAAAAATAATTGTTCCTGATTACGAATTTGTTCTTTTAAGAAAAAATTCGATTTTAAATTAATGTTATTTTAAATTGAAAATCAAGTAATTAAAGAAAAGCAATAAAAAAATAAAATTTATTATTTAAAAGAATAAATATAAATTCAGAATTTGCAAAAATAATTGTTCCTGATTACGAATTTGTTCTTTTAAGAAAAAATAAGATAATTTAACTAATATTAGCTTTATCAAAAATGTGAGCAGCTTTAATCAATATAAAAAAAATTTTCTAGCTGTAAATATATATCATGATGATATAGCAATGACTTTTGTTGAAGAAAAGCCGAATAGAACAGTAGAGCAGTTGGTAGCCGAAATCGGTGGGTTTTTGGGACTCTGCGCTGGTTTAAGTCTGCTAAGTATAGCAGAAATTTTTGAGTTTTTTCTAAAAATTGTATTGTTGCTGCTTTCTAAACAAAAAATTAATACCGATTTTTCAATTTCTAAAAGATAAATAAAATAATTCTCTTGTTTTTTTTAATTTAATCGAAATATTGCGGAAAATAAATTTCCCGTTCTTACCAGCTTTATACAAAAAATTTCTCTTTTTTTCAAATTGATTAAAATTCTATAAAAGAACATTTATTAAATTTTTAAGTGATTTTTATAGCTGAAATTTTTGTTTATCAAAAGTTTAAAAAATTTATTTGATTATGATTTTATAAATAAAAAATGTAAAGTAATTCACTGGTTCGATCCCAATGACTGAGCACAAATTCTTAAAATTATTAAAACCATTAAAAAATCTGTATCCTTTAATTTGTAATATAAATTCTGCTTCTATATTTAAAAAAAAAAAGATTGAATTATTTTTTTTATTTTTTAAATGATATTTTAAAAAAAAAATAAAAAACAACAATATTAAAATATAAAAAAAGCAACCAATGTTTAAAATACGGGTTTTTTTCTAGTTCCCAGACTAGTTACTTATTTTATACTTCTTTTATTTTATCTTAATCACTTTTCAAAAATAAAATAAATCTTACATAATATTAAGGGGACATAAATTAAAGTTACATTAATTTAAGGGACAAAATTTTACATGTCTCCTATTAGTCAAAGGATTTAAAGAAAATTGTAATTGAAGGTTAAAAATATTTTTTTTGTTTAACTTTTAATCTCGTTCTGCATTATTGATAAGCTGAAGAAAAGTTTGTATCACCCACATCAACAAAAACTCTGCAAGTCTGCAAAGCGCTATTAATATTAGAAAACTATTAATATCAAATTTCAGAATTATTGCAGAGTCTAATTTCGGGTACAAACTTTGCTTCAACTTTTAACAACGGTATTTAAAGCTTAATAAAAAAGTTTATTTTAATCTTAGATTTTTTTTCTATTTTGTTCCAAAAAAATTCATTTTTAAACCATGCGCATTATTTTCAATCAAAAATATTTCATTAACTTAATATTTTTTTTTAAAACTTTATTAAATATTTTTCGATTTATTGTTTTTATTTGCCAATTATTCCCAAATTTATCAAATCTTGTAGATTTCCGAGCAAAGAAGTCACTAAAAAATTAAATAATTTTAAGTTCAATTAAAAAAAAAATTTGAAACAAAAACTTACAAATACATTGGCCATTGAACATGGTATAATCCTCACAGCATATTACATGCTCCTCAGGACATCCTACCGAAACAACTGGAACATTATAAGTCTCTGTTTTATATTGAATCGCCATACTTAACCTCAAAAGTAAAAAATTAATTTTTATATTTTTTCAAAGCATTACTAAGTAACAGTTTCGTAAATTGGTTTGCTTATACAAGTAGGAAAGGTTGGTAAAATGAGTTGCCCAGGAGTTGTAGTTGGTGGTTTAATGGCTGAAAAAAAATTTTAAATTTAAATCATTTAGTCAATTTGTCATATCTACTAGAGCTTGAATTTCCACATTGTTCATACCTTTAGATTTTTTTAGAAAAATTAAAAATATTTAAAAAAAAATATTTGAATAGATAAACTAACCCAATTATATGCTGGGTTGACGCGATAGTGTTAAAAGAAACAACTCTGGTTCTTGTCTCATATGTTTCGTTACGATTTGGAACAGCACAGCAAAAATGTGAAGCATCTCTCTTTCTTTAATTTTTTGACTTTAATTGAATCTTTCAAAAAATTTAAAAGGTTACTCTTTTTTAAGGGTTACAGCAATGTCCATCAAATTTTTGTCCAAATTTTCCAGGTCAGCATTTTTAAGATAATTAAATAAATCTTCAATTTGATGATCCTTATCAACGAATTAAGTTATTCGTAATTAAATCTTGTAAATTTTTACCTTTGCCGGACTTGGCATCAGCCATACAGGCATCGATAGTGCAATCAATAAAAAAGCGTTTATGGCTAGATTTCTGAACATTTTGATCAAATCAAATAATAATGCGTAAAAATGGTGCTATTTTTATAAATAAAAATTAAACATTTGGCAATTGATGTTTAAATTCACTTGAAAATTAAAACTTTGATTAAAAGAATGCATGAACATTCGAGATAAATTTTAAGTTATGAAAATATATTTCAAATGGGTCTATGTATTTCTAAGATAATCAATAAAAAATGAATTTATTTAAATAAAAATTTGACTTGAAGCATTAGAAAACAATGATTTTTTGTTGGTTTATAAAAAATATTTAGTTAATTAAAACTATTTAATTAAATTTAACATCTGATTTTTTAAAAATTTAATTTCATTAAGTATCTATCAGATAAAAATTCAGATTAATTTTTTTTTGTTATTTGGTATCGATTGTATCCAAAAATTAGCCACATCACTCATGTTTACAAGAAAAGATCAATCGAATTTTTATTTTTTTTTCATTTTTTTTTTCTTTACTTTATTTTTAACATTTTTTTAAGTTTTTTCAATGCAACAAATTGTTCAATCTTCAATCTTCTGAAAATATTGGAGTACTCAGATCCATTTCAAACGGCTTTCTCAAACTTTTTAATTAACAAATAACTAAAGAACGACAATGTTGTATTTAAGTTTTTAAATTTATACACAATTTTGTATAAAATCTAAATTAAAGAAAATTCGGTCGACGAATTTAGCAGATAATTTTTTGCAAAATTTCAGAATAAAAATATTAAAAAGTCCAAAGAGAGTTCAAACATTTTGTGCATATTTCTTAATTTTATTTTTAAAAATTTTAAATTAAATTTTCTGTTTGAGACTTAGCTCTCAGTAACAAAAATTGAAAAAAGTAAAAATATATGAAAATTTACGAATTATTTAATTAATGAAAGGCGATTTATTATTTTAAATTATTAAAAAACAGAAAAGTCAAAACTCCATTCGACTTTTTCCTATGGATAGATCCTAATTAATTTATTATTCATATTTTTCATTATTTTTATTCAAATTTTACAAAATAAGTTACCCGAATCTTTTTATGTTTATGAAACTCTTTCGACATTATTATTATTATTAAGTTAATCTGCAACGGGTTAACCTGCGGAGCTAAGTACTAACGTAATTTGCTATGGCAGATGTATTTTCTCTAGTGACTTTGACCATTTGTCGAGTCTGTTCTTGAAAGAGTTGACTGATTCAGCATTTTTTATATCGTCCGGAAGCTCGTTCCAGTGAGGAATAACCCTGTTTGTAAAAAAATGTTGTCTTGCCGCACAAGATTTCACCAACTGTCTGTACAATTTTTCATGTCTTCTTGTTGAACCTGCAGGGCCTAGAGAGGAAAAATTTAGAGTTTGGGCGATTGGGTGGAACCAATCTAATTTATTGAATTTTTTGTCAATTTTGTAGAACTGAATTAAATCACCTCTTTTTCTACGATCTTCCAAAGTTGTCAAACCCAGTATTTTTAGACTCTCCGTGTAATTTTTATTACTAAGAAATGCAACTAACTTCGTTGCTCTACGTTGTACCTAATCTATTCGTTTAATATGGTGTTTACGGTTTACATTCACTTAAAAAATATTTGGAAAACTAAATTCAAACCTATTTAACATTTTTTCGAAAATTTTTTTTTTAATCTTTTTAAGGTTTCAAATTTTTAATCACATGGCTGAAAAGAAGGACTAAGCTTCCATTCCAACCGGCCAAGGCTCGCTTAAATTATATTTTAAACAAATAAATAAATAGATAATCAAGAATATTATGATATGAGTATGATTATAAATCTGAATTTGTTTCTAATTTAGACCTCAAAACAATTTTTATTTATAACGATTCGGTCAGTATATTGACATTTGATTAATATTTTTTTAAAAAAGTTCAATCAAATTCCAGAAGAGTATTTAGATTCGGTTTTAGACCAAGACTGGGAAGAAAGAAAAAACCTTGAAATGGAAGGCAACAAAATTAATCTATTATTTATTTGCCTTTATCTGTGCCGAGCTAAAGATTTTTAAGATTAAAAAAAATCGATAATTAATTAGAGAATAAAAAATTAAAATCATTTTAATTCGTTTTTATTTTAATAACCTAAAATCGTATAATGCTAAAATATTCTCAAAAATTCGGTGTATATATATTATATATTAAAAAAAGGAATTATATTTCCTTACTGATTATTACTATATTTAAGGTAAAATTACGTAGATTAACGTAAAAAAGAGTAAAAATAAATAAAAATTTATAAGAATTTTTTTCATCTTTTGATTTGAAAAAAAAATCAAAAATTCGATTATTTCAGCGAGAATTTGAGTTTTTTTTGGCCGTAAGCATTTTTAATGTCAATTACAATTTTTTTGTTCATTAATTTTACCATATTAAAAGTTTATTAAATGGAATCCGAAATTATAACAATGATGTAGTGGTTTAAATAGTAGCTAAATCAAGCGCTCCAGCTGCAGACCTCACAATATAAAGTTCTAGATAATAAGTAGAGACGTGCAAAGACTTGGGTCTTAACATTGGCAACTGCAAAAAATTTTAAAAAAAAACTTGAAAAAATTTTTAAAATTTATTTATTTTGTAATTAAAAATTGTATAAAAAATCTATCCTTTAAGAAAAATAAAGATAAACCAGAGCAAAATTCACATCAATTGTTTGAATAATTGTATCCAGAAGCATTGTTGGCTAAAAATGTAAAAACTTAAAAGGTAATTAAATCACTATTAAAATATTTAGTAATAAAAAAATTGCGGATGTGTCAAAACTTTACAACATAGTAATAAAAATAAACTTTAATTGGTTTAGTCATGCTAATTTGAATTAAACGATTGTTCAAATGGTGTAACGAACAATGCCCAACGAATCTAGATTACATAAGCACATTTGGCATGGTCTCAAATGAGATAATATAAACAAGATTTGGTGATATATCGGCCAGGTAAATCGATCGTTTTAGCACAGTGTGCAACTAATTAGATCTAATTGTTTATTTTAGGCCTCGGAGGCATTTTGTTTTAGCTGTAAAAAAATACAAATTTATTTTTTTTATTTATTCTCAAGTTTTACACGTTTTCTACGTGTTTGCTTAGATAAGAAATTTTATTTTAGATGGTCAATGAGAAAAGTTATTTCCTTCTTGAAAAACATTCGCCAGAGAATTCAAATATTAATAAGCTTTCTCAGCAAGCAACAAATGGCTAATCATGCAGCTATAAAGCGATAATAAGGCGTAAAGTTACTCCGTTAGTTTTTTTTTTTTTTATTAAGTTTCGGAAATTTGATATTTTTATCTAATTTTTTTTTTCGAAAAGTTTGAAAAAAAATCATATTTATTTTTATAAAATACAAAGGAAATAATTTTTATATTCTTTTAAATTTTATTTATTTAATTTAAGACTTAAAATCAAATAAATGAGACAAGTTTAAATTATGTATCTATTTATATTCCGAAATGGATTTTTTCTTTACTACTTTTTTTACAATAAAAGATAAATTAGTTCTGAAAAGGTTTTAAAGAATTGACATATGTGTAAAATTGAAAAATTTATATTTTCACACCGTGAAATGATTAAAAGAAACTGTGAAACATGAATTTAATTCATAGTTCAAAGGATGAAATTTTTAAAAATTCTCATTTTCAAATAAAGAAAATTTTAGATAAATTTAAAAGTTAATATTATGATTTTAAGGTTTTTCTGCACAATCTAAAAACAGGAATAGAGTTTTTGAGTATTTTATATCTGATTTTTTTAAATTTCAAATTCCTTGAAAATTCTAAAAGGAAAATTTGAATAAATTTTGCTAATATTCTCAGAGGTGTTTAGTTTTTTAAAATATCTTTTCATTTTAAAAAGACAGAGTGTAAATAATCTTACATTTTCATATTTTTTTTATTTTCTAATATTTTTTCTGCAATATTTCAGAAATTTATAAAAAAACTTAGTTATGAAAATCAAAAATAAAAATATGAAAATTTAAAAATGTAAAATGGTAAAATTAATACATTTTGCCTTTAAAAATACCGAATCAATGTTTAGTTACAAATTTTTTAATTTAAGATATTTAAAAAATTTATTTTAAATTGTCGTCAAACATCTATGATTTTTATTTTTCAATTATTCGTAAAATGATTATTAAAAGAGAAAAGATTAATATTTTTCTATATCAAGCTTGAATAGTTTTCAAGAGGCCTTAAATGATGATCAGTTGAGTGTGTCGGTTTTAAGTGCATCAAAAATTCCAAGTGATAAGATAAGTGGTCTAAATGTGTTCAATAAACCACAAAAAATGAGAAATCGTTAAACGGTAATTTTGGCCAAATAAAAAATTTGATTTATGTAAACATAAATAAATCTCTCATGTTAACTAAGCTATGTAATTTAAATAAATTTTTATATTACACAACATTTGGATAATTAAAGCCAAGCGTGTCCGATTTTTTCACGAAAATCGGTCCGAAAAGTTCAACACTTTTTATCTCAAAAATCTCATTGAAATTGTGTATTTGTTTGTAATAGGATAGATTTAACATTTTGAGTCGTTCAACCAGGATCTATTAATAACTAGTAATTAGTCATAATTTATTTGCTTCCGCATAACGGTTTATAAATAAATACTTTTAACTGAGTACTTTTTATTCTGATTTTAAAGGACATTTAGAAGAGCTAACAAGATTTTAATCTTATGATTTTATCTCGCTTTATCACAACTTTGATTTACAAATATTGATTAACAAATCGATTTAATATACAAATGTTGGTCTACTAGTTTTTTATTTTCTAAAACAAATCCGGAATTTAAAGTGAAGTTTAAAAATAAAAAAATATTCACAAAAAAGGCACATAGATTTATTTTTTTCAGCTGGCAAAATAAAAAAAGTTATTATAAACAAGCTAAAAAATAGAGGAATATTTCTACTTAAAATTTTTTGTTTTATCTTTTGGATAGAGTCTATTTTTTATTATTTTATTAAAGATGGGAATTTTTGAAATTTCAATTTTTTCTTTTTTAAATTACCGAAAAACTCTAATAACAAATAAAGTTGTTTCCATCGAAGTGAAATTTATATTTTTTTTAAACCTTTTTAATTAAATCAAAATTCAGCTTATTTTTGTAGAGGAAAATTCCATTGATAAAATATTACAGCAATAAAAAATTTAAAAATGATTCATTAGCAAAATAATTTTTATTTTATTTTTTTTAATAATTTTTGGCTGAAATGAAGTAGAGCTTTTGGCGCTTTTAAATGGGTGATAAGCTAAATTGTATAAATTCATATTTAAATAAATTGTAAAAAGATGTTTTGGATGAAGTTCTACTAAATTTTATTTTATTTATTTTATTAAAAATATAATTTAGGGGGGATCCCCAGGTTCGTTCGAATGGCTTACGCCTTCGTTTAAACCCAGTTGCTACGTAAAATTGAATATAAAATTTTATATATTTAAAGAAAAAAAAAATTCAGTTTATGTACCTAAATTTTAAGAGTACAAGGCAAAAGTTTAAGATTTTGTTTTTTAATATTTTGAAGGAAAGGAAATAAAACTTATAGATTAATTGGCTTGTCTTATAATAACACCATATTTAATTGTAATTATAAAAAGTTAAGCTTTAGTTCATAATTCAAGTCAGTCTTTTAAAGCTTTGAATTTTTTTGTTCCATTTAATTTATCACCTAAGCTTGTGCAAAAATTTATAAAAATTCAGGCATTGCGGAATTTTCAAGATTTTTTTGAAATATCACAATTCAAAAATTCATAAATACCTGCAGAAATTAGTTGTTGATGATAAATTGAAAAATTAGCTGATATAATTTACAGAACCGATTCAGAACATTTAAATATTTAATTTCCTAAATCTAACAATAAGTGAGTTTGAAAAAAAAAATTTTTTTTTAATTCTAAAAAGTGTTTTTTCCAAAAAGCAAAATCGAAAATTTTTTTAGGCCAAATTTCTGACACCTGTTCGTAAGATTTAGACTAAGGCCATTATGAAAAACTACTAGGAAGTAAATAATAATTCAACTTAAAAAAAGAGTTTTATCATGTTTTATAAGCCAAAAAAATTTTTAAACTCATTTTTAACTCAAAATTCCATTAAAATAACAGAAGTCTGCTAAAAGTTTTATTTTTTTCTAATATTTATTTAAGAATGAGTAATTTTTTAATTTATTTATTGTAAGAAAAAAATGTTATGAATGGCACGAACTGGCATCTAGTTCCTATTTGTTTAAAAGATGATTCTAATTTTATATAATCATCTTTAATTAATTGTTGAATCCTATAGGAGACTTCTAGACGAGGTTGAAATGAAAAAAATATAATTTAAAATTTGTAAAAATAAATAAATAATTTAAGTTATTATTTTTTTTTGTTGTTTCTAAATAGATAATTTTTAATTGTGAATTTAATTTTCAATTTTTTGGGTATCTTCTTTTGTTAAGTTTTGCCAGAGATTGAACTTGTATAACTTTTGAAAATTAAAAATTCTAAACTAAATTTTTTTCGAAGCATTACACTAATTTTAATACTCAAGTAAAAATTCGGATTTAACTCATCTTCATTTCTATATTATTTTCCTAAATGAATAAAAATACTAGTACTAAACTTAATTATTTTTCAACATGACTTTAAATTCGATACAATATGTTACAAAATTTATTTTCCAAATTTCAAATACCTTTTTGTGGTTGAGTGTCTAGTTTTAATTTTCTCTAGGTTTCTATTGATATTTAAAAAAATAAAATTGATAAAGATAATTTTATTAAAATGTTGGAAAAATTTTTTTATCAATTCAAGTTGAGAATTGTCCAAGCTTGCCGCAAGTGATTGATTTCAAAGCCTCCATTTTGAGCAGGTAATAATGTTTGTTTCTCATTTTCAAGTCAAGTGTTTTGATATTTGCTTTTTCGTGCAAAAAAATTGAATTTGAAAAAAATATCGAATTGGCCTATATTTTAATTTATTATTTATGCATAGGTTTAGAAATTTTTTGTGAGCACATTTTCTAAAATTTCGGAATTTTAACTTTTTTTTAGATTGAAGAAAAAAAATGAGAACCTCAAAACGAAAACGATGCTTATCAGTCGAAAAAACGACAGATTTGAACCACGGTTGCTCGGACGATTATCAAAACTACGGTTTTAAGTCGTCGTTGGACTCATCAGTGTCGAAAAAGAGCAAAAAAGATGCCCACAAACTAAGCGATATATCCAACTTGGAGGTAATTAGACTTGCCAACAAATTTTTTAATTAAAACCAGTTGTTCCTCTTTGATAGCGAGTTTCAGTCAAGATAAAATTCAAGTATAAAAAAGTGCTGATTTTTTCACTTAAAATCGCATTCCAAAACCAAATTTTATTGCACAATCTACATTGGACCTTAGCTTTGCAGAACAGGTCTCTTGTACATTTGTGCAGGTAAAATTTTGACTGAAACTCGTCCATCAAAAATTTTTAAGATTATATCACACCACTTGTTTATGTCACATTTAAAGTGATATAAACGAGAGAATTTATTTTAAAAAACTGTCTTAGAAATAGTTTCATTAGGAAAATTTAATCAAAAATAAATTTTAAATTTTTTTTAGCATAGCCTTTCGCCAACTTGGTAATCTAATGAGGAAAAAGGAATTAGGAGTTTTGATTAACTTAAATTTAATTAAAAGATTTTTTTGAAAATCAAAATTTCACTAAATTTTTTTGATTAAATTGACCCATGCAAAAATTTCAGTGAAATTCGACTTAAAAGGTTCGAGTTAAGCATGAAAATTAAATAAATATTTCCGAGTAAAGAGAAACAATTTTTTTCATTTTATTAGATGAGTTTCATTTTTATAAAATTTATTGTTTAACTCATTTTAATTCCATTCTCTTTTATCATAAAAATTGAAAAGTTATTCATTTTATTTATTATTTTCTCAACTTTTTCGTGCTCAATCTCCTTCAGTTCAATGAACTTATTTCATTGTACCCATTTTAAAGTCATATTTTATTTTTAGTTTATTATTTGCAGAAATTAAAAAATAATGATTCATTGTGTCATTCGATAATACAATTTCTGAAAATTAAATGTGCATTTTTTTGAATACTTTTTTATAATGTGCAAAATGCAGAATTTTTGCACACATTTGCTTTTGTTTGAAGAAAAGTTTATATATCTCTTCTTTTGATAAAATTGTTGAAATTTTGAGTGGCTCATAAAATAGCATTGTTTTTTTAAAATAATTTATCAATTTATTTGGAATATAAAAAGGTTCTGAGCAATCAAACTTCTTTCACAAATATTTCACAAAAATAAAAAGAGCAAAAAAATAATTTAAAAATTTTAAATTAAGTTTATATTGATAACTAAATTAAAACATTAATTGGTATAGAGTTTAAAAGAAAGAGAAAGGGCTAGATTAGATTAAATTAACCAAATAGTTAATCACCTAAGCCTAGTTTGTGCAAAAAAATGAAAATTTGACAAACTTGTATATTCGAAAAAATGCCAAAATGTTAAAGGTTTACTTAAGAAATTTCATAAAAAATTTTTTTAAAAATAAAAAAGTTGAGTTACAGAAAAATTTGACTTTGACTTTAACTTTTGCAGATTTTTAAGTTAATTTTTGACTTTTGACCAATTCTGATTTTCACGAGGAAGAAAAATAAAAAAATTGATTTTAGAAATAAGAGGAAATGAAATTGATGTAAATCAGAGACTATTTGAATAAAACAATACGAATAATTAAGTTTTTAATTTGAAAGCATGAGGAGCTTTTTTCAAGAATTAAATATAAAATGCTCTGGTATTATGAATTTTGGTACAAAAAACAAAAAAAAATATATATATGTAAAAATGCAAAACCTTAAGTTCTGACCGACCTAAACATGTTCAGTAAATTATAACAACACATTCTATCTTTGTGCCACCAATATGCTGATTCTGCAAAATTCTGCAAAGAATGTATCAGTTGCTACAATTTATAGAACTTGTTTTGGTACGTCAGAACTAAATATTAAAAAGTTTTACTAGCATTTTTAATATTTTGTTTTTTATTTTATTTGTATGTTAAAATAAATAACCGATTTTGTTACCTTTCACAAACACCTATTTTACCTGATTTTATTTTTTTTTTATAAAAAAAAACTTATGTGTACTAACATTTTAAATAAATAATAATATTGTAAATTATAATGATCAAATCAGAACTATATAATCCATAGAATCAAAATGGATTTTCCTCTATTGTTATCTTTATTTTCTTAGTTATAAATTTCCAAAAAAAATTATTTAGAAGATTTTAAAAGATTTAAGTATCAAAATTTTTGTGTGAAAATTTTTTTCCAGTCCATTTCAATTTTATTTATTTTTCCTTTCCTCTCGGTCAAAAATTCACGTGACCGCCACAAAAATACTCGGAACGGCAAAAAAAATTCAGGTACTGACTTTGACACTAATTTATGATGTTTCAAAAACAAATCCAGAGTTGTAACAACACTAATTAAAAGTCACAAACTAAATTCCAAGTCCGGACTTTAAAATTTTTAAATTTTAAATTTTAGTTGGCATTGTGAAATTTCATACAAAATTTCCAATACAAAAATAAAAAAATTTTGTTACTTTTGTTCTAACTTTTTCTGTAAATGAAACAAAGTGAAACAACTGTTGTTCCACCTTCTGCGGAAGTCTGCAAAATCTGTGTGAATTCTGCAAAATTGCATCCTATTTAAAAGTATTAAAAAAAAACGCAATTAATTTTCACAGATTTTGCACACTATCACAGAAGGTGAAACAACAGTTGTTTCACTTAGAACAAAAGTTATAAAATTGTTTTATTTTTGTATTAAAAGTTTTGTATGAAATTTTACAATGCCATTTTAGTTTAATTTGACTTAAAAATCGTGTTTTATTCAAGAATTTTCCTCTATTAAATTGTTTTTCTTTTAAGTTAAAGAATGATTTCGAACGCTTCTTATAATTGTTTCTAGAATAATATACGGGTACCGGCTTATTAACAGTCCATTTACTCCTACTGAATATCCCAGCTTGAGTTATAGCTTCGTCAAGCTTCTTGCCATTTTTTCTTTAGATTACTAATCAATTGCAAAGCATTTCCTCTTAAGAATTTGTTAACTGCAGTAACTAATCATTCATTTTTATAAATAATCTTACCGTTTCAGGTAGTTATTGTGGCCGCTTAGTAAATTCAAAGTCTAAGTCCGAACTTTAAATAAATAAAATTAGTCTTTTCTTTTTGTAAAAGAAAAAAAAATTTGATGCTCTAATCTTTGAAAGTATTTTGACTTGAACTTGACTTAAGACTCGTCACTTTAAAGCAACTCTGAACAAATCTGCTTATTAACAAGATATGCCAGCACATTGAACTGTTATTAATTTGAGTGAAAAAAAAAAGTTTTATCACACAAAAATTTTGACACTGTGATCTCTGAAGCGGCTGTAATGACTTGTAATAAAAAAAATGGACACCAGTGTTTAGTATGCTAAGACAAATTGAGCAATGCCACTTGACGCAATTAATTATGCATGACCGACGCCGCCCCCACTTTTTTTCTTAAATTTTTTAAATAAAAAAATTGACCTAAATAAAAATTTTTTGTTTGTTCAAAAGTTTAACTTGGATGTGGATCAAACAAACATAGTGGCTGCCAAAAAATCATCCTACTTCAATTTGACACCGGCGTCGTCAGTGACCAGTCTGGTGGACCTGAACGACGACGAGCACTTGGCCGAGCTGGCCAAGCCGAGGCCGAAGCGCCAGCCGGCAAAAAAGCGCACCCACAAGCCAAAAAAGAGTCTCAAAGAAAAAGAGAACATCTCAGCGGGCACCAAGCTCCAAAAGAGCAAGCTTCTCGACGCAGAGACAGCAGCGCCCCAGCCCAAAAAAAGCCTCACCCAGTCCCAGCTCCTAAACGACCTCAACTTGTTCTACAAAAACTACGACCAACTAAAGCCAAAGTCTGTGCGCGCCAAACAAACGCCCTTTCCCAACCTGACATGGACAGACAAGTGCGAATTTTTCGAGTGCATGCGCTCCTCGGAAATCAAGTACCGCAAAAATGCCCACTATCTACAGAGACACAAGTCGATCGAGGCGCAGATGCGCGCCATCCTAATCGACTGGCTCATTGAGATCAGCTACGCGTACCGACTGCACCGCGAAACCCTCCACTTGGCCATCGAATACTTGGACAGGTTCATGAGCATGTCCCAAGTGGAGATGAGAGTCGACCGGCTGCAGCTCATCGGCCTCACTTCGCTCTACTTGGCGGCCAAAAACGAGGAGATCTATCCGCCCAAAATGAGCGACTTTTGCTCGCACATGGAAAGCTATTCGTGTGACGACAACGAGCAGCTGATGAAAAAATTCGAAATAGCCATGCTCAAGACTCTCGAGTGGAACATTTCGCCGGTCACTGCCAACACCTGGCTACAAACCTACATTCAACTTTTATGCGCTAATTTCAGCCATCTAGTGCTAGGCACGGACTCTAACGAGTCGGGACCGTGCGGCACTGAGCTCGTCATACCGGTCACTTTTTACAAAAATTCAGACAAAAATTCGGGCACCATCAGTACCCAAGTTGGCGATTTCTACCTGGACACATTCATGAAAGCGATTGCTCTAGTCGATGTGTGTCTGTTCGACATGGAGGCTCTTGAGTTCGACTATTCGGCGGTGTCCGCCTCGGCTCTCTATTATGTGCTGAGGGCGCGTGGTCTAGCCAAAATTGAGCTGGTGCTCGAACGGGTCACTGGCTACACGCTAGAAGAGTTGGACGAGTGCATCAAATGGATGCGGGCTTATTTTGAGGTGTGCCAGGAGATGCTGTTCGCACAGGACTTGTGTCAGGTTAAAAAATTCAGCTCGATTGAACCCTCTGATTGGCACAATGTTCAATTGTACCATCACTATTTGGACTTGCTGGTAAATTGTGAAAGAAAGTGAAAAAAAAAATTTTTTTTTAATTTTTTATTTTTATTAGAAGGAAGCACAGTCGAGAAAATTCAAGGCTCGATATGAATACAATGTGATGTTGACTCCACCCGAATCGGTCAAAAAATTTCCCACCACTGATTCCAAGGATGCTAGCTTGAACTCAGTGAATGAGTAGTAGTAGTAGAAAAATAATATTCCTGGTGACTATTGTGTCTGTTTAAATGTTTTTTGATTTTTTTTTTTTTTTTTCTAAAGAAGGATTTGTATATTTTGAATTATTTTGTTGATTTATTTTGATCTCTTGTTATTTTTTGATTTTAGCTCAAGGTAATTATTATCTTCTCTTTAATAAAAAGCACGACATTTTTTGTTATGTTTTAATTCGAAAAAATACAGTTTGCTTTAAGCTTTTATTTAATCTAAAGTAGTAATGGAAAACGGCCGTTCTGTGGCAAGTGCAAATATGGAATGTAAATAGCTAAATTGTAAAAGTTTTAAATAGATTAGTTGTAAATGTGATGTGTAAATAAAGTTGTAAATAGTCTTATATTTAATGCTTTAAATATTGTAAATGGTGTGTGTTATGTAGTAGCTTGTTGAGCTGGCAACTGTTTGTTTATTTTTGTGGTTGCGACACCACATTTTTTACCATTTTTTCCCAATGTATATATAGTAGTGGTATGACCAGAGTTGGTCTGACTTGGAGTTAAAAATTTTTGAGGACATATTAAAACCGAGATTACAGGCTAAAAGGTAGAGAGTGGTAATTAGTAGAATTTTTAAATGTAGAAAAATTAAATGGGAGAAAGACAAAAAAATGCAGAATCAAAGAATATAAAAGAATTTTAAAAGAAAATATTGACACTTTTAAATTATCAAGCAAAACTTTATTTCTTCTTTAAAAAAAAAATACTTAATTAAAAAAATAAAACTTAAATTTTCAAAAATGAGCCGAAATTCGACTTCATGGAAGTTAATTTGGTTAAGATATTTAAAGGTGAGATTATTAGTAAGAGAAAAAAATGGGTGGCTAAACGTAATAATAAGATTGATGAATTAACAAATGAGTACAAGAGTGAAATTTATTTAGATGGATTCACTTGGACTTTAGATTAACACTTATTAATTAATAATATTAAAATAATTTAATAATATTTTTAGGTGAATTGTTCGCGTTGTCTTTTGTTCCTAGGGAATAAAAAAAAACGGCAAATAAAATCCTCTTGACAATAATTTGTCTTAATAAAAAATTTCAATTTCAAAAATAAAGTATACGTGACAGATAGAAAAAAAATAGACTTTTATTATTTATTTGGTTTATCTGTGCCAAGCTAAAGCTCCTTCAGATTAAAAAAAAAAAAATAAATAAAATTAAAAATCAATAAAAAATAAAATAAAATAAAAATTTAAAGAAAATATAAGATAAAAGTAAAGTAAGTTAAAATATAAAATAAAAGACAGTTAGAATAAATAAATTGTAAGTAATGACAGGTGTAAAATTTTTAATTATTGAACAGTTCAGAAAGAAAGAAGAAATAGTAAGACAGCAATTATACAATGGAGTCGGATATTCGACATATTTTGATTCAAAACCCGCTTTATATTCATCAACCAGCTTGACAACCAATGGAACAGAATGACGCAGTCCATAGATCATCATTTCCATTTATATTTTATTTGGTATTCTCTAATAGAACTCGATGCGCTGATTAAGAATCTATGTGAAATTTTGTTAAGAGTATATATATTTTAATTAAACGTCATAAAAATATTAAATCGTCAATTAAAATAAAAGTCATATTAATGCATTATTCGTTAATTAAAAATATTTGTTGTCACAAAATTTAGTTAAATGTTATTTAATGCATTGCACAAAGTCAATTAAAAAAAAATCATCAATTAATAAATAAATTTTATCAGTTAAAAAAAATTAAGAAATAAATTGTAAAAATAATTTTCAAAATAAAAATTTAAACAATTTTTACTTATTTTTTGACCTTTTCTTTTTTAGTTACCTTACTAAATACATGTGGCATGCTGGAAAGGAATCCATAAATTTTTCACTATATGACTTTTCTCCCTTTGAACCGATTGCAATTCCTGGAATGATTCTAGTAAATTATTAAACAGCAATTGATGAAAATTTTTTTGACATATAATTTTTTCAAGAAACAATTAATTAAAATTTATGCGGGTTAATTATTCATATTGACTATTAAAAGTTATAAGTTCTATTTAATTAAAAAAAAATGTCCTTTAATACTTTTTAGTTCAATTTAATATTAACTATTATCAATTTCAAGGTTAATCAACTGGCTAGTGCCCATGTCTAAAAAGACTGATTAACACTGATTAATTAATCATTATCATCAGAGACTTCTGATTGGGTATCATCCGTATTTTTAAAAAGTTCAAGAGCTTGTAAGGCAGCTTTTAGTAAAATAAAAAATCAAATTTTAATTTAACATATATTAAAAGGTATCTTTTATTTTTTTTGCCAAAAAATAGTTCATACAAATATATAATAACCTCATATAAAAAATTTTTAATTTCTCAATTCGTAATTTTATTTACTCTTCATAAGTAAGCTTCAAATTTAAATTTAAATAATTTAAATATCGAAAAATCTTTAAGCAATTTTGATTATTGGGCCTTTTCAAAAATAGTACAAAAGAGTTGAACAATAATCAGAATATGGCAAAATAAATTCTTTAAAAACTGTATTTAAACAGAAGTAGACAGATAGAAAAGTCTCCTAATACTAAACAGTTTCTTGTTTTCAACTAATGGGATACTACAGGCAAGTTTTGAAAAATTAAGATTTTGATCAATTTTAAAACCCAAGAGACTTATTTCATTTACCGATTGCATATCATTTCCATAAATATTAATATTGTCAGGAAATTTAGTTCTTTTATTCTTTTATTTCTTTAATGGAAGTTGAAAAATATATTAAAACACTGTCCAAGTTTTTATCTGAATGACTTATTGTCGTGTCATCAGCAAAAATTACATAATGTATCAAGGCTTAACTTAAATTATCTTAGATTTGAAATGCAATGCATTATAAAAATTTTTTGAATTAAAAAAAAAACTAAATTTTTCAATTTTAAAAAAGAAATCACAAAAATTGGTGTAAGAGACCCAAAATTTATCGGTCCAACCACTATTTATTATTTGGGAGGAAATTAAAACCAGTAATCGAGAATTTAAGAATGCAACATTAAAATTAAAAAAAAAATTCTGATTTAAAAAATGAAAATAAAATAGAAAAAAAAACTTAATAAAATAAAAATAATTTCTAATCAGAGTCAACATTTTTCAATCTACAAAAATTTAAATTTTCAAATTTATTCTTAAATTCAGCGCCAATTAACAATCGAAAACAATTAATTTTTCATGAGAAAAAAAACTAAGAAATATACGCATTATTATTTTATCAATATTTAAAATGATTGATGAATTTTTTAATTTTTTTAAAACTTGTGAGAATGAGCCACCTAGTTACTTCAATTCATTTTTTACGTCCGAAGGAAAAGAAATTTGCCACTATAAGCCTTTAAAAAAAGTACTAGAGCCCTTTATAGGCTATTTAGTGCTCTTATTGCAGATAATAATAATAATGATAGTGATTCGATTTTCTTTAAACATTTCAGTCGAAGTGTTCAACTCGGTTTTTATTTGGCTAAAAAAACAACAGGAAATGATCAAAAAAAAGCGATTGAAAATGAATCAGACAGAAAATTCATCTCAAAATGCACCCGAGACTGAGTCCAACAATTTAAAACCACATACTGATTCTTTAAAGTCAAAAGCTTCTGTTTACAGCCTCAAAAACAATTCAAGTGAAATGGCTGAGGACATAATCAATGAATTGGATACCTATCTCGATAAGTTAAATGATGTGCCCATCACTTCTAAATCATCCATGTATTGAAATGTTTGTAAGCTGTTTTTGCTAATAAAATTTTTTTAATCATTTATTTCTATTTTAAATGTAATCAATAAAACTAAAATTTTAATTAAATAAAATTGTGAAAAATTAAAAATTTTAAATTTTTTGAAAAACAAGTGCTCGACCATCTAAATTGACAAGCTCATTTTTGATGTAATTTCTGAATGAAAAATTGGTGATTAATTTCAATTTTTTTTCCTCTTCCAATTTTGCAAATAGCTTTTCGTTTGTTTGCTGGCTTTTTAGATAGAAAGAATCACGATCGACAATGATGCCGTAACCTCCTGATTTCATCATTCTTAAAAATTCTTCAATTGATTCAAATTTGATTAGTCCATCATCGTCCATTGAAGCACAACAAACAACATGGTCATAAAATTCTGAGAAAAATGAAGTCTTCCAATTTTAAATTTTGGAAAATTTACCATCTGGAACAGAAGTCTTTTTGTCTGCGTATAGGCCTTCGTAGTAATAATTTTGGTATAGATTTTTTTCTTTGGCTTTGTCCAACATTCCAGCGCTCGGATCAATTCCGTCCATGTTAGTAAACCCTTTGAGTTGAAAAATTTAAATCTTTTTTTTTATAAAGAAATTATTAACAGACCATATCTTTGCAGGGCGATCGCAACTAGACCGGTTCCGGCGGCGATGTCCAATATTCTAGCGTTTTTTTCATCTATAAAAACATTCACCAAATGAGCTACAACATCACAGGCTCTTCTGTTAATAAGAACAATTTCCTTCGAATTTATTTTTTAACTCAATTTCTTAATTTTTAGACAGAAAAAAAAATTACTTCATCATAGTGATTTGCTCTGGAATTGTAATCAGGATTGTAAATATCATGGGTGATATTTTTAGCTATTTCTTGGTTCGACAAATCGATCATTGTGAATTTAGTTTTTTTAATTTTAATTTTTAAAGCTGAAAAAATGAATGTAAATAATTTGTTATGTGGTATTTGGAAGAAGTCAAAATTATGGAAAGTGACGCTAAATTTTGCAAATTAAGTAAAATAAAAACTAATGATTCGGTGTTTTTTAATTTATTTTAAAGTTTAAATTCATAATATTAAATTTTAGAAGATTTTAAAATGAAAATGGAACACATTGTTCAATTTCACACAAGATTTTTAAGTCTAAAATTAAAGCATGTTTTATTACAAAATTTTTAATCAAATTATATATTACTATAATAAATTTACGCTCTAAAAATGTTTTAAAATTTTTCTTTAAGTTAATTAAAATATCTGTATTGTATGATGAATTTATTTCATAATAAAGTTAAAATAAATTCCCGCTCAAAATTGTATAATAGTATGGGATCAAAACTTTGATTGGAACTCATAGTGGTCCCAATAAAAGCCTCTTATTGGTAGCACCAGTACTTGTCTCAGTTCAGAATTTGGATTTCATAAATAAGTCGTTTTTTTTTTTAATTTTTTTAAAATTAAAATATTAAAAATCAAAAATAAATAAAATATATTTGAATGTTCATTCATATGATCAAAGTAACGATGGGTATTAGGCTGATGGGACTAATGGCTAAAACTACCAGAACATTAAGTAAAATTAGATCGAAGGATCAAATAATAAAACGTTAGGAAACCTTTATAAATCTTTAGTCGGATCAATTCTAGACTATTCTTTTCTTTGCTTGAATTTATTTTCAGAAAAAATATCAAAAAACTAAAAGCAATTCAGAATACAGCAGTCAGATCTATCCTCAGATTAAAAAAAAATTCCATTATATTGGTTATCAGACTGTTGGGGGAATACAAAGCAGGTTTAGAATCAAGATATATCGAAAAAAAATTGCATCATTGGTAAAATTCGTCTTTTTTTGAAAAAAAAATTTGTTTCTATATTTAAGAAATAAAGGACGTCGGCAAATCTCACCACAAATTTTATGTATCAGGTATAAAATCACTCGTAGAAAATGACCCTATCGAATACCCGACTCTATTGTTTAATTGCTACCTGACTATTTCTTCTTTTTTTCCTGAAGCATCAACTATGTAAACACATGTACCACGCTTCATTATATTTCAGTATTTCTTTTTAATTTCAGTATCTCTTTTAAATTTCAGTTTATTTTACCCTATTTTACTTAATTTTTTTTTTACTATTTTTATTTTTTGATTTATTTCATTTTATTCTGAAGGAGATTAAGCTCGGTACAGTAAACAAATAAATAAAAAAATAAATAACTTATTTATTTTAAAAATTATTTATTGTGTGAGCAGTAATAATAATAATAATAATTTATATAAATAAATTGTCAAATTAAAATTTAAAAAAAAAAAAAAGACGAATTTTACCAATGATGCACTTTTTTTTTCATTATTTTTCAATTTAAACATTTTCACGCAAGAAAGCGTAAAATTACGCAGTGTTACTTAAAATTGCCAAAAAAAAGTTAGCGCCATTGTTTATTCAGGTAAAAATATAAGGGTGAACGTTCAATTCAAATTTTTTTTTTTCGTAGAATAATTATTTCATAGAGTTATTTTCATAAAATTTTTTAAAGGGATTAAATATAGAAAAAAAATTCAAAAAAATTTATCATTTTTTTCAAAATAATAATTTCTCGTAATTTTTCATAGACAATAAATTGAACAAATATTTAAAATTTTCCTTTAATCTACAAAAAACGAAAATTTAATTGAAAAAAATTTATTTCGAGAGTTATTAAAACCTAAATACATTAAAAAATTTGTTCTTAAAAAACAATTTTAAATTTTTCTATCAAGGTTTATAGCATAATTTCTATGAAATATTTTTCTACCAAAATTCATTTAATGAATTTTGTTTGATTTTATTAATTGTCTATAAATTATTTTATCTATGAATTTACACATCATCAAATATAAGTGTTAAGTTGAAAAAACATGGATCAATTTCAATTTTTTTCTAAAAATTTAGCCTAAAATTCAAAATAAATAAATCAATTTTTTAAAAAACTTTATTTGAATACAATTTTTAGATGAAAAATTTGACTATACAAAAATTACTCATACCTTATTTATAAATTGATTATTTACTTACTAAAATAAAAAAATTATTTCGCCCATTTTTACTCCATTGTCTTAATTAACAAATCTATTTTGGTGTCATCAACTGGCCACTCTTTGTTTCCGGCATCATTTTGTAAAATAAAAATCCTAGTATTATGACCTGCATTGTACAGATACGAATCCAATCTGTCCACATACTGCGAACCACATATGTACTTGTGCTTATTTTTTTCAACACTCACCATCTTCCTAAGAAACGTGGACTTTTCCATTTTGACAAGTCCCGGAGTGGGCGGATCAACCCACTCTGGTATAAAGACCACAAAAGACAGCGGCCTGGTCGAGTTATTCAGCAAATTTTCAATGTGAATTGACATGCGTTCGATTACCTCTTCGGTAAAGGGCGGATTGGCCTCGAACGAGCCCTCAATGGGCTCGTAGTCAAAAAAAGAGCCACTAGAGCCGAACAAACAATCAATGTCGGCAAATGCCGAGCAATAGTTGCGGAAGTAGCAGTTGAAGGGTGACGCAAATGCCTCATGAGTCACACCGAACAGTCTATGAAGCTGCTTGAACACATTCTTGGGCAACGAGGCCTGCATTCCGTAGCCTTCGTTTATTTGCTGGTTGTGTCTAAAAAATGTCTGGTACCGGCTCAACAAAACAAACAGATATTCATCAAAAAACTCATTCAACAAATATAGATCTTTGAGTTTATTAAAGTGGAAGTAGTTGAGCTCAAATTGTTTTTCCTTGTACCTGACCACCACATTGTCGCCAAGCTCTATGCGCACTTTTTCACTGGTGCAATTTTCTTCTTTGATTTTTTTTAAGTCAAAGGACAACTTGGTCAACTCATTGAACATCACCTGCTTCAAATACATCAGCCTGGAGTCTATTTTTGAGCGGAGCAAATTTTCATATGCAGCACGCTTGACCAGAAAAATCTGCTCCAGCTCGGCATCGGTCAGCGTGTCGTACAGTTCCAATAGATCAGAGAGGTTGTTTTTTTCAATTAGCTGAAAGTAGTCATTTTGGAGCATTTGTTTGGCAAAATAAATGCATTCTTTGATTATTTTTCTGAGTCTGATGCGGACTGTTTTGGAGTCAATTTTGCAAGTGAGACAAAAAACATTCTTGATCTCTTTGTCCAGAGTGTCCAGGTCGAGAACATGTCTCGGAATGAGCTCGTTCTTGGGCAAACTAAGCTGTTCGAGTAGAATGCGGTTCAGCGAGTCCTTGGGTGTAGACCTGAAAAAAAAAAGTCTCTTGCACTCCATGTCGAACCGCTGGTGCACTTCTGTTATTAATTTAGATCTGAGGTACTCTTTTTCAAGGTCGTTTTGGTGGTATTTTAGCTTGATGACTACATTGGATTTGATGGAAAAGTTGTAGCCAAGCTGGCCAGTTGTGGTGACATTAGTTTTGCGCTTAGAAAACATAAGTGATGTTGAGACTAAAATGCATAATTTGATCAGAAGAAGGTTCTTTTGGCAAGTTTGATGGTAACTGTAGATGAAAGATTAAAATTTGTTTGAAATGATGAATAGCTGCGCAAAAAAAACTAATTTTTTATTTTAATTTATTCTGAATTTAATTTAATTTAATTTGTACGGTTTTTGTTCAAGTTATTTTGAAAATTAATAGATTAAACAATTAAATTATTCTAAAAAAAATTTTTTTTTATTATTTTAAGAAATTTGGATTTTAATTTTGAGAAAAAATAATTTATGAAAATACTGTTTTTTAGGAACATGTCACAAAAAGAGACTTTAGTTTGTCAATGCTTTTATTAGTCAAAAAATAAAATTTAAATTTTAAAATATGAATTTCATTATGTCAATATTTTAAAAGGTGCATTTTTTTATTTCTTTTTATTTCTCAGCAAAATTAATTCATCAATATTATCAAAAGGTGAAAAGGTATTTTAATTGAAATCAGTATTAAACTATCAGTTTTAATAAAATTCAAATTGCAAACCAGATTGTAGCAGTGAAACGCAAGAGAGGACGTCCAAAAATAAATCAAATTAAAAATTTTCATTTTTTTCATTTTTTTTAATACAATAACAATTAGAATTACATTTTTTAGCTATCAATAAAAGTACTTTTGCTACCGAATAAATTTTCTTTATCTACTTATAAAAATTATTCTATTCAAAAGTAAATCTCAAAAATAATAGCTACTGATTAAAATAAAGGTCATTAAAATATTTCAATTTATCCTTAATTTAATTTAATCTAAAATAAATTTGATTTCAGAGACCGTAAAAAAAATGACCACTTGCTCTACAATTAGCGAATAAGGAAAAAAAATAAAATCAGCAATAAGAAATTTTTTTTTAAAATCAGATTTTTTAAAAAATTTTTTTTTTACTTTAGAAATCAAAAATATTATAAGTTCAGTCTAAAATTCCACAAGCTTTTTTTTCACTAAATATAATAAATAAATTTTATATTACCCCTGGTTCTTAATAAATTTTATCAATTTAAAAAAATTTGAAAACATATTTTTTACTTATTTCCCCGCTTATTTTACAATAGAACCTAATGGGTTAGTTTGCAAGGATTTACTGTCAATTTAATTGCCTTATTTAATAATTAGCTTAATTCCCCTAAGATCTAAATCCTGAGACGTTACTTTTCCATTATCCTTCGACATTATTTGTGAGTGTGCCGAAGAGAGCTCTTTTAAATAAAAATGGCATAAAGCTAAGTTTGAAAAAGCTTCAAAAACTTTTACACAATTTTTCGATAATTTAAAACCAGGTTATCTCTAGTTTCCCAGTCAACAAAATTTTGAAGATTCCTTAAAATGTTTTGGATAAATTTTCTTTAATAATCTTCAGATTTTTTTCTCTATTCTAATATTGAACTACTGTCTGATTTTAACTAATCTAAAGTTGAATAGAAAAGCAATTTCCGTGATTTATTTTTGGTTAAAAACAAAGGACCATGTTATTAGATACAGCAAGGGCTTATCACTGGCTTGATATCTTTGAAAAACCCTTTAAGAGAGAAAAAATAGCGATAGATTTTTATTATCTGAGTTAAAAATAAATATTTCTGATACTGGAGTTTATGAATTAATTAAGGCTCTACAATTAAAGTGAAACATAACATCTTCCAGTATGTTGTCTTTTTAGAATAAAAATATTTTAATTATTAAAAAAAATTAATAAAAAAATTAATTAATAGTTTGGATTATCCTGATTTATCGGTCAAGTAATTCCAAATCAATTTTTTTTAATTTTTTTCCTCTCCAATTTTGAGGTTTTTTTCAATAAAATTTTTCAACATTATATTTAAAGGTCTAAAAAATCAGAGAAATATCAGTTTAAAATTTTATTAAATAAGATGGCTATATTTTATTCTTTTAAAGAAAAAAATGCAAATAAAAAACAAATTTAATCTTTTTTAAAATTTTAAAAATTCATTTAAGATTTAAATTGTTAAATTTTCACAAAACGAGCTCTTCAATGTCGTCTACATAACTATTACTTTTATGAATATCAGGAAAGAGCAATTTGTTTTCAAGCTTTGGTCGATTGATTCCATTTTGTGCTTTTGTGCCATTTAACTTTGAAAAAAAATCAACGTGATCATTAGTCTCTTTGTAACTAATACCATTAACTTGGGTCGAATTGGGTGTATTTGAGCTTGTTTTTTTGCCATAGTTTACTTCTTCCCAAGGCATGGTTTTAATCTCCTTAGTCTTGTTTCCAAACAGATCACTATTTCCATTTGTATTATTTGTATTATTTCCGAACAATTTTGTCAAGAGCTCATTCTTGGGCTCTTCTTTAGCTATTTTTGACTCAGTCTTTTTGGCATCGTCAACTGCAGTTAGTTTAAAAATGGAACTTTCAGACTCGGACTTTTTGTTGCCTGTTAAAGCCAATTTAGCCAACAATTCATCTTTTTTATTTTTGTCTTCGCCATTTTTATCTTCATTTAATTTATTAATTGTTTTCTCACTAATCCATCTTTTTTTTCGGTCCTCTTCCTCTAGGGTTTGTTTTTCCAAGCGTCTTTTTTCCTCTTCCTCGGCCATTTTTTTCTTAAATTCCTCCTCAAGTCTTGCATTTTCTCTATCCAGCTTTTCAGCATGTATTCTTTTAGCTTCTTTTTCTTTTAGTTCGTTTTCTCTGAACTCTTTTTCCTTTCTCACCTTTTCCAAAGTTTCTACCTCCTCTTCTTCTCTTTTTCTTCTCAATTCTGCCTCGAATTGCTTTTGTCGTCGGGCTGCCTCTTCTTTTTCCCGTTCCAATTTTTCCTCTAATTCGTTCTGAGTTGATCGCTCTGTTTCTACTAGTTCTTCATGTTTAGTTGGCTTTGGCGGTTTGGCTGGTAAAGAATCTCTTTTGCGGCTTCTTTCACGCCTAACACTCGCTTCCCTGGGTGATTCATGAGCTGGGTGACTTAGTGACTGAGAGCTCGTTTTCCACTGAGGGGTATGAGACGCGTTTTCGCGAATCGCTCTATTTGAGTAAATGTTGGCAATGTCTAGAGCTTTTTCTTTTTGTTCAAGCAGTTGTTTGAGCTCCTTGTTTTCTTCGGTTTGCTTTTGGATTTGTTTCTGAAACTCGCGGTGGTGGGCTATCTCTACCCCGAGTTCGTGTTTATGATTTTTTTCCATCATTTCAAGTCTTCGTTCCAAAAGCTTGAAAAAAATGTTCAGATCATTTATAAGTTCAATGGTTTTATTTTTTAAATATGTTTTTTTAACCATTTTAGCGGTTTTTGCCAGAAAATAATTTTCAAGGTCTTGAGTTAAATTTTTAAATCAATTTATATATTATTCAATCTAAATTTTTAGATTCTGATTAAAAAAAAGCAGAAAACTACTTTAATTAATAGGTAGGATGAATTTTTTAAAAAACTTCACTTTGAGAGAAGTAGCCAAAAAAAAAGTATTTTATACAAAATAATTTCTTACAAAAGGTAATAGACATGATGCAAGCTTTTATAGAAAAATTAAGATTATGGTCAATCTAAAGATATCTTTGGCAACTTTTATTTTGTTCCTTACAAAGGTTTATCGCTCAGGAACATTAATATTCTTAAATTAATCAGATAATTATTTTTTAGTGAATATCAAACAAAGAGTTTTCGAACAATTTATATCAACCTTATTAAAAAATCATCAATCGAGACATTAATTGACGTGTTTAAATTAATTAATATAGTCTCTAAGGAAAAATAGATAAACATAGATAAAAGTGTGATTCGAACATTAAAAAAATATTTATTTAAAAATTATTAATGATGAAAAACGCATAAATTTATTGAAATTTATTAAAATCAGATTTACTAATTTTTTAAATCAAAATTAAGTCATAAATTTTACGAAAAGTAATTATTAGTAAAAATTGTTCCAAGATGCTTGCGGCACAAAAATGGGGTTTTTGGTAAGAAAGTGCATTTTTTTCAAAATTTTGAACTAATTTAATTTTATCTTGAAAAAATTAAATAAAAATTTTCCTGTAAAATCTGCGTAAAAAATATTCAACGGATAAATAAAATATATTATGGTATAAAAATAAAATTATTTAACGCATAAAAAAAATAAAAATTAAATATCGTATAAAATTCTAATTAGTTAAGCATAGAATGTCAAATGAAAATTATTCATTCATTCATAAGTATTGTCTAAATTCAAATTTAATAAAGTCAAACACTCTCCTCTAAAAATTTAAAATGAAATTTAATTCATCGAATTTTTAAAAATAAAATAGAAAGTAAACTTCAAAATCTATTTTAATCATTAAACTATTAATTTTAGATGAGGACCCTTTAAAATGTGTAATTAATATTAAACTTACTAAAAAATTACGTACGAAAACGTAAAATGGCGTAATTTTATCAATTTTTCGCTTTTTGTAGAAGCATTTTAAAAACTTTAAAGCAATAATTTTGATAAATGTTCTTTTTTTCATTAAAAAATTACAGTCTAATTACTGACTCTTGAAAGTTTCTAGATATGTTTTAATTATTTCATTTTTATTTACTAAATTCAAATTTTTTTTTTCAAAAAATGTTAAGATCTCAAAAATTCAAATGAAAATCATATCAATAAAAGTTAAGAACGCATTTCGTTGAGAAAAAAAGAATTTTTGTGTGTTGAATATCATTTTTAAAAAATATTTATGGCAATTTAAATTTTATGTGTTGTTACTTTTTTATTTGTGTTTAATCCTCACTCTAAAATTCGAAATAGCTTAATTTTTTTTTAATTTTTTATTCTTAACTAATAGATTTTACTGCTTGAAATAATTTTTAGCCATAAAATTTTTAGAGTCATAACAAGGAAATATAGCAGCATCCGTTAAGAATCAATAAGAAAATGAATTTTATGTCTCCCAGTAAAAAACGAATCAAAATGTTTAAATTAAATAAAAATATTCATAAAAAATTTAATTAAATAATCAATAAAATTTTGTTTGGAATCATATTTTTTCTTTTAAAAATATCTGATTAATTTAGAAATTAATCAAAAATACATCCTTTTTAAAAAAAAATTTTCTCAAGAGACAAATAAAAATTTTAAAAAATAAAAATTTTTTTTCTTACTTCATACTTAGACTTGTAATTAGCCAACTCACGTTCGCTGGTCTCCAATCTTTTGCTCAATTCAGCATTGTCAAACAATTTTTTATCAACTAACAACTTTTTCATTTCGTCATTCTTTTTTTTCATGGCTCTAATTTCCTCATCTTTTTCGATCAGAGTAGTCGTCAATTTTTTATTTTCACCTTTTATTTTTTTTATCTGTTCTTTTAGAACATTGGTCTCGTCCAAATGGTTTCTGATCATTCTAGCAACATCATGCTCCTGATTTTCCAAGTTCTTCAAAGCTCTTTCTTCCCGCTTATGAACCCTCGTCAGCACTTTATTTTCTTCCCTCAATTTTTCCATTTCCTTCATCAACTCCTTCAAACGATTGTTGAGATCATTATTTTTAAGCCGCTGTGCGGACATGACCCTCATTGCAGTCTGACTTATTTGCTCAGTTTGAGGTCTTGGTAGTTGGCGAGGAGGCAAATTTCTAGCACCAGTCCGCCTCTGGACCACATTTGGTCGTTTTCGATTGACACTGCTTTCCGAAGATGCCTTGGATATTCGGATGGCCTGCGGGACAGTTTTTGTTGCTTGGCTTTTGCTATAGGTATTGTAGTTTTTAGATGTATGACTTGAGGATCTTGGAGATTGTGGCGAGGATGAGCGGGTTCGGGTTCGGGTCGATCTTGATTGTGTGGCTGTGCGCCCTCTAGATCTCGATTCTGATCCTGATCGGGTGCTCGATCTTGATACCGACTCAGATGGTGAAGAGTATCGCCTTGATTCTCTATTCATTCTAAAAACGAAAAGAGAATTTTTTTATTAATTAAAATTTTTAATTATTCTTAGTCAATAAGGTAAGAAGTGAGAATAAATGGTAGACTTGTTGAAATAAGAAAGAATGGAATTTTATATTTATTTTTCTAAAAGAATTTTTTTTGTTATTTTGTGTTTCCATGGTAACATGAGATCAACTTTCTATTTGCAAATTTTTTTTTCGTTTTGCGACATGGTTAAAAAATCAGATAACATGTGACTTAAAACATAAATTTAAAAAAATTTAAATTATTGACAACTAATTCAAAAAAAAATAGATTGAATTTTCAATTATGATTTAATTTTCTATATTTTTATTAATTTTAAGTTTATCTGACATTTTTTGAGCTTTTGTTTGGTTTACTCATCGAAGGTTAGTAGATAATTTTTTCAGCATTTAAATTAAATAATAAACTCAAAAACCTGTCTTTTGGGGAAATTTTTGATCGATATTTTCACTAATTGACGTAAAGCTTTTTTGTGAGTTTTCGTGCAGTAATTTAGTAAATAAAATAATTTTTTTCAATTAAAAATTTAGCTTTTAATAAGTCAAAATTTCTTTTTTTCTAAATAATTTTAAAGGTATTTTTGAATTTTACTTTTTTTTTATATAAAAAATGTTGATTTCTGGGACCAAGCTATTTAGAACATTTTTTTATTTTCTTATATTGGGTATCATTTTGTAAGTATAGTAAAATTTTATTCAAGTCGCTTATAAAAAAAATTTTCTAGGAAACAAAAATTTTTTTTAAAAACTGAAAATTATTAAATTAATGAAACGCTTAAGAGATACCATCTAAGCCAATAAGTTATAAAGAGCAACAATTAAATTTCATAATATTTTGTAAAAATCTTGAAGATGAGTTTTGACTGTAAAACTTGACTACAAACAATTTTCGTCCACAAATTTGATAAAAATAAAATAAATATAATGAAGAAATATATTATTTATCATACAATAATTTTTTATTCAGTTCATTTCAAATAAAAGAATAAAATATATTTTTATTAATTTGAAATATTGGCGATTATTTTATTGAGTATTCTTGCTGACACAATAAAAATATCTACGTTATTTCATGGCTTAATGAATTTTTATAATTAACCATTAGGTTATTAAACAAGTTTTTTCGTTTTTTTCGTGACTTTATTTATTCATTAAAAAATAAAATAAAATATTATTAGACACTAAAATAATTTCATTCGCTAGAAATACACATCTCCCATCTTTCTGGAAGTATTTTGATCCCTCGCTCGTAGAAGCTTGGTGGTTTTGAGATGAAATGTTGACTGATGTCTTTTTGATTTCTTCCAAACTGAGTAACTTTTTTCACTGAGAAAGTGCTGCATGGATCGGAACAAATGGTAATCTGAAGGAGCCAAGTCAGGTGAATAAGCTGGGTGCGACAAGACTTTCCAGCCTAGATTATTTATCGTGTTCCGAGTCGTTTTTACAACATGTGGCCTAGCGTGGTCATGTATAAGAATCACTTCTCGCTCTCCTTTAGCTCTGTGTGGCCGTTTTGCTTCCAAAGTGTGGCTCAAACGAATCAATTGTTTTGAATAAAGGTCTGCGTTTATCATTTGATTGGGTTGCAATAGCTCATAATAGATGATACCCTTCTGATCCCACTAAACACAAAGCATTACCTTTTTTCATGAATTTCGCGTTTCGGAGTAAATAATGGTACTTTATCAGTATCTACTCATTGTTTTTTGTTGACCGAGATATCGAAGTAGATTTATCCAATTTTAGAAAACCAGTTACGATTTTCCATAAAAAACTCTTTTTTTTCTGCCTGAAAAGAGAGAAACACAAATTTTCAATAGTTGCGCAATTTTGAATTCTGAGAGTTTGTGCGGGACCCATTTACCGGCCTTTTTAATCTTCCCTTATGCTTTTAATCTGTTCCAAATGGTGCCATTTGTTACAGACATCTTTTTAGCAAGCTGTCTGGTCGATCGCCTCGGGTCTTCCTCAAGCAGCTCTTCCAAATACGCGTCATCAGCTTCGACGGTTCTTCCAACACGTGCTTTGTCATTGAGGTCGAAATCGCTAGCTTTGAATTGAGAAAACCAATTTTGACAAGTGCGAACAGTCATAGCGTTAATTCCATATACAAAACAAATTGGTTTAGTAGCCTCCGTCGCATTTTTTCCTTGAATTACATGCAATGGCGGATATGCATTTTTTCGTCATACATTTTTAAAAGTTAATTTTTTAAAAATTTAAAAAGCAAGCATACAATCTTATACATCATTTGAAAGAGCAAAAGTTTCTCTTTTAAATGATGCATAACATTGCATAAAAAAAAATTAATCTTGAATGAGATTTTTTCATCTAAAAATCGACGAAAAAACTTATTTAACAACCTAATTGATTTAAATCATTACTTGCTCCACTTTCTACAGTCTTCGCTTTTTTTTTGGTCTTGATAATGCTTTTGACAATTGATGAATCAACTTTTCTCTTTATTGCGGTTGAGATATCCATCCCGATATCTTTAAAATCAAACTAAACCTTTTATTTTGATGACAGGTGCTACAAGTTTAAGAAATCAATACTTTGGTTGACAGCTCGATACAAACTTAAGTAATTTAATTGTAATTTATTATTTTGATTAGTAATAAAAAAAGAGAAAAGGATAGACCACAAAAAGTTATAGAAAACTAGCATTCAAACTCTAAAAATGATCAAAATATAGACTTAAAATAAAGATAATATTTTATTTAGATATTCATTTAAACGTTCTCAGCTTTGATCAAATATACATAGAAAATTTCAGGATAATTTCCTTTAAAAGATCAAAAGTTATTCAATAAAAGCATAAGACACTTAAATTTTCACAGTATTGGAAAAATTGTCATTTTTTTTTTGTAAAATAATTATTTAATAGATTTTTTTTAAAGGGATAAAATATAGAAAAATAATTGTTAATAAATTTTTAAAATTTTCCTTTAATCTACAAAAAACGAAAATTTAATTGAAAAAAATTTATTTCAAGATTTAATAAAACCTAAATACATTTAAAATTTGTTCTAAAAAAACAATTGTAAAATAATTTAATCTTAATATTTTTTTATTAAAGTTTGTTACATAATTTCTATGAAAAAAAAATTCAATGATTATATTTCTATAAAATTTTTTCTACCAAAATTTATTCTATTAGTTTAGTTCTATAAATTATTTTTTCTATGAATTGATACATCATCATTCTTACTATAACTGAAAAAAATTAGAAAATTTAATCATAAAAATTCTCTACAAAATGATATATAAAACTGGCAACACATATATAGTGTCTTATGAGAACAACCTAGGCCAAAGGTAGTTGTCAATTAATAGGGCGGAGTAGACAAATTTTGAAAATATTTTCAAATACTACCATGTGAAATTTTAGTTTAAAAAAACGTAATAATTTTGTAAAAAAATTCTAAGCTCTTCAAAAACTCTGCAACTTATTGCATATTTTAAAAAATGTTTTTTGATGGTATGTTATGCATTTTACAAAAAATTGCAGAGTTTTTGTAGGGCTAAGAATTCGTTTGTACAAAATTGTACTGTTTGCAGAACTATTTTTGTACAATTATAAATAAACTTTTATGTTTTTCTTTATTTGTACTAAAAATTCACAATTTAAAAATTCATTTGTAAAATCTTTTTCGCCACGGGCCGTAGCTTTTACTTAAAAAATTGTTGAAAAAATTACCTTAGTTATTAAAAAAGTGCTTAAAATTTAGAACTTGCAATGCTATAAGAAAAAATAACTGACTGAACTAAAATTATAAATTAAAACAAAATTTAGAAAAATTTAAATATCATTAAAAAACATAATTAGATTTAAATTAATTTTTATTTTTAAATCATGAATAAATTAGAATCATCGACCGGAAAAGTTACAATCAAATACAAAAAATTAAAAAAAATTGGTCAGGGCAGCTTTGGTACAATTTATCTCGCCAGTGATCAGACCACAAATTCAAAGGTAGCTCTAAAAAAATTTAGAAAAAAGCCTGCTAAGTATACATCGATCAGCTATGGTCGAGAGATCCAACACCTTTCTAGTTTAGACCACAAAAATGTCATCAAATTAATAGAAGTAATTTATGGTGAAAATTTTATTTATTTAGCATTGGAGTTATGTGAGTTCGATCTGGCAAAATTATCAAACAAAACAAATTTTTCTATTGATAAAATAAAATTTGTAATTCACAATGTTTTAGAGGGTCTTTCTTACTTGCACAGTAACTTGATTATTCACCGTGATTTAAAACCATCCAATTTATTGATAAGCAAATTTGGTTATTTGAAAATAGCTGACTTTGGCTTGGCAAAAAAAGTTGACAATGAGGCTCCAAATAGTCCAACAGTGGTTACTTTATGGTACAGGGCACCGGAACTCTTGTTCGGCTCGGATGAGCAAACTACAGCGATTGATTCTTGGTCGACTGCTTGCGTCTTTGCTGAGTTGTTAGTTGGTAATCCAGTTTTTCCTGGAGAAAGTGAAATTGAACAAATTGATTTAATTATTAAACTATTGGGAACACCGGGGGACTCGACCTGGCCTGGTTTAAAAAATCTGAAATTTTTCACCATGTTTTCGCTCAAACAGCAATCAGACAATAAGTTAAAAGATTTTTTTCCTCAACTAAGTGAGACCGGACTCGGCTTGATTAGTTCTTTGTTTGTGTATGATCCTTTAAAAAGAGCCAGTGCAAATAGCAGCCTAAAATCGAGTTATTTTATGGAGAGTCCCAAAATGTGTGATCTACAGTCATGGATAAATTTTATTAGCAGTACATGCCAAAATGACAATTTTGATTTAGATCCAGAATTGAGTTCAGAAGATGAATTTGACTAATTTCGAAGAAGAGATTTTTAATTATTTCAAAATTTTAAGTTATTCTGATTTTTTTTAAATATTTTTTTTCAAAAGATACTTTTAAATGTTGATTCATTTTATTTTTAAACTTTGAATAAAAATTATTAAATTTTAGTTTATTTTGTGGAAGACCACAGCAAGCAACAAAAGCTTTTTTAATTTAAATAAACTTTTCTTTATAGAACATTTTTTATTAAACATTAATATTTTTATTAAACGTGATGGTTATTTTTTCTTTATCACATGTTGTTTCCCAGTAAAACTGATACTTTCCAACAAAAAAACTGTTTAAACTATTAACTTTCAATTCAATAAGTATGTTTCATATTACTTTAAAAAAAATCGTGGTAAATTAATTTTAAAGATACTGATCAAGTTACTAAAAATATTGATCATTTAATAAAAACTCTTTTTTATTGGAATAATAGATTTCTCGGCAATGTGAAATTTTAGTACAAAAATTACACTACAAAAAGTAAAAACTTTATAATTTTTTTTCTAATTGTACAAAAATGGTTATTTAAAGAGTACAATATTGTACAAATTTGTACAAAAGAATTCTTGGCTCTGCAAAAACTCTGCAATTTTCTGTAAAATGCATTAATTAAAATAATAAAAAAAGGATAAATAAGTAATAAAGAGAAAATTAAAAACGTTATGTTAAAATAGCTAGAGGTTAGACATGTTTAAATATTTGATAGTTCAGGAAAAAAAGAAGAAATTGTTAGGTAGCAATTACATAATGGAGTTGGATATTCGATCTTGATTCAAAACCTTCTCTATATTCTTTCACCAGTCTGACAACCAGTGGAACAGAATGACTCAATCCTGCCCTGACATATCTCTCACCCAACTCAAAGAGTCGATTTGAAACTGTTAGTAGTTTAAGTTTATTGAAGGCCTCTTGGTGCATAATATTGGAGGGAGAGTCATATTTCAGCTTCAAAATAGATCGAACTGCTGACTTTTGAATAACTTGTATTTTTTTGATGTTAATTTCTGAGAATGAATTTAAACAAGGAAAAGAAAAATCCAAGATTGATCCTATCAAAGATTTGTAAAGATTACCTAATTTCTTTGTTTTTAGAGCCCATTTCTTATTTGAGAGATATTTTATTAAATTAAGCCTTGAATTACAGCGTTCTTTTAATTCATCCACCATTGGGCTAAATGTAAGTTTTGAGTCTAGTGTGATGCCTAAGAATTTGACTTTTTCCTCATTATTTAAATTGTTACCATTAATTTTAAGGTCAAGATTGATTCTCAAAGATCATGTAACATGACTTTTCAATAGAAATTTTCATTTTTCATTTGAAAAGCCATTTTTCAACTTCTTCTTTAAGGTACTTATTGATCATGTTTTCAAGGGTTAAGCTAAATGCTTAACGCTTTATTTAAAATAAGTTTAGAAATAACAATAAATCTTCTATTCTCGGCAATTTTAAGTTTACGATATAAGATAATCAATAGATTCAATCGGATCTTTTTCAGATCCACTATCCTTTAAAGATCCAAATAATGATTCTGTGTCGACGTCTTCTTCATCATCATCATCGTTAGACACTTCTTGGTCATTTTCTTTTTTTATTTAAACTCAAGAAAAATAAATATAGAGCTCAAAATTTTCTACGAAAAAAAAATTACGAAAAAATTTTGTTATTGCACTTTTAGCGATGAAAATTGTTTTTTTACAAAAATTTTTAGCAACTCTAAAAATAAAATTCAATATTAATTTTTTATCCAGACAGTTTTTAATCTATTAACTAAAAGGATAACTTAAAAGAAAGAAACAACGAATTAAAACTACTAGTTAAAATCCACATACAATGATAAAACCCTGAAGTATTGCAAAAATCCAGTCAGTATAGATATGTATTCCATCGAAGTTGATTGTTTATGAAGGGCTCGGAAACGGACAAACAAAAAAAAAAAACTACTAAAAATAATAATTAAGTATAATACAAATTATGTAAATCTATCCTTTTTATAAGCATGTAAATTTAATGATATGATGGAAAATAAATTTTTTTTTTTTTTTTCATTGGAAGAATTTCTTTTTTTGATTTAATATTTTTCATCGCCGAATGTGGCGTAATCTTTTTGAAATAAATAAATAAATTGAATGTTTAATTTATTTTTCTATATAAATGAATTCAATGTCCCCAAAATAATTTCAACATTACAATAAAATTGAAATAGTCAATTGAATTTTTTAACAAAATCTTTATTCAAATTGAGAAAAAAAATGTATTAATAATTTAATAATTATTCTATCAAATAGAAAAATAATAAATAAAAGTGTTTAATATTCAAATTCAAACCAACTGTATCTCGACTTAATTTGTGAATGCATCAAATTTAAACTAAAATTTAAAAAAATTAATTTTCTCCTCAAAAATTTAATTGCCATAGCAACACAGAACTAAAAAATATTTTAAACTAAAAAAATGAATAGAAAAAACAATCTGAAGTAATATTTTAAGCAAAAAAATGGATAACTCAGACCCAGCGCCAACCACTGGCAGTGAGCAGCCTACGACTGATTTGTCACAGGTTGTGGAAAACCTTACTGTCCAAGCATTGAGAGAGGTAATTTAAATAGCCAAATTGAAAAAAAAATAAAAAAAAAAACCAAAAAGTATGATGACGGGCCATTGACACCTGAACAGCCCCAATCGGCAGACAATGACTTGGCAGGCGAGGAGAACAATCTCGTCGTGCTTGATCCTGACCATCCGTTGATGAGTCGTTTCCAAAAAGCTCTCAAGGATCAGCTGTCGAAACGCGAGCAAAAATTGACCTTGGAAACGCGTGAGACCAAATACCAGCTGGAAAAGGCTCGAAAGGAGCGAGAGGATCTCGGCGTAGAGCTCTACGGACTACAACAGGAGCTGGCCAAGAACCAGATGCTTTTGGAAAAAGAGCACGACAACTACAACGACACAAACCAGAATAGAAAACTTGTTGAGAGCGATTTGGATCAAATGCGCAATTTATACCGCAACCATCAGAAGCAACTAGATGAAGAGCTACAAAAATTTCGTGATCTACAACAAGAAAGAGACAACCTTAAGCTGAGGATATTCTACATGAGCAATGCCAAAGATGACATCCGAAGCGACATTGCGGTGATAAGACGAGCTACCGAGAAGGCCGAGACTGACAAGAGCAAATTCGAAGTAGAGAAACAACGCCAGGACATGTTGGTCAGCCGGATGGAAGAAAAAGAGGTCAAGCTAAAAGAGGACATTTCTATTTATGACTGGCAACTGCAAAATCAATTGAAGGAAAGCAAGGCGCTCAAAAACGCGCTCGTCGAGGCCAGAATGGAAACCGAAGCAATAGAAAAGGAAAAAAATCAATTGATGCAAAATTGGTCAAGTTGTTTGATTGGCATGAAGCGAAGAGACGAAGCAAACTCACAGATGAATGCTGCTATAAAGTATTTTATATTTAAAATTTTAAAAAAAATACGGATATATTATGTGGTATTAGAATTATTAAATTTTGTTACTAAAATTGGGTTAATATTTATTTTTCGGCTCCAGAATTATTTAAAGTAGAAAAAAAGGTACATAGAAATTATTTAATACTTGAGTTCCCATGTCACTGTAAACGATGCCTTAGTGGTTAGGAATTTAGCCTCTTTAGTTATTGTATTCGTATTTAATATTTAAATTTTTATTTTAATATTGTTTTAATAATGATTGTTCAAGATTTTTTATTTTAAGATAATAGATTGCTTCATTTTTACGCAGCTGATTGTTTCCTTTTTTTCTGGAATTATCTTATTATATATCTTAAATAGTTTCAAAAATGAAAACTTTCTTACACTTTAAACGGTTTTTGAAAGTTAAAAATTTTAATTTTGAGAATTACTTGATTTCGACTCTTCTTAAATTAAATTTTTTTTTTAAATTTAAAATTATTAAGATTTTAGATTTAAAGTAATTAATATTTATATAAATAGATTACATCAAACATAGAATATTTAGTTTTAATTGTTTTAAAACAAAAATATTTAAATTGAATTTTTTAACAAAAATTCGAAAGAGCTTTTTTTAAAAAAGATGAAAATTTTATTTTTTTATACTAATTTCCTAACTAAAAAAACTAATATCTTTAAAAAAATTAGTATTTTTTTTCTTAATTGATATTCTTTATGCTATCATATAGTTTAGTATTTCAAATGATATCTTTAAAAAAATAACACCTGGTGTGAAGCAAGAAATCTTATATAAAACACTAATTTTTTTGTTGATACATTTTTGTGCCACCTGATTTCTATTAAACATCCTCTTTTATGTAAAAATAAAGATCCCATCATAATATTTACACCAAGTTTATTTTTCGATTTTTCAGTAGATAACGATGAATTAAAATATTGCTTGCGACGGCATTGTTAATTTTAATACAAACCTTCCAAAAATTACAAAAATAAAATTCTTTTTCATTAATATCATTAATAAATTGATATTGAATATTTTTTAAAAAGACTGTTAAATTTTTATAATTTAAAAAATATTTTTAGAATTTTCATAAATAAATTAATAAAAATAATCTTCTTGGTGCCATTTGATTAATCAATATCAAATTAAAGTAGGCGTTCCCCAAGATTCAGTAATTAGTCACTTTTTTCAGCATTTTCATAGATGACATAAATGGCTTAAAAGAAATAAAACCAAACCAATGTTTCCTTCATTTTGCAGGTGATTTGGCTAAGTTTTTTATTTTTGATAAGCAAGGAAATTTCAAAAACATGATTAATAAGTACTTTAAAGAACATAAGCACTGAAAAATGGAAAATGAAAATGTCTGCTGAAAAATCATGTTACGTGATTTTTGAAAAAAAAACAAGACTTAAAATTAATCTTGATCTTAAATATAAAGTTACAATTTAAATCATTAGGAAAAAGTTAACCCTAGACTCGAAACTAACATTTGGTTCAATGGTCGATGATTTAAAAAAACTCACGGCTTAATATAATTAAATATCCCTCAAATAAGAAATGAGGTCTAAAACCCAAAGCATTTGGAAATTTGAATCATTGTGTAATTTATTCCTTACAATTTCTTCTTTTTATCATGCAATCTCATATATTTAAGCATCTAACGGGTGTAGAATAAAAAATGGCACAAAATTAATTTTATCATAAAAAAATTTTTATTTAACTAAGGCTTTAAATTTTTTTTTTAAATTATAACTGAACCCTCCTATTTTGAAAAAATAATATCACTTAAGGTATTGAACTCCATGACGATGTATTATATCGAGCCTAGAGCGAACACTCTTGGCATTGTCTTGTATAACCTTTGGGTCGATATTGCTTAGGCAAGCGCGAATTTTGTTTTCGATTTATCTAAGATTTTTTGCCTTCCAATCACCCTCATAAACTTTAGCTTTCAAATTTTCCCAAAAATCTTCAATTGGTCGTGCTTTTGGTAGGTTTGCTGGATTTACTTCTTTAGCAACATACCTTATATTTTTATCTAACATATAATTCTGTAACATATTGGCTTAATGAGATGATGCTAAGTCAGGCCAAAATACATAATTGCCATCCTGATAAAATCTTTCCGATATAGGTATAGTGGCAATTAAACTTTCTAGCCATCTTTCTTTGCGAACGCCCCGATTTATGATTGAAATAGGCTCTTAGTTTGCCCACCATTAGTTTCGTCGCTATTTTAGCAGGTCTACCACTTCCTTTTTTTTCTCTTGAAAGTTTTATCTTTTTCTATAATATCTAGTCAACGATAAACAGAACGTTTTCTGTATCCAAGATCAGTGAATCGCCTAACAACTTCAGCTTTTGGCAAATTTTGATTACTTTTTACAAAGTTGTACAAATCTTTTTAGATGGTTTCGTACATTTTTTACTAACAACTTATCGAAAATTCAACTTTTTGAAATAATTTTTTTTTATTTTAAAGCTAGGATCAATCTGATTTTAAATTTTGAAAAAAATTGGGAAAGGTCTTGTCCACTCTTATAGAAAATTAAACTTAACTTTGGTGTCATTTTTTTTCTACACCCGTTATAACCTGTCATTCTTATTTCAATTTATCTTTCTTAATTTTCTTCGATATTTTAATCATTTTTTAATTTTTAATTTTATTTAAACTTTTTCCTTTGATATTAGTTTTTTTTTAAATCTGAATGAGCTTCAGCTCGACACAGAAAAACAATTAAATAAAATATCCTAGGTGCAAATTGTGTCACAATTAAAACCTGAGTAATTTATCTACTGGTGCAGTACAAAAAAAATCCTAAAAAAATTTTATTTTTAAATTAATAAAAAAAAATCTAAAAAAATTTTTTTTAAAGAGCTCAAAAGCAAAAATTCGACTCTACTTTAGCCGAGATCGAGTCGTATAAAAAGTCAATCATTAAGGAACAGGAAAAGAATGAAAATTTGACTTTAATGATAAACACGCGCAAGTCGGAGCACAAAAACTTGGACAAGTCGCTCAAATTGAACAAGGAAAAAAAAGATGTGCTTCAGCAAGAGTTCAGTGCGTTCGATAGGGCGCTAAAAGAGACTGTGGGTCAATTGAATTCGGTAAATGCCGAAAAAGCCCAGACCACTTATACCCTTGGCCAGCATCAGCGAGAAATTGAGAATTTGAACCAGGAAAAAGTCAAATTGGATGATGAAATATTCAAGAAATTGCAGGACAAACTGACTGCGGACAAAGCTGCCCAGTACACGGACAAATTGAGAAAGGAACAAAATGAAAAGCTGCGCGACATGGAGCGCACATTGGTCAAATTGGAAAATGATATTGCCAAAGCTAAATTGGACGCTTTACAAACTAAGACTATCAATGAGGCGCATGAGCGCGAGGTTAAAATGCTCCAGAACGAGATTGATGACAAGAATAAGATTATTTCCAAGTCGGAGTCAGAGATTAGACAACGGGTTCTTATTATTGAGCACAAACAAGGTCAAATTGATTTGTATAACAAAAAGATTGATGCTTTGATCGAAAAAGCTGGAGTATGAAGAAAAAAAATTTAGAAATTTTGAGAAAAAAATTAATTTTTTTATTTAAAAAGGGAGTTGAACTAGGACCACTTGAGGTCGAGGAGAAAAATTTGAACCGTGAAATTGATGACTTGATCACCAAAATTATGGAACTCGAACAAAAATGGCTCAGAGAACAAAACGAACTGGTCAAATTGGTCAAAGATCGTCAAAATAAACAAATTGGACTAAAAAATCAAAAAGACAATTTTATTGTTTTGACAACTAAAAAAATGAGAATTGAGAGTAAGTGCGGTTTTTAGTCTATTTTTTCAAAAATTGAAATTACTAGCTTTGCTAGCATTTTTTGTCTAATCAAAATTAACAATAATATTAAATGACTTAAGAACACTTTAAGCCTAAAGAAATTTTAATTTGTTGTATTTTACCGAAATTTAAAAAAAATCCTTCTTTTGAAAATTCAAATTTTTCAAATTGTTTTTTTTAAAACATTTAAAAATGATTAATTTTGCTAAATTTCTCTCTTTTACTCGTTTTACTAAAAAAATATGAGCCAGGCACCCAAAATTTTTTTTCAAAAAAATAAAAAATTCAATTTTTTAGACTTTCTAGAATGGGATAAATGGACTAAAGCATATACAAATTTTTTCACCGCATCAAGATCTCTTATTAGCGTATCGCCAAAATTAATGACCGCATCGTCTGACTAACGCATCAAAAAAAAGCATATAGAGGAATCTTAAAAAACGCACTAAAATTAAATTTTTTATTAAATTTGAATGTAAAATAAATCTTAAAAGCGCATCGAACAAAAAACAGCAAATATTAGATTATTATTACATTTTATTTATTTATTAATTAAATTTATAGTGTTATCAGGTTAATTATTAAATATAAAAATTACTAACAATTACTAGTTATGATAACTTTACTAAAGCATTTTCAGCATATTTTAGTCGAGCACGTTTATGCTTATTAACAAGTTTTTTTTAAAACTCTTCAGAGCAAGTAAATGAGAATACACCTTGTTCTTCAGATAATATTTACAACTACAAATTTTTAAATATAAATTCAATAATTCAAATATTCATTATCATCAACAAGTATCCAGTCTTTTTATTTTCAATTTTGATGCATTTTTAAGGTGGATGCGCTGTTTTTTTTTTGATGCGTTTCTTAGAACTGAAATTGCGGTAATAAAGGAGACCCTTTCTAGAGGAAAGAATTTGGATTAGAAGTATTGATTTTCCGAAAAATTTTTAACTTTTAATTTTAATTTGGATTTCAAAGAAAGAAAGTAATTTATTGAAATATTTTTTATTTTTTTGAGACAAATTATTTGAAACTTAACAAATTAAATTTCTTTTAAAATTTTCTCAAATAAGGGACATCAAAATTTTGTGAAATTCAGTAAAACTCAATTTCATTAAACATTCATCAAAGTTTCCATCAAAATATCATCTTAGAATCATAAAATGGAAAATTATTTTTTTTAATCAAATTTTATTAAAGGAATCTGTTTAAATATTTTTGAAGGCTGTATAAAGGATTTTGGACATAATGTTTGTAAATTATCTACAGAGATTTTTTAGGGATAATCAAAAGTAAAGCTTTGTTTTCTCTGTTCTAGGATTTAATGAACTGATATTAAATTACAGCCTAGTAATGACTTAAATTTTTATTAAATATTTAGGAAATTTTACAAAGTGTTTTCGCTTAAAAATTTTTGAAATATTTTCATTAGTTTTAAATTATTATTTAGCACCTTCTCTTAAATTGTTAACAAAAAAATAAAAGAGAATTTAGTTGGCAATTCTTGAGGCTCTTTTTTGCAGACAAATTTTAGAAATTAAATTCTAATTCAGGATTTTTTGAAATTAATCAAGAAAAAGTTTTTTTTAGTGATTTTTTGACAGAATTGTTTGAAATTTAAATTTAATATAATAAAATAGAATAAAGTAAAATATTTTTTTGATAGAAAATATTGAAACCGAGCAAAACAATATAAAGCAACTGAACAAAAATTTGGATCATCTGCGTCTACAATTGGAAAAGTTGAACAAATACATTTTCAAAGAGACGGAAACAAAGGCCAGTCTTGAGAAAAACTATGATTTGACCACAAATGACTTTATTGAATGTCTTAAAGTAAAAATAAAAACAAATTTTCTTTGATTTTGATTAAAAAATTTCTGAAAAGGAAGCGGAAAGAAGTACCATTCAGCTACAGGACAAGATTGAGTTGGTCAAGAAAGAAAAGGAGCAGCTACTAAAAGATTTGATTGATGTAGATGAACAAATAATGGCTTGGGAGCGAAAAATCGAGCTAGCCAAAGAAATGAAGCAGGCAGTGGATTCAGATGCAGGACAAGGTGAAATTAAGGAAATGAAATTCGAAATTCATCGCATGACTGTTAGATACGATGACTTGAGAAATCAGCAAGAAAAGCTAATACGTCAAATGGAAGCAGCAGTCTTAAGACGAGATACAATCATGACCAGAGGGGAATTAACTCAAAAAAATCCTCAGATTGTAACTCAAGGCAAGTTGCAGCGTGAAATAGCCGAAATAGCAAAAAAAATTAAGTCAACTGGTCATGATACCTCAAGAATTGAGAGCGAGATTCGACTGTTAAAAGACAAACAACAGCAATTAACAAACATATTGGAAGACAAGCAGCATGTACTCAAAAATTTGCATGAGTCGGATGAGGCAAAGAATATGCAGCTTGAAGAGTTGAGTCGAAAAAAGCAGGAAAACATGGAAGAATTATTAATGAAGCAGCGCAGGGTGAAGTATTATGACCAATTAAAGCATGGTAAATACACTTTGCTGGCAAAACAAGACACTCAAAATGAACAAGAAACGATGAAGCAACTGGACAGATTGAGGTCTTTGGGAACTATTGTAAACAAGCTTAGTGAAGAGTATCCAAATTTGCAGCCTATAATGAGAAAAGTTGAATCATCTATTCAAGTTAGATTGAACCAGGAAGAGGAAGATTCGGAAAAGAAATAATTTTATATTCATTTTTCTAAAATTAAAAATAATTTCTTTTGTTTATTTTAATAAAATTAGATAAATTTTAATTTTTTTTTCTGTTGATTCTTTGTTTCTACTTCTAATCGTATTTTTTTTGAAACAGGTTTGTCATTGACTATTGACCCAAAGTCAGTCACATTATCTCTCCAAATACCAATGTCCTTAAGTAATTGAGTTTAATTAGGTTGTCGAATTATGGCGTTAGTTTTAGCTTTCGGGGAAATCAGGACGACGCTTTCTTTTAGTGATGGGTCTTAACTTAACTTTAGTTTAGCTGCTAAAAATAATTAAACTTATTTTTAGTCAGCTAAAATTTAGTTTAGTCAAATTAGTTAGACTAAGAGTACAAAAAAATGTGAAAAAAGGAGAATAATGTTATTTGCGATGTGAGATATTTCGGAATTAGTAAGATATTAAGGAAAAATAGTTGTAATGGGAAAAGTGAGATATCTGGGGAGTAGTGCCCAATAAAAAGCATTATCGAAAATTTTCGAGAATTTGCGTAAAAATTTATTTTTTCGTAAAATTTTTAAAATAATTTACGAAAAATTATCACAAATTTAATTTGTTTGCACATTCAATATTTTCATCCAAATAATTAAAACAAAAATAAGATAATATTTTATTTACTTATTTACTTAAACATAGCTTTATGGTAGAATTTTTAAAAATTTTACAAAAGGAATCACTTTATTTTTTTTTTTTTTATTTTAGCTGAATTTAATTAATTAATTTTTTATTAAAGAAGAGTTGAATTGGGGTTTATTTTATTCTTTTAATATTTATTATTATTAATTTATTAGTTTAGCAACAGTACTTAAAGGAAAGTCACAGAATCGGTAAAATTAAATTATTTTAGGTAATTCTACATTAAATTATGTAAGATTACATAATCTTACATCATATGTAGTAGGTAAGAAAATGTAAGTTTACATAAAATGATGTAAAATTACATTAAATTACATTAGATTCTTTTATAACGTTGTAAAACGCTTACGGCAAAAAAAAGGCCATTTTTGAGAAGAAAACAGAAATTTTAAATTATTTTCAAAAAACAACATTAATTTTTTGAAAATAAAAATCTTACAAAATATTACCTTTTCTTACATTTTCTTTTGTAATTTTACAAAATATAATGTAAGAATATAACATTTTTGGTAATATTTTGTTATTAAATGTAAGTTAATAAAAAATGTTCCATTCCGAATGGAACATTTTTTATGTCAATATTTCATCTCAAAATGTAAAACCGAAAAAATAAAATAAAAAGAGAAGCAGTAATGTAATTTTTGTCAATACAGAAGTTTTTATTTATTATTTGTTGATCAATTAAATAATAAATTACTGCCCTTTTTATTTTTCCACTATAATTCTTTAAAAATACTTTTCAACCTGTATTAATTATTACGTTATTTTTTAAAAAAATATTCATTAATTCTAAAAAAGTTTTTTTTCAACAAGATCGAAAATTATTTACAACAGTCTTGACGATCAATATTTCTCAGAAAACGCTTTTATTTAAATAAGTATTTTCTGCGTTTTCAAATTGACTTATTTCAACAATCGATATGTCATAGAAATTATTTTTAATTATTAATTTTTTTTAATTAAAATGCCTTGAGAAAATTGATTTTTAAAACGCAGAAAATCGATCAAACGAATAAAAAAAATCTAATCATTTATGTTATTTGATCATTATTTTCTTTAAAATAGTTTTAAAATTCTGTGCTAACTTTTTGATTTGATTATTTTGATAAAAATTTTTATTTTCTGTCTTTTTATCGAAAAAAAAATTTATGAATATGAAACTTCTTATTTCCTTATCATTGGTGGTCGTTACATTTTTTTCCAAAACAAATGAGTTTTCCTTTGATCCGATTGGATGTTTTCTTGATTCATGGGATCGTGATTTACCTTTTTCATTTAATGAAAATCTAGGCTCAATGACCATTGAAAAATGTATATCGTCATGTAGTCGAAATAATAAAGTTTTTGCTGGTCTTCAATTTTCGTAAACATAATTGGACTCTTATTCCAGAAATTTTAATTTTGATATTTAGTGTTGAATGCTTTTGTGGAAACTCTTATGGAAAATATGGAAAAGGAAATTGTAGTTTCAACTGTGACGGCAATGCAAGTCAAATTTGTGGAGATATTTTTGCAAACAGCATTTTCAAAATTCAATGTTAGATGAAATAAATTTTAATTTAAAAAATTTGATTAACTTTTAAAAAAGTTTTGAAGTGCAAATCATATAATTTAATATTAGGAGAGGCATTACAATGTTCTATACAGTTTTACAATTCAAACAATGATGAAAAAAATTATACAATTTCGGTAGATTTTGGAAACAATCAAGTTTTAGATTTTCAAAACAGTTCTAACATAATAAGCTTTAATTACACATATAGCAGCTTAGGAACCTTTGATTTAAACATAACTGAGGCATCACTTAATTTTACATATTCAACAATGGTGAATATTACTGGAATATCCTTTGCACAATGCCCATCTGTAGTCAACCAAAGTCAGAAGTTTGAGATAAATTTTTTACGGTGGAATTTTAACAAAGACACCAACATTAGTTTTTCTAATTCAGACATACACATTTTAAATGGATATGCCAACACTCTGGAAAAAACCATTGATTATACTGGTCTTTACTCAGCCAAAATTTATGATGATTTGAGGATTTATGATATGTGTCCATCTATTTTAGTACTTTCATCGGATCCACCATTCAAGCCTTTATGTAACATTAGTTAAAAATGATCAAAAACTATTTTGAAAATTTAACTTTTTATTTAGTGAATTGGACAATTTGTCCCAATGAGACCAAAATGGGAAAGACAGAAAACTTGATACTGAACTTTTTTTCAGATGGAAATTTTACATTATTTGTGGAAGACATTGAGAAAAATTTGATTTCTTACAATGTAAGCGGTAACAACTCCATCGTAATTTCACAAAATTTTACTTCAATTGGAGAATTTTATCTGGAAGCATTTGATTCAAACTTTTATTCTTTATCTAGATGTAATATCACTGTGAAGGAAAATGAAAATTTTATAATTGGAGAACTGGAGAGATTTGAATTAGATTTGGACGATTTAGATGTCATTTTAGGTTTGCTAAAACAAAAAGGTGACATTAGCAATTGCCTAAAAAATTGCTCTAACAATGGTAAATGCAAATCTGCTTCAAATAATACAATTAAATGTTTTTGTCATGAACATTTTACAGGCGTTGATTGTAGCTTTGACATGAGACCATGTTCTTCGAAACAATGTTTAAACAATGGAGAATGTGTTGAAATTAATGCTTCTTCATTTGAGTGCAATTGTTCTGCTAATTATTTTGGTAATAGATGCCAGTTTTTGAAAAATGAATTATGTGCAAACAAAACTTGCTCTTCTCATGGATATTGCTATTTTAGTGAAAAGGATACCAAAGTTAAGTGTAAATGCTTCAAGTACTACACTGGAGAAGATTGTGAAATAGAGGCAAACGAGATCAAACAGATAAAAAAGATAATTAAAGTCACAACTATTATTGCTCTAGTTGTAATTTTTTTAACAGTGGCTTTTTTCATTATTTTGGACATTGCTGGAAAATTTGAGAAGAAAAACTCAAAACCAAGCAAAAAAATTCAAAAGAAAATTTACAAATTAGTGTACGTTAATTAGTATTTAAAAAATTTTTAAATCTAATTTTTAATGAACAAGATAAAATTTCACAAACAATCTTCGTCAAATTTTATGAATAAACTTTTTCACCATTTGATTTTTTTTTAAGTTAAATTAATCTTTTGTGTAGATTTTTGACCCTTTTGACAAAAATAATTCATCTAATAATATAAGGCTATATCAGATAATTAATCTTTATTGCAAATTTGAACATTTGATAATAGTACAATAAAGTAAATGGAGAAAGATTTTTAATTCAAAAAACTTATTTTATGTTTAATTAATTATTATTTCTCTAAGTTGTATTTATTGCTAAATTTGCTTGTTGTACCTAATGCTGATTTAGTTTTATCAGTAAAACACAATCCAGCTCTAAGGAACACTTAAAAATATTCAAGTAAAATAGAAATTTTGTCTTCTTTCATCGGAAGCTTGACTAATAGACCCTTTGAACAATACTTCGGTATGATTTCTTTACACCATATCTAGCTGAAAAGGCTGTGTAATATTGCCACTCCGGTCCTTACTCGAGTTTTAATAATTTCCCAAATTAATTGCAAAGTAAAAAATAAAAGAGAAATTAATTAAAGTTTATTATAAAAAATATCTTTTTAATTAGGAAAAAATAAACTAAAAAAAATCCAAAATTTAATTAATTAATATTAAATCAATAAAGATATATAATATTTGGCCTTTCAGAAGTTAAGCTTTGGTATTTTTAATATTTGTTTTTTTACCAAAATTCACAGTACCAATTTTTACCAACAAACGCCGTTTACCATCAAAATAAAGAAAGGGACCTAAAAAATTTCGCTCCGTGCTTCAGAGAAAATCGACATGGCTCAATTTCCGGATTTATTAATAAATTAATTCCCTTTTCATTTGCTACCTGGAAATTTTTTGACTTGTTTTAAATACTTGGTTTTAAAAAAAAATACTGATCGTCAGGTTTCTCCTTGATAATCTATTAATTTTAATGCGATTATAAATTATTTGCTAGAGCCTTGACGATCAATATTTGTCAGAAAACACTTTTTGCTGAAAAAGTCTTTTTGGAGATTTCAATTTGGACGATATCAAGACTCGATATGTCAAAAGAAGTGTTTTTAATTAATAATTTTATTTAATTTTAATGGCTTGAGAAAATTTTTAAAACGCAAAAATTCAATCAAACGAATAATAATAATTGATCAATATTTTCTTTCAGAAAGTTTAAAATTTCATGTTATTAATGTATTTTGCTTTGATTTATTTAATAAAGATCTAAATTTACTGTTTTTTTTTCAAACAAATATTTTTTTGAATTTGAATTATTATTTTACTCATCATTGATGATTGTTATATTTTCTTCTAATTCAAATGAGTATTATTTTCATCCCTGCAAGTCAAATTTGTGGAGATATTTTTGCAAACAGTATTTTCAAAATTCGATGTTAGATGAAATAAATTTGGTCCCAACATTTTTAGAATTATGAAATCGTTTGTCAATTTCTTTAATAATTTATCATATTTGAAATTTCAGTCTTAGTTTTTGTTTATTCAAATTTTTTTCAAGGATAGAAATTAAGTTTTTGACTAAAATTACTTATTTTATCACTTAAATAACACTTTATTAAAATGCTTAATAAAAATGCTTTATGAATTTAAATAAATTTTTATCTAAAAATTTTTTTGATGTAACAATTATTTCCAAAATTTTAATATTTTTTTATATTTTAAATTGATTGATTTAGAAAGTGAACTTGATAGTAGTTTTATAAAAAAGAATGGTTTGCCTTAATTAAGAATGAAGCCTTTTTATATTGAAAAAGTCTTTTAATTATAAAAAGTATTTTTATCTTAATAAAATCGTTATAACGTAATTATCCGAATTTAGTGACATGTCACTAAATGAAATAATGACATGTCAGTAAAAAATGAACACTGATTTAAAAAAGAGTAATGTTCAATTAATACGACATGTCTTAAAAAAGGAATAAATAAACTTTCAAAATCCGGAGGGGTTTTTTCAACCCTTTTTGGTACTTCCTTTGCTTATTACTAAATAAACTTAATCATTTTTGCGAATTTTTTTTTCCATCGAAATTAAAATAAAAAAAAATATTATAATTAATTAATTTTGACTACAAAATATTTTTATTTTGATACAAAAAAAAATACGTTAAACCCGAAGAGAGGTTTTTTGGACCCGCCAAAAACATTATGCTTTTAATTATGCTTTTAATTCCAAATTCTTCTTGATTCCTATAATAAATAATAGTTTTTTGAACCATGTCTATATGAACAGCTCTTGTACTTCTTAGTAATGCGGATGATACCTTATCAGAGGTCTCTGATGATAATTATAATGATTATGAGGAAAATGCTGACTTTGATAATGATTTTGAAGAAGAAATTGAAACATCAAATCAACCGTATACTAAATATGACTCAGATGATGACACAGATAATGAATAACCTGAATAAGAAGAAACTAACAATGAAAAAACTTCATTCTTCAAAAATGGAACGATTTGGGTTAGATTGAATGACAGAGAAGAGCCAAGTCTTAGACAAAAGATGTATTTTAATGAGAAAGTTAGACCAATAAGCTATGCTACACGTAAATAAATGAGACCTAACTGTCAGCATTTTTCATAATATTTGACTTGTCCATGATAAATTTACATTGAATTGTACCAATTTTCACCAGAAAGCAGTTGATCCTAAACTTTCATTAGCTTTTATCGGTATCTTTTAAGTATAAAGTGTCTTTTACGAAAATGTTCCTCTCAAAGCCATGTGGTCAAAAATTTATGATTTCGATTTATGATTTCGATTTATGAGCTCGATCTTTTTTTTCCGTAATGGAAACAAATCGAGCTTTACTTGTGAGAAATTAAAAAAATTTACATTTGGTCCTTGGGTAGGGGAGAAGGTTTCTAAATCGATCTGTAGAAATTGTTAAGAACCTCTTATACGAATTTAGAAAAAATTTTTGGAAAATATTTTTTTAGAAATAATTTCAAATTTTTTCTTAAAAATTTTTTTTAAATCAAAACAAAAGTAGTTAAAAACATTTATTTTTACATTCAGTAAATTTTAAACATATTTGAGTAACTTTGGTAATTTATGCAACCTAAAAAGCATATTTTATTAGAGGGGTTCTTTGGACCCCTTTAGTACTTAACGTACAAAAAAATTCCGGTTTTTGAGTGTTAACTTTTGTTATAAAATACATACAGTTTTAATTGCATTCGGAATTTAAAACACAATTAAATTTCCATTTTAAAAAGAATTTCATAAATGCTGAAAAAATTACGAAATAATGAAAAAATGAAATAATGAAATTACGATGGAGTTGTTACCGCTTACATTGTAAGAAATCAAATTTTTCTCAATGTCTTCCACAAATAATGTAAAATTTCCATCTGAAAAAAAGTTCAGTATCAAGTTTTCTGTCTTTCCCATTTTGGTCTCATTGGGGCATATTGTCCAATTCACTAAATAAAAAGTTGAATTTTTTAAAAAATTTTTGATCATTTTTAACTAATGTTACATAAAGGCTTGAATGGTGGATCCGATGAAAGTACTAAAATAGATGGACACATATCATAAATCCTCAAATCATCTAAAATTTTGGCTGAGTAAAGACCAGGATAATCAATGGTTTTTTCCAGAGTGTTGGCATATCCATTTAAAATGTGTATGTCTGAATTAGAAAAACTAATGTTGGTGTCTTTGTTAAATTTCCACCGTAAAAAATTTAGCTCAAACTTCTGACTTTGGTTGACTACAGATGGGCATTGTGCAAAGGATATTCCAGTAATATTCACCATTGTTGAATATGTAAAATTAAGTGATGCCTCAGTAATGTTTATATCAAAGGTTCCTAAGATGCTATATGTGTAATTAAAGCTTATTATGTGAGAACTGTTTTGAAAATCTTAAACTTGATTGTTTCCAAAATATACCGAAATTGTATAATTTTTTTCATCATTGTTTGAATTGTAAAACTGTATAGTCAAAAAATTTCCAGGTAGCAAATAAAAAGGGAATTAATTTATTAATAAATCCTGAAATTGAGCCATGTCGAATTTCTCTGAAGCACGGGGCTAAATTTTTTAGGTCCCTTTCTTTATTTTAATAGTAAACGGCGTTTGTTGGTAAAAATTGGTATTGTGAATTTTGGTAAAAAAAAAACAAATATTAAAAATACCAAAGCTTAACTTCTGAAAGGCCAAATATTATATATCTTTATTGATTTAATATTAATTAATTAAATTTTGGATTTTTTTTAGTTTATTTTTTACTAATTAAAAAGATATTTTTTATAATAAACTTTGTATAATTAATTGCTCTTTTATTTTTTACTTTGCAATTAATTTGGGAAATTATTAAAACTCGAGTAAGGACCGGAGTGGCAATATTACACAGCCTTTTCAGCTAGATATGGTGTAAAGAAATCATACCGAAGTATTGTTCAAAGGGTCTATTAGTCAAGCTTCCGAAGAAAGAAGACAAAATAATCCGTGTTAATTAAATACTACTGCTCTCAATTACAAGCCAGGCGTTTTGCTGTTTAACTCTTAGATTAACATCATCCTTAAACTTCATTAATTTCAAAAATGTCTTTTATAGCATACACCGAGAAACTTTGATGGTCATACCAAGATCTTATGATCTGTTATAGAATATTGTGAGCTTAAACTAATAAAATATTTATATAAGTTCAGGAATTTTTTTTTCAATTCGCATATTCCATATCTGAATTTCGTAAATAGAGAGATTTATTTCTGAAAAGTTGGTTAAAAAGTTGATATTTTTTAATTAATTTTGACAAAATAGAGTTAAAATTTTATTTCTTAATTTAAGTTCTTTTAATTTGTGTTTTACTTATCAAAATAATTTAAGTTTTATTGGATTGGTTAGGTTAGAATTATCAAATTTTAAATACTAATTAACGTACACTAATTTGTAAATTTTCTTTTGAATTTTTTTGCTTGATTTTGCGTTTTTCTTCTCAAATTTTCCAGCAATGTCCAAAATAATGAAAAAAGCCACTGTTAAAAAAATTACAACTAGAGCAATAATAGTTGTGACTTTAATTGTCTTTTTTATCTGCTTGATCTCGTTTGCCTCTATTTCACAATCTTCTCCAGTGTAGTACTTGAAGCATTTACACTTAACTTTGGTATCCTTTTCACTAAAATAGCAATATCCATGAGAAGAGCAAGTTTTGTTTGAACATAATTCATTTTTCAAAAACTGGCATCTATTACCAAAATAATTACCAGAACAATTGCACTCAAATGAAGAAGCATTAATTTCAACACATTCTCCATTGTTTAAACATTGTTTCGAAGAACATGGTCTCATGTCAAAGCTACAATCAACGCCTGTAAAATGCTCATTACAAAAACATTTAATTGTATTATTTGAAGCAGATTTGCATTTACCATTGTTAGAGCAATTTTTTAAGCAATTGCTAATGTCACCTTTTTGTTTTAGCAAACCTAAAATGACATCTAAATCGTCCAAATCTAATTCAAATCTCTCCAGTTCTCCAATTATAAAATTTTCATTTTCCTTCACAGTGATATTACATCTAGATAAAGAATAAAAGTTTGAATCAAATGCTTCTAGATAAAATTCTCCAAGTGAAGTAAAATTTTGTGAAATTACGATGGAGTTGTTACCGCTTACATTCAAAGAAATCAAATTTTTCTCAATGTCTTCCACAAATAATGTAAAATTTCCATCTGAAAAAAAGATTAGCATCAAGTTTTCTGTCTTTCCCATTGTTGTCTCATTGGGGCATATTGTCCAATTCACTAAATAAAAAGTTGAATTTTTTAAAAAATTTTTGATCATTTTTAACTAATGTTACATAAAGGCTTGAATGATTGATCATTGCCTGCATCTTCAAATGTGTTATTTTTAAGTTCAAATATTTTAGTAGTTCTCTTTGTTGAAGTTGTAGTTGTTTCTGTAGTATCTTAAATTTAAAAAAATATTTCTATTATCGAATTGAAAATTCATTTTGATTATCAATTCTAAATTTTGAATAAATAAAAATTTTAAAAGCGGTAAATAAAAAGAAAAGGTTGGCAAAAATTCTTATCAATGAAATTTCCACTTAAATGCTGGCGGATATCATAGCTCTTCCTCTCTGAGTGAACACAATTCCACAAAAAATTAAGATTGAATCTCATATCTTATAGAACATTTCAGAACAAAGTAATCAGAGTGCTTAGGCCCTCTTAAACACTGCTTAATCGGCTCTTAAACATTGTTTAAGCAATGTTTCAAAAGATTTCTAAATTTTTTATGAAATTAACTTTGAATATAGCTCCAATTTCATACGTTCTTTGTACCCAATCTCTAATTATAGCCACTTCATATGCTTGTAGCTCTTTTGATCTTAGCTTAATTTTTCCAAAAATTTCTGGTGTTTCTACTTAAATTGAAGAATTAAAACCAGACTTGTTAATAAGTCAAAAGTCTTAAGTCAAGTCAAGTCTGGACCTTTAAATTTTTTATTTAAAGTCCGAACAACATGAATTTTTTGCCGTTCCAGGTAGTTATTGTGGCTGCCTAGTTAAAGTCCAAGTCATAACATTGACTTAGACTTAAAACTGTGACTTATAAACAAGTCTGATTAAAACCAAAAACTACTTACGTTTGAAGTCAGATTCAGATTTCAGAATTTTAAGCTTTTAGAATATAATATTAGTTTTCTTAACCCTAGACAGGATATGTTGATTTTTTCCTCAATTTTTAAGATTTTTCTTAGATTTTTAACTTTGTTTATTAGAAAAAGTGACTAAACGGATGAAAAAAGATTTTTTTGAATATCTAATTTTTTGCCTATTAAATAAGTAAAATACAGTAAAAATCCATTTTTTTCAATAAATAAAGTTAAAAAAAATTTTTTTTTTCGTTATGTTGAATTTCGATTTCTGCTTCTTAGATTTAATGATGGTGGTTCATTTGCAACTGCGTTTTCTTGATTGATTGATTTTTGTTTGTCATCATAGCAAGTTAGGCACATATAAAGCGTCCATGCATGTTTGCCACAAAAAACCCATCACATCTGGAGTATTTATTTCGAGTTTTTCTATCATTCTCTCTAGGGCATATTTCACAACATTTTTTGCTGTTTTGGCTAGTAAACGTTTAATTATCATCACTTATTTTAGTACCAGCTTCCATTATTATCCTAGTTTTTTCAATGCAATCAAGTAATTTTTTGTCTTCGATCTTAGAATATCTTTCCTCGACATAAGGCTTCATCAAATCCATAGCAAGCATCTCCAAATATTTTCATCATCTGAACCGAAAAATTCATTTTCAAAATTCATTGATTTGTTCAAATCATCATTATCTAAGCTATCAATACCGACTATATCACTTAATTCTTCATTCTCAGAATCGACTTCACTACTTGAATCAATGTCAGTATCAATTAGCTCTTCAATTTCATCATTTCAGACTCATCACTCTCACTGGATACATAATTTGAAAATTTAGAACTATTTCCTTTCAATTTGGACATTTAAAATCAAAATTCAATAAAAATGAGATAAAATATATATGTTTCAAAAGTAATTTAGATTGTAAGAAATTTGATAAACCTTATTTTTAGTGCAAAAATAGTTTAATATTTTATCAAAAACTAGCGAACAAAATTCAAAATCCTTTTAGTGGTAATTTACACTTATAATGAGAAACAAAATTATGAAAAAAAAATCTGGGGTCCGTTTGGACTTAACCCTAGGGTTAATTTCAATTTTATTTTTTGGCAAAAAAAAATTACCCTTACAGACACTTGACCCCCTACTGAACCACATATTTTATAAGATTAAATAGTCAAAAATTTTAAGAGATTTTTTTAAGTTGCTTTAAAGATTCGTTAAATAATCTATTCAATCCTATTACCACTTCTCTATTTACTTGGTCAACTACCCAATCGCTAGGCTAAAACGAAGGACTTTGATCCATTCTCAGTAGCCTGAGGTTACCCTCAAATTAATACAATTAAAAATAATAATTAATTTAATGTCTGTGGTGTAGCAACCACAAGAGCAGATTTTGTTATGCTCGCTAAACATTAAACAAAAATCTTATTTACACTTTTTTCATATTTACACTACTAACATGACTTCTATACAACACACAACACTAACTATGTATAACAACTAATTTCCTAAGCTTACAATCTTAATATAAATAAAACCAACTAACGATAGAAAATCTATTCACAAACTATTTACATTATCCAATTTCTATCTTTCTTCCAAACTCTAAACTGGCTTTAGAACGGCCGTTTTCATTATCATTTTTGGATTAATTATTAATATTAAATTAACCTCCTTTAAGGAGAAGTAAAAATAATTAAATTGTTTTTAAAATAAAAAAATATTACAAAAAAAAAAAAAAAAGAAATAAAAAAAATAGATAAAAATTTCAGTTCAGAAGAAAAGAGATTAGGAGAGAAATTATTACATTTGACATGGATTTTAATCATATTTTAATAACTCCTTCAAAAGTTGTCTATATTGTTTGAATCTTAAATTGTTTAGACACAGCCAGATAGAGTCCGAGATACCATCATTAGTATTGTGATTATTTTTTATTTTCTCTTTTAATTTATTTATATTACTGGTAATATTGTGGGCCTCAATATTAAAATAGTCTGTTATTAACTTTATGTCGGATGAGAATGATTTCTTAGTCGGAGGTTCATACAGCATCGATTTAAAAATTTGAGAAGATAGATAATTGTGTTTAATTTTGTCTATGAAGGAAAGTTTTGAGAATAGATAGAGTTCGTCAAAATTAAAAATTTTGAGCATTTTTAGAACTCTAGACATTCGACAGTAAGGGCCTAATTTAAACATTTGCCTAATTAGGTTGTTTTGTAAAATATTTATAATGTCTTTTGTACTACCATTAAGGGTTAAGGCCTCCAGACCGTATGTAAATTTAGATAAACAAAATGTTTTATATATAAATGATTTAAAGTTTGGTGAAGCGTTGGGATTATTTTTTGGGAGAAGAAATGAAATTCCAAAGAAACTGCTTTGCACTTTTTTGAAATTATCTATTATTTGAATATTGAAATCAAGATTTGAACTTATGATAAAACCTAGGTATTCAATTTGACATGTCTCGGTGAGGGCAGTACCATTTAAGTTAAAGATTGTGTTAAATAGAACTTTGCCAAAGTTAACTATATGAGTTTTTTTGGAATTGAATTTTATTCTCCATTTATTTCCAAAATCACTACATATATTTAAAAGTGATTGAAGATGGCTGTCAACTGAGCTAATCAGAATGATGTCATCCGCATAGACAATAATTGAAACATTAAGGTTATTATAAAGAGCCCCAAGTTCTTTTTGAAAACATTCATTAATAAGGTCATCTACAAATATATTGTAGAGAAAGATTAATAAAATTAATAAACAAACTAAAACAAACCAGCTTCTTGCCAATTAATTCTCCCCACCCTACAAGAAACCCTACAAACCGGCAAAAAAACAATTTCATACTTTCATAAATTTTATTAGAATATCGAAAGCCAATTTAGAATTCTAAATGATTGAATTTCAGATTTGACATCTTTACATTTTATTACGATTCTTTACATTTTGTGAAAATTTTAGCGAAGCATTAAGCATGAAAAAAAAATTTCCCATGCTTATTAAAAACGAAGGATATGCATTTAACTTTCAAAAAAATAGACAAATTAGACAAAAAAAAATTAAGAATTATTTAACTGTTATCTTTATTGACATTCACTTCAATATATTAAATTTATCACATGTTTAAGTATTAAACAATTCAGGAAGAAAGAAAAAATATTAAAGTGACTAATTTTTTATTTTTTTTTAACACGAAAAATTTATAGCCCGACATAAATAAATTAACAGTAAACAAATTATAGTTAAAATTTCTCAAAAAATATTTTAAATTTTATACACTAATTTATTCAATTTATTTTTCAAATTTAATGAAATTATTAAATAATTAGAGAGAAAAGCATTGAACTTTTATTGAAGAAAAAAAATCTATATAATATATATAATAAAATATCTCTTTGAAAATGGCATTGTGAATTTTGGTACGAAATATAAAAAATGCCAAAGCTTAAGTTCTGACGGACCAAAACATGTTCTGTAAATTATAGCAACTGATATATCCTCTGTATCACCAATAAAGTGATTCTGCAAAACTCTGTAATTAATCTGCAAAATTCAGACAAAAGTATATTTGAAATATTTTATTACGTTAGAAGTCCAACACAACTTTAAGTGGTGGTACAGAGGATTTATCAGTTGCTTTAATTTACAGAACATGTTTTGATCGGTCAGAACTTAAGCTTTGACACTTTTTATATTTCGTTTTTGTTTTTTGTACCAAAATTCACAATGCCAATTAAATTTCGGTTAATTTTTTCCCAAATTTTACCTTATTTAACGTAAAATATGAAAAATTTATAGTTTTTTACTTTTGAAAATTTACCAAAATTTACAAAATTATACATAAATTGTTAAATAATAAAAAGCGGAACATCACTTTACTTTATTTTATAAATCGAGATTATAAACTTTTTTTCAATCAAGCTTTTTTTAAAGTTTATTTAAAAATAATATAATAATTAGGGATTATTCACCATATTTGAATACCCTAATCCTTAATACCAAGATTGTCCTCAAATGATTATAAAGATTAACATTATAAGGAAAAATTTCAAAAAGACCATATATAAATGATTATCGAGGAGATCTTGCCTTAAAAAAACCAAGAGTTTAAAAATGAAAATTTTAAGTCAATGATTAAAATAGTCTTACAATCAAGATAATAAATGCTATTTTTCCACTTTCCACCACATATTTGTCTCCAATTTCCAGAGCATCTAAAGTCACAATCACGCGAATAACCATATTTTCCAAAACTATCCCCACAAAAGCAAAATACACTTAAAAAATATAATTAAATGTAGAGTTTTTCATTATTAGTCATTTACCTGAATTGAACGCCAAAATATTTGAAATTCCTATCGGAACATAATTTCTGACAAAGATTCAATGTCATATGAGAGTATTGGATAAAAATTGGTCCAGTAAAGTCACGACTATGCGAATCTTTGAAGCACCCAATATATTGTCTTTTGACCAGATTAGCATTGGATAGAGTAGAAAATGAAATCAAAAGCAATGATATCAATGTTTCGGTTTTTTTAAGCTTCATTTTTATAAAGTGATTAAATCTTTCAGGACTGTTTAAAAAATTCAATAATTAAAATTCTGGCTCAATAAAAAAAGTCCAATATCATAAAACTTTAAAGATATTTATTTTACAATCAACAAATTAACAATTTGAACTACATTGCTTAATTGCCAAAATTTACCAATATTTATTCAATAAATATAGAAATAAATCGCAAAAACAATTTTTTTAAAGTTATTAATAACTCAATTTGATTTCTGCTAGTCAGAATGAGGCAAGTAGATAAATTAATTAAAAAACTCAAAATTCTATCACCCTTTTTTACCCTAGGTTATGACTCTCCTAATTAGTGCAATGGGTTAATGGTATTACCCATAATTTATTTTGAATTTTAAGTTTTTTATAAATTAAAAATTTGTGTGAGATATTTTAATGTGTTAAAAAAAGTCACAAATTTAAATCAAAAATGATACAAGGAATTTTTCTAATTAAAAATAAATTAAAAGACCAAAAAATTTTGGCATTGTGAATTTCAATTACAAATTGAACAAACAAAAATTCTTCATTTTTTCTTCTTCATATCAAATTAAAATTAAAGTTAATAAAAAATATTAGAAAAAATACTGCAACAAAGTGCAGCATACTTTGTTGCACCTTTTATACCTAAAATAAAATTTTTATTTCCTTTTTTTTTTAGTAAATAATAATAATAATAGTTAATATTCTACGGTCAAGTTTAGTTTAACTAAATTGACAAAGCAGGAAGACTAACGTAGTCCCGCTATAGTAGACTTTTCATTTTTTTTTTATTTCTACCGACATTGTCCAGTCTGTTTTTGAACTGGTTGATCGAACTTGCTGTGACAACCGACGTTGGCAGCACATTCCATTTGTTCACTACTCGGTTTGATAGAAAGTTTCGCCTTGCTTCACATTTTGTTAGCTGCGGGCAAATGCGATGCTTTGCTCCTCTTACTCCTCCACTTGGTCCTTCATTATTCACTGAACTCATAAGTTCCGCATCATAATTCCAATTGACATGATTATATTTGTTGTGAATTTTATAAAATTGAATCAGATCTCCACGCTCTCGTCTTTCTTTTAGAGTTTCTAATCCCAAATTAGCTAGTCTTGACTCATAATTTAGACTTTTTATTTGTGGAACAAGTTTCGTTGCTCGTCTTTGTACTTGTTCAAGTCTAAATATATCCTTCTTTAAATAAGGATTCCAGGCAGGTGCACAGTATTCTAGATGCGGTCTAACATATGTTTTGTAAAGCTGCAAAAACGATTGAGCATCCCAATACACAAATGTTTTCTTGAGAATACCAAGCATGTTGTTAGCTTTTTTAACGCAGCTATCAATTTGATCATTCCATTTGAGTTTGTTGTTCACCATTACACCAAGATCACGCTCAGTAGTAGTCTCCGCTAATTCAACTCTGATATCTTTCGCATTTAACATTGAGATTTCCTGCCTAGCAATCTTAGAGTTGCCAAAATACATTACTTTACACTTAGATTCATTAAATTCCATACTCCATCGTTTCGACCACTCAATCATCTTGTCAATGTCATCTTGAATTAGCATTTGATCACTTGAATTTCTAATGACACTAATCAATTTGCTGTCATCCGCAAACAACTTACAAAAGTGACTTACTAGCTCTGGTAAATCATTTATGAAGATCAGGAATAGTAACGGACCAAGAACTGAACCTTGTGGAACCCCACTTAGCACATCAACCCAATCAGATTCATACTGACCTATTACTACTCTCTGTTTCCTATCTTGTAGAAAATTTTCGAGCCATGCCAAAAATCAACTTGATAATCTATTTAAATCTTATTGATGCTTTTTTTTCCTATTTTCACATAAGAAAAATAATTTTAGGTAAAAAAGGTGCAACAAAGTATGCTGTAGTATTTTTTCTAATATTTTTTATTAAATTTAATTTTAATTTATCAAAAAATGAAGAATTTTTGTTTGTTCAATTTGTATTTGAAATTCACAATGCCAAGAAAATATTTTTTTCAGATTTTCATTTTTTTAATATAATTTTGAAATAAAATTCGTAAAACATATTTTTTAAAATAACTTCCTTAACGCTTTTTAAGAGTCTTAAACATTTTAAAAATTTAAACCCCGCCTAATTTCGTTTCTAAAGGTATTTTTAATTAAAGTTATAAAAATAGTTTCTTAAAACTTAATAAGGTTCAATGCAGTGAAAAATGGACCTGTTTTTGAATATTTTTTTTGCTATATTATCATGTGTTTTTGTATGAGGTTATCATATTTGTCAACTCTTTATCTCATTGCATTTAAAAATTTTGCGGTTTTTGTTATTTTTGGCTAATATTTAAAATTTTTAAAATTTCGCAAAATCATAACTATTTCAATTTAATTTTTTTCATGATCAAAATTAGTCTTTTTAAAAACTTTAAATAAAAATTTTCTAATTTAGTTTTTAAGTTTGTCTCTAAAGGAGAAAAATAAACCTGGAACGGCTAAAAGATCATTCAACAGTCATGATCACGATCACATAAAAAAAAAACAAAGTTAAATAAGATAAAATAATAAAAAAAAAATTAATTAAAAGAAAAAAATAAGGATAAATAAGTCTAATTAATAAAAATTAAATTAAAAACAATATTTTCAAATATTTAGAGGTTAGACATGTTTAAATATTTAATAGTTCAGGAAAAAAATAAGAAATTGTTAGGTAGCAATTACACATATATCTTGATTCGAAACCCTCTTTATATTTTTCCACCAGTCTGACGACCAATGACTCAATCCTGCCCGATGTGAGACTTTTAGTATTTCAAGTTTTTTTTTAGGCTCTTGTTGCATAATATTAAAGGGGGTATCACATTTCAGATTCAAAATAGAATTTTAATAGCTTTTTTTTTTTCGATGTTAGTTCTAAGAATGAATTTAAACAAGGAAAAGAATAATTCAAGATTGATCCTATCAAGGATTTGTAAAGATTACCTAATGTTTTTCGTTTTAGACCTCACTTTCGGGATCATTTTTTTCACAAATATATCTATAAAATACTTTATTTACAATGGTTGTACTTGAGACAATATTATTAAAATATTCGCCATGTTTGAAAAAATTTATATATTAGATTGGGCGGAGTTTAATTTTTTCAGCTCAAATAAATTAAGTAGACATAATAATTGTGTTTTTTATTCGAATTATTCAGAATTAATCTATTGATTGATTTAAGTTAATTAATTTGAAAAAGTGCGAATTTAATATGATTAATTTTTGGAAAATCTTTATTAAATATTTAAAATTAAACTGATATTGTAGCAATTGAGTCAATTTAAGTTGTATGAGTCCATGCTTCGGAACAACTTTGCAAGTTCATTTCTCTAAAATTATCTATCTCATTTGAGTCAATTAAAACAATGCTAAGAACAAACCTAATATTTTTTTCAACCTCTCAAATAGTCAATTGCTTAGTCAATATAATTAAAAATTCAGGAAAGATTTTTAAAAAGGCTGTTATTTAATTGATCAGTTTTATATTGAAATTTATTTAAAATATAATTCAGAGAATAAGTTCTGTTGCCGAATGGCTGGTCTTCAACGTTTGGTTGACATTTGTTAAGACAGAGGATGATTGAATAAAAGATAGTTGTTCCTTGAATTGCTTTATTGAACAAGCAAAAGTTATACCGACCTTCAGGTGCTAGCTGAAGCTGGGTCCCTATACCAACAGCACCCCCGTGAACCCACCTACAATTTTGAAATGAAGGTCAGGTTCCCCATACGCTATCTTGTTGAAATAGATTGTAGATATGGGTCCTTTTTCTGTTCTTTTTCCATATCTAATCCGAACAGTCGGCTTACTTCACGAAAGATTAGTAGATCCATTTCATCACTTTTTTTTGAGTTCGAAAGGGTTTGTCTTGATAAATAATCTCCGTTTGCTTTCGCTTGTCCTTTCTTGTTCTTGATGTCAAAGTCGAATTCAGAAAGGCGTTAAGCCCATCTCACTAGTCCTGGGCTCGTGGCATCCATGAGCGATTTCAACGATTGACGATCCGTTTCAATCGTAAAGTGGAATCCTATTTCTAATGGTCTAAACTGCTCGCAAGCCCATATAATTGCCAATGCTTCTTGTGTTTATTGATTGAACTCCCACTAGGACATTTGAATTAATGTTATTAGCGTCTTGAGTATTTTCTGAGGATGGCAGGTGGGAAAAAGGAGAGTGGTCACAACATGTGTCATAAAATGAATATTAGCAGAGTTTATGAATATTAATTGAAGAATTATCATTGTTTTTATTGCTATTTAAATTAATAGTATTGTTGACAGAATATCCATTTGAAGCGGTTCCACTTTGAGACTTTAGATTTTGATTGCACATGTTAATTCGAGCCAGAGTTGGGCAGTCACGTCTAAGGTTTAGATTTCAGGAAATTGTTATTTGGTTATTATTGACTTGGTCCGGTTTCGGTAGGCTTGATATAACCTCTTTTCGTAATTCGTTTTGAACTCGGTCGCAATTTGACTTGATATTTTTGTCGATTTGGTCGAGTAATGTAGTAAGAATTGTTGGATTATCAGTTTTTATTTGTTTTTGGTTCGTACCTTGGTCATCTTGAGACGCAACCATTAGCTTATCTTTTTTATCCTTGGTCGGGACTTTGCTTTACCTTCTAGTTCGTATTGCTTAGCATACTTGAGAGCCTTGGCCATGTTCACTGGATCACGCTCTCTTACGCGCTTCTCAATTTCAAGATGAAGAGCTCCGAAAAAATTTGAAACGCTGAACCTTTCCCTGTTAGCCCTTTCTAGCCCTGGATAAGCCTTTTGCACCATGGCTTTGATTTTAAGGCTAAAGAAGTTAATGTTTTCATTAGGCTTCTTATTAACCTTGCTGAGCTCCAAGATCTGCTTGTCCAGAGTTTGGTTGTCGAACACTTGTTTTAATTCGTGTATGATCTTGACACATGAAACGATTTGGTTAGGAGGAAAACTATCAATCAACTGATCTGCTCGCCCCCTTAAGAAAGAAATGAGCAAGCTGATTTTGTATGGCTTATTGTTTACCCCAAAAGTCCGTGTATTAAACTCTTACAGTCATTGGGTCAAATATTCGTCGTCGCTTACCGCAAACGTTCGCATTGATATTTGCGGTGATAAATGAATCGCGTTAGGATTGATAACGACAGGCGGAGGGTCAACCATACGCATACGTTTGACACCAGGTGAAGTTGAATCTTCATCCCTGGCACCAAATTGCTGAAGAGTCGCTGGTCTTCCACGTTTGGTTGACATTTGTTTAGATAGTGGATGATTGAATAAAAGAAAGTTGTTTCTTGAATTGCTTTATTGGAATAGCACAAGTTATCCCCACCTTTTAGCTTTTTCTTATGCTTATTTATATGCTATTTTATTCCTACTTGGCGCTAACTTGATAGAATAATAAACTCTCAGCAACAATATTATAACAAATATAATATTTAAATAACGAAGTACAAACCATTAAGCGCGCTACAACAAGTGCCTCTTGGCATTTCCGAAAGGAGCATTGCCTTCTTTCAGCCAGCATGTTTAGAATATTTTTGTTTTAATTTTCATTGAAATGATCAGTATATTCTGATCATTATCCATTTGATCAGTATTTTAATAAAATTATAAGTATTTTATTTAAAAAAAAAAAAGAGTCTTTGATTGTAAGTACAGAATAGTAATTAGTTGAATAAATTAATTTTTAATGTCTAAAATACATCAAGATTTTAATAATAAACATTATAAAAAAAATCAAAAAATCAAAAAGTAAAATTAAAAAAATTAATATCACAACAATGGCTATGGTTTCAAATATTTCGAATTAGTTCTCTGATTCAGAAGTGCTAATTTGGGAAAACGTTAAATTACGTAAATTTTCATAAAAACCAAGTGTCATAGCACTACAGTATATTGCAAATTATCTTTATTCTTTTCTATTAAAAATGAGCAATATTAATGAGCTTAATTTCACAGTAATCAATGATAAGTGTCCAACCATTAACATATTCGATAGGGAATATTTTAAAATTCTTGAATTATTCTTTGATTTATTCTTTCAGTTTCATCTTCATTAAATGATAAAATCACTGATTTTAGGGTTCTAAATTGTCAGGATAAGACCAGTGATCATTTTTCAACTGAGGCATGTATATTTTTTGACTTCTCAGTTATAAAGCCAAAAACCCAAACAAAGTACGCTTAGCTATAAAAAAGCAAATTGTTTTTTATTTCTTGAGATTCAAAAAGGCCAAATTCAAAACTCAGGATCAAATTCAGCATCAATTGACGAATTACCCAAAAAATAATTTCTGCAGCCCATAAAAGCATTCCATATCAAAATCAAAAAATTTTCAAAACAAGTCTCTTGCCGAAAATGTCAGTATAATTAAGGAATGTAGGAAAATAAGAAGAATATTTCAAAAAGCTCGTTGTCAAAATACCAAACAAAGATTTAATCAAATGACTTCAGAGTTAAGAAACAGGTTAAAAAATTTTTGTAGTCAAAACTGGTCTGATTTTCTGGTATTTTATCTGTAATTTACTAATCGTTTTTTATTTACTTACTGTTCATTTTTATTTTTATGAACTGATCATTTAAGAAAAATACTGATCATTCGACTAATCCTCTTTAAAAAACTTACCTTCTTCTAATGGTACCCTTAAAAGTTCTCCTAATAATTGTCCATATTCTATCAACTATTGAATTAAAGCTTAATTACTCCATTCTCTCGTAACCTCAAATTTATTCGTTTTTAATTTAATTAACGTAGTATATTTTATTAAAAAAATAAGTTGAAAAAAAGAATTATAAAAAAAACCTTAAGAAAAAACCAATAAAAGGAAAAAGATTAATAAATAAAATTAATAACTATAGTGCTTGATCCGGAACAACCTTGGGAGTAAATCTCTTATAAAAGTCATTAGTGAAGTTAATTTAATTTAATAAATAAATAGCAAACTAGAAAATTGAAGGAATATTTTAATATAAAAAATATTTAGCAAGTAATCAATATTAAATTTTAAAGCATTTTAGAAAGCTTAGTATTCAAACGGATATATGAAAAAATTGAAGCAATTTTAAAAAAATTTTGGAATCAAAATTGGCAAGACTTTGAAATTAGAAGGGAAAAAAATCCATTTTCAAGCAGACCTTTTTGGATAAAAAAATTTCATTAATTTAAACTTTGATTTCAAATAAAAACGATCTAAAAACAGAAAAAAAAAGTAATCGACTTGTTAATAAAATTGTAACCGTATTCATCCTGGTATGTGGTTATACCTAAATCAATTGGGTGGAATGAATTATCGACATCAGTAAACCCTACAACTTGAACAGGAAATTTCATCTGACACTAACGACATTAACCTTTTAGTGGTTAAGAAAATTCGGAAAAAGAGTGAACGGATAATTACTATCTTCTGGAAATTGAATTGTATCATCTTCATCATCATCAATTTTTATTTGATAGCTAACTACAAATTATCTATTGGAACATTTTTGTTTCTTTGGCACATTTCATTTAATTGTGCAAAATTCATTGTATTCGAACCATTCTTTTGATATTGTAGGTAATTGGATAACTGTTTATCAGTTGGAACATTTATTTCTTGATAAGATTTAGTCAGTACGGCCTATGTTGTTAGTATAACTTTTGGAGTTATTAGTGGATTTTCAGCAAGAAGGCGTTGAATTTCTTGTTTAGTTGATTCATTGATGCTTTATTTGCTAGAATTTTGATTTATCTCATCATGATTGTGTTCATTAGTGGATTTGAACTTTATAACTGATAATATTCCGAATTTTCGACAAGGTTTGGCATGAGGGGATAATGTACAAGCTGATAAAGATAAATATACCTGCCTATTTAATATATTGGATTAAATCATTTCTTAACTGTAGAACATTTAAAGTAAATATAAATGATCACATTAGTGATGAATTTAAAATATCTGCTGGCGTTCCTCAAGGATCAGTTATTAGTCCTTTATTATTTAGTATATTTATTAATGATATTCCTAAAAGAAATAAATCTAATAATGAATATTCACTTCTCTTTGCAGACGATCTTGTCACTTTTTTTATTTATAAAAAAAATGGAAATATAGAAAGTAAGATGAATAAGTACTTAGTTGAATTAGAACAGTGGCTTTTCAAGTGGAAAATGAAGATTTCGGGTGAAAAGTCTCGCTCAATGATTTTTACAAAAAACAACAAAGAAAGTTCTATGTTTAATTTAAGGAAACCCTAAAAGAAATAAAGTTCCTAGGTATTAAATTCGATTCTAAACTAACCTTTTCTTCAATGATAGATGAAATTAAAGAACGTTGCAATTCAAGATTAAACTTAATCAAAATCTTGTCAAATAAAAAATGGGGCCTTGACTTTAGGACTTTAGGAAACCTTTATAAGTCTTTGATTGGATCTATTCTAGATTATTCTTTCCCTTGTCTTAACTCTCTTTCAGAAACTAATATAAAAAGATTAGAAGTAATCCAAAATTCAGCGGTTCGTTCTATCCTAAAACTAAGATATGATACTCCCTCCAACATATTACATCATGAGGCATATAATAAACTTAAACTACTGATAGTCTCAAATCGATTTTTAGAGTTGAGTGAGAGATATGTTAGGGCAGGACTGAGCCACTCTGTTCCACTAGTAATCAAACTTGTGGAAGAATATAACTAAGGTTTCGAATCAAGAAATATCGAGTACCCAACTCCATTGTGTAATTGCTACCTTACTATTTCCTCTTTTTTTCCTGAATCATTAAATATATAAAAAATGTATTCTGTTACCCTCTATCTTAATCTATCTAATTTTAATTTTAATATTTCTCTTTTTTTTAACTTATATTATTTTTACTTTAATTTTTTCTTATTTTTTATTTTTATTTTATTCTATTTAACTTTATTTTGATTTTTTCTTTTATTTTTTTTTTTTTTTTAATCTGAAGGAGCTTAAGACTCGGTACAGAATTACAAATAAATAATAATTATGTCTCGGATTCAGAAAATGATATTGAGATGGCGAATGGTACAGCTCAAGGAAGAAAGAAAAGAGAGAACAGAACATTACTGATCATTTATTTTATTTTGTACTGGTGCTTTATCTGTAATTTACTGATCGTTTATTATTTATTTACTGTTCATTTTTATCTAAAAATAAAAAAATACTGATCATTTAATTAATCCCCATAAATAAATAATAAAATGCTCTTTACTCATCAATTATTTTTTTATTAAATTAATTTGTGCTATGAAACGTTACATTATATGAAAAGATCCAGCCCCAAGCTTATGACACAGGACAAAATAGAAACTACTTTAAAACAATGCAATTTGCACTATTTAAAAACAAACTAATTTTTTGAATTTTTTCCAACTTTTCCCTGCATGCTCTGATTAAAAATATTCAAAACTAAAAATGTGCTTTCTACTTAGACTTTTTGTATCTATAAAACCTCTATTTCTAATCTGAGTTTTTTAACTACTTTTACTTTGAGAAGATCAAAAAAATAGAAAAATAAAAACCAAAATGGAATCAGAAGAGCAACAAAATGGAGACATGAATGGAAAAGTTGCCGTAGGCGAAATGACCTCAAAGGACTACTACTTTGATTCATACGCTCATTTTGGTATCCACGAAGAAATGCTCAAGGACGAAGTCCGCACCATCACTTACCGCAACTCGATGTACCACAATTCGCATTTGTTCAAAGGAAAAGTAGTTTTGGACATTGGTTGTGGCACCGGCATTTTGTGCATGTTTGCAGCCAAGGCGGGCGCCCGGAAGGTCATAGGCATCGAGTGTTCAAGCATAATTGAGCATGCTGAAAAAATAGTCAAAGATAATGGATTTGAGAACACAATTAGTTTAGTCCGGGGCAAAGTTGAAGATGTGACACTGCCGGAGGGAATCGAAAAAGTGGACATAATTATTTCCGAGTGGATGGGCTACTGTTTGTTCTACGAGTCCATGCTCCAGACTGTTTTGTACGCCAGAGACAAGTGGCTGACAGAAGATGGACTAATGTTTCCGGACAAGGCCTCTCTGCACATTGTGGCCATCGAGGACCGTGACTACAAGCAGGAAAAGGTTGAATGGTGGTCTAATGTGTACGGATTCAAGATGAACTCGATCAAAGAGAACGCTCTTCACGAGCCCCTGGTGGATGTGGTAGACTCGAAACAAGTTGTGACAAATTCAGCCTTGCTCAAAGAGGTCGACATCCGCAAAATGCAAATCAAGGACCTGACATTCAATGCTCCATTCCATCTCCAAGTGCAGAGAAAAGACTATGTGCACGCCTTTGTTACTTATTTTAACATTGAGTTTTCGGCATGTCACAAAAAAGTTGGATTTTCAACCTCGCCAAATTCGCCCTACACCCACTGGAAACAAACGGTGTTCTACTTCAACCAAGAGTTGACAGTGAGCAAAAACGAGGAGATATTTGGTGTTTTCAAATGCACGCCAAACGCCAGAAATATCAGAGATCTTGACTTAGAAATCGAGTTCGAGTTCAATGGTCAAATTTCTCAAGCAAAGGAAAGCAACAAGTATAAAATGAGATAAGGGGCCCAGGCTTTAGATTTATTTTCTCATGTAAATATTTTACCAATGGAAATATTATTCTCTTCTTTTGATATAAACTCTCATTTGTTTGGATTCAGTGTTCATGTTTCATGGTTCTTTTTAAATTAACTTGCTTCTGAATAAATATTTGCCATTAAATAATTTTTTTTTTCTATTTTTAAAATACTTGTCTGAGAATTTTGAAACAAAATTAGATAATTTTTTAATTTTCTCATATTTTTTGATAGATTCGGTGTAAAAACAAATTTTTCAACTTTTGGGAAATCTTATCAAAATATTTATCACATTTTTTTCTTAATTGAATTGAAATACTTTTAATCTTAACACTAGAAGAACAAAATTTATTTTTATCGAGAAGGACAGAAGGGTCAAATTAATCCCTTTTTAACTTATTTTTGCTTTCAAATCTAAAAAAAAAACTTAATTTTTTGTTTGTTCTATCTAAATATGATCTTAAATTTAAAATTAATAAAAAATATTCCTTTATTTAAAAAATACAATTTTTTGATTCTGCTTTAATAAAAATATCTCTATTTTAATATATTTAGATTTATTTCTCAAATCAATGATTTTAGTCAATAAATAAAATTTTTTCATTAGAAGAATTTTTGAAATTTTATTTTAAATATTCCTTATATCAATTTGATAAAATCACCACTGTTTTTATTCTTTCTCATCTCATGAAAGGAAAATGTAATTGATTTAAAATTTAAAATTGAAACAAAGAAAATACTTATACTTTTTAAATTTTTAAATCTTAAGTCAAAGTCTCAACTTGTTTAAGATTTGTTCAGACTTTTTTTTGTTCAGAAAAATCATTTTTTTTGTCAAATTTAAATGATTTTTTATGATTTAAAAAATCATATCAATCATTAATAAATGATTTAAATGAGTAAGATTTTATGAGTAAAATCTGATTAATAAATTATTTGAAAAAATTAAATTTGTTCTAAATTTTTGGTAATCAATAATAAAATTAAGATTGAATGTAAATTTTTATTTTTTTTCAATAATGTCATTTCATGGAATAGTTTAATTGAGTTTAAATAAGATCTATTGAAAAAAAGTTTAAATTTTAACAATAAAAAGTCAATGTTGTAAACAATGGTTGGCGACTAGTTCTTTTCAAATTTTTTTTAAATGCTGTCTCAAAAATATTTTATTAAGCACCTATTTCGTAAATTAAAGAGACAAAGTTACTAAAATGTATATGGAAGTATCTAATAAAAAATTACCTATTGTTGTTTACCTTGAATCAGTTGTTTCTTGGTGAATTTTTGAATACCTTAAGTGAATTTATATTCAAGTTTATTAAAAACTCCGATATGATATTGATACTTTAAATAAATAATTTTCAAAAAATATTTTATCAATTCTATTTTTATCATTATGTAAGAAAAAGATTAAAATGTTGAATTTAGAATGAATGAATTCTATGAATTTTTGTAAAAAAAAATTTCAAAAAATTTTGACTTAAAATAAAAGCCAGTTAAATACAAGTTAGTTTTGAGCTAATTTTTCTTAAGCATTTTTTATTAAAATAAATAATTTTAAAATAAAATTAAAATTCATATTTTCAAATTGATGAATCGACACAATGAGATCGATTGTGCCTTTTTTAAGTATCCTAGTCCTAGTGCAAGCCGAGCTTCTTGTTGATACCAAATCGGGCAATTTTGGTCTAGAAGATGATGTTCAGTTTTTATTTAAATGGAATTCGTTGAGCAATTTTTTATCATTAGACGATGAATTCAAAAAAAATGTAGAATTAATTAATCTTAAAACCATCAATAATGAAAACTTCAAATGTGCTGTTCCAATCAATACAGATAATCAGCTTAATTTCGATCAATCGTCCGAATCAGATTTAAATCGTATTCATACCTCAAGTCTCCTATCCGAATTTCACCAAAGAAAACTATGCTCATACAGAGTAATTTTTTTATCATTAAATTCAACAAAAAACATAAGAATTTTTTCGTTTAGTAAAATTAATAAAATCAAAAACAAATTTAATTTATTAATTCCATTCACTTAAAAAATTAAATTTTTAAAATTAATGTTCTGATTTAGATTGAATCGTATTGGATTTATGAATTGTGTCATGGAAATTTTGTAAGACAATATCATGAGACAAAGACTGCAGGCAAGGTGATCATAAGTGGCGAGTATTTTCTCGGCTACTTTGACCCGACTAAACAAGATCCGGACTATTTTAAACAAAGCAATGACAAATTAATACCAAGCATATCATGGAAAAATTTAAATGGTGTTAAAATACCGACATATGCTGTCAAGTACACTGATGGTACTTCATGTGAAATATTAAAAGATACGAAGAGAGAAATCACAATTTTTTATGGTAAAAATAAAAATATTTTAAAAATTATTTAAATTATCCTCTTGAAATTAGCTTGTGACGAATTTGGTAATGATAACATAGTTGGATTCGAAGAAATAAGTTCTTGTATTTATGAAATGATTGTTGTATCTAAATGGATATGTTCACATCCGGTTTACAAGTAGAAAAAAATTAAATTGTATCTTCTAGTCTTTAATTAAAATATTTAAAAGGATTCCGGAAAAAGTACATCCATCGATTAGTTGTTTTTCGGATGATAACAGTTTAACCAAGCCATTTGAATTGCTTAAAATCGAAGCTGAACAATCGGCTCTGAGGGCTGATCGAAATAAAGTTCAGGTAATTAAATTAAGAAAAGACACCTTGCATATTTTAAATTCAAATTTTCTCCAGATATGAAAATGCCATTTTAACTCGAATAAAATTCTATTTAGTTTTTTTATTAGGGAATTGAAAAAAATGACAAAAATTCAAAATATTATTTTATCATTTTTCCTTCTTAATTTATTTTTGTCACAAATTTTCAGTTTTTTTTTTAAATATTTTTACATGATTATTTTATTCAAAAAAAAAATTTTTGAAATCTTTTGTCTTGTTTTTCACCTAAAAATATTTTAATTTATAAAAAAATCTTTTCCTGCATTTAATGAATTTATCGACATTTGAATTTATTTTTTCAACATAAATTTTTTTTATCCGATAAAAATCTAATATTCCAATTATATTATTTTTATAATTTTTTTGAAAAATTAAATCAAAGGAAAGATTTTTTATTTCAAAATTTGGGATGAATTAATTACAAAAAGAAATTTTATATAAAATATGTTTTAAAATTTCTTTACACCTTATTAGTAAAAATAATGTTAAATAATAATTTAATAAATTTTGATAAAATTTTACTAAACAGAATCAAACATTTTTTAGAATTTTTTTATTAGATAATATGGAAATTAAAATTTTTAAATGATCTCTTTAAAAAAAATTTGAATGGAACATTAAAAAAGGAAACCATTTTTGGACTTGAGAAAAAAAATTGAAAAAAGGACTCAATTTTGATTATTAATTTTTTTAAAGGATTAATTATAGTTTTTGATTTTTTTTCTAAAAATCATCTTCCAAAAAAATTTTTTTTTTACTTTCTAGTTAAGAAAAAATCGGTTATTAAATTTTTATTATTCTTTTTCATTTTTTGATTGATAAAATAAAATTTTAATTCAATGTGAAATCGTTTGATTGATTAAAGAAATCTAATTTTTTTTCCTATAAGATGACCAATAATGCCGGTCAAACATTTGTTGTTCATTACAAGAGTGTCGAAGAAGAAGATCATATTGAAGATAAAAAAATTGAGGATGAGGTAAACGTCGAAAAAGAATCGAGTCAAGTAATCAATAATGATGCTCAAAAGCGAATAATTAAAGCCTTTTTGGACGGACAAGAATGTTTAACCGGAGTAAAAATAAAAAAAAAATTATTTATTACTAAATATTTGACTAATTTAGGGTACTGGATGGTGGAAATTTGAAATTTGCTTTGGCAAGCATGTGCTACAGTATCATGAAGATGAAAAGACTAAAAAAAGACAAACTATTCTCATTGGTACATGGAACGAAGCTAATCATATTAAATGGATCAATTCTAGGCCATCCAAGAGACCTTTAGAGTCAAAGATACAGCGAACGCATTCATCTTTACTTTATTCAGAGGGAGACAAATGCGATGAAACTAATAAACATAGATTGGTTGAAGTGAAATTTAAGTAATTAAAATTTTTCTTAGAATATGAGAAATAAAAAATTATAAAAATTAATTTTTTTAATTGTAGATGTATTAGAGGCAAAGCAAATTCAGCAGCAGTAAGCTTGTATTTGATAGAGCCGTATATGTGCGAATACTTACTCGGAGTTGAATCGCCATGGTTGTGTGATTATGTTGAATCGGTAGATGCAAATGGACTTTTAGAAAAGCAATCTCCCTAAAAATCGCTTTATTTAAATTCTTTTTTAAATTAAGGAATTTTTTAAATATTAAATTTTTTTAATTAAATAAAAAAATATAAAAAAGATTGAAAGACTAATTGTTGATATTAATAAAACTTTTTTTGCATAATTAATGACTTTTAATTTAGAAACTATTGTCAGATAAATTTTTTTAATTTTTATAAGGATCCGCAAATGGGATCTTAAATTTTCTCAGTTTTTTTTTAAATATTTTTTAAGATTAAAATTTTTCGAATAAAATTGACTATTAAAATTGCAATTTTTTTATTATAAAAAAATTTTATTATAATGAAGGCAAAAAAAATTATTTTGATAACTTAAATTTCTACAAAAAATATATTAGATAGATAATTTTCACATAAATTATATTAAACCCAAAAAGTGGGCTCAAAAAAAATGCTCAAAGGTTTGAAAAATGATATGTTCTTATTTACCGATTTTAGCCAAATTTTATACATACATTAAATTGACTTAAATAATTTATAAAATTAAAAATTCAAGTTTTTTGTAAGTTTATTAGCCGAAAAATATTATCTGGAACACTTTAACATATTTTAAAGAGCAATTAAAAAAAAAACAAAAAATCATACTCTTTTGAAAAATTTTAAATTTCTTTGCTCATATTTGCCGAAAGTAGTCTGTTTTAACTTAAATTTATAAATAACCTTGTGAGAATATTTATGAATCTGTTCCAAGAAACTTTTGAGTACAACCTAATTCTAAACGAGGGTGTTATCGAATATTTTGACATTAAATAGGCGGACGTCAAAGATACATTCTATCTCCATTGTTAAAACTACATAATACCCTGCACTAAAAGCTGTATCATAGGGCTGTATCTGTTTGCACATATCTAAAATCAACTGATTATTTTTTAATTTTCTTTGATAAATATTCTCGCTGGCATTTAATAATAAAAATTTTAAAAAATTTCTTACAAACTAAGTGTTCAATTGTTTTAAATAACTTTAACTTATTACTAAATATAATCTAATTAAAAAAATTAAAAATCAATTAATCGGATTTCGATTAGGCCAACTCTTTCTTCATTTTGATTCTAGAACTTAGTTTGCTCTTTTTGTTTCAATATTCAAAATTAATTAGCAGACTTGAATCCCTTTCTTTAAAAGACCAATATATTCAAAATTAACTCAAATTTTTCAAAATTTCTTAAATTTCAACAATTTATTTGTAAATTGAATTTTTTAAATTAAAAAATAATTATAAACTCTTTTTGTTTTTTTTTTCTGTAAAAATTTTGAGGAATTGTTGAATATTGAAAGGTTAAATGTAGAAAACTTCAACATATATCCATTTATCACAAAATCTAATCTTCTCTTTTTGTTTGAAAAACAGAAAAATACTAAAGGTAAAAAAATATTAATAAATTTGAAAACCTGCAAAAAATCTGCAAAAATTTTGTAATTTTTCATATGGACTTTGAAAGAAAGTGTTTAAAGAGCATATTTGATAATTTTTAAAATAATTATTTTTATTTATAAATTTAAAATGCATAAAAAATTAATTTTCTTAATAATTTTAACCGACCATTGATCTCTTTCGGCCTCTTTGTCTGACGACCTCGAGTCTGTCCAAAATTTGTTTTTTATTAGAGCCACATTCTGTTTCATATCCTGCCAAAATATTCTTGAAAATCAACTCTGCCTGTTGTGAATGAGTCGAAAGCAAAGCTCTCTCAAGAACGTACAAGTCAACAGCTTTGTCTTCATTCTGTGATGTTTGGTTAGTTTTAGAGCTAAGTCCAAAATCAATAACTACAATTTTATAATCATCTTCTTCATGGTTTTGAACCAAAAAGTTTGACGTGGTCAAGTCACCATGCACAATCAAATTAAAGTGCAGTTTACCAACTATTTTACCTATTTGAACAGACAAGTTCATCAACTTGGTGCCCAATTCTTCTTCTGGCAAGTTTTTTTCTACCATGTTTAAAATAAACTCACGACAAGTCACAGAATTTTCTATAAACTCTATCACTATTATTCCATTGTCCTTCTCACTGAAAAACAACTTGGGACAATAAATGCCCAAGGAAGCTGCTTTTTGAAGCAAATTAACCTCCATTTTTGTTCGTCTATTAGTTATTGCTTTGTCAAGATCAGGATGACGGTAGGTTTTTTTGAAGCGCTCTTTTATTATGCACTCTTTGTTTTGGTAAACGCCTTTGTAAATTTTTGCTTCTGCACCTTGTTTAATTAGCTCAAAGTTTTTCAATATTTCCAGATTGGACAAATTGGCCAAGTTAGAGTTATCCACTGACTCCATTTTAAATTATTTTCTAACAAAAAACGTTTTCAAATTTATGAATTAAATCAATTGATAAAATGTTAATTAAATTTTGTTTAAAAAAATCTTTCAAGAATGTGCCAAAAAAATTTATAAATTTTTTTTTTCGAGTAGCCTTTTTTAATCCCATTACAAAAGTTTATATTTACAAATTTATTTAATATTTTTAATAAAATAAAAAATTCAGAAAAAAAAAACTAACATTCTTCATCATCACTTATCTCTCGCTGTTCATAAACATATACACTTTGGCTACTATTGATCTCGCCTGATACAGACCCTTCATCCTCGGATTCGGACTGAGAATCCTCTGCCTGACTGTTGTTTTGCTCTTTGAAGCCTCTTGATCCAACTGTGACCAATTCGGCAAGATCCGAGCTCTTGTCGGCTCTAAGTCTATCGCGGATCAGCTCCACAATGGCCTTTTGGGTGCGCTTATCAAGAACCTTGAGCTTTTTCTCACATTCACGCTTAAGATCCCAGTCTATCTTCTGCGGTGCCAAGGTAGCCAAGTCAATTTCTTTATCAATTAGAGACTTGGGCTTTCCGCTGTCCAACTGCTCCTTGATCTCATTGCGGATCTCGGTCAAGTCCGGCTTGGGCAAGATGCGCGCCTTCAGCTCCTCATCTCTAGGCGCGTAATTACGGAACAATGGCTTGGGAAAAAGTTCACCATTTTGCTCACTTTCTGCATTCAGAGTTTTTAGTTTTCCCTCGCGTAGCGCCTTTAGGCGCTCTTTGCGCCTCATCGCTTCCTGGTCCAAAGTACCAACCGAATCCATTTTTCTAAACAAACATCCAGCTCAATGAACACCGCCAACACTTTCACTCCAGACTTAAGACCGGACTTTTTTAGCTCAAAATGAAAGAAAAAAAAAACAAATTTGATTTGAAAATTTTTATTAATCAAAAAAGTACAATTTTATTTATAAATTAAAAATTTTATTCCGAGTCTTATTCAAAGTAAAAAAATATAATCTGAAAAATTACTCAAATTTGTCTTTGTTTTTGAGCAGATAGGTTGCCAAGTATTCGATTGGATTTGGTGGTCGTTCTTTGGCCAAAACGCTCATGCCTTGAAGTAAGATGGGAACTATGGTCTGGTCTAGATAGGCACGAACAGGCAAGCTCTGCAAGTCAACCTTTTGCTTTTTAGTGTTCTGCGCCTCTTGAGACTCTTGTTCGATCATTTTTTCGACATTCTGGTCCAAGCCCGACTGAACGTTGGACGCTTCAGTCTCATTGGTGGCTTCTTGTTTGGTCTCTTCCAGCGGAACTGCGTCCGAAGTCTGCTCTTTGGGCTCTTCTGGCAGGGCCGGTGCTTGTTCGGCCTCGGCCACCTCTTGCTTTTGCTCAACAGGCGGCTGCTCCTCGCCACTTTGAGCTGGCAAGGAACTGGCGAGGAGAAGTGTCTCTGTCTGAACTGGTGCGTTCTCTTCCACGTTCATTTGTTCACTTTGTTGTTGACTGGTTTGTTCAGCTGGAGCAGCACTTTCTGACATTTTTCTTCTCTTAATTTAATCTAAAATTCTAATTTAAATTCTATAGACAACATCAACAGAAAAAACAAATGGTAATAAATAGAGAAATGTTTAGAATTTTATTCTAAATGATTTTTATTGCCGTACGAGATTCAAATGAGTGCTAGAAATAATTTCATATTTGTGTTGGCTTTCCAATGTTATTTTCACCGTGTTTGCTTGAGCATAATTATTTCTTAGTGCTCCGAGTCTTTGTCTTATTGTAGGCTCAGCAAATGAATGCAAAAATAGGCTCAATTTTTAAAAATATTAATTAGAAAATGTTTTTTTACTATTGGGCTAAGATAAGATTATTTGGCTAATTGATCATTTGTACAAATAACATTTAGCCATCATAAACCTAATCATATTTCGCTTTTTTTATTGCTTATTAATTATTAAGTTAAAAAATAAAATGATCTAAAATTATTTATTTAATCTAAAATTAAAATTGTTTGCCGACTCCTCGAGCAAACACTGATAAAATCAAACAATGGTTTAATTATGATTTATCAACTTCTTTGGCAACATTTTTTTTAATTTTTATTTAAGTGTTTATCTGCTCAGATAAAATGATTAATTTAATTTAAAAAAATAATGAAAAAATAAAATTTTTTGAGTTGAATTCACGAGTCAAGTTGAGACTGAAAGTAAAAATATATGGCAAGATATTTTTTCTATTTAAAATTTTTCGATAATACTTTAATTAAAAAAAAACCCAAAAAAGAGCTGGTTTTATTATTAAAAAATCAAATAGGACAAAATTCAAAATATCTTTTTTAATAAATTAAATCATTTGAGAGTTTTCCAGGCTATCTTTTTCAAAAATTGAAATATCTTTAATGCACTTTTTTATTTTTTGTCGAAATTTTGGAAACAAATTTTTATCCTATTTGTGATTTATTACAAAGACTTCACAAGATCCGCATTTTGAACATCAAATATCTTTGCACCTTAATTATATTTAAATAATGATAATAGTAAATGAAATACATTAGAGAAATTTTCTCACAATTTATTTATCTATTTATTCTAGTTTACTTAAAGCCCCATTGACAGAATAATATTTTTAGAAAGAAGAAAATAAATATTAAAGAAACAAAAAAAAGAATACAATTATGAAAAAAATCTATCTTTTGGAGGTCATTTAATATATTATAAAAATTAAAAAAAGGACGATTAAAATCGATACCACAAAATTTTAAATAAATACCCCAAATTTTTTATTTTTTTCCCTAAATATTAAATAAATTCCCCAATTATTAAAATTATACAAAAAAAATTAATTAACACCAAATTATATAGAAATCCAATATTTTTAACTTATTAACACTTTTTTTTTTAAAACAGCATTTTTTATTAAAAAATGATAATTAGTTTAAGAAAAATTACCTAAATTTTCTAATAAAAATTTAATAATGTTCCGCTTTTTGTTTATTCCAAAAATTGAGAAACACAAATTTACGTAAATTTACAAAAGTAAAAATTCACAATTTACCAGACTTTACGTAAAATTAGATTAATTTTTAATATCTACGCAAATTGTTGTAAAAACAAAAATGTCTAAATAATTTAAGAGCTTTGGCGTCTTTGAAATTTGAAGCAAATAACTTCAATGACATTAACATCTTTCTAGAAAAATATGGTTTATGATTTTCAGAATTAAACTTTCGATAGAATGTTATCTTTTTCAAAACAAAGATTCTCTTACCATAACTTAGGTACTTTTTCTTAAACAAGTTATCATTTTTTAATAAAAAATGCTGTTTTTAAAAAAAAAGTGTTAATAAGTTTAAAATATTGGATCTCTATATAATTTGGTGTTAATTAATTTTTATATGTATAATTTTAATAATTGGGGAATTTATTTAATATTTATGGGAAAAAATAAAAAATTTGGGTATTTTTTTCAAATTTTGTGGTACTTGAACTAAATTTCTCTTAAAAAAAATTAGAGTAGTCAAAATTTAATTCCATATTAAAATATTTCAAATTTAGTATGATTTTTCGAGAACACAAATATCTATATATACTATTAATTAAAGGTCAAACCTAGAAAGACCTTTTAAATAACTAGTATTGAATGATAAACAAGCAGCCAGACCAAATAAATAAAATAATCCGTAATTTAATAAAGACTAAATGCTATTAAGTGAAATTTAATATTTTTTTGTTTGAGTTTATAAAATAATCAAATTAAAATAGACAAGAAAAGTCTACGAATGATGCTAAAAAGTTTGAAATTCTTCTAGTTTCTCTTTATTTGTGAATACTTCCATAAATATTTGGATTTTTTTTTAATTCATTGGAGCTCAAAAAATAACATTAATCAATTCACAAATCTAAACGAATTACTGATAAGAATTTTAAAAACAAAAAATGTAATCTCTTTTTTCATGAATAGTGATTGATTAGACTTTTTAAAAATAATTAAAAATTAGCAAGACGAAATTGCATTTTTGGTGCGATGAGTTTATTAGCCTTATCATTTATTATTTATTAGCCTCGTCAGAACTAAAAGGAATTGATTAAGTAAAAGAAGTAGCAAATAACGGGGAAATTGAATTAAAAATAGTAGAAGAAAAAAGTTCATTTAAATTAAATGAAAAAGATCAATTTTTTTGGGATCAAAAAAAATTCAAAAAATTTTGCACATTGTGACATGATTTTGCATTATTGATTAATATTGCTCAATTCTCTCAAATATGCATTAATTTATCATCATTGATATCTGATTTTAAAAAAAGTTATACACAGCAAAAAAAAATTTGAATTATTAAAACTTTAATGATAATCCAATTCTTTAATATAATTTTCTTTTCTTCAATTTTTTCAATTAAATCTAGAGAAAAAAATTCAATTAGTCAAAATCAGCATTATTAAAGAATAATTGATTAAATAAAAATTTGATAAAGCTCTATTTACTTTAAAACTAGAAAGGCCAGCCATTCAAAAAGGCTCTTTTTCATTTTTTTTAAATCCTAAATTTAAAATAATTTAAATTATGTGAACATGAAATTTTTTTTTCAGCATACAAAACGATTAAATTTTGCAAAATTAATAAAAGATCTTTTCAAAGGTTTTTTTTCGCAAAATCATCAATATACTACTTCTTTGGTGCTCAATTTTTCCTAAATTTTGCAATTAAAATTATGAATTTAGATAGCATTTCAATGTAATAGTACTATAGATCTCGCAAAAATGTAACATTACCGTAAGCGTAAGCGTTACCGTAATTGTAAGCGTAAGCGTAAGTTTGTTAGCGTTCATTTTAATATAAGTCTAAGCAGCTATTGAAAGTTTTGCCTTCCCAAATTTTTTTAAAAAAAGATTAAAAACTAAAGAGAATTCAAAAATATATCGATAAATTGTTCATTAGAATGAAGTTCTAAAAGTTATAGTTTCACGAAAAGGTGATTGGAGTGATCATTAGTTTAAATTTTTCAAAAGAATAAATTTTTTGAATATAAATTAAAATTAAAAACTTAGAAAAATTAAACATTGAAAAATTTAAATCAAATCTTTTAAATTTTTTAACAAAATCTATAAAAATTAAATTTATATTATTGTAAATAGAAAGCTTGAATGTAGTGAACTTCAGCATTGATCTCTTGATTACAAAGCTATTTATCAATTTTGAGTAAAAAAATCCAAAAGTTTTTTCTCCATTATTAGATTTTGCCATTGGTTCCATTAGATTTTCGCTATTCCTTAAATTATATTTTAAATTTCTTGAGTCATTTTTGGATAATTTGCTTTTTAAATTTTCTGGCGAGTTATGATAGTAAAGTGTCTTAAAGAAAATGATAACATAAGTTATAGTTTCACGAAAAGGTGATTGGAGTGATCATTAGTTTAAATTTTTCAAAAGAATAAATTTTTTGAATATAAATTAAAATTAAAAGCTTAATTAATTTCCACTTTTGTAAGAATTTAAAAAAGAAAAATTATGAGTAAAATTTTAAGGGAAATCTAACTCTTACGCTTCCGGTAATGCTTACGCTTACGGTCTGCTTACGGAAGGGTAACGCTTACGGTAACCGTTACCTTAGGTAAAGTTACTTTTTTACGATATCTACAGTAATTAGTACGAAGGTGAACACATTTCAAAAAAGCAAAAATATTAGTTTTCGTATTTTACATAAATGGATTTTGTTTGATTATGTATAATTCAATTTTTGCGGTATTGTGAAATTCAAATACAAACAAAACAAAAATTCTTCTTATTTTGATAAATTGCAATTTACTAAAATAAAATATTATTAAAAAAATAGTGCAAAAAAGTGCAACATACTTTGTTACACTTTTTTTAACTAAAACAAATTTTTACTTTTTTTTTTTTAGGAAATCAAATCAATAATCAATTAAAATCTTGTTGATGTTTTGTTTTTTTTGTCTTTATTTTGAATAAGAAAAAATATTTATGTAAGAAAGGTGCAACAAAGTATGTTGCACTTTTTGCAGTATTTTTTAAAAAATATTTTATTTTGATAAATTAAAATTTAATAAAATAGAAAGAATTTTTGTTTTATTTGTATTTGAATTTCACAATACCATTTTTACTAGATAATAATGATAATGGTAACAAGATACAGCAAGCAGGCTTGCAGGGACGGCTAATTAAGGAAGTCGTCTATGGTAGCTGCTTTACACTGGCCATAGGAAAAAGGTTGGTGTCTGGCTGTCTTGGACACTTAAAGTGAAGATAGCACAACTGTCCCAGTGGTCGTTGAGGAAGAATGGTCTAATTACACCGGGACTTAGGGACCGCCAGATCCACTAGAATACTTCCATTCGTAGAACCTGTCTTGAACTGGTTTACAATCGAGGCACCGATTACTGTCTCAGGTAGGCTGTTCCATTCTTTGATGACATGATTTGTGAAAAAGTTTTTACGCTGGGCACAGTTGGTAGGTACTTGGACAGATAGACGCCTTTTGTGCCCTATAATACCCTGGGCTAGGAAAGCGAGCTCCAATGCGCGGTAGCTCTGATCCAATCTTTGCTATTAAAGCCGTTTCTGATCTTGAACATTTGGATCATGTCTCCTCTGGTCCTACGTTCGCTTAGAGTGGGCAAACTCAAGATGGAAAAGCGATCGCTGTAACTGAAGTTACGGATTCTTGGAACGAAATTGGTTGCTCGTCTTTGTACTTTCTCAAGAATTTTGCTGTCCTTGTCAGCGTAGGGGGACCAGACCACTGCTGCATACTCCAAGTGAGGCCTGACAAATGCGCAGTATAGCGTTATGAAGGTGGCATTGGTCCAGGATTTGCACGTTCTTTTCAGCTTTTCAAGAATAGAGATGGCCTTATTCATTTGGGCCTTGATATTGATGGAGAACTTGAGATTGCTCGCGAAGGTGACTCCCATATTTTTTTCAATACTAGTTTGATTCAGTACTGACCTCTTCACACCGATGCAGAGGCCTATGCCCGAGTACTTGTTCTGGCCTGATATGCTGAACTCCATTACTTTGCTTTTTTCGGTGTTGAACAGCATCTCCCAAGTTATGGACCACTCAGTTAGTGCCTCAAGGTTCCGTTACAGCAATTCCAGGTCGTTGACTTTACGGTCGGTGCAATGAGCTTGCCGTCGTCTGCGAAGAGCTTGATAACGTGGTTTACTATATCAGGCATGTCGTTGATGTATACAGTATTGCACAAAAATTTAGACGCACCAGTTTTTTTCATATGTTTATTTAGTTAAACATTAAAAAATTAAAATTTATTTTAAAAATTTATAAGATAAAAATCGATTTTTTATAAAACTAGCTCTGCCCTTCAAAATGATACAAAATACATGATAAGTCCTTTTATCACTTAGCTGAAAAATTTAAATTAAAAAATAGCACAAAAATGTCAATCAAAAAATTTTGCACAAAAGTTTAGACGCACATCATTAATCTCTAATTAAAAATTGATAAATTAACTTAAATGGATTTCTAATTATCTTCGAATTAAAAAATATTCAATTAGTGTTAAAATTATATATGAAACATCGCTATAAAATTTTCGGTTCCGTGCCTGTGACTAACTAAAATAATACCCCGAAAAAATTAGAAACCTTGGTAAAAAAATGGGTAAAAAAAGCGTTACCAATGAAGTTAGATGTCAGATAATTGGTCTCCTAAAAGATAAGTCTAAAAGTAATAGGGAAATAGCTAAATTAGTGGGAATATCAGAAAAATGTGTGAGAACCACAAGAAAAAACAATGATTCCTTTGAGACTCCAAAGGAATCAGCCAGGCCAGGGAGACCAAGAAAGCTAACTTATAGGGACCAAAATAGTTTATTTATACAGGTAAGAAAAAATCCTACAATAAGTAATAAGAAGTTGGCCTCTGATTTTAATTCTAAGTTTAAAAATGTTAAGATTAGTAGAGAAACAGTAAGGCGATTTCTAACTAGTAAAGGAATAGGAACTTACACAGCTTTGAAAAAGCCATTGGCATCAGATCGAATTAAAAGATTAAAATGGTGCAAAGAAAGATTGAATTGGACAATTCAACGTTGGGGAATGGTGATTTTTAGTGATGAGTCCAATTTTGAGGTGTTCAATAGAAAATCAAGGGTTTTGGTCAAAAGATTACAAAAAGAAAAATATGACCCAAAATTTGTAGTACCAACTCTACAAGGTGGTGGTGGGTCCGCAGGAATATGGGGATGCATCAGCAGTAAAGGTACAGGATGCTGTCGTATATATGAGGGCCGAATTAATCAATATGTCTACCAGCAAACGTTGGAAAATGAACTTATGGCATCTGTTGATATTTTTTACCAAAAAGATGATCCTTGGTTTTTTCAACAGGATGGAGCTCCAGCACATAGAGCAAAGCTAATTAAAGAGTGGTTTGATGTGAATAATATTGTCGTCTTACCTTGGTGTGCCAGATCACCTGATCTTAATCCTATCGAGAACTTATGGTCATATATTGATGCAAAATTGTTAGAAACAAAGTTAACCTCAATAGAGCACTTAAAATCGACTCTTCTGAAGGTATGGGTGAATGTACCTGATGAATATGTGAAAAAATTGATTTAATCAATGCCAAAACGTGTTCATGCTTGTTATAATGCAAAAGGTGGTCATTTTAAATACTAATAGAAACCATGCGTCTAAACTTTTGTGCAACTTTTTTTTGACAAAATTTTATCATTGTTTTTTTTCAATAAATAAATGCAGCTATCTTTTTTCTATCTAGTTTATTTGGCATTTTTATTTAATTAATTATGATAATTAATAAATTAAAATAAAGAAATATTCTTACTAGCCTTCTACTTTATAAATATAATTAACATAATTATTTGTTCTGAAAAAAATACCCGTGCGTCTAAACTTTTGTGCAATACTGTATAACAAACAGGAGCGGGCTTAGAACACTGCCCTGGGGAACTCGACTAGATTTTTCGAAAAATCTCTGAAAAATTTAAATTTCAATAAATAAAATGATGAATTTGGAAATGAATCCTAAACATTTTTATTTTGAAACAATTAAATTTAACGGAATCTTGAAGTTGATGATCAATTCAAAATATCATTTCAATTCAGTTTATCTTTTTATATTATAATTAATCTTTTAATTAATTTTAATAATTTTAAGACTTATTTCTTAAGTTAAGTCCGTGACAAGACTTTGACTAAGTAATTTATGCATAAGTCTGAATAATATGACAATTTTTAAGCATCCAATATTTTGAGACTTTATTTATATAAAAAAAGCTAAAATTCAAAAAAGTAAGACCATAGATTTGTTCAGAATTTTTTCTAGTTTATCTAAAAAAAAAAATTGGTTTTAAGTGAAAAAAAAGCGTTTTTTTTTGCCTTTTTTTTAATACAAAAAATTGACACACCCCTTTTTTATAAAAAAAAACACAAAAGTGTAAAAAGTTTTATACTCTCTCAGAATATATTTAATTTTAAAGAATATTTTAATTTTATCATTGAATACATGGGTCTGAAAGAACTACAACTTGTTAAATTTTTAGACCTCTGAGCTTTTGAGCCTTCCTAAAAAATGAAATCTGAGGTTTCAAAGGACGTAGTTTTGAATTTCAAGTCAAAAATTATAAATTCAAATAGCTCTTAGGTTCTGAATTTCTCGAACTTTACTTCCCACGAATTTAATTTTCTTTATATTTAATACAAAATAACTCTTTTGGATACTTTATCATTTCTTCTTTGGTCATTTTTGCAAAAAAAACCTTCCTTACACCACTTACTTCCTTCCTTATACATAGAGACTTTTTTTCAGAGTTGATAAAAAGTCAAAAATTGACTTAAAAATCTGCAAAAGTTACAGTCAAAGCTGACTTTAATTTTGAAAAAGTCAATTTTGGAAATATTATTTTTTAAACATCTTAAATAACTTGAAGTGTTTTGCTCATTAATTTGTTCTAGTCCATCAGAATCAGATGATCTCCTAAGTCAAAACTTTGAATTCGTTCCAACTCTTCTTTTTTGACATTAAAATTAGGTATGACATTTTAGAAAATTTATAAGGGGTCATTCAAGTTTTAAATTAAATTAAATTAAATTGTCTAATATCAGACGAAGTGTTTTTTGACAGGGAGAAGAGGTAATTTTTCTTGAAAACTTTTAGAATTTCAACAAAATATTTTCTATTTTTTTATATTCTTGTTCATAATTACATGTAATACTCACGGTTTTTTGGGTATAATATACTATTGTCACTTGGATCATAACATTAGTATCTCTATAGAATCTCTTGAATTCGAGACTTTTAGGTTTAATTTTTTTTGTTTTGCGTCATCTCTCTCATTTTAGATTTAATAAACTTTTTGATCAAATGAATTATTTTTCTACTCGACTCAAACTAAATCATTTAGTTTGTTAATAGTATTAACAAAATGTCGAAAATAAATTTGTCAAATTTTTTTTTTATTTGAGTTTTTTTAAAAAATATTGCCAAAAAATAACATAAAAATTAAATTTGTAATCACTAAAAATCAGTATTAAAATAAAAAAATTTATAAAATATTAGGTTAAAAAAATTTTAATTTAATTTTATTCTTGAAATTTTTTTACATTATTTATTCTATTATAAAAAGTACACTTTTTCACAATAAATAAGTTAACAAAAAAAATTTATTTTATCGCACTATGAATTTGAGTCACTATTTTTGTGATCCATAATAATTTGACAGAATAAATCTTCAATAAACAGAAATGGTTTAGCTGTTTTTAGTATTCAGATTGCAACAACGCCTTGGATCTAAAAGAATTGAAGTTTTTTCTAAGATTTTATTTATTATACATTTATTCTCATTTTCGCATTTATTTGAATCAATTTCTTTCAGCTGTTGACGTAAACAAATAAAATTTTTTGCTTCTCTATCAAATTCCTTTCTTCTCATTAGTTCCTGTTAATAAAATTTGATAAATTTTATTAATAATTCAAAAATTAAATTTACCTCAAGTAGATCGAATTCTTGGTCATTATGATCCCTAAGATTTTTATTAACAGCCAGCATTTCATTTATGGACACCATTTTTTCCATGTTTTCGATAAACCTTATCGGATAAAAGCATTCTCCGAGACACTTTTCTTTTCCGTATTTATTCTTGCTCCACAAGCTTAAACGAACAGAGGCACCATCGATTTTTGATACCACATTTGGAATATTATCCCTTAAATAAAATGAAAAATTAAAAGTTAATCAAATAATTTTTTGATATCTTACACTATAAAGTATTGATTAAAATTAATTTTATTACTTGATTGTTTGATTGCCAATTTTGTTCGCTTTTCAATATTAGCTTCCAAAAAAAAACTATCTGGCAGCAAGTCTAGCCTAATAAAGTAACTAAATTTATCTATTTCTGAATTAACTATTCTTCCACAGTCAACTAGTAGAATAAAAAATTAATAATAGAATAATGACAAAAATAATTATTCCTGCACTTTTTATTGTAATTTTCATCGAATCTTTTTTTTCTTCATAACCAATTTTGAAGTAGATGCTACCACTAAATGTCTGTTTAGTCTTAAAAAAAAAGTAAATATATTTTAAATTAAATTTTTTTAGTATTCACATAAAAATCATTGTTATTCAGATAATTTAGGTGATTTAAAATAAGCTCGTATGTTGGCTCGGAAAACTTTTTGATATCATTGACAAAGGTTTGTAAGTTATTCATGTAATAGCTTATTTTATCTTCATTTTCGATGTAAATAAGTAAACTTTTTTTCAAAATATCACTTTTTCCCGACTCTTAAATCAAAAATTAATTCTATCAAATATTTCAGTTGTATTTTGTGTCAGAGTTTAATTTTTTTCGAATAAAAAATTTAAGATCTCCTTTTTGATTTAAAAATAAATCTAGCATGAAATAAAGTCCAAAGATTTTTCCAAGATATAAAAGAGTTGATTAATTTATTTAGAATAAAATTAAATTTAGAATCAACAACAAAATTATATGGTCGAAATGAAACGAAAATTTTTTTCTGATTAATTAAAAATTAAGACCCGGATATTTTTACTGAATTTTAAAATATTAAAGTTTTGTTCAATCGTTTCAATTCATCTAAAATTTATTTATTTTTTAATAAAGAAGACAAATTATTTATGAAAATTTCAAATTTATTTCTTTTGCTTCACCAAAAAATCTTCCATTATCTTCATTATGCAAATATTTTAGTAAACAGTACAATTACTTTACAGTGATTTAATTTTTTTTCATAAATGTAATTTTAGGTGAAGCAGAAAATTTTGGATTTTCCAGAAATAATTTATTTTCTTTATTAAAAAATAAAATAAAGTTTAGCTGAATTTATACGAATAAGAAAACTTCAAAAATTTAATACTTTAAAATCCAGTAAAAATATGACCATCTCAAATTCTAATAAACGAAAATCTAATGTTTTGATTCAAAAAATGTTTTCATTTATTTAGGGGTATCTTAAAGTGTTGCGCCTGTGTCAAAAATGGTAAAATACTCATTTTTAATATTTTATTTTTAAAATAAAATTATTTACTTAAAAAAATAACTAATGAAGGTTTTTTTGATGCTCTTTTTTAAGTAATTTTTTTTAGAGATTGCGACTGTTTTCGATATTTCGACCCATCTTTCCACCATGCGCATTAATGGATATAAATTTACCGATGATATCAAAAGTTCGGAATGCATTGCTTTTATATTTAACTTGTGTCTGGATAAGGCATAGCCTGATTTTTATATCTGTTTATATTTTAAACTCTATTAATAAAATGTATTAATATTTGATTTAAAACTAAAAAAATTATTTCTAAAGTTTGAAGTCAAGCTAAAACAAACAAATACAATCTTCATGATCAATAAGAACCTCAAATTTTTGGATACCTATCTAAAATATTTAAAAAATTTTTTTTAAAACAAAATTTTAATAAATTATCTTACAATAATTTTTTCAAAAAAAATAGCCTTTTAAAATTTAACTTTTTTTTGATAAAATTTCACTAAAATATTTTTTTTGGATTAAAATTACGTTCAAAACCAAAAATAGCAGAACTCGCAGTGAAAATTTTAGCTTTAAAATTCTTAACTGATTCTCTAAATAAATAAAATCTTTTAGTAGTAATTAATTAAAAATCTACAGAAGTCTTTAAAGTAATTAAAAAAAAATTTTAATAAATTTTTTTAAATTATTTTTAATTTTAGTTTTAAACCTAATTTTTATATTTATAAATAGAAAATGCTCTGTAAAAGGGATATCTAATATGAAATTTAAAATTTCATCAAAAATTCCACTCTGCCAAAAATATTTATTTACAAAATTAGTATTAAAATGCTTAAAAATCTTACCAATATGATTGAAATCATCTATCATTGATGACAAATTAAATGAGATAAAAATGCTGTCCAAAACTTCAAATTTTTCATATACATCTTCATAAAATTTGTATTGTTCCTGAAATTAAAATAAAAAAAATTACCATTGAATATACCATTGGGCATTTTTTTAACTGAATTATTTTAACAATTAAAATTTTTAAATTTTTAAAAAATTTGAATTAATTTGAATAAGTGTAGTGTTAATCGGTAAATATTCCTGAAATAAAAAGTTTGAATAGCAAAGTAATTATTTACATAAAATACCTACAGAAAAATTATTTAACCAAGCTTAATGATATTTAATCATTAGTAAATTATTGAGATGGCTTCAGCCATTTTAGATTTAGATCTATCAAAGAGTGGTCTTAAACGATGAAACATAAGCGAAATAATTGAGAAGCTTTTAAAATATAAAATTAGAATTAAATTTTAGAATTATTAATTGTTGTAAAATCCATATTGTTCTTTTGAAAAAGGTTTTTTCTAGAAAAAAATTTTTAGATCTTAGTTTCATATTTTTATTGCTATAAAAAATGAATTTAAAAATTTAAAAAACTTTTTGACCTAAAAAATTAAACAGTTACGAAACTAGAAAATATGATTTCCTTAATATTTTATCAATAATGTCATAACATTCTTTTAAAATAAGCGAAAATTGTGATTCGATAAGAGAGATCATCGAAGGGATTAAAATTAAAATAAAGTTTGAGAGTGTTCATAGGTTCAAATGTTTTGAAATCTTAGATTTTTATTCTCTGCCTCTGGAAAAAATTCTAAAACATGCACACCAATTAAAATATACGAAAATTGCTTTGCAGAGTATTTTCAGAAGCTGAATTTGGGTGACTCATTGAATGTATCAGCTGATACTATTTATACAATAAATTTTCAACTTTCAAAAAATAATAAATAAAAGAAATTTGTTCCATAAAATCCAACAGGATAATTTTAAATTTCATATTTTTTTAAATCGAATTTTTTTTCGCTCTTTAACCTGTCTTGTTTTAAAAATTAGTAAATTTTAAAAACAGAATAGATTAAGATTGTGAGATTATCAAAAGCCCATTTAATGATGTTGATAAAATTTTTCACAACATTAAATTTTAATGCAAGTTCAAAAATTTAAAAATTTTCCGGATCTTTTAATGCTAAAACTAAATTATAAGTTGCTTTAGGAAGTAAAAAATACCTTTCGGGGCAATAAATGGTGGATAACGTTTAAAAAATGACTTCTGATACAAAACATGAATTGCTTGTCAAGATCAGGTAATTTTTTGTCTAGAGTCTGATAGCATTTGTCAAAAAATTCCAGCAAAGGTAGATGATTTTTTGTTGAATAAAAACTGATAATAAGATTTTGAATATGCTTGACCAAGATTCGTCCAGCTTGGGTAATGATTGATCTAGTAATAGATTCGATATCTAGCAAGCATTGATTCACTGAATTTCTCAGAGCATTTCTAATTTAAACATTTCATTTAATTATTTTTTTAAATAAGTTAATTAATCCAACTTTAAATTTTTGTTTAGAATATTTTCGGAATAGACTTGGTCCAGATCATTTACAATTTGATCAAAATTTAGCAAATTTTCCAAATTACATATCACTTTTTTCTTTATGTAAATTGTATTATTTACACATATGCATATTTTTCTAAAAGACTCCAGCCTATTATCAAGGCTCTCATCTGACTTGGTCAGGAAAAAAAAATCTTTTTGTGCAAGATTTTCTTTGAGTTTGAATAGATAGTGCCGAAAGGCATCACCAATAATCTAGTAAGTTAAAAAATTTAAATTTTTATTAAAATTTTATTAAAATATTCACTTCATTTATTGTAGCAGTTCCGACATATTTTATTTCGTGGTCTTCAAATTCAATCTCATTCCATTCTCTACACATCTAGATAAAATAATAATTTTAAAAAAAAAATTTCTTTATTTTTTTTTAATACCGTCAAAAAATGATCAGAAATTATAATTGAGGTGATTGATATGGGGTTTTTTTGATCTATTTCTTTGGTATCTTCGAGGCGAAGCGCATTTTCGACAAAATTTTTTGAAACAATTTTGTAAGTATCAAGCCAAAAAGTCACTATTCCCTTTTCTTTGAACCATAGTGTGTAATGATTCAGTTTGAGCTTGAATGACTCTCTCTCAGGTACAAATTTTGACAAATTTTTATTTAGCTTACGACAATTTAAATACAGGTCGTATGAAAGCCGCGAGCTTTTATTCATATTTGTTTTGAAGCACCGGTATAGCTGCTGATATTCGCTCAGAAATTTTAAGACCAATTGAACAGGTCCGCTTAACTAGTAAAAATTATTTTAAAATTAATAGAAGATGCTAATTCATCCCGGTATTGTATACAAGCCAACGTTATTTTTAAAATCATCAAGTCAAACTCAGTCTTAACTTACAAAAATATTAAAAACTTAAAACTTAATTATAGGTTAAATTAAAGGCTTAATTTTGGATAAAAATAATATTTTCCTAACCGGTTAACCTTAATTAGTTAAGATGCATTTCAATAAGATATTTTTCAGACATGTATTCTCTGATAAATTATCTGATACAAAATAAATTTTTTGAGCTTTTTATTTTTTGAATTTTAAAATAAATTTTATAGTATTTTTATAAAAGAACTTTTTGTATTTAAGAATACACTGCTGTAAAAGGTTAATGGGTTTCATCTTCAGTGTTGGCATGATCATTAAATTATGCGAAAATTTGCTATAAAGACAATAAAACATTTAAAGCCCCCATGGAATAGATTTTTTTCAATTTTTTAATTTGGAAATTTAAAATAAATTTTTTAAGAATGTTAAATAACGGATCGTAATTATATTTGTAAAAATACCTAAAAAATTTAAAATTGTTTAGCGAATATATAAAAAAGTTGAAAAAAAATAAATCATTCCTTAAAATTTGCGAAGTAATCAAATTTTAAAAGGTTCTACAGATTTAACGTTTAAAAGCCTCAAATGAATAGTTTATCTATTCTATTAATAAGAAAAAATATATAACTTTATTTGTGTAAAACTTTCCAATTTCCATTTAAATTTTTTTTTTAGTTTTTTGTCACAAATTTATCTAAAATCAGAATAAAATTGTAAAATTAATTTTTAATTTTATAAAAAAAAATGAGAAATAATCTTTTTTTAAGGGGCTTTTGAGGTCATTTTTATCTAATTTTAAGAAAAAAATTTAAATTCAAATAATCATTTTATCACATATTTTATCTTTTAAATTTGAAAATATGTCCGAATGAAAATTTTTTCTATGTTTTTAAACCATTTCAATATCATCAATATCTTCAAAAAAAAATTTATAAATAAAAATTCAAAAAAATTTCGAGTAGAGAATAAGTGTGTCCAACAGTATTAAATTAAATTAAATGTTGCTAGTTTTATAAAATATTGGTTAAATAATTTAGTTGAAAAATATTCAAAATTTTACAGCAATTGGTTTGGTTAACTAAGTGATTTTAAAAAATGTGTTTAATTGAATTAAGGCGTTAATGAACAGTTAATTTTAGATTCTTTGAAATGTATTAAATTCTAAAAATTATTTTTGGTATTATTTTAGATAAAGTGTCATTATTTTCTGAATATTTTCAATTTCCAAATAGTTAATAAAAAAACTTATGTTAAAAGTATTTGATTCATTAATTGAAGACAAATTAAATAAGCTAAATGATGACAAAAGAAAATTAGCTTCTTGAATTTACTCATTACTTTGAAATTTCTGCAAAACTGATCTACATTGAACACATTTTTTAATATATTTAAAAATAAACCCTTTTTTTTGTTTAAAATATCATAGCAAAAACTCAATTCTATTTTTGTTTAATTTAAAAAGATTAAAATATAAATCATAGCATCTAAAAACTTACTGATATTGATATATTGACGCAAGCTATTTTTGTGTAGTTGATGTAATTGTTCAAAAAATTGTTTTTGAATTGATCATTTAAAATTAAATCGTTCAACAAGCCGATAGTTTTGTTTATGCTAAACATCCATTGAAGCAAAAGTGTTTCGTTTTTTTCACTCACATCTTGAATGTTAACTTTTATGGCAATAAAATTACTGACATCTTCCTAAAATTGCATCAATTTAGCATTTTTTATAAGTAATTAATTTTAAAAATAACATTTTAAATATTTTAAAAGAAAAAATTTTGTAATTTTTGATTTTTAGCAGAATCACTAGAGAGTGATATTATTATTAATTAAAAATTTAAATAAGAAAACAAAAATAAAAACTCCTAGATTGTCAATTTAAAATTTAAAAAAATAGTCATCACTTACCAAAGTAAAAAATTTCGATCACTTATGTATAATTTAAAAAATGAAGGAAAAGGTGAATTTAATAGTAATGAATCAGAATTAATTTTGCAAAATCATTTTAAAATTTGGTCTTTAGATTATACTTTTTTATCACTAATAAACTTCATCTATAAATTTACTTGTTCTTACATAGAATAAATTTAATTGCATAAAACGACTTTATTAAAATAAAAAAACTTTTTTAATAAAAAATACTTTATGATTTTTAGCCCATTTTTGTCAAATTTTATTTATGCTCTCAACAGTCTCGCCATAATTGTTGAAAATGACTTCTAAATCCCATTATACTCAACTTCTTTTTCATTAATTTTTGTCTTTATCTTTATCAAACTCTTTATCTTGCTTGAGTGTCTTGAGTGTCTATTCTTTCAAGAAAACTATCGGATTCACTTACCAAACTAGGCATTATAGAATTAGCTGAAAAAATTCTTTTATAATTTCTGAAATAATTATTATGTAAAAAAAGGTTTTTTATATGCAAGGAGGTTTTAAATCAGATTAAATTTTTTAAAGTTGTTTATTTAAAAAAAAATCTATATGCAGCATTTTTACAAAGTAACTTTAATGTAGTGATAAAAAGAGTAATTTTAGTTACAAAAACAATTTAAAGCCTTTTAATTTATACTTTTTTCGAGAAATCATAATCACAAAAATAATATTTTAATTTTTTCGATTTAAATTTTGATTTTTTTAACAAATATACTAAATTTTCACATTGCGAAGATTCGACTCTCTATTAATTTTCGAATCCTTAAAGGATTTTTCAAAAAATAAAATTTGATAAATTTATAAAACTTGGAGCCGTTGTTCTATTAAGTTTTGTTTAAGGTTTCACAATGTATTAAATATTGGTTTATTAAAGAAAAAGTTGGTCATTTTTACACTCATTTGCCTAATAAGAATTTTTATTTAATCCTTTTTTCAAAGAGAAAAAGCATCGTTTGGTAGAATTACAGTTTTTAGAAACTAAGTCCTAATTTGATCATTGAAATTACAATTTCTTACCTGAATTTACGTAAAACATAGTAGAATATTTAGCCCAGAAAAGAAAAAACTCTTTTACAATTTAAAAAAAAAATCTTTCTTCTTTTATTCTTCAATTAAAAAGATGATTTAGTTTTTTATCGAATTTTACGTTAATAATGACTTCGATTTTTGCAGAAAAGCGCAAATATATAAAACTATGAAAAAAAATCTCAACAGCACTAGCTGTTTTGACCACCTACCATCTACAATTTTTATTACCTATTTTTAATAAATTTTAGTATTAACTGAATTTTTCTTTTATGATTTTACTTTTTTTTAAGGTAAAAGTAAATGATAAAACTTGGAATTTATTCTGAAGTGCATGAAATTCCGAAATGGCTTGTTTTGCTTCCTATTTACTTTTCAGTTTTCTTTTCCTTACCTTTAGTTCGTTCCACTAGGTACTTTTTTTCATGATTTTCACATACTAATAATCAGATTAATTAATGAAATTCTATTTTGTTTAAAATTTTACATATTTTGCTTAAATTAGCAATTTTTTACGTAAAATTCGGTAAAAATCGTAGAATCTTTTACTTTAATAAAAAAAATGAAAGGAAAATAGCTTTATGGGCTAAATATTTTGCTATTTTTAGCGTAAATTAAGGTAAAAAATTGTAAATTCCAATTATCAAATCAGCACTCGGCTATTTAGTGTTGAGTACTTTGACAATAGCAGCAACAAAATTCAAATTTAATTTATGCTTGTAAATCAAGATTGCAATTAATATTTTTCGAAATTTTTTTTGAAAGTAACTAATCTAAACTTATTATTTTTTATTTTATAAACTATTAATTTTAATGTATATGAATTTCTTATAAAAATTTACAAATAATAAATAATGTTTCTAAATTCTTACAATAGCGCGAAATAGCGGTAGACTCTAACCATACAAGCTGACTCGAAAAAAAGACCTGTTCGGTTACGGATTTCGGTTTTTACCGGTACACGTACCCGTACCCTACACTAAAAACACTAAATTTTCGGGTTTTTCAAACAGGAAAAATTTTAAATTTCATGAAAAAAACTAAAATTTTTGTTTAGTTTAATTTAAATTGAGAATGGTAATTTAATTTTTATTCAAAAAGAAAAAAATAAATTAAAAAAATCTTTTTTGTTAAATTTTTTACTTTTATCTTTTTTGTCAAACTTAATTAAAAAAAATTATTTGCTTTTTCTAAAACAAAATTATAGATAATTTAAATAACAACTAACTCGGTTCCAAGGTATTCTTGTGCCGCCCACAACATAAATTCAGCAGTTCGATTTTCAATTGAGTCATGCACGGTGTCCAAAGTTTGTTAATTCTATTCGTCGTTCAAATGTTAATTCAATCAATTTTATCAATAAAAATGTAAGCTTAGATGTGAAAATGGCACAAGATGGTCCTCTTCTTATTTAATGCTGGAATCAATTTATGAAGCTTACGAGAAGGAAGCGTTTACCACTGATAATCCATGTCCTGTTTCAAAAGAAACAATCATCTCTTTCCTAAAGATATGCCACCCTTTGAATACTTTTCGATTTTGACTCAAAAAACTGACTGTAAAATTGATGATTTAAAACCTGGTCTAATTATAATCTTATATGGAACACTTGAGGCTATAAATGAAACTGCAGAAAAAAAGAAACTTATTGAAGAACTAAATAAATCATTAAATTCAAAGTTTGAATTTGAACTCAGCTCAAAGATTTATTTGACAGCAGCTTTGTTGAATACGTCAAAATTAGAATTATGGTATGAAGAGCCTTATGGAGAAGAATTTAGAGCCAAAGCGGTTGAAAGTTTGGCAGAAACTGTTTTATTCTTAATGGATGAAAAACAAGAATCGAATCAGCCTAGGACAAGTCAATCTCAATCTACTCCAAGGCCATATCATTTACATGATAATGCAGCTTTGAGAAATTTAGTAAAATTCAAGTCTTATCAAACTCAGGTCGGTGTTTTCACGAACCAATAAATTACACGAAATAAGGACTGAATGTTCTTCTTTTTTAGGTTTTATTTGTGAAGCTACAAATAGGCAAAATTCAAACCAAGCATTTTGGAGTTAGAAACCAAGCATATTAAAGTTTTCAATACCAGCATCAAGTGCTTACATCGAAAGATTTTTCAGCATTTGTGGTCTAGCTTGTGATAAGCGATCAATGAACATATTTCCCGAAAAACTAATTTAAAGAGTAATGTTAAGAGTAAATATTGATTTGATTGAATTTAGACCGAAATCAAACTAGAAAATTTAGACTAAAAACAATTGAAATTTATTTTTTGTCTATAATTTTTACAGTCTCATAAGAAATTAAAATATAAAAAAATCAAAATTTAAAAAAAAATTATATTGTTTATCTTATCTTTTAATTCAGAGTGATTTTTTAAAATTTTCCCTAAAAAACGTATGAAAACGTGTATTTACTAAAATTTAAAATTTTTCCTGTTTGAAAAACCCGAAAATTACGTGTATTCCGGGTACGTGTACTGGTAAAAACCGAAACCCGTACCCGAACAGGTCTTTTTTTCGCATCGGCTTGTACGACTCTAACCGTAAATAATGAAAAAATGCCGCTCGTAATTTAACTTAATTTTTCCATAGAAAAATTAAAGCCAATTTTTTAAAAAAAATAAAACTTACTTGAACTTTTCTGTTCAGCATTTCGGATAGTAACATGGTTAATCTGTGATGTTTTTCTCTATCAAACAGCGTTAAATTATATTTAAATATATCTATAACTCTAGTTTAAATTATAAATTGTTGAAAAATTCTAAATTATTTTCTCACTCTAAAAAATGTGTTAAATTTAAATTTGATTCGTCGTCCCATGGAAAGGTTTTCAAATTGAACAGATAATATTGGGAAAAATTTTCCATCATACCAAACACTGTTGATTCAAATTCATTTTGTTCAAATTGAGAAAATTTCTCTAATTCAAAAGAATTTAGACTTTTCGCTTGATCAAGAAGAATTTTCAAATCTAGCTTATTCAAGGTAAACAATTTAGACAGTTCCAATATTTCCCTTAAATTAATGAAAAAAATAAAATAAAAATTATAACGAAAAAAAATTTAAATTACATTAAAATTTTGGAATTCGACGGAATCATGTAAAAATCGGTAAAAATTCTCAAAAAATGAATAGCCATTTTACTCAAATATTCTTTATTTTGCTTCAAAATCTCAAATTCAAATATTTGGTTGAGCAAGTATTTGTACTGTTTGAGCAATTTGGTTGTGTCATTTGATGCCAAACTCTCTATTTTTTCATTATCTGATTCATTTGTCTTTTTAAAAAAAATGAAAAAATATTTTAATAAAATCAATTGCTTACAAAATCAATGCTACAGACAAAATGAAATTTTAATAAGCCTCTGGAGTCATGTTGAATGTCATTATGGCGACATTTTAATTGATTCCAATCGGAATCTAAGTCTTTCAAATTCTTTTAAAAAAAAAATAGTTTTCTAAAAAAAATAAAGATTTTATACAAACTTTTATTTGAATTTTAAATTGGCCTATAAAGTCCTTTCGCAATTTTCTCGATTCAGAAACCGACCTCCACACTCTAATTGATTAATTAATTTCAGCCAAGAAGAAATTTTAAGATAAATTTACTTTCGCAGAAAATATTTTTCATTCTGATTTATGTTTTTTTTATTACCTTCTTTAAAAACTTCAATTACAAGAAAGTCGTTTATATTTTGAATTTCCCTAAAAACATTTATTCAACTTGGAAACAAAAAATTTTAAAAATTACAGTTTAAAATTTTCATTAGATTTTAGGCTGTTGATGTTCAAAGTTTTAGTTTGAAATACTTCTTTCTTCACACTTTTTGAGTAGATTTCATTAAAAGAGCTTCGTACTATGCTTTTTTTTTGAAATGTTGTTTCTTTAAATAATAAAAAATTAAAAGAATTAAAATTTCAAAATTTTTGTTACTAATTATGGATTGGGATAGCCTTCGCTCTGAATTAGCTTTCCTAATCGATTCTTCTTCAAGAACATAAATCAAACAATAAACATTTTCTATTTTATCCGAGTCATTTTTTGTCACAAGATCCCTCAATTCTACCATCGATAAATCGAGAGTATAAACAAGAGTCTTAGAATAAAAAAATTTAAAATTTTAAAAATTTAATAATATAATTTACTCTATTAGAATATTTTTTTACACATTCCTCGTGCTCTTTTTGAGTTTTGTTGAACAACTGTTGAATATAATTGTGTAAACAAGAAGATTGTACAAAACTTGTGGCAGCCAACATACTCAATTCATACATGGTCATCAGAGCTGAAAACTTGATAAAAAAACATTTGTGAGTTGATTATTACTACTTTTATTTTCTTAAAATTACTTTATTTAAAAGCAAAATTATAATTTTAAAATAACTAAATATCATAGCAATAGACCAAAAAATTTTAAATTAGCTCTTAAGTTAGTCATAAGATTGAGTTTTACCTGAGTTTTTAAAGTATTATGAAATTTTCTCTTTTTAAGATTTTAGGTAAATATTGCTTAGTTATTATACCTTTCGGTCATTAAACGTAGAATTTTTCGGTCTGAAAAAAAATTAACTTAAACTTAGATAAAATTATAATTTAAAATCATAAAATTAAAGGCGCACATTTTTGACTATGTTTTAAAAACGATTGACTTGATATCTTTATTTTAATGAAAATTTAATTATACACTTTTAAAATTTAGCAAAGAAATTTCGATACACTTTAATATAAAATAAAAAATTTAGCACAAATTAAGATAAATAGCTATCAAATTTGCTTTAAAAAAATTACACAGCAAATGTTTTTTTTTTCCTTTATTCTGTTAAGTAATGTCAGAATCATTTCGTTTGTAGACTAAAAAAACACTAAAAATTTTATTTTAATTTACAAATAAAATATTTACTCTGTCATAACATGTTATTTTATAATATGTTATTTCTAAATTACATTAAAATTCCTTTGTCATTAGTTCATTTTATTTTAATTATTTATTTGTTTTCTGTACCGAGCTAAAGCACCTTCAAAATAAAATAAAATAAAAGCTAAAAAAGGATATGTTGAAATAGAGAGTATATTAAATTTCCTTGGTATACATCTATCGAATTGTGATATTAGCGCACAATTCAACGCAGAGCTTTGTGCTGTAATAAGATTAAATGATTCAATTCAATGATTTTAAAACATTTTTACATGCGAATTATTTTAAACTAAAATTATCTTTTTATTTTTAAAAACTTAATATAATCACAAAAATTAAAAATAAAAATAAATAATTCAAAATAAAATAAATTAAATTTATGAAAAAAAAAAATTAAAGCATTACTTTAATTTTCATTAATGGATTTTAAGTTTAACATCATTAGTAGTTTAGCCATATTAATCTTTGGAGAATTCCTTCATAAAATATAGCAATTTTGTTTAGGGTCAATATTAAAGAGTTTATTCAACTCTAAAAATTTATTTTTTGGTCTTCTTTTGACCATCTCTATTTTTCGCATATTAAAAAAATTATTATTTTATAAAAGTATTATCAAATTTTTGTAAATTTCTTCTTTTGGGCAATCGTATAGTTTTTGGAAATATTGTCCGACTAAGACTTAAACTCGGATCAAAGGATTTAAGTTCTAAAATGGAAACTGTTAAGGTAAGAATGTATTTTTAATTTGAACTCTATTGGATTTCTTGTGATTCTTGTTTCTAGTGATCCTTAATTAAGTATCTAAGTTAAGTTTTAATAACTAAATTGTCACTGATTGCATTATAAAATTGATGTATATAAAAAGAGCTATATTGTATTATGTTGTGTGGTTGTTGTATTTTCTTAGTAAATTAAGATAGTAGATCCAAATCAGTCTTTGAGCCTTATTAGCTTTGACTAAACAAGACAAGATAATGCTCCGTCAACAAAAACTATGAGAACAAACTGTTTTATTTAGTTTTAAAACAATAGAGAATTTTCTCTATATTCTTCTCTTGAATATTCTTTATCAAAACTTGACTGTAATATTAATCAATTTAATTTAATTTAATTTTTTGTCAAGTGATTTTAATGAAAAAGCTGAGATACATCGGGTAACGCTTGCGCTTGATGGCCTTGTTGAGCAACCTGTTGTCGCGTGTCATTCTGATCTTGACCTTCTTCGGCTGCCCCACCCCCGGGTTCTCCTGCTTCTTCTCGACCACCACCAAGTTCGAAATCCAGTCAGGCACTTCGTCGTCCTCGCCCAGCTTATGCATGACCCCCTCCTTGATCTGACTGTCGATCTCCTCTTCGACCGCATCGCGCCAAGCGAACGCTATAGGCCTCAGTGGTTGCCTCTTTGGTGCCACCGTTGGATCCACCTCTATGTGAATCTTCCTCCCCTTGATGCAGCCCACCTTGCCATTGAACAAATCTGGAAACCACGACTTGATCACCTTGATCCGCTCCTCAATTGGCTGACTCAGATCCGGTCGGACCTTTCCCTCGCTAGGTCCAACAGCCAACGCAGCAACGGTCAATGTTGAGGCGGCTAGGGCAACGGGTGCGGGAAGAGGACGCCCGAAGAAGGCCGAGTCGGAGCATCGAGGGGCGGAACGGAAGGCAGCGGAGGTAGCAAGAAGAGCGCTGAATCCGCCGGAGCGAGCCGCCAAGAAACAGCACGGTCAACAATGAAGCAACTCTGGCTCACTTGGATGTCTAATGTATTTTTTGTTTTGTTGTTTTTTTTCTATCTGTTTGTGATTTTTTTTACTCAAGCTATTTATTCATTAACCTATTGTATTTCATTTATTTGGAGAGTTGAAATTTCTATTTAAAGAGAGAGGAAGTTGTGGTGTTCACCACAGATACTTATCTGTTTATTTATTTACTATGTATGTGAGCGTTAAGTTACTTATGATATTTATTTATTTTATTTTTGTACTATTTATTTTGTATGTTCGAGGAGATATAGAACGCTCGATAAAGAAGAAAAAAAAGGGAGTTTTTTTTTGGGTCTTTCTTTGGTTTTTTTAAGCTCAATAAAAAGTTGGAAAACACGAGGATTGTTTTTTTCTTTTGACTCCACTTCTTGGCAACTTCACAACCACTATGATATGTTACTAAAGAAGCTTTATTTATTTTCAAGCCAGTTTTTACAAGTCAAACTTCTTTTAAGCCATTCATTTTTATCAATTCCAATTGTTCATCTCTTTTTTTTTACACTTAAGATTTATTTAATTAAAAATATGAAAATTTTTAAAAATAAAATGATTTTGAGACTTTGTCAATAAAAAAAAGAGCTAAAATTCAAAATTCAAGAATTTTGTCCAGTTTATTAAAAAAAGTGTGGTCTTTAGTGATTCCTGGGACTACGAAGTTTACGAATTTCAAGACAAAATTAGAAATTAGATAAGATAGCACTTAAGTTTTGAATTTCTTGAACTTTATGTATCTTATTTTAATTTTTTTTTTTAAGCGAAGAAGCTGTAGCTCGGTGCAGATAGACAAATAAATAAAAAAAAATTAGCTATAAAAAAAAATCGCAAAAAATAATTTAGTTTCTTACTTTTTTATTAATTTATTTACAAGATTAAGTTATTTTAGAAATTTAATTAAATAAAAATTTTGTGATAATTTGATTTAGACTGTTCCGATCCACAAAATGGGCAGTTAATTGCACTTTTATTTTCGAAAAACTTTTCAAAACAGCAATTGCACATTAAATGACCGCATTGGGAAGAAACCAAGTGTTCATCTGAGTGCTTAATCTAGATATTTTTTCATATAAATAAAAGGAAATAAAGCATTAAAATAAAATACTTCATCTAAATTCTTAAAACAAATTGGACAATCGACAATAATTTCATTTTTGGATTCAGAATTACTCTTTGGATCTTTTAAATTTAACTTTTATTTTTTTTTTCTCTCTAAACAAATTCATTTACCTTTAGCACAAAACGCTTGAAATTCTTGGTTATTTTTCAGAAGCCGTTGTGCAAAATTACAAAATGTGTCCGAATTACAATCTTTATAGCAGTCATTAAAATACTTTGACAATTGAAGCCTTCTTTTTTTCCTAAGACTCAAATCAGTATCTAACTTTTTTCGTTGTTTCATTTCTTCTTCGGTTCTATCAGGACCAGAAAATCCAACTAAGCTTCTGGAAAAATAATCACAAGTCAAAGACGTATCAAATCTATATCCTCTTTCAATCTGTTTGGCAAATAATTCATGTGCATAGTCAGGCTTGTAGGGCTTTTTCTGAGCTAATATTTTGTCATATTCAGTAGACAGTTTACAAAGGTTAATTCTTATTTTTTTGTTTACTTTTTGATTTTTACGTCCACCATACAGTTTATTTTGTGTCCGAAATTTATAAGATTTCAACGAATCAGAAGGATAAGGAAAAGCCGCATCATTTGCATCTCCTGAAGCAGAAAAAGGTGCTAAATTTGAAATGGTTACATTTGGATATTTCATGTACCATCTGTATATAATTGGAACTTCCTTCATCAGTCCACTGATAAACTCATCATAAATAAATAATTTTTCTATATTTTCCTTAGTTATTTTTGATTCTTGTTCTTCTCTCTTAATAATTTTTTTTCTCTTTTCTTCATGTTCTGACTTGATTTTCAAAATTTCACTTTGGGTAAATTTTTTTTTTTCATAAGTTTTTTCTTGTTCTTTTATTATCTGATTTCTTAGATTTTTTATTTTTATTAATATCTCTGTTGTTGATTCTAGATAAAAAAAAATTTTCTCTTTTCTCATTATATCAAATTCGGTCCTAAAAATGATCGCTGCCTTATTTAAATCTAGTTTAAATTTTTCATTTGCTGATACCATAAACATTGGAATATTGTAATTAGATGCCAAATTTGCTTCTCGTTGACAAGCAAAACAATTCATGTATGACTCGCTTAAACATACAATAAAGAGATCACAGTCAGGAATGGAATTTTCTAAATTCAAAGTTTTCTTGTCCAAATCTATTTCTAAAATTGAGCCTAAAATTTTCAAGTCTTTGTTCAGTTGGTGGCCAATTTTTCTATCAGTCCAACAGTAGCTAATGTGGATTTTAAAATTTTTAATTTGGTTGCTGATGCTAGTAGCCTCTTTTGATACATTAGGAATCTCGTTTGATACATTAGAAACTTCCTTTGACACATTGGTAACCTCGTCTGATACATCGTTTATAGCGTTGGATGGAGTACATCCCATTTTTCTTTGTTAATTTAGAGAATCTTGAATTAAAAAGCTAATTTAAGATTATTTTTGAGAAATTTTTTCTTTTTAGTTTATGTTTTATGACATGATAAAATAAAAAACTCATTAAACGAAATAAAGTGAGAGATTTTTATTTTTTTTTCTTATCAATTCAATTAGATTTTCATGTTAACTTTGATAAGCGTATATTTTATGAAATAATTTATTTTTCTTTTAAAACCAATTTTTTTGACAATTTTAAAAATATTCAAGTAAGAAAATAATTAAGAGTCTAAAACATTATTGAAAATTATAGTAGTAGTTATAAATACTAATAATAATATTGCATGGTTTGCATTAAAACTTAGTCGACCATCGAAAAACTATATCTGAAACCAGTGTGTACTTTCTTTTTATCTAATAAAGTTTTCTTAATTTCAATAATAAGCTAATAATTACATAAATAATCACATAAAGTTATAACATGTCTTAAATAGAAACTAAAAAAATTTAAAATATATTCAAATGAGTCTCAATTGAATTTGAAATTGTTGTTTATTTACAACCATTTGTCGCCATTGTGAATTTTCATACAAAAATTCCAATACAAGATATAAAAATTAAATTTTAAATTCTTAATTATAATATGAATTTTGTATAACAGATTTTGCCTTTTTTATCTTGTTTATTTAGTTTAAAATGTAATCGGATAATTTTTTTCAATAATAATACATTGTCTTAAATTTTTAAGTTTTTTATAGACATTTTTTTAATCAAAACATGTGGCTGAAAGATATGACTAAGTATCCATTCCAACCGGCAAGGCTCTGCCTAAATTAGTTTTTTTAAATTAAACGATACAAGTAATTGGATAATAGCAATTTTTGTTCGAATAAAATTGATCAAAAACTGTGATGCTCATTATGCCTCATATGTAAAATATGCAACAAGACTGTGAGACCAAATTGATTTATAGTAAAATTATCCCGTTTTTTTATCCCGAAAATTTCCCGTTTTTTTTGTCAGAAATATAAAATAAGAAATTATCAAGACAATTATAATTTGTTTAATAAAAAAAAATTTTCGTAATATAATAAAAATTTAAATTCATTAAAAAAATTTACTACTCCTAATATTTAGGATTCCAAAAAATCCAAGTCTTTTCTTTAATGTTTCTCATTTCTAATTTTTCTGATTCTCGGTCAATTTTTAATACACGTTGTTTATTAATGCCATTTTCGCCCATAACCTCTTTGCTTCATTCTTAATATCAGAATCTGTTAAACCTTCTATTCTCTCAGCAATTGCTCTTTCAACAAGTTCTTGCTCATCTTGCTTAGCTTGTTTCATTCTTTCTAAATTCTCATTATTTTTAAGCGACTCAATTATATTAAAATAATCATTATTATCACTCAAATCTAATTCAGCTGAAAAAGTTGCTAAGTTTCTAACAGTTTCTAAATTCGCATAAGTTTATTCGCATGAAATATTAAGAATATTTTGTTCTGGCAAAGATAAGTTTAGTTCTGGTAATTGAAATATTTCTCTTCTCCTTCAATTTCAACAAATGAGGCGATATCTTGTCTTTCAAACCAATACTCATAAGGATATTGTATTAACTGAATCAAATTGAATAAAAAATGTTTTTACCTTTTTTACCTAAAATAATTTTTCTAAGGTTAAAAAAGGACAATAAATAAAAATCAATAAGATTTTAGTTGATTATTGATTTGATTTACTAAAAATAAAGAAAATAAAGATTTTATTTTAGGTAAAAAAGGTGCAACAAATTATGCTGCACTTTGTTGCAATATCTTTTCTAATATTTTTATTAACTTTAATTTTAATTTATGAAAAAAAAAAGAATTTTTGTTCAATTTGTATATGAAATTCACAATACCATACAATTTGTCAAAAGATTTAATCAAAATAAAAATGACTTTGATTGGTACGATTAGGAGGAATAAACCTTAACTTCCTTCAATCATCAAAAAAAAACAGGAAATGTACAGAAAAAAAATTTTATGAAAAGAGTACTCTTCTTACAATTTATCAAGGCAACAAAAAAAATGATTAAACTTTGAGCTCTTTTCACGAAAAAATTTCGATTGTTAATAAGCTCGCGAACACATTAAAATCAAACAGATTAAAATCTAGCGCTACAGTCGCATCTTCGCCTAAAACTCCAATAAAATTTACTGAAGTTTTGGACCACATAAAGGTTCAAGAATTCTTCAAATCAAATTGTTTTTTCCCTAATATAAAACAAACTATTTTCGAATTCGTTGTTGTTGTTTTTTTAAATTGTCAAAATATACAAACTTATTTTTTATCAATAAAATTTTAAGGCTCAAAGGGATCGAATCCCGAGGTTCCATCGAATTTAGTCCGTAAAATATTAATAAATAAATCAAGTTGAGGTTTATAATACATGTTTAGACACATCATTATCTTCATGTGCAATTTATTTGACCAGCTATTTTCTGTAAACAAATGCTTTCACATCAATGTTTATCATTCCGTAAACTGAACATCTCCTTAATCTCAGTTCACTTGTCCAAAAATGCCTCCCAAAACATTATCCTCATTTCAATTTTAACCCAAAATGTAAACTTTTTGTAAATTCTTCCATTTACATCTCCTTTGATCGTCTAAACATTCAAACAAAAAGTCTTTGAAAAAACTTGAAATTTTAAAATTTTAAATTTTCTTGCATAATTAAAATTATTGAATTATGTATGAATCCTTTTAGATCCATACAATAATTGTTCTTACTTTAAAATCTTTTTAGCAAAATTTTACACTTTTTTTTAATATGATCAATTGTTTTTATTTTTGAATAAGAATGACATAAATACATAAATTGCTGTGTATTTATAACTTAACTTGTAGCAGATTAGATAATTAACTTTTTTATATTCAAATTTTTAATAAAAATTTATGGTATTGTGATATTATTCGATATTAATAGATTCACTTAAAGATTTTTAAAATTTATTTCCTCTTTAAATATAGTTCTTTCTCTCTTTTTTGAACCGTCCAACATTCAAATCTTTAATATCTGAAATTATTTATTTCAAAAATTTTAGGCATTTTTTATTATTTTCCTCATTTTTTGGATATTAAGATTAAATTTAAATATCCTTTGAGTAATATAACCCTAAAGCTGATAATTTTTATTATTTTATCTAGTTTAATTAAAGAATACCTAGCTATATTTTTATTTAATTTTAAATCTCTAGAATTTTACATTATTCGGTAGGAATAATAAGTTAAATAAAATACAATTAGACAATTTAACTTAATAGAGGAGATAAAATACTGAATTCCTTCAGAAAATCAAAAAGGATCTCTATCTAGCAACTTAAATAAAAATCCAATTTTTTAAGACCTTTATTCAAGGGTATTTTGTTTATTTATCTACTCTTTTAGGTTATAGTTCAAAGGAAGCATTCTTAAAATTAGCAAAGAATTTTACTTATCTATCATTAAACTATAAAGTTTAAAATTTGAATCGAATACTTTAATGAAATAAACAATTTCAAAGAAAAATATTATCTTTATTTGTTTTAAAATAGAACTTTTGTTTAAGATGAAAGAATTTGACTAAAATTTTGTGAAATCAATTATGACGCTTTCAGCAATACTTAAAATAATCGACAATATAGAGTTTTTCTTTATTCATATTTTTTTACATATCAGGGAGCTAACCACGCTAGAAAGACTTGTTGAAGAATTAACTCTAAATTTTGTTTTTAAAATATTTTTTAGAAAATTGAGTTCAACTTTTTTTCTTTCTCTTTTTTTAAAATTTTAGTTTTTTATTTTTCTATAATGTGTGCCTAGGAATACTCTAATAAATGAATTATTTTCAAGAAATTCAACATTTAATACTTTTAAAAATATATCTAATGCAAAAAAAATATTTTTAATTTCGAAAAATTTAATTTGCTCAGTAGTCAAAGAAATAAAAGTAAACAATGTATGGCAAGCTATAGCAGAATTTAGAAAAACATAAAAAATTGATTATTACTCTACGCATTTTTTTAGTAATTATTTTTGAAAAATTAAAATTTTTATTTTATTCTTCTATGAATTATTGATGCTTTTTTTATTCAGAAGCTGTGAGTTTGAAAGCTTAACTCCATTGCTTAAAAAAGCTTATTGTTGATTGTTTCCTTATGAAAATACAGTCTATGTAAAAAATGAACTACTGAGAAAAACAGAGCTCCCAAAACAGCATCATAAATCTTCAAGCTCATGAATTATACATGTCCCTGAATGTTTGGAGTCTTAAAAACACATACTCAAACAATGCTTTATTAATTTAAAAATCGACTAAAATAACTCTAAGGATAAATTAATCACTTACAAAGCCAGATTTTAAAAATTAAAAAATAGTTTTTAGCTATTTACATTAACACCTGTAACTAAGGTATGACGGCTTTTTTGAGGAAAATTTCAAAATAAAATTCAAAATGAATTGTTAATATTTTTTTTCATTTTATTAAATTAAAAGAAATGGAATCCAAAAGCAATGAAAAGGACAAACGCTTGGTTATTTATCCCAAAGTATTTAGAATTAGCCTCACTTTGATTAAGATCCAAAATGATGAAATTTCTGTGTGCCGAAATGTAATTATTTGCTCATATTATCTTTAATTTATAATTATTAAAAAAAAGTATCCTATTGATCTAACTGAAGAGACTGCTAATGTTGTCAGCATTAAAAAAAACCTTATGTCCCAACATGAATTTCCCACTATTACTCTTCTTGACTGCAGCTTCGAAGAAATTCGGGATAATTGCTATACTAGAGGTACTTAGTTCTTTTTTTATTCAGAAAATTAAAAGTAAACCAAGGTGAATTATATTGGAACAGACGCTTCAAGTTCTATTTCGTCAATCGAGCCGAATGGAATGATTTTGTTGCCAGAGTAAATGCAGATGTAAAACATAAAAAAGTCAATCATCCGATTCAAGCAGACACTAGTGTACGACCCAAGAGCACCTATTATCCAGTAACTATGCCGAGAACTTTTCGCCGAAGTTTTACTCTTCTGAAAATAAAAAATGACCAGATTTGGAGCTATAAAAATGTAAGATTTCAAAAAAATTTGAAAAAAAAATAAAAAATTGTTTTTAGCTTCCATTTAATTTAACAGAATACACTGCTAATTTGGACCACATCAAAAAAATAATGAGTACCGAATATGGCATCGAAAATCCGATGGTTTTGGACCGAAAATATAAAGAGGTCCGCGATCATTCAACTACAAGAGGCGAAATTTTCTGGAATACAAATCATGTATTCTATTTTATTAGTAGAAATGATTGGGAAAATTTTTACATTGAACCTGAATGTAAATTTCATCAAGTTAAATACAAAAAAGTTAATCATACAACTTATTTTGATGCAATGAGACCGACTTATTTCAAGAGCAAAGAGAGTCATATTTAAATTTTTAAATACAAGATTTACCATGTAAGATTAATTGACAAAATTTGGAATTTTTGAGATTTTCATTTTTAACAAGGTAGACAATAAAAATAAAATTTAATTTACCGAAATTAAAAATTTATTTTTATGAAGTGTTTTTGTTGAATAAATAAAAATTAAATTGAAACAGTTTCTAAATTTATTTGTTTTACTTAGTAAATTTATTATAAAACAGTCTAAATGAAATTATGGAATCTTATTTAGAAAGAAATGCTTGTAATTTTTTTTTAATTAACAATTTTAAGAAAAAAATAATAGCTATGATATGGTTTTACCATGTGAAACGAAATTTAAGTCTCAATGTAAAAGCTTTCTGAATTAAGCACCGTAAAACCTTGCTAGATCTTGAGTGGGATAACTTTTGATTCTTAGGTTTTTAGTTATGGTGCGGAGTTAAAAGTAAGGATAAAAATAAATCTTAAAAATTTAATTAAATGATTAAAAATAGTTTTTATATTTAAAAAAATTCAATTCTAAATTATGGTGGGGTTAAAATGAATTATTTTTTTAATTAAGTTTTTAAATTTGATTAGAAATAGGAAAAAATACTAATAAAGAATATTTTAAAATTAAAAAGATATTTTTTTAGTCTTTTTTTCTGCTTTTTGTTCCACAAAGTTCTTTTGTCCTTTCGTTCCAAGATTTCCAATTTTTTTCTTTACCATAACTTTTTCTGTTTTTGTTGGCGACGGGGTTGAAAATTTTGAAAAGGCGAAATAACAATCGATGACATCGATAGGGTACCTGATGAGTGAAATGAACTCGATGTTGATTGTGTTGATAATGCATGTGTTAAAGGGAAAAAAAAGTTGTGTTGTGAAATGGCTCTTTAATAACTGTGTAGACAAAATATCCGACATAGAAGATATCGATTAGCCACTTAATGAGTTAAAAATAAAAGTTATTTAACAGAAGTTAATGGATTCTCAAAACTTTCATTGCTAACAAATCATCAATTGATATTTTGCCTTCCCAAAATTTACCAACACCGTTAACAATAACAACAGCACAGTCATCGGAACCTCTTTAATTAAGGAAAAGTTAAGGTAAAGAAAAGCCAGGAGACCAATGTTAACCGTGGAACAAAAGGCAGAAAAAAAAGAGAATTTAACACTAGAAGCACCGGAGATGTCAAAATGACATAATTGATGTTTTAGCTCATCATAATTTTTGAACCACTATTTTTATTTGCATTAAAAATATTAAATATAAATTTAGAAGTTTTTTAATGCAAAATTTAATATTTTAATAATATAAAAATTTAATTTTTTTTCTTTGTTTGGATTTTAACACCTATATCAAGAAGCACCAACGATGTCAATATGACATCTTGTATTTTTTAATGTTTTTTCAAATATAAAATCACGTTCACATCATTTCGTTTAGTTGTAGAACTATTGAATAAGAAGACAACTTATTTAGGAACAGTACGAAAAAATAAGCGTGAAATGCCATCAGCTGCCAATTCATCGCATCAGCTTTATCAAAGTCTTTTTTACGAACATGACTCTGGTGTAATTCTGACTATCTACCAAGGTAAAGTTCATAAAAGCGTGCCAGTCCTGAGTTCATTTCATGACTCTGTCGATATTGAACCAGTAGAAATAAATCAACTTAAATCAAAGCCAAATACGATAATTGACTATAATCAAAACAGTGTAATGTTGATACGGTTGACAAAATGACTAGATTATATTCAGTAAAAGCTCCAACTAGACGCTGGCCTGTCCAAGTTTTTTATAATCTTTTAGATCTTTCTTGTATAAATAGTTGGATACAAATTAAAGAAATTAATAAAACAAAAATAAGTCGAAGAAAGTTTCAGATAAAATTAATCGAAGAAATTGTTGACAACTTTGCATCACCGCTTATCCCAGTGACCTCTGCGGCATCAAGAAAAAGGAGTTTAAGTGAAAACTCTAGTCCAAAAGCCAAATGTTCAGCTTGTCAAATAACACTTGGAAATAAGAAAAAAGCACATGAAATATGTGATAAATGCGGTAAAATTACATGGTATGTGTTTATATGAAAGATCTCTAATATGTAAAAATTGCCAAACAGACAATCAATAAATAATTTTTTAAGTATCTTAGAGTGTAATTAATTTAATTTAATTTATTTAAAATCTATTTATTCAATAAAATATATTTTTAAACTATATTTCTTTTTAAATTTGAAATAGTAAAAAAGATGTCAAAATTACATTTCTGGTGTTTTTAAGAAGCCAAAAAATAGGTGCTTCTAGTGTTAAACAATTAAAAAAATATCTTTTTAATTTAAAAATAGACTTCATTTGCATTTTCTTTTATCTATTTCTAATCATATTTGAAAAGCTTAATTTAATTCATTGTCAGAATTTTTTCATCTTTTTTCATGGTTGTCATTGAACCATTAGTCCTACAGTCTTAAATGGTCTTGGATCGTGTATCGAATCGTACTTTTATCTTCGATTCCACTTGACCAATACTACTTGAACCGATTTTGAAGTTCAAGATTTTGACCTTAAAATTATTTCCACGGAAAAATTTCATTTTTTTCATGACTTGATAGTCATTTTTCATATCCTTTTGGTGATTTCTATCAAAGGATAGCGCTTTAAATGCAACTGAAAGTTATTTGGTGATACTTCCGTAGAGCAATGTGGAGTTGAACGATAGTTTCGAAGAAACTAAATAATTTCTGATTCCCATTCATTGCGTAAACTTGAACAATTTATCATCACTTTTCCAAAGTTACTCATAGAGCGTTCACACATGTCGTTCGCTGCTGCCATAAGGGCGAAGATTGGATAAACATAAAAAAGTTGAATAATAAAAAACAACCCATTCCTAAACAGTGAAAAAAAAAACATTAACACTAAAATAAAATTTCATAAAATAAATTTTTTGATTAAAAAATCTTGAGGTGTTAAAAATCACATAAGTTCATGAAAGTGCAGTCAATCATCCGTACAACGTAACCCCATAAAACGAAAAACCCAATAGAACGAATTCGATTATCAGAACCGATTTCGATGAATGGAAAATGAATAATTTTTATCTTCTAAAGAACGAATTTCGATGCAACGAAAACCCGATACAACAGGGTTCTTCTAACAAACCAATTAATCTTTTTCATAAGAAATAAAGCTACATCAACAAAAAATCAAAAAAAAATTCACACCTTTATACAGTATGTTTCAAAAATTTAGAAATTAATTATTTTATTTATCTAAATTTTTTATATATTGATTTTAATAATATTAGAGTGCAAAAGAAAAAAAATAAAAGAACTAAATTGAAAATTTTTTTTCCCTTCAATTTGATATATCACACTCGAAATTAAAGGCAACATGAAGTTTAGTACGATTGTACTATTGTACTATTGTACTATTGGGTTAAAAATTAATTTCCTGGCTGAGTTTTTTACAGCGGATGTACAAATTTATGTACAGAGTGTACATGAAGTTTTTTTTTTGGTAGAATGAAATATTTTTTATTCTGATGGACCCTCATGTTTCAAATAAAGAGGCTAAAAGTTTTTTTTCTTTTTTTTAATAAACTACTAGTACGATTGGTTATTTTGCTAAAATAGAAGTTTGTACACAATGTACAATATTTTTTGTACCAAATTTTTGATAACCCTTGAATCGTACAAATTTTTACTATTCAAAGTAATTATAATAAAAAAATAAAAAAATATATTTTTTTTTCTCAGAATTAATTAATTTATTCAAAAACATAATCGTACTGAAGGAAAAAAAAATTTAACTTGAATATGCAATTTTGTGTTGAATCGTTAGCTTTTTTCACCATGAATAGTACTGGAATCGTACAGTACAATCGTACTATACTTCATGTTGCCGAAATTAAAATACAATTATGTTTTAAAAATTTATAATCAAAAAACTTCCTTTAAAAATTTAAAAATAAAAGTCGGTGCAAAAGCTTAGAAATTCGGGTAATCTAAAAGTTTTAACAATCATTACTATCTTTTTTCACACCTTTATGATTAATTCCTAAATATCTTCTAATTTTGAGTAAATTTTGCTCTTAATTTAAAAACTCTCCAACTCCTCATTTGGTCTCTAAATAACATTACCAAAAAATCTTTAATTTGGCAAAAAATGGGTAAAAAAAATGTGTCTAGCCCACAAAAATTGCAGATCGTGGGTCTGTTAAAAAGTGGAGATAAAAAGCAAAACGAAATAGACAAGTTGTTAGGTGTATCTCCAAAATGTGTCACTTCAACTAAAAAAAGATATGAAGAGACCGGTTCTGTCTCTGATCAAAGCCGTTCTGGTAGACCTCGAAAGCTAACTTTTAGGTATGAAAATTACATTTTTAGAGAGATCAGAAAAGACTCCAAATCTAACTATCAAAAACTCGCCACAGATTTTAATTCTAAGACTCGTGGAGTTAGGATTAGTAAGTATACTATAGTGAGATATCTCCAAAAGGTTTAGAGTCTCATACAGCGGTCAGAAAACCGCTTCTTAACATAAAAGATAGACAAAAAAGATATAAGTGGTGTAAACAGAGACTTAATTGGACAGTTAGTGATTGGTCCAGAGTTATTTTCAGTGACGAGTCCAATTTTGGGGTCTTTAAACGTAAATCAAGAGTAATAGTAAAAAGTTTTAAAAATTAAAAGTTTCACCCGAAGTTCTGTATACCAAGGTTACAAAACGGTGGAGAGTCAGCCCGTATCTGGGGATGCATTTCAATATACAAAGGCACTGGTATATGCAACATTTATAGAGGACGATTTAATCAATTTGTCTACATTAACACCTTGGAAAACAATCTTTTTCCATCTATTGAACTCCTTTTTGATCCAAATGACCCTTGGGTTTTTCAACAAGATGGGGCTTCAGCACATACAGCTTACTCAGTGAGCGACTGGTTCAAACAACAGAACATTAAGGTTCTGCCATGGTGTGCCCGTTCACCAGATCTCAACCCAATCGAGAACTTATGGTCATATATGGATCCCAAAATTTTTTTGGTTTTACGTTATTGGATTGATCACAGATGAATATTTTTAAAAAAAGCCGCTTTTTTATTATTTTCCCGCCTTTTATACACATAAAAACAATCTTTGTGTAAACAAATAAAAAAATTTCTAAACTTTTGCAACATACTGTATTATTTAAAAAAATCTTGACATTTAATTAATTAATTGGAAATAAAGCAAAAATTTAATTGTTCTTTATTTGACTTTATCTATATTCTTTCAATTAAAAAATATATATTTACAAGTAAATATTGAAAATATGGAAATTGAAAAAAATTGTAATAAACAAACAGCTATTACTTCGTATGTTAAAAAGGATTAATTGTTCTTTTCATTTTATTTTTTTATAAATTTTTTCACTCTTTTCATTTGTTTTAAAAAATTCAAAATAAAAAATCTCAAATTTTTTTCATTGCTTTTGTATGGGATTTTCGATAGATCGACTTTTTCGTTATATCGAGGGTTGACTGTATAATTATAAAAGATAAAAGATAAAAACACATAAATGTTTTTGTATATAGACTAAATAAACATGAAAAAATGCGTCGAAAAATTATATGGATTAGGTATAGGATATTAATGGAATGTTTATGGTCAAAAATTTTACTTTGCCATAAATATTCCATAATTATAAAAAGGGACTGTTTGTACAAAATATCCAGAATGTACAAATTAATTTGAAAAATTAAAAAAAACGCATTTTTTCATGAAAATCCCATACAAAAGCAATGAAAAAAATTTAAGATTTTTTATTTTGAATTTTTTAAAACAAATGAAAAGAGTGAAAAAATTTATAAAAAAATAAAATGAAAAGAACAATTAATCCTTTTTAACATACGAAGTAATAGTTGTTTGTTTATTACAATTTTTTAATCTTTGTTCAAAATATTTAAAGACAATTTTTTTTCTAAGTTTTCAAAATACACAATTGTAATATGAAAGTCACTCATCTCAAGTAAAAGGAAAAAAATGGTAAAAATGTCTAAATGAATCGGAATGATCCAGGTCCAATAGAAGCACAAATTTTGAATTTGCTGGTTATGATGATGAATTTTTGAATGTTTACAATAAAAGAATCAAACTAAAGATAATTTTTTTTAGAAAAAATTTAACTTTTATTAAACAAAATAAATAATTTTTAAATTTTTTTTTAAATGGACATAAAATGAATAAACATAAAAGAAAGATAGACAGAAATTAAATATTTTAAACATACAGGTAATATTTTTTCGTTAAAGAATCGAACTCCTGATAATAAAGTTTTCATCTAAATATTCAACAAAATTATTGAGAAATGTACTTATTTTCCATTTATTTTAGTTAAACTCTGTAAAGATAAAACTTGTTAAATTTTTATAGAAATCGATAAGTTTTTTTTATTATTAGTTCAAATAAGAACTATTCTCTCCGATAAAATTTTAAAAAATACTATAATCTCAAAGATATTTATCTATGTTACTAAATATGAATAAAAGAATCTTATCTCAAGCCAAGAATTAATCGATCATTAGTTAATAGTCGATCAGAGAAAAAAGCTTATCAATAAAACTAGCTCACGTTTAAAAAAAAATAACCTACAAGACTTATTCTATAAGAATTGTTTATCTAGAGCTACATTTCCTCGAACGACTCGAAGATTTCAGCTAATTCATAGATGATAATTGAAGTATTATTAATCCTTTATCTATTTTTATTTTGATAGGCTTTGATTTTCTTGATGTTTGTTGTCCATGATAAGAAATTTGTTGCCATAAGCTTTTATAATCTTTTGTAATACATTTTAATGTGCTTTAATCTGATTTTATATTCAAAATTTGATTAAGATTATTAACAACTTTTACATTCTATGAATTTAAAATAAATTTTTACAAACTTTTTTTTTTTGCATTAACTTCTGGTCTATGGCGCTACTTATAAAAATCAAAATTTTATAACAACAGTAATTTTTTCAAAATTTTAGAAATTCAAAATAATTTTCGACAAATTTAAAAAAAATATTTTTTAAAATAAATTGAGAATTTTTTACTAAGAATTTTATTAAGACAATTGACAGCTTTGCAATTCTTAAAATTTTTAAATGTTTTAATATTTTAAATTATTTTCAAAAAATTTTCTTTTTTTAATTGTAATTTTTTTGGAACTTAACATTTGGTTTATGTTGTCACCCTTATTTTTTTAAAATCAATTAAGCTTTTATTTAGTGTGTCAAATAAAAAATATAAAATCTTCCGAGTTTTAATCTAAGATTAGACTTGTACAAAGCCTAAAAATGTGATCAATTCGTTTTAAAATGATAATAAATGATTTTTAAAATGTGTAATAGTCTAATTATAGAATAAAAAAATTAGTAAATTATTTTTAATCATGTGATAAAGTAATGATTAATCTCGAATAAGACAACTAAAAAAAATGATAACAAGAATTAAATGAATGATTAAAATCTTGATCACATTTTCTCGAAAATTTTCTTAAAAAAGTGCGACTTTAAAAAAATTAAATTTTTTTCGAATTGAAATGGATAAGTGGAACAGATAAGATTTTGTCTTAACTAATTTGAGCGGAATATCAGCACCTGTGATTTTATATAATTTTAATTTTATCTTTATTTTGGGTTTATTATCACTGTTTAATTAGACGAATATTTCAGTGAAGTGTATCGTTCCGATGATAAAGCTTAATTTATCATGATGTTAAGGCCAGTTTTGATTTGATACAAAAATAATTAGTCTGACAATTTGAAGATAAAATATTTCAAGAAATTTTCTAATTAAGAGCTGATAATTAAAACAGATTAAATATTTAAGAAAAATTGAATTTTTGAATTTTATTTAATCGGAAAGAGAATAAGCCAAAATCAGCCAAGCAAGAGAGGCCGCTGGCAATTTCTTCAAATTGCTCGGAGAAAAGTCTTTAGACTTTGAGATAAACTAATTTTTTTATCATTTAAATTTAACTTATCCAAGCTCGTTTTTTTAACTTAGAGATAATTGTCAATGATAATCGCAATTTTTCCAAGTTTTCTTAAGCATTTTCTTATTTGTTCAAACGACAAATATCTTATCTAGTTAAATTTTGAAAAAAAATTAAAAGCCTAATCTTATCAGCTGGAATTTCTAGTGTGATTCCTAGATACAGAACTTTTTCAGCTATTTTACTTATCTCAAGTTTAAGCAATAAATTTTTAAAAGATTTTATATTTTTGACTAAAATTTTAATTAAATTTTTTTCTTCAAAGTTGATTCATATCTTTGGTTGCACAATATTTCTCTAAATTTGAATATTTTAGTTAATTTTAAATTGTCATCATTTTTCTATCAGTTTATGAAACAAGGTGGAAAAAAAAAACACTATTTTTTTTTGGTCAAATAAGGAACCATATAGAAGATTTTATATTTCGAATAAAATTTTAATTATATTTTTTCCTTTAAAGTTGATTCATATCTTTTGTTGCACAATATTTAAGTTAATTTTAATTAACTTTAAATTTTCATCTATTTCATTTGTTTAAAAACTAGGATCAAAAAAGATTAAGAAAAATATTTTTGGTCTAATACGGAACTATTTAGGAGATTTTAATTTTGACCAAAAATTTAGATTTTTTTATGTTTCAATTTTGATTTAAGTTCAATTTAAAAAAATTTTTAAATTGAAGAGATTAAATTTTATTCATTTTTATCAGTTTGAACATTAGGATCGAAATAAAATTAAAAAAAATTTTAGTCAAATAAGGAACAATTTAAAAAATTTTATATTTTGTCTAAAATTTTAATTTTTTTCTTGTTATTTTTTTAATTTGAATTAAATTTTGAACAATTTTTGATTTGTAGAGATTAAATTTATAATTTTTTTCTATCAGTTTGAAAATTAGGGCTGTGAAAAAAAAATATTTTTTTTGGTCAAATAAGGAAATATTTAAAAGAATTTGAAAAAAAAATGTTTTGGTCTAGTAAAATTCAAAATTAACAAGTGATAATGGTGAGATTTCTTATCTGTTAGATCTTGCAATCAAAATGGAATTATTTTAGCGTTCTAATGATAACAGGAGAGAGCTAAATATTAAATTAATTGCCATAGCAATCAGAAGATTAGGCTTTAAGGAGAAAAAAATAGAGAGAGAGAGAGATAATAAAATTTAACTCTAAATACGAAAAATTTAGATATTGATTGAAAAGATAAGGGAAAAATAGCTATAGAAATTTTTTTGATAACTTGAATTTATGTTCGATAAGCTTTTAACTTTTTTTTTTCCACAGAAGAATAAAAATCAGAATTTAGTTATGTCAAGAAGAAAACAAGCAAATCCAAGATCGCTCCGAGTATCCATAGATTCGATGCAAGCGATTTTTGGCGAAGATGCCAATCTAAAAGAAAACGAAAGTGTCCAGAGCACACAGGAACAATTGGCATCGATTTTCTTCAAAAACATGACCAATCAATCTGACTTGAACGAAAATCGAAAATTGTACCACTTTGCCAAAATGACACTTGACTATCTGGAAAACGCCAACAAGGAAGCCAACAAGGAAGCCAAAAAAGAGCCCGAGAGCCAAGTGGCCGCTCAGCGCTCTCGATCGGCCTCCGAATCATCCGATTTCATAGACGTAACAACTGTCACCGAGGAAAAAAAGCCCACTACCGATTCAAAAAAATCAATGCGAAGGCGTTTTAATGCAAATTTTCAAACTGAAGCCCAAAGCTCAATTGTAGTCAATGGCAAAAGATATTATCGTAATAATTTTTTTTAATTTTAATAAAATTTTAAAAATTTTAATTTTTTTTTAATTTAAAGCTCTAAAATTTAGTTGTGAAAATTGTGGTCTTCGTTATAGTGACCAGAGTACACTGGATACCCACAAGCTTAATTATTGCACCAAACGTAATGCTAGCAAAGAGACTTCAAGTGATTCCTCGTCTTCAGAGGCGTCTCCGGCAAGCTCGCGTTCATCGACTCCCACTAACAAAAGCCAACCATGCGAGGACACTGCAAATGTTCAGCTGCTAAAAAGTGTCATGTATCAATGCAGCATGTGCACCTTTCAATCAGACAAAATTTCGGCCATGCACCGTCACTCTCGAATCCATTTGCCACAAAAGCGCAAGCAAATGGAAGAGTCGTCGCCAGCAAAAATTGACATAGGCGATGAGCCAGTCGACAATCAAAAATCATACTGCAAAGAATGTGACATTCATTTTTCCTCTTTGAAAACCTATCTGCATCACCGGAACAACTATTGCCAAAAGTACAAGACAATTGAGTCAGTGGTTCCGGTTCAGATTGCGCCCAGCACTTCTGCAGCTCCCGAGCCAGTCAGGCCTCAAGTCATGACCCCACAGCCCATTAGAATGGGAGACCTAGTCTATGTTCCTTTCTACAAACTAAACGAAAATAAAGAAAGTGCGCCTGTTCAGTCCTTGGCACTCAAAACTCAGGAAGAAATTGAAGAAGCTCCTCTGGACCTAAGTATCAAAAAAATTTCGGCCAACGAACCCAAAGGCTTTCAGCCGGTTGTTAAAAATTCTGCTCTTAATTTTCCATTTAATTTGTATCCAAATCTAATCGGCTTGTCAACAATGATTCCCGGGCCGATTAGAAAAAACCATGTTTCAATAGAAGCCAATGAATGTGAAAAAAATTTGCCAATAGATTCTAAAAAACCAAGTCCCATTTCAGCCAAGATTGCCAATGATCTAATTCGGCATTCTTTGGTCAAAAAGACTCTGAGTGAACTTTACGGAGCTGATTTTGAATTGTTCAACATGAATGAGGAGACAGAGGAGGCGTTTGGGTCGAACTCAAAATCAAATGGATTGAATAGGAATTTTTTTATGTGTACAGCATGTGGTTACCGCGGGAATACGTCCAGAGGAGTTAAACAACACGGAAAATTGCATTTGAACAGTGATGAACATTTTGCCATAATAAATGTCACCGATTCTAAGCCATATTTGGTTTATTCTAGTCTTAATGACAGTGATTTAACCAGGATGATGTTGAAACGAAGCAGTCCAGAGGGTGTCGAAGAGGAAGCAAAACATTTTGGCAATTCGAAAAAAGCGCGCCTTTTAGAATACAGCAAACAAATGGAAGAGGCAAATGATTCAAGCAAATCTCAGAACTATTGTTCAAAATGTGACATTAAATTTGGTCATTTAAAAAATTTTCTGGTTCATAAAAAATCCTATTGTAAAGATTAGCTAAGGAAATTTTATTTATTGTAAGCATAAGTTGCCCTTTTGTTTAATGTTTTTAGTGCTAGAAATTTCGTCCATCTTTTTTTGCGTTCTTTAAATTGTTCTTTTATTTTTACCCATATTTACTACCATTATTTAATAAAAAATATTTATCATCGTTTGCTTTTAAATTTAATTGAAAAATTAGATTATAGATCAAAATTTATTAGTTCGATTCGCTTAGATAAATTAGTTTTTTTTTATTAAATGAGCAGTTTTAAAAAGTTGAAAAGTGTCAATAAAATTTTTCTGATCTATTATCATCTTATAGGAATTTTTTGTCTATTCTAAAGATTACAAAAAAAATCAAAATAAAAAATTTTGATCTTTTTAATATATTATATTTTTTTTAAATTAAAATACGGATGAAATAAATAAAAAACTTTTAAATTCTATTTCAAAGATTTTAAATATTTTCTTGAATTTTCTACATTAACTCAAAATGCTGAATGAGACATGTGGCTTTGATACAACTCTGAAAATTGATAATAATTAAGGTTTCTTTCTCTGAGCTTTTTAAGTTTTAATAAGGAGTCTTTTGTCCGAAAAAAAAATTAATTTTTCTCAATAAATATCTAATGAGTTTTAATATTAAATTAGATATTTAAAGTAATTATATAATTTACTTTTAAAAATTAATAATTTAAAGTTAATTATTTAAAGCAATTTATTTAAAGTTAATAAATGTTTAAAAAGATTTAATTTTTGTTAAAATTTCTAAACAGTTTCAAAAATTTTCTTAGTAAGAAATGATAAAAATGGAAAAAAGCAAATATTAAAAAATATTTAGCGTAAAACCTCACAAAAAAATCCGAATTATATGGTAAAACTAAACAGTTAAAGGTAAGAGTTATTAATGACAAATTATGGTGAATCCTAATTTTGTTAATTTTTCAATTAAAATTTCGGACAAGCATTGGACACCTTTGTTTTTTGAAAATCTTGAAATGAAGTTATTTAAAGATTTTACCTTCATTTTTAGAAAGTATTTTTTAACTTTCAAAATTGCCGAATACAATGAATATAATGCATAATTTTTACACACTATAGTTAAATAGTAATATGTAACGAAAATATAAATTATTATTAATTATTATAATGTAATCTTTGGACAAAAACTTATTTACAAATTAAAATTAATCTTAAGTAATTTAATTAAACACAGAACTAATTAAAAGAGACCATTAAATCTTTATTTTTGCATTTCATAAAATAAAATCATTGATTAAAATAAATGAAATCTTCACATTACAATACTTGGAATTTTCCATATTGGTAAATTTGATTAAAAATCAAATTTAAAAAAAAATAGATTTTCCTATTTTTTACCATATTTAATGTTAATTTAGTAATTTAAGCAAATTTTGTCAAAAAATGTAAATAAAATAGAAGAATTTTTTAGTAAATTTAGATCTATTAATTATTTAAATTTTAATATGTTCTTTTATGATTTTTATCTTAATTTTCTACATTAGCTTAAATTTTAATTAAATAATATACAATAGATTGAAATGATATTATTTAAATTTTAAATTTTAAAATCTAGGTTTAATTTCATTTTAATTTTAATATTAATATTAATTTAAATTATAAATTATAATATTAATTATATACATACTCACTAATAATATTCAATATAATGTAATTAGTTATTATAGTTCTGCTCTAGATGCAACCTCAATCAATGGATTTTTTTTAGAAACATTTTTTTAAGATAAAGCTGATAGCAACCAATGAATTCAAATGATTTGAGTAATTCATTTTAATCTAAAATTAATATTTTCAAGTAAAGATTTTTTCTGTAAATTTAAAGAAAATTAATTGAAAATAATGTTATTTCTAGGTAGAGTAATCATTTATTATTACGTTAGTCTAGCATTTCTCAAATAAAACTCGACTAAGAATTTTATTTTAATTCATGGTAATCTTAAATTTATAGCAATAATAAATTGCAATGCATTTTCATTCATGTTTTGTTTATATTTAAATATCAATTTTAATTTATTATTGATTATCTATTGATGATCCAGTAAAGATTATCAGAAAAGTGTTATGACGAGCTAAATTATGATAAAAAAAAGACATGATAATAAAATTTTTTTTATAAAAGAATTGAAAGTTTAAAATTTGAGAGATAAATCATTTTCTAAGATTCAAATATTATTGTTTGTTTTTGAAAATAAAAATAAAAAATTTTATTCCACCTTTAAATTTGATTTTAATTAAAATTTAATTAGAGACAGTCGTATTGAGATTTTAACAATAGTTTTTCAAATGGAGAAAAAATATGCCTAATGACTTAAAAACATTTATTTTAATTGTTCATCTATTATTTATTTTGTTGGAAATTAATTTAAATCATTTTTACGCAACATTTGTGACTTCATTGTTCTTATGCATTAATAGTGTTTTTTTGATTAAACTAAAAATTAAAATTTCTAAGCATACTGTGGGAACAACTACACATTTTCTCTTGATAAATTCATAAAAAAAAATTGTTTTTAAAAAAATTACAAGTAAATAAAAACATATAAATTTTGAGTTAATTATAAATTTTTCACCCTGGGGTGAGCTAAAATGAAAATTGCTAAGATAAAGATATTTTTTTTAAACTTTAGTTAAATATTTATTTATTGCTAATCAAAATAATATATTATTGACTTGATTTTATGGCATTCAATAATTTATTTATTTTACTTCGATTTATTCAGCATTATAAACTATCGTTTATATTGTTACTTGTATTTTTTTTAAATAATTCTGAAATTCTTAGCTAATGATCTTTCAATTTCGAATTCACAATTTCTATGCTAAAAAAATCAATTTTGATTCAATTCCTGATGAAAATTTTGAAAATTTACCTAAATTTAAGAGAGACCGAATTAACTGTAACGAAATTTGATGTTTTTATTTTCAAAAAATTGGGCAGATAAAAATAAAACTCCAAAAAAAATATAATATTAATAAAACAGCTTTTTATGCATAAATGGCTCAATAAGTTACATAGACTTTGACATAATTATTCTTTTTATGTATTAGTTTATTTTGGCTGAGCTTAAGCTCCTTCAGATTAATAAAAAAATTAAAAAAAATTTAAATTTTAAAATAAAATAAAAGTAATATTAATATCATTAATGCTGTGAAAAATTTTATATTATATAAATTTCAAATTAAGCATCAGTTAAAAGAAAGAAAAAAGACTTGATTTTTAAAATATTTTTGATACTTGGTAAATTTATTTTAAAAATAATGCAATTAAATTTTACAATTTTTTTTTTTTTTTAAATTAATTAACGCCTATGCTGGCGATGGAAAAAATTTAAGAGAAAATGAAAAAAATTTTTAATAAGAAAAAGTTTCAAGCAATAAAAATTTCGAAATCAAATTTTACAATTTAAATTTGAAAAATCTAAAAGAAAAAAAAACGTTTCATATCCGCTTTATTTAATCAAAATCTTTATTTTAAACGAGGGTATTCTATTTTTTGTTCAAATTAGCGGTTAATTAGAGTAAAATTTTTAAAAAATTATTTCCAAATACTTAGAAATTACTATATTTTAAATATTTGAAACAAGTTCACTCGAATGTATGGCATTGAAAACATAAATTAAATTTGTTTCTAAACGTAATATAAAAAATAGACAATTTGAAATCGATTTTTAGTTTTGAAAAAAATTTTGACAATACTCGATTTTGTATAAATGTTCATGAATTCTGGTTTAAATAATCTAGTTTTAATTTTTCTTCAATCGATTATGAGCTTACTAAAAACGAGATAATTTACCAAAAATATTCCAACTTTACAAAGGCCTGAAAAATTGCTCAAATTTTTCCGAATATTTTTGGCATCCATCATCAAAAACCATAAATCATCCTTATGAACACTATTAACAATACATGAAAAATATGCTACAACCAGAGATGTTTGCATCAAATAAACAAGTCTTACTTTCAACAATGATTAATGAGAAAATTTCAGCTCCTAAAATATTCTCAAATACCTTCACAAATTTTCATTTTTAAAATTACCTTTTTTTTCTTATATAAACACAAAAAATTAAAGAATGCTTGAATAAATCTGAATTAAAAAAAACTCTTTAAAAAAAAACACTAAAAAATTTTCATTTTCTGCCATCAAGAATAAGATGTCTTTAGTGCACACCGCGGATCAGTTCTTCAAAAATAGCAGGCAAAAACTCGACGAATGGTACTCCAGTTACACCGACATATCTGACGCAGCCCATTCAGTCGAATTGGCCGACAAGTTAAACAAACTCTCCAAGTTCCATCGTCAGCTAAAAGAGTACAAAACCGAGCTGAAACTAGCTCAGAAAAGCCTTGAAGTGTATCTGAATGTCCTCGAGGGCGACCAACTGCCCATTGCCGAAGCCCTGAACAACCTCGGCATCGCATACTCCAACAATTTTGAGCCCAAGCTCGAGTTAAGATACAAACTAGAATCGCTAAGAATGATGAAACGCCTCAGCGACCAGGACTCTGAGCTCATGGCTGATATTCTGCTACAAGTAGGCCTGGCCTACCGAAGCATCGGTGACCATCACAATGAGGCAAAATTTATCAACCACTGTTTAGACATGAGAAAAAGAATGCACTCAGGTGCCAATCAGCAAACAGCAGACGCTTTGGGCCAGCTAGGCACTGCTTTTTCCAATCTGGGAGACTATAATCACGAGCTCAAACTCAAATTAGAAGCTCTGATTATGAAAACAAACATTTACACAGGTGACCATAAAGAAGTAGCCTCGTCACTAAACTCAACAGGCAGTGCTTTTTCTAACATAAGTGATCTGAATAATATGTTCAAGTATAAAAGAGCTGCTTTGGAAATGCGGCAAAGATTGTATGGCAATGTTGACCATGATGAAATAGCCGAGTCGTTGTACCACTTAGGCCTGTCTTACCGAAAGTATTCAGATCATGCCAATGAATTGCTCAGCATTGATGAAGCGGTGACAATGAAAAAGAAAATTTTGATGCAAGATGATCCTGTTTTGGCCGAATGGATAAACAATCTGGGTGTCTCTTTTGGCAACAATGGCGATTTTAGAAAGGAGCTTGAGCTAAAAAATGAGGCCTATGAGATGCGGCGAAGAATTTTTAGCGGAGATCAGACAGATATTGCTTCCTCATTGAACAATATCGGTCTGGCCTACCGCAAAATTGGCGACCACAAAAACGAGTTGAAGTTTTTGCTCAAATCGTTTGAGATGTATGACAGACTGTTCGAGGGGGATCATAGACATAAGGCCGTTCTGCTCAACAATATTGGTATTGCCTATGCCAATAATAAGGAGAATAAGTACTATTTGAAGTATTTGGTCAGATCGATAGAAATGTATAGAAGGTTGTATGATGGTGATTTCCATGAGATGAATTTGTTGATGGATAATTTGAGTGGGGCCTATTCGAAAAATGGTGACATGAAAAATGGAAAAAAGTACAGGACCCAAGCGGAAAAAATGAAAAATAAATTAAATCATCGAGAACATTTTTACTATTTTTGAAGTAAATTAAAAAATTTTGTTTTTTTAGTCAAAAAATTAAAATTTGTTTTATACTTAATTTGAAGTATAAGGCAGCTAGATTAAAATTATTGCATTGACTATAATAGACTATGCTATTTTAGAGCTTTTATTTTTGTTATAAGTTGCTGTTAATTTTAAAATTGATCAAATAAAGGTCCATAATTTTCCTCATCGCTAATTTTATTTAAATTTTCGCTATCTTAATAGAAGAAATCTAATTTACTTAAGTTAAGTCTAATTTAATAAAACCATATATATTTTAATAAAAAATATTTATTTAAAAAAATATCTTACTTAATAAAATTTAAAAAAATTATAAATTTTTTGAGTTTTATCTAGAACCAAAAAATATTTTATAGCCTTAATAATAAAAATTAATAATAATAACGAAAATATCCTATTTTATAGAATGTTGCATATTGAACACAATTTATTTTCAACATTTTAAGTATATTTGCAGTATTATTTGCAGTTTTTGCTAAACTAACTTGCTTATTTGGAGTTTTTAATAGAATGTTTATACCTAGAACCATATTTTTTTTATTTATTATTATTATTTTATTACATTTTAATATAGATATTAATTAAGTAAGCTTATAAAATTAGATTAAAGTTTATTAAAATAAGGGTATCAAAATATTATTCGCGTCAAATAAATATCAAAACAATAATAAAACACTTATTTAACTAAAAAATATTAAAAAATTGATTGCCGAAATCTGTGTTCCAATTAAACATTGGATGCTAAGCTGGAATTTTCTGTAATGAATTTTAATTGTATTTCTAAAAAGTAAATTTTTTGCAGAATTTTTCAGGAATTTAGACAGGACGAGCACTTGGTGAAAGAAAATATCCAAACACTTATCAATTCTATTCAATAAAATGTAAATACAAAAAAAATATTTAAACTTTATTATTTAAATAATTTTGATAGGTTTTGATTAGGCTGGTTATTCATTTTCAGGATAAATTATATTCAAAATTTTTTATTAAAATCAAAATTTTCAAAAAATTTTATTCAAGTTTAGGATTTTAATTTTTTTTTTAAGTATTAAAAAAAAACAAATTAAATGTTTTTAGATCGTTTGGATGGTTTGAGTGAGAAAAATTGCACTAAATCTTAAGCATTTACAAAATTTCTTTTTGGTTTTTCTTGAAAAAGTTATTCTGGTTTTCTTAAATTGAACTAATGAGATTGAAAAACAAATTATATAAAAAAAAAAGAAAAAAAAATTTTCTTGATTATTTATTTAAATTTTGAAGCCTGATAAATAGATTCACTAAAATGATTGAAATTTATAAAACAAACTTTAGTTTTAATAAAATCTAATTTTGATATCTTATATCTGTTAGAATCTAGAATATTTCTTGACATTTCAACTATACTTCTAAATGAATTAATAAAAAATTAATTTTCTGTATTAATTTGCAAAATTTTTACAAAATTAAGCAATTTGATGATTTAATTTTTTTTAATTTTTATAAATTTTTGGGCTTCCTTGAATTGAACTGATTCAATTTAAAAACTTCACAGTCTCGCTTTTTCCTAAATGAGTCTTGATTCGGAACCAAGCATAATTAAATTGTTAAAAAGAGTAAGATTTATTTTACGGTTACGGCCACATGAATTTATGGAAAATTAAAAAATATATAGTACAAATATAAGATTTGACTATAAAACCATCAGCATAGCCAGAGAAGGGCTGAAAGGTGCTCAAGCCCCCTATCCAAAAATCTAAAGGAGCTGAGCCACCTTTTAAAAAGTTGTATTTGGCATTCAAAAAATCAAAAATCAAATTATTTTTAAAATTTTAGCTATTTTTTCAAAAAATTGGACATTTTTTGTCCTTTTTACTTTTTACGTAAATTTACGTAATTTACCGTAATATTACGTTAAATTACGTTTTGTAAAATTACGTAAATTTACTGTTGTTCCTTGTGTCAAAGCAATACTGTTTAAGAACTGTCATCCATAAAAAAATCTTGAAAGCATTAAAAAAGATGCCATTAAATATGAATAATTATTTTAAACTGTATGTAGAACATATTTGAATATGTGTAAAGGAGGTGGTGAAGTTTAGAGCAAAAAAATTTAAAGCAAACCAGAATAATTTTAAAATAAAAAATTAAAATGATGAAATTGAATATTTTCACAAAAGTCAAAAAAACTTAAAATTTGTACTTTTTCTAACAATATTAGATTAATCTTTCTAAATAAAAAGAATTAAAAAAAATTATGTTTAAAAATTTTAAACATTTATTTTAAAATTAATAGCTAATTATTTAAATAAAAATGGTGTTCAATTTAATAAAACATTTTGCAGCAGTTTTTACTCACTGCCGCTGAGCGGTCGTGAAGTTTTCCAAATATCGGCTGAGTCTCTACCGCTTTGTAACCATGGTATACAGAACTTCGGATGAAACTTTTCATTTTTAAACCTTTTTACAGTTACTCTTGACTTACGATTTAACACCTCAAAATTGGACTCGTCACTAAAAATAACTCTGAACCAATCATTAACCGTCCAATTAAGTCTCTGTTTACACCACTTTTTCTTTTTTGTCTATCTTTTATTCTTAGAAGGGGTTTTCTGACCGCTGTATGAGACTCTAAATCTTTTTTTTGGAGAAATCTCATTATCCTAATCCTAACTCTTTGAGTCTTAGAATTAAAATCAGTGGTGAGTTTTTGATAGCTAGATGTAGGATTTTTTCTAATCTCTCTAATAATGTAATTTTCATACCTAAAAGTTAGCTTCCGAGGTCTACCAGAATTTTTTTGAGTGAGGATTAAAATACCATAAAAAAAGTGAATCAAAAAAATTGACACATAAGAATAAAAATTGCTAAACAAAATTGCAAAAAGATTAACCAACACATATAAATTTTCTGAAACATATGAAAAAGATTTAAAAACATAAAAATAGGAAAAAAAAATATTTTTTTATTTTCTGTTACCAACACATAAATTAATTTATTTCCAAAAAAAATAAAATTCTTATCTGTTAAAAACACATATATTTTAGACAAATGAAGGAAAAAACGAAAAAGACTCTTTTGAGCTAGTGGAAAAACAGGATAATATTATTAAGTATTTATGCAGAGATAAATATACTGTTCAAATAAACCCAGAATGTTTCTGTCCTAACTGTACTAACTGTAGTTGCTGCCACTTTTTAGATACTGCTGTTTGTACACATTTGGTAGCTTGTTGTAAAGCTGAGTCAGTTAATTTTCCAGGTCTCAAATTAAGGTCTTTTATTAGTAAAACTAAATCAAAAAAAAGAAAAGCGGGTTTTTGGTATGAAAGAGACTAATTTAAAAATTTATTTTTTTTTAATAATTTTATGTGTTTGTCACTTTTTTGTATAAAGTTTGGAAAAAAATATGTGCTGTTAACATTTTGGATAAAAATTAGACTTAATTTTTTTTTTATTAAAAATAAAATTTAAAATTTAATTTACTTTTACTTTACTTTATTTTAAATATTTTATTTTTTTCTATCTGAAGGTGCTTTAGCTCATTAAGCACTCTTTTTGAAATAAAAAGCCAAATTTCCTATTAAAGAATGCACAACCTGTTTAAAAAAATTAAGACAAATTCTATACATTGCTAAATTTAAATTAAGATAAAGCTTATCGATTTATAAATTTTTCTAATCTTAACTTTGGTAACCATGGTCACTACATTAAAAGAATCTAGAATGCTATTCTTTGATTATCATTAAAATTAGAAATCCCGATTTTACTTTATTTCTAAAAATGCTTTTGCTGGACATTACCACAAATGATAAGGGTCAACTTTACACCCACAAATCACCCCTTTCGAATGGGTAAATGGCTCTTGAATTTTTTTAAAAATTTTGAACAATTTTTTTATTTTAGCCTCTTTCTTAACATAAAACATACAATATGCAACAAATTGTCGATGGTCACCAAACAAATAAACTTTACACATTTGAGTTTTAACCGGTTGGGCGACCGTTTCCTAGCCTGCGATCTGCACGGCACAATTTACATGTTTGACTTGAACTATAACCGGTACATGAGACTCAACCGTCTAGGCATAACTTGTACCGCTTTGGCATTTAACCTAAAATGCAAGACAGAATATTTGGTGGCGTTCATAGACGGCTCAATAAAGTGTTTCAATACAGAGACCCGTAATTTGGTCGGATGGATGAAGGGACATGAAAAAGCAATTGTGAGTTTGAGTGTTCATCCAACACAAGGTGACATGGTCATATCATTTTCGGCCGATTCGGCTCAACTTTGGGATCTCAAAACGTTTGAATGCAAGCAAAAGTTGAGCATAGACTCAAAAAAAAATGTTGAAATTATGAAAATTTGCTTCGCACCGGCTACATGTGACATTGTTTCTGTGTTCAAGGATGATTCTATTTATGTTTGGACCAGTGAGAGCATTAATCTCAGGTGTTCTTTTAACACAGAAATAAATGAGGACGAATCCAAGTTTTACAAGTGCTTCTCAATATCCAAGTAAGTGGAAATATTTTAAAATTTTCTCATCTTTTTGGATATGATTTAAGTATTTTTATTTTAAATTTATTTTTAGCGAAAAAACAAAAATTTACTTTTATAGAAACCTGAACCCCTACTTAGCCCCAACTAACCACCGTTATTCTTGTAGGGAATTTCACTAGCTTTCCAAAAATAAGTCTAGTTTTTGTAAAGAAGGTAAAGTTTTTAAGATAATAATAATAATGATAATTTAAAGCTAGAGCAGGAGATCTGCAGAGCAAGGAAAGACGTAACCTTGCTATGATAGCGGTCTAATTTTTACATACAGTAATATAAAGTTATCTAGTAGGTATACAAAAACAAAACTAAATAAATAAAATAAAAGTAACATAATAAAAAGGGTTAACGTTCAATTCATAGTTTGTTTTTTTCGTAGAATAATTATTTCATAGATTTATTTTCATAGAATTTTTTTAAGGGATTTAATATAGAAAAATAATTCAAAAAATTTTATCATTTTTTTTCAAAATAATAATCTCTCTTATTTTTCATTGACAACAAATTGAAAAAATATTTAAAATTTTCCTTTAATCTACGAAAAACGATAATTTTAATTGAAAAAAAATTATTTCAAGAGTTAATAAAATGTAAATACATTTAAAATTTGTTCGTAAAAAAAAATTTTAATCAATTTAATCTTTAAATTTTTCTATTAAAGTTTTTAACATAATTTTTATGAAAAAATTTTCTACCAAAATTTATTTTATGAGTTTTGTTTAATTTTATTAATTTTCTACGAATTAATTTTTGGATGAATTAATACAGCATCAATAAAAATTTACAAAAGTTAAGTTTTCGGTTATTTCATTTTTAAAATAATTATCCAGCTGGTTTGTAAAGCTATTCTTCAATTGTGCGTTGATTAATTCGGCAGTCAGATCATTCCAACTGTTCACTACTCTATTTGTCAGAAAGTTGCCTTGTTGTTTTGTCCTGGTAGGCTGCTTCGTCATCCTTTGTATATGACCTCGAATTCCACTTGTTGGATACCTGAAGATATTTTAAAAAATTTTTATGTTTCTTAAATATAATTACATGCATAAAAAAATTGTTTAATTTTTTTTTTAAATAACAGTTTTTTTAAATATGCTTCTACTTTTTTCTAGGAAATTTTCTGAAAGTTTAAGGACCGTCTGCAAAAAAATTGACGGTATTTTTTAATACGTAAATTTTGATAAAAGCTAAGTATCGCGACATTACTGTAGAAAAAATGGCGTTATGAAATTCAGTACAAATTGAACAAAATTAATTTCGAAAATTAATATTAATAATAATAATAGTTTCTATAGTTACACCCCCTTGGGTGTAACGAAGCAAGGCCCCTATCTAGGCCTCGCTATGGTAGAGTCTAAGTGTAGGTTGGTTGGGGGTTGCTGCTTAGGTGAGGAAGGTATGATTGGATTTGGTGTATGTGTCTAGTGTGTTTTTGAATTCGTTGGTTGTTTTTGAGTTTACGATGTTGGCTGGGAGCTGATTCCAATGGCGTAGAACTCGGTTGCAGAGGAAATTGTCACGTTGAACATATGAGTGGTGTGGTTCTCTAATTTGACGATGTTGCTGTCCGCGGATATTGCTGGCAGTGCCGGTAGTAGTGGTTGATGGGAATCTTTGACTCCATACTACTATTTGAATACAGTTGACTATGTTGATTTTGTGTTGTATTTTATAGTATTGGATTAAGTCACCTCTGATGCGTCTTGAGGCTAACGTAGGTAGATTAAGCGCAGTAAGGCGGTCGTAGTAGTGCAGAGATTTGATAGATGGTACTAACTTGGTTGCGAATCTTTGGACGGATTCTAATTCAGCGATATCTTTTTCATGTGTAGGACTCCATACTGTTGCGGTTAGATTAAATCTTGTTGATATAAAAATTTATTTTAAATTGCTACAAAATTTTCTTTTCTCCTCCTTTTTTTATTTAATTTTTTTCAAAATGTAAAATTAGGCCATATCTAATCTATTAAAGATGGAGAAAACTAAGGGCAGTTCTGAATGGCAGGGCCTTCTAAATTGCCCTTTTAATTTGATTTTTGTTTGGGATATATATGTGAATATGCTAATTGAGACTGAGTTAAAATTTTTTAAGTATTTTTTTATTTTTCTCATTTTTTTTTAGCATGAAATATGAGATATTTTTAAAGTTTGATTTGATATATTTATTTTAATTTCATGATTTCGATACAAATTTTTTAATTCAAGTTTTAAATTTAAATTCAGAAAATATCTATCTAATTTTAGATTTGTTAAATTATGCTCATCAAAAAACAATGACAAATCACGTATTATTTTTAGAAGAAAAAATTGACGAATTCTATCAAATTAGTAAAACAATAAAACTTTTAAATCATGAATTTCTTTTTTAATTTTCAAAATATTTTGCTATGCTTTAAATTTTTTTGCTACTAACCACTTCCAAATCTCGCTCGTTTGGTAAACTATCCATCTCAAAATTACCAAGTCCAACTTGGTAATCTATAATTAATTTTCTTTAAAAAGAAAAAGATAAATTTTTAAATATTTTATTAAGTTTTATTAAATTAGACTTAACTTTAATAAATTAGATTTCTTTTATTAAAATTAGCGATGAGGAAAATTATGGGCCATAATAAAATATGAAGATAACAAAAAAAAATTTGTTAAGTTATTGGGCTAAGTTTCTAGGTTAAGTAATTATGAATGATGTAAATAAAAATGCGAATTCTTTCGGACATGGCAGTTTTTTGCAATTTTTCTTACAGTTAATAATTCTTGTTATTATTTTGAAAATACCTGATATTTTCAAAAAATTAAAAAAAAATTTTTGGAGTATTTTATTATTTTAAATAAATTCACAAAAAAAAATGCTTAAAATAAAATAAAATCATTGATTAAAACATTTTTTTTCTAAGTGATGGCAAAATGTTGGCTGTTGGCTCGAGACAAAATTTTGTCGATTTATTCAGTATCGAAACAAAGAATTTTACTAAAAAAATTGAACTAAAAAAAACAGACTCTGCCTTAAAAGAATGCATAATTCTTCCTGGTATATGTTATGACAATAAGATACTAATTGTTCTCTATTCAGATGGTATCTTAGACGTTTACAATATTGAAACTAGCCAGTTCTTGTCCAATCTCAACAGCCATAACATCATTCACAACCAAAGCCAAATCATAAATGACCAAAAAATAGCCCAAATATACTCCACTTCGAATTCAAGATACTTTTGTGGCATCACTCAGTGTGGATATATCCAAGTTTATGATTTAGATTGCTCATTTATAAAAAAATTAAAAGCAACCAACTCTCTAATGAAGTCATCCATTAACTCGACCCAATCTAGGTCTATGGATAAGCCAGAAGAAAAAAAATCATTCAGCATATGTAAACCGAAGCCTCAAAATTTGCCCAAAAGAGTTCAAAATTTGCTTGAAAATTCCCAGATACAGTCCAAGCTTGTGAAAATTTTAAAGTGCTATAACGAGTATCCGTCAAGGTATAGAATGTTTATTTGGAAAGTTTTGCTCAAGTTACCAGAGAATTATGAGTCTTATGCGTCTTTTGTGGAGCGTGGTGTTCATCCTTCCTATGCAAACTTTTCCAAAAAATATCCGATAAAGAGTCAAAAATGTATAAGGCTAATGGAAAAAACGTTGTCCGCTTTGGCTTACTGGTCGCCAGTATTTGCTGAATGCGACTTTCTACCATTGTTAATTTTTCCATTTGTTAAATTGTATTTAAACAATCAAGTTGTTTGCTTTGAAATATGCGCCACTTTTATAAGTAAAAATTAAAAAATTAAAAAAAAAATCTTATTAATTTTTTATTAAAATTTTTTTTAGATAATTGGTGTCAGCACTGGTTTGAATTTTTTCCAAATCCACCGATGAATATTTTAAACATGATCGAAAATTTGCTCTGCCATCATGACCGCATTCTATTAGACCATTTTGTCAGATACCGAATAAATTGCCAGGTAAATTTTACAGCATATTTTCACATATTTTCCTCAAAATCATTATTCTTAAATAAAGAATTATTTAAATTTTTTAAATTAGAAAATAAAATTTTAAAATATTAGGCTATTTTTATTTTAAAATCCAAAAAGAAAAAAACTGACCACCAACTTAGATGGCTCTTTTTTTTAAATCATTGTTTTTAAATATTTTTTTTCAAGTTGCTTAAAATTTTAAAGATAAATGACTAGTTGGTCATTTAACGTGAAGTTCCTCATTTAAATTTATTCTTGATAAATTATAAATTAAGAATTAAGTTCTAAGAAATTTTGTCAAATTTTTTTATTTAAATATTTAATAAAAATCTCTGCATTTTAGAAAATAAATGAATGAAAAAAATTACCATTTTTTCTATAGTTTTAATAAGAATCTTAATAGAGTCTTCAAACAATATTCGAAACTATGATCACTGGGCCAATGAAATAAGTTTCAAGGTTAATCAACAGGCTAGTGTATATGCCTTACCGATTAAAACTTCATTTATTTAAATTCATTATAAAATAGTTAAAATATAAAAAAAATTAAGCATAAAAATAAAATAAAGTTTTTTTTGATTAAATAGTTATTTGAAAAAAATTTAACAGCAAGGTATTCAAGTTAAATGATTGAATTTTTACCAAAAAGACTTTTAACAATTAAATTAATTTTATTAAAAATTGAAAGCTTAAATATCAAAAACTTCAACATTGATCTTTTTATCACAAAGCAATTGATTAATTTTGAATAAAAAAATCCCAATGTTTTTGTAAATTCAAGATAGAAATGTAATAAAAAAGACTCTTAAATCAAAAATTTATCATCCTTTCAAAAGACAGTATTTTTCTAAAAAAATTGTTTATTTCATTAAAGCTAATTGATTTAAATTTAAAATTTAATGTTAGAAAGGTAAAACATTTTAGCTAATTTTAAAATTGCTTTTTTTAAAAAATAACTTAAAAAGGCAGATTAAAAATCAGAACACGGTGGAATAAAAGTTATAATCTTTTTTTCAAAAAAAATAAATTTCTAGTTTATTAGGCATAAAATTTTCATTTTCAAGAAAACAAGCTGTCTACATATTTTTTCTTTTAGATCTATGGTTGGTGTCTCCTGGAGACAATATTTTCCGAAGTTTTTAGCAAAAACGAATGGCAAATTTTAATGGACAATTTGTTGAGTCAGCATCCAGGCTTTTTGTTGTACCTAGTCGCAGCTTATTCAATATGTAACCGGACTGCTCTCATTCAAGTAAAAGATTTAGATGATGCAAAGTATTTCTATCGACACCGTAATCCATTGAGCGTTCATCATTTAATATCCGAGGCCCATAAAATGGCCAAAACAACCCCAAGCGACATAGATCCGTGCAAAATTCTTCAAAATTTTCAACCCCTCGGCAAAGGCACTTATCCAGTTTTTAATAAGCAACCAAAATTTATAACTGATTACCAACTGATCGAGAAAACTCGCATCCTTCAAGATGAAATTCAGTATTTAAAAGAGCGCGATGCCCACCTGGAATCTCACAAATTGTCCGAGGGAAAAAAATTAGAGAACGAATACATGCTCAAACAAATGCTTTGGGACAAGGCTGTTAATGCAAAGCAAAATAATTATTACAAACAAAATGTAATGGAATATGAAAGACAAAAGATGCTCGGAGGAAAACAGTTGTTATGTGATCAACAGGCTAGTTTTGAAAGATCTAATTTAAATGGCTCTAAATTTGACAAAATTACGGTCGGAGGTGAACCAACTGTGACAAGAGATCGAGATGGACATACTTTGTTTAATAAAATGAAAAAAATTGATGAAAATTTTGACGAAATTCAAAATACTATCAATCATAAGTGTGGCAGAAACCAAGATTTGCACGAAAGCCAGGAATTGGAAGAAGTGCTAGACATTTCAAATGACGAAGATTTCAAAAAAATTGAATCAGAACTCAAAGCTAATCGAGCTAGCGCTATTTTGGAAATTTGTGATCCAAAGCCTGAAACTTCGGCCGATTATTCAAATTCATCAATTTGTAATTTAAATTTTTAGATTTAGTAAAAAAAAATAATTATTTTTATTTTTTATAAAATTTAGTTAGTTTAGACAGAGGGCGAAAAGTTATTGAGGACCAAGAGAGAGAAACTTTGAAAAGAATTTATGAAATCAGGCAAACATTGGCACTTCAAGGACGCTCAAGCATCAAATCTAAAGTAGTTCATTGAATTTTCAGATTTTTTTTATGACAGCAAAATAACCTCAATAAAAACTTAAATTTAACATTTTTTTTATCTAGTTTTCTATGTAAAATCTGCACTAATTTTAAAAAATTTTTTTTTGAAAACTTCATTAAGTATTCACAATTAAAAGTAGAAAAAAAGCTTAATATTTTAAAATAAAATTTTACATCAAGATACAAACTCATTAAGGCTAACATCTCGTAAAATTTTATTCTTTTTATTTTTTATTCGATTTTCGCTTAACTATTTTTAGTCCTGAATTTATAAAAATAAATTAAAATAATAAACAATTATAAAGGATATGGCGTAATATGAAAAAAATCAAAAATTTTTTAATTTTAGGATATTTTCTTAAATATTCTGACAAGCTGAATCCAAAAATATCAAAAAATTGAAAATCAGATCTTTCAATATTTATGCCAGCTCAAAGTCTTGATGCATAAAATATACTTAAAATGGTCATATCTTGGTCATTTCTTGTTTTTTTTTTAATTTTAAAATAATCGAAATATAGAAGGCAATTTAAAAAAAATGCTATTTTGATCATTTAATGAAAAACCAATTTTATAGCGCTTAAAAACAAAAAAAATTTTAAGGGTTGTCGGTCATAAAAGGTTGTCGCTGTCTGAGACGTCCCAGTACCGTCATGTCATTGAGACTTGAAAAAAAATTTCCTAAATATTATTTAAGTACATGAAAAATTTCAAAAATTTAAACGCCGCCACAGCACTTCAATTGAATTTAAATCTAGCGACTTAGGGTGTGATTTAATCTTTAATTTAGTTACTTAATCTTACTATTTAAAAAAATCTCAGTATGATAAAACTGAGATAACTTTCTATCACTTTAAACGATTTTTGAAAGAAAAAAACCAAATTTTAAAAAATCGCTCAAAGATTATAATACTTTTTTAAAATCTATATTAAGGGAATATATAAACTCTGAAAATTGATGGTGGAAAAAATATAACACTTAGTCATTTAAAAAAAACAAAGACAAAATTTAATTACAAAATTTATTTCCTTTTTGTGATGGCGGCGTTGTGAATTTCAAATACAAATTGAACAAAAATTCTTCACTCTTTTGATAAATTAAAATTAAATTTTATAAAAAATACAAAAAAATACTGCAATATAGCAACAAATATTCTGAAATTATTTCCGTAAGAAGGTTGAAGTTTAAGTTTAGGTTTTTGCCTTGTTAAAATTCTAAACTTTGATAAATTAGATAATTGAAATTTTAATTGAGAAAATGGCGACTGATCAAATCACAGAAATTTATGTTTCTAATAATTTCGATGTTAAAAACTTTAATTCAAATTTTCTTTTTTTTAACTTTTTTTTTTACTTTTTTTCACTAAAATCAATAAAACTTTACTGTTTTTCTCTTTTTTGATTTTACGTAAAATTACCGGAATTCCCGTAAATTTTCTAAAATTTTGGTATAACCACTGGTACAAATCAATACTGTATATCTATTAAGATTTTTAGCTGACATAAATATCGAAAGAAAGATCTGATTTTCAATTTTTTGATATTTTTGGATTCAAGGTCTTAAAGAAAATATCCAATAATTCAAAAATTTTTGATTTAATTCCATATCGTTTCAAAACAAACGTTTTTAGTTCCATTCGTTTGATTATTTTTTCTTCTTCTTTTTAACCCTGATATTAAACAAGACAATATCTGATTTTTTAAATAAAACAAATATTTTTAAAGCTAATCATTTATTTTTCAGTAAAAAATTAGTTATTAATTAGACAACTTTGATAAAGATACAAAAGAAAATTTATATCTTTTTTTCCTTCAAAATTATTTTCATTAATAGTTAGATTATTGATCAAGCATTAGAGTGGATTAATGTTTAATTTTCAATAAAAATGATTTTTTTAGATACCTTTAATTTTTAAGAGCCTTGCATTTTCCAAAAAGAACTGTCATTCAAAAATCAAAATTTAAGAAATTATTTAATAATAAAAATTTAATTTTCCAACATGATTTATTTTTAAATTCATTAAAAATAAAATAATTCAAAGGAAAAAAATGCTAAAAAGATAAAAATAAATGGTCAAGTGCAGTGATCTATATGGTTAACTGCTAAATTAATAAATATGCTACTTAATTTAATGCTCTTTTTATTTATCAAATGTTAAAGTAATTTTTTTATACAAAATTATAAAAATAATTCGAGAATTTTGTTTATATTTTTGATTTTTATAGAATAGTTTTAGAAACCAATTTTTCATAGCTTGTTAAGAAAATTTATTGTTGTTTATTTCTAAACAGACGATATTTTTTTTCAAAAAAATTTAAAAATTTTTTTTATTGCTTACAATTTTTTAAGGTTTAAGTTAGACTGTAGGCGTCAGAATAGTAATTTTGTTTCAGAAGCTTCATTTTCCAAGCATGTCCTGTTTTAAAGCATTTCAAAGAAAATTATTTTATTGTTCGCTATTCAATCTAAACAGAATCTTAATTTTTTTTTTTAATTAAGTTGTTCCAGAATTCCATAAGATTAAAGTAGAAATTTTATCGTGTAAAGAAAAATAATTTTATTTTTATTTAAAAGTCAAAATCTTGAAACAAAATCAAGTTAAGAGAAATTTAAGAATCACAAAAATATGATTTTCTTTAGCAAAAAAAATCAATCGAGCGTTTCATAGATTTTATTCGCCTTTATAAATAAACAGGGATTTTTCAAAAATTTTAAACAAAAATTCGAAAATTAAATTTTTCGCGGACTGTGCTGGATAAGAGAATGGTTGTGAGGAGACAAATGGCAAATGCAGAACAGAAGACGCATTAGACAACCATCAAATACCAATGCCTTAACTGGAATTCAGCTATGAAAGTTATGGTCACCCTTTTTTTTCAAATTTTTTTTCTAATTAGAGATTTATATTTTTAATTTAATAAACTTTATTGGCCCATGTTTATTAAGACAAGTCTTTATTATTAGAAAAACCCTATTATAATATTTTTATAGATTTTGTCAAAAAATTTAAAGGATTTGATTTAAATTTTCAATGTTTAATTTTTCTAATTAGTCAAAACTGCTATTTTAGTTTTTAAAGAAATTAACTTTTTTTTCTTAAATAAATGAAGTGTTAATCAGTCTATTAGACAAGAGCACTCTGCTGTTGATTATGATTGAAATTGTTGTAGTGTAGCTGGTTGAAATTAGGATTTTGCTTGTGAAATTGGACAATTTCTCTTTTATATACATACAAATGCACGTGATCAATAATTTATTTTTTTGATCATCAACAAATTAATCAAAAAAAAATTTGTTATTTAAATAAAAAATTGAATTGTCAAATAATATAATGATCACACAAAACCAGCAAAGAAATTCACAAAAAAGATATGATCCAAAAATTTTTGTTTTTAACAGATCTAAGAAATAAAGACTTGAAAAGTAATTCTTAAAAGTCATGAGATATCAGAATCAATATTTTTCTAACGCATAAAAAATTTAAAAAAAATTCTTTATAAAATATATTCTAACAAAAGCTATCAATAGAGTAAAATCTTCCAAATAAACATTTGTTTAGAAAATAATTCCATAAGCATCAATCTATTTTTAGTAGCGTCAGGCCCCTAGGAATAAAAAATTCGCTTTCAAATTTTGCTTCAATAATAACACTCAGCAAAAAAAATAAAAAATTATTTTTTCTAATAATAAATTAGAATAAACTTAAATATTTTGTGTATTAATCTTAAAGCGTTCTTTTTTTATTTTATTTTAGCTTATAATTCAAAGAAAATTAGATTTGTGAAATGAGTGAATTGAAACGCGCCCATTTAACTCAAGAGCCGGCTTTTGACAACCTCAAGTCGCTTTTTGCCAAATATGGCTCAACCATCAACATGAGGAAAATGTTCACCGAGGACCCGAAGCGCTTTGACGCTTTTTCGCGCCGTTTACAGACCCCAGATGGCGAAATTTTGTTTGATTTCTCCAAAAATTTGATAAACCAGGAAATACTAGATGGTCTTATCCACCTGGTAAATTATTTAGTGCTTAATCTGAGACTTTTTTAAAAATAATTAATCTTTAGGCCCGTGAGCGCAAAGTCGAGGAGCATAGGGACAGAATGTTCAAGGGTGACAAAATAAATTTTACTGAGATACGCAGTGTGCTGCACACGGCCCTGAGAAACCGGGCCAATCGACCAATTATTTTAAATGGTGTTAACATTACCAACGATGTGAATGAGGTGTTGGCCAGAATGAAGGTTTTTTGTGAACAAGTACGCAGTGGAAAATGGCTGGGCTACACTGGCAAAGCAGTCAGCGATGTGGTGAACATAGGAATTGGTGGCTCTGATTTGGGACCGTTGATGGTAACCGAGGCTTTGAAACCTTACGGAAATAGTGGTCCTTTAAAGGTGCATTTTGTGTCCAATGTGGACGGAACCCACTTGGCTGAGGTGCTCAGAAAAGTCAACCCGGAGACAGCACTTTTTATCATTGCGTCCAAAACATTCACCACCCAGGAAACTTTGATGAATGCTCTTTCGGCCAAACAGTGGTTCGTTGAACACGCCCAAAATCCTGACCATGTAGCCAAGCATTTTGTGGCTTTGTCAACTAATGAGGAAAAAGTGACCGAGTTTGGAATTGACAAGAAAAACATGTTCGGCTTTTGGGACTGGGTCGGAGGCAGGTATTCCCTTTGGTCAGCCATTGGTCTATCAATAGCTCTTTATGTTGGTTTCGAAAATTTTGAAAAGCTTCTTGACGGTGCTTTTTTTGCTGATGAACACTTTAGGAATGCACCACTTGAGCAGAATGTGCCAGTCCTAATGGCTTTGCTAGGAATCTGGTACACAAACTTTCATGGATCTGAAACGCATGCAATTTTGCCCTATGACCAGTACTTGCATCGCTTTGCTGCTTATTTCCAACAAGGTGACATGGAATCGAATGGAAAATTTGTGACCAGCAACAATCAGCAAGTTGATTACAGCACAGGTCCGATAGTTTGGGGCGAGCCAGGCACCAATGGACAGCATGCTTTTTACCAGTTGATTCATCAAGGAACAAGACTGATACCATGCGATTTTATCGCGCCGGTTCATACCCACAATCCGGTGAGAGGTGGCTTGCATCACCAAGTTTTGCTGGCCAACTTCCTCGCTCAGACTGAAGCTTTGATGAAAGGAAAAACCAAGGAAGAAGTGGTCGAGGAAATGAAAAAAACAAATTTGACCGCGGAACAAATTGAGCGCATTAGTCCTCACAAGGTGTTCAAAGGCAACCGGCCAAGTAACAGTATTTTGTTGCCTAAAGTCACGCCATTTACTCTAGGAGCCCTAATTTCATTGTATGAGCACAAGATTTTTGTCCAAGGATCTATTTGGGACATCAATTCGTTTGATCAATGGGGAGTCGAGCTGGGCAAACAATTGGCCAAGACTATCGAAGCGGAATTGAGGGATCACAGCAAACCAGCCACTGGTCATGACTCATCGACCAACAATTTGATCAATTATATCAAAGAAAAACATAAATAGATTTAGTATTTAAATTAGTTTTGGTGGCTTTGCTCAATTGATAGATGTTACCTAGCACAGACTTAATTTATTTTATGAACAAAAAAATTTGCGTAGTCATTATTTATTTTAAATAAAATTATTAGACCTTAGTTTTGAATTTTTTTTCGATTTTTTAAAAAATTGAAATTTTTTTACGGCATTGGATTTTGTACAAATTTAAAAAAAATAGACAGATTAAATTCGAGAGTATTTGCAGAGGCCGGATTTAAGCGATTCAATTAATGTTTCTGCTTATAAAAATTAAAAAACTAATTTTAAGCTTGAGAAAAAAAATTATTAACGTTTATCATTTTTATATTACAATTTTTTTGTAAAATTCACAGCAAAGAAGTAAAATTTTAAACCCAGAATTTCCATGTTTAGACAATGATGAATTCAGAAAGTCTTCTTATAATTTTATCTAATGAAAAAAATGCTCTTTTGCAATTTACTTGAAAATTCAAGTGACAAAATCCGGGTGCATTGCTGATTTAAGAGAATATGATTCATTGCTAGATAAGAGAAAATTTATCTAAAAAAAAATTTTAATTTATTTACTTTAATTTTCATATTTTTATGTTTATAGTGTCAAATAGTTCCATATATTTATTTTAGTTTCAAAAAGATAAATATAATTTTTGATTTTTTGGCATCTTTTTGATTGAGTGGAGGAGTTTTTTAACAGATCTAAGAGATAAAGACTTGAAAACTAATTCATTAAAGTCAAGAGATATCAGAATCAATATTTTTCTAACGCATAAAAAATTTAAAAAAAAATTCTTGATAAAATATATTTTAAGAAAAGCTATTCACAATTTTTTAATTTTTTCTTTAGCTTTTATTTGAATAGAATGAATTTTCAAAATAACTCTCTATTTTATCGTTCCATCTTTAAATCAGAATTCACGAGAATATACTTATTAAATATAAGCTTGATATACATTTTTTTGTCGAAAACTTAAACTAAGTGCAGCGCAATTTTTAAATATTTGCGAATTCATTTTTATCAATTTTTTCAACAAAATTATCACTAATTTAGGTGAATAATTTTAAATTATGTGTATTTATTCCAGACAAAAAAACTATATTTAATGCTCCATTTAATAATTAATTAAATTCGTAGAATGGAAAAGTTTTTAAGCATTTTCAATGCTTTCAACTATTTCAAATATTAAAATTAATTGAAAAAGAATTTATTGAATCTAGGAAAATAAAGATTTAATTAAAAGATTTAGTATTATAAATTCGACTTTTAAAAAATATGGAAAAAAAGTATTTGAAAAAATTAAGTACATTTAAATCAACTTTATTTTAATACATTGGTGCTGCTAAAACTGTATTTTGTGTGAATTTACGCAAAAAAATTAAAACCGCCGAAAAAAATCGATTTTGATGAATTTTTAGTTTTTTTTTAATTTATAAATTGACAAATATTTTTTATTCAAAAGAGAAATTAAAAATAAAAAAAAAATAAAATTCAATTTTTTTTTATTCTAATTCTTACATAAAATTTGGTAAATTTACAGTAATAATAATTTAAGAATTTCAAAAATCTTTAAAAAAATTAAAATAAATAAAATAGAAGACTTTTTGAACTGATTCTCAATTTTAATTTATTTTTCTCTATTGGCCAAATATTGGCCCATGAATTTAAAAGTCAGGAGACAAGACTTTGACCAAAACTTGTGACTAATCGTACAACGAAAAGAGATCTTCAATCAAAAACATCATGAAAATGATTATTAGTATAAGCCTTTATTTAACTTTAATATAATAAGAAAAAGTTGCATTCTTAAATCCATTTATACCAAAAAGACAAATTATAATTAAATTTCATTAAATTTAATTTATAAAAATCCAATTTTTTGAAATAAATATGAACAAATTTTTGAAATTAACTAAAGAAAATTAAAAAAAATAGCAGTTTTTAGTCATTTCTGTTAATTATTGCGAGGAACGAGCGATCGCGACGAGCTTTATAAGCTGTGTGTGGGCGTGTCACTGAAAAAGCCATAGCGGGGCAATAAAAAATTCGATGTTCGCGAAAATGGGTATTAGTATATGTAATCAAAAATAGAAGACTCATTATGCTAAAAAATTATAAATTAGTACTTGACAATACAGTCGATTTATTTGTCTTAAGTCAACTTTTTCTAAATAACGTCTCGTTACTCGCATACAAAGCTCTGCTTCCCTATCTTAACTTATTATTCTGAAAAAAATAACAACTTCCCCAACAAAAGGAATTTGACGTGATTTATAGGAATTATCATATATTTTATTTAAATTATAATTGATTGATTTCCGAAATTTTTTAACTTAGGATTTGACTAAATTTTTTTTTATAATATATATTTTACTCTATATATGTCTCCGTTTTATTAATTTTATATTTTTTTAATTTTGACTAGATTATCAATAATTTTTATAATTTTTTAAAATTAATTATTAAATTTTTTTGAAATTTTTACAGGGCTTCTCCTTTTAAGTGGAGAAGATAGATGGTCGAAAAATCTGTCTCTGTCAAAGACTTACACAATCAGAATAAATAAATTTAATTAATTTCATTTTACTCTTATTAATTTAAAATGTGAAATTATTTAGAATAATTTATTTTTTTAATTCATATTTAATCAGGTATCCGTAGTAAAAATAATCCAACAATTTATTTAATCTCAATAATGAAAATGCATTAAATAAAACTAGTCTTATCCGATTATTTCCTAAAATAAAATTTAGGGTTGATGTTACACTCTTTTTTTCGGTCAATTTTTAAATAAAAGCTGGAAAATGTAAAATTGATCATGATAATTTACCACCATGAGAATTAGACTAAAGTTTTCCAGAATTTTTTGGACCAATTATATTAAAATTAACAAATCCAAAAAACTTTTTTTTTTAATCACTAAGCGAAAGCAGAAATAAGATTAAAAAAAATGCAATCTCTAATGATACTTGTGAAATATAAAGTATCCAAGAGTTGAATTTTGATATTTTTTATTATTTAAAAATAAATCAGAAGTCATTTTTGAGTTTAGTTTAATATTTTTGTTTTGTGCTAATTTTTTGACATAATAATGACTAAAGGCAACAGATACACCAAGTTGCTGACGACTTTGAACCAACTTAACCAGGTAATTAAGCCTAAGTCATCCTTGAACAATAAAGAACCAAAAGTAGACCAATCTTCCGAGATTCACCAAGATTATGAAGAGCTTCTTTCCGGTCTTACTGAAACTCTTAACCAAAAGACAGACGAAGAACCGATAACAGTTCCTCAGGTTTACTTTGTTCCCGTAAAAACCAAAGGAATCCTTAAAAAAACCGACAGTTCGACCAGCACTGGCAAAAGTCGCAAAAGTATTGTAATAAACACTGCTAAAAATCAAATAAGATATTATGAGCCAGAATACCGCAACTTGTATTTTAAAGAAAAAAAAAATTATAAGCCTAAGGCTCCCGAATTCTATAACAAAGTGCCATCTGAGCCAGCAAATCATCAACAACCAAAAATAGACAATCGTATTCCAACTGACCAAAATATACAAGCAAATATTCAAAATGACCAAAATATACAAGCAAATATTCAAAATGACCAAAATGTACAAGCAAATATTCAAAATGACCAAAATGTACAAGCAAATATTCAAAAAGACCAAAATATACAAGCAAATATTCAAAATGACCAAAATGTACAAGCAAATATTCAAAAAGACCAAAATGTACAAGCAAATATTCAAAAAGACCAAAATGTACAAGCAAATATTCAAAATAACCAAAATGTACAAGCAAATATTCGAAATGACCAAAATGCACAAAAATATATTCAAAAAAATGATCCTGTTTTTGCTGATTCATCACTTGAAACAGACAGACTTGAATTTGAAAAAAGTGAATTGACTTTCCAAAGCGAAACTGTCGAAAATCACTATCTAAATGAAGACAATTTCCAGAAATTACTTAAAATTCTTGCAATGCAGGTTAAAATACAAACTAAAAGCCGGAAAAAAAAACACCTAATAGTCTTTTCCACTTTTATTGACGAAATTTTGGTCCTAAATGTGCTCAAACAGGCTGTCATCCAACATCCCAATGAATCAATCAACAATCTGGATACCATTTTCAACTGGATCTCGATCCGCATTCAAGACATAAATCCTTTTTATGTTTACAAACTTCTTGACTATCTTCACACATTGTTCAAATTGCTGATCACAAATGAACTCAAAATCACCCACTACCAGGCCAATTTGATAATACCATGTTTGATTGAAAATTTTTCAGACTCAAGACCTTACATTCAGCCAGCTATATCTATTCTCCTAAAGCAAATGACAATATGCTACGATGACCGCAAGATTTTCAAGTACCTAATGGATTTCATAAAGACCAGCAATGACACGATTCGAATCCAGTGTCTAGAAGAGGTCAGTTTTTTGCTGAACACTTTTTTTATGGAATCATACCAACCAGAAATGTCTATGAATGAAATAGCCTGTCTTATTGATGACAAGAATAGGACAATAGCGTCTAGTGCCATGACCATTATAGCAGTTTGTTTCATGAAATATGGCAATGACGCTTTTGATTATGTCAGCAACTATGATTACATTCCGATTATTAAGCGCCATTTGAATGCCAACTATGAGCACATTTATGATTTGGCTAATCAAAAATTTTCGCTAGACGCCCATATTCCACTAGTCTTCAAGTATGTAATCCACAAGTGCAAGACAATTGATGAAGAGGTGCAATACTTTGGCAAAAGAGAACATATTAAACACTATGTTGACAGTGTCAATGACAGAATTGTGGAAAATTGTGTCAATGCTTTGCTAAATTTGGACCTGTTTTTGCTTGATGAACACCAATTTAGCCTTCTGGAAGACTATGCAGATGATTTAGTAAAAAATAGCAGCATTGCCATGAATAAGGTGTTGATCGAGTACTCTACCAACAAAGACTCGCTGATTTTAAATGACTTAATTTATATTGTTTTCACGACTGTATCGCATTTTTTTGCGAAAGGCCTGGGCAGAATGGTAAGCGTTGCCAATTTGAGAATGTTCATGTTTAGTTTGGTGATTGGAAAAAAAATTATGAGCAAGGGAGACGAGAAATGGGAGATGATTGATCAAATTTTTAAAAAGGTGACTATGCTCGCTGATGAGACTAGTTGTTTGATAGCTTTGTTCCGAGTGCTTGATGAAAGTTTAAAAAAAGAAAATTCTCTGCTCGAATTCAGCAATTATGTAGTAAAGATAATTTTGTTCAGGATTAAGGGTATTGAATTCAGCAAAATTGATGGAAAGACAGACGAAAAATTGGAAACATTGAATCTAGAGCTGGTTCAAAAAATAGATGCCGCTTTGGTGCTAGGTGAGATTCATGAATTTTTAGAAGGCAATCCGACATTGAACACAGACTTGACCGCAGGTATGACGGTAACAGCAGTCAATGCAATTGTGCAAGATCTCGTCACATTTTACGGATCAGAAATTTTCAATTTTTTGGATGACAAGGTTGTATCGAAGAGAAGTCTAATAATTAAAAAAATTAATCATTATTTGAATCAATAAAAATAATTTCGTTCATTTATTTTCTTACTTTTCAAAATATGATATTAAATAATTCATAATAGGACAAAATTTTATAAATTTTTGTACCATTTAATAAAAAAAATAAACCTAAAACATAAAGATAAAATACATGTTATCTATTCATTTCATTTTATTCAAGTGATTTAAAAGATAAAGCCCCATTTTTTTTGCTTTCTTCAAACATTGGCTTTTGTTCTTAAAAATGATTCAGAAATTTATTTTTGACAACAGAGGGTGAGTTTTTATGTTCAAAGATCAAATATTAAGATCCTATAAAAAGCTTTTAAATTTTTTCATCAATTGCTTCAAAATGAGCTATAATTTATGATTTAATCAATTTATAAAAACTTATAAATGTATTTTTTTATATTTAGAATAAATTTTTTTCAATTTTTTCTAATGTTTTTTATTTACTTTAATTTTAATTTATCAAACAATGAAGAATTTTTGTTCAATTTGTATTTGAAATTCACAATATCGGTTCTTTCTTACAAATTTTAATGATTCTTTTAAGTTCTTACAGTCAATCCTCGCTATAACGAACTACTTGGGCGAAAAATTCGGTATTCGTCATATCGAAATTCCCATATAAAACGATAGGGATAACAAAAAATTTAAACCAAATTTTATTGATAAAGAAAAATTAAAATAAAAATGCGTAAAAAAAACAAAAATTTAATTTTTTTGAAAAAAATCGGTAATAGATGGTTGTTTGGTAAAGCTACTTTCAATTATAAAATTTTCAATATTAAATGATAAATTAATTGCATTAGAATTATCTTCTTTTTTAGTTAAAAAAAATTGTTCAGTTCATTTATTCTAACGATTGCTTCTTTTGAGCCAATCACTTGTTTATTTGCATCCTGTTGCTCTTCGATTTCTGTATCACTACTGGATTGTTTGTTGCTATTGAATCGACGATTTCTGCCTCTGAAAGTATTCCACGCACAGCCAAGTTACTATCGATTGACACATGGGGAATTTATCGAAATCTAGTTTCTTCTCAAACGATGCAATTTCTTTATACTGATCCTCTTTTTTGAGCATGATCTAACCAATTCAACACCGCTTGATCAACATCGTCGTAACTTGATAATTTTATACGCTTTTTTTTCTGGACCGGCTAAGTTCTTTTCGTAATGTTCTAAAATTTTTGCTTTAGACGACAAAAAAGTAGAAATCGTAGAAGCATTAACGTTGCATTCTTTAGCCAGCTTTGAAGTATTTATTTTTTGTTCAGAATGTTTTTTATAATTTCTATCTTGACTTCAAGAGAGTTACATTTGTTTTCTGTACCGAGCTAGTGCTCCTTCAGATTAAAAGTAAAAATAAAAATTATATTCAAATAAAAACTAAATAAAATAAAATAAAAATAAAATATAGTAAAAATAGTTTTTTAATAAGAAAAAAAAAATATTCTTCCACCAGTCTGACAACCAATGAAACAGAATGACTCAATCGTGCCCTGACATATCTCTCACTCAACTCAAAAAGTCGATTTGAGACTGTTATTAGTTAAAGTTTGTCAAAGGCCTCCTGATTCATTATGTTAGAGGGGGTAACATATTTTAGATTCAAAATTGATCATACTGCTAAATTTTGAATTACTTGTACTTTTTTAATGTTGGTTTCTGAAAATGAGTTTAAACAAGAAAAAAAATAATCTAATATTGACCCTATGAAGAATTTGTATAGGTTTCCGAATGTTTCGGGTTTCAGACCCCATTTTTTATTTGATAGATATTTTATTATGTTAAGTCTTGAATTACAGCGCTCTTTTAATTCATCTACCATTGGACTAAATATAAGTTTTGAGTCCAGCGTAATTCCTAGGAACTTAACTTTTACCTCACGATTTAAATTTTTACCGTAAATTTTAAGGTCTAAATTTATTTTGGATTTAGTTCTTTTTTCAAAGATCATGTAACATGAATTTTTAACAGAAAATTTTATTTTCCATTTAAAAAGCCATAGCTCAACTTGTTTAAGGTACTTATTAATCATATTTTCGAGATTTTCTTCCTTCTTAAAAATAAAAAAGTAGCCAAATCATCTGCAAAAAGAAGAGAGTATTGGCTATTTGTTTTATCTCTTTTTGGTATGTCATTCATGAAGATTCTAAACAGAAGTGGGCTAATTACTGATCCTTGTGGGACCCCTGCTTTTATTGGATATTGATCACTTAGATGGCCATTTACATTTACAGTAAAATATCTGGAATGAAGAAATGATTTTATCCAAAAAATAAGATAAGAAGGAAATTTCATCTTAATTAATTTACAAATGAGTCCCTCATGCCAAACTCTGTAAAAAGCTTTGGAAATGTCAAAATAAAGACAACATACCTTTTTCTTTCTATTAAAGAATTCTACTGCCTTTTGAATAAGAAAGTTTAGATTGTCTGATGTTCGCCTTTGTTTTCTAAATCCTGACTGGTCATTAAATAGAAAGTTATTTTCCTCAAGAAAATCGTAGATTCTTGAGTAAACAATACGTTCAAGTAATTTCCCGAGACAACTTGTCATACTAATAGGACGATAGTTGGAAGGTTCCTGGGTTGGAGAAGATTTTTTCGGTATCATATTTATACTTGCTATTTTCCAGGATTTTGGGACTTGAACTCATGCTAAAAAGCTGACTTATTTCAACTAAAACTTCATAGGGAAGATTTTTTAACATGAGGTTGTGAATACGATCTAGACCAGGCCCTGTCACCTCTTTTAGCTTTTTTAAAGATCCCATAATTTCTAAAGGAGTTATTTCATCTTTTAGATTAATACTTGTCTTATTTTTTAAAAATTTTAGATTGTATCTGCTATTTCACAGTCATTCTCAGATGTAACATATCTTGATGTGGACTAAAAGTTCTCTGCTGAGAAATTTCCAAAGCATTGTCCATTTTATTTATCTTTAGTGAATTCTTTGCCATCTTTAATTAGCATGAGAATTCGCCTAGAACATTTTTTTGATCTAAATTTATTTATTTTTCTCTAAAAAGGTCTACTCGAGAGTGGGTTTTTTCCTATGTAATTTATAAATTCAAGCCAGTTTTGGTTCCAGAACTCTTTTAAACTTAAACGCAAATCAGATGCTAGCTTATTAAAAGCTATTTTTTGTTTTTTGGTGTGAGGTTCTAAGTAATTCCTGGTAATATCCCCAATTGGCTTTTTTAAAATCAAAATTTATACTAGGTGACTCTGCTGTTATATTATGAATGAATAAATAAATAAATAATTTTTAACAAATCCTAATGGAACAAAAAAAGAACCAAAAAGAAACTAGTTGCTAGCTTTTACCTTATTTTTAGAGCTCAGCTCAGCCATGAGAATCTGATGAATTTGGCAATAGTTTTCTTTCATGATAATATCCTTCATTTGGATGTTATTTATTCCATCACTATCTTTTAGACCAAGGTACTTGTGCGTCTCATCTGTTACCATATTATTGCAGCACATTTTTTCTTTTGACTTGCTTACTTTGGTACTATTGTGAAAACTTGATTTATTTAGCTAGTTCTCAATTTTTCCATAAAGCTTCAAGTCGTCCTGGTAAAATTGGTGGCTTACTTTTTGATTTTATTATTAATATTAAAATTTAAATATGTCATTTCATTAAAATTTTAGAAAAAAAAATTCCAAAAAGTATGAAAGTCAATTGTAACTTTGACTCTTTATTTTTTTATAAAGTCATAGAATTAATGAGCAAGAAACTTCAAATCATTTAATATTCTCCGCTAACTCGCAATAGTTAGCTGCTAAAAAATTTTGAAAAATTTCAAAAATGTTAAAGTTTTTTTAAGAAATTTCAAAAAAAAATTCATTAAAAAATTATTTAAAAATATTTTTTCTTAAAATCAAAGTCAAAGTAAAATTTGACTTTGACTTTCCTATTTTTTAGTTAATTTCTAACTTAATTCTTAATAAATTTTGTTTTATTTAGGATTTGGTTCTATTTTGTCTTGAAATCATCTTTAAGAGTGACTAATTCTTTAATTTAATCTATTAGCATTAAAACTTTGGACTATTGAATTTGATCCAATTTATAGAGCTTTTACTGTGTTCTGTGATGGATCTCATTTTGATGATTAAATTAGAGATTTTTTTTTTAATTATTTGAGTTTTAAATAATCAATTTATGTGTTTTGATTCAATATTTTGTTTGTCATTATTATTATTACAACTAATTGGAATATATTGGAATTTTTTGTATTGATCGCATGTAACAACTTATGTGAAGTAAAATTTTAACTTTTAAGACAAAATCCATTAAATAAATTTATAAGAACAAAAAAATATTTACTTATGCAACATTATTTAAAATTTCAAAGCGCATTGAAATTTAAAAAAATTCAAACTCTCATTCAATCCCATGTAATTAGTCGTAATCAATTTTTTTCATTGCCTGTGTATATATATATATATATATGAGTTAAATTTAGTCTCTAAGTATAAGAATTACACAAGAAATAATTTTAAATTTTAATTTTTTGAATACTAAGATAAGATACGAAAAATATTTTATTTAGACCTAAATTTGTACATTTTAAACACAAATAGAACAAAAAAATGAATTCTGGATTCAGTTCATTCGGCTCACCATGTAAGTCTACCAATTTTCCCAAAATCAATCTAAATTCTCCTTTAGCTGGATTCAATGCAGCATCATCATTGTTTCCCTCTTCACAAAACCGAACAGGAGGCTTGTTCGGAAACTCGACTACCACTCAGCCAACAAGCACAACCGGCAGTCTATTCGGTTCTAGCTCAACCACTGCGCCATCAACCACTGGCTTCGGTTTCGGTTCCACCACTACCACCACTCCAGCCACCACTCAGACCGGCACTGGAAATGTCAAATTCTCTGCTTTTAGTGGCCAGGACTCAGTCACCAAAAACGGTGTTCAATCAACCATCCAAACAAACCATCAATGCATTACAGCCATGAAAGAGTACGAAGGAAAGTCATTGGAGGAACTGAGATTAGAAGACTACCAAGCAAACCGTAAGTTTCCACAGACCACATCCAGTTTTGGAACTTCCACTGGACTTTTTGGATCTTCGGCACAATCGACTTCGAGTGGTTTTGGCTCAAGTAGTCTGTTTAGCTCGTCTTCCACGGCTGCTAAACCTTTCGGTGGCTTCGGCTCCTCGACTACAGCCTCTACGCCGAGCACTTCCACAAGCATTTTTGGCTCCCAGACAAAACCAGCTTTTGGCTCTTTTGGAACAACTCAGCCTACCACCACATCATCTCCTTTTGGTGGATTTGGCACCCCTACACAACCTTCAACCACCACCACTGGTTTTGGACAAAGCACTCAGCCTTCCACTGGATTATTCGGAACCAGCACAGCGCCTAGCACTGGTACAAGTCTTTTTGGCTCAACAACTCCGTCAACTTCGACCACTGGAGGTCTATTCGGCTCATCCAATCAGCAGAATCAGCAGCAAAAGTCCTTATTTGGTGGATTTGGCTCCACGACAGCAAACACAGCTAGCACAACACCTGCTTTTTCATTTGGAGCTTCTACCACCCAGCCATCTCAGCCAACTTCATCAATATTCGGTCAATCGACCACTCAATCAACCAACAAGCCTTTTGGCAGCTTTGGCACTGCAACTGGAACTACAACAACAGGTTTTGGTTCATCAACTACAACCACTCCTTCGACTAGCCTGTTTGGTTCAACTCAACAAAAGCCTGCTTTTGGTCTAGGCTCATCTACGGCCACTACTGGCACTAGTGGTTTTGGCACCGGTTTCGGTTCAACATCACAAGCTGGAACAACAGGAGCGTCTGGAAGTTTGTTCGGTAGTGGATTTGGCCAACAAGGGTCAACAACTACACAAAGTCCATTTGGCGCTTCGACAACCACCAACAGCCCATTCGGTTCTTCCACAACTACTGGCGGACTGTTCGGAACCACTCAACCAGCAGCAACCACAACCGGAACTGGCCTATTTGGCTCATCCACAGCTCCGAGCACTACTACCACTGGTTTTGGCAGCACTGGCTTCGGAGGCGGCACCCAGCCCAGCACTCAGCCGTCAATTTTTGGCAGTTCAACCACACCATCAACTGGCGGCTTGTTCGGAACATCTACAGCCAGTCAGCCGAGTACTTTTAGCCTCGGTTCGGGCCTGGGCTCGACTGGAGTAGCCTCTACGGGTCTTTCTTTCGGCTCACAGCCATCAAGCACTTTTGGAACTGGCCTAGCACAGCCGGCACAATCTTCCCAGCTGGCACAACCAGCGGCGCCCACAACTCAACCTTTGATTCAGCAACAATTAATGGCACTGAGCAATTCGCCATACGGAACTGCCAGCTTGCTCAAAAGCCAACTGCAGGACTACTCGAAAAAAGAGGACATATTCAAGCCGGTGAGTCCCATAGCCCAAAAGCCGTACATCACCGAGGCCACTTCGCCAACCAAAGTGCCATCTTTTCTTTCCCAAACACTGCCCGAGTACAAAGGCGGCCTCTCCATGACTCTCAAACTCACGCCGAAGCCCATTACTCAGACAAGCAAAAAATCCGACCTATTCGAAGGTCTGGACGAAGAAGAAACGCCAGTTTTTTATCCAAGAAAAAATATCAAAAAGCTCATGTTCAAGCCTCAAGTGGACCAGTCGGCCCGACTCTCCACGTCCAACAGCTCGATCAACGGAGACTCTCAGTTTGTGCGCAAGGCAAATTTTTTCTCCGAACAGGCCCAAATCACCAACGATTTGACCAATGTGTCCGATGACGGCACTCAGACCACTGACAACCAAAGTGAGAATGGACTGGGGGCTGTGGCGCACCCGGCCGGAATTGTTCTGGAGAGACCGGGCTATTTTACCATTCCATCCATGGGCGAATTGGGCGCCATGGTCGACTCAAAAAGCGGCGATTGTTTGGTGGAAAATTTTGCCATCGGCCGAGTCGACTACGGCTGCATCACTTTTCCAGGCTTCACCAACTTGACCAATCTCAACTTGGACGAAATTGTTCACATACGCCGCAAGGAAGTTCATGTGTACCCAGACGACTCCAAAAAGCCCGCTGTTGGTGAAGGACTTAACAAACCAGCCGAAGTCACCTTGCACAGAATTTGGCCCTCGGACAAACAAACCCGCATGCCCATCACAGACCCCAATAGAATAATCAACATGGGATACAACAAGAAGATAGAAAAAGTCACCATTGACATGGACGCCGAGTTCATTGACTACGACCCGGTCACAGGCTCGTGGACTTTTAAAGTAAAACACTTTTCCAAATACGGCCTGGACGATTCAGAGGACGAGGATGTGCAAGTTGGTCAAGCCAATGGGGCCAAAGCCGCTCTAGATGACCCTGCCAAGAAAGAAAAAGAAATGATAGAGAGACAACTGAAGCTGATTGAGCTCAGGCGGTTCGAGTTGATGCAGCAGTCCAAGAAAAAGTTGTCCACCATTACCAACCAGCAGTGGGACATAATTAAGGAGTATGCGCCCAAAAATGACAAGAAATTGGTGGACACGTCCAGTCTGGAGCTTTCGACAGACGAGACCAGCGATGCGGACATTGAAACTGTGGACTCGGACGGCAACAGAAAGTCTGTGTGCAAGCAATTGGTTTTGGATGCCGAGGAGACTGTTATTGACGAAAACAAAGAGAATAAATTGTTCCCGAGTTTGGTCGAGTTTGGAAAGAGAGAGAACAAAGTTAAAACTTTGTATCCCAATTTGGATAGTTTGGAGACTGATGCGCAGCCGGTTGAAATGGCCGAGGATAAGGAGGAATTGGTTGGGAGCGAGCAGGCAATGGATGAGGTTGATTTTCAAGAGGAGAAGTTTAAGGATACAAGAAAATTGGCGGATGTGTTTTTTGGTGATGAACGTGAAGGTGATTTTTTTGCCGCCTCTTTTACAGACGATTATCAGTTTAGTAAGTTAATTTTTGTATTCAATTATAGAGCATGATTTTATTATTTAATAATTTTGGGATTTTATATTTTTTTGCATTTAAAAAAAATTAAAAAAATTTTTTTAAAATAAATCTCTTTTGGTTAGAATATAAAATTTTTATTTTGCACACAAAAATACAGGCTAAATGATTTTTAGAAAATAAATTTTTATTTCCTTTTTAAAATACAATCTAGCAAAAAAATGATTTTTTTTCAAAATTTTATAACTTTTTTGTTCGAGTACAATTTAGAGGGTTCCATGTTAAACATTCTTAACTTACACCGCATGCTCTAAATATGTGTTTTAAGCCTTGAGTCCGAATTAAAGTCAAGTTTTTTTAATTTAATGCGGCTTTAAAGCATAAAAAATAAAAAATAAATTAATAATTTTTCTAATTTTTTTCAGTATTCAATTAATGGCGCTGGATCAAATTTAAAAAAAAATTTATTTTTTAATTTTTAAGAATGTTTTTGCATGGGCGAGATGCTATTTATTGCCTGCGTCAAAGCCCTATTTCGAGTTATAAGGCTGCAATATCGAATAAAAAATTTCTCAGATTAATTCAGCCTTTTAAAAATTCTTGAGTAAAAAATAAAAAATAAAAAATGTTCTTTATATTTGAATATGCACTTTATTCAGTAATATTTTTTGATGTATTTAGTATTGGAAAAAACAGATCTGATTGAAAGAATTCGACATGTCAACATTCCGATAAATACTAGTCTAGTGGATATTTTGTATCTTAGTCATAATTTTCAGTTACAAATTCCTGTTCCAGTGCTAAACAATAAGCTTAGATTTTGAAAATTAAAATTTTAATATTTTTAATTAAATTAAATAAGATGAAATTTCAAATTCGAAAGATCATGGTTCCTATAAATTATGTTTTCAGGCCAAAAAAAATTTTGATCATCAATGTCTTTGAAAATGGCCACATTTTATGTTCAACATGGTATTCATTAATGATTTTGATAGAACACGCCTCAAGATAAACATTTGATTTTTTATTGATTTCAAAATTCCAATCTCAATTTTAGTTTTAATATTAAATTTAAAAGAGTGGAACTAGGGGCAATGGGGCAGAGACAATTTTGAAGAAGCATTACATTGTTATTAAGATGCTGTAAGTAATTTTCAAATACATAGCTAGCTTCTCTAAGTTATTGCAGAGATATATTTAACAAAATTATAAATAATTAAAAAATTTTATTATTAAAGTTATCTTTATTTTTAATAATGCTTCCCAAAAATTGCCCTATTGATCCTAATTTCTATCTTACAAATTTTAATTAAAAAAAAGCCAAACCGAAGTATGGTACAACATAAAAAATATCAAAAAAAATTTTGGTTTCTAATTTTTAAGTTTTAAAAGCATTAAATAAAAAATTTATATTAAATTTTTTGACTGTTTAATTTTTTAAGCAAAATTGGGTAGTTTTTCTCACAAGCCAATAACTACAGGTGGTTTACTAAAACGTGGTCTTGGAGGATTATCTACTATTGATCAAGAAAACAGGATAAAAATTGGCGAGATTAGCTCTAGGCTTTCAACATCACAGATAGGGGACCAATTTCACGGCCAACCTAAAGTCCTGAAAACCAATATTACCGAAGCTCATAAAAAAGTAGTCCCCAAAGTTCTTAAACCACAATTATGGAACAGATTCAAAGCTCATAAGCCTATAAAGTCGGCACAACGTTGTGTACCTATGGACAAAAATGATGAAAAAGTTCCTAGTTCCGAATCTCAATTGGTACCATCAGAATCAGCTAAAAGTTTAATTGAATTAAAAGATTCATATACTCATGATTCTCTCTGGTGTCTGACAGACTTGGGGCTGTTCAACTCAAGACGCTTCAAGGCCAACTGGTCAATGAATCCTTCTTGTTACACTTTCACACAACTTTCATCAATGACCAAAAATTCCACTTTTAGGAATCTTTGTCAAATAAAATCATTAAACACTCTTAGCATGACTGACCAAATACCCTCGTCAAAACTGGATAAAATAAAAGAGAACATGGAAAAATTTTTGGCCATTCAACTTGGCTTAACCGATTTTGTCACTCGAAAAAATTTAAGTTTGCTAAAAACCAAAAATGGCAATGAGTTGATCAAGAATTTGGATGAATGTGCTGAAAATATGCGAAATTCCATAGGTAGGCGTTCATTAAGAAATTGTTGTTTTAATGATTAAGTTTAAAAGTTAAGTAGGTGATAATCCGGATGCTGACAATGTTGAAAACTTTCGAATAGTGCTCAATTTGTGCTCTAAACTCTGGGGCGACATACCTGATGAGCTAAAATCGGAGAATTCCAATTCAAATATGAACCAATATGAGACTGAGCAAATAAGAAAAAGATTGTTGTCAGAATGGCTTACACATGTTAGCTCTCATCGCATTGAGAAAGAATGCAAATCACTAAAATTTAATAAAGTAATTTTGCTCAATATTTTGGTTCAACTAGATGAAAATTATTTTTTCCTAGAACAAAGAAAATTATTTAAATGCCATATTTAGCTATTTGAGTGGTAATCGATTACTTGATGCTTGTAATATTGCTGTGGAAAATTCGGATTACAGATTGGCTTTACTTATATCACAGTCTTCCGGTTCCAATGATACGGTGAGAACAATCATGAAAAAACAACTAAAAGAATGGTTTCAAAGCAATGTAAGCATTTCAATTTTTTATTTTTAGAAATTGGAAAGTTTTGAAAATTTTTAAAAATCAGTTAATGATATTGTCAAATAAAAATTTATTTTATTTAAATGAAATAACAAATTTATTTATAAACCCAAGTATCTGTTAATTGCTTTCTTATTTTTTTTTGTAACATTTCTAAATAAGCATTAAAAGAAATTGTAAAAAAAATTAAAACAGCTATATGACAACTCTTTTTTTCATTTAGATTTTATTTTGGTATTTTTTTTAACTAAAAGGCCAAGAAATGGATCTCAAAATTTAAATTTTAAAATTTTGAAAAATAAATAGGAAAATAAAATTGATTGATCAATTTTTGAAGACTAAACATTGATGTCATTTTTACTTTCAAAGATTTAGTAGCACGAAAATATGAATATCTTAATTTTTAAATGAATAATTTATTTTTAGGTCTTAAAGGGAAAAAAATTGCGAAAAATATTCAAATGAAAAATAAAGCTGGCATATTAGGAAAAGCTTATAAATTAAAATAAAATTTTTATCGACAAAGGATTAAAAATTATCAAAATTATCAAAATTATTTTTTTTTAATTTTTTTTCTTCTGAAAAAAATAATCAAAAGGTAGCTTAAAATAAAATAATAAAAGTAAAATGATAGAAACATGTTCGATTATTTAGCATGATTGTTTTTTTTTATTTGCAATGATCTTTTTATTTACAAATTTACTCGTTTTCTGATTAAAATTTCGTTTTTAAGTTGAACTTCTAGTGTAAAATTTATTTAGTTCTTTAAAAAAAACTAAAAATTAATTTTCATAATTCATGACTTTTTTAGTCCGTTAATTTTTCAAAGAAAAATCTGAAATTTTCTAAATTTTTGCTTAATATTGAGAAAAGGCATAACATTTAATTGAAAGATTTTCATTATTTTAATTTTTTTAGAAAAAAATTTACATTCAGCTACCATATTCTCTCATTACCAACCTAAAACATTCTCAATTTAAAACGCATGCTCTAAAGATGTGTTTTAAGCATTGGGTCCGAAATAAAATCAAGTTTTTTAAATTTAATGCGGCTTTAAAGATTTAGATTTTTTTGAAAAATAAAAGTTATTTTTTTGATTTTTTTTTACAGTTGATCCAGCGCTATTAATTGAAAATAAAAAAATTTTAAAAAATTATTATTTTTTTTTAAATATTTGAATAAATCTCAAGCTTAAATGTCGCATTAAATAAAAAAAACTTGATTCAAATGCTGACCCAAGGTTTAAAACTTATCTTTAGAGCATGCGGTGTAAGTTAAGAATGTTTTAAGATGGCAATGTGAAATTTTAGTACAAAAATTACAGTACAATATTATAAAAATTTGTACAAACGAATTCTAGCTATGCAAAAACTGCGCAATTTTTTGTTTATATTAATCAAATATTTTTGATGGAGTGCATTTTACAGAAAATTGCATAGTCTTTGCATAAATAGTTTAAAATTCAATTGATTTTATTTCTCAAGCTAAAAATTTAAGTTAAATTACATCTCTTAGTTAATAATCTTGATTTAAAAAATTTTTAAAAATTGAAATAGAACACAAAATGAATAATAATTATCAAAATTAAAAATTTAACATATCAAATATGAATTTTTTTCAGATATTACTCAAAGCCTTATTTTTGTCTTATTTTTATACTTATTTTTAATAAATAAATAAAATTATTAAGCATTTAAGTTCAAATTATTTTTACTGACTCAATTTAAAAAAAAAAAAAAACTATTTAATTTTTTTGATTATTTTTTCAGATCAAATCATATAAAATTAATATCTAAATTATCTATTTTTTGATATTTTTTAGCGCCAAAAAAAATATTTTGCTTGAAAAAAAACAAATTTATATTTTGGAATTTTTGGTTCGTAAAATATTTTAAAAAATCTTGTTCTCGGATCTTTTCTAGAATATTTGTTTACCTTTAAGTTACCGCAAAAAATTATTTTTTAAAATAATGTGGAAAAAACTAATTTTGGAACAAGTTGAATTTTTACGTCTTTTTAATTTACTTTTAGATGAGAAAAACTTTTTTGAATGAAATTTAAAAAAATGTAAAAATGTGAAAAAAATTACATGAAAAAATTTTTAAATTCAAATTTTAAATTTTAAATTTAACATTATCATTTGAAGATAGTTCGAAAATGTATTTTATTTTGGTAATGAGGTTGTGTTTATCAAAAATTTAATAATCTAATTTAACTCGAGAACAAGTTTTGTCCACGAATAACATGAACACTGATTCCTAAATTTTAGCCTTAAATTGAAAAATTTAATAGAAAAATTAAATCTAAATGAACTTTTTATTTAAAAAATTAAAAAAAAAATTAATAAAAAATTATTTTATTTTAGAGTGATAGATTTATAAACAACGAAAGGCTAAAAATCTATCTTCTAATAAGCGGCGAGCTTGTCTATAACATTTCTGGTCTAAAAAACCAACTGATAAATGTTTGCGAAAACATCGATTGGAAGCGTCAATTTGGCATTCATTTGTGGTACCAAAGCTTACCAATAAATAGCATCACAGACGCTCTCAATCTATACGACAACAGCGTAGAAAATAACATATGCACTAGGCCAGTGCCCTCGTATATCGAAGAAAGGGTATCTGATGACCAAAAGTCGCCAGATCTATTTGACACATGCTTCCATTTAATCAAGTTGTACTGCAATAGCGAGTACCCGATCGAAAATATTGTTCTCCCGCAAAATCATGGATCTAATCAACTTGACCATCGTCTCACCTGGCACTTGACTATGGCCTTACAAGCCCTTCAGTATAACCACATAACTAAATTTTCAATGGAGACTTTGCACAATAGTTTTGCCTCTCAGCTGCAATCAACTGGGCTTTGGCACTGGGCAGTCTATGTCTTAATGCACATCGATGATGACCAGAGGCGCGAAAAATTCGTTCGTCTCTATCTGTCCAGAAATGTTTCTAGCCATAGCGAACTAAATGAAAGTGAAAAATTTTTAATTGACAAGCTTAAGCTACCCAGCGAATGGGTCTATGAATACAAAGCTCTGAGGGCCAAGTATGAACACTTGGATGAAAACCAGCTTGAGTTGCTCCTAAAGGCACACAAATGGAATGAGGCTCATCATGTTTTAATTGAACATATTGCACCTGATCTTTTTATAACCAAGAAATTTGAAAAATTAGGTGATTATCTAAATTTGTTGAGTAAAGAAAGTACTTGTATAAATAGATGGAATTACGGTGGTCTTGTTTATCTGGACTTTATTAGACTGCATGAAAAACAGGACATTTTGTTCAAATTTGAGGACGATGAAGAAGAAAAATTTATCGATGATGACATGGTCAGTGAAATTAATGAACAATTGATGAGTTTGTCAACTAGATTGAAAGAGTTCGACACCAGATCGTCTAAAAAACTGCTCTGTAGCCTTACCATGTCCCAATTGTTGCTTAAATACTTTAATGTGTTAAATGAAATGATGAATGTGAATGACCAAGAAATGGAGGATATTGCCAGAAAAATGACCAAACAAAATATTGAAAAAGCCGACCAACAAACATTGTTGGTGCCAGATCAGGATCTTTTAAGGACTGTAATGCTCAAAAAAGTAATCTATTCGAAAATGTTTATTGCCCACAAAGCAACTCAATCTCGTAAATAATCAGGGATTTTTAAAAAAATTATTTTTGAACTCATATACCTTTTATTAATTTGAAATAAAAAAAAAAACTGAATTATAATTAAAAATGAATCGTTTTTTTAAATTTTACTATGAATAAATATTTTATAAAATTTAATAATTATCTTAGTTCGTAAGTTTATGGCTTTATGAGTTTGATAACTTATGAAAATTGAGAAATTGCGGTTCTACATAGACCTGTTTTATGGCATTTATTGAAAAAAATTTTAATGGAATTTACTTTAATTCGGCATTCTGAATTTTGGTACACAAAAAAACAAAATATTAAAAATGCCAAAGCTTAAGTTCTGACGAACCAAAATATGTTCTGTAAATTGTAACAATTGATACATCCTCTGTACCATCAATATACTGATTCTGCAAAAATCTGCAATAAATCTGCAAAATTCAGAAAATTGTGAATTTTCAAGTGTTTTCTTTAATATGTAAAATTGTTTGTTTCCTTTTGGACTAAATATTATCAAGCTTCAAATAAATATAAAGCCATATTAAAAAGCACTGGTTTATTCTAAAAAATATGTTTTTTTTCCTTATTGAAATAAAAGAAGAGAAAAAAACTGTATAAGATGGTTTTTTTGGTAAAAAGATTTTCATAAAAGAAAAAGCATTTGAGAAGTGTCAATTTTGAAAAAATTGTATTTAAAAAAATCTCGTCGTTCACAAATTTTGCGTGTCATAAAATCAAAATTAAATTAAAAATCAAAAATATAATGTTAAATTAAAAATAATTCACAACAAATATTAACATTTAAATTAATTTTTTAATCCAAAATAAAATAAGAAAATTTTTTGGAAATATTAAAAAATTGGTATATGAGATTAAGTACTCTTTAATGTTTAACAATTCTTAAATTTTAAAATCTAAACATATTAAAATTACTCAATTTTAAACTTTTTTTTACTCGAATAATGCAGGTCTATCATTCAATCTTTGTACCTTCGATCTTTCTAATCAATGCCAAAAAAAATATTTAGTTATACCGAATTTTAAGTCAAAAGAAAAACAAATTACATAAATTAAATTTTATTTTAAATAAAAAGATATTTAGAAAAAAAAAATAATGTATATACGAAATCTAAATGTTTTTTATTTGATTTTTCTCAATTTGAGTGCATTTATTACTGTGACAATTTATATCCACTTTTATCTTTTGAATGATCATCAAAGCAGAGGGTCTAAACAAACTTTTCTACATCTAAATGACTTGGAAAATGTAAAGCTTTCACTAAGAAATGAACTACAGTATTTGGAAACAAAAAGGTCCAATTATATCAATGAATTGAGCATAATTAAGCGAAAAATTCGTTTTTTTAATCAAAGTTTTTTAAAACTAAGGAAAAAATTCGATCTTTTCGAGAGCAAACTCGAAAATCGAAAGACCCAATTTACCGAGCTTGTCTCAAAAATTTCACAAAAATCTATTCTTGTTTCAAATTATGAATTTTCGATCAAAAAACAACTACTCAATCCGATCAAACTTGATTCGGATTCGATCGAAGCGTGCCTCAATCTTAACCACTGTTTTTCAAATTCGATTCCTAAATTTTTTATTCTAAACAACGATGAGATAAAATTAAATTTTTATTCTCTACAACAATCATTTAGTTTGACAGACAGTGTTGGTCAATCATGTTTTTGTGTCATTTTTTTGTCCAGAGAGCAAAGCTTAGTCCAGTTGAAAAAAATTTTAGCCAATTTTTCGGACAAGACAAATTTAATTTTTATAAATGACTATTCCAAGAGCCAACACACAATTACCAGACAAGAATTGATCTCAAAATTCAATGATTCAACTATCGAGCCTAAGATAAAATGCTCAATTTTTGTTTCGTTTAGTCCTAGAAACACTCTGAGTTTAAATTTTGGCCTACTTGGTACCAAGCACTTGACAATTTGTGATTTGACAGCCAAAAGAAATTTTCTATTTTTTAACAAATATAATTTAAATAACAGTAAATCAAATATTTTTTTTCAAATCTATAAAAATTTTTCCAATTCCTATCTGAGTCAAGTAACAAAGCTAGATGTAATTTTAAAATGTGATTTTGTGATTTTTATTCCAAATGAAAATAGAGTAGAGACAATTGTGGATTTAGTGGAAGCTCTGAACTCGGGCACAATTCCGGTTTTGTTCGATCTAGAGTTTGAATTGCCTCTGTCGAATTTAATAGCCTGGGACGAAATAGCTATTCGTCTATCATTTCATGAGATGAACAAATTACCAATTATTCTTGGCACAGTGACCAAACATGAGCTCATCCAACGACGCATCAAAGCCAGAATGATTTATAAATCGTATTTCAGCTCCAAAACAGATCAATTGAAAACCATTTTGGCAGCTTTGAAGGACAAAATTCGCCTATCAGCCAGTCCAATATTCGATTTTAAACCATTGGAATTCAAGCATTTTTTTTCCAGAACCCAGCTCAATTTGAGTCAGAATTTTGATGATGAATATTTGGGTGAAGTTAACTCAGCTAGACAGAACAGTCTTTTCTATCAGAGTAATCACTCGGAATTTTTGTACAAAAAGTGGAACCTGATCTATTTTCCTTTTAATTTGTTTCCGAGTGATCCTTTTTTTGTCAATTATTTGTCTGAATTTAGCTCGAAAGGGGTGAGCGAAACCCAAGGTGGAGGAGATGGTAAGTTTTTTCATTCGCATCTGAGCGGAAACTTTGACAAGCTAGAACAATTTACCATGGTTGTTCTAACATTTAACAGAGAAAAAATGCTTGTTAAGTATTTGGAAAAGTATTTAAAAACAATTCCGTATTTGAATTCAATTTTGGTTGTTTGGAACTCGGCAAACAGCGAGCCCAAGTGGATTTTGTGGCAGAATGTGTCCTTTTTTATTCAAATAAAGAGGCTCAGAATTCTAAAAATGGAGCGAAATAGTTTGAATAACCGGTTTTTGCCATTTGACTTGATTAGAACCGAGGCAGTGTTGAGTCTTGATGACGATGTTTATCTCAGACCAGACGAAATTGTGTTCGCGTTCAGAGTTTGGAGAGAGAACAGAGACAGAATTGTTGGTTTTCCAGCCCGTTACCACACTTTTAACACAACGAGTCAGCAGTTTATGTATAAAAGCTATTTATCATGTGAATACTCGCTGGTGCTAACAGGAGCTGCCTTTTACCACAAGTTTTACAATTACTACTATTCGTTTATAAATGATAGAGAAATAAGACACAAAGTTGATGAGCTAATGAATTGTGAAGACATTGCCTTTAACATGATGGTGGCACACTTGACTCGCAAAGCTCCCATAAAAGTAACTACCAAGTACAGTTTTTACTGTTCTGATTGTGAAAATTTGGCCCATGATTCGCCGATTTCTCTTCGCGATGATCATTATCCGAAGAGAAGTGAATGTATTGATTATTATGTAAAATTGTATGGATACAATCCGCTGCTTTACTCTCAGTTTAGAGCTGACAGTGTTCTTTATAGAACCAAATTGACTAAGAATGAAGAGAGATGTTTTAGGCTAATTTAAATTAATAATTTTTTCTAAAATTTAATAATCATTTAAGGGAAGATATATTTAATTTAATTAAATTTATTTAACAAATTACGTCAGATATACCGATTTATTAATAAAAATTAAATTTAAAAATTTTTCTCAATTTCATTTTTTTTTAATTTTTTTTTTAAAAAAAGAGAAAAGTTGGTTAAGTTAGTAATCTCGTATTTTAATTCACAAGTATATTTGGTATTTTTTTTCGTCTTTTAATAAAAATTTTTACTACAATTTTGAAAAATATGATAAATAGGAGTTAATTTTGCAATCTTATAACATTGAAATTAAAAAGATTAAATAAGAAAATAACTTTCTCTTAAAAAAGATAAATTTTTTATCTAATTTAATTATTTCCTAAATTAATTTTTTTAATTATTAGAGAAAAAAATAATCAAAATACTCTAAAATTTTGATATTAAAAGTTTTTAAAAGGAGATTTTTGATTTTTTTGAAATTTTTATTTTTTATACTATTATATAGTTTGGTTAGCGAAATACGTCTAGCGACGTATTTCGCTTAGTCAAACTATGGTTAATTTAATGGTTAGCTTTATTTAACATGGTATCGTTTGAAAACAACAGTTATCTAAGAGGTAAAAAATAAAGCCTTGTGTGAAGCACCAAATTTATCGTAAAAGACAGAATTTGTTTTTGATAGATTCACATTATGTCATTTGATTTTTATTAAAAATCATTTCATGTGAAAAAAAACTCCCTTCATTTTATAAAAAACAAGTGTTTTTTTTCACGTTTCGGATAGATGTTGTTTTTAAAAGATAATTTTACCAGTAGATAATGATTTATTTAAATATTGCTAACGCCTTTTAAATTTTTTGATAAAGACTTTTATTATCTTGAAACGTTTCATGGTTTATTTAGTAAATATAATTTTTTAACTTTATTTCTAAAATGGAACTTATATTTCCTTTCTTTTATTAAAGATGAAAATAAAGGATCTGCTAATTTTCTCAAAATCAAATATTATTAGCCTCAAAAAAAAACAAAACCTAGAAACGATAATCTACAGATTTACTTTTAATTTCATCAAAGTACTTAGAATAGTTTTTGAATTTTATTAGAAAATTTTATTTAAAAAAATTTCTATTTGGAAAAATGCAAAGCTAAGAAAGACAAAAAATCAAATTGAAAAATATCAATTTTGATTCTGTTCAAAAAGAATCTCAGCTGATGGTAATAAGTGATTTTCCACAGTCTCCAAATACATAAGCTGATTAATTCAATCTGAATAAATGTAGTAGCATCCGGTACCTTTATGATTGATGCTACCCCAGATTCCAACCGAACCTACACTATTCTGCAGCTTATGTAAGATTAGATCCATCAGTGAAAATTACTTTTGAACAGATTGATAAGTTTTAGAGCTCTTCTAAACATTAGCAATTCTTTGGAGGTCTTCTCATAATTAGTCTTTGTTGTAAACACACATTTTTTCTAAACTTTAACAAAATCAGCTATTAATTTTTAAAATTTGGTTTTATCTTTCAATAGTCAAATTATTTGTTACCTTGTATCTGAGTTATTTTTTATCCATTTTAATGGCCAGATTTTTACATATTTATTAAATTTCAAATTTTTATTTTTAAGCTTTTAAAAAAAGATTCTAATTTCTAAAAATTAATTGAAATTTAATTGCACATTTAAAATTTTTTCGTCACATTTGATCAAAAAATTTTATTTGTTATTTTAATGGAATTATCATCATTTAAAGGGTATAACTATTAATAATGACCGTCTACGATACCCAAAACTAAAAATCCAAACGAAAAAGTGCAAGAAAGCAGTTAAAAAATGAGGCTTAAATCACTATTTGTAAAAAAAATCCCAGAAATTTTTAAGGTGTGGTAAAAATTTATGAAATAAAACATTTCCAAAACTTTGTAGACTTTTATTAAAAATTTTGTTAAAATAATTAATCGATTTTATTAATTCTTATTCATATAATTAATTAAAATTAAAGTCAATTTATTATTCAAGTCAAATTTAAGTAAAATTTATTTTAAAAAAATACATAAAAATTTAATTTTTAAAAATTTTTTTATGCTTCCATGAATTCGCCATTCATGTAATTATCGCAAAGATCACATAAAATAGTATTCTATTTACCACTTAAGCTTTTCTTAATCAAATCTCTGGTATCTTTGGAGTACTTTGCTTGTTCATTTTCCATTGTTTCTATTAACTCAGTTTTTTTGGATTAGCAATGTTCAAATTCTCTAATTTTTTATGTTTAAAATTTTCACATCATTTTATTTTTATTTTATAATCCGAGAGAGTGTCTAAAAAAATGACTTTGTTAATTTTTTAAATAATTTGATTATCACTTTTATTCATTTGGTGACCAGCGCTCTTTTTATGTGACAAAAAATTGGTCTACTTTTTCAGTGCTGGTCACCAACTGAGCAAAGTGACATTGGTCTCATAACATGGGAGACACAATTAATATGCTAGTTGAATGTTTTTTTGAACAAATAATTTTTTAAATAAATTGTGGAAAACTCTTCTTTGAAATTGATTAATTTTGGAAAAAAGATTATTTTGTCAAATCTTTTAATGAATACAAGTCCAAGAAAAAAGTAAAACACAATTTAATTCAGTTCCATTAGTTTTTGGATTTTAAGTTCGATTGGATTGCATTTTTAATTAAGTTTTCATTTAGGAATTTAAAACCATTATTTAATCCCAAATAAAAATGAAAATTATAAGATTAAAAAATAATTCTCTACTAATCGAACTTGGTCTCATTTTTTAAATTTCAAAAATTCTGCTAAAATAATGCCAAACAATCTGATATGTTGTTTTTTTTTTATTTTAAAATACTTAATGAAATTAGCGTCGAAAATAATCGAAGAGCAAAAAATTAAATTTTATTTTAGAATGAAAATTTTATTACAAAATTTTTAAATTCATGTAATTGATAAAAAAACAAACATTTCTTTTATAGAATAAAGCTGAAATTTTTTTGATTTAGAAATGAAAATTTGATTTTTAATCAAATAAATTCATAGAATGTTGAAGAGATCTGCTTCTGAATCTTTTTTCGGTATGTAAATTCGGTGATATTGGAACAGTAAGAGGAACTGTACTAGGATGAACGGTAAATTGTCTAAAATGTCTGACTGGATTCGCTTTGAACTCCATTTGCTCTCGCATCTTTCGTATTTCCTCTTGCTCAAGTCGATTGATCTCTTGCTCTCGGATTTCCTTAATTAATTCAAGCAATTGCTTACTTGACTTTTGAAGATCAGCATGAATCTGGGAACGCCGATGCTTAGCTTTTTGGTCAGTTCGTTTCAAGCCATAAGGATTTTTTTCTAGATTGTTTTCAATACAAACTTGAACCATTTCAAATTCAAATAAAAATAATTTTAATTAAATAAAAAAATTAAAATCAAAGCACATCGTCTTTTAAATTAGTCTTTTTTTATTGTTTAAGATAAAAATTCAAGCTTTAATTGATTTCAAAAATGCAGTAATGCCACCATAAGTTTCTTCTCCGGCTTTTGGAGCTCTGTCTTCTGGAAGGGTAAAACCATAAAAGGCATCAGTACCACTTTGACCTGGTCTTAATTCCAAGCAATATGAATACTTGATTCCAGCTGTACCCTTTATTTATAAAATTAGAAATAATTTTTTCAACAAAAAAAATTTACATAAGCCCAATCTTCTGAACCACCGGAAGCAATGTACAAAATTCTTGATGAACTGCCAGAAATCCAACCAGAACCGTCTTTGAAAATTAAAGAGAAATTAAATAATGAAAATAATTAACCATCATTTTGTCGATCTATGCCTGGGTTAAATTTAATTCATTCATGAAAATAAAATAAAAATAATAAAATAAAGGATAAATTTTTACTGATTTCTAAAAGATAACGATTAATCTATTCCTGAAATCCTCAGAATGCTACATTTTAAAACAAATCTGCCACGTTCAATTCAGTCATTAGCAAAAAATTCTGCATTTTTTCATTTTTTCCACCAAAGAAAATGTTTTAAAGAAAATTTTCAGAAATTTTGTTGAGAACTAATTTTGGGTAAATGGGACATTGCTTTAAAATTTCCCATATTGAAGAATAAATTTGTTTTTTTTTTTTAATTTTTTAGAATTTATCTGAATTGAAATCAACTTCATCTTTGTACTCAAATAATTCAAAAATACTTAAATATATATATTTTCTGATAAATATGATGGATAAAAAAATCAGTCTTAGATCGTTATTTTAAGACTTAGCATTCAAGACATAATCTACTGCAAATGTTGGCTTATTTTGGTCCTGTTCATGTTATCTATTATAAAATATAAAAAAAAATATTTTTGACTGAGGACTAATTAATTACAAAATCTAATTAAAAGTATTCTTTAGTAAGGTTTTCAAAATGAAGGTGCTTTTTAATTAACAGTTATGTTAAATTCTATTCAAAAGAACTGGATAAAACTAGACTTGAAAAAAAAAATAAAAATTTTAAGTCAGTGTGAATTTTTGAATAAAAGAACAGGCTATCCGATAAACTTGAAAAAACGTTTTCATTTTCATCTAACAATTTCCAAAAAATTGACTTTAACTAAAATCTTATTGAATAAAACCTCACGGAATAAAAAAGATGGAACCATCAGTTGAACTACTTGTTGATTACAAACGTGATAATGTGTTTAATTTACTATAGATACTACTTGACATGTTAACAGTGCTACTTTTATAGAAAAAAGAAAAAAAATGCTAAAAAATCTGACAAAATTACAATTTCTTTAAAAAATATTAAATTTTTATTCTATAACTATTAAATATGTCTTAACAAAATAGTAAAACAATCTATAACGTTTTTTGTAAAGGTTAAAAATTTGATCGGTAAATGCTACACGGTGAAACAAACATATTTTTGTCCCCATATTGCATTCCTAATTTTTAGTGATGTTGGTTAAGCTTGGTTAGCCAAAATCGACTATTTTGGTCAACTAAATTTTGACCTTAATTCAATTATTTTAACTTTGAGATCAAAATTTAAAGTAGAATTTTATGACTTTAATTTTTGAACAAAATAAAATTTACTCTTTAATTAATCTTAAATAAAGATTATAATTGATTTTGATCCTAAACCATATAATAGAGATCCTTTTTTTTCAAAAATTGGAATGTTTAATTTTGAGCTAATTTTAATTATTATTTAATTATAATTTATTTTTTTTGACCAAAAATTGGCTAACCTGGTTAGGGTTAGCCAAAGTTGGTAATTTTGGTCGACCAAGCTTAGTTAACCAACATCACTTCTAATTTTTCACTAATTTTAAACAAACTTTAAGATTGCCATCATTTTGTTCTCAGTTCAGACAAATTTTACAAAATCTCAAATGACTTTTAAATACTTGAAAGAATTGTTCTCAAAGTTAATAAGTTTTCTTAAAGTTTTTTTAATAAAAAAGAAAAACATCAATTCCATCAAATTAATCGACTTTTAAAAAAATACCTCCAGAAGCACTTATTCCGGCAAGACCAATTTTAGCTTTGTTATTCAATTCAGTAAAATCTGGTGGCAAAGTTTGGCTATAACCATAGGGTCTTTAAAATGAAAAAAAAATTAATTAGTGTTCTTGATTAAAAGTAAAACTCACGTGAACCACCATTTTCCATAGCTGTGAATAGTCAAAAATGAGTCCCATTGTCCAGGATATTGTTTAATATAGTTTTCAACAGCTTGGGTCTCTAGTTCACTATCAGCTGCTCGACCAGCATAAACGTCACTGCATGGATTGGAAGAGCTTCCTCCAGTTAACCATTTGAAACCGTAGTTACGGTTTAAATCAGTTCCAATGCATGAACTTCCACCATTTGGATTTCTGTTCTTTCTCCACAATCGAGTCTTTAATCTTAAGTTAATGCAAAGAAAAAAAAATCACAAAAAAAATTACTGTGGTATGTGTGTACTCGTAACCATCTGGGTTAACTAATGGAAGAATGTGAAATTCAAAATAGCCCAAAAGTTCTCTGGCTAATGAATCACCACTATTGTAACCGGTGACCAATTTGTTAATTATCCAAACACAAGTGGCAGGAGTTACCCATTCACGGGCGTGAATACCACAGTCAATCCATACTTTGCGTCTGCTGGTTGAAGTTTTAATTATGGCAACTTTTAAATTTCTGTTTTCATAGGTTCTGCCCGCAATTTTGGAAGAAACTAAGCTTGGATAAGTAGCAGCCAAATTGTCAATGAAACTTTGAATTTCAGTGTATCGAGCATATCTGCCAATAATGTTTTTTGAGTTTCTGGTAAGAGCCATTGATCGTTCTTGTTCGTCAACATTTCTTTGCATATTCTCTTCCATTATTTGAGCTGGAATTTTGAAAATTTTGAACAATACATTGTATTTGACAAAGGCCTGTGGTGACAACAAAACATTAACTGATTCTTCGACTGTTTTGATCCGAGTCCATACATCAAAGTCTGACTTTTCTTCCCACTCAGTGATCAAATGTATCTGAAGTGGGGTCTTGGGTTTCAAGTTAACTAACTTATAATTGTCATACCTTGTTTTTTCGGCCATGGCCAATGTGCCGAACAAAAGAACGGCAACACATAATGAAAGATTAAAATTCATTTTAAAATATTTTTTGATAGTGATGGAGAAAAGTTTATATAAGGTATTTTGATTACCTACGTAATCAAGTCACATAGCAAATGACACTTTCACAGATACAATTTGGAGAGAGTTGAAATTCTTGTGTCTCTTAAAATTTAAATTCATCGAGCCTTTTTGATAAGAAATTTTAAAAAAGATAAATTTTGTGAGTAACTTTTTAAACTTTTTTTTTCAAATTTGAATTAACTTTTTTTTAAACTTTCTTATATTCTCAAATATTGACTCGTAATTTCTAAAGATACTTAAAAATTATTTTAAAAGGTTAAAATAAAAAATGAGCTAACTTTTCAAAAAATTTAATCAACAAAAAAATTATGGAAATTTTGGAAAGTTAATAAAAACAATACTAATTATGATCTTGTATATATATAAATCCACTAAATAAAGGCTTTTGCTCTTGGATCTCTTGAGTTGATGAACTGAATAGACCACGAGAAGTTGAAGCTGTTGTGCCAAAAAGACCATTGCCATTGCTAGTCGTTGTACAACTTCCAAATAATCCAGTGGAAGATTGAGTTGCTTGTCCAAATACAGGAGTTGGTTGTGTAGAGGTGCCAAATCCACCAAAAGGATATGAAATGCTGCTAGGTTTATTTGAGTCCAATGTAAAACATGATTTTGTCTGAGATTCATTGATAGTTTTTGTAGTGCTCGGGCTTGTGGTTGTATATGAAAGACTGAAAGGAGATTGACCAAAGATTGATAAAGTTGGCTGAGATGGCTGGGTGGCAGAAGCTCCAACAGTAAAAGCAGGTGTGGTGCTAGCTGTGTTTGCTGTCGTGGAGCCAAATCCACCAAATAAGGACTTGTGCTGCTGATTCTGCTGATTGGATGAGCCGAATAGCCCTCCAGTGGTCGAAGTTGACGGAGTTGTTGAGCCAAAAAGACTTGTACCAGTGCTAGGCGCTGTGCTGGTTCCGAATAATCCAGTGGAAGGCTGAGTTGCTTGTCCAAATACAGGAGTTGGTTGTGTAGAGGTGCCAAATCCACCAAAAGAAGATGATTTTGTGCGGGGATGGGTTGTTCTAAAAGAGCTAAAAGTAGGCTTTTGTTGAATTGAACCAAACAATTCAGTCGGAGTTTGTGTGGTTGTAATAGGCGAACCATATTCAATTTTTGTATATCTTGGTTCAGTACCAAAACTGCCAAAAGGATTATTAGTTATAAAAGGTGAATTTATAGTCGAATGACCGAAAATTGATGCTAAGCCAGATTCACCAAATAAAGGCTTTTGATTTATGCTTTTTTGAGCGGATGAACCTGGGCTTCCAGTGGTCATAGTTGGAGGAGTGAGTGGCCCAAAATGATCATTTCCAGTGCATGATATTCTACTGGTTCCGAATAATCTTGTAGAAGAGTGGGAACTTTGCTTAAGATTAGGAGAGTATTTTGATAGCTGTGAAGGGGTTTCAAATACAACAAAAGGATGAATTGTTGCAGAAATACCAAAAGCTGGCTTTGTCTGAGAACCAAAATTATTTGTGAAAGGGCTCGGCTTAGTGGTTGTAGTCGAGTAGCTGAAGCAACCGAAAGGTTTAGCAGCTGTGGAAGACGAGCTAAACACACTTCTTGAGCCAAAACCACTCGATTGTGTTGAAGATCCAAAAAGTCCAGTGGAAGTTCCAAAACCGTATGTGGTCTGTGGAAACTTACGGTTTGCTTGGTAGTCTTCTAATCTCAGTTCCTCAAATGACTTTCCTTTGTACTCTTTCATGGCTGTAATGCATTGATGATTTGTTTGAATGGTTGATTGAACACCGTTTTTGGTGACTGAGTCCTGGCCACTAAGTGCAGAGAATTTGACATTTCCAGTGCCGGTCTGAGTGGTGGCTGGAGTGATGGTAGTGGTGGAACCGAAACCGAAGCCAGTGGTTGATGACGCAGTGGTTGAGCCAGAACCGAATAGACTGCCGGTTGTGCCGAACAGGCCTCCTGTTTGGTTTTGTGAAGAGGGAAACAATGATGATGCTGTATTGAATCCAACTAAAGGAGAATTTAGATTGATTTTGGGAAAATTGGTAGACTTACATGGTGAGCCGAATGAACTGAATCCAGAATTCATTTTTTTGTTCTATTTGTGTTTAAAATGTACTAAATAAAATATTTTTCGTATCTTATCTTAGTATTCAAAAAATTAAAATTTAAAATTATTTCTTGTGTTATTCTTATACTTAGAGATTCGATTGTGAAGGTTTTGTGAAGAGAGAAACAATGATGATGTTGCATTTAATCCAGCTAAAGGAGAATTTAGATAGATTTCGGAATAACTTTTATTTGCTATCGCATTTAATATTTTTTATTGTGATTAAATCAAAATTATTTTAAAATGATATTAAAATATTTGAATTTAAATTTTTTAAATTAATATTATTATCTATTAGTAAAAATGTAACCAGATATGATCGGGTTAGAATTTTTTAAGTTTTTAAGCCTTAAAAAATTTAACAACTAAGCTTTTGACTTTAATACTCAAATTAAGTATATTTATCAGATTGCAATCACCTCGAATATTATGCTTTAATTTTCTTAAATAAACATTTTAGATTTATTGATTTCTAATTTAATATTCCATATTTTGCATCAATACTTTTTAATTTTTATGCGCAACTTTCCAGGATTAGATAGACTTGATGGTATTGTGAAATTCTAATACAAATTGAACAAAAATTCTTCATAAATTAAAATTAAAGTTTATAAATAATTAAAAAAGAAAATACTGCAACATAGTGCAACATACTTGGTTGCACCTTTTTTTTACCAAAAAAATTTATTCCGATGTAAAAAACGACAAAAAATAAAACATCAATAATATTTAAATAAATAATTAATTTGATTAACTAAAAAAAAGTAAAATGAATTTTTTTTAAATAAAAAAGGTGCAACAAAGTATGTTACACTTTGTGGTTGTATATTTTTTTTAATTTTAATTTTAATTTATCAATAATTGTATTTGAAAATCACAACACCGACTTGATTCGGATTGATTTTAAAAATATTACAAAATTGTAACAGAATTTAAGATCTTACAAAATCAATATATCAATCTGCTTTTAAAAATGAATTTAAGGTTTTATCGAATAAAGAATGACTTCTCAAAGTCAGATATTTCAAAGCGGAAATAAAATTTTTCACATTTTGTTACAACTCTTGATTGTGAAATACTTTATAAATAAAAATTAGAATAAGTGACAGTAGCTTTATTTGGAATTTTTCTGAACAAATATTTCCGAATTATATATCACAGAAAATCTATTTATTAAAAATTTTGTCCAAAATGCTAACAATTAATAAATAGATATTATTGATAGAAATACTTTACATTTAGCTATCATAATTAAAAATAAATCTTTTTGAAAACAAATCAAACTCTTAACTTGTATTTATTTAATCAATAATAAATATTTGCAAATTTCAAAAATTTGTGTAATAGAAATTTTTTAGAACTATTAAATAATTCAATTAAAATTATTTAAAAATTTTTGCTTACTAGGTTTGTTGAAAGTTTTATTATCATTGCTAGATGTCAAGTTCCTAAATAAAAGCTCTTCAAACTCGTAATCAAACTCCCATCTCTAATTATAAAATCGAACCTTGAGTCAACTTCTCTTTTTATTTCGTTGAAGAGATTATCAAGTTTTCCAAGAAAATCAATCTTGATATTCTCGGTTTGTGTCATTTTCCCGATAACAGCTTTTGATTTTCTAAATCAAATCTTTATGGAAAATTCTATATTTAATTGATTTTAAAAAAACATATGAACCGGCTTTATTTCTGTTTTTTTTTAAATAAAAAAGAAAATTTATTTAATTTTTTTAATTCATACAAGACTTTAATTTAATATTTATGCTATAAGCTATAAAAATCTCTAATTCATCGACATATCTGAATTTTTATTTAAATTGAAAAACTTGTGTTGATATATTGTTAGTCCGAAAACTCGAAAACTGTGTTTGAGTAAGTCTACCAAGCCATGGTTCGAACACTTACAGCATTTTGAAAAAATCTAAGAAATACTTGATTATTTTAGCCTCTATTTTGATTTGAACTATCATAGAATAGGTTAGGATTATGATTTTAAGACATTTTTTTTCGGTTAAATAAAGAGAAAATAAATTGTATATGCGCATAAGGCAGTCCGAGTGCTTTCTTTTGGGCATAGTTAAGGACTTTTTATCTTTTGCTATGAGGGGATTGTGAAGTTCGTTTCAATTTGATCTTATCAATTCAGAAAAACTTGAATAACTTTTTTACTAAAATAGATAATTTAGTTCTGTACAATGCTTAATTATGAGCAAATTTGCTTAATGCAGTAAGATAAGTCTGCAAAGTACTCTGCAATTTTCTGCATTTTGCACGCCATTAAAAAGTATTTTAATCAACTGTGCAATTATAATGTATTTTTTTTATTAATATGAAATTTTTATTTTTAAATTACGCTAAAATTAGAACTATTATTCTTCTGTATTTTATAACAAAAACTTTTATAACAATTTTTTTTGGAATAGGGACTGAAAAGAAGGCGAAAGCCGTTCGGGATAGTCCTATAATAGAAGTAAATCCCTCAAATTTATTTTATAAAAAAAAAAAAACTGTGCAATTACATTGCAGAGTTTATGCGAACATATATTTTCGGATTAAGCAAAGTTGCTTAAACATTAAGCATTTTACAGAACTTAATTATCTATTTTAGTAAAAAAGTTAGTTAGGTTTTTCTGAATTGATAAAATCGAATTGAAACGAACTTCACAACCCCTGCTATGAGATGCTCTTTTCGAAAAGGTGAGTTCAAGTTTGGCTTGAAATGTAATGGGAAGAATTTTCAATAAAAAAATTTGATAAATTAAATTATCAATTAAGTGTTATTTGATATTTTTGAATTTTTAAAATGCCTAGTCAAAGAAAAAAGGAAAAATTTATTATTTGCCATGTCAATGTTTTAAATTAAATTTGTTTTAAATTTGTTTGAAATGTGTTTAAATATTAAAGAATATTAAAGAATATATTTTAAAGAATGTATCTTAATATTAAAGAATGTATTAAAGAATGTATTTTAATCAATAAAGCAAGGAAGTGATTCTATTGGAACTTCCATCAATAGGTATGCTAAGAGCAGATTAGGCTTTAAAGTTCCAACGAGACAATGGTCCTTGTCACTGACCCAGATAAGTGAAGGAATGACTCTAAGAGGAAAATATTGAAGTCTTATCTTGGCCTGCAAATAGTCCCGATCATAATTGCATTTAAAATTTATGGACTCTCTCGCCTGGCTTCTTCGATTTGCTCGCGAAGATGCTGATTTACAGTAGGCCTTGATTAAAAACTAGATAATGGTGTATGCAATTTCACGAAAGTAGAAGTGTCTAACCACTTGCTCATTGACCGATGTGTTCCTATTTGTAACAAACGCATTCGAATGGAATCGTCTAGTCTGGCCTATTCTAACCCTTTGGACTTCCCCAAAAGGTTCTCAAATTCGTTCAATTCCACTCGAAGCCTTATGGCTGAGTCGTCAAGCCTGGGAATACAATGTACCATAATTTGGTTAGTCATTTTTCACAAATTTTTATTATTTTAAATTAAAAAAAATTGATTTATGATTTTAAAAATATTTTTTTGCAAATACACCATGACTGAAATTAGAACTAAAAGGTCTTGATGCAAAAGTGAAAAATGTTTTTCACTCACTCACTCCACTGAAATTGGCTATCTCGGAAATCTCAATAATTTTTTACTGAAGCCGATTCCTAAATAGAATTATCTAAAGATCCACCCTATTAGAGACTAATCACTGTATCAACTTGTTTAGCAACTATTTTTAACATTAACATTAAACATTAAACATTAATTCTGGCAATTTCGTTAATGGCTTACATAGAATTAAATTTGGATATTAAAAAATGTAGTCCATGTTAGCATTGAAGTTGTCAACTGTTGTGCTCTTGGTATTATCTGAAAATTGGGATTTATCAGAACTACAGTGATTCTTGTTAAAATGAAACGTACCGTTCCAAAAGGGTACCGTCCCGTTCCTAAAGGGTTCCAGTTCCGTTCCAAAAGGGTGCCGTACCGTATTAAAAAGTCCCATTCTAAAAATAAACAAAAATATTTACTTTTTTTAGATTTATTTTGATCGATTTATTCCCAAACAAGACTCCTACGTTGTTTTATTTTAAGATTGTTTTATTTTAATACGTATTTGGTACGGTACCCTTTAAGAACGGTACGGTACCCTTTAAGAACGGTACGGTACCCTTTAAGAACGGTACGTTTCATTTTAACAAGAACCACTATCGTGTCGGTTAGATAAGGTACAATCTCCCTGTTGGTTCGGTTTTTGATCATGACCATTTGGGTGGTGTCATTTATTATATAGTATACTATACAGCAATGTATACTCAATGTAAGTTTGAAAAAAAATTTATGTCATTATTTATTAGTTGAAAACAATTAATTTATTTAAAATAGAGAAAAATATTCAAGACATTAATGATTTTACTAATGCAACAATTCCGGCATAAGTCTCTTCACCAACCATTGGCGCTCTATCCTCAGGCAAAGTAAATCCATAATTTGAATCGATACCGGTTTGACCAGGTCTCAATTCTAAACAAAAAGAATACTTAATTCCAGCATTGCCAACAGCCCAATCATCTGACCCACCAGATGCAATGTATAAAATTTGAGCTGAACTTCCATAAGTAAACACAGTTCCATTAACTGCTTTTAAAGCATCGGTGGCAATTTTTGCTTTTGCTTTTAGATCATCATATTCCGGTGGATCATCATAAGTGTATCCCCATGATGTGAACCACCATTGGCCGTAAGTATGAATGGTCAAAAAAGTAGCCCAATCTCCTTTGTACTTATTTATATAATTTTCTACAGCCTGGGTCTCGGCCTCGCTGTCTGCTGATGGGCCAGCATAAATGTCACTACATGGCTGATCTGATGAACCACCAGTCATCCATTTATAGCCATAATTTCTGTTCAAATCTACTCCTATACAATTTCCTCTAATTGGTCTTCTATTTTTTCTCCATAAACGATACTTAAAAATAAAGTATTTAATAAAAATAAAACCAAAAAGTATTCTGGTAATACAGTGGTGTGCGAATATTCATAACCATCCGGATTCTGCAAGGGCATTATGTGAAATTCGTAAAAGTTCAATAATTGTACAACCTCTGGTTCAAAATTTTGGTAGCCAGTTACTAGCTTGTTAATTATCCAAATGCATGTTGAAGGTGTCATCCATTCACGTGCATGGATACCACAATCAATCCAGACTTTTTTCTTTGAAGCTGGAGTTTTGATGATAGCAACCTTGAGATTTCGGTTTTCATATGTGGTGCCAGCAACGTAAGAAGAAACAATATCTGAATTTTGCAAAGCCAAGTTGTCTATGTAGCTCATTATTTCCGAGTATCGTGCAAATTTACCAACAATACTCTTTTGACTTTTGGTCAAAACCATTGATCTTTGTTGTTCATCAATTCTAGCTTGTATGTCTTCTTCGACAATATTGTGAGGAATTTTGAATAGCTTAAACAGAAGTGAGTATTTCAAAAAAGCGTTTGGAGATAGAAGAACGGTGACTCTTTCATTTGTGCCTTTAATTCTGGTCCATATATCGAATTCAGCATTTTCCTCCCATTCAGTTATCAACTGTACATGGACAGGTGTCTCTGGCAACAAGCTTACCAAGCGATAATTTTTGAACTGAAATTGTTCAGCTCTGGCAAATGAAGCCATTAGACCCAATGCCAGACATAAGTAAAATTTTGTCTGAATCATTTTGGAAAAAATTTAAGGTATTATTAATAAATTGAAGAGCTTTTAATATTGATTGATTTAACTGATGCTTTTCTCCCAATAGAACATAAAGTGACGCCACTAATGACTTTAGATAAAATTTTTATCAAAATGTTTATCAATGATAAGAACTAAAGTTAATTCTAGAGTTTTAAATGGTAAATTAATTGATTTTCCTAAACTTTGCGTAAAATACCGTAAAATCTTGAAAATTAAAAATCAAGAATCGACGAAAATTTTAAAAATTAAACGCAAATTAAAGTTTTTTTTTCGATAATTTTAGTAAAAATAAAAATTTTCAAAATTTTTTGAAAAATTTATTTATTTAAAAGCAAAATTATTAAAATTAAAATTATTGGAGATTTCACCTTGCATTTTTTTACACGTTTTTGGTCTAAAAGTTGTTTACAATTGTATCTAAAATTTAAGATCTGAATAGTACGTCGAGGAATGGCTCGTTGAACAAATAAAACAAATCAAGCTCTCTTTAAAAATTGAAAAGATTTTCTCATGAAGGTCCTTAACTTTTTTTACTATCATTTTTTTTAACAAAAATTTTTATTTGTATCTGTTTTTGTATTGTAAATTAATTTCCGGAGCTAACCCGATACCTAATTAAGATAACAAATATTGGCTTAATTCTAATTTGATAACAAAAATAGGAATCCGTTTACTTTCTTAATTTTTTCAATATTAATTGTTAATAGGATAACAAAGAAAAAAATGAACAGGACATTATCTGCTTCATCTTTTCCAAGAACAACTCGTAAAAATCAAAATCGCCAATAGTAGTTAAAAATTAATTGCTGAGCATTTTGTTTTTTTTTTAAATTGCCCCTTAAATAAATTAATAAATTACTGAAAATAATAAAAATATTACCAAATATCAATTATTTCAAGGAGAAATTTGAAAAAAAAATGAAGAATTCTCTCAAATCTACAAAAAAATCTGAACAATCCAATTTACGTAAATTTACATAATTTTACGTAAATATATGTAATTTTACAAAAATTTACAAAGGTAAATTTACGTAAAAAACAGTTATCGTAACACCACTGTAAGTTATAAGAGATCATAAAAATTATTCATTCATTTAAATACGATATTCTATTCATTACAGAAACCTTGTTCGATGAGTCTTCAGTAGTTCACATAAAGGGCTATGAATGCTACCGTAAGACAGGCAATTTAATAAAAGAGGTGGTGTGGTATGTATTTATCTAAAAAAATGGCATAAAGGCTTATAAAATCAGCATAAGTTTGTGATCAAGCTTATAGTGATCAAGTTTGGTGTCAGATCACATGCGGAAAGGAGTTAATTTTGGTACTGCCCCAGAGATTGATAAATCGATCGAGAAAGTCAAACAAAGTATAATTGGAGCAAATTACTTGATGCAAAAAAAAGTGATCTATTGATTTGTGGAGACTTTAATTGCCCTAAAATTTCTTGGTATCATAATAGTGAGCGGAGTTTAGGTGATAAATCTAAGTGGGAGGAATCTGAACTGATTAATGAATTAGAGGATTGTTTTTTATTTCAAAATTTAATAAGATAAGGAGGAAGTTTTATCTTAATTAATTTATAAATGAGTCCCTCATGCTAAACTTTATCAAAAGCTTTACTAATGTCAAAATAAAGACAACAGACTTTTTTCTTTCAATTAAAAGACTACTACTTTTTGAATAAGAAAATAAATATTATCTGCAGTGCGTCTATGTTTTCTAGATCCTGATTGCTTATGTATAAGTAATTTATTGTTCTCCAAAAAATTAAATATTCTAGTGTAATTTAGGAACAGTCTCGTTAATTTCTTCCAAAATTCTAAGACAACTTTAAATCATACTTGTAAAAATGGTGAAAAATGGTCATAATTTTACCAAAGCAAAATTTTTTTCAATATTTTGATCAATAAACAATTTTTATTGACAAAAATTATTTATTGAAAATAATTTATTATAAGTAATTTATTTTTTGATAGTTCTTTTTTGGTCATGGTTGGTTCATTATTTCCGAATTGATTAAACACCCTAAAATTATTATTTTTTTATATGATTGAATCCATGTAAAAAATTAAAATAAAACTAGGAGTTATTTTGGTCAAGTTTTAGTTAAAATTAAAAAATAAAAAGAACTGATTTTTTTTTAAATTTCACAATAAAGTTAGTTTTTTATTTACTTAAGAATCTAATGAATAAATTAGATAATAAAATTATTTGGGTTAATTAAGCTAGACAACTAACAAGACTAATATGTCTGTAGTCTTTTGTATCAACACTTTTTGGAAATTGTTTGGGTATTTTAGAAAAGTAGTAATTTTGGAAGTAGTAAAGTTCATGCATGGAAACTACAAACTTTTCATGCATGAACATAATTTTCAAAATTTTTTTGAGCAAAAAAAGGCAAATTGAAAATTGAGCCAAGATGAGTAAATTTTATTAAAATTTAATTAACCACTACTAATTTTCAATTCGTTTGAATCTGAATTTTCTCTTAGCTTTACATTTGACTTTCTAGCCATAAATGTATAATATGAATACACAATACTCGCTATTGAACTAGTTAAAATAAGCAATCAATTATTTGAAGAAAAAAATTTATCAAATAGTACCTTATTGAAAGTCCAACAAAATTAAGATTTGAAAATCTGTAATCGCCGCCAATAAACATTCCGAAATATGTGACCAAAATATTCTTGAAAAAAAATAATAAATTAAATGTTTTTTAAAAAATTTTATCCTTTATAGTATCAAAATTAAAAATATAAAATTTGTTTATAAAAAATTAAGAAATTGATTTAAGTTCATTAAAAAAAGGCAAAAACTAACTTTAAGGCATCCTATCACTGAAGTGGTCAGCGGAGAATTGTATTTTGTGCAAAGCATCCATGAATAATTGAGAAAAAATCCCATCAAACATGACAAGAAAAAAAAAAACAAAAAAGATGAATTGAGCCATTGAGTGTAATTAATTATTTTCTGATATTCATTCGTGATCAAAGATAACAGCAACATTGGCAAAAAAGTGAGCAGAGAATTGTAATACATCAAATCATATTCATTTAATTTCTAAAAAAATGTGACAAGCAGTAAATTTAGATAATCATTTAAAATTTTATAAGAACAAAAATACCATATTGTCAAATTTTTTTTTGGTAAGTATACCATTGCCAGCAGTAAAAAGGTTATTAATCATTGTGTATGAATAACCGAGGAGATTGAATGCAAAATCATTTCTAAAAATAACTGAATTAGAAAATTGTTTAAATGAGAGTTTTTTTTTCAAATTAGACTCACAAAGCTGCAACTACTGTGCCAAATACCATCATATAAACCGACAATTGAATTGAGAAGGGCTTTTTCAGCCTTTGCAAAAGTTTTAAATTTCTGAACAAAACTATGAAATGCTTACTTGAGTAGAAAAATTTCACCATACATGGTGATTAAAATCGAAAAACGTCTTAGTACTGTAAACATTGGCAAACTTTTAAAGTCAAATTTGGAAAACAGCAAAAATTGAAAAAAAAAATATTTTCTTTTTACTTTATTAACTTTGTTCCTCCCAATCCGAAATAAATGTTTCCAAAATAGAGAGTAGAAAGAGGGATTAGATTAAACAATGTTTTGGTGTCAAATTTGTTCATTTTTATCAAACCAAATTGTTTAAAAAATTCCAATAAAACTATACTGATAATTATCTTAATTACATTGATTATGTTTGATATAATATATTGAAAAAAACGAAAAAATATTACCTGTCCTAGTGCCAATGCTTGAAAAGAGGAAAAACTAAAAAATAATTTTGATTTATTTATTTAATTCTTAAGTTAAGTTTTAAATTTTCATTCAATACTTGTATTTTGTTAAAACAATTTTATTCGAAAACATTATCATCATTGAGGCTATAGCGTAAAAAATTGCTGAAGCAATTTTTTTAAATAAATTGTTGTTCAAAAATTTCGAATAATTTGTCTTTAAATTATGGATTTTTGTTTGGAAAAATGCTTTTTGTCCCATTTTGTCATTTTTATTTTTTTCATCTTCCATTTTCATTTTTTTGTCTATCTTTCATTTAAGTATAAAAATTGATTCTCTAATTTATAATTTTTTTTTTACCAGAAAATTAGAAATTTAAAGATTTTTTTCTTTCTATTAAATCTAAAATTTCTTATTTTTCATTGAAATATTTTAACTATAGATAGTCAATAAAGTTTTATTTTTGACAATTTTTCTATGCATTGAATTTCATTCGCAAATAAAATTGTTAGACCAAAAATTTTGGAAAATGATCAAATAAAAATATTTGAAGAAAACAAAAATAAAATATTTTTTAGATAATCAAACATTTTATTTACAAGAATTATTATTTTGTAATTTAGTAATTAAATAGAAAAACTATTTTGTCAAATAGATAGTGCATTTCTAAACAAAGTTAACAATATTTACAAAAAATCCTTTAAGAATGTTTAAGGAGCAGTCCGGCTTATTTTGCCTGAATCTTCTGACGTGATCAATGTGGTTTTTGCTCACTTCGATTTTTACAAAAATATTCTCAACTTTGTTCTGGACCTCATTTTCAGTTTCACATTGTAGACCAAATATATCCTTTTTTTCTCTGGTTACGTTTTCCGCCAAAATAGAGTTCGTTATATCAACCTGTTGCAGTGGTAATGGCTGAAACTGTTGCAGTGGTTTCGGCTCCATCTGGTTGCTGGAAGATAATTGATGACCAAAATGAGAGTGAATTAATATTTGATCGAACTCCTCCTGTCCCAGCTTCAACAATTATGTTCAGTACATCATATTTTGCGTTCAAATCAGCCAATTTTTTCTCCAGATTGCTAAGGTGACTAGTCAGCTTTGTCTCAGTCAATACCACACTTTCTGAAACTTTTGAGATTAGATTATTTAGAGTCTCTACCATCTCTGTATAGGGAGTCAACTTTCTTCATTAGCTTGCCGTTGGCACATACTAATTTTTTATTCTGCTTAAACAATTCTTTATTTTGTTTTGGCGATACATTATCAAATTCGTTGTCAGTTTCAGAGTCCTCTTCTTTATCTTTTCGCGTCCTCTCGAAAGGAGACTAATAACTTTATTTAGTAATGTACTGGAATTTATCTTCTCGAGATGCATTTGACCATAGAATACGAAAACATCGTATTCAAAATTATCTTTAAATTAAGAAAAAAAAATTTTTTTCCTAGTTTTTCTTACAAAAAAAAAAATAAAAAAGGCATTTTACTTTTTTTTAAGATTTTTTACCATTATTCTAAAAAATTGAAAATTTGATTTATTTTACCTAAAATAATGAAAAAATGTCTACTTTTTGGTTCTTTACAATTTATTTTTAGGTTAATTCAAGTAATTTTACGTATTTTAAAGCTAATTTACGCAAAAACCAAGTGTCGTAGAACTACTGAAAATTTCGAAAAATTTCTCATTTGAAAAATTTGTAAATTTTGATAAAATCTTAGTATTTAAATTAATTCGTATATGTCAAAATTCTTCAATATTTTGGACATTTTTGTTTTTACAATAATACCTAAAACAATGAAATTTTAGCTTATTTTACGTAAAAATAGTAAATTTATTTTGGAACTTGAACGATAAAGTTAAACATTATATGACAGGAAACAGATTTTTAAAAACTTTGAGAAAATGTAAGGCATTACATTGAACTTGGCAGTTAAATGATGCTGAAAATTGGTGAATTATTGCTTTTTACCTTAAAAGATTGTTTAATCATAGCGGGATATCATAAATTTATCTTTCCAATCAGAAGTTGAGCAATCAGCATTAAAAAGAGGTCTCAGTGAAAATTTTAGCTAGTTGTGGAATGGAATGTGAAAAATTATGTTTTCAATTTAAAACTTATTTTATTTATTTTTTTATCTGTACCGAACTAATGCTCCTTCAGAATAAAAATTAATATAAATATTTAATGAATAATATTTAATAATGTTAATTATATTTAAACCTTAGTTGAATTTTAAATATTACTTATTTATTTATTTATTTCTTTTCTGTACAGAGCTAACGCTTCTTCAGATTAAAAATATATAAAAAAAAAAATAAATTAAAATAAAGTAAAAAAAAATAAAAAAAAAATAAAATAAAGTAAAAATAGTTTTTAAAAAAAATTGGAAAATATTAAAAATAGACATAATGAAAATAGAGAGTTATAGGATACATTATATTTGTTTAATTATCTGATGGCTCAGGTAAAAAAGAAGAAATTATTAGGTAGCAATTACACAATGGAGTAAGATATTCGAGGAATCTTGATTCGAAACCTTCTCAATATTCTTCCACCAGTCTGACGACCAGTGAAACAGAATGACTCAATCCTACCTTGACATATCTCTCACTCAACTCAAAAAGTCGATTTGAAACTGTTAGTAGTTTAAATTTATTGAAGGCCTCTTGGTGAATAATATTGGAGGGGGTATCATATTTCAGCTTCAAAATAGATCGAACTGCTGAATTTTGAATAACTTGTATTTTTTTGATGTTAGTTTCTGAGAATGAATTTAAACAAGGAAAATGATAATCCAAGATTGATCCTATTAAAGATTTGTAAAGATTACCTAATGTTTTTGGTTTTAGACCCCATTTCCTTTTTGAGAGATATTTTATTTTATTAAACCTTGTATTACAGCGCTCTTTTAATTCATCCATCATTGGACTAAATGTAAGTTTTGAGTCTAGTGTGATTCCTAAGAATTTGACTTTTTCCTCATTATTTAAATTGTTACCATTAATTTTAAGATCAAGATTGATTTAACTTTTGTTTTTTTCTCAAAGATCATGTAACATGACTTTTCAACAGAAATTTTCATTTTTCATTTGAAAAGCCAATTTTTAACTTCGTTTAGGTACTTATTAATCATGTTTACAAGATTTTCTATCTTTTTGAAAATAAAAAAAGTAGCCAAATCATCTGCAAAAAGAAGAGAGTATTGACAATTTGTTTTGTTTTTTTTGGAATGTCATTTATAAAAATGCTGAAAAGAAGTGGACTAATTACTGACCCTTGTGAAACTCCTGCTTTAATAGAGTATTGATTACTTAGATGACCATTTGCATTTACAATAAATTATCTGGAATGAAGAAATGATTTTATCCAGAAAATAAGATAAGGAGGAAGTTTTATCTTAATTAATTTATAAATGAGTCCCTCATGTCAAACTTTATCAAAAGCTTTACTAATGTCAAAATATAGACAACAGACTTTTTTCTTTCAATTAAAAGACTACTCCTTTTTGAATAAGAAAATAAAGGTTATCTGCAGTGCGTCTATGTTTTGTCTGTAGTCTTTTGGATCAACACTTTTTGGACATTGTTTGGGTATTATAGAAAAGTAGTAATTTTCCAACTGTCTAGTTTAGTGTTTTTTTCAAAAAAAAAGCTTTTTTATCTGTTCAAGAATGATCTTTTTAAATTCACTGCTTGGATTTAAGAGTAACAGAATTTGGATTTATCGTGACCGAGTGCTGCCCTTTTTTTCAAAAATAAAGATTAAATTATTTTGATCTTAAAATATTAAATTAATCAATTTTTTTATTGCTAATTCGGCCTTCCTGACCTCTAAAAATGTTTTTCAATTATTTCAAATTTTATAAAGACACACGCCTTCCTTTCCAAACAAGAAAAGAAAACAAGGCTGCTTATCGCAACAGCATATTACAGAAGTTCCTTCGAAAATTTCGCAATGATGCCAACAACCAAAGTGCAAGAGCTAGTCTAAATTTTGTTTAATTGTAAAACTAATTTAGAATTTATATCTTTATTTTACATATTATTATAATAATTATTGAACAATTAGATTTATTTCTCAAATCAATAATTTTAATCAATAAATTAGTTTAAATCTTTAGTTTTTTTGCTGATACTTTGCCACTTGCACCTTTTTAGTGACGAGAGTTCGGAACTAGAAACTCTTCCACTACCCCTCCAATGTTCCAAATCACTAGTCATGAAAACAAAGGTATACATTGCTACATAATTAAACATTTTGAACAATAATTAATTGAGTCATTGACAAAAAATTTTGGCTACTCACGATTTATTGATGTCAACCGAAGAGTCATTTTATATTCGACTCTCTTCTGATTCAGACTGTAAAACTTATTCTTCAGGCCTAATTGATCCATATTTTGATTATTCAATAAATAAAAAAATTTTCCTGTTTTTTTTTGTTAAATTTAATTTGTTTTGGTAATCTTAAAAATGACCTATGTGATCTTAAGTATCTTTGTGATACTGATATTTAAGATTTTTAAAATTAAATTGAATATGCATTTTTTTAAATTTTTTGATTAATGAGAGGAATAATTTTCTATAGTGTTTAAATTAAAACAAATCTTATTGGTTTTAAAGATTTTTGATAAAATTAAAAAAATTTAATTTTTCTATTTTTATTATTAATTTTTTAAGTTTATATTTGCTGAGCTTCTAAATTTCATATAAAGATTAAATCAACCTTTTATAATACATTGTTTAAATGTGATTATTTAAAACAAATTTTTAATAAAGTAATTTCCAAATTTGTTAAAAAAATTAAATATAAAATAGTTTGATTTAAATAATAAAAAAAATAATGGGTGAACTTCTTTTTTGTATATAAAACTTTATAAAATAAAAAAAGAACAAATTTTATGTAACTTGTGTGAAAATAATTGGTCTTGTGAAATTCAAAGACAAATTGAAAAAAAAAATTCCTTTTTTTAATAAATTAAATTTAACTACAATAAAATATATTTAAAAAAATACTGTAACAAATGCAACATACTTTGTTGCACCGTTTCTACCTAAAATAAGTCTTTACTTTTTTTTTGTTTAGGAAATCAAATAAATAATCATTTTTGATCTTATTGTTGTTTTTTTTTACAAAAGGAAAATTATTTTAGGTAAAAACTTTGCAACAAAGTATGTATTTTTTTTAAATATATTTCATTTTTGTTTATTTTAATTTATTAAAAGGGGAATTTTTTGTTCAATTTGTACTTAAATTTCACATCACCAAAATAATTCGCCTTAATTATTCTAAAAAAAAACTTGATAAAAATAAATTCTTCTATTAATAAGATCAAAAATTGATCATCTTTTATATTTTTTCATAAAAAATCTATACAAAAGCTCTGTTATTTTATACTGAAAACAGCTATAATTTATAACTCATGATTTGGAACAGTGAAATGGGGTAGCGTAGAAGGGTTTCTGGGTCCGAATTTTTAATTTTTATTTAAAATTATTCATTAATTAAAATATGACATAATTTATAATTATTTTTAAATGTTTATTGAAAAATTGAAAACTGCAAACTTTTCATGCATGAACATAATTTTCAAAATGTTTTTGAGCAAAAAAAGCAAATTGAAAATTAAGCCAAGATGAGTAAATTTTATTTAAATTTAAATTTATTCAATTACAAAATGATTTAAAAATTTAATTAACCACTACTAATTTTCAATTCGTTTGAATCTGAATTTTCTCTTAGCTTTACATTTGACTTTCTAGCCATAAATGTATAATATGAATACACAATACTCGCTATTGAACTAGTTGAAATAAGCAATCAATTATTTGAAGAAAAAAAAATTATCAAATAGTACCTTATTGAGAGTCCAACAAAATTAAGATTTGAAAATCTGTAATCGCCGCCAATAAACATTCCGAAATATGTGACCAAAATATTCTTGAAAAAAAATAATAAATTAAATGTTTTTTAAAAAATTTTATCCTTTATAGTATCAAAATTAAAAATATAAAATTTGTTTATAAAAAATTAAGAAATTGATTTAAGTTCATTAAAAAAAGGCAAAAACTAACTTTAAGGCATCCTATCACTGAAGTGGTCAGCGGAGAATTGTATTTTGTGCAAAGCATCCATGAATAATTGAGAAAAAATCCCATCAAACATGACAAGAAAAAAAAAAACAAAAAAGATGAATTGAGCCATTGAGTGTAATTAATTATTTTCTGATATTCATTCGTGATCAAAGATAACAGCAACATTGGCAAAAAAGTGAGCAGAGAATTGTAATACATCAAATCATATTCATTTAATTTCTAAAAAAATGTGACAAACAGTAAATTTAGATAATCATTTAAAATTTTATAAGAACAAAAATACCATATTGTCAAATTTTTTTTTGGTAAGTATACCATTGCCAGCAGTAAAAAAGTTATTAATCATTGTGTATGAATATCCGAGGAGATTGAATGCAAAATCATTTCTAAAAATAACTGAATAAGAAAATTGTTTGAATGAGAGTTTTTTTTCAAATTAAACTCACAAAGCTGCAACTACTGTGCCAAATACCATCATGTAAACCGACAATTGAATTGAGAAGGGCTTTTTCAGCCTTTGCAAAAGTTTTAAATTTCTGAACAGAACTATGATATGCTTACTTGAGTAGAAAGATTTCACCATACATGGTGATCAAAATCGAAAAACGTCTTAGTACTGTAAACATTGGCAAACTTATAAAGTCAAATTTGGAAAACAGCAAAAATTGAAAAAAAAAATATTTTCTTTTTACTTTATTAACTTTGTTCCTCCCAATCCGAAATAAATGTTTCCAAAATAGAGAGTAGAAAGAGGGATTAGATTAAACAATGTTTTGGTGTCGAATTTGTTCATTTTTATCAAACCAAATTGTTTAAAAAATTCCAATAAAACTATACTGATAATTATCTTAGTTTAATTGATTATGTTTGATTTAATATATTGGAAAAAACGAAAAATATTACCTGTCCTAGTGCCAATGCTTGAAAAGAGGAAAAACTAAAAAATAATTTTGATTTATTTATTTAATTCTTCATTTAAGTTTTAAATTTTCATTCAATACTTGTATTTTGTTAAAACAATTTTATTCGAAAACATTATCATCATTGAGGCTATAGCGTAAAAAATTGCTGAAGCAATTTTTTTAAATAAATTGTTGTTGGAACGATCAAAATGGCTTCCTTCGTAATTTTGAATTTCTGACTTGATAGATGCTTTTGCACTTTGGCTTTTTTCGTAACCTTTATTTTCATCTTTCAAGTTCATTTTTTAAACCATCTATTTTTTTATAAATTAGACTTTTTTATTTATTTAAAATTTTATTTTACCAGAATTTGATATTCTTTTTTAAATTTTTTTAAAAAAAAACGTTTTAAGCTTTTTTTCTCACAAATTAATAAATTTCTTTTCTTTAAGAAAAATTTCAACTTTGAAAAAAATTCACATATTGCTATTTTAAATTATCCAAAAAAATTTTAATTATGTGAAAAAATACAACAAAACTTTGAAATTTGTTTGATATAATTTAAAACAATTTTAAATATTTTTAAAAAATTCTAGGCTTCTATTTTATTTAAACGTAAATAATTATTTTGTTTGTAGATTGCTCATTAAAAGTTTTTCCAAGTTTTACTTGGTTCTTGTAAAAATTAAAATTTTTACATATGTTACCACATTTGACTCAAAATCAATTAAATATAATTACATGGGCTAAATTTTTTCCTTGTCAGGAGAAAATTTTCGGAGTACCTATTAAAATTCATTATTAATATCCAAGAAAATTAAAATTTTAGGAGGTTTAATAATTTTTGAAGTAAATGATTTGTTTAGCATATAAGAATTTCCATGGAATTTCCATGGAGTTGGTCTTTTTGATAAAATTTAGGATATTTTCTTTAAAACACAGAGTTAAACGAAACCCAATTATTTTTAAATCATAATTTTTGAATATTGTATTAAACGAATAAATCAAATTAATTTTTTAATTTTTTTTGAAAATTTATTCTAAATTCTAATTATGAATTTGATCGTTTAATATATGAAAAAAATTCTTTTACATCAAAAAATTTAAGCAAAATATTCTAGAAATAGTTTGAAAATGCTTAAAAATAAATACACATAAATAAATATTTTTGAAGGTTTCTGTTAATTAATAATTGTTAAAACAGATGAAATCTCTATTTGTTCAGACGCAATGATATTTGAGGAAAATTGCTACCAAAATGATCTGGAAGATTAACCTTTGGACAACTAAGATCAATTGAGGACCATGTTTAATCCGAAAAACTTGTTTGATATTGTGAATTTTTATAAAAATCTTCCAAAAATTACAAAAATAAAATCTTTTTTCATTAATTAAATTTGACAAAATTAAGCTTTGATTGTGAAAAAACTTAACAGCCTATTTTAATAATTTTGTATTGCTCATTTAATTAAAGTATTAAACGCATATGTTATCTAGATAATTAATTAAAGGAGAAGTTTCATTTACAGGTTCCAGATGGAAATTAAACAAGGAACCACTAGATTTTTTAGTTTTCTTAATTATTAAATTATATTAAATGTATGTACAAAATTTTAATGAGAGCAAATTTTTAAACACCCGTCGCGTAAAAAAAAATAATTTTAAAAATCTTTATTTTATTAAAGTATTTTTACGCCATTTTACGACATTTATCGTAGAATTAAAATTGGTATTAAAAGAGTGATTGATAATGACTGTGCAATGATCGATTCATTTGAAGATGGTCAACAATCTGCAAAATTCTTAATTGATCCTTCAATTTTCCAAACGTGATATATTAGTAGTACGGTCAACCCTCGGTAATCCGACCCATTTAGTTCGACCTTTAATGTCAGAAACTTGATAATCCGGAATTAAGAAAAAATTTAGAAATGTCATATTTAAGAAATTATAAAAAATTAATTTATTTATGTAACTTTTATTTTAACAGAAATGACCAAAAATAAATTCAATTTAAAAATTATATTTTAAAAATTTGTTTTAAAACAATTGATCATAATTTTTTAGGTTTATTTTTAACATATGTCTCTTTTATGCTTTCTTTTATTTAAAATAATAAAAACTTTTTTATAGATTATTCCATGATCTTATTGTTATTATGTGTGAATTTTTCTTAATTGATAGCAAAAAGCCCTTTATATTAATATCGCTTTATTTATAACCAAAATAATAGGCTTTAATGAAATTTTTACAACTGCATTTTATTTTTTATTTTAATTATTACAACAGTGTAAACATTATCTATTCGATAATTATGTCAAGCAAAAAAATTTTCATTTTCGAATTTCTTGTTTTTAATCATTATTGCAGAGTAATTTTAACAAAAATTTGTTTGATTTTGTTAAAAACCAATGTCGGATAATTGAAATAATTTCTCATGAGATTTCATAATATTAGTTTATTGAGATTATGACGGAATACAGAAATTGTCCGCCACTTTATGCCGGACATTTTAGATGATTTACCAAATAAATATATTAAGAAGTTAAGGGAAATCGAAATTTGGTCCGATTTTTGAGAATTCCTGAATATCGACGGAAGACTATGGTTGAAAAAAATTACAGTACAAAACGTAAAAACTTTGTAATTTTTTTCTAATTGTGCAAAAATGGTTCTGTACAGAGTACAATATTGTACAAATTTGTACAAAAGAATTCTTGGTTCTGCAAAAACTCTGCAATTTTCTGTAAAATGCACACTATCAAAAAATACTTGATTAAACTATGCAATAAATTGCAGCGTTTTTGCAGAGCTTGGAATTCGTTTGTACAAATTTGTACAATATTATACTTTTTACAGAACCATTTTTGCACAATCAGAAAAAAAATTATAAAGTTTTTACGTTTTTGTACTGTAATTTTTGTACTAAAATTTCACATTGCCAAAAAAAGTGTCATGTAATCATGCCATCTCTATAGTAAAAGAGACAGTTATTATTTGTAAAAGAAAAAAATCAGGCTGTATAATTGCTTCACTTGATGCCGAAAAAGCTTTTGAAAAATTATGGAGGGATGGCCTATTCTTTAAGCTATTACAAAAACTAAATATCTGCTATTGGATTTTTTTAAAAAATATTATGATTTAGTCTGTTATTTCAATATCAAAGTCCTTATTCTTCGAAGAATTCCCAATTCTGCAATAAATTGCAGAGTTTTTGCAGAGCTTGGAATTCGTTTGTACAAATTTGTACAATATTTTACTCTTTACAGAACCATTTTTGCACAACTAGAAAAAAATTATAAAGTTTTTACGTTTTTGTACTAAAATTTCACATTGCTTAAATAATTAATTTTCTTGTTTTTTATACTTTCTAAAAACAATTTTCGAATTTAGTGTCAGGAGTGAAGGTAGTAATCTAAATTGAACTGGTTAAAATCAGTGAGCATTTTTTTTTTAAAAACACTAGGACAGCCGATTTGTTTTCATGCTGCTCTTCCATCAGCTAAAATTTTTTTAAAATAAATTACTAAAGGTGCATTGGAAAAGCATTCCATCAAATTGATCCCCTTTTAATTAATACCTTGTTTTTTCTCAGTTTGAATTGAAATAGTGATTTTGAATAATTTAAAATGTATAACTTTTTTAGGCATTTTTTGAAAATAAGATCTTATTAATTCAATTTTGTACTTAATTTTAATTTTCCAAATTATTTGTTATTAAATCTAGTGGTTGTATTAGGTTTGTAACAGCTCTCAGCTGATATCAGATTCAATCAGATGATATAAACTGATAGCAGATATCATTTTATTTGATTTTAATTTTAGAAAAATTTTCGAGTTATTATTAATGAGAAGGTAATTGGACTAATATTTTATTTATTTTTAATATACCCTCAATTTTGTGTTAATTAAAAATTAAAAAACTTCCTTTCCTTTTAAATCCAATTAAGTATAGAAAAATTCAGGAACCTGATTATTATTTGTGATGTCTCTATGTAATTTTACAATTTCTATGAGATCATTTTTTATTTTTCAAATCTTATTCGAAATTTTTTTTCTTTTTCCTTAACTTAATCTTTTATGATATTTAAGTCATCAATGAGGTGCAGTCAATTAGATAATAATGATAATGACAAAATGGTACAAAATAATATCAGCTGAGGGCTGTTACAATCTTGTTTTAATCAAGCAAATTTAATTTATCTTAAAACTCCACAAACTTCACCATGGACTTTAAAACAAAATGATGGAGCACAATTTGAAAAATAATTGTTTCCTGAAGATTTTCAAAATTACTGATATTTAATGACCCAGTGTTTTTAAAAAAATTATTTACTTTACCAAATGGGCTTATGCAAAAAAATATAGCAAAATTTTTAGTAGACTACAATTAAATTTTGTTAAAAATAAAATTAAAAATATAAATATTTAGTTAAAAAAATACTGTCACCATTTCAGAATCTTTACTAATCTCATAAATTACAGACATAATTATCTCATAAAGCTGTTAATTTTTACCATAATAAAAACCATAATTATATTGAGAAATATTCTCTTCAACATTATCGACCAATAATAATTAAATAATTAAATATTAATTTAATTATTAATGATTTGGGAATCTTTTGATTTAATAATATTAACTGTTAATATTATTAAATCAAAATATTCCCAAATCTTACTTATCCACAAGGTATCTTATTATAATTAAAATAAAATTTTGAGCTTGAAAAATTTGTTTGATTTAATTTAATATTTATTATAATAGTTTCTAAACCACATTTTTTGGTCTAAAAAAATTAATCTTGGAACAAGAATGAAAAAATTGTTTTTAAGACGTGTTGCTTAGAAATTTAAACTAAAAACTTTGACTGTCTTTAATTAATAAATGAAACAAAATATTGGAAATAAACAATTAAAAATTCTTTATAAATAAAAAGCTCATTTCAGAAAAAAACAAGTGTAAAAAATTTAAAATCAAAATTTAGGATATTAAGATAAAAACATATTCATGAAATTATTCGTATTTTTTGCATTAATTGTTTTTATTATAATATATATTTTTTTATCTAATTTATCGAATAAAAATTATATTTTATATTCAATTACATCAAACCAGTCAAGGAAAATAAAGGTGGCAAAAAATGTACCAAATTTTAACAAAATTGAGTACTTTAGTGACACATCAAAAAGAACAGAAAGCTTACCATTTGTAACCGGCGACACATTTAGACTATTTTCAGATGCTGCTTTGGATAATATTGACAGCTCTCTACCGGAACATATTTTTAAAAAACCAATGCCAATAATATTCATAAAAATTGATTATTTGCAGCAATTTTTCAATGATTATTTTTTAAAATTTGTTAATAAAATAATAATAATAACTCATAATGGCGCTAACCCGGTTAGCGAAAAATATCGAGAATACCTAGAAAAAGACAAAATAGTCGCTTGGTTTGCTCAAAATCCAGAATTTTATCATCCAAAATTAATTCCGATTCCAGTTGGATTCTTGAACATTCATCATAGCATTGACTACTTCAAAATGCTGCTGAAACTTAGAAAAGAAAATTCTAAACCATGGAATGAGAGAAAAACACTTTTATATATTCATTACAATGTAAAGACGAATGTAAAAGCAAGAAAAAAGTTTTTAACTCGTTTCCAAAATTTAAGTGGAGTCAAAATTTTAAAATCTCGAATTCATTTTGAAGAATTCTTTAAGAATTTAAACGATTCAAAATTTGTCTTGTGTCCAAGAGGTTCTGGCATCGATACTCATAGATTTTATGAAACAACGTTGACGGGAGCCATTCCCATAGTGGCAAGTTCTACTTTAAATCCAATTTACAATCAGACAACAGCTCTAATTTTGCCCGATTTGGATCTTTTGACCCATGAAATGCTTCAAAATCCAGGAAATTACATCAAAAACATGAACTTTAATAAAGATACCATTTTCATGGAATACTGGCTTAAAAAAATATTTGCTTTTCGTAAAGATATAAATTATTGATAATTTTTTTTTACATTCATTATTTATTTTTTTACTCAATTCAAAATAACAATACAATATTTATGAAAATAAATATTTTGGAATTTATTTAAATTTATAAATTTTATTGAATGGAATTTTTAAAAACATCATATTTTTTGCAAACTCAGTATTTTGGTGATACAAAGGTGTAATATTAAAATTAGTACCTTTGGGCTTATTTAGACATATAAGAGCAACTATTTATGCTCCATTCTAACTTAAACGTCCAAAGTTTAGTTAACTAATCCAGTGATATCGACAAAGATGTCGCTATATCACAAAATGATGAATTACAGAAGATCAATTTACAATTTACAGAAGATCTTTTGTTCCGTTTGAATTTTAGCTAAGGCATTTTGAAAGTTTTGTTTTTGTTTTTTTGTACCAAAATTCACAATGTCTCAAAATCATTCATATGAATAGTGCGATTCTTTAATAAAAATAATAAAATAATATTATAGTAAATTTGATCAGATAAGAATAAATTTTTTTTATTCAAAATTTTTTACTTTATTAAGTTTTAGAGGATTTATTAAAAAAATTCTATCAGAAAAAAGTAAAATTAAAAACAAATTTACTTAATTAATTTAAAAATTGTTTTTATTCGCCTAAGTAAACTTCTTCAAATGACCTGTTTCAGAACATTGGAAAATCCTCAAAGATATTTTGATTTTAAAATAATCACCAGACATTTTCAGTCAAAAAACCTTGAGTTTGAGTTGAGTTTGCGTGCGTACCACTCAAACTCACACTCACACTCAACACGCAAGAAAATTTGAGTGTGACACTCACACTCACACAAAAATTTATTCATCCAAACATTTACCTTTGCAATGTTTAAAACTGTCAAAGCCTAAAAATTTAACTTTTAAATAAGCTTCAAGCTTAATTTTTAAATCATACCTGATAAACTTCTGATTGTATTTCGTTTTTAAACTTGCTTTTAAAACAAAAAATTAAAAGTGTTGCGAGCCTTTCATCCTGAGGATCTAAATCCATTGTTTCACAACTATGAATAATTCTGCTTAAACTTGAAATCAACAATGAGATGGGTGATTTATTATTTCGAAAAATAAATGATATACGATAAGCTGGTTGCAAAATTTTTAAATATGTTCCAACTTTTTTTAAGCTAATAGGGCACTTCAATTCTTCATTATGTACGTCAAAAAGATCCTTGTCAAAAGCCTTTTTTACCGACTCTAGCATTAGATAAGCCAAAGGCCAAAGGTTTTTAATTATTTTTTTCGAAATTGGAACTGTTTTTAATTATCTGGGAAATTTTGGTCTAAGTAGGAACCTGCGATGTTTTTTAAAAATATTTATGCGCACGCTTTTCCATCTGAACTATGCCGTTTCATAAAAACTTAAATAAAATAAGTTATATTAATTTGTTTTTTTCCATAAAATATAAAAATTTACTTAAAAACTAAAAAATTCTAACAAAATTCAAAATTTTAAAATTTTTCACACTCAAAAAATGTGCGTGTCTGATAATCACCAGGAATAAATATGACGAAAAATTTATTCGTTTTGTATAAGCATGGCGGGGGAATAGCTATTTTAGTAAAAGAAGGAATTGAATTTAAACAAGATTTTTCTTTTGATAAGTTTTCTGCAGAACTTCTTTGTATCAAAATAAGCTTGAAAAATTCACAATTTTTTATATTTAGTCTCTAAAATCCACCAAATATTCAACTTCCTTTTGAACTTTTCCTAGATATCTCAAGGAAATGTGGAAAATTTATAATGGGAGGTGATCTGAATTCGAAAACTAAAAGCTTAGGTTGTTCTAGTGAAAATGAGAATGGCATTATATTGGAGAAAATTATTAACAAGCTTAACAACATATAATAAATTTAAGACAGAATATTATGAAGTTCTAGACATTTTTTTAATACCATCCTCACTAACAGATAGAGTTGTTGACTTTAAAGTTCTGATTTATGATGATATGTTAAGTGATCATTTTCCTATTCAAGCACATATTTCAGTTGAGCATGCTATAACAGTTAATTGTTCAAATTTTAATTTTAATTTTAAAAAGGCAAATTGGGAACTCTACCAAGATTTACTTAAGTCTTCTAGTCAGCATAATAGTTTTACGGAAAATATTGATGAGCTAAATGAACAAATCTCTAAAAAGATTATTCATGCTGCTCAAAAAAGTATACCCCTCCACTCTCAAAAGTTTTTTAAATCTAGTTTACCAAAAAATATTGTAACATTAATTAAAGAAAGAAGAAAAGTTCGAAGATCATTCCAAAAATCTAGATGTCCTTCTCTTAAGGTAGCTTTTAATAAGCTTACATCCGAGCTCCGTCTCAGTCTAAAAGAATTTTGGAACAAAAACTGGCTCGATTTCATTAACAAAACAGGAAAAAATCCGTTGTCAAGTAGGCCTTTTTAGAGGAAAATAAATAAGTTCAGATCAAAGAAATCTTCAAGACAAATTCCATCACTTTTTAAAGATGTTAAAGAAATTAATACGGATATTGATAAAGGAAAAATATTTGGTGATCTATTAGCCACTTCTTTTAGTCCTCACATCGATTTTGTAGAATCGGAGGAAAAGTGTGAAGTATCACAAGAAATAAAAGATTTCTTAAATAAGGTACAAAATAATTTTAACGAGCCCATTACTCTCTTAGAAATTACAAATGCCTTAAAAAAACTCAAAGAACTATCAGGGTCTGGTCTAGATCTGATCCACAACCAAATGCTAAAAAATTTACCTATAGAGACTTTATTTGAAATAAGTCAACTATTTAACATGAGTTTGGAACTAAGCCAAGTCCCAAAATCCTGGAAAATAGCAAGTATAACCATGATCCCCAAGAAATCTTCTCATAGTGAAGACCCTAATAATTATCGTCCTATTAGTATGACAAGTTGTCTTGGAAAGTTACTTGAACGAATTATTTACACTAGAATATATAATTTTCTTGAGAACAACAAATTACTAATAGATGAGCAATCAGGATTTAGAAAACATAGGCGCACTGCAGATAATCTTTATTTTCTTATTCAAAAAGTAGTAGAGTCTTTTAATATAATTAAAAAAGTCTGTTGTCTTTATTTTGAAATTAGTAAAGCTTTTGATAAAGTTTGGCACGAAGGACTAATTTACAAGCTAATTAGAACTAATCTACCCCCATATCTAATTTATTCGATAAGATTGTTTCTACATTTAAGATATTTTAGAGTAAATGTAAATGGTCATTTAAGTGATCAATACTCTATAAAAGCAGGAGTTCCACAAGGGTCAGTAATTAGTCCACTTCTTTTCAGTATTTTTATAAATGACATTCCAAAAAGAAACAAAACAAACTGTCAATACTCTCTTCTTTTTGCAGATGATTTGGCTACTTTTTTTATTTTCAAAAAGTTAGGAAATCTTGAAAACACGATCAATAAGTACTTAAACGAAGTTGAAAAATGGCTTTTCAAATGGAAAATGAAAATTTCTATTGAAAAGTCATGTTACATGATCTTTGAGAAAAAAACAAAAATTAAAAACAATCTTGATCTTAAAATTAATGGTAACAATTTAAATAATGAGGAAAAAGTCAAATTCTTAGGAATCACACTAGACTCAAAACTTACATTTAGTCCAATGATGGATGAATTAAAAGAGCGCTGTAATACAAGGTTTAATAAAATAAAATACCTCTCAAATAGGAAATGGGGCCTAAAACCAAAAACATTAGGTAATCTTTACAAATCTTTAATAGGATCAATCTTGGATTATCATTTTCCTTGTTTAAATTCATTCTCAGAAACTAACATCAAAAAAATACAAGTTATTCAAAATTCAGCAGTTCGATCTATTTTGAAGCTGAAATATGATACCCCCTCCAATATTATGCACCAAGAGGCCTTCAATAAACTTAAAATACTAACAGTTTCAAATCGGCTCTTTGAGTTGAGCGAGAGATATGTCAGGATAGGATTGAGTCATTCTGTTCCACTGGTCATCAGACTGGTAGAAGAATATAAAGAAGGTTTCGAATCGAGATTCGTCGAATATCCTACTCCACTGTGTAATTTCTACCTTACTATTTCTTCTTTTTTTCCTGATCTCTAAGATATTTAAATAAAAAAAAAAAAAAAAAAAAAAACTTTTACCCAGAAGAAAGTCTCCATCGCTGACGGTCTGCTCATCTTGACTCCTAGTTCGAATCGAATTGAGTTGGTCGAAAGCGGAAAAAAAAAAAAAAAAAACATTAAAATTACATAAAAAGTAAAGAAAAATGAATTTTAATAATCGAAATTAAAAAAAAAGAAAAAAGAAAAATAATTAGATTTTCTCTTTAATTGAAATTTTTTTTGTCTTTCATTTTCAACAAATCGTTTTTAAATTCCTTTTTATTTTATTTTATCTACTTTTTACATTAAATTTTTTATTTTTTATTTATTATATATTTTATATATTTTTTTTTTATTCTGAAGGAGCATTAGCTCGATACAGATTAAACAAATAAAAAAAAAAAAAAAAGATTCAAGATTCCTCGAATATCCTACTCCATTGTGTAATTGCTACCTAATAATTTCTTCTTTTTTTCCTGAACTTCCAAATATTTAAACATGTCTAACCTCTAGATATTTCAACATATCGTTTTTAATTTTTTTTTTTTTTTTTTTTTTATTAATTAGACTTATTTATCCTTTTTTAATATTTTTTATTCATTTTTTATTTATTTTTTCTTTTTTTTTTTTTTTTTTTTATATAGATTTTTTATTCTGAAGGAAATACACTACCAAAAATTATTTTTCAAAATTTTCCTAACAAATTTTATCTGTGTTTAATTTTCTATTGGGTGATAAATTATGAGCTCAATTTTTTTTCTCAAGTTTAACAAAAAATTATTGAAATCAAAAATTTATTTTTTAGCAATCAAAATATTGTATTAAATGATCCTGAACAAGAATTATTTAGCTAATGCGATGACAATGAAGATAAAGAAGGTCAGAAAGTGTCTAGTAAATCTATTTTACAAAAACAAATGTATTTTTGCTAAACATTTAAATTTTTTAAAATGATTTTTAAGATTAAATTAAATTTTCAATATTTATTAATTTCGGTAAATAGTCTTATTTGATATAAAGTCGAAACCAATTAGGATAAAAACAATGCAATACAATTATTGATTAATATTTTCTGTTTTTTAAACGTTATTTTTAATAAAGAAAATTGAGCTAAATCTGAAATTTTGATAAAAATTAATATTATTTATTGTTAAAAGAATTTTTAGTTATTATAGTATTTTTAATGTTATTTATAAAGACAAAAAATTAAATTTGGGATAAAATTAGAATTATGAGTATAAAAAATATACGCTCGAAATTAAAGGAAATAAAAAGTCCAAGGTTTTTAATTTTGGATGAATGCACCTTTTTATCAATTGTTAATTTTTTGAAAAAATGGTTCTAATTGAAAATTTTTTAAATCTTTTAATCATAATTCTCTACGATTCTTATTTATTTTCAAAATAATTACGAAAGACGCTTAAAGTTAAGTTTGTTTATTTTTAAATCACGTGATCTGTTAAACAAGTTTTTTATTAATTTTAATTTCTATCAAATTTTAATTAAATTTAAAAAATGCTTTCTAGAAATGAAAGGTTGATAGATCTAATTTGGTCTCCATTTAAAGAAGACGAATTCATAGCCTACGGAAGCGACTTGTGGCTTTTTAGAGTCAGAAACTCACCATCAAGCGACAATTCAATAAAATTGAATGAAGAGTTATTCGCTTAACAACATATAATAAATTTAAGACAGAATATTATGAAGTTCTAGACATTTTTTTAATACCATCCTCACTAACAGATAGAGTTGTTGACTTTAAAGTTCTGATTTATGATGATATGTTAAGTGATCATTTTCCTATTCAAGCACATATTTCAGTTGAGCATGCTATAACAGTTAATTGTTCAAATTTTAATTTTAATTTTAAAAAGGCAAATTGGGAACTCTACCAAGATTTACTTAAGTCTTCTAGTCAGCATAATAGTTTTACGGAAAATATTGATGAGCTAAATGAACAAATCTCTAAAAAGATTATTCATGCTGCTCAAAAAAGTATACCCCTCCACTCTCAAAAGTTTTTTAAATCTAGTTTACCAAAAAATATTGTAACATTAATTAAAGAAAGAAGAAAAGTTCGAAGATCATTCCAAAAATCTAGATGTCCTTCTCTTAAGGTAGCTTTTAATAAGCTTACATCCGAGCTCCGTCTCAGTCTAAAAGAATTTTGGAACAAAAACTGGCTCGATTTCATTAACAAAACAGGAAAAAATCCGTTGTCAAGTAGGCCTTTTTAGAGGAAAATAAATAAGTTCAGATCAAAGAAATCTTCAAGACAAATTCCATCACTTTTTAAAGATGTTAAAGAAATTAATACGGATATTGATAAAGGAAAAATATTTGGTGATCTATTAGCCACTTCTTTTAGTCCTCACATCGATTTTGTAGAATCGGAGGAAAAGTGTGAAGTATCACAAGAAATAAAAGATTTCTTAAATAAGGTACAAAATAATTTTAACGAGCCCATTACTCTCTTAGAAATTACAAATGCCTTAAAAAAACTCAAAGAACTATCAGGGTCTGGTCTAGATCTGATCCACAACCAAATGCTAAAAAATTTACCTATAGAGACTTTATTTGAAATAAGTCAACTATTTAACATGAGTTTGGAACTAAGCCAAGTCCCAAAATCCTGGAAAATAGCAAGTATAACCATGATCCCCAAGAAATCTTCTCATAGTGAAGACCCTAATAATTATCGTCCTATTAGTATGACAAGTTGTCTTGGAAAGTTACTTGAACGAATTATTTACACTAGAATATATAATTTTCTTGAGAACAACAAATTACTAATAGATGAGCAATCAGGATTTAGAAAACATAGGCGCACTGCAGATAATCTTTATTTTCTTATTCAAAAAGTAGTAGAGTCTTTTAATATAATTAAAAAAGTCTGTTGTCTTTATTTTGAAATTAGTAAAGCTTTTGATAAAGTTTGGCACGAAGGACTAATTTACAAGCTAATTAGAACTAATCTACCCCCATATCTAATTTATTCGATAAGATTGTTTCTACATTTAAGATATTTTAGAGTAAATGTAAATGGTCATTTAAGTGATCAATACTCTATAAAAGCAGGAGTTCCACAAGGGTCAGTAATTAGTCCACTTCTTTTCAGTATTTTTATAAATGACATTCCAAAAAGAAACAAAACAAACTGTCAATACTCTCTTCTTTTTGCAGATGATTTGGCTACTTTTTTTATTTTCAAAAAGTTAGGAAATCTTGAAAACACGATCAATAAGTACTTAAACGAAGTTGAAAAATGGCTTTTCAAATGGAAAATGAAAATTTCTATTGAAAAGTCATGTTACATGATCTTTGAGAAAAAAACAAAAATTAAAAACAATCTTGATCTTAAAATTAATGGTAACAATTTAAATAATGAGGAAAAAGTCAAATTCTTAGGAATCACACTAGACTCAAAACTTACATTTAGTCCAATGATGGATGAATTAAAAGAGCGCTGTAATACAAGGTTTAATAAAATAAAATACCTCTCAAATAGGAAATGGGGCCTAAAACCAAAAACATTAGGTAATCTTTACAAATCTTTAATAGGATCAATCTTGGATTATCATTTTCCTTGTTTAAATTCATTCTCAGAAACTAACATCAAAAAAATACAAGTTATTCAAAATTCAGCAGTTCGATCTATTTTGAAGCTGAAATATGATACCCCCTCCAATATTATGCACCAAGAGGCCTTCAATAAACTTAAAATACTAACAGTTTCAAATCGGCTCTTTGAGTTGAGCGAGAGATATGTCAGGATAGGATTGAGTCATTCTGTTCCACTGGTCGTCAGACTGGTAGAAGAATATAAAGAAGGTTTCGAATCGAGATTCGTCGAATATCCTACTCCACTGTGTAATTTCTACCTTACTATTTCTTCTTTTTTTCCTGATCTCTAAGATATTTAAATAAAAAAAAAAAAAAACTTTTACCCAGAAGAAAGTCTCCATCGCTGACGGTCTGCTCATCTTGACTCCTAGTTCGAATCGAATTGAGTTGGTCGAAAGCGAAAAAAAAAAAAAAAAAACATTAAAATTACATAAAAAGTAAAGAAAAATGAATTTTAATAATCGAAATTAAAAAAAAAAAAAAGAAAAATAATTAGATTTTCTCTTTTATTGAAATTTTTTTGTCTTTCATTTTCAACAAATCGTTTTTAAATTCCTTTTTAATTTATTTTATCTACTTTTTACATTAAATTTTTTATTTTTTATTTATTATATATTTTATATATTTTTTTTTTATTCTGAAGGAGCATTAGCTCGATACAGATTAAACAAATAAAAAAAAAAAAAAAAGATTCAAGATTCCTCGAATATCCTACTCCATTGTGTAATTGCTACCTAATAATTTCTTCTTTTTTTCCTGAACTTCCAAATATTTAAACATGTCTAACCTCTAGATATTTCAAAATATCGTTTTTAATTTTTTTTTTTTTTTTTTTTTATTAATTAGACTTATTTATCCTTTTTTAATATTTTTTATTCATTTTTTATTTATTTTTTCTTTTTTTTTTTATATAGATTTTTTATTCTGAAGGAAATACACTACCAAAAATTATTTTTCAAAATTTTCCTTACAAATTTTATCTGTGTTTAATTTTCTATTGGGTGATAAATTAAGAGCTCAATTTTTTTTCTCAAGTTTAACAAAAAATTATTGAAATCAAAAATTTATTTTTTAGCAATCAAAATATTGTATTAAATGATCCTGAACAAGAATTATTTAGCTAATGCGATGACAATGAAGATAAAGAAGGTCAGAAAGTGTCTAGTAAATCTATTTTACAAAAACAAATGTATTTTTGCTAAACATTTAAATTTTTTAAAATGATTTTTAAGATTAAATTAAATTTTCAATATTTATTAATTTCGGTAAATAGTCTTATTTGATATAAAGTCGAAACCAATTAGGATAAAAACAATGCATTACAATTATTGATTAATATTTTTTGTTTTTTAAACGTTATTTTTAATAAAGAAAATTGAGCTAAATCTGAAATTTTGATAAAAATTAATATTATTAATTGTTAAAAGAATTTTTAGTTATTTAAGTATTTTTAATGTTATTTATAAAGACAAAAAATTAAATTTGGGATAAAATTAGAATTATGAGTATAAAAAATATACGCTCGAAATTAAAGGAAATAAAAAGTCCAAGGTTTTTAATTTTGGATGAATGCACCTTTTTATCAATTGTTAATTTTTTGAAAAAATGGTTCTAATTGAAAATTTTTTAAATCTTTTAATCATAATTCTCTACGATTCTTATTTATTTTCAAAATAATTACGAAAGACGCTTAAAGTTAAGTTTGTTTATTTTTAAATCACGTGATCTGTTAAACAAGTTTTTTATTAATTTTAATTTCTATCAAATTTTAATTAAATTTAAAAAATGCTTTCTAGAAATGAAAGGTTGATAGATCTAATTTGGTCTCCATTTAAAGAAGACGAATTCATAGCCTACGGAAGCGACTTGTGGCTTTTTAGAGTCAGAAACTCACCATCAAGCGACAATTCAATAAAATTGAATGAAGAGTTATTCGCCGAATTTGTTGTTAACTATGGCGAAAATTCAAATCCCAAACAAGTTTCTTGGTACTGTGGTAAAGAAAACAAAAATTTATACGCTGTTAGTCTTTCGAATCACAAAATTCAACTAATAAGGTTTAATAAGCTTATTTTATGATATAAAAATTTCTCATCTTTTTTTTTAAATTAAAGCTATAATTCAGAAAAGTCTGCAAAAAATTTAGAGATCTTTAAAGAATTTTGTAAGATTTAAAAAATTTAAAAATTCATCATCATTAATAAAAACTCACTTAGCGTTCAAACAGATTCGTCAGTGCACTCATTTGACTTGGAATTCATCTCAGAAAAATCTTGTAAACTAAAATATAATTTCTTCAATAAAAGTAAATTTATTTAAAATTTAAATTTTTTTTCAATTTCAAGTTGGCGGGTGGCTTTGACAAAATTCGCAATGAACATTCAATATTAGTGTGGGATGTGCGCGGAAATGGAGCAGTGCCCACAGTTCAATTTGAATTGAACACTGAATCGGTCATCAACTGTCTAAATTTCAATCATAACAAATTTTCATATTCAAGCATGCTGATGAGTTCAAATACAGTTTTGGCTGATTACAGACAAACATCGTTTAAAGCTGTTTACGAGACCGGCAATACGGAAACATGCAATTCATTGGCCTGGAACCCAAGTCATGAAAATCACTTGTTTGCTGGTGTGAATGGAAAATTAGTTAAAATGTTCGATATTAAGTGTATGTTCAAAAATTAAAGGACTTAAAAAATAAAAATTTAAATAAATTTTAGCATCGAAGACTGTTTTGAGTGTCAATTCAAAATATGTTCTAGGAATCACTGTCGATTGTAATAATCAGTACCAGTTGGCTTCTTATTTGGATAACCATGCTGTCATTTGGGACACTAGGATGTTCAATGCACCAGTGCACAAAATAGACGAGTCAGAACAAATCGAAAAAATTCAATGGTGTCCAACCAAGTATTTAAATTTTTTTCAAGAAATATTTGATTTTGTGATATTCAGTTCAAAACTTTAAAAAGAACAGAAAAAAAGACAGAAAATTGAATGATTTTTTTCTAAAAGTTTAAAATTAGTTCTGTGAATGCAGCATAGTGCAACATGGCAAAATATAAAAAATCTTACATTTTTACATTTTCATATATTAATATTTTTTGTGCAATATTTATAAAATTTTTATTTTTCATTTTGATAACTAAATAAATTGGGAGAGATTTTTTTAAATTTCTGAAATATTGCAGAAAAAATCTGAAAATATGCCAACAACCAAAGTGCAAGAGCAAGTCTCTATTTTGTTTAATTGTAAAACTAATTTATAATTTGTTAAACTTATTTTACATATTATTTTAATAATTATTGTACAATTAGATTTATTTCTCAAATCAATAATTTTAATCAATATAACGTTTAAATCTTAAATGTAAAACTGTAAAATTATTTTCATTTTGCCTGCAACATTCAAAGTTCAACGAAAAAGCATCAACTATCAAGGTTTAATAAACTCTGCAAATTTTGTAGAATCTAAAATTCAATATATTTGAGCGTAGTGCATTTTGCAGAGATTTTACAAACTGCAGACTTTGACAGTTGATGCAACATTGAATGCTGCACCATATTGCATTCAGGGATCTAATTTAAACTTTTAGAAAACAAGTTAGACAATTTTTTATTATATTGTTCTGAGTTAAACTTAAAAAACGGATTATTTTTACAGATTTTACTAAGTCCTAAAACACGAATATCTAAAATATTCAGAATTATAGAGAAAATATTAGTTTAATTTAGGCTTAGCTTCAATCAAATAACTTTATTTGTTTTTTTACATTTACAGCTGCTTTTTTTAAAGGATATGGTTCAATTTGGATAGAAATCCAAATAATGAAAAATAATAAAATTAGCTATAATTATATTAAATTTAGTTCTAGAATTTGGGATATCACGTTCAGATAATTATACACATTTTTATTCTTTACTTCTTGGTGAAGTTTCTTTTTCTACTAGAAAAATATTAAAAACTGAATGAGCTAGTTTTTTTTCCTTTATCAAAAATAAAAATCAGAAAAAAACATAAAAATTATAGAATTTATTTTATATTTTTCAATTAATATCGATTGAATGGATTTTTACCAGGATTTGATTTTATAATATGTTTATCTCATTTGGCAATTCATTAATAGTGTGCCCAGGGTCTTTGAGTGACTATACTCAAAATTAAGATTTTTTCAAACTTTAACGATACTGTTATCAAATTTTTTGAAACAAAAACAATCATATAAATAAAATAATTTTAGATTCTGAATCACCTCATCGAGATCTACAAGAAAATACCCAACTTTTTAATTTAGGATTTCTATTCAAATGTCTCATATCTTTTATATTTGTCAAAAAATGTAATATAAATTTAAAAAAAATAAATCTGAAAATATACTTAAGTTTAAGATTTTTTCAAAATATAAAGCCCCTTTTTATATAACTTAGCCAATTTCTTTTTAATTTGCCAAAATTTGTATAAATAAAATTTTATAAGAAAATATTTTTAATTCAGAATTGTTCTTTAGAATAATTACTTGAAATCTTTTAGCAGTGTAATCCAAGCAAAAATAATCCGTCTTTTAGGTATAACCATTTTCTACTCTTTTGTACTGAACTTCACAATACCAATTATTTTAACTAAAAAATATCACTCAAGGTCCGGACAATTGGGAGTTTTGATAAAAAGTATGATGAAATTTTACAATATTCAGCAGAGATCTAGCGAAGAAAGTGACGATAAAGCGCCTGTTCAGATAATAGTTGATAAAATATCGCGCCAACTATCAAATGGAAGCGAAGTGTTTATAGAACCGAGAAAATTGCATCGCTCAAATTCGGTAGTTCCAAGTCCACAAATTCAAATGGCACATAATTCTCTGAGCAATTTTTGCTGGTTCAAATTCAATACAAACAAACTGCTGGTTGCCAGTAATCAATCAATTTCAAACTTAAAAACCATGAGTTTACATGATAAGATAGTGCTTTCTTGGTCACCCAATGGAGATTTTTATTGGTCTTCTAAACTATCAAATATAAATTTTGTACAAAACATAGAAAAGGAATTTAATTATTTAAGTGAATTGAAAGAACGCACCAGGTCCCATTACGGACTGAAGTATTATATTCTTAATGTTATTAATGGAAATGCAACAATGGTAAACAGTGTTGAAATGAGTACCACTTCGGCAAATGGGTGTCAAGCCACTCCTCTGGCACTGACTTTGAATTCTCAAATTGGACTAGCTCATCTATTAAGACCAGATTTTATTAACAATTATCAAATATGTGATCGAGATAAGTCTTTGTGTTCAAAAATGCTTAAAAGACTTTGGAATTGGTTTGAAAGTATTTGGTTAAAATAAACTTTGCTATTTCACTTATTAATCTTTGTTTTATAGATGTGAATAGTTTTTTTGAAAAGACTATTCCAATTAACCCGAGAAATACATCGATTGATACATCGCAGATTTTTCGTGGTACACTTAGCGAGCTGTATTCAACTCGGTATAGTGGACTTGTAATTTTGTTGAATGGTAAAGTTGATTTATTTTTATTTTTTTTTTATTTTAAATTTTAAGATTTGGATCAGGCAATTAAAAAAAATGAGTCATATGAAATAGAAAAAAATCGAATCGAACGTTTCAAGTAAATTAATTAATTTAAAATTTCAAAAAATTTTTTATTATTTATCACTTGTTTGTCACAAAAAGATTTTTGTGCAGATTTTCCAAGTTTTTTTCTATTTTTTATAATAAGTAAAATTATTTAAATACTAGTTAGGTGGATGAGGATTTATTTGTTATGAGAATGTTTTATCAAATTTTTTAATTATTGTCCAAATTAGTATTGACATTGACATCATCATATTTACGATTGAATTATTTGGAATTAATTTTAAATTTGAATCATCAAGATTTGAAAAAAATTATTCATTTTTCCGAACTTTATTTTTACATATTCCTTTTGAATAGGTTATGGTTACAAACCTTAAGCCAGTTCTACGTATTCGTCATCCTCGGCTGATAATAACTGGTAACTTAAAATTTTTACTCTCAAATGGAATGATCGGTTAGAATAATTGCCTTATAAGATAATTATATTTTAACTCCTATTAGTTAGGATTGATGAAATTAAAAAAAGTAGCAAATCTTCTAGAACCTGATGTATTTCTGGTTGAAAGGTAAGTTTTGAAATATTCTAAGAAATATGGTCTCAAATTCAAGTGGCAACTTATCAAAAAGTGCTTAACGGTTATTAGTGCGACAAAAGATTTATTTAGACTTTAATGGCATAATAATAATTTTTAGTGAGATTGAGTTTAAAATTTAGTAAAATAAAAATATTTAAAAAATTTTCAATATAATTATTATATTCAAAATTTAAATTAAATTATATACTTTTGAGATTTTATTAACATAAAATAAAGCTAAAATTCAAAAAATTAAAACCATAGATTTTTTCAGAATTTTGTCTAGTTTATTTTAAACAATAAAAATTCGGCTATTTTTCAATAAATAAAATTGACACACCCTTTGGTTAAATAAAAATATACGCCAGAGTGTAGAAAATTGTATGCTCTTTCAGAATATATATAATTTTAAAAAATATTTTAATTTTATCATTTAATACTTGGGTCTGAAAGAACTAAAACTTTTTAAAGGGTGAGTTTTTTTAGACCCCTGGTTATAAAATTTTTTTTTTTAGCGCCCCAAAAAAAATGAAATTTAGGGTTTCAAAGGACGTAGTTTACGAATTTCAAGTCAAAATTAAAAATTCAGTTAGCTTAATTAAGTTTTGAATTTTTGGAACTTTAAAAAAAATAAAATATTAAAAATTTTCTATTTATTTAAATAATTATTAATAATAAAAAAATTCAAAGTCTTCTCAATTAATTGGCTTCGATATTAATTTAAAATACTAAAATAAATAAACATAGATTCAATCAATTTTAGTTTAAATAATGATTTTAAGAGTTGTTTAAAAGAAAAAAGTCTCAAGTCATGCTCAAGCCCATACTTTTTTTTTCAAAAGTCCAAGTCAAATTGGACTATTTTTTTAATAACTTGGACTTTAATTTGGGACTTTTAAACAACTCTGATGATTTTCTAAATAAAAATTAAAAGAATTACTTAAAGAATTTTTTTTATCAAAAAGATAATCTATTCCTTTAAAAGCGAAAATTAAAATTGTTCAAAATTTTTAATATTTTTTAAGAGTTTTAGCCTTTAACTTGTGTGGATGGGAAATGAAAGAAGGATGCCTGAGTCAAAATTTTTTTGCATCTCTGAAAAAGCTGGGTAATTATGAACGAGCCTGTTGTTTAGCTTTACTTACCGACAACTATGAACAAGCATTAGATATTTTGGAATCTGCCATTCAAACTGGTAATCAGCCTCTTTAAAAAAATCTCCTCATTTAATTTACCTTTTTTCCAGAGCCACAATTTGGTAGTTTTTGGATAGCTTTGCGATATTTTATTGATGATCAAAAATTGGAAAGCTACGTTTTTTTTTATCAGAAATTTATCAATTTTTTATTAATATTTTTATAAAATAATCTTTTGTGACTGTACATTATGATCAAACAGACAGACGCTCCGTGCTACCAATCGCCTCAGATGCGGTCAAACAATAAAAATAAATTAAATTAAATGATTAACTACTTTTAAACAAGCCATTTTGGACGTCTTATACATGGAAAACTTTGGAAGCCAAGATTTTGCATCGAACTTTGGAACTTGAACGATAAAGTTTAACATTATATGACAGGAAACAGATTTTTAAAAACTTGGAGAAAATGTAATGCATTACATTGAACTTGGCAGTTAAATGATGCTGAAAATTGGTGAATAGTTGCTTTTTACCTTAAAAGATTGTTTAATCATAGCGGGATATCATAACCAAAATTTATTTTTCCAATCAGAAGTTGAGCAATCAGCATTCAAAAGAGGTCTTGGTGTCGAATGAAAATTTTATCTTGTTGTGGAATGGAACGTGAAAAATAATATGTTTTCAATTTAAAACTTATTTAATTTATTTTATTTATTTGTTTATCTGTACCGAACTAATTCTCCTTCAGAATAAAAATTAATATAAATATTTAGTAGTAGTAGTAGTTTAGACTGTAGCTGGCTAGCCAGCGAGTGTGCTGACAAGGCACACTAAGACAGCTGATGTGATTGATTGCTGCTCATCCAGCAATCAATGCCTGCTTTAAAGCTGTTAACATTGGGGGCTTCAACTAATTGATTAGGCAGCGAGTTCCATATGCTAGCGGTTCTGTTGAAAAAAAAAGTTATCTCTATGTTGGAGCCTTGAAATTTCTTTGTGATATTTAAAGCAGTGACCTCTTCCTTGGTTTTTAGTGACATTAAAATTGTTGCTTTTTTCAACCAATTCTATTCCATGCATGAACTTGTATAATTGAATTAGATCACCTCTTTTTCTTCTTTCCATCAGATTTGGAATGTTCAAAGCCTTCAATCTGCTTTCATACGGTTTGTTTCTAATTGCAGAAACAAATTTCGTAGCTCTGCGTTGAATCCTTTCAACATTCTCACAGTCAGACTTAAGAATTGGAGACCATACAGGCACCGCAAATTCCAAAAGAGGACGAACAAAAGTTAAATACAGAGATCTAAATAACTTACAATCAAAACGAGCAAATGATTTCCTGATGCGACCTAGCATTTGATTTGCTTTGTTTGTAGCCTCTAACACTTGATTTTTCCATTTCAGATTTGTATTAAAAATAACTCCAAGATCTCTTTCGGTTTCTGACGTTGATAGCTGCTTACCATTGATAAAATAAGGAAAATATTTGTTTTTATGACCATAATGCATGACCACACATTTTGATGTGTTGAAGAGAAGGAGCCAATCTTGAGTCCACTTGAAAACTAAATCTAAATCTAATTGTAGTTTCGCTGCGCTTATTTCTGATACCGTTTGCGAGAACATTTTAGCATCATCTGCATACAATTTGACAACATTTTCTAATCCTTTTGGTAGATCATTGATATACAAAACAAACAATAGTGGACCAATCACTGAGCCTTGTGGTACACCGCTAAAAATATCAACCCAATCCGATAAAATTTCCCCTTGAACAACACGTTGCCTTCTATTTTTCAAGAAAGCTTCAATCCATTTTAGTGTCAGACCGCCAAAGCCATAAGCCATATTTAATGAATAATATTTAATAATGTTAATTTTATTTAAACCTTAGTTGAATTTTAAATATTACTTATTTATTTATTTGTTTTCTGTACAGAGCTAACGCTTCTTCAGATTAAAAATATATAAAAAAAAAATAATTAAAATAAAGTAAAATAAAATAAAATAAAAATAAAATAAAGTAAAAATAGTTTTTAAAAAAAAGAGGAAAATATTAAAAATAGACATAATGAAAATAGAGAGCTATAGGATACATTACATATGTTTAATTATCTGATGGCTCAGGTAAAAAAGAAGAAATAGTGAGGAAGCAATTACACAATGGAGTTGGATATTCGATATATCTTGATTCGAAACCTTCTCTATACTCTTCCACCAGTCTGACTACCAGTGAAACAGAATGAATTAATCCTACCTTGACATATCTCTCACTCAACTCAAAAAGTCGATTTTAAACTGTTAGTAGTTTAAGTTTATTGAAGGCCTCTTGGTGAATAATATTGGAGGGGGTATCATATTTCAGCTTCAAAATAGATCGAACTGCTGAATTTTGAATAACTTGTATTTTTTTGAGTTTTTGAGAATGAATTTAAACAAGGAAAATGATAATCCAAGATTGATCCTATTAAAAATTTTTAAAGATTACCTAATGTTTTTGGTTTTAGACCCCATTTCCTTTTTGAAAGATATTTTATTTTATTAAACCTTGTATTACAGCGCTCTTTTAATTCATCCATCATTGGACTAAATGTAAGTTTTGAGTCTAGTGTGATTCCTAAGAATTTGACTTTTTCCTCATTATTTAAATTGTTACCATTAATTTTAAGATCAAGATTGATTTAACTTTTGTTTTTTTCTCAAAGATCATGTAACATGACTTTTCAACAGAAATTTTCATTTTTCATTTGAAAAGCCAATTTTTAACTTCGTTTAGGTACTTATTAATCATGTTTACAAGATTTTCTATCTTTTTGAAAATAAAAAAGTAGCCAAATCATCCGCAAAAAGAAGAGAGTATTGACAATTTGTTTTGTTTCTTTTTGGAATGTCATTTATAAAAATGCTGAAAAGAAGTGGACTAATTACTGACCCTTGTGGAACTCCTGCTTTAATAGAGTATTGATTACTTAGATGACCATTTACATTTACAATAAAATATCTGGAATGAAGAAACGATTTTATCCAGAAAATAAGATAAGGAGGAAGTTTTATCTTAATTAATTTATAAATGAGTCCCTCATGCCAAACTTTATCAAAAGCTTTACTAATGTCAAAATATAGACAACAGACTTTTTTCTTTCAATTAAAAGACTACTACTTTTTGAATAAGAAAATAAAGGTTATCTGCAGTGCGTCTATGTTTTGTCTGTAGTCTTTTGGATCAACACTTTTTGGACATTGTTTGGGTATTAAAGAAAAGTAGTATTTTCCAACTGTCTAGTTTAGTGTTTTTTTCAAAAAAAAAAAAGCTTTTTTATCAGTTCAAGAATGATCTTTTTAAATTCACTGCTTGAATTTAAGAGTAACAAAATATGGATTTATCGTGACCGACTGCTGCCCTTTTTTTCAAAAATAAAGATTAAATTATTTTGATCTTAAAATTTTAAATTAATCAATTTTTTTATTGCTAATTCGGCCTTCTGACCTCTAAAAATGCTTTTTCAATTTTTTCAAAGTTTATAAAGACACACGCTTTCCTTACCAAACAAGAAAAGAAAAAAAGGCTGCTTATCGCAACAGCATATTACAGAAGTTCCTTCGAAAATTTCGCAATGATGCCAACAACCAAAGTGCAAGAGCTAGTCTAAATTTTGTTTAATTGTAAAACTAATTTGGCATTGTGAAATTTCATACAAAACTTCCAATACAAAAATAAAAAAATTTTATAACTTTTGTTCTAAATGTCAAAAACTTGTTCTGTAAATGAAACAAAGTGAAACAACTGTTGTTTCACTTTCCGCGGAAGTCTGCAAAATCTGTGCAAATTAATTGCGTTTTATTTTTAATACTTTTAAATAGGGTGCAATTTTGCAGAATTCACAAAGATTTTGCAGAATTCCGCGGAAGGTGAAACAACAGTTGTTTCACTTTGTTTCATTTACGGAACAAGTTTTTGACATTTAGAACAAAAGTTATAAAATTTTTTTATTTTTGTATTGGAAGTTTTGTATGAAATTTCACAATGCCAACTAATTTAGAATTTATATCTTTATTTTACATATTATTATAATAATTATTGAACAAATAGATTTATTTCTCAAATCAATAATTTTAATCAATAAATTAGTTTAAATCTTTAATTTTTTTGCTGATACTTTGCCACTTGCACCTTTTTAGTGACGAGAGTTCGGAACTAGAAACTCTTCGACGCTACCACATTCCACTACCCCTCCAATGTTCCAAATCACTAGTCATGGAAACAAAGGTATACATTGCTACATAATTAAAAATTTTGAACAATAATTAATTGTGTCATTGACAAAAAATTTAGGCTACTCACGATTTATTGATGTCAACCGAAGAGTCATTTTATATTCGACTCTCTTTTGATTCAGACTGTAAAACTTATTCTTCAGGCCTAATAGATCCATATGTTGATTATTCAATAAATAAAAAAATTTTCCCGTTTTTTTTTGCTAAATTTAATTTTTTTTGGTAATCTTAAAAATGACCTATGTGATCTTAAGTATCTTTGTGATACTGATATTTAAGATTTTTAAAATTAAATTGAATATGCATTTTTTTAAATTTTTTGATTAATGAGAGGAATAATTTTTTATAGTGTTTAAATTAAAACAAATCTTATAAGTTTTAAAGATTTTTGATAAATTAAAAGAATTTAATTTTTCTATTTTTATTATTAATTTTTTAAGTTTATATTTGCTGAGCTTCTAAATTTCATATAAAGATTAAATCAACCTTTTATAATACATTGTTTAAATGTGATTATTTAAAACAAATTTTTAATAAAGTAATTTCCAAATTTGTTAAAAAAATTAAATATAAAATAGTTTGATTTAAATAATAAAAAAAATAATGGGTGAACTTCTTTTTTGTATATAAAACTTTATAAAATAAAAAAAGAACAAATTTTATGTAACTTGTGTGAAAATAATTGGTTTTGTGAAATTCTAAGACAAATTGAACAAAAAAATTCCCTTTTTTAAAAAATTAAAATTAACTAAAATAAAATATATTTAAAAAAATACTGCAACAAAATGCAACATACTTTGTTGCACCGTTCCTACCTAAAATAAGTCTTTACTTTTTTTTTGTTTAGGAAATCAAATAAATAATCATTTTTGATCTAATTGTTGTTTTTTTTACAAAAGGAAAATTATTTTAGGTAAAAACGGTGCAACAAAGTAAGTATTTTTTTAAATATATTTCATTTTTGTTTATTTTAATTTATTAAAAGGGGAATTTTTTGTTCAATTTGTACTTAAATTTCACTTCACCAAAATAATTCGCATTAATTATTCTAAAAAAAAAACTTGATAAAAATAAATTCTTCTATTAATAAGATAGAAAAAGTTCTTTTAGAAAAAAAAATCAAAAATTGATCATCTTTTATATTTTTTTATAAAAAGTCTATACAAAAGCTCTGTTATTTTATACTGAAAACAGCTATAATTTATGACTCATGATTTGGAACAGTGAAATGGGGTAGCGTGGAAGGGTTTCTGGGTCCGAATTTTTAAATTTTATCTTAAATTATTCATAAATTAAAATATGACATAAATTATAATTATTTTTAAATGTTTATTGAAAAATTGAAAACTGCAAACTTTACATGCATGAACATAATTTTCAAAATGTTTTTGAGCAAAAAAAGAAAATTGAAAATTTAGCCAAAATAATTTTATTAAAATTTTATTTTATTCAATTACAAAATTAATTAAAAATTTAATTAACCACTACTAATTTTCAATTCGTTTGAATCTGAATTTTCTCTTAGCTTTACATTTGACTTTCTAGCCATAAATGTATAATATGAATACACAATACTCGCTATTGAACTAGTTAAAATAAGCAATCAATTATTTGAAGAAAAAAATTTATCAAATAGTACCTTATTGAAAGTCCAACAAAATTAAGATTTGAAAATCTGTAATCGCCGGCAATAAACATTCCGAAATATGTGATCAAAATATTCTTGAAAAAAAATAATAAATTAAATCTTTTTAAAAAAAAATTTATCCTTTATAGTATCAAAATTAAAAATATAAAATTTGTTTATAAAAAATTAAGAAATTGATTTAAGTTCATTAAAAAAAGGCAAAAACTAACTTTAAGGCATCCTATCACTGAAGTGGTCAGCGGAGAATTGTATTTTGTGCAAAGCATCCATGAATAATTGAGAAAAATTCCCATCAAACATGACAAGAAAAAAAAAACAAAAAAGATGAATTGAGCCATTGAGTGTAATTAATTATTTTCTGATATATATATTTTAACATTGATCAAGAGATTAATGTTAAAGTTTTCAACTTTCAAACAATCAATTTTCAATAATATCAATTTGATTTTTACAGATTTTGACAAAAAATTCAAAAAATTCAATTTAAATGTTTCAATGTTTTACTTTTTTCAATATTTTTTTTTTTTTTTCTATTTTTTAAATTGTAATGATTATTAAAATTAATTAAATGAGGTATTAATCGGTCATTAATGACATGGGCACTAGCCTGTTGATTAATCTTGAATAAATAAAAAAATAAATTTATTTTCATCTTTCAAGTTCATTTTTTAAACCATCTATTTTTTTATAAATTAGACTTTTTTATTTATTTACAATTTAATTTTACCAGAATTTGATATTCTTTTTTAAATTTTTTATTTATAAAAAAAGTTTTAAGCTTTTTTTCTCACAAATTAATAAATTTCTTTTCTTAAAGAAAAATTTCAACTTTGAAAAAAATTCACATATTGCTAATTTAAATTATCCAAAAAAATTTTAATTATGTGAAAAAATACAACAAAACTTTGAAATATTTGTTTTAAATAAAATTTAAAACAATTGTAAATATTTTTAAAAAATTCTATGTTGAAATAGAGTATAAAAAATTTTGGATCTATTTTATTTAATACGTAAATAATTATTTTGTTTCTAGATTGATCATTAAAAGTTTTTCCAAGTTTTACTTGGTTCTCTATATGTTACCACAATTGACTCAAAATAAATTAAATATAATTACATGGGCTAAATTTTTTTCCTTGTCAGGAGAAAATTTTCGGAGTACCTGTTAAAATTCATTATTAAAATCCAAGAAAATTCAAATTTTTGGAGGTTTAATAATTTCAAAAGATTCCCAAATCTTACTTATCCACAAGGTATCTTATTATAATTAAAATAAAATTTTTAGCTCAGAAAATTTGTTTGATTTAATTCAATATTTATTATAATAGTTTCTAAACCACATTTTTTGGTCTAAAAAAATTAATCTTGGAACAAAAATGAAAAAATTGTTTTTAAGACATGTTGCTTAGAAATTTTAACTAAAAACTTTGACTGTCTTTAAATAAAATGCTCATTTCAGAAAAAAACAAGTGTAAAAAATTTAAAATCAAAATTTAGGATATTAAAATTAAGATAAAAACATATTCATGAAATTATTCGTATTTTTTGCATTAACTGTTTTTATTATATTATATATTTTTTTATCTAATTCATCGAATAAAAATTATATTTTATATTCAATTACATCAAACCAGTCAAGGAAAATAAAGGTGGCAAAAAATGTACCAAATTTTAACAAACTAGAGTACTTTAGTGACACATCAAAAAGAACAGAAAGCTTACCATTTGTAACCGGCGACACATTTAGACTATTTTCAGATGCTGCTTTGGATAATATTGACAGCTCTCTACCGGAACATATTTTTAAAAAACCAATGCCAATAATATTCATAAAAATTGATTATTTGCAGAAATTTTTCAATAATTATTTTTTAAAATTTGTTAATAAAATAGTAATAATAACTCATAATGGCGCTAACCCGGTTCGCAAAAAATATCGAGAATACCTAGAAAAAGACAAAATAGTCGCTTGGTTTGCTCAAAATCCAGAATTTTATCATCCAAAATTAATTCCGATTCCAGTTGGATTCTTGAACATTCATCATAGCATTGACTACTTCAAAATGCTGCTGAAACTTAGAAAAGAAAATTCTAAACCATGGAATGAGAGAAAAACACTTTTATATATTCATTACAATGTAAAGACGAATGTAAAAGCAAGAGAAAAGTTTTTAACTCGTTTCCAAAATTTAAGTGGAGTCAAAATTTTAAAATCTCGAATTCATTTTGAAGAATTCTTTAAGAATTTAAACGATTCAAAATTTGTCTTGTGTCCAAGAGGTTCTGGCATCGATACTCATAGATTTTATGAAACAACGTTGATGGGAGCCATTCCCATAGTGGCAAGTTCTACTTTAAATCCAATTTACAATCAGACAACAGCTCTAATTTTGCCCGATTTGGATCTTTTGACCCATGAAATGCTTCAAAATCCAGGAAATTACATCAAAAACATGAACTTTAATAAAGATACCATTTACATGGAATACTGGCTTAAAAAAATATTTGCTTTTCGTAAAGATATAAATTATTGATAATTTTTTTTTACATTCATTATTTATTTTTTTACTCAATTCAAAATACCAAGACAATATTTATGAAAATAAATATTTTGGAATTTATTTAAATTTATAAATTTTATTGAATGGAATTTTTAAAAACATTATATTTATCATAAAAAGATGTAATGTTTACATTAGTACCTTTGGGCCCGATTATCCGATCTTTCGTTTAGACGTTTTAGAGCAGCTATTTATGTTCCATTTTAACTTAAACGCTCGAGGTTTTGATAGTCAACTAATCCAGTGATATCGACAAAGATGTCACTATATTACAAAAGGATGAATTAGTTGCTACAATTTTCAGAAGATCTTTTGTTCCGTTTGAACTTAAGCTAAGGCATTTTGAAAGTTTTGTTTTTGTTTTTTTGTACCAAAATTCACAATGTCTCAAAATCATTCATATAGATAGTGTGATTCTTTAATAAAAAAATAAAATAATATTATATTGCTTAGTAAAATTTGATGAGATAAGAATAAATTTTTTTTTATTCAAAATTTTTTACTTTATTTATTTTTAGAGGATTTATTAAAAAAATTCTATTAGAAAAATTAAAATTAAAAACAAATTTACTTAATTAATTTAAAAAATTGTTTTTTATTCGCCTAAGTAAACTTCTTCAAATGACCTGTTTCAGAACATTGGAAAATCCTCAAAGATATTTTGATTTTAAAATAATCACCAGGAATAAATATGAAGAAAAATTTATTCATTTTGTATCTAAATTACTGATTGCATCACTAAAAATACAATACCAAAAATTATTTTTCAAAATTTTCCTTATATATTTTATTTGTGTTTAATTTTCTATTGGGTGATAAATTATGAGCTCAATTTTTTTTCTCAAGTTTAACAACAAATTATTGAAATCAAAAATTTATTTTTTAGCAATCAAAATATTGTATTAAATGATCCTGAACAAGAATTATTTAGCTAATGCGATGACAATGAAGATAAAGAAGGTCAGAAAGTGTCTAGTAAATCTATTTTACAAAAACAAATGTATTTTTGCTAAACATTTAAATTTTTTAAAATGATTTTTAAGATTAAATTAAATTTTCAATATTTATTAATTTCGGTAAATAGTCTTATTTGATATAAAGTCGAAACCAATTAGGATAAAAACAATGCATTACAATTATTGATTAATATTTTCTGTTTTTTAAACGTTAATTTTAATAAAGAAAATTGAGCTAAATCTGAAATTTTGATAAAAATTAATATTATTTATTGTTAAAAGAATTTTTAGTTATTATAGTATTTTTAATGTTATTTATAAAGACAAAAAATTAAATTTGGGATAAAATTAGAATTATGAGTATAAAAAATATACGCTCGAAATTAAAGGAAATAAAAAGTCCAAGGTTTTTAATTTTGGATGAATGCACCTTTTTATCAATTGTTAATTTTTTGAAAAAATGGTTCTAATTGAAAATTTTTTAAATCTTTTAATCATAATTCTCTACGATTCTTATTTATTTTCAAAATAATTACGAAAGACGCTTAAAGTTAAGTTTGTTTATTTTTAAATCACGTGATCTGTTAAACAAGTTTTTTATTAATTTTAATTTCTATCAAATTTTAATTAAATTTAAAAAATGCTTTCTAGAAATGAAAGGTTGATAGATCTAATTTGGTCTCCATTTAAAGAAGACGAATTCATAGCCTACGGAAGCGACTTGTGGCTTTTTAGAGTCAGAAACTCACCATCAAGCGACAATTCAATAAAATTGAATGAAGAGTTATTCGCCGAATTTGTTGTTAACTATGGCGAAAATTCAAATCCCAAACAAGTTTCTTGGTACTGTGGTAAAGAAAACAAAAATTTATACGCTGTTAGTCTTTCGAATCACAAAATTCAACTAATAAGGTTTAATAAGCTTATTTTATGATATAAAAATTTCTCATCTTTTTTTTTAAATTAAAGCTATAATTCAGAAAAGTCTGCAAAAAATTTAGAGATCTTTAAAGAATTTTGTAAGATTTAAAAAATTTAAAAATTCATCATCATTAATAAAAACTCACTTAGCGTTCAAACAGATTCGTCAGTGCACTCATTTGACTTGGAATTTATCTCAGAAAAATCTTGTAAACTAAAATATAATTTCTTCAATAAAAGTAAATTTATTTAAAATTTAAATTTTTTTTCAATTTCAAGTTGGCGGGTGGCTTTGACAAAATTCGCAATGAACATTCAATATTAGTGTGGGATGTGCGCGGAAATGGAGCAGTGCCCACAGTTCAATTTGAATTGAACACTGAATCGGTCATCAACTGTCTAAATTTCAATCATAACAAATTTTCATATTCAAGCATGCTGATGAGTTCAAATACAGTTTTGGCTGATTACAGACAAACATCGTTTAAAGCTGTTTATGAGACCGGCAATACGGAAACATGCAATTCATTGGCCTGGAACCCAAGTCATGAAAATCACTTGTTTGCTGGTGTGAATGGAAAATTAGTTAAAATGTTCGATATTAAGTGTATGTTCAAAAATTAAAGGACTTAAAAAATAAAAATTTAAATAAATTTTAGCATCGAAGACTGTTTTGAGTGTCAATTCAAAATATGTTCTAGGAATCACTGTCGATTGTAATAATCAGTACCAGTTGGCTTCTTATTTGGATAACCATGCTGTCATTTGGGACACTAGGATGTTCAATGCACCAGTGCACAAAATAGACGAGTCAGAACAAATCGAAAAAATTCAATGGTGTCCAACCAAGTATTTAAATTTTTTTCAAGAAATATTTGATTTTGTGATATTCAGTTCAAAATTTTAAAAAGAACAGAAAAAAAGACAGAAAATTGAATGATTTTTTTCTAAAAGTTTAAAATTAGTTCTGTGAATGCAGCATGGTGCAACATGGCAAAATATAAAAAATCTTACATTTTTACATTTTCATATATTAATATTTTTTGTGCAATATTTATAAAATGTTTATTTTTCATTTTGATAACTAAATAAATTGGGAGAGATTTTTTTAAATTTCTGAAATATTGCACAAAAAATCTGAAAATATGCCAACAACCAAAGTGCAAGAGCAAGTCTCTATTTTGTTTAATTGTAAAACTAATTTATAATTTATTAAACTTATTTTACATATTATTTTAATAATTATTGTACAATTAGATTTATTTCTCAAATCAATAATTTTAATCAATATAACGTTTAAATCTTAAATGTAAAACTGTAAAATTATTTTCATTTTGCCTGCAACATTCAAAGTTCAACGAAAAAGCATCAACTATCAAGGTTTAATAAACTCTGCAAATTTTGTAGAATCTAAAATTCAATATATTTGAGCGTAGTGCATTTTGCAGAGATTTTACAAAATGCAGACTATGACAGTTGATGCAACATTGAATGCTGCACCATATTGCATTCAGGGAACTAATTTAAACTTTTAGAAAACAAGTTAGACAATTTTTTATTATATTGTTCTGAGTTAAACTTAAAAAACGGATTATTTTTACAGATTTTACTAAGTCCTAAAACACGAATATCTAAAATATTCAGAATTATAGAGAAAATATTAGTTTAATTTAGGCTTAGCTTCAATCAAATAACTTTATTTGTTTTTTTACATTTACAGCTGCTTTTTTTAAAGGATATGGTTCAATTTGGATAGAAATCCAAATAATGAAAAATAATAAAATTAGCTATAATTATATTAAATTTAGTTCTAGAATTTAGGATATCACGTTCAGATAATTATACACATTTTTATTCTTTACTTCTTGGTGAAGTTTCTTATTCTACTAGAAAAATATTAAAAACTGAATGAGCTAGTTTTTTTTCCTTTATCAAAAATAAAAATCAGAAAAAAACATAAAAATTATAGAATTTATTTTATATTTTTCAATTAATATCGATTGAATGGATTTTTACCAGGATTTGATTTTATAATATGTTTATCTCATTTGGCAATTCATTAATAGGGTGCCCAGGGTCTTTGAGTGACTATACTCAAAATTAAGATTTTTTCAAACTTTAACGATACTGTTATCAAATTTTTTGAAACAAAAACAATCATTTAAATAAAATAATTTTAGATTCTGAATCACCTCATCGAGATCTACAAGAAAATACCCAACTTTTTAATTTAGGATTTCTATTCAAAATGTCTCATATCTTTTATATTTGTCAAAAAATGTAATATAAATTTAAAAAAAATAAATCTGAAAATATACTTAAGTTTAAGATTTTTTCAAAATATAAACCCCCTTTTTATATAACTTAGCCAATTTCTTTTTAATTTGCCAAAATTTGTATAAATAAAATTTTATAAGAAAATATTTTTAATTCAGAATTGTTCTTTTGAATAATTACTTGAAATCTTTTAGCAGTGTAATCCAAGCAAAAATAATCCGTCTTTTAGGTATAACCATTTTCTACTCTTTTGAACTGAACTTCACAATACCAATTATTTTAACTAAAAAATATCACTCAAGGTCCGGACAATTGGGAGTTTTGATAAAAAGTATGATGAAATTTTACAATATTCAGCAGAGATCTAGCGAAGAAAGTGACGATAAAGCGCCTGTTCAGATAATAGTTGATAAAATATCGCGCCAACTATCAAATGGAAGCGAAGTGTTTATAGAACCGAGAAAATTGCCTCGCTCAAATTCGGTAGTTCCAAGTCCACAAATTCAAATGGCACATAATTCTCTGAGCAATTTTTGCTGGTTCAAATTCAATACAAACAAACTGCTGGTTGCCAGTAATCAATCAATTTCAAACTTAAAAACCATGAGTTTACATGATAAGATAGTGCTTTCTTGGTCACCCAATGGAGATTTTTATTGGTCTTCTAAACTATCAAATATAAATTTTGTACAAAACATAGAAAAGGAATTTAATTATTTAAGTGAATTGAAAGAACGCACCAGGTCTCATTACGGACTGAAGTATTATATTCTTAATGTTATTAATGGAAATGCAACAATGGTAAACAGTGTTGAAATGAGTACCACTTCGGCAAATGGGTGTCAAGCCACTCCTCTGGCACTGACTTTGAATTCTCAAATTGGACTAGCTCATCTATTAAGACCAGATTTTATTAACAATTATCAAATATGTGATCGAGATAAGTCTTTGTGTTCAAAAATGCTTAAAAGACTTTGGAATTGGTTTGAAAGTATTTGGTTAAAATAAACTTTGCTATTTCACTTATTAATCTTTGTTTTATAGATGTGAATAGTTTTTTTGAAAAGACTATTCCAATTAACCCGAGAAATACATCGATTGATACATCGCAGATTTTTCGTGGTACACTTAGCGAGCTGTATTCAACTCGGTATAGTGGACTTGTAATTTTGTTGAATGGTAAAGTTGATTTATTTTTATTTTTTTTTTATTTTAAATTTTAAGATTTGGATCAGGCAATTAAAAAAAATGAGTCATATGAAATAGAAAAAAATCGAATCGAACGTTTCAAGTAAATTAATTAATTTAAAATTTCAAAAAATTTTTTATTATTTATCACTTGTTTGTCACAAAAAGATTTTTGTGCAGATTTTCCAAGTTTTTTTTCTATTTTTTATAATAAGTAAAATTATTTAAATACGAAGTGGATGAGGATTTATTTGTAATGAGAATGTTTTATCAAATTTTTTAATTATTGTCCAAATTAGTATTGACATTGACATCATCATATTTACGATTTAATTATTTGGAATTAATTTTAAATTTGAATCATCAAGATTTGAAAAAAAATTATTCATTTTTCCAAACTTTATTTTTACATATTCCTTTTGAATAGGTTATGGTTACAAACCTTAAGTCAGTTCTATGTATTCGTCATCCTCCGCTGATAATAACTGGTAACTTAAAATTTTTACTCTCAAATGGAATGATCGGTTAGAATAATTGCTTTATAAGATAATTATATTTTAACTCCTATTAGTTAGGATTGATGAAATTAAAAAAAAAAGTAGCAAATCTTCTAGAACCTGATCTATTTCTGGTTGAAAGGTAAGTTTTGAAATATTCTAAAATTCAAGTGGCAACTTATCAAAAAGTGCTTGACGGTTATAAGTGCGAGAAAAGATTTATTTAGACTTTAATGGCATAATAATAATTTTAAGTGAGATTGAGTTTAAAATTTTCAAAAAATTATCAATATAATTATTATATTCAAAATTTAAATTAAATTATATACTTTTGAGATTTTATTTATATAAAATAAAGCTAAAATTCAAAAAAGTAAAACCATAGATTTTTTCAGAATTTTGTCTAGTTTATTTTAAAAAATAAAAATTCTGGTCTCAAGTGATCCCTGGGACTACATACGATTCAAGTGAAAAAAAGCGTTGTTTTTGGCTGTTTTTCAATAAATAAAAATGACACACCCTTTGGTTAAATAAAAATATACGCCAGAGTGTAGAAAATTTTATGCTCTTTCAGAATATATATAATTTTAAAAAATGTTTTAATTTTATCATTAAATACCTGGGTCTGAAAGAACTAAAACTTTTTAAAGGGTGAGTTTTTTTAGACCTCTGGTTACAAAATTTTTTTTTTAGCACCCCAAAAAAAATGAAATTTAGGGTTTCAAAGGACGTAGTTTACTAATTTCAAGTCAAAATTAAAAATTCAGTTAGCTCTTAAGTTTTGAATTTTTGGAACTTTAAAAAAAATAAAATATTAAAAATTTTCTATTTATTTAAATAATTATTAATAATAAAAAATTCAAAATCTTCTCAATTAATTGGCTTCGATATTAATTTAAAATACTAAAATAAATAAACATAGATTCAATCAATTTTAGTTTAAATAATGATTTTCAGAGTTCAAGAAAAAAGTCTCAAGTCAGATTGGACTATTTTTTTAATGACTTGGACTTTGATTTGGGACTTTTAAACAACTCTGATGATTTACCAAATAAAAAATAAAAGAATAACTTAAAGAATTTTTTTTATCAAAAAGATAATCTATTCCTTTAAAAGCGAAAATTAAAATTGTTCAAAATTTTTAATATTTTTTAAGAGTTTTAGCCTATAACTTGTGTGGATGGGAAATGAAAGAAGGATGCCTGAGTCAAAATTTTTTTGCATCTCTGAAAAAGCTGGGTAATTATGAACGAGCCTGTTGTTTAGCTTTACTAACCGACAACTATGAACAAGCATTAGATATTTTGGAATCTGCCATTCAAACTGGTAATCAGCCTCTTTAAAAAAATCTCCTCATTTAATTTACCTTTTTTTCCAGATCCACAATTTGGTAGTTTTTGGATAGCTTTGCGATATTTTATTGATGATCAAAAATTGGAAAGCTACCGGGTAGACTCAGAAGATCACGCATCATCTTGCTCGTTAAACGAGTCTTCATCTACTTCCAATTCATTTGTGTCCAACACTAATGCCAGTCAAACATCCAACAAAAAGTCTCCCTTCTTTTCGATCGATTCTTCTGATAGTTCAGCAACAGCTCGATCAAAATCAAGCTTTTTGAACGAGTCCTTAAAAGAATGCTCAAAATTTGTCAAAAGTTTCACTGATCCATATCTCAGAGCTACGTTTAATTTTATGATTAACCAAGAAAAAGCTAAAGATGATATTTTGGTAATTTACAGTTGTTTTTGTCACATTTTGATTACTACTTACATTTTATCTAGTTTGACAGGGAAATACTTTTTCAGGACCGAGTGGCTCTATCGATCTATTTTAATTTTGATCTAAAAAATTTATCTCGTTTACAAATTTATTTTGATAAATTGGAAAATGAATGCATTGAAAAATCTGATTTAAGTGCCGTTTTGCTCACAGGCCTCAGTCCTAGATGCTTGGACTTATTTCAATCATTTATTGATAATACCGGTGACTTACAATCAATTTGTTTGGCAGTCATTCATTCACCTTATTTGGAAGTTGTTGAATCTAGTTTAGTAAATTATTGGCTTAGTTGTTATCGAGAACAATTGAACAGGTTGAAAATGTGGGAAAAAAGGTATTATTTATTTGTTTTATAAATTTTTTGATTTTTTACTGCTGAAATTCAGTACAAATTGAACATTTTGAATTAAAATATTTTCTTTTTGATAAATTAAGATTAAAGATAAGAAAAATCTCCAAAAAAATCTTTACCGAGTACAAATTACTATGAAATAACAGAAAATAAAAAATAGCCAAAATTTATTAAACTAAGTTATTCTATCAGTAGAAAATTTAATAAAAAAAATAAAACATCAATTATTGATTTAAATATATTTTAAGATTCTATTCAGGCTAAAGAATACATTTTTATAATTATTTTTTAGCTTTTATTTCAATTTTCAGAGAGTAAATATTTTTGTTCAAAATGCTCAATTTGTACTCAAATAAATTATTTAATAGTTACTTTAGGAGTCTTAGGCATTACTGATAGAGCTTTGTTAAAATCATTAAATTTTATAAATTAATGGATAAGCAACCTTCAAATTAATAATTAAGAAAAAAATATTGATTAACGATTTTATAAAATTTTTGTAAAGATTTTTCTATTTTTAATGGACATTTAAAACTAATAGAGAGATCCTCACCTATAACTAAAAAAATGCTCATATTTAATTCCTAATTATTATGTATTAAATGTCTTTAATTGTAAAGAATTGTAAAAAGATGAAATTAAGGTATTAAATCAATTAGTAATTTTAGAGAATTAAATCATGAAAGAATAGATTTCTTCAAAAAAAAGTTTTAAGCATTTTTATACAAAATAGATGAGAATTTTTTAGTTTATGGTGAGGTAAATGTATTAACTTCGAATATTCATAAAAATTACTTTTTTTCTATATTTTCAATTTATTATTAATTTAAAGATTGGAATCATTAATCTAAAAATTTTAGTGAATCTTGCTAAATTCATGCTTCTATTCGCATCAAAAATTGGTAAAATATTTACTGAAGACCCATTAACTTAAAATTTCCTACTGAAAATGGTGAGGGCTTGTGAAGTTTTTTTCAATTCGAACTTTTCAATTCAGAAAAACTTGAACAACTTTTTTTACTGTATGGAATAATTTAGTTCTGTAAAATGGTTATTGTTTAAGCAATTTCGTTTAATCCGAAATTATAGGGCCTTAAAAATTCAAAAGTCCTATTCTAATAAAACATATTCCTAATTTTATAAATAATACCCCTAATTCAAAATATTTACCTCTTTTACAAGATTTAATTTAAAGAAAAATATCTGATTTCAGGTTTTTTTTTTACTTATTTTTGAAAAAATAATCTAATTAATAAAAACTACGTCTGCTCTACAAGTCTCCTGTTGTAGCTTAAATTATTATATTATTATTTTGTTCAGATTCAGATTAAGTCATTTTTTCAATTGTTTTTTAATACAGTCCACTTAATTTATAGTGATGGGGACTGGAATTCGAGAAAAAATTAAAATTAACTGGAAAATAGAAAATAAAAAGATAAACCTTTATAACTTAAATCTTAAAAAAGAAACACTCATGGACCGAATTTTATCAATTAAGAAATAAAAATAACTAAACTAAAATATTTATAAAACGAAATTAGATAAAAATTTTAGAAATTAGATTGTTTCAGACAAAAAAATGTAGTGAAATTCGGATTAATTTTTTTCATAAAAAGCAAATTTTCCAAAATTAATTATTAAGAAATCTATTTTTTTAAAAAAAATACGATTAAATATTAACTAGATTTTTTCACAAATGTTTAGCCCTAAGCTTATTCTAAACTTTGAATTTTGAATAAATATCTTTTAAATTTTCAAAAATTTTCAATCAAACAATTTATTTAAAAAAAAATTAAGGGTAAATTTTTGTAAACTTTTTTAAAAGCGTGCGCTATCAAATAAAAGAGAGACAGGGAGAGAAAAAGTAATCCTTTCTTCTCTACTTCTTTTAATAATATAACTCTAAAAAAGATTAACAATATTTAAAGTAATCCAGCAAGGCCCCAGAAGACCGGGGTATTATAGAGGGGGTGTTACACTTTGATTTTTTTAAAAATCTTAAAAAATATAAAGATTACAGTAATATATTTATTAATCTTCAAGGAACTTGATTCTCTTAAAAAGATTTATCAATTTAATAAATATAACGATTTGGTCGAAGAATTATACTTTACAATTAAAGACTTCGTATTTTAATAAATAAAATTTGAATTTGAGTTAAAATTCAGGACCAAAAAAAAGACAACCAGCTAGGATTAATTGGAGGAATATACATAAATCGGAAAATACAATTTGACTTTTGATTTAAAATTTTGTTTTTAAATTTAAGTAATTTTTATGTTAAAACTTTCCATTTTTTAAAAATTTTTAAATCAATGTTTCAGCAATTTAATTTATTAATTTTAATAATTATCTAAACATGAATTAATATCTGATGTTTTATAGACCAATTTACTTACTTAAATCTTTATTTACAGAATACAATTTATTTTTAATTAAAAATTTTAATAAGGGCTGAATTTGATTTATTAAAAATGAAGCTAAAAAAATACCAAACATTGACAAGTTTACCAGACCATGCGAACAAAATTCAGACTGATTCAGAACCTAATATTCCTTCATCGTCTTCATCAACTTCATCCTTAAATTCAATTAGCAGAACTAGTCAAGCTAGTCAACTTAGAAATAATTCGCATTCGTACAATCAAATAAATAGCACTCAAAGTCAACCTCAAGGAAATCAAGTTAATTTTTCTTTGAATTCTCTGAATACCAGACCAAATGTAACACGAATGGTTACCTCGCAAAGCATGAATTTTCAAGTCAATTTGAGCAAAAGACCTACTGTGTTTTTGAATTGTAATTCATGCGGAAAAAACATAATGGAAAAGCCGTCTTCATCTTCGAATTCGTTCTTGATCGGATCTGCTAATGCAATGAACAATTTTAACTTGTTGCCTCACGACGCATCTCTAGATTGGTGCTTAAATTGCTCTAAATTTTTGCCTCATTGTGTTGTTTGTTTGCGTTTAATGAAGGTAAATTTGGTGTCTGCTCCTTTGGTATCCATTTTGCAGCCATCTATTAGCCGAGTTCAAACAACTCCTAAAATAATGCATTCATATGGTCAACCCAAAAAAATGTCTGTCCAATACAAATCGCCTAGTAAATTGGACATGAGTGGATTTGCTGGCAAACAATTTTATATAGATGAAAAAACCGAAAACCAAAATGATAAAATGCGCATTATTAGAAAAGAGCTAAACGAGCAAATCACCCACATGAACAAAGTGGAAATTTTATTTTCTAACAAATTCTTTATGCTAAAAAGTACTAAATTCGGAAATTGGTTCTCTTGGTGTATGTCATGTCATCATGGTGGACACATAAAACATTTGATAAATTGGTTCAGATTCAATCAAAAATGTCCATATTTACATTGTAAGTGTCAATGCACAAACTTGGATCATATTATCGATTAGTTTAAGCCTCGAATTTTAGTAAACATTTTTTTATGTCATATTAAATAATAAATTAAAATAAAAGTTTTTTTTATTAAATTAACAAAAAATCTTAGCATCATTTGCCGATTTCAAAAATAATGTGATATAGTTTAGCTTGCGGGTGTTCAGAAGATTTTCAAGTAAAAAAATATGCTACTAAAAGCTAAAATTAATCAAAATTAAAAATCTAGTTTTTCAAGTTTTATTTGAAGAAAAAGGCTTTCTTGAACATCTTTACCTAAAATTGACACTGATTGTTATCTAGATATTTTATATGTTCAACACTTTAAAAAAACCGACCAAAAAAGTACGGGCAACTTTTTGCGGGCGGGCGGTCATTTGGCTGGTAAGCTTGGTGGTCTCATTTTAGACCGGTTATTAAAGCAAGGTTCTTGGGAAATTGAATAAGGCTAAAGAAAGAAAATTAAAACCTGTTTCCTTGTTTATTGATTTCAGAAAGGCATTTGATGTAATGGACTCGAATTTATTATTAAATTTTTTTTACTATGGTTTTGATAATTCTTGATTAGGGCTTCTTTCGAATTACTATGAAAATAGAACTTAAACGGTTCGAAAAGGCAGTGAATAATCCAAACCTTTAAAGATGAAATTTGGAGTACCAAAAGGGTCAGTTTTAGGTCCTCTGCTTTTTCTCATTTTTGTCAATCATTTACAATTTTTGTTTCAAGACATTAATGTCAAAATGTTTGCAGATGATACAACATTTAGTTTCTCAAACAAAGATCTTGAAATAGTCTAAATTTTCAATGATTTTTTCTAAGAAAAGAATATTCTCTCCGAAAAAGATTAAAATTGTCTGAAAAGATATACTTGTTGTAAAGTATAGATGATGTTGTAAAGTATAGAGCTTTATAATTGATCATGGTCTTAATTTTATAAAACTGGCTTGTAACATATCAATTAAAGTAAATAAAAATTTTTTTCAGTCAAAAGACTTTTCTATCTTGTTAAATCAGTTAAAGTGCAGTTTTTGAGACCATTATTTTACCGTATTTCGATTATTGCTCTACTCTCCTATGCTTTTTTTTAAAGGAATCGATTTATAAGTTTAAGCTAAAGGTTATTATATGCTGATCTTTAAAATTTCAAAATTATACAGGGCATTTGTTCGTTTCAACATACAACATTTGAAAGAATGATTACCTTCTTATTTAAATATTTGCTTTTTAATAACTCACCTTTAAATTTAAAAGAAAATTGATTAAAATTAACTGAAGAAAATTTAAAGAAAGGAAAAACAATAGTTTGAACCCATGGCAAAATCGAAAATTTTTATCAATGATATACCAAAAAGAGATAAAACAAATGTTGAATACATTCTTTTTTTTTCTAACGACTTATAGTATTATGGTGACAGTCACATTCTACATTTTTAAGAAAAAAGAAAATCTAGAAAATAAGATAAAATATTTTTAATTATTTTTTTGTTCTAATTAGTTAATTTGTATTACATTTTTCTAAAAAATAATATTTAATAAAAAAGTTAGTTCTAAATTCAGTATTAAAGTTTTTTTTTTGCATAAAATAAACACAGGTAATAATTATATGCCTTTTTATCAATAAATTTATTGAAATTTTTGATTGATTATTTTTTATTACTAATTTTTTATTTTGTAAATTGGCGATTTTAATTAAGTTAAATTAATCAATTTGTCTTGATCTATTCCCGTTACGAAAACACTGAACCTAGTTTGGAAGCTACTGACACCGTGACCTATGAGATACCACCACACCAGCCTCGCAATTTATAGCTTACTGGATCCAAAGAAACACCAGTCGTTCAACAGACACGTTAAATTTGTTTACAATGTTCAAACCATTCAAGTGAAAAATAAAAATTTAGGTGCTTTTTATATTTATGTAATTTTTTTTTTTTATTTTATTTTCTATTCAATTATTCATTTTAATTTTAAAATTTTAACTGAATTACAGATATTTATTTAAGTGGCCCTATTTTATAAAGTAAGTCTAAAATTTCATAAAGCTACTAGAATAAAAATATTTATTAAAATCCTTAGCTTTATTTAAAAAAACTTTATTTTATCATTTCTACGCCTGCCATCTACTGGCGTCATTATTTGGTACTTATTTGGTCTAGACGTTTACTGGCGGATTGCTCAAAAAATTAGCTTCTAAAAAATAAGAAATTTTTTGCGACCTAGGAATAAGAAAATTCTTGCCGACGCTTTAAATATAAATAAATTTTTTTTTATAAAAATATTTGTATTCATATATTAAAATCAATGATTCTATTTCTTAAACAATTTTTTATTTATTACAAAAAAATCGATTTACTGCAAAAAAAAATAATTGTAAATTCATAAAAATAATTCAATACAATTTTCTAAGATTTAAAATTAAGTTAAAAATAATTTGTTACATCTCTAATTTAAATAAAATTCTAAAAATATTTTCAATGAAAAGCAATTTTGATATTAAATTCTTAGTTGACTCTAGCCGACATCTTGTTTTGATCTTTAGCCTGTAAATGCTGTGGCTGCTGTCCGAAGTTTACAGCTCGTCTGAAAAGCAAAACATGAGGCTCTATCAAAAATTAAAAAATTTAATTTAAATTGATCTTAATTTTTGTGCTAAGAGATAAATACCTGGTTCATGAATTAGATAATGCTGCCAACCTCTCGATTGCTGTACACCTATTGACCTCCATTCGGCCTCGCTCATTAAATGATCTTTTGGTACTATTTTTGCCAATTCTTTTGGCAACAAAACATGACGATATTCATGAGTATCGTCAAAATATTTATCCGAATAATAAATATCGCCGGCGTGTTTTTGAATTAAAGCTGCAATGCTGTTCTCTAATAAAAAAAATTAAATCTTTTCATCAATTTCTTTTGGATTTTTTTTACCCATTTTTTAAAAATTTAAATTTTATCTTAAAATTTATTGTAATAAATTTTTAAGATGATTTTTGAGCCGATATTTAAAAAAAAACTAAGTTGAAAACTTTATGCTTTTAAATTTTAAACTGACTAGCTAATAAGAAAGGCTTCAATTTTGTCTCAATTTTATATTACAAAAATATTTATTAAATGAAGATATTAATTTGGATAAGAAAATCGGCGTTAATACAATTAAAATTAAATGAAAAAAATCTTGATATTTCAAGTAATTTTGAAATCGCAAAAATAAATAATTTTTCTGGTAAAATTAATGATGATTTTGGAAATTTATAGAATATTTTTTATTTTTAATTTGTTAACAATTTTCCAATGAAATTAGAATTTATTAAATTTTTAGAATAAATAAAGTCAATCAACCTTTTTGAGTTTGACAATAGTCACTCGATTCTACTTGATATAATTAACATGTTATTTTGATTAATAAATTGAGGATTTTTTTTTCAATTTTTTAAGGATCAAAATAAAAAGATTTTAAATTTAAATTTTAATTCTCAATTTTATTGCCATTAAATTTTTTACTTAAGAAAAATCGAATTTAACTAAAGGTTTATTATTATTTTAAGAGACTCATAAAATTTAAAAAAATTTAAAAAAGAAGATTTATTCAATTGATGGCAATTCATCTCTTAAATGCTTTACATTCTCTAAATAATAATTATTTTCAACTAATAAATCTTCAATAATGGTTTGTAATTGTTCATATGTGAGACCATTCTGGTTAATAATTGTCTCATAATCAGCGTCTATGCTACATTCTTGGTTAAATAAATCTACATTTCGATTAGACTCGGATGAATTAAATGTATTTATTTGAAATGACTTAAGTCCTATCATTTCCATGTCGATTAATTCAAGACTATTTTTGATTAGCTTCATAAGCTCAGTCTTGATATGAGGTGAACTTTTTTTGTTACTGAACAGGTATCTCTTGAACCGATCAACGAGTTTTCTTTTAAAATTCTTCTTACCACTCGGCGGAAGCTAATTTTAAAATTATAAAAATTTGTTAAAAAAAATTAAAATTAATTAAAGCTAAGTATTTTTTAATTCATTTTGTTTTAAAACGTATTTTTTGTCATCAAAATATTTCAATTCAACAATTTTAAAATAAATTTTGAGATAATTTTTCATGATTATCCAAAAATTTTGCATTTTTTTTTAAATATTTAAAAGATCAAAGATTTTGAATCACTCATTTAGTACGATGGATTAATGAGTCGAGAGCTGAAGTGGCATACCCTAATAGGCTATTTGTTGTCATCTTTGTCCCAGAAATATCCCAGGTTACCCCAATATTGTATTCCTTTACCACGAATATTATGTTTTTTACATAAAACTCTAAAACTTTGTGTTTAGATTTTTCTAGGTGATTTTTTTTCCAAATAAAAATCAAAAATAATTATTTTACAATTGATTAAAGCTTAAAGTGTTAAAGAGTTAAACTAATTTAAATCAAAAAATATACAAATTGTATACGATTGACTAACTTATTTGCCCTTGAAATAAAAAAAACATTTTAAAATATAAATTCTTATAATAACCCTTTTGGATATCTAGACTAAGACACTATATAATCAAATAATTTAAAAAAAAATAACATCATTTAGCTAGTTGTTTATTTAAAGGGTAAAAAAAATTAACCTATTTGAAACAATTATTAGGAAATTTTTCTTTTATCTTTTTAAATGTAAAGTTAAATAAAACATTGTTTGTTTCAGTTTATAACACCTAAACAAAAATAAATAATTCAAAATCCATGTTTTTATACAGAATTTAAATTTCTTTGTTCGAATGCTTGTATGAAAATTCACAATGCCGGAACAAGTAAATATAGGATGTAATAAACCAAATGGTGCATTGGAAAAAACGAAAATAAATAAAAACCCAAATAAAAGTCTTTTTAAAAAAAATGCATCAATCTTTTAACTTTTAAAGAATTATTTCAAAAAGGTTTCAATTTTTAGGGAATTTTACTGTACATGATCAAAACCTAATTAATTAAAATTTCAATAAATATGATGAATTACGCTTATTTAATTTCCTTTTTTTATTAAACATTAAAAGTTTAAAATTAAAAATATATTTTTTTAGTTATCAAATTGATCTTTAATTGGTTTTTTTCGAATCTTTATTTGAAGACTTAAAGAAAAATTTAAATCCATCATAAGTTATCAAAATTATGGCTCAACCAATTGCTTTAAATGTTATCTTAATATAAATTAGAATACATTAAAGCAAAACAATGTTAAATTTTGTATTTAAAAATTTTAAAAATATTGATTAATATTTAATTTTTTCTTTAGACAAAAATAAATTTTAATTTTTTCCAAAAATTAAACAAATTAAAATGAATAAAATTTAGCTATTTGTTATTAAAAAAATGTTAAAATACACCTTTTTTTTAGATCTAAAACTAAATTTTGAAATTTATATCTAATCATGAACTTCAATTTTCCTTATTTTTATTATTATTATTATTATTATTAGAAATTTTTTTCTTTTAATAATTACAAAAATTGTTTTGCTCTTTATTAAATATACAAATTATTTAAAGAATTTTTGAAGAAATTTTAAATAATAAAACGAAATTTTTAACAATTTAAATTTAAATTTCATCAATTTTAAAAGCTGAAGTGGGTCTTATAATCCTGAATATCAATGATATTGAAATTTAAATATCACTATCAAATTGATATATATCAATTTGTTATTTCAAATTATAATATAAAATAATTTATCAATAATTAATTAATTGATATTGAGATAAATCAATTATTTTTATTTTTTTAAATAATTGTAATAACTATTGAATGTTTATAGTTTTATTCCATGAATAAAAATAGACTTCAAGTTAAAAGAAAAATTTGAAATATATACTTAATTTAAATATATAACTTAATTTAATTATACTTAATAAATTTTGTTCTTGATTTTTACAATGATTATATGAATTCTTTAATATTCTTTTTAAATTAGGAATATTACGATTATAAAGAGTTCTTTTAATCAGTGAATCTTAAACAAGAAATCTTCCTTTTCCTTATAATCAATCAAGTTGTTAAGATCTAACTTACCAACACAAGACCTAATTTACGTAATGTCAAAAATTTAAATCCTTTTTTAAAAGCTGATAAATCAAAAGACTAGAAAAAATCAAATAATCCGAAAAATAAGAACATATTCTTCTAATCCAAATAAATAATTCTTTAGGTATATTTTTAAAAATATGATCTAAATGGTTTGATTCTGCCGATAAATAGCTTAAACTATTAGTAGGTTTAATATAAATTTTTAAAATCGTTTTACCTGTAAAAGAATCAAAACTTAAATCTAAAAAAACTATCTCATTTGCACCACAGGTATTTAATTTCAATGGTTTAAAAAATTCTTTAAGTTGATCGATATTAAAATCCTTTTTGAAAATTATGAAAATATCATCAATGAATCTTTTGTAAAATAAAGGTCTCTGTATTTTGCTAAAAATTTCTCTTCAAAAAATTTTACAACTACATTAGCAATAGCTGGTCCACACTTAGTCCCCATGGCAATACCTTTGATCTGTTTAAATTGAAATTTCAATATCATTGATATTCAGGTTTATAAGACCCGCTGAAGTTAAATGATTTAAATTTTTAACTTTGAATTACTGGACTTGTTTTAAAAAATACTTAGATAAAAAAGGGAACATTTTTTTGTTTAAAACTAACCTGAGATATAAATAATATTTTATGAATTTGATCCAGTATTTGAACAATGGGATCTTCAATAGGTCTTAGCTTTTTGGTGATCGAAGCTACCACTGACGAATTGGCCGAGTTTGGTCTCGATTTCTTAATTTGATTAGCTCTTTTTTCCAAGTTAGAGGAGCTCGACGAGCGCGTCACTATTTTAGTACTTTCAGGTCGGATGTTGGTCTTTGATGAAGAAGGCGACGACGAAAACGATGTTATGGACGATTTTCGTTCATTTTCTTTTTGCTTTAAATTTTTCATTATTAGCTTTGATTTGGGATGTCTAATGGGAGGCAATTTGGCGTTTGGTGAATAGGTCGGAAGCGAAAGTTGCGATTGATAGACCACACTTGGCGCTTCAATTTTCAAATTGGCCTGACTTGATGCTTGACTTGAGGTTGCTGAATTAGCTATTCCCTCAATTGCATCCAGCTTGGAAGTATTCCTTTGCAAATAGATCAAGTCTTGTTTATTTGAAAGCATTTTTTGGGTCTTGGACTTTTCTTTTTCCAATTTTTTCTCCAAATTCGAGCACCGAACTCTGACCGAGTCGGTGTAGCTCAAAATTTTGTCCGCTATCAACGCAGCTATTCCGACTATGTCCGGTCTTTTGAGCGGATCAATAATCAAACAATGGTGAACTACTGAAGCCACTTGGGATGAGTAAGAATTTCGTTGCAAGCGTTCATGGTCAAAGTCAGCCTGGGTGATTTTTGTGGCCAGTGCCAGCATATTGGATGTGAAAAATGGGGGCTCCATACAGCACATTTCATATAAAACACATCCGACGGCCCAAATGTCAGCTTTTTCGTTGTACGGCTCATTTTTTATTATTTCCGGACAAAAATAAAGCATGGTGCCGACAATAGAGTGCATTTTGATGCAGTCCTCTTCCTTGAGCTTGGCCAGACCAAAGTCTGTGATGGTAATTTTGTCGTTTTCACCAAGCATTATGTTGTTCGAAGTAAGATCCCGGTGAATAATACACTTTTCCTTGTGCAAATACTTCAGAGCAAGAACAATTTGAATAAAATAAATCCAAATTTTGTCCTCTGACCAAAGTTCGTCCCTCAGCTTCAAAGATCTCAAATGCTGACTGAGCGGACTGCCATCAATGAGCTCCATAACAATGTACAAATTGTCATTTTCTTTAAAAGTCTTCAAATAGCGCACTATATTCGGATGCTTTAGATTGTTCCTAATGATGGTTACTTCGTTAACTATTTGTCCCAAGGATTTGTCTTTCACTGAAGTTAAATTGTAAACGTTTATTTCTTTCATGGCCAAAAAAGTGTTGGTATTTTTTTTCTTGACCTTATGCACTCGGCCAAATGCACCCGAGCCTATTATTTCATACACCTCATAATCATTGATGTAGTTTTTGGGAGCTTGGCTTTGATTACAAAATTGAATTTGACTTTTCAACACATCCAAATCTCCTTTCTAAGTGAAAAATTTTTAATAGAAAATAGAAATTTAGAAAAAAAAAAAATTTATTTACAGAAAGTTTGTAAAAAGCATCCACCAGACAATGGTAGAGTCTGAGTTCTCGCTTAAAGTTGCCAATGTCTAAAAATTGCTCAAACATTGTGAATGGTAATAGTTTTTTAATCAGAGACCTGTGACGTTCGGCGCTGAATAGAATGCGCAGTGTACGCCATACATTGCAGTTTAGTTTTTCGAGTTCGGTTTTGTGCCGTTCAAAGGTGTCAGTACGAAGTGTTAAAAATAATTTACTTGAGACTAAAAAGACACCATTTGAGTTGACAATCTCATACGAATTTGTTTCATTGTAAGCCAATTCTGCTATCAGCGCACAACATGCTGACTGAATCTGTAATTTTATTCTAAAACGTTTTTCAGAAATCTTTTTTAAAAATAAAATAAAAAAATTTATTAATTTTAATCAAATGTTAGTTAATCAAATTAAACATTCGCAGATTTTTTAAATTTCTAATAGATATGATTGCATTTCGGATTAATCTTTAAAAAAACTCGAAAAAAGGGTGATTTTGTTTCATCTAAATGGAAGTAAATTTTGAGAAAAAAATTTTCGGGTATTTTTTTTGAATAGCATTTTTTAATTTAATTTAAATTTTTTATTTTTAAATTAATAGCAAAATGGTCCTATTTAATTGATATCTGTTTTTTTATATTTTTTTTCAATTATTATTAAAAAATTGAAAAAAAACAATTTTTATCTATTATTTAAATAATTAATCTTACTTACATATTCAATCGACAGAGATACATAATTTCATGAAAAAACACATATTTATATTCAGCCACCAAAAACAAAAATTAAGAGAATGTCTCCTTTTATTTCTTTAGTAATTTAAATTTTAAAACAATAAAAATTGTATAAATTTTTAAAAGAAAAACATGATTTTTCGATAATTTTAAGAAAAAAATATTTACAAAAAAATTAATCTAATTTCTAAATTCAATCCTTTAAATTTATAAACAGTACTGATTCGCTTCTATGATTTGACGATATACTACGGAAATTTCCATTACATTACATAGAAAAACACTATTTTTGCAAATTTTAAAAAAAAATTTACGTAATTTTTCTTTTATCTAAAAATTGGAAAATCAAATTTTAAATTTTTAAATGAAAATATTCAACAAGAGCCAAAATTGGACTTTTTTAGGATCCTTTAAAATCTTAAATTTTAGGTAAATATACATTTTTGAAGAAAAAAAACGATATTTATCGTCCAATATCGTAATTATTCAAAAAGCCATTTAACCAAATTTATCGTTAAGTTACATTTTTTAAGTAATATAGCGTAAATTTTCGTAAAATATTCTAAAATCCTGGTAGCAAATCATTCCTGTATTTTTTAAACTGATTTAAATTATTTTTCTGCATAGAAATTGCCTAAATTTTATTTTATTTTATTTAAATAGAATAAATTCTATTTAAAGTTTACTTGAGAAAAAACAATGACAAATGAATCACAAAATTGAAAAAATTACTTCATTATCATTATTTTGTTGATTATTTGAATCTATTCCATTAGATGTGTTCTCTTCATATTGATTTAAGTCCATACTTAAAAAATTAAAATTTTACGATCTATTATTTAAATTATTAAATCTACCATAAAATTGATAAAATCAAAGGGATCCCTCCAATAAGACGAATCTCTTGCTTATTATCTCCAAATGCGCATAATTGCACTAAACACCAAATGCAGTTCCATATGATGTCAAGATTGTTATGATCATGCAGAAGACTTAAAAGTGTTTGAACACCGTCGAGATATGTAGTGTCCGACTTTATTTTTTCTTCTATTAGAAGAAGACAAAGCAACTTTGAAGCTAGTCGTTTTGACTCAAGATCATATTCGTTCAATATATGCAATAATTCATCACATAAATCTAAGTCTTGGGCCAGTTTTGTACGATTTTCATAACTAAAATTTTAACAAAAATTAAATATTAATTTTATTTATATTTGCAATCAAAAATTTATAATAAAAAATACATCGTATAAAAAAATTAGATAAAATAATTTTGAAAAACACTTCGTCATTTAAAAATTTTAAATTAAAATTGATTTTTTTAAGTGATTTATTAATAAAATTTCAAAATGATTTTTTGAGGTTCGCTAAAATTTTCTGAATAATAATAATTTTGTGGTTAAAAAAATAAAAATTAATAGTAATAATTTAATATAAAAATTTTGGATGAAAAATTTTATTTAGCAACGTATTTTCATATTAAACAAACTATTCAAAATCAAAACAAACTGTTATGTATAAGTATGCATTATTTTTGCAGAATTATGTAGACATTACTTCATGACTGATTACTAATGCTTCTGCAGTAAACTCTATAATTGAATAATATTTAACTCCTTTTTTTAATAATGATTTTTATCTTTTACTTCATTTTGTTTAATTTTAATTAATTCTAGAATCATATCATTAAAATCAATTAAGATGCTGTATCGATTTGTTAAAACTTATTTTATTAATTAATTTAGCAAAAATACCGAGAATTTTATATGTATCATTTTGTAAAATAGGTATCAAATTAAAAAGAGCCAAACAATCAAATTCTTGTCTTTCATGAATTTATACCAAAATAAATTTTTTTCAATGTGAATGATTAATTTCTTTGAAGATTAAAAAAAAATGTTGTAATAAAATAAAATAAGTCATATAAAATTTTCAATAAGTAAAATAAATTTTAAATAATTTAAGTTAATTTTTACCAAATTTTTGTATTGTGTAAAAATAATCTCCATAATTTGCATGAATTAATAAAAGCCTCTAATGATAACTGTAACAGCTGCTTGAAGCAATTGACAAGTAAATTCTGAATTCAAGCCACATTAAAATAGTCATTTGAGAGTAAGAACTAGATTAGTTATAAAAAATATATCAGTAGAGAAATCATAACAGTGCCAAACAGACTAAATAGTTTTATTATTTAATTGCTTTAAATTATTGAAGCTAGTTTGTGAGGCTATATTTAAAATATAGGACCTAAAAGTTGTGATTGATTCAACAAGAGAATAAAAAAATTTCGTGTTATAGTATTATAAATAATTTTTCGATTTGTATTGCACAAAATTTTAATTTTTCTTTTATGAATATTTAATATTTTTAGATATTTAATTTTATACTGAACCCTCACTGATTTAATAAATTAATAAAAGGTTAAATTATATTTACTCAATGTTGGCAATATAGATCAAAATGTTAAGCGATGAATGAACCAAACACAGTTCGCTCGATACTTCTATCAATTGAAGAAAGCAAACGTGAATTTGTCTTTCAAAAATTAAGCTAGCTAAGCTTTTAGTTTGAGTTAAATTTTGTGACAAATTAGAACTGCATGATCGGCTTATGGTTCCACTGCCATGACGATGTGACTCAATTGAACTCAAATAAGTTTCGTTTAAAATTAATTTAGTCAAGATATCTAAAAAAAATTGGTTAGAAGAATTTAGCAGTTGAAAAAATTAATTTAAGTATTACTTAATAGCAAGTCAATGATATGAGAATGTATCAAAATTTGGCTATGAAATGAATTGTACGTATTTACATATTTTTTAAAAAGCTTTAAATTTAAAAGTATAAAAAATTGAAATAAATATCTAAGCAAAGTAATTTAATTAAATGAATTTTTAGGTTTACTAATTTTTGAATTGATTTGTAAATAAAGTAAACTTTTATGGGCTTTTAACTTAATTTTTAAAATATAAATCCTATTTTGATTAAAAGAGAATTTTTAATTAGCAAGAAATTATTTTAAGATCTAAGAAAATAATTTTCTAAAATCTTTGAAGCAACAAAAATACGGAACCTAAATAAGAAATATTTATTAATATTTCAGTATTAATTTATCTGGACGTAATTTTTATTTTAATTTGACATTAATTTGATCTTAAAGGCCATTAAAAAAAATGAATTTAATTATTTAAACATCTATAAAGCTTCAATAAAATAAGAAAAAGTACAAATGAAAGTGAAATTTAACGAAAAAAAATTTGTCACTTGTATAGTCAAATAAATGTGAATAAATTACGATGAGTCCTCTGATCAAATTAACACCGTTTACTTGAAATAAATAAAGATACAAGATTTCTTTCAAGATTATTTTAGAGACAATTTAAATCAAAAATCTTTGAATTTTTAATAAAATTTTATTTTCGTATTTCGTCAATTTTCTTTTAATCTGAATACTAGATCAATTAAATTAACGATGCGAAATAAAATTCATTTACTTAATTTACTCTGTTTACTTTATTAGAAAATAATTAAAATTTATTTTTAAAATAAAAATTTGATAGTAAGAAAACACATTAAAAAAATTACCTTTAAGAGGGCTAAAAACGAGTTGTCAATTGACAAGAAGATTTTTTGAAAACTAAAGTCACGCAACAGTATTCTTAATGTGAATAAAACATAATACAAATTTCTGATTGAACTACAGCTACTTAACCACATTCTAAAAAGGCAAAAATTAAAATTTTTATATTTTATAAATAGTTGATTTTACTGTGAATTGATTCTTTTTGTTACTAAAAGATTAAGTATTCTTTCGAAGAGTACATGATTTGATGACTCGCTAAAGTCGTATTCTTTCTGGAATAAATTTTTAAATTTTTCCAAAATTTTCACTTCAGCATTGAATTCATCTGGATCTAGAGAAAGTTCAGTACTTTGAGCAATTGTCTTTTTGCTGCTTTTAGCAGACATTTTTTTGCTAGACTTAGGCCCATATTCAACATCATCGTCATCATCATGTCCCTCGTTCTCGCTTAAATCATCGTGGCTTTCGGCTTTTTCCAAATCAATCTCCTCATCAACTACAACTATGTCTTCGTCATCATTTTCGTAAAAATCTTTGTGTAAAGGTGCGTAGTTTACATTTGTTTTAAATGAAGTAGATGGAGAAGAAGTGGTTGTCAGTGCCGATTGAGCACTGGTGATGGCCACTACTGTTCTTTGATGATTTGTTTCACTTTCGAAATTTTCGTTTAATAAATTAATCAATTGATTCAATAGCTTTACATCTCTAAAAGAAAATTAAAAATTTTTGAACTTTCATTTTTTTAATTTTGATAATTTTAAACTCTGTCAATTAAAATAAAGTTCATAATAAAGTTTAAAAAAATTTTTTTATTTTTTTTCTTGATTTGTTAATTTTTTTTTCAAAAAAACTTAGCATTTTAAAGTTTTTGGATGTCTTTCTAAGTCTGTTTAAATAATTCTCAAATAATTCTGCTGTAGCTTATCACTATTATTATTAATTTTTTGTCTTTATAGAAAAAGATATCTGGCATAAATTGTTCGGTTATTTGGTAAATATAAATAACGAATCATTTTCCTGTAAACCATATCAAAAATAGAAAGTTTTTTGGTCTTGTGATAATCAGTGAAAATATTAGTTCTAATTAAAATCATTAAATGTCTGATTTTGGGTTAAAGTATCCATTAAAAAAAACTTTTACTTCGATACTAAATTTGCTTTTAATTACCACAACTTTTATTGTGTTTTATTAAAGTTTAATAGTTACTGCATCAGGAATTGAGTTTGTGTAATTTGGATTTGTTCACCAGTTTATAAAGATTTAAATTTTAACTATTTATCAGATATTTCTATTGGGATCTTATCTCCTTCAGAATAACTTAAAAAAATGTGCAATAATAAAATTAACAAACAATTTTTTTTTATTTATCAACTTGGTTTTGATTAAGTTTTTTTTTGTTCAAAAAATTTATGAATTTAGACAACAAAAGTCTTTCTACTAAATTTGAAAACTTTTTTATATTTGAAGATTAAAAAGAAAATATTAATTAAAAACTAAAATAAATAGAAAAAATAAATAAATTTCACTTTTTGTATTATCATAATATAAAATTAAAATTTTTATGTCTCCTAAAAAAATTGTTCGAATGCAACACAATGCCAAATACTAACTAAACTAAACACAACTAAATTCTGAAGTTAAACCCTAAAAATTAATTCTCAATTAGGGAATAAGGTGAATATTTAACGAAATAACCTTCTAATATTAAAATGTTTTAAACCATTGTAGGAGATTAAAATAACTTGAGATATTTCAAATTGGACCATCATTTTAAAATTTAAAAAAATAAAAAAAACTTACAAATTTTCAATTAGTGGCTCTTTATCGTCTGAATTTGTCATACATTAAAATTAACTAAGTGATTATTGAAATTTTTTTGATATCTATTAAATTAAAAATTTTTGATTTAAATTTGTTAATTTTTTGATTCAACCATTTTTATGTGGTTCATTCAAACACAAATAAGTTGCTTATAAAAAAAGCTATTTTAAAATTTTATTTTGTGTGTTTATATGTAAATATATTTACAGTAAAACAAGTAAAAAAGTGCACAATTAATTAATTTTCTTTATAAGAAAAAACATTTTTATTTTATTTCGATTTTAATTTTTTGCAAAAAAACGGTTGAGAACTCATTTTACATTAAAAAATGTGAAAATCAAGAGTCAAAAAACTAACCCAAAGGTTTGATTTTTTTTATTTTCTTATATTCACCAGTCTCATAGTTCATTTGAAAATATGTTTCGCTAATAACTTGATGCTGCTCACCAGTAACAGTAGTGACAGTTTCTTCAATCTCATTTAATGATATGAGTAAAACTGGTCCTTGGTCTGGTCGTGGATTATCTAAAATAAAATTCTTTATAAATTTTGCAAATGAAAATTGCAAAATGTAATAAAAAAATAGGAGTGTGTATTAGGTAGTCTTTTTTAGTATTCGTTTAAATTGTGAATATCTTTATTGTATTTTAAAAGTTAATTATGTGAAAATTACAGGTCTAAGAGACCACACAAATAATTTTCAACTCTATCATCTCCTATTTGTATAAATTTAATTAAAGATCATAATTTTAAAATAAAAAATTAAATATTTTGTTTTTTTAATAACTTGATACAGGATGCTCGAAAAAAAAATGCTTAAAAAATTAAAGATAGCGTATTTTTATCTTTATTAATAGAAAGTTATTTTATTATCGATCTTTGAATTTATATGGTCGCAAAAATAAAAATAAAATTTTTGATTTAATCTATTTAAAAATTTATGTTTTAAGATTTTAATCCAAAAGTTATATATTCTCGATGGACGTTCAATTCAACAATTTTTTTTTCATAGAAAAGTTTTAATAAAAAAATGTAGATAAAATAATTCATACAAAACTTATCATAGATTTTTTTTCTCTGAATATTGATCTCTGGTAATTTTTCATAATTAATAAATAAACAAAATATTTAAAATTTTCAAAAATTATAATTTCTATTCGAAAAAAATTAGAATCAGCTCTAAATGTTTTAATAATTTTGTTAGTGATAATTCTTACAAATAAATATAAAATTTGTTTTTAAAAAAATATTCAAAAAATTTAAATAATAACTTGAATAAAATTTCAATTTCAATCAATTTCAACTTCAATGAATTTAAATCAAATTTTGTTTTTTTAAATATTTTTCTAATTAAATAAATTTCTAAAAGTTTTTCTAAAAATAATTTCTTTGAATAAATTTTTCTATGAATTGATAGATCATCCATATTTTCAATTTTAAATAAACGTCAAAATTTAATTTTTAATGAAAAAATAAAGCTCTCATCATATTATTTTCATTAAGTGTTCTTTACGCTTTTTTGATGGATAATATTTTTAAAAGATACTTTTTCTAGTAGATAATGATGCATTAAAATATTGCGAGAAACTTATAATATCCATTCACCTACTTTGTAATTTAAAAATTTAGATTCCTTTATTTTAAATTGATATTTTGAATGTTTTTTAACGATTGCAAAAGTAACTCCCATTTGCTTTTTAAAATAAATTTGAAGCTTCACACTTTTGTTGTGCTTTTTCAAAATTGTATGAAAATTTTTATCAAAAAACGAAAAAATTCACCAAATATATTTTGATATATTTAAAACATTCGAATTTTTGAAAATTCATTACAAATTGGACAAAGTTGAAAAAATATTTTCATTTTTGGTAGACTGAAATTAGAGATAAAAAAAAAATTCCAAAAAAATTATACCTAAGATAAAATTTAAAAAATTATTTAAGCTAAAAAAAAAATTTGTTTGCATTTTTTTACCGTTAAATTTCTAATTATCAAAAAGAAGGAAATTAAAAAAATAATTTCATATTTAAATTTACCTCTTGATCCAGCTATAAAGCTAAGTATAAGTGCTTTTTCAGGTCGAGTCAACTTATTCGAATTGGCAAACAATTCTTGTGCTTGAAGCATTTGCTCTCTCTTTGAACAAAAAACTAATTTAAAAATAAAAATTATTTTTGACTTACTGTTAAAGTCAACGAAGATTGTTTTTTATTTTCTGGTTGCTCTTGGCTTGGTTGAGCAGGTTTGGGTGCTGGTGGTGGCGGCTGTGGCGGTGCCAAATTTTGCTGAGGAACAACCAAATTCGGATCGATCATTTTGCTTGGAGTAAAATTTATATTTTGAGTTTGATACGGAAACGGAATCGGAACTGTATTTTGAAAATTTGAATTATTGGCGGCACTATAATTGAACAGATCATTAAAAGTAGCCATTTGAGGCGTTGGAAGTTGAGCTGACTGAGTGCTGAATGTGGGAAGAGGTGGCTCAGAGTCAGTCCTAGTATTTTCCATTTCATTTTGATTTGTCATTTTCTTTAAATCTTCGGTCTTGGTCTCGGGCTTTAATTGTTCCTTGGGTTTTATCTTAGACTCTTTCTCTTCTTGCTTTACTTTTTTCAGCGCCTCTTTCTCCTGTTCTTTTCTCTTTCGCTTTGCCTCGCGCGGATTAAAAATAATCTGCTCATCCGAGTCCAACAATTTTATGCCAACATCCCGCTTTACAATGGACGACTTTCCGGTAATTGTCGACGCACTTGTTGTCAAAGATCTCTTGAAAAAAGATGATGAGCCCAGTGGCTGAGCCGAATTCAGGGCATCCATGCTCATCGAGTCCAATTTTTTAGATGTAGTTCCGCGATGCATAAAAGAAAGCTTGTTAGAAGCACTGGAACTTTCGGTGCCATCAACAAAACCCACTGTTTTAGTCGGCTTTATTTTTTGGTATTTATTTGCCCTTTCTTTTAAATCTTCTATTTGAGAGTTCAATTTGTTTGACTTGATTAGGCTGAAATGCTGCACTGGCTTGTGCTTCTTGGGCTCCTGAACTATCGCGTCTATTGAGCCAATCAAGGTGGTTAGGTTGTGCACCTGGCTTTCCTTTGGACTTGACTGGTATTCTTCTTCTATCAAAAAATTCAGGTTGGACAAAATTGAAAGCCTGGCCTCTTTACTCAGGTACTCGCACTCGATTGGCATCAAATATTTTGCCCTCTCATTTGCGTCTTCGGAGTTCATGCATTTTTCAACTAAAAAAATTAGCCATTTTAAACTAGTTAATAGATAAATTCCTACAAGTCTTGGTCAGTTCAAGATATGACTCTTTGAATGACTCTAGGTTATCGTAGTCGGACTCTGTGTCCAAGCACTGCGCTTCCCAGAATGATTGGATAAATTGAGCTATGGACAGGACCCATTGATCGAAGCAATTGTCAATTGTGGAATCGATTATCTCTTGAACAATCAGGCGAAACTTTAAAGAATAATGAGAGAATGCAAATTTGGATAAAAATTGGTTACCTCTTCGATATTACGCTTGGGAACGTAGAGAAGTGTGAGGAAAAATTTTATTTTTACCAAAGGTTCAAGAGTAGAAAAGCATTCTTTGATGGATTGAAGTTTTTCATAGGTGTATTGTGTCGCGACTGTAGAGCTAAATGACCATAGATGAGTGCTGGATGCTAGCTTGTTGTGTAACCATGCTGCGGCTGACGAGTCCTCTTTTGTAGATGTCTGTGGCACTTTTAATTTCAAGAAAAAAATAAAACAAATTTTAGAGCAAAATTAAAGAAAGTGAATTAAAATTAATTATTAAAATTTTTTTTCAAGCATTTATGAAATGGCTAAAACAGGATTTGGGTAAAAGTATTTTTGGAGTCGAATTTTAAATTTTGTTTAATTTTAATAATTTATTTTTGGGCATAAAGTGAATTTATTAAAAATAAAATTTCAGTTTTTTTTTAATTCGAGTATTTGTGAACATAAACTAAAATGAAACATAATTTTATTGAATTTTTTGCATCTTAAATCAGACGGTCTCAGCTGAGATACTCAATTCTATCTTATGTCCAAAAAACATGTACTATTTTTTCTGAGACACTCTTAATTTAAATTCAAAAAATAATTTTCAATTTTTCCAAAATAATAACTTTAAAAATAAAACAAAAGATTAAAATTTATTAATTTTAAGTTGTATATTCTTGAAGACAAAAAAAATTCCCTTGATTAATTCTGAACAAAACATTATGTCTATACCGAGATATATTGATTTTGTGATTTCTTAATAAATTTTTTAAAAATAAAGAAAAGATTGATTTCTTTTTTATTTGAAATATTATGATTTATTAATCAAACCTAAAAATTTAAAATACTAAAACAAATTCTTTGAATTAAAAAATTGAAATTTTATTTTTAATTTTTATTTTTTAGCTTATCTATCTATAAAATGTCATTTTCTTTAAAAAAAATCCGGTATTTCCTTAAAAATTTAATTAATAATTAATTATGTAAATGTTCTTGAGAAAAAACTTAAAATTGAGTAAACGACTTACAATTTAAAAAACTAAAATTTTAAGACAAAAAAACTATATAAACTTAATTAAGTACTGATTTGTTACGATGATTCTACAAGAATTAACCAAAATTTTGGCAAATTCGCCTAAATTCTCGTAAAACCAAAAAGGTACAAAGAATTCAAAATATTTTCAATTTTTTTCAAAAATTAAAAATTTTAAATAATTAAAAAATTAAAATTTTTTGCCCTTATAAATTGAAATATATTTAGCTATATATTTTCCGATATCGCCGACAAATTCTTTATCATGTAATGAAAAATAAATAAAAATATTAGGTAATATATAATTAATTTAATTATTAATTTACTTGATTGTTTAAGTTTATACACTAATATAAAATAGTTGAAAACAGCTAAATGTATTATTATATATTAAAATTGTTATTGTTATTTAATTTGTGGTAATTTTAATTTAATTTGAGCTTATTTTTTATTTAAACTTTTTCTAATATTATTTTTAATATAATGCTAGTTTGGTCAACAAGATTAATCACAAAACTGATGGTAACACAAAAAAAAAATAAAAAATAAAAATAAAATTATAGAAACATAAATTGTGATCATTTCTTTTATTTTTGCGATTTTTCTATTTGAGTGATCAAAATTTTTATATTTCTACTTACTTGCCTAGATAACTCTAATTATTTAAGCAAGAAAGTACTCTAATTATATATCAAAAAAGATAATGTGAAAATATTAAAGATTAATTTAAATATCTACAAGAATTACAGCGCCATGAGAGAGTGGCATTCTTAGCATTAGTATATATTTTTTTTGTTTCAAAAGCATTGGTGTATTATTTTTTTAAAATCAACAAACCAGAATCATTTAAATGGTTGCATTTTTTTGTGATTTGGAAAATTCAATCCAAGACTAATTTTTTAGTTTCAGAATAAAACCAGGCTAAAGATAACTTTAAATGAATCTATTTTTTTTTAAAATGAACTTTTAAATTCCAAATCGAATCTTTTGTTTAGATAAGGAAAAAGAAATGGACAAAAAAATTGAAAATTTGTTTTAAGCACAAGCATCAAATAATTCTTCAGCTAAAGACCCTTCGAAATTATTTAATTTAATTATCTGCTTTTGATAACATTGTTTTTAACAATTTTTATCCAAAATAAAACTAAAATATTAATTATTAAATTAACTAAATTTTATTAAAATAAAATACACTTAAAAGAAAACAAATTAAGTGAAAAAAATGTGCGAAAAACTTTAATAAAAAACTCATGAAAAATTTAATTTATTTAATTAGTAGTGTTGGTGTCCGACGTCCGTGCAAGCGGACAGTAAACGGGCAAAAATTTTCCAAAACCATGACCGTGACCGTATTAGCCGGACATTTTTTAGCGGACTACTTTTTGACCCGTTTAGTAATCGTTTAAATTTAAACGGGCGGTCTATGAAACTGTTCCATTTTTGGCTGGCGGGTTTAGAATTAATTTAAAAAAATCGTATTTTTTTCTAAAATGATTTAGAGACCTGACTATATGTATAAAAAAAAGTGTTTTTTTAGTAAGATTTTTAAAAATTTATTTTTAATAAATTATTTAAAAAAAAATTTTTTTAAAATAAATTCTAAACCAGCCCGCCAAAAATGGAACGGTTTCATAGACCGCCCTTTTAAATTTAAACGATTACTAAACGGGTCAAAAAGTAGTCCGCTAAAATAAACGGTCCAACAACCGCGAGTAAGCGCCCGTCTATTAGACCAGTTAGCTCTGTCCGCATCCAACACTATTAATTAGCTTAATTAATGCGTTTGAGCTCCTTTTTCTTTTAATTTGCTAATTGTTTATTTTTTTAGATTTTGCTCCAAATATAATTTATATCTATTAAAAAAATTATTTCTTAAGAATAACTAAAATCAAATCTAGGTTAATTCTAGTTCTAGAAAAAATAATAAAAGTTTGATTTATTTTTCAAAAAAAATAATTTATTTCTGGTCATTTTGCTTCAAAAGTGATAGATATTCTAAATAGATATAAATTTAAAAAAATCCAAAATTTTAAATTTTATTTTTAATTTAAACTTAACATTTTTTTACTTATCACGTGTTATCATAATTTATAATTAAAAAAAACAAAAAAAATTCAAATAAAATTGTATTCAAAAATATTAGATTTTAGATACTAGAAGCTAAATTTAATTTTAAAAAATTTTAAAAATCAAATGAAGCTCTACATTATAACTTTGACAGAGATAATATTTATACTTAGCTCTGTCAAGGCCAATTCCTATCGGTTGAATGTGCCCAAAATTTTGCTTCCATTCTACAGCTCAAAGATTACCAACTTTACTTTGGAGGCTAAAAGTGAACTTGAGCCTGACACGGACGATCTTTGCTTCACATGGTCATCATCTCGGCCTGACATAGTTTCTATTACACCTATTTTTGAGAACCGTAATGCAAAATTCAATGGCTATGACTGCTCACATCGTGCCATAGTCTCGGCACTGTCCAAGCATTCTCAACGCATGACCTCGATCATTTTTGCCAAGGATATAAAAACCAACAAATTAATCCGCTGTGACGTCATAGTTGATCAAATACACTCAATTAGAATAAAGCACACTACAACCCATTTGTATTTGGAAGATTCTCCAGAGAGTTTGACTGCTGAAGCCTTGGACTCCGAGTCGAACACATTTACATCCATTGATGGTCTTCCATTCGAATGGAAAGTCTTTAACGATGAAACTACCTTTGATGATTCACGCAATGTGCTACGGATCGCTAAATTCATCGATTCTGAATACGAGGTGTCCAATTCGATCAAACAACTTGAATCGCTGGGTCTTCACGGACACAAAATTTTGATCGAAGGCCTCAAAACCGGCTCGGCAAATGTCCAAGCAAAGCTCATAGATCCGTTTTACAAAGACTTATTGAAAACACCTCCGGTACGGCTAATGGTCGTTGCCAATATCCTAATTGAGCCCTCATATCCAGTCTATCTCTTAAGGGGAACCAGCATTAGGTATAGTGTTTATTTGATTAAACAAACTTCGGTTGAAAAAATTTCCCTACCGAGTCAACAGTACTATTTTGAGTCTGAAAATAACAGTATAGCAAAGTTTGATCTAACAGGCTGTCAGCTGATGGCCAACCAGCTAGGAACAGCAGAAATTATTTTGGTCGACCGGAACATGGATGAAAAACTGTTCAAAGATCAAAACATTGGCCTGAAACCACCTTCAGTGCTAGTTCATGTTGTTCAGGCAGAATACTTGGTTTTTTCTCTGAAAAATTGGCGCTCTTGGATCCTAGAAAGTGGTCGCGAGTACGAAATAGAAATTTTACTTCATACCAAAGATGACAATTTAATTTATTCAGCTGACAATTTGAGAATAGAGTCAGAGTTTCTCAAATTTTCGGTAAGAGATCGAAGCCAAAATGGAAGCTATGTGGTTGCAAAAACTCTAGAAAAAGGTGTCACTTTGATTAGAGGCTTACTGAAAGAAAGTTTGGTCCGAGGCGAGCAACAAGTCGAAATATTCGATCCTATTTCGATACAACCAGAAATTCTAGTCTTTGCTCACACTCCAAATGAGGTTTTTTATGAATATGTTCTGCAAGTAACTGGTGGATCTGGATCTTATTTTTACCAAACAAAAGATAACTCAATTGCAAAAGTGGATTCACATGGTTTGTTAAAAGTCAACTCAAACAGACTTGGTGAATCAACAATTTTGGCTAATGACCAACGAAATTTTGATATCAAATCAGAAAGCAAAGTTATGGTTGTCGAGCCAGTTAGCATTTTTTTGGATCCGTGTCCTGTTGAAGCTTTGGTAAAATCCAGGCTTGAAATTAATGTTAAAATGAATGGTTTGATGCAAGATGGATCCATAGTCTCAATTAATGATTGTTCCAAAATAAGTTTTAATGTCAGCATTCAAGATGAAACCGTGTTCAAGTACATTGAGGTCGCAAGTGCGGATAGTATGGGAGAAAATTGTGCTAAGATAATTTTGGATGCGGAAAAAGTTGGAAAAACTTTAATTCAAGTTTTTTACGGCGAACTAAAAAGTCAAGATATGAAAATTTTTTCTCTTTCTCAACTAACAAGTCTTAAGAAAAATTTACTGCTGACAAAAAGTTCCTCATATTTGTTCAGTTTATCCGATGGGCCGTTCCTAAATACTGACATGCATAGTTATGTATCTGAATTTAGAGTTAATCCGCATCATTTAGTTAATGTCGAGCATTTAGAACATGATTCATTAGCTTCAAAGTACACTTATAAAATAACTTGTTTGGACACTAATGACTTTGATAATCAGATAGAATTTACAATTTGGAATAAAGCAACCAGTCAAAATAAATGTCCCATGAAATTTAAGTTTAAATTGTTAGTTAGATGCCGGAGTCCTAAAATTTTAGACTTATCTCAATTGTTCGTAAACAATGACGATTCTGAGCAAGAGGTTTATTCAGACATGAAATGGAGTTGTCCTATAAAATTAAATTCAAAATTTGTTGTGGCCAATTTAAACCGTGATTTAAATATCCAGTTGTTAGTCAAAGATTCAAGTGGCAAAGAATTTGACAATTTTACAAGCTTAAAATCTGTTTGGAAATTTGATTCAAATTTTATGTCCAAGCCTAAAGAAGTAAAATTTTTGAACCTGAAACCATTAGACCAGAACACATTGGCAAAAGAGACAAACTTTGGCTATCATACTTTGTTCTATCAGAGTTTGGTCCCTAAAAAAAGAGCAGGAGAGACCAAAATTGAGCTTAAATTGTACACAGATAAGAACAACTTCTTGGAAAATTTTCTCAACATTCATTTTGTAAACGATGTTCGAATCGAACCCACTCAGTTAGTTCTTTTTAATCATCCATCTAACATTCAGCAGTTAAAGCTATTCGATGGCTCTGGCTATTTCCATGCCGAGGTTGAATCAAAGGAAAAAAGTTTACTTAAAATAAATCACATTTGGGACTCTGGCATTCAAGTAAGTCCTTTGACCAACAATGGCTTGTGTTTTATAAATGTGTTTGATTATTGTATGCCCCCGCAAAGTTTTGATTTATCTCGGGATGAATTCAGCTGGAAGCCGACTGCTCGATCAAGCGTCAAAGTAGCAGGCATTAACTCAATTTTGGTAAACTATGAAGACGACAAGGTCCAAGAAGGCCAACAGATAAAAATTTTTGTCCAAATTGTAGACGCAAGTGGAAATTTTATTCAATCAAACTATTTTAAATTGATGAATTTGGAGGCTAAAATAGACAGTGATTTATCTTTGTTTAAAATCGAGCCTTCCAATGAACTAACCGAGCCGGAAAATACCGGACTCTATATCCTAACTGGACTCAAGCCTGGCTTTTTAAACATTAGATTTGAGGCCAAATCAGACAGCAATATCATAAAGAGCACAGAAAAAACTATAGAAATATTTGAACCAATTCGAGTCGAGCCAAATATGGTCGAATTGATTCTGGGCACAGATTACCAAATTAAATATTCTGGTGGCCCTGTGCTAGCCAGAGACATGAACATAAAATTTGAAATCATGGACGATAATAAATTTATAGAAATAAATCAAGTTGGTCTAGTTAAAGCGACTGCTTTGGGCACTTGCCAAGTTAGTGTAAAATTTACCAATACCAAAAAATTATACACCCAAGACTCGGTTGAGTTTAGAATAGTTGAAGCAAAATTTGTCAAAATTCGCTCACCATTGACATCTGTAAAGTCAGGAAACAAATTTCCTGTGCACATTTTGCTAAACAATTTAAACCCTCTTTATTTTGCTACTTCCAAAAACATTCAGTACAAATGGTCAGTAAACGATGTGGTACTAGCTGAGATACTTAGAAATGATGGTTTCAGTGTACACGTTAGAACTAAAGAACCTGGCTTATTAAAAATTTCAGTGAGTGTTTTTTACATGGACAAAGAATTCTTGGATTCTGTGGAAGTGAAAATATTTGCACCAGCAATTTTTTCCAATTTTGGTCAACAAGTTCCGCCAGATAACATAATTTTGGTCACTGCTAAAACTATGCTGCAATTAAGGACAAATTATGACTCGCTCAGCTCGGAAATAAAGTACAGTCTTGAGTTTGGAATGGAAGAAAATGAATGCTCTGGTTCCAAAGTTCAAATTTCAGGCGATGGTCTGCTTAATATATTTGACACAAGAACAGAATGTCATGTAGGCCTCCAAACCAGGGTCTTTTTCGAATCAAAGAGTGAAATTTTAAAATATCTTATTAAAGTAAAAGAAATCAGCTACAGAATGATTGAATTTGATGACCAGAAGTTAAGTGTAAGCTACCATGACAATCTTGGCGATGAATTTTATGTGGTGAACACTAAAAATTCGCTAACCACAAACCGCAATGATTTGGTAGATATTTTTTTTCTAAACCAGAACATCTTTGGAACTGGTGACAGCATTAGTTTTTTGACACAATCCAAAGACAATTCATTTCAAATGCGAAGGTTAAATGATGGATTTTTGCTAATGGAGCTGTCTGCCAACTATCAGAGTGACTTTATTGGCCTCGAGACAAAACATTTGCCTCAACGGGTTCAGGAAAAATACATTGGGGACCTAATTTGCAATCACACAGCCCAATCAAGTCCAATTATTAAATCAGTAAAGAGCTCTTGTTGCTATATTGGCGTGGCGTTTGAACCTGGCAGTATTGTTTTGGACAATAATAGAGAATATTTGGTCCGAGATTTGGATAGAGTTTATTTTTCAAGTAGAAAAAAGTGAAAAAAATTTTTTTTTATATTTAATTAAATTTTATTTAGATGAAAACAATATTTTGACAAATGCACATAAGTTCCATAAAAGTCAGAAGTCAAGTAATTTTGTAGAATTCACAGCTAATCCGGACAAAACAGGCGCTGAGTGTAGCAACGAATTTGAGTGCGTGTTCACAGCCGAGTTGAGTCCATTTGAATGTCAAGCCAGTTTGTATAACACCAAAAATGAGCCCATAAACCATCTGGACCGGTTGATTAAAACCGAGGTCTCATTTAAGAACAAGAATTGGATTTGCAAAATTAATTTTGCGCCTAGCTCGGACAGTGAGCTGTATGACTTGATGTCAAATTATTTGGACAAATCTAACCGACTTAGTCAACTGGATCAAGAGCCAAACAAAATCAAAATTGATGTTAAATCAAAAAATGCTTTCTCAGACCTGACAGACTCCAAATCTCATATTTTTAAATTTGCACCTGCTTTTAGTGTAAAGACCAAAATTATTGAATTACCTCTCAGTGGAAATTCTCACTCAAATTTGGTCATTAAAGCGGCTAGTTTTACAAAAGTCAATTTGATAGTTAGCACCAATGTACCAAGTATGATTCGAATTGAGGAAATGAGCGCCAAAGACTTCACAATCATCTTTGACATAGAAAAAATAGACTCAAGTTTAAATTTGGATGAGTTTGTACGAATCTTGCAGATAAACAATGGCGATTTGTATGTTCAAGTATTGGACACTTTAACTCAGCAAGTGGAGCAAATACCAATTAAATTTGGTTCAGCGGATTTGTCTGTTTTAGACAGATATAAAACTGGACAACTTTTAGATAAAACAAAATCATTATTTTCTTTCATTCCAAATGGCATTACCGAATTTTTGATTTTTCTCTTATTAATTTTCATCTGTATTTTTCTTTATTACAAGCTGAATCCACCTGCACCAACTTATGCGCCAACAAATCAAAAATCTCCTCACAGTACGCCAAATCGGCCGTCTAGTATGAGCAGCTTTAATCCTTATCAGTATTTTACGCAAAGTGTTAATTCTTCTCCTACTCAACGGTCCGGAATTCGAACTCCATTCAACAGGAGCTTTGATTCTGATCAAATGGCCCCTGAGTCAAGACTTTTTTCAACTAATACGAACGAATCGTATTTAAGTCATAGAATTCCTCAACAAAATTGATCTGAGTTTATTTTTATGTTTAATCCATTTTGAAGACTTGTTTTTGTTTATTTTAACTTTTTTTTCGTTTTTTTGAGAAATGACTCACTGTACTTAACTATTAACAGTTAATAAAGTAAAATTTTAAATGAAAAGTTTTTATTAGAATTTTTTGAATTGAACTTTTGATTCTTTTGGTAAATTTTTTTTAGAAATGAAAGGTATAGAGGAAAATATCAAAAAAAAAGAGATTGCATCTTGATCTTTTAAAAAAGATGTTTGTGGGGCGGCGAACCCGGTGATGTGTATGCCATTAACACAAGAAGAACTTGCCCTAAAGTTCGCGCGATGCAAAACTTCCACACTATCTTAAACGAATTGAAAGGTCTATATTTTGAGCAAGTTGTCATGAAAAAAAAGAATGGAAATTTTTTCGGAAAAAAATCTGAAAAATTTTGACATTTTCTTACTTTTTGGACATCAACTTTTTTGAAAACCCCTTAACCAATACATTTTTTTACAAATTATGAAACTAGACAAAATTCTGAATTTTTTATTCATTTTGTTTAAAGATTTTTAAGATCGCTCAAAAAAGGTCCAATTTAAAAAAAAAAAGAAATTTTTCTTAAAATTAATTCAAATTTAAGAAATTAAATGCTAATTTTTGACATCTTTTTACATAATTATAAAATTTTGAATATATTTTGAGATTTACATATTTCTTTTTTGTTTTTTAGTAATTTAAAAATATCATTTAAGTTTCTCTTTAATATTTAAGTGACCTTACTTAAATTTTAGAAGAAAATGATTTAGAAATAATTCTTTGTTTAATTATTTATTGAACAAATAAAATAAAATTAATTCTTCTTTTTTATAAATAATGTAAGTTTCACATTTATTGATATAGGCGATTGATTTCTTTGGAATGTGAGTTACTTTGCACTAAACATTAGCATTCATGCTTTGAACAAGTATTGCTCCTGATTCTTTGTTTAATGAGTTTTTATATTAAAGGTTAAAAGGCTACAAAGACTGAATTATCTTTTATGAAATTTAAAAACATTATTAACTAAAAAATGTATAAGGAATATATTTGAATTTTACTTCATCTGAAATGTTTCATTATGGTTGAAAATTTTTAAGAATTAACTTCAATCGAAAAGGTGGAGAATCAAAAATATTACTGGGCGTTTGTTAAAAAACAAACATTTTGATTACGTTTTTATGCATTTCCTTTGGCTTCCCAGTTATCCATGGATCACAACCAAAGAGGCTTGATTACAAAAAAACAAATGGATAATTATTTTGCAAGATTCTAAAAATGGGAAAAATTCACTTAATCAAGTATAGTTCGCGCGTAGCAAAACTACAGCACTATCTTAAATTTCATAATCAGACCTTAAAATATTAATATTCTTGAAAATCTTATTAGATCAAAATTAAAAAAATCAAGTTTACTAATTTGACGCTTAATTCAGACTATTTACACAATAAAAACTTTTCCAAAAATTACCATTTTTTTTTCAAATAGAAGAAACTTGCTAGTATTTAAGTAAAAATTTTCTTTTATTCTAGTTTTTTTTCTCAAAAAAATGTCTCGTTTAAAATAAAATTCGCCAGTCATTTGTCATGTCAAACATGTATATTCTTATCTCTAATGGAAGAAACAAAAATGGGATAGTTACTTTTATTTTTGTCAATTTTTTTAGAGAAAAAATATTTTCGAACAGAAGAAACCCTTTGGTGACCGAACTTTCTTTTATTTGATGAAATACGGTGGTTTCAAACTCATTTTATTCAATCTTTTAATGGCTTTAAATTCTAAAAATAAAAAAATTGGTCCCAAAATTTTGAATTTTGTCTGGTTTTTGATTCTGCAAACAAAAGAGGTTTAGTAAGTAAACCGCAGACAAGATACAAAAAAAGTGACAATACCAATTTCTTACCATATTTTGCCAAAATATTGGTCAATTGATAATATAATAAATAAAATCAATACACCGTCTTGTAGATGAGA